>BSBN01000254.1:18265000-19515000 GCA_027924645.1 Cunninghamia lanceolata
TTTCCAAACTTTGAAATCTAGTACGTATTTGATTGTCATTTGATATCTCTATGTGAGAGCATTTTCTGTAATTTGTCTGTTTGCTTCTAAATTTGCATAATTAGGGTTTTGAGCATAAGTGGACTTAATTGAATAACAAAATCACACAATTCCAATTTTCCCTAATATTCCAAGTGACTAAAAACCTGATAGTAGATTTCCTACTCGGTTGAAGTCCTTGATTGTTTGAGGTGAAAGGAGGATTCATACAAACCATCGCAATTAACCCTAAACACAAACAAATCCTCTTGCATCAAATTTCACCTTAAACATTTTGGTGAACCCATGTTTTTAATGAATTTTGCACCTTTTTGATTTTTTTTCTTCAGATTTGTATTCATTTCATTCATTCATATCATTGTTCATCTTATTGCATTTGAAAAATTACAAAAAAAAATTAGAAAATTTTGAAAAAATTGGCATTTTAGCTTGCATTTTCAAATAGTTTGGATTAGTTGGCATTTAATTTCAATAAATTTCTATCATTATCATCAGATCTTATTTAAAACACAAAAAAAAATTCATTCATCATTAATTTAGATTGCATTTTCATGCTTAAATTGATAAAAATTACTTGAAATTGTGCATTTTTTCATATAACCTAGTTTTGCATTAGCTAGGGTTTGTAGTCAAAATCTTGTTTTATATTTTACTAGCCTTTTAAAACACTCATTAAGATTTATTTATAACTATAGTTTTGCACCATAGTGGTTTGCTTGCAAAATTTCATGCCTAGGGTTTGAAAACCTTGATTTTTCACTAGATTTGGCCTTATCATCTCTCTACATTTGCATCCTAGGCATGTTGTAAAATATTTTTATACACTAATTATATGTTATCAGGGTTATTATCTGCTTCCCCTCCTAAAATTCTTTACAACACCTTTTTATTGGGCTCTTACAATAGAAATTTGGTGAAAATTTGCATATTTTAGCTATATTTTTCCTAGGGTTTGACCTTGAGTTGCACTATAAGCATGTTGTGACAGATTTTTTGGAATTAGGTGGCTGTTATTATTGTTATATTTTCTATCCCTCATCATTTTCCTCACAACACCCTTTGTCATACTCTTTTGCATTGAAATTTGGTAAAAAATTGCATATTTTGGCTATATTTGACCTAGGGTTTGACCTAGATTTGCACTCCAAGCGTGTTGTGAAAGATTTTATGGCTTTAGATGACTGATATTACTTCTATAATATTTTAAACCTCCTAAAATTCTTTACAACACCCCTTTTATTAGGTCTTTGCACTGAAAAGTTGTAAAAAATTGCATATTTTAGTGTATTTTCACTAGGTTTTTACTTGTCATCACTCTAGGTTTGCATCAAAAGTGTATTGTGAAGGATATTATTATTTTATCAGATTGATATCAAACATATTATTTACTTCCCTTTATCAATTTCCTTACAACACCCTTTCTTTCACTTATTTGCATTGAAAAAAGTTGAAAACAACCAAGCATTTTTTGGATCTAAAACATATCCTACTCCTAGGGTTTGTTCTATTAGTTTGTGCATTTTGTGTTGTATGCCTCTGTATGAGTATTATAACTCACTGAACTAATAGAAATATCCCTTTAATAAGAAGTATAAGACATATGGGATCTAGTGCCCTTGAAGAAAATGATATTCAGACCTCCGAAAATCCATTGAATACCTGCTTTACAAAAAGAGAGACACAAATTTTGCAAGATATTATACCTCATACAACCACTATGGAAGATCAAGTATTTCATGATGTCAATGACACTATTGAGGTGTTCACACATGTACCTGATGAGCAAATAAACAAACTGGATAAAGAGTTGGCTGATTTTCAAGCATTTGTTGAAACAGAAAGAATAGCGGAAGAAGTTGTCCCTGTGATTCACCACGTAAGAGAATTGATAAAGGAAGGACAAGATGGAATTGATGTTATCCAAGGCTTAATACATATTGTACACATTAATGTCATGATGATGACTGAATGTGTGAATTGTAATAAAAACATGTTGTCACCATCTCATACGAAAGTATCGACACCTATTCCAACTACTAGAATATCTACATTCACATCGACAATTTTAACAGCTAATGCAAATGCTTGTAGTAATACTACCACTAGTATTGGAGTATCTAATGGAACTAGTTCACAAAATTACAAAGTTGTGGGATTTAATTATTAGAATTTGGTTTATAAGGGGACCTCTTCTATGAATAATTGTTCTCAACCACCTATCCAGTCCACTTATTCTCATCCACCTATTACCTATTCACAACCACTTTCCACCTATCACTATGTCCAAACACCATTGACCTATTCATAGCCTCCGCCTATTGCAAATCAAGCTCAATCACCTCCTCACTTTGGTTCTAATTCCTCGCAGCAAACTGCATCTCCCAATGATGCCATCTTAAGCCAACTTTTGCAGGGCATGACTACTTTACAACAAAAAGTAACAAATTTGAAAAATTCTTCACAACCAAATATACCAACTTATCATGCATGTAATCCCCTATCCTATGCAATCTTGAGAACTCCTATTCCTGAGAGGTTTGAGACTCCTCGCTTTGAAAAATATGGTGGAAAAGGTGATCCTAATACTCATGTGGCAGCGTTCACAGCTATGTGTAGTGATTTCTACTTTGAAGAGGACTTGTTAGCAAAATGTTTCCCGTGATCTCTCAAAGATACTACCTTAGAATGGTTTTGTTCTTTACCTCCAAATTCAATACACTCCTTTTCACAATTAGTTGATCAATTTTTACAACATTTTCAAGTAAACATTGGACCTCAATTCTCTTTGATCGATTTAGTTCAATGCAAGCAAGGTTTGAAAGAGAAATTAACTAAGTTTATTAGCCAGTATCAATCTCTCTATGCACAAATTCAATATCAGATGAAGGATGAGGATGTTTAGAAGGTGTTTATTGCAAATCTACAACCTAACATTCATGATAAGATCCTCTTTATGGAGTATAACTCCTTTCAACATTTATGTACTGCCCTTTGTGATTATCAACTTTTGTCTAGTCAATATGAAAACCAAAACTCATCAGCTCAAGTTGGTCAATCCATGGGTGGACCATCGCAAAAAAACTTTAAGAGGAACAATAATAGGAGTTTCATTAAGATTAATGGACTGAATTCAAATGACTTTACTCAAGTGTCTGCTATCACTAATCTGAAGAAGGTACCGTATCAGCAAAGAAAGTTTACTCTGATATCTGAGTCTTACCAATCCATCATGATTCAAGCTGTGAGTAATAATCTTATGAAGCTTCCCCTGATTAAGCCTATGGATCCTAATAAACCTCAAGGACCTTATTTTGATGCTAATGCCTTTTGTCATTATCATCAAACATAAGGACATGATATTGAATGATGTATACGTTTTAAACATGAAATACAAGACCTCATCGACTCGAATGTGATATAGGTATCGGGTGTGAATGACAATGGAAATAAGTCAGTTGCTCTGCCAAACTAGAATTTACAAATCTTTACTAATCCTTTCCCTAAGAATACTGATACAAATATGATGGAACAATGTTTAGTGGAAGTAGACGATGATGATTATTTGGAATATGATAACATTGTGGGCATAATAGAAGTAGATAAGGAAATGTTGGATAACCCACCTTGTCCACGTAGAAAAGGAATTTATGCTAAGGTTCCTCCTCCGTTATCTTTACAAGGATCGGGAGATAACCAAAATGCATCAAAAAAACAAATGCAACAATTGAAATAAGATACTATAACAAAAGAAAAGAGCGAGATAGTACAGGATGATTCTTATAACTATGGTAGATGAAATCAACAATGAAAACTCGCTAAAAATAAGAAAAGAGCAAGACGATTATCATCAATGGGAAACAATAGTGGTTCTCCTCCTCACAAGAAACAAAAGGTCTCACTTATAGAAGGATTTGAGAAACAAGCACTACATGGATTTTCTGACAATAAACAAGATTCTCACAAGAACCACTCAACCCTCGTGCAAAACTTTATCGAATACCTCTCCAAGGGGTTCACAAGTTCTAAAATTTAGTACGATGGTACTATAGGTAAGTATTTCTAACCCTTTATCTCTCGTGATGTGTTTCCTCCGTGATGTGTTATGTGTTGTTTAGGCCTCCTGGGATGACCCTTGATTCTCTTGTAAGGTCCAGGATACCAGGAGACCACCTCTGTTGTGGCCCTTCTTCTATTTGTATCATCATTCTTCTATATTGCTTCTCTATTTTCACTGTTGTGTGTTGTGTCTTATGGACATAGGGGCACCCTCCTATGTGATTCTCCCTAAGGCACTTATTTCTCCTCTATCAATTTGTTGTTTCCCTTCCTCTAGTGTTTCTATCTGGAGGGTGGATAACAAAAAACATACTATACTGATGCGGACCTAGCATACCTTTAGCGAGAAATCAAAAATTGGACTTAGTTCCTATATGACGATGGGGTTGATATATATTATCCAACGCTTGGCTACTAGAATCACTCTGTGCACTTTGTCGTGTGATCTTGATGGTGTCTTATCGCACTTACAAAACATAACAATACTACTGCTCCATGCAATTTGTCTATCTTGAATCTTACATTCCTCAGTTTTCTATGCATTGTTGTTTATCATGATTATATGGACGCTAACACTTTTCTTGCAGGGATGTGTTTGTGGGAACATTTGGTGGTCGTAAAGTACATATCACCTCCGGGGGGCATGGGCTTTGCAAAAGCTCGTGTTCCCTTGTGTGTTTTCTTCCTACCTGAATGTGCTTGATATCGATACCTAATATCAACCACCTTAAGGTGGGGGCATATATAAGGTAAGCTGTCTGTTGTAGATGTTAGCAATGTGCTTGTTCTCAGGTGTAGTCTTAAAGACTGGTGGCAATGAGTCCCTCCTGCACTCTGAGATTTGTTTGAAATCTATTACAATTATTTAAAGCCCTCATCGCGAGGCAGGGATATCACATCCCTTTTCTATCTTAAGCCCTCTACGGAGGCGGGGATGGTGTATTTCTCGTGGAGGGTGCACATCCTATCATTTTTAAAAGTCCTTATCATGAGGTAGGGAGCAGTTTTGTGACCAACTCAACCCTTAAGCGTGTCTTCGGTGATTGCTGTAGTGAAGCCCAATCATCGGTGTGTGCCTATAATGTGCCTGAGATGGTGTTGAACCTAGAAATAGGAACACTCCATCGCTTATCTGTTGTGTTTTCTTCGTGTCTTCCAAGTGTGTGTATATTGCATGTTTGTGCCCAAGCATAGTCTTAAAGACTGATGGCGATGAGTCTCTCCTATGCTTTGGTATTTGTATGGTGTGCTTTGCGTGTGTGTTGCCCCATAGGCAATCTTAAAGATTGGTGGCAATGAGTCCCTCCTACATTATGGGTAGCGTGTTTACTTTCCTTGTACTTGCATCTACATTTCATATTTATGAAAAGAAAAAAGAAAAAGAAAATCATCTCTGTCTTCACTGCATTCACTATATTCACTGTGTTTTACATGTATTCAATGTTGTATTCTCTATGTCTTGTATGACTGTAACTGTCTTCTCCATGTTTTGTGTGCATGTTACTATCTTCTCTGTGATTGGCGTGTCTTCTTTGTGCTTGGCATGTTTGTTGTGTTTGTTGACCATACTTTAATGCATGTATTGGCCTTGTGTTTATACATACATTAAAGTGGGGGCTAAATGTTACGTCAGAAAATATCCCCTTGGGGCCTTTTCCCTCTTAAGGTTTAGCTCTCGGGTCCTGTTTATGCATTTAGAACATTTTTCATGATAATTTGACATCCCGATGAGAAAACCCTAAAGTCTCATGGCAAATGGGACTTAGGGGGTGCACTTGACATGATTCCTTCCTGAAATAGGGGGAGTGGACTTGGGCGCTCACACCCTAGTCCTGCCCTATTTTAGGTTAGGACCAATTTTTAATTGTTAGTTTATGACCATTATTTAAGTCCTATGCCGACATGGTAAGTTTCAATTACGAAATTCTTAGCGAGAATGTTTGTAGTTGAATATATAAGCATGTTTAGGCATTCATTTGAAATCTAGATGGACATTAGATGATTTTGACATTCTTGTGTTTGTATTTGCAGATTTAGCATCCATCTCCTCATGGCATGAAGGGCTTCTTCCTTCCATGAGATCTTCACTACAATGTGATATCAATTGTGTTTTCATTCATTTATCATTTAGATTTTACCTCTATCTCGCAGGGATACACACTCTTTATCTAAAAACGGTGTTCGGAAGACTTGAATGTCTCTCCGGGGCTTGACTGAGGCAAGCCTCTAAACACCACAACCCCCAACCCATTTTTTCGTGATTGCAGGTTACAGGAGTAGAAAAGTGGAGTTGTACAGGAGCAGTGCAGACTGTCAGAATTATAGATCAAAGAAGAAAATAGGGACTTGGACTTGGATGCCTACTCATTAGTCCTCTGGATCCCACAATAGGAAAATCTTCAGAACAGCAGGAATAGGTTGCAGATAATGTTTCCAGATCTCGACAAAAAGTATGGCACTAGACTAGGGTACCCTCTCATTAGTCCCTGACTTCTCTATTTTCCAAACTTCAAAATCTAGTACGCATTTGATTGTCATTTGATATCTCTGTGTGAGAGCATTTTCTGTAATTTGTCAGTTTGCTTCTAAATTTGCATAATTAGGGTTTTGAGCATAAGTGGACTTAATTGAATAACAAAACCACACAATTCCAATTTTCCCTAATATTCCAAGTGACTGAAAACCTGATAGTAGATTTCCTACTCGGTTGAAGTCCTTGAATGTTTGAGGTGAAAGGAGGATTCATACAAACCATCACAATTAACCCTAAACACAACCAAATCCTCTTGCATCAAATTTCACCTTAAACAGTTACCAACATAAGTTAACTTTCTTTTATGAATGTAATGCCTTATAATTTTCTATGTATATATATATATATATATATATATATCAGTTTAAATTAAAACTAGTTAAAATAGGCAAAAGCCTATATTAGTGTGATTTTTCCTTTATCAAAAACCAAACAATCATCTGGAAACATGGAAATGAAAACAGTCAGCAATGAAGGAAAACAAATATATCGATTTATTTCAAACAAGTATATTTTCACAAAATTAGAAAAACAACTTATTTTTCTTATAGATCATTACATAGCACTAGAATAGTAAACTTGGACAAAACATGCAAACCAAAATAGTGAATTGGTTGAAGTAAACTTTATCTTTCCGAAATGGACACCTTGATGCTAACTGCTTAATCTTAAACAATTTTTCTTTTAGAACTATGTGAAATGTTATATTTATTTTTTTGTGTAATTACTTCTGGGACGGGATGTCAAATGTGGGCTCCCAAAGACGGTAATTTACTTTTTCTAAATTACCACTTTTGTTATTTATTGCTTTGGCCAAAGCTACAGGTACCATTGAAATAGATGGATTAAAAAAGCCTAGATTTTATGTTCTATGTCTCTACCACATCCTTCATACAACAAATATGTCATTCTAGTTATTAGGAATGCATATAGGCATCAGGATTGTATCAAGAGTTCCCTCTTGTCTTTACCGTTCTAGGTTTCTAGGCTCCTCGTGCAGGGTCGGTGCTTTCTTCAAGTTAGGAAGAAACCCAGGGAAGTTCAGTACTTTGTGGTTGGGTGGAAAAAGTGTCTTAAGCACACTCTTGGCCTTGGCCTATGGAAGACCAATGGGGTCATGGTGTTTGAGGACAGAGCTTCTTATGTTATATGATTCATGATGTATATTCCATTGTATTATTCTTTGTATGGCTTGCCTAGCCAATTTGTAAATGTATAAATACTCTCATTGATGTAATTGGTGTAATATCTTGTACTCGGAACATTGAAATAGATGTAATTTAACACCCCTTTTTTGGTGTATGTAATTGAACTACTTTTTTTAGAAACTTTCCATTATTGTGCAACTATGGATATTTTGATTAATTAAATGTTTCACCTTCCTCCTTTGGAATGTGTAATGCTTTTTCGATGACTATCTTTAGTGCGTGAGTTTTTCGTACTTTACAAATAGTCCCTTTTTATGAAGGTAGCATTGGGACAAAGCCGATGATCACATGGAGAGATCAAGACCTTCAAGGAGTGGATCCAATTCCCTTAGGTTTGTTTTAGTTGGGATACTGTGCCTTAACAAAATTTTAGAGTTACTTGGGTCTTGTTATATTCCTCTGTTCCCATGGTAGGATTAACTTGTTTGGGATGGTTACCCCTCTAGGAAGGTATGTGTTCTAGTTGCATATGCTTCATTAGAGCATCCTAGGGCTTTGCCCCCTTTTCTAGCTGATAAGGTTTGGATGATCTATGCTCTACCCAATGATGTGGATTTCATTGAGTCATCTAATCACTTCACCATTATCTTCAGTTGATTCTACTATCACTCTGTTGTGCTAATACCTGTTATGTGGCATGTAGCTTTTTCTATTTTGGTTGTTTCCATTCATGGTTGTAGGTGCAACCACCTTCAGTTTCCTTGGCTAATACAACAACCTTTTTTTATCTTTGTTGTCCTCACTCCTATTCTAGGGGATAGTGACAACTTGTTTTGGAAGTAGACACCCTACAAGTCTCCTTCTTGTGGGCACTTTTCTTTCTTTATCCCCTCTCATTTACCTTAAAATCAATTGCATACACTTATTCTATGCAATTATTTTAAGTGGGGCCTACATCTACCATTTTCACATTGTTTAAACGCTCCCTGAAATGTTTATATACTATTTTTACATTATTATCATTCTCCCTAAGCATTCACCTTCCGCGGTGTTGGTTTTTTATATGATCCTTGAGGAATTGGTAGTCTATGAGCCATCTAGCATAATACAACTTGCTGGCCTGTGTGCTTCATATGACTTACCTTTTTACACCCATGGTCACCTAGCATAACACAACTTGCTAGTAAGTGATCTATGAGGGTATTTTGATTTGCATGACCCCTAGGAACAGAGCAAGATAGTGTCTGAGTCATGTACTCTCTTTTTTCTCGTATTGATTTCTTCCCTATCTATTTCTATGCATTATCTCCTTGAAGCAATCAATCAAATCATTATATTCTTCTCTCTGTTTAAGAATTCCTCTATCTATTGTTTTCTTTATTTTTGTTACATTTTGGGGACAAGGCATGGTATTGAGACAGCCTTTCACATTGAAGTCTCTTTCACTTTGCTGACTCAAAATTTTTTCTTTGCTTGTTGTGTGTTTTTTCCCTTTATGTATGTGTTGTTTATATATATGTTTGTGATGCTTTGACATAATGGTTTTGTAGGTTTATGCATATTCTAAGACTGTTATCTTGCAGGTTTTTATTTTCTAACGTACTTGTTTTGTAGGTTCTTAGCCTGGGGACTTGGCTCCTCTACTTGAAGGGCTCTACATCCTCTACAGTATCCTTTTTGGGTATCCTTTTATGATAATATTCACTTTCAACATTTCATTTTTGCACTTTAGCATAGCTTATCACCTAGTGCCATCAACTTGCTAAAGTGGGGACTAAATGTAACGTCAAAAATTGCATACCCTTGCAATTTCATGTTATATTTTAGACTTGCTTTGGTGTCCATTCCCTTAGCATGTTTTAGGGATCATTTTAGCCTAGTCTTAGCCTTTTCTTTCACCATATTGACAAACTTCTTTATCAAATTCTAATTCTTCTTACTTTTATGGGAACACGTGTTGAAATTTGTGTGATTTTTCCAAGACACTAGAATGACACGCAGACATCCAAGTGACGCGCTAGCATCCCGTGAGTTCCAAAAATTTAAAATGTTGATTTCCTACTCAGCCACCTATTGCCACCTGCTACAATACTCAATTATTAGAAAAATGCCTTCAATGTCCAAATCTAACCCTTTAGCTTCCTCACATACCCTTATGAAAAAGTTATTTTTAAAATCTCTCTCATGCTCTCTCATTCTATTCTTCTCTTGGTTATGCTTGGCTGCATGCTATTGAAATAATACCATTTTGAAGCTCTCTCAAGGATTCACATTGTTACACTTTGGTCGACTCCTCTAAAGAGCTCACTTTCCCTCTTCTACATTATGCTGGTAATATTATTCTTATTCTTATTTTGAATAATATTGTATCTTTTCTTTATCATTTTCTTCTACATTTCTATATGGCAAATCTTTGTTGTGACCACCACCTTGTTTATCTCAATATGCATACTAGGGTATTCCTCCTCGTAGACCAAGGTTGATACTTATAGATTTATTTTATTGTCACTGCTCTTGATTCCTAGATGCACGTAGGATAGGAGCACACACTATTTCTCTATCTTTTTTATCATTGTCTATTGTGGAGGCAGAAATACCAAAGTAGAGGTTTGACCTAAAGGCAAACCCCCAAATAGCCCCAACATTTTCTCTTGTTTTAGCTATAGGGATTTTGGGAGACATTCAACTGCACAAAGGTTTGCAAGTGCCTTCACTTTTTCTTGTCATTTCAATACTTCATTTAATTGAGTTAGTTTGGCTCTATTTTATCATTTCTATATTATCTGGTATTTGTTGATTTGTTGTTCTGGTTGTCCTCATTTTCTATTGTGCATGAGAGTTTGAAATATGGTAAAAACTTTGAGTTTTGTAAATTTTCTGGATAACAACCCAAGACTAGGATGACAGTGCATGAAAGGACTACAATGCGATGTGCAGATATCACACTAGAGTTTGAGATCGAGAGATTCATCTTTTGGTGCCAAGTTCTTTATTTTATGCTATTTATAATTCTAAATCCAGTTTTTTGATTCTATATTTTAGTTTGCTATAAATTAGCACTTTTTATTCCAACTCATATTTAATGTAATGTAGAAAGTAAGGGCTATCACTTTTTCTACATTACAATACCTTGCAAGCAATCTCAAACACAAAACATGATTAGTGTTGAAGAATTTAGGATCGACTAGACAAAATGTTGATACAAGTTGGCCACGAGATATTAACAAATGCACGCCTTGCAAAGTTAGAAGAAAACATAGAATGCAAGCACAAAAAATGCACGAAAAGGGAAATAGCTAGATAATATTATGAATAATGATATTTGTACATATAGTATGAAGTGATTGAGTCACATAAGAAGACAACTTATACACTCCAATAGTGGTGGCGAGTTCGTTCCTCCAAATGGTGAAGAGGTAGTGCCACATACCTTGGACAAGTTTGACCAACTCT
This sequence comes from Cunninghamia lanceolata, assembly GCA_027924645.1. Lineage (NCBI taxonomy): Eukaryota > Viridiplantae > Streptophyta > Pinopsida > Cupressales > Cupressaceae > Cunninghamia > Cunninghamia lanceolata. The sequence goes on from BSBN01000254.1 coordinate 18,276,230, forward strand.
CCAAGTCACCACATAGCCACCTAAGATGGATTAATGCCACGTGTTGAAGTACATGTATAATTACTTATTAAATAATAAGTAATAACAATAATCTTCTACTCTAACACCCCCTTAAGCATAGCTTAGGTGGGTGCAAAGAAGGATGGATCCTAGCAACTAGGCCTGATGAGGTACCCATGTACAATGAAATCTCTCATAAAGTGAGGAAAGGAAGAAAACCTAGTGGGAAAAAACTTCCCTCCAAAAGAGAGAAAAACAAGAAAGTGTACTAGACACTATACAAAACACTCAAAGGCGATAGTCCTGAAATCCCTACAAGATAGGGCCCATGTGTGCCTCCACAAAGAAGAGAAAGAATGTCAACAAGGAACGTCGCATGGTGAATGTTGTAGTAGGTCCATTTTATAACACATAATGCTTCTTCCTTTCAGAAGATAGAAACCCTAAGCTATCAAACTGTTGAATTCCCACTCAAGTGGAATGTATGAAGGAATCATGATGTATGGTTTTGGAAGCTGCTCATGTTTGCCAATGCTGATGTTGAAATGTGTCACAACCAAATTAGATCTAACTAAAACATGTGAACTCTCAAAGTCATGTGCAAATTGATGAAGAACAAGATCCAAATAAGTGATGTGTGGAATGTTAATGCATGCCATGTGGTTACAATCCAAATCCCACATGGAGTCCTACTGCAAAGAATCTCTGGAAGCCCTTAGTGAACCCTCTCTAAAATTTGTAGTAGCAAAAGAATTGTCATCAAAGAGAAGACAAATATCTTCAATACTATCATCAAGATCTGAAATGTGGGACTCTACAAACAAGCAAGTGATGTCAAGTAGAAATATGTCCCAATGATCTGGAAGACTGATATCAATATCCTGCTGCAAGGAATCTTTGGAAACCCACTGTGAAGTAACTCAAAACTTTGAGGTAGCAATAGTGATGGTGGAGGTGATATTTGGGTTGTCCTAAGAACATGAAGGTTCAAGTGACCAAGTTGAGCCTCCAATGAACTATCTGAAAGGAAGAAAGGTAAGCGGAAACAACTTCCTACACCAATCTAATGAGGGAAAGTAGTGCAAATTTTTCTTAGATCTTTACAATTACAATTATGTTTCACATTAACAGAGAGATTAACACACATTCACAAACAAGTATAAATGCAATGACACAAGATATACGTGTGGAAAACCCTTTCGGGCAAAAAACCCCACACTCAAAAACCTGCACAATGTATTATCAAATCTAAAGGGCATTACAACACACTTGCAATGCAAGTTCTTCCAAGAGTTGTCACAATGTCAAATCTAGAGTAATTCCATTAGCATAATGATACCTGTAAATGAACCATACAACTCCAACTCCAAGCACCTGTATATATAGAGAAGTACTATGAATGGAGGAAGCTTCTAGAGAAAGTCAACATATGAAACGCGTCCAAATCCATGTGGCCCAATTTCCAAGGCCATAAAACATGTGTATGACACTTGTAAGAGATTCACTTTCATCCCTTACAACCCTCAACTTGGGTGCCCCAAATTTGCCCAATTAAGGTATGATAGATGCTCTTACAATGTCATAAAATATGTCATATATGACAACTGTTACAACTGTAAGACAATCTGTCATAACTGACTATTAATAGCATATTCTCTTACAACCTATTGACGGGTTGTCGCTATACCTCATCATTTAATCTATTTTCAGATGTCAAAGAACCAGGGCTGTGTCCATGGCTGTCTACAACTAGGGATTCTAAGTGACCAGTTTATAGCTAATCCTAAAGCTTAAAAGAATGACTAATCTACCTGCTTGTTGAATAAATGTAATGAATGCTGTAAAACAGAATAAAACAGGAAATGTACTCAAAGCAAAGAATGATAACATGCATCTATCTACTAAAATAGGAAATACTTTTATAAAAGAAACTTGAAACAGTAAAACAAAGATACTAGCCTCCTGCCTGATTGGTGAGAGTGGGCCCTTGCTCCGCACCTTTGAGGCTGAAGGCTATTGCAGGAAATCAGCACTAAAGATGATCTAACTAAATTCAGTCCAATTCATTCATTTTTATGTTCATGAGAAATGTATGGCTATAACAGAACTGAAATCTTCGAAAATCAGAATAATCTTATCATTATTGTTTCATTACAATTTCTAAAAGTATATATAAAAAGAGTGATGATATATCACTGAACTTATCTATCAGTCTTTCTAGGAGATGACACCATCTCTTATTTGTACTTAACTGTCTAACTTATGAAAGATCATCATGCAAAAGGGGTAGACTTGAGTGGAATAGAAGTCCTCTCAGAGGTCTAAGTTTAGATCTTAATACACTTGGGCATTAAAGCCCTGAAAATAAGAATATTGAATTAGTTCAATTCGTAACTTATGCAAAATCTTTGGAAAGATAAAACTTCAGCAGTTTAACTGATAGTTGACCCTTCATCACTCAGGTGATGATTTGAGTGAAGTAAGGGGGTGTTAGGATTGCTACTGAAGTGTCTGATTGGCGGCTCTAACTAGAACATGCCCTGTTCTCAGGAGGTTCCGAGGATAGTTGTTCCTGTCTGTAGCTCCGGAGATATTGCAGAGCTCCGGAGATATTCCAGACACTCGCAGAGCTCCGGAGATATTCCCCAAATCTTCAAAACCCAAGTGTCACTGTTCTTTGTTATGGTCTCCAAAGATCATTGAAGGCGATCTCCAGAGATGCACAAAACTGTTGTTTCTGATATGTACACCTGCTGATTCAAAAAGAAAGAGAAATTCTGCATTTTTCCATTAATCCCACGCACATTAGCCACTTAATCAGAAATTCTAATCTCAAGTAATCTATCTTAATTAATCACTAATTAGAACAATCTTGCTTAACTAATTTGAGTGCAAACACAAGGAAGATGAACTGAATAGGGGAAAAGAGAGGCAAAAAGGGTGTATTTTATGAGTGCAATTTGACACTCATCATCCCCCCCATACCTAAGGCTTGGCAGGTCCTCCTGCTTTTCACATTCTGGATTTGTTTTGACGAAGCAATCTCTTAGTCAGACTATACTCCTAGAGATAGGTTGTCCAAGTAGTTTTATTGGTGTTACCATTCCCCCTGTACTTGTCAACTTGCTTCATCCAATCTTGCAATTTCTCATCTTCTAGCTGCTCTGTCCATATAGGGAGTGGTTCAATTATCAGAGGAGGTCTGAACTGCCCTCCTATCCATTCCTGTTTATGTTTATCCATCAATTTTGATATCATCTTTGCTTTCCTCATGAATAGCCTCAGGTTTGTAGGGGTGACCACTTCTCTAAGTTTTTGCTCTGGTGTTAAAATACTCCATCTCTTCTTTGCTACAGCAAGGACAGGATTTGCTGACTTAATCATAAAGAGACCAAAGTCAATGGAGCACTCCTGCAAATTTTTCAAATATAATGGCAAGATGCTGGTTGCACTTGCAGGATGATAGATGATGGACCTGAATTGGGTCTGAAAGGCAAAAGGATTGGGACATTCTTTTCTGAGGAGGAGATCTATTTTTGAATCCTTTTGAAGATGATTTTCCATCCTCTCATCCCAAATCTGGTGGTTTCTCATGAGGGACATGAATGCCTTAAGCTGGCACTCTCCCACAAAGTGATTAATCATGAAAGCTATATCATTAATGCAGAACCCATGTAAGTACAATTCACAGAGGAAGTTTTTGTCTTCATCATTGCTTCTGGTGTAAGCTGTCATGAAACCTTCTGTTGTTTCTGTATCCTCATTTATGTCAGATAAGACTAAGGAAAACTTCCTTTGCAGTATCCTTTCTTGTAGGAACATTGAATAGCTGGCACTGGGAGGTCTGCAAGATAGAATTTCTGAGGAGAGGGAGGCCATTTGAATGATTTTGCTCTCCAAAGTTGCTATTCTTTCTGCTCTGGCAGTGACTGCCCTTTGTAGTTGCAACATTGGCTTGGAGGCTTCAAATTCTCTACACCTTTCCTCCCAATGAAACAGGGCTTTAGGAATGTCAATGGGGATTGGTCCCACATAAGCATCTATTTGAATCTCCTGTTCATTGGTTGCCCTTGGGCCAGACAGTTCTTGAATATATTCTTCTTGGTCATCCAGTCTATTGTTGGCCCAAGTTAATTGTTTATCCTGGCTCTATACTTTCTCAATCAGTGTTGCCATTACTGTGAGGCCATTGTCTTTGGCCATAGTGAGCTCAGAAACCTTTTGTGCTGCTTCTTTTTCTTTTTCTTCCACCACCTTTGCTGCTTCACTTTTCTATGTTTCCAACTCTGCCTCCTTCTCCTGGATGATTCTGTCCTTGTTTTGGAGGTCTATTTTGATTTCTGCAATAGTTTGCTTCAGTTCCATCTCCATTTCTACCCTGACCTTCTTGAGGTCAGTAATAATTAAATTCTTTCCCCAAAGCATCCTTTTTAAATTCTCAATTTCTTCCATTAGTTGTTGCTCTGTGGAGATCTCTATATCTTCTTGGTCAGAGGGATGTGATAGAGTTTCTACCTCTACTTTTGTGGCTGGTGGCTGATTATCAAGATTATCCATGGCCACCTGCTCTGCTTCTCCCAATGTATCTGTGTGCCCTATTTTTTCTTCTGCAATGCCCTTGTTCTGAGGATCCTCTGCTGCTGCTGGCACAACTAAAGGTCCTGCCTTGTCCTCATATGTGCTCAATTCCAGGAGTGCCTCAGCGAGCAGGGCAGTATCCTTCTTAGCCTGTGAGAGCTGCCTCTTTCTTTTGCTTCTCCGGAGCACAAGTGGAACTAGTGCCTCCGAAGCAGGATTTCCTTCCTTAGAATCTGAGGAGATAGTAACAGTTGGTAAGCTTCCTGTCTCTGGAGCACATTCTGGTGTTGAGACTGGACTTGACTCCAACTAAATAGAAGGTGCTGGAGAATTTTCACTTTGTTTCCTCTTTCAGACCAGAGGTACCTCATCGGAGTCATGGGATGGTTCTTCAACCCACCATCTCCCTTCAATTCTCTGCCCTACTTTTTCCTCTGTTAATTCCCTAGGCTTGGATCCCTTAGGTGAAGTCATTTGTCGCCTGACTGACCAAGTCATAAATAGAGGCCGTGTAGGAGCAGGCTCTGCAATTTGTTTGCCTTTTTTTTTCTTGTTAGGAACAGGGGTTGCAGATGATGTAGCCTCCTGTGAGGGTGATATTCTTTTGTGAGAAGCTGTGGAGGAGGCTGTAGGCTCAGTTTCTTCACCATGGTGAGAGGGAGAACTCTCATCCTCTGTTTGTGTTATCTCTGGTGCTCTGACCTGAGGGTTATGCTCAAGAAAGTTCTATAATAGTTCATCCCCATTGGCCTGAGATAAGAAATGGTGCTTGACTATCAGGAAGATGAGGCCATGATGTTTCATGGGTCCCTTACCCTGCTGGTATTTTTCTGTAGTTTCCCTAATGGCAGAATAGAGGAAATTGGGGATATTTATGTTATATTCGGGGTGCCTATTTCCATGTCTGAGAAAAATGAGCATTTTCATTATGGGCCCTAATACTATGGAGAATTAGCCATCACAGGTAAAATATTTCATTAACCAGGTGGCAACAGTTGCCCAAAGGTTTGGGAGAGTGGATCTCAAAATTCCTTTGACCTCATTTTTATTCATATGCAATTGAATGGCAGGCTCACCATGAACAGAAAATTTTTTAATTAACTCTGTATACAAGGTTTTCAGGTGGTGGAACCTCTCACCTTGTTCAGGGAGTCCAGAGATGTGGCTGATAATTGTGGAGGAGAGACTGATTTGGTTCCCTCTCACAGTGGTCTGGTCGTCTCGTAAATTCCTAAGGAATTCATCCACAATGTCCTCCTGAAACCCCTCAAACTTGTCTAGGAAATCAAACCATCCAGCAGTCCTGAAAATATTTGCTGCAGCTGCATTCTTTAGAAGACCCGCAGTACTTTCTGGCTCAGACTTTTTCTTGACCCCCATACCTGAATTGATGGCAGTTTCTGTGTTTTATTCTTTTCTTTTGCGATCTGCAGTCTATCTATCCCTCTGATCTCTATGGGCTCCGGAGTGCTGTTCAAATTACTCTGTAGGCTCTGGAGTGCTGTTCAAATTACTTTGTAGGCTCCAGAGAGTTGTTTGATTTATCTTATGCTTCAGTCTATTCCGGAGGTTTGAATGAGGGAGGCTATTGTTTTCAGGCTGGGTTTATGCAGATGGGTTAAGGGACCACAGCGGCCATAATTGTAACGGACTGACAGGGCACTCCGGAGGTAAGGTGGCATTAAGGCACAGATGGTAGCATGCTTGGATATGAAAAAGGAAATGACGGCGGAGGGACGTGTCATCACAGCAGCAATCAAAATAGAAAGACAGGATAGTTTACTAATTAATGATTAATGAAAAATAAATTTACCTGGATCAGTTTTAATGATGAGGTAATGTACGCGAGAGAAATGTTGCACCGTTTTAGAAACTGCACACGTCGTGGCATTTAAACGGCGGCCGAAATGACATCCGCTTCCTACTTGCACGCGACCTGCAATCATTGCACTGAGTGGCACTAAGATCCACACCCACGGTGATGTCAGCGCTGGCTTGTGGTCACTCCTGTAATTATTAGTATCTTAATTTATTTATGTTGTGTGATAAAGTAGAAGATGAGTCTTGATGACCTTAGCATGTGAGTTGTCTACTTTACCACCTGGCGAGGTAGGTCCCGCCTTTATTATGGACACTGCCGGCATTATTAACAGAGCGCTGGAGGTGCTCCTAATTGGAAGCGCCGGAGGTGCTCTTTTTTTGGAAAGCGCCGGAGGTGCTCCTTATTGGAAAGCACTGGAGATGCATTGGAAAGCACCGGAGATGCATTGGGCCAATTTTTGGCAACTGATCATATCCAGAGCTCAATTATTACAACTGTCCTGAATAAGGGAACTGCCATTTTACTGGTTTTCAACTCCCTTGGTTGAGAAGACAGCCATTTGCTGGTTTTCCATCTTTCTCTAATTTTTATTTTATTTTTTCAGAAGGCAGCCATTGCTGGTTTTCAACCTTCTTTTATTTTTTTTTTTGTTTTTTTCAGAAGGCAGCCATTGCTGGTTTTCAACCTTTTTTTTTTTCATTTTATTATTCCAACACCATGATAGAGGTGGTATCCCCTGTATCAAAACTCAGATTATCAAGAAACTCTTCTTTAGTAGACGGTCTTTTGTAGAGCTTTATCCGGTGACCATTTACTAGAAATGTGTTTGTACTCCCATCAATTGGTTGCAATAATACAGTTTCATTTTCAAACACTTCCTTTATTTGATAAGGACCCAACCAGTGAGTCTGTAATTTCCCTTTGAATTCTTTGAATTTAGAATCATAGAGAAGAACCCAATCTCCTTGTTGAAATGTTCTCCTCTTGATATGTTGGTCATGCCATTGTTTCCTTTGGTACTGAACCAGTTCTGTTTGTTGAATGGCTTCTGTCCGAATCTCATCCAACTCGTTGAGCTGAAGAATTCTATTCTGCTGAATTGTAGACAGTGGCAGCCCAACATCCAATACAGTTTTAAGTGTCTGGAGTTCAAATTCTATAGATAGTATAGGCTTTTTCCCATAAACCAGTTCATATGGTGAAAACCTTGTTGTGGACTTCCAAGTTGTGTTGTAAGCCCAAACTGCTTCAGGTAGTCTATTAGCCCAATCCTTCATGTTCATTGCCACTGTCCTTGTTAGGATATTCTCAAGTTCTCTGTTGGTTACTTCTACCTGCCCCTTTGCTTGAGGATGGTAAGATGAAGCTTTTCTGTGCTTGACTTGGTACAAATCTGTGAATGTCTTGATTACCTGTGAAGTAAATTAAGGTCCTCTATCTGAAACTATTGATTTTGGGGCTCCAAACCTCAAGAAAATTTTATTGTAAAGGAAATCAGCAACTTTTTCTTCTCTTGCAAACTGTAATGCTTGAACCTCAGCCCACTTAGTAACATAGTCTGTGCATACTAGAATATACTCCTTGCCTGATGATGGTGGTGAGATTGGTCCTACAAAGTCTAGACCCCATTGCTCAAAGGGTTCCATCATGACTTGAGGATGTAGCAACATTTCCTGGGTAAAGGTGGGCTGCCACATCCTTTGGCATTGGTCACAGTGCTGCACATACTTCTTTGTGTCTTTATGAAGAGAAGGCCAGTAGTAACCAGCTCCAAGGATCTTGTGGACTGTCATGTGAAAAGAGTAGTGGCCACCAGATGGCTCATCATGACATGCTCTCAACACATCAAAAGTCTCATCAGCCTTCAAGCACCTGCGTAGAATGAAATCAAGATCACATTTAAATAGTAAACCATTCAACCATTTGTAGGATAAGCTTTCTTTAAGCAAATGTTTTCTTTGTTTTGAAGTAAAATGGGATGGATACAAGCCTGTAGCTAACAAATTAGCTATGTCAGCAAACCAAGGTGCAGTAGTGGATATGGCAAAAAGATGTTCATCTGGAAATTTATCCTCCACTGGTTGATCTTCTCCTCCTGTATGCAATCTTGACAGAAAATCAGCAACCAAATTAAACTTTCCTGGATTATCAACTATGGTAATATCAAATTCTTGCAAGAGCAATAACCACCTGATGATCCTTGCACCTACTACTAGTTTATTCATTAGGTACTTGATGGCTGCATGATCAGTGTGCACAAATATTTTATATCCGGTAATATAATGTCTGAATTTGTTTATAGCATAGATAACTGCCAAGAATTCCTTCTCAGTTGTTGTATAATTTCTTTCTGCAGAGGTAAGGTTCTTGCTGATGTAATAAATGGCATGCATACTTTCTCCTTCCTCTTTTTGTCCTAAAACAGCCCCAATAGATTCATTTGAAGCATCAATTTGTATGTGGAATGGTAAAGTCCAATTAGGTCCCCTTAAAACTGGTGTCATAGTAAGCTTCTCCTTTAAAGTTTCAAATGTTGATTGACAGTCTGCTGTCCAGAGAAATTATGTTTCCTTGTTAAGCAGGGTAAACAGGGGGGCAGCTATTCTGCTAAAGTTTTCTATGAACCTCCTATAGTAGCCTGCATGACCTAGAAAACTTCTGACATCAGTCTGATTTTTGGGTGAAGGCAACTGTGTGATTACTTCTATCTTGTTCTGATCCACTTTAATCCCTTTTTCTGAAATATGGTGTCCCAAAACAATTCCTTCCTCCACCATCATAAAACATTTCTCATGGCTAAGGGACAGTTGATTTTTATTACAACATTTTAGTACTTTTCCAAGGTTTGTGAGAGCTTCCTTGAAGTTATTCCCATATACAGTAAAGTCATCCATGTAGACTTCCATGCATTCATTAGCCAGTTCAGCAAAAATAGCTAGAACCAGTCTCTGAAATGTAGCTGGGGCATTGCACAGCCCAAAGGAAGAACTTTGTAAGCAAAGGTTCCCCAAGATCATGTGAAGGTTGTTTTGTCTTGGTCCTCAGGTGCTACTTGAATTTGATTATACCCACTGAATCCATCTAAAAAAGAAAAATACTTTCTCCCAGCAAGGTTGTCCAGAACTTGGTCAATAAATGGTAAGGGAAAGTAGTCTTTTTTTGTGGCCTTGTTGAGTTCTCTATAATCAATACACACCCTCCATTTTCCATTCTTTTTAGGCACAATGACAAGGGGTGAGACCCATTGACTGTCTGAGATTGGATATATGAACCCTGCCTGGAGTAATTTTTCTATTTCAGTTTTGACAATGTCCTTTAAGGCAAGATTCAATCTTCTTTGTGGTTGTCTGACAGGTTTAATATCCTCAGTGTAGATATGATGGGTACAGATTTCAGGAGGTATGCCTTTCATATCTTGGTATTCCCAGGCAAAAGATGCTGAGTGGGAAACCAAAAGCTGAATAAGTTTTTCTTCCTGACTTGCTGTTAACTGAGTATTTATATTAAGTGTTTTCCCTGGCAGAATCATGACCTATTTTGTAATTTGATCCATAGATGTGGTGGGTCCATACATTGGTGTCATGGCATTGAGAGGACAAGAATGTGGGAGTAACATGTGGAAAGTGGCTAAGTCCCTGTAAAAGGTTTCCCCACAAGGAATAATGTTGGCAAGGGTACAATGAGAAGAAACAAGAAGTTTTCTCTGGGGGTCTTGGGTGAGTTCCATCACATCTTTGTTGATTAGGATGTGAGTGAAGTCTTCCATTGTATCATAGTATACTTCTCCTAATTCTCTCAGATGTTCCCTAATGGTTACCATAGCTAATGAGGCACTGTTGTTCATGTTATCTGGTTCATCCACCCATACTCTTCCTGTGTAATGCACCAATGGTTTAGCTGGAGGATACAGAGATATTTTCTTTAAATCTATCCCATTAGAAATGACCATATCTCCAATTTGACAATCAATAGATGCTGCTACAGTAGCCAGCCATGGCCTTCCTAAAATCAGCGGATAAGCATTTCTTTGGTTTCTAGGTTCCAGTATTAAGAAATCCACTGGAAATTCCCATGAATCTATTACAATAGGTACATCAATGATCACTCCCTTTGGAACAGCTACTGACTGATCAGCCAGTTGAAGAATTGTAGTCGTGGATTGGATACCTGACAGAGCTAACTTGTCTATTGTATGAACTGTCATCACATTAATTGCTGCTCCTAAGTCAACCAGAACATTTGAAATTTCTACCCCTGAGATGAAAACAGTTATGATAGGGTTCCCAAGGTCTCCATATTTTGGGAGGAGAATTTCTCCTATCAATAGATCCATTACCTTTCCTTCTACCTGTATTGTGGAGGGAAAACTTTTCTTTCTGCCCTGTGTTTTGATGCAATACTATTTGATGAATTGATTTAGTTCTGGTACATCTCTAATGGCCTGGAGGAGAGGAATTTCAATGTTTAGCTGCTTGAGTTCTTGTAAAAGTTCTGATTCCTGATTGGGTTGGATTTGTTTTTGTAGAACCTTTCTCTAGGGAGCATTTTGTTTAAGTCGTTCTGGGTAGGGTGCTAGTTTTTCCATCTCCGGAGCATCTCCGGAGCTCTTATCAGAATTGTGTTCTAGACTGTTCTCCGGAGCTGGCTTTTTAGGAGTAACTCTGGAGTTGTCTGTGGTTGATTTTTCTAGCACCTTTTCGTTAGTAATCTCCTCTGGGGGTTGATTGGATGGATTTTCAGGTTCCTCATCAGTGGTTATTTCAACTATAGTTGGAGGAGAAGGTCTTGGGAATGCTTTCCCAGAACGCAGCTGGAGATTATTTGAATATATAGCATTAATTCCAGCCAGATTTTCTTGCTCTGTCATATAGACAGCTGCTCCCTGTTTATTCCATGGGTTTGGTATAGGCTGAGCTGGTAAAGGTGGTTGACTAACTGGTTCATTCTGCGTTTGACCCTGTGTGTTGGAGGATCCAGTTAGTAAAGCCTGCTGTTGAGGTTGGAAATGTCTAGGTTGTCCTTGGTATTGTTGATGATATCCCTGTTGAGGACTCCATTGTGGTTGCATGCCTTGTGACCCAAACTATGGTGGCCATTGTTGATTTCCCCAAGGCTGATTTTGCCAATTTTGGTTTTGCCAATCCTGCTGTCCCCAAGGAGGATTATTTTGAGGGCCATACCAAGCTGGGTTCCACTGATTATTTCCCCAATTAGTAGGACCCCTGTAAGAAGACTGGCTTGGGTACTGATTATAAGGGAAATTTTCAGGTTGTTTTTGTCCCACATAGTTCAACTCCTCCTCTATCACAGCATTCTTTTTACTCAATCTTTTCAAGGCTGGAAGCTGACTACACTGACTAGTAGGATGCTCCCTATCACAAATTTGACAGATCTCTGATTTGTCCAAGGGACATTCTCTCAACAGGTGTTTGTTTCTACACCTAGGACAATAAATGGAAAGCGGTTCAGTTGCTCTGTTTTGATCAGTTGTCCTAGTTTTTGCTTGGATCCCATCCAATGTGGTATTTAGTTGGACCAGAATATCTATTTTTAGATTTGCAATTTCCTCCATCAACTGTCCTATCTCATTCTTCCCCTTAAAAGTTTTGGATGACCTTACTCCATCTTGAGTTCTAGAATAATTCCTGCAGATTTCCTCTATGTCAGGTATTTCCATTTTGTTAATGTTCCCTTTTCCCATTAGGTCCAGTGCCTGTTTTGATTCTTTATCCAATCCTTTTATAAACAGGGTTCTGGCCAAGGAGTGGTTTACCGGATTGCCACACCTTCTCAAGGCAAAATTAAACCTATCCACATAGTCTTCTAAAGATTCTTCCTCCGCCTGCCTAATTTTAAACAGTTCTTCATTTTTATTACTGGATCTGCAATAATCTTGGTATTTTTCTAAAAACTCTGTTTCCATTTGATCCCAAGAACAGATAGAAATCTGGGTAAACCCATAAACCATCTCATCGCAGAATCTTTTAGGGTGGAAGGGAACAGTTTGAGTTTCTGGTTATCTGATCCATAATCATAAGTTTGGCAAACTACTTTGAATTCAAACAAGAACTAATCTGGATCCTCAAAGGAGAGTCCTCTAAAATTTGGCAGATGTGCTGGTGAGATATTCTTCATGGGAGCATTGTCTCCAGTAGCAAAAACAATAAGATATGAGAAGGTTCTTGGGGCCTGATTTTCCTCTTCCTCATGATTATCATTTTCCATGTTTAATACTAGTTCTTCTTCCTGAGGTTCTAGGAAATTAGGTTCTACCAAAGGATCTACCTCAACTTTTTGTTGTAATTCCTGGATATAATTGGCAAGTGGAATATCTATAGGATCTAAGGGATTGTTGTTTTGAAGTGCGGGTTCCAAATTAAGATCTAGGTTTCCTTCTTCAACAAGATTTTGTACCACCTCACTGCTTTCCCCTATGGTGTGTTGTTGGGGTGTCTGCTTAATATATCTTCCTTTAAGATCTCTAGCTCTAACCATACAGATCTATTCTAAAAACTATTTTTAACTCAGTGTCCCTAATTAACACAAACTAGTCCCCGGCAACAGCGCCAAAAATGACAGGTTGTCGTTGTACCTCATCATTTAATCTATTTTTAGATGTCAAAGAACCAGGGCTGTGTCCATGGCTGTCTACAACTAGGGATTCTAAGTGACCAGTTTATAGCTAATCCTAAAGCTTAAAAGAATGACTAATCTACCTGCTTGTTGAATAAATGTAATGAATGTTGTAAAACAGAATAAAACAGGAAATGTACTCAAAGCAAAGAATGATAACATGCATCTATCTACTAAAATAGGAAATACTTTTATAAAAGAAACTTGAAACAGTAAAACAGAGATACTAGCCTCCTGCCTGATTGGTGAGAGTGGGCCCTTGCTCCGCACCTTTGAGGCTGAAGGCTATTGCAGGAAATCAGCACTAAAGATGATCTAACTAAATTCAGTCCAATTCATTCATTTTTATGTTCATGAGAAATGTATGGCTATAACAGAACTGAAATCTCCAAAAATTAGAATAATCTTATCATTGTTGTTTCATTACTATTTCTGAAAGTATATATAAAAAGAGTGATGATATATCACTGAACTTATCTATCAATCTTTCTAGGAGATGACACCATCTCTTATTTGTACTTAACTGTCTAACTTATGAAAGATCATCATGCAAAAGGGGTAGACTTGAGTGGAACAGAAGTCCACTCAGAGGTCTAAGTTTAGATCTTAATACACTTGGGCATCAAAGCCCTGAAAATAAGAATATTGAATTAGTTCAATTCGTAACTTATGCAAAATCTTTGGAAAGATAAAACTTTAGCAGTTTAACTGATAGTTGACCCTTCATCACTCAGGTGATGATTTGAGTGAAGTAAGGGGGTGTTAGGATTGCTGCTAAAGTGTTTGATTGGTGGCTCTGACTGGAACATGCCCTGTTCTCAAGAGGTTCCGAGGATAGCTGTTCCTGTCTATAGCTCCGGAGATATTGCAGAGCTCTGGAGATATTCCAGACACTCGCAGAGCTCCGAAGATATTACAGAGCTCTGGAGATATTCCAGACACTCGCAGAGCTCCAGAGATATTCCAGACACTCGCAGAGCTCCGAAGATATTCCAGACACTCACAGAGCTCCGGAGATATTCCCCAAATCTTCAAAACCCAAGTGTCAATGTTCTTTGTTATGGTCTCTGAAGATCATTGAAGGCAATCTCCAGAGATGCACAAAACCGTTGTTTCTGATATGTACACCTGCTGATTCAAAAAGAAAGAGAAATTCTGCATTTTTTCATTAATCCCACGCACATTAGTCACTTAATCAGAAATTCTAATCTCAAGTAATCTATCTTAATTAATCACTAATTAGAACAATCTTGCTTAACTAATTTGAGTGTAGACACAAGGAAGATGAACTGAATAGGGGAAAAGAGAGGCAAAAAGGGTGTATTTTATGAGTGCAATTTGACACTCATCACCTATCATAGTCAAACTTGGGTGCCTACCTTCTCCATGCAAAGATGCTTCTTGACACTTGTCACACCTATCGTAGGATTTTCTATTTCTGGCTTATACATGTCATAGATTCTGTCATAGGAATCTATCATAATGCTTACACGTCATAAACCTCTTACAACACCCAAAAGATGTCGATACATGGCAAAAGTCTTCTACCACAAAGTGGGATGCCTATCTCCTCATATGAGGACAAAAATACACTTAGTCACCTTCCATGTAAGATGACACATCACCGTGTCAACTCCCACAAAGTGACAAAATAAGATTTACATACAAATTACAATGATAGGCAAAAATAAATATCCAATTAAATAATAAATGTTAGGAACTTGCAAAGGTTGAGACACATTAATTCCCAACATTCTCCCACTTGTTGAACACCTTTTAAGAGCTAATAGAATGACGGGATTTAACTACTAGGGGCCAAGAGGCCCATAGACTTTGAACACCATCTAAACTTCAATGTGCTCACGGGCTTCATCAAGGAATCTACAACATTCGCCAAAGTGTCAACCTTATCCAAATTCACCTTCCCATCCTCTACCATATCATGTACAAAGTGGTACTGCACATCAATGTGTTTGGTCCTCGCATGGAAAGTAGGATCTTTTGCTAAACATATGGCACTCTAGCTATCACAAGAAATGGTAATCTTCCTTGCATCAAACCCAATGTCAAAACCCAATCTCTTAAGCCAAATGGCTTCCTTAAAAGCATGATTAGCTCTCATGTACTCTGCTTCAGTCGTGGACAAAGCAACCATAGCTTGCCGCTTACTCATCCAACTAATGGCACCACCAAACATAGTGAACACGTAAGCACTGGTGGATCTCTTGTTGTCAATGTCACTTGCCCAATCTAAATCCACGAATACTCACAGAATGCTGAGAACTAGTAAGATAACCATGATAGCACAAGACATACTCGGAAGTACCCCGTAGATATCTAAAAACTCTCTTAACTGCATCTCAATGTATCCATCCAGGATTTGCCATTAATCAGCTAAGGACTCCCACTGCTTAGGCAATGTCTGGTCTTGTACAAACCATCACATACATCAAACTGCCAACCGCACTAGCATAAGCCACTCTGCTCATATCCTCCATCTCAGAAGGAGACTTTGAATAATCTGCAATAGATAAATTTGTTCCCATCATAACAGGAATAGTCAAAGGTCTACAATCTGCCATGATGAATCTCTCCAACACGGTCTTCACATACTTACTCTGTCCTAACCAAAGTTTTATGTTTGCTCTGTCTCTTTTGATCTCCATCCCCAGAATATACTTGGTTGCCAGGCTAAATTTTTTATTTCAAACTATGCTAACAACTGAGACTTCAAATCAGAAATCAAACCTTTACCATTCCTAATTAGTAACATATCATTGGCATACAACACTATAATGAGAATGTGATCATTGTCAAATTTGAAATACACACAATGATCCTATTTCAATCTTAGAAATACTATACTCAACACAAAGGCATCAAACTTTTGTTACCACATCCTAGGAGACTACTTAAGACCATACAAAGACTTTTTCAACTTGCAAACTAGATTTTCTTTACCATTCACAATGTAGTGCTCTAGCTGTGACATATAAATCTCCTCCTCTAAATCACCATGAAGGAATGTTGTCTTCACATCCATCTACTCTACGTCTAATTCATTTGTTGTTGCAAGAGATAACAGGAACTGAATAGATGTCATCTTTGCAACTGGAGAGAAAATCTCACCGTAGTCAATTCCCTCCACCTGTGAATACTCCTTCGCGACCAACCTTGCCTAATATTTCTCAATGTTGACATCTGAACCAAAGTTTTTCTTAAACACCAATTTACATCCAACAGGCTTTCTTCCTTCAAGCAAAGGTACCAAGTCCCAATTATTATTCTTTTCCAAAGAAGTCATCTCTTCTTCCATGGCCTCCTTCTAAGAATCTGCATCTTTCATACCCATAGCCTCCCTTACGGTCCTAGGCTCATCAACATTAGAAATCAAAGAAAAAATACAACTAGAATTGAATGCAACAAATAACCAAACCTTTTAGGTTGTCGCCTTATTCTCATGGACCTCCTCACAAGTTGAGGTTGAGGTTCTTCATCTTCTTCTTCTAAACTTTCAGAGTTGTTAGAGCTCTCTTCATCATCAGATCCAAATGGTGTCTTCGGTTCAACTTTCTCAGGAGTGGGAGGAAGTTGAACCACATCATCTTTCTTTTCTTCTTTCTCTAGGTGTAGAACAATAGAAGAAGGATTGAGCTCTTTGAAAATCACACTTTTGCTATACAGAACCGTTTCGGCCACTGGATCCCATAGCTTGTACCCTTTCACACTAATGCCATAACTGATGAAGATACATTTAATTTCCTTGTTCTCCAACTTGGACCTCTTCTCCTTAGGCACATGTGCATATGCCTCACAACCAAATACTTGAATGTGTCTTAATGAAGGCTTCTTACCAAACCAGGTCTCCATAGGGGTCTTGTTAATGAGCACCAATGTAGACTTGTTAACCAGGTAACAAGCGGTAGCAACAGCTTCAGCCCAAAACTTTTGTTCTAGGCCAGCTCCACTTAACATGCTCCTAGCCCTCTCCATCAATGTTATATTCATCCCTTTTTGCAACTCCATTTTGTTAAGGAGTATATGGAGTTGTCTTATGCCTCTCAATACTTTGTTCTTTATAGAACTTATCGAAATTTGCTGAGCAAAACTCACCACCATTATCAGTTCTCAAACAATTAATCTTTCTATCTTTTTTATTCTCAACAAGAGCCTTAAACTCTTTGAATCTTGCAAAAACTTCATATTTAATCCTAAGGAAATATACCCATGTCCTTCTACTATGGTCATCAATAAATGAAACAAAATAAACAGATTTTGAAATTGAAGGAACATTAACAGGACCAAAAACATTAGAGTGAACTAGATCCAACACCTTAGAAAATTTATGAGAACTATGGTAAAACTAAACACGATTTTGTTTTCCATATATGCAGTGTTCGCAAAAATCAAACTCAAGGTTACAATCATCCATACCCTCAACGAGGTTTTTATTTTTCAGGGTCCTCATACCCTTTTCACCAATATTGCTAAGCCTTTGGTGCCACAACATTGTTTTCTCAGTAGGAGGTTTCATTTCCATAGAATGAGCACCCTTGGGTACCCAGAATGCATGGCCATCAGAAGTAGATGCAATAGTCTTCTTGGCTGCTAGTTCTAATGGTGAGGATGAAGAATCTGAAGCTCTCTTCTTCGAAACAGAGGCACTATTGCACTGAACCACGCATGCATCAAGCTGAAATAGAGTGCCCATCTGAACACCCTTAGCCAACACCATAGCTCCTCTCGTCATCTTGCATCCTCCATTCGAGAAAACAACCTGCACACCCACATCATTTAGTTTTCTTACATCTAACAGGTTTCATGCCAACCTAGGGATATGCAGTACACCATTGATCCCCTTCACTCCACCATCAGGGAATCAAATCAGGACTCTTCCACAGCCAACTATTTTCAGGTGAGAGTCATCACCCAGGTACACCTTCCCACCATTGAACTCTTCATACATCAAAAACTAGTTTCTGTGGGATGTCATATGAAATGATGCACCAGAATCAATTAACCACAAATCCTCATATGCATGTGCTGTCAAGGCAGCGACAAATGCTTCTCCATCATCTTGAGAGGACTTGTCAGAGTCAGAATCATGGTTTTTCTTCTTCTTTTTCTCCTCCTTGCAATCCTTGCAGAAATGCCTAGGTTTGCCATAGTTCCTGTTCGTTATTTTCCTGGATCGGCAGAGGGTTTGCCAGTTCCTATGCATGAGCAGATCCGGCCAACAGAAATAGGGGGTTGTGTGAGCTGCCTCCCCTTCACTTCTGGTTCTGCCTCACCAAGGGGGGTATCCCTATTTGCTAAAGATTTGACACTTTGACTCACCCAATGACATTAAGATTTAGCTTTGTGATAACAGGCAGAATGCTCTCATGTGTGCACCAGGATTTGTGTCACAAATCACAAGGTTAGCAACATTCTTGGACATATGTGTCTAGTTATGGATGAGAGTATGCAGGGGCTCCTAATCCTACTCATACAACTAACAGGTTTTGGATGGTTTAAATTTGATGGTTTGGATGCAAGACAGGGGCTTTGGATCATAACTATTTCACAAGAACAGACCAGTGCCTATCTCAGGGCAAGGAGTCAACTAGACGTATACATAAGAATGGCTTGCAACTGGCATTCGAGTTTCAAGGGGTTAGGACTGGTATTTGCCTTACAAAACACCACCCAAGGATAAGTATTTAACTGTCCATACTTACAGATATCCCAGTTGACATACATTCTTCTCCATACCTTAACCTAAAACAATTTAATCCACTCCTTGAATGGAAGTTATAGATTAGGCATGTAGTACAGCAAAACTATACCCTAGAATCTGAGAAACCCTTAGCAACCAGATTCAGAAGAAGAAAATGCATACAAGTGGAGACAAACAGATAAACACATGCAGTAATGCATTTTTCATATACAATGACAAGAAATTGAACATGTGTGCAAGATACAACTCAGATGCAACACATAAACTCCACAGAGATACAACAAATAGGAAATGCTCTGTATTTCGTTATTCACACAAAAAATTGCCCAAGTCTTCAACCACTAAAAATGAGTAACACAGTCCACCTTATACAACAAGTGTACTCAACAAATTAATTACAAGGCAAATCAAAAATTTGCCAGATACAATGCATCGTGAGAAATGGTGCTCAAAATTGAATGCAGCCGGGAAGCAGAGGAAGAGAGCAGGTGGAATCAAGATCTGAGCCACCGCCCAGAGACATTCATCTTCAATCGGGTGGTTGACCTGTCCATCATCAACCCATACCATTGCATTTCTGCCATTAATGCTTCAACTACCCGTAGCCTCTTCTAGAATGCAGCAGCGGACACATCTAAAGTTTTCCCACTTAAAAAAAATGTGGCCGCATACAAAGAAAACCTTCGCCGCAGCGAAATTGAAAGATAGCCGTCGATTTTGATTCCATCGCTAAGATAAACGGCTCCAAAATACCTTGAAATGTCACCAACTAGTGAAAACATGCCACATAGGCACTTCATGCTCCTATCACTGACTTTTCCTTTCTTCATTTTGCCATTTCCAACCAGAGCACATACATTCATTTTCATATATGCAAGAGCATATACAACCGCCCCCTTTAGCCTTTTAAATCTACTTGTATATGCAGAATGCATATACACACAACAGCTAATATGCAAGGCGGACCCCAAATGTTTTTGCAGCAGCTTGAAATCTCCATCGGGTCTGGAATGCATATCCTCATTGCACCTGCTGCATTGTACATGCAAAAACATATACAAACGCCTTATATACAAGTTGGACCTCAAATTTTATAGAGCGATTTGAGAATCGGTTCAAATCTGGCTTGTATGCCCTCCACTGCACATCAGCTTGTATATCAGCATATACAAGTGCTTTATACAACCCACGGACCTGAAATATTTATTCACTGCATTTTATTCCTCCATCGCATCCGGGTTGTATGTCCTTTTGCTTGCATATCTTAATGTATAACTACATATACAAATGCCTCATACATACAAGGCGGAACTCAAAAATTTATCCACCGCATCTGACTTCGCCTTCAGGTCTAGAATGCATATTTCTTCAATGTATATCGACTTGTATGTCAAACATACAAGCGCCAGATATACATGCTGCAGACTTCAACACTTCTTTCGCTAGATCAGAACATCCCTTTAAAATCCACGGTGTATCCTTCCCTTGCATATTTAAACATACAACACAATGTACAAACCCTTTGATACATCTACGAAATTTGCGACAGAATATTCCAGGAATGCACCTAAACACAAATATACATTCACTCCTACACATACAAATAGGGAATCTTCAAAGAATATGCGATGAATGCATATTTCCCTTGTATGTCGAACATCCACAATTCCACTTGCATACACCCGCGTGCCCCACCGAATGCACCTTCGCTGCACTATTCACTTTGCATGTTGCGGGCCTTACCAATTGCATCTTTTCTGCTTTGTATGTTGCGGAATATACAAGGCCCATCATATAATTCGCTTATATCTTGGAGATACAAAGACCTTTGCATGTTTGTGGACCCCGCCGCATGTATCTCCCCCTCGCCACTGTAGCAAATGCATATTTGCACCTTTGTATGTTTTTCAATGCACCTCCACATGCAACCCGATATACAAAGCGAGAATATTCCCACGAATCTGCAAAAGATTCCCCCTTTGTATATGCATCATTTCAAGCCCGATATGCACTCAGAAATGCATCTAACTAATTTTTTCAAAGGGCGGTGGAGATTTTACACCCGCCAATGCATATTTTGCCTGCATGTATATACAAACACCCTTGTATATACAAAAACACCTGCACCTTAACTGATTTTTTGTATTTTTTACAACTGCAAGGGTCGAAAGTGTCAGAATTTTTGGATTCTTGGGAAGGGGCCTGCATATTTAAATGCTTAAAACCTGATTGCTTATGCAAGCACCACCAGTGGCTCTGTCTGGGGATGCATGCCTCTTGCAGGCATGGCGAGAACCTCAGAATCTCTGGGATGCAGGCCAGTCCCTTATCCATTTGGCAACAAAGTCTATCATACCAACTTGCATCACAAATTATATTTTAAAGATTATTTTGGTGGCCCTGGGCAGCCAAAAATCAAGAACCATAACTTTATCCTGTCAAATGCCTAATTCCAAACTGAATAATCCCAACCATGGCAGAAAAAATTAAAACAATCTGCCCACATGCTGATCTTATGAATTACATGCTTCACCATTTTTGAAAACTTGCCCCTGTTAGTGTAGCCTCTGTCACTCTGCATCTTACAATCAGAGATATAACCATACACATTATAATATTCTTCAGCATTAGGTAACATATGTATGTTATGATCCTCAAGCAGTATATCCTCATATTGCATTTGGCAATATTCATTATCTACCTGGCTATTGCATATAACCAAACACATATCCAGCTGATCCAAAAACTGAAAACATTCAAAAAATATGAGACCCTCAATATCATTTATATCACCTATTAACATTGGAAACAAAACCTGATCCACACAGCCATCATTGTACATGTCTGAAACAACTGATGCTAAGCATTTATCA
Source organism: Cunninghamia lanceolata (assembly GCA_027924645.1). Taxonomy (NCBI): domain Eukaryota; kingdom Viridiplantae; phylum Streptophyta; class Pinopsida; order Cupressales; family Cupressaceae; genus Cunninghamia; species Cunninghamia lanceolata. The sequence goes on from BSBN01000254.1 coordinate 18,297,855, forward strand.
TCCACAGTTTGCAAATCAATATCATCATTTTCAAACAGAGGGTTAATTCTGCACCAATGAATGTCAGGACTCACAATGTCAAATGCATCCACAGGCTCATCATAAAGGGGATTCATGCTCATTGCAAAGGTCTCTATTTCTTCTTCATGACAATCCATTTCTTTTTCATCATTATTAGACCTAGAGTCATAAGAAGAACAAACCTAATCCATGAATTGATCATGGATATCATCTTTATCATCTTTAATCTCTGGTTGCCCCACATATAAGATTTCTACTGCTTCAATACACTCTGAAGTTGAACAATCTACATCATTTTCCAGCCCTCTAGTGCTTCCTGATGAAACTAATATTGACTCTTGATCCATATGATCACTACTTTGCAGAACTAGATCATTTAAGCATGAATGCTCTTTGTTTAGGACTAGAATGCAAATATTATTTGAAAAATTATTATTATCAACTTCATTTTCTAGGCAAATCAGGACATCCCCCTCTATAACAGAAACATCATTAACTTGAAATGATGCAAAAATTGGGACAGCAGGGGTGTGAGTACTTTGACATTCATCTTCAACATTTAGATTATATCCCTCATTAACATTTGGGACTACAGGGCAGCAAAAAATTTTAGAGAAATACCCCTTTTGAATCCCATACCTCCAATTATTTTCAATGTTAATTGCAAACTGTCGTGCCTGATGCAATGTGGTGGGCTCTTTATCTCTCAATCTATAGCTCATTTTCCTATCAAATGCTCCCAAATAGACAACTAGGCACAGTGCATCATTAGGTCACATGTATTCTGGTATTCTACTCAATGTCCTCATAAATTTGAGGTTAAAGGCTGGAATCAACTCATCCTCTTCAATATGGATATACATAAAATCACTAATAACTGCATAATCAGAAATTCTTTCACCATATTGATCTAGAAATGCACATTTAAAATCATGCCAAGAGCTGACAGACTAAGCTGGAAGATAGGAGAACAGTCCCTTGCATCGTCATCTAGAGATTGAACAAATAATCTCATAACTACATCTTCATGATCAATCTCAAAATCATCTATAGCATTTATAAACTGCTGCAAGTGTTTCTCAGCTGATTCATCCTTTGCACCATTAAATTTGGGCAAATATTTTCTGATTTTAGATGGAAAAGCATTTAGATAGCCACAGATGCCATCAAAGTTTATGGGCTTATATCTGTCAAGTCTGAAACTCTTTCTATTACATGGTTGGGACTGATTATTATGCATTATTGCATTTGACACCTCACTAGGGTTCATGGGTTGATAATACATCATTATGTTCCTACAACCCTTTTCTTTTCAACTCAAATTTTTAATCACAGTATGACCTTAGGCCTTTAAAATACAAACTGCTATTTTAGCCTTCCTAAAGTCCTCTATATGAGTCTTTTGAACAATATTACATACTTCTTTTGAAATGCAAACTAGGTTCTCACAAAAGTATGCAATCTAGCCACCAATATTTCCCCTTTTAACCAGTGCTATTTCACCAAATAGGGAAATTTTAAAACTTATACAAATACCTGTATATGTTGTAGCAACTACAAATTTAACACCTCTGGTGTCCTCTTATCAGGTTCTTTCTTATGCAGAGTCGCCACCTCCTTAGCAGAGGAATGAGCTTCAAACAGGCTGAAGCTGAAAATTGATTTCTTTCTTTCTGGGTTCTCCTACAATAGAATCACACATACAACTTTTTCCTTTGCTACAACAAAGCACTTCCAGGTCTAATTCTTCAATCCTTTAGACTCAAACTTTCATGGATATGACATTGATCTCCCCAGCAGAGTCGCCAAAATCTGTTGGTTATTTTCCCAGATCGGCAGAGGGTTTGCCAGTTCCTATGCACGAGCAGATCCGGCCAACAGAAAAGGGAGGTTGCGTGAGCTGCCTCCCCTTCACTTCTGGTTCTGCTACACCAAGGGGGGTATCCCTATTTGCTAAAGATTTGACACTTTGACTCACCCAATGACATTAAGATTTAGCTTTGTGATAACAGTCAGAATACTCTCATGTGTGGACCAAGATTTGTGTGACAAATCACAAGGTTAGCAACATTTTTGGACATATGTGTCTAGTTATGGATGAGAGTATGCAGGGGCTCCTAATCCTACTCCTACAACTAACAAGTTTTAGATGGTTTAAATTTGATGGTTTGGATGCAAGACAGGGGCTTTGGATCATAACTACTTCACAAGAACAGACCGGTGCTTATCTCAGGGCAAGGAGTCAACTAGACGTATACATAAGAATGGCTTGCAACTGGCATTTGAGTTTCAAAGGGTTAGGACTGGTATTTACCTTACAAACACCACCCAAGGATAAGTATTTAACTGTCCATACTTACAAATATCCCAGTTGACATACATTCTTCTCCATACCGTAACCTAAAACAATTTAATCCACTCCTTGAATGGAAGTTACAGATTAGGCATGTAGTACAGCTAAACTATACCCTAGAATCTAAGAAACCCTTAGCAACCAGATTCAGAAGAAGAAAATGCATACAACAAGTGGAGACAAACAGATAAACACATGCAGTAACACATTTTTCATATACAATGACAAGAAATTGAACATGTGTGCAAGATACAACTCAGATGCAACACATAAACTCCACAAAGATACAACAAATAGGAAATGCTCTGTATTTCGTTATTCACACAAAAAATTGCCCAAGTCTTCAACCACTAAAAATGAGTAACACAGTCCTCCTTATACAACAAGGAAGTGTACTCAACAAATTAATTACAAGGCAAATCAAAAATTCGCCAGATACAATGCATCGTGAGAAATGGTGCTCAAAATTGAATGCAGCCGGGAAGCAGAGGAAGAGAGCAGGTGGAATCAGGATCTGAGCCACCGCTCAGAGACATTCATCTTCAATCAGGTGGTTGACCTGTCCATCATCGACCCATACCGCTGCATTTCTGCCATTAATGCTTCAGCTACCCGTAGCCTCTTCTGGAATGCAGCAGCGGGCACATCTGAAGTTTTCCCGCTTAAAAAAAAAATGTGACCGCATACAAAGAAAACCTTTGCCGCAGTGAAATTAAAAGATAGCTGTCAATTTTGATTCCATCGCTGAGATAAACGACTCCAAAATACCTTGAAAAGTCGCCAACCAGTGAAAACATGCCACGTAGGCACTTCATGCTCCTATCGCTGACTTTTCCTTTCTTCATTTTGCCATTTCTCGCCCAAAGCACATACATTCGTCTTCGTATATGCAAGAGCATATACAACCGCCCCCTTTAGCCTTTTAAAACTACTTGTATATGCAGGATGCATATACACACAACAGCTAATATGCAAGGCAGACCCCAAATGTTTTTGCAGCAGCTTGAAATCTCCATCGGGTCTGGAATGCATATCCTTATTGCACCTACTGCTTTGTACATGCAAAAACATATACAAGCGCCTTATATACAAGTCAGACCTCAAATTTTATAGAGCGATTTGAGAATCGGTTCAAATCCAGCTTGTATGCCCTCCACTACACATTGAATTGTATATCAGCATATACAAGCGCTTTATACAACCCACGGACCTGAAATATTTATTCACTGCATTTTATTCCTCCATCGCGTCTGGGTTGTATGTTCTTTTTCTTGCATATCTTAATGTATAACTGCATATACAAATGCCTCATACATACAAGGCAGAACTCAAAAATTTATCCGCCGCATCTGACTTCACCTTCAGGTCTGGAATGCATATTTCTTCAATGTATATTGGCTTGTATGTCAAACATACAAGCGCCAGATATACATGCTGCGGACTTCAACACTTCTTTCGCTAGATCAAAACATCCCTTTAAAATCCACGTTGTATCCTTCCCTTGCATATTTAAACATACAACACAATGTACAAACCCTTTGATACATCTACGGAATCTACGATAGAATATTCCAGGAATGCACCTAAACGCAAATATACATTCACTCCTGCACATACAAATAGGGAATCTTCAGAGAATATGCGATGAATGCATATTTCCCTTGTATGTCGAACATCCACAATTCCACTTGCATACACCCGCGGGCCCCACCGAATGCACCTTTGCTGCACTGTTCACTTTGCATGTCGCGGGCGTTACCAATTGCATCTTTTCTGCTTTGTATGTTGCGGAATATACAAGGCCCATCATATAATTCGCTTATATCTTGGAGATACAAAGACCTTTGCATGTCTATGGACCCCGCCACATGTATCTCCCCCTCGCCAATGTAGCAAATGCATATTTGCACCTTTGTATGTTTTTCAATGCACCTCCACATGCAACCCGATATACAAAGCGGGAATATTCCCAAGAATCTGCAAAAGATTCCCCCTTTGTATATGCATCATTTCAAGCCCGATATGCACTCAGAAATGCATCTAACTGATTTTTTCAAAGGGCAATGGAGATTTTACACCTGCCAATGCATATTTTTCCTGCATGTATATACAAAAACACCTGCACCTTAATTGATTTTTTGCATTTTTTACAACTGTAGGGGTCGAAAGTGTTAGAATTTTTGGATTCTTGGGAAGGGGCCTGCATATTTAAATGCTTAAAACCTGATTGCTTATGCAGGCACCACTAGTTCCAACATAAGGCATTAGACTTTCCATGAGACTTTGATCTCCCATGGGATTTGGATCTTCCTTTGTCTTCTTTCTTCTTGTCCTTCTTCTTTCATTTTTCCTTGGACCTATCACGAACCACAAGAGCCTCCTTAGCTGACTCGAAAGACTTTCTCTACATTTCTTCAGACAACAGTGAAGAAACCACTTCATCCATCTTGAAGGTGATAGTGGTACTCCCAATGGCCATCACAAGGTGGTCCCATGAATTTGGTAAAGAACACAGCAATGTCATGCAACGACCTTCCTCCTCCATCTTCACACCAACAGAGATCAATTGAGAAACAATATTAAAAAAATTGAGATGATCTGCCATAGATCCTCCATCTTCCATCCTCAAAGAGTACAGCTTCTTTCTCAGGAATAGCTTGTTTACCAAGGACTTAGCTTGATAAACATCACCAAGCTTCTTCCACAGATCTTTTGCAATTTTCTCCTTGTGGACGTTCAAGAGCACAGAATTAGCCAAACAGAGCCTTATGAGACCCTTGTCCTTCCAATCCATCTGATCCCAATCTACTTATTTCATGCTCTGGGGTTTGGTGTCAGATATCACAATCCATAAATCTCTATCCATTAGCATATCATCCATCTTGAGTTTCCACAACTCAAAGTTGCCTCCATTGAAGTTTTGGATCTAGAATCTCCCAGATATTCTTGACATCTTCTCACTGCAACAAGATCACAAAATACTCTGCAAGACTCCCACTCAATTGAAGATTAGTACAAAAAACCCTCTACCCAGCAACTAGGACCAAAACTAGCCAGGCTCTGATACCAACTGAAAGGAAGCAAGGTAAGCGAAAATAGCTTCCTACACCAATCTAATGAGGGAAAGTAGTGCAAATTTTTCTTAGATCTTTACAGTTACATTTATGTTTCACATTAACAGAGAGATTAACACACATTCACAAACAAGTATAAATGCAATGACACAAGATATACGTGGGGAAAACCCTTTTAGGTGAAAAACCCCACACTCCAAAACTTGCACAATGTACTATCAGATCGAAGGAGACTACAACACACGTGCAATGCAATTTCTTCTAGGAGTTGTCACAATGTCAAATCTGGAGTAATTCCGGTAGCATAATGATACCTGCAAATGAACCATACAACTCTAACTCCAAGCACATGTATATATAGAGAAGTACTACGAATGGAGGAAGCTTCTAGAGCAAGTCAACATAGGAAACTCATCCAAATCCATATGGCCCAATTTTCAAGGCCATAAAACATGCATATGACACTTGTAAGAGATTCTCTTTCATCCCTTATAACCCCCCAACTTGGGTGCCCCAAATTTTCCCAATTAAGGTATGACAGATTCTCTTACAATGTCATAAAATCTGTCATATATGACAACTCTTACAATTGTAAGAGAATCTGTCATAACTTACTATTAATAGTAGATTCTCTTACAACCTATCATAGTTAAACTTGGGTTCCTACCTTCTCTATGCAAAGATGCTTCTTGATACTTGTCACACTTGTCATAGGATTTTCTATTTCTGGCTCTTACATGTCATAGATTTTGTCATAGGAATCAGTCATAACTCTTACGCATCATAAACCTCTTACAACACCCAAAAGACGTCGGCACATGGTAAAAGTCTTCTACCACAAAGTGGGATGCCTATCTCCTCATATGAGGACAAAAATACACTTAGTCACCTTCCATGTAGGATGACACATCACCGTGCCAACTCCCACAAAGTGACAAAATAAGATTTACATACAAATTACAATAATTGGTAAAAATAAATATGCAATTAAATAATAAATGCTAGGAACTTGCAAAGGTTGAGATACCTTAATTCCCAACACTATCAACACTAGATGCAGGAGTGTGAATCATAGAGAAGGAATCATTAGGAGCAAAATGTGAGAAGGTATAAATTATCAACCTTGCCAATTGTGACAACCTCTTTGCTCTATAAATCTTGAATAATCACCAAATCTAATGTGAACTCTACTGTCTTCCCTATCCCACTATTTGTAATTTGATAAATGGAAAGGAGATTATTGGATAATTTAGAAAAAAAAGGGACATCAGTGAAACATCCTTCGCCTAAGTCAATAGTTCCTTTCCCACAAACACTCATGTAAGTGTTGTTAGCCATCAAGATTTTAGATGTATCTATAGGTTGTAATGTAGAGAGCTCTAGAATCAAGAATCCATGTTCCAAACTCAGAGATTGCAAATGCAAGAAGAGCATTACCCTTAGATTTTTATTTTGCCTTAGATGTATCTGGTGTTACTGAGGACTCTTAGATACATTCAAGATCCCTTATATTGTTCTTCTCAAAAAGATTTGTGAGGTGGTTAATATTTTTCTTCAAACATTTATTCTCATTATGCCCAACTTTCTTGCAAAATGCACACTTAGCTTTTTCTTTCATAGGTTTCCCTTGATCTGAAAAGCTTTCAATGTTTGATCTTGAGGATTTAGGTTTCTTATATTCCTTGATTTCCTTGTCCTTTTATTTCTCTCCTTTGTTGTTTGAAGTTAATTGTTTCCCATTTCCAACAATAAGGGCATGAGGTTTAGAAGACTTCAAGGTTCCCATTAGTATCAACTTATACTACTCCCTTGTTAAGTTGGCAATGAAGTCATCTAAAGTAGGAATTTTCTATGTGGCTCTAAAATTCCTTTTGGTGGTATTAAGGGTAGATACAAACATAGAGTAGTGAGGACCTAGTTTGGAAAGTATAGAAAGGATAAGTTGATCCTCTTTTTTCTCTATACCATATTCTTTCAACTGCAATCTTAATGATTTGAATCCAGTGAAATAATCCTCTAAGGTGTCAAAGTCTCTAGGGCTCAAACTTATGAGCTCATTTTCTAACTCGTGACTATTTAGTTCATCTACCCTCCCAAAAAGTTTTTCTAAGGCTTGCCAAACTTCATTAGGTGTTTTCAAAGCTTCTAAATGAAATAGTAGTTCAAGAGATAGATTGAGACATAGAAACCTGAAGGCTTGATCACATTTGTTAAACCATTTTTCTTTATATTTATCAGCATTAGGTTCTTTTTTAGTACCCATAGTCACCCTATACAATCCTTTATTCTTTAGCATAAGTTGTATATCAAGTTTCCACTCATGATAATTAAAGGGTGTGAGAGGCTTAATAGGTCAATTTGACTCCATGCTTAACCATATTGTTGCAAACATTTAGAAATGTGAAAAGAAAATATTGAAGGAAATGCGAAAGTGCACACTAGACATGACACAAGACACCCCCCGTAACTCAATATTTTTATCCCCCCAGATTTTTGGCACTTTATAACTTAGTGCATAGGCATGTCCAATTTGGAATGAAAGAAGGCACTTTATAACAATAGTGTGAAATTGTAGATCCAATGGATCAGGTTTAGAAAAATAAGCAGTTAAAAAAAATGGCACTCAAATATGAGTTGCCTATGAAAAGCTATTACATTTTTTTAATTTTGCCTATTTGCTTGAATTTGCACTGAAAAAATAATTTTTTTATTAAAATGCCTTCAAACTCTAAGCATACAAGTGAAAAAAATGAGCAAGATTTTAGCCCCCTCTGATTGGTCATGACCACACCATATGACCAAGGGGCTTAAATTTTTGGTGGCTAACAATAAACTTGATGGGTATTTACCCTTCACTGTCAAAAATGCCTTGCTGCAATCAATACACCCATAGAAACACCACAGAGAGGTTTCAAAATGCCACAAATCTTTCAAAACATGCCACGGGGGTTAAAAATGCCTTCTCTTGATTTCCACTCAGCCAAAAAATGCCAAAAATGCCATTTTTGATTGTAGGTTGCAAAAAAAATGTGGGCCTGCTAGATAGGCCGTGAGCCACAAAGAAAGCCTGTGGGGCTTTTAGAAAGGTCGCAAACCTTGTAACGAACCCATGAGCCACATGAATGGGCTAAGAGATAAAAACTCACTCTGCCTTCAAATTCCTTTAACACACAGATGATTTGCACACACCCGTGGATCTCTATAGACAGTGCTTCCAACCAGACAATACACATGAGCACAAAACAAACAAATTTCACCTAGAATGCAAACAAGGTTTTCAAGATAAACTTATGTATTTACCATACCATCGTATGAACTAGTTCTACTCTAATACCATGTTGGAGAATTTAGGATTGACTAGACAAAATGTTGATATAGGCTGGCCACAAGAGATTAACAAACTCATGCCCAGTAAAGTTAGAAGAAAACACAGAATGCAAGCATAAAAAGTACACGAAAATGGAAATGTTGGATAATATTATGAACAATGATGTTTGTACATATAGTATGAAGTGATTGAGTCACATAAGAAGATGACTTATACACTCCAATAGTGGTGGTGAGTTCATTCCTCCAAATGGCGAAGAGGTAACAACACATACCTTGGATGATTTTGACCAACTCTCCAAGTCGCCACATAGCCACTTAAGATGGCTTAATGTCAAGTCTTGAAGTACATGTTGTTGGGAAGAGACACTACTCTGGTATGGACTTGTATGTTGTCATTGATGGAAACAAGGCTCAGTGATCCTATCACCATGACAGGAAGAGATAACTCTGGAAGAGCATATTGGATTTCAGGTTTGGTTGACAGAAAATGGCTAAGTATGGAAAGTATTTTGAATAGAGGACAGTAAGTCAAATAGTATGTCTCCACAGATGATGATTGTGTAACGTAGTTCAGATATGATGTTAGTAATTGTTTGGTGGTATCATGCTCTAGATACTAAGTCTTGATTTCCTTCGGAAGTCACTTAGAAGAAATATCTAAGTCTGGATAAGCAAAGGTATAGCAGGAACAGTGAACAGGGTCTAGTGCAAAGGTCCACATTCCTCCGCAGATAAGTATTTTGTTATATGGTTGTAGGGTGTTGTAAACACTTGTACGAAGTGTCTTATTCTAGAGTTAGGAGATATGAAGTCCACCAGAAGGTTAGCTGCAAGCTGCTAAGTATCGGCATAGTGTTTGACAAAGTTTGATAGAGACAGAGTCTGAGTTCTGATGGTCCGCATTTCTCTGCAAGATGATATAATGCCTCGTGGTTCTAAGGGTAAGATTGGGAATGTGTAAAGAGTCCTTAATATGATTTGGAAGGTGTTTTGAGATCCTCAGTAAAAGTTGTAAGTCAACAGATGAAGTTGTTAAGCATGCTCTTGAGGAACAGGTCAACTAGTGAGATAAATCATGATGCAGAGAAAGGATAGTGTGTGAAAGATCTATGTAAGTAATTGAATGATTAGATCTGACCTATATGAACACGTTTGGGAGAAGATTTGGGTCCATGTGACACATAGTGCATTGGATTGTGAGAAAAGGTACATCTTTCTATGTACACGTTTCACTTCTTGGATGCCGACCTGATTATGGATTAAATCATGATGCGGATATATATATAAGAGCAGTGATCTTTGGTTGAGGGGTGTACGTGAGTAGTGTGTGTGTGTGATGTGAGCATGCTAATAGAAGAGCAGAGTTAGAAGAGAAGCGGCGATGAAGACTTGGGATTCAGAATTCACTACAACAAATCCCTATGATTAGCTCCCTTTTTTGCTCTATTTTTTGCTTCCACCCACTGTTTTAATGTATTTTTCTCCAATTTTTGGAAAAAGTTGGCGCTATTTATCGAGATGGAGCTATTTTTGGCATTTTTTGCACCGATCAGAATAAGTAGGCACTAAATTAGGCACAATTTAGCATCAAATTTAGTACCAAATTTAGCTCCAAATTTAGCGCTGAATTTTATCATTAGGTTCACAAAGGCCTATATTGCTATTAGGACTGAAAAAATCTCACAATTTTCTTAGTCCCCATCTTCTTTTCCTTGATATATACCACACATAAATTGGCCACTCTGTAATTTTATGATCAATACAAATTGCAAAAATTTGTGTGACAAGATCCATATTATAACCTCTATTAAATCCAATCAATCTGACCTTGATAAACATTTCCATGATCATAGTCAAGAAAACCTTAATTTCATCCTCATCAGCAAGACCTTGGGCATATCTTTCAAGATCCTAAAGTCATAATCTTATACAAAGTATTTTATCCATGGTCGAGGAGAGACAAGTAAACTCTCAGCGATAAGAGGTGCATAGACAGCAAGAATAAATGATCGACAAGATGTCACTTAATGTTTCACCAATGAATATTCATCGGCAAAAACAAGAGAGTCAGAACAAGATCTCCAAGTTATACCGATCTTGTGCCTCATACCGATGGATGTGTATCAGGAAGAGATGTGCACACTCACACCGACAAAGAAAAATAGTTTAACAATTGTGTCAGGGAAACATATATAATCGGAGCAAGCTCCCTAGGTCTCTTTGACTGCATGGGTCACTCCGATGATAAAGACCACAAAGTTTCGATGAGTCTTGCTGACTTGTCCCATCACATTGAATAACAAAGGATGTACATCGGAGGGACATATATAATTAGAGTGAATTCATTTGATCTCTCTGACTATGTGGGTTATGCCGATAGTGAAAACTGCAAGGATATTTTGGGAAGAGTCCTACTGATGAATAAAGTAATGGACAAACATGTCAGGAAGACCCAAAGCATCAGAATGGCATGTGAATCTCATAGTGATGGTTTAAGTTACACCTATGATGGTCTGAATCATTCCTCCAACTAGTATATCGGGTAAGCTTTACAATGTCTCCCTGAAAAGGTAAGAATTAAGGGTAAAAGACAAGCACATCAACCAGAAAACTAAGAAGTCCTCCCGATAGAAAAAAATTGCCAAACGATACATCTTTTGTTGGATGCATTGAAAACAGAGGTGGAAAATGAGATGAGAGAGATGACTCCCGATAAGGGAAGACAATTATTAGTGGAGTCTGGTGTGATGATCTTTCCAAGTTTAGACATGAATTCTACTTTAATCTTTGACAGGTTTTTACATAGTGATAATGACAAATACAAACTCAGTCCAGAATGAGTGACATAAGTTTATACTGGGAAAAAATACAATGCTGATGAAAATTCTCTTATGATTTGGGCTTTGTACCCTCCACACAAGAAGCTTGCAGTCATCGATATAGAAAAGGCATTTGGACATGTCTGACATTGAAAGCAGGTGAGACTGATCCTATAGTCACAGCTAATATTTGCATAAATGTTTCCAAATTAAACAAAGCTCAAATTCAAATGTTGATCAAGGAAAGAGATATGTACAAGCTGAGCTGTGAGAAAATGACTAAGGAAAATGATTTTATAAAGGATACATTTGGAGGATCTACCAGAAGATTGACTCAGGGAGAGGGTTCACAAGCAAAAAACAAAGGCAAAGAATTACAGTTGGATGATCAAGTATCTCAAGTTAGGATTGACACACTTTCTGTGGTACTTTAAAAGAGGTATACAAACATGATGGTTTGGATGAAAAGGTTTTGGAATACACATGCCAAAAATCACAATATCATTCAAGAGCATAACAGGGTAAACGATAGGCTCCATGAGAAACTTCATGAAATACAGAACAGAGAAGCTCCTGATATTGAAGCAATCACCACTGCTGAAGACTTAATTAAGAAACATAAAAGGTATCATGAAAACTTCAAGTAGAGGGTGAAGAATTCATAGAGGCTTCAAAAGAAGGCATTCCTACATTGTTCAGTAACAAGAAAGATTTGAAAAATCAAGAAGAGTGGACAGAGGAATGCCAATTGATATTACAAGGAGATTTGGAGGCAGCCAAAGACAAGGATCCGGCATTAGGAGAAGCCTGTCGACATCTGGAGAAGATGATATCAATGGAGATAGTAGCAAGGAATGTTGTGGAGTATGTCGATACACACCTGACTCAAAAGTACTTAGATCATATGTCCCACATCCATTTGTGGCTAACTAGAGCTTAAAGTGTTGTTTATTATTGTTAAGTTGTTATTAAGTTCCAAAAGACACTTATGAATAGGCACATCCTCTTCAAAATATTGTTATATAAGTCAGTCATTTTATGATAGAGAAAGGAGGCAATAGTAGGAAGTAGAAGCATATTTAGTAAATTATTTTTCATCCATCATCTCTCATATTTAGTAAATCTTGGGTGGTGTTTGTAAGGAAATTATCAATTTATCCCCATGAAACTTGAATGTCAGCTAAGCTTATGCAAATCATTCACATATATACATCAATCAAGTTTGAATAATTAACATTATTGCTCAAATTCGTAAAGGTCCGATATAAGTATTTGTGTAGTAAGATTCATGTCTTGCCTATCCATATGTGCAACATGTGCATCATGATGAAAAACATCTTCCCCATTAAAATATGTTGTAGTCATCAAATCCTCAATCATAACTTCCTTGCAATGAATCGAGGCCATTGTAGAGTTAAGCCTAAGGTTTCTTCTTAGTGCAAAATGAGGATTAAGTTGAGACCTTGACATTAAAGCAAAATATAAAGCAATGAAAAGGAAATTGCATACAAGTAATCCTAATTTTTTCTGCCAACAATTCATACCAAAGATTGAACAATTTAAGGATATTGCAACAGGTAATTTGTATCGACACAAATAATATTACTGAAGCATTACAAAGTTTAGGCCATAAGAATCATCTTTTTTTAAACATGGATTGCAAATAATTCTGAAAATTTAGAAGTCTTGGTCATTAACATTGTTGTCTGCTACAATGTCATCATGTGTATCATTGTTAATGTTCATATGTTCTTTCAAGTATTTAATATTATCATCATCCTCATCTTGACCTGCATCATCTTTATCATCATTGAAATTTGACTGTAGACCATCTATATTGTTACCAGATGTATTTGGATCATCATTTTCTATACCATCCATATTGTTGTCTTCCATAACATTATCTAACTCTGGATTATTGTCTTCTTGTGCCTGAACATAACCATCTTCAACATCATCATGGATGTCAATTTCTTTGATGTTCTCTAATCCCTCTCTCTCATTTTGTTGGCCATCATTGTTTTGCTCAGTATCCACTAATGCATCGTCAAATACATGCCTTAATCTTGGATCATAATGTATGACAAATATCCATTTCCGGTCCAAAATATCTTCATAGAAAAATACCTGCACATGATCGACATACATATATTAGACGTATGGTATAACAATTTTATTGATTAATAAACACATGTATATATTCGCAATAAACTATGAATTAATAGATTAATGATCACTACCGCTTCTTGTTTGAGTTAAAGAAATACCTGCTCACAATGAATTGGTAGAACATAAGGCTCCTTATCCTCCGATAGGAAACATGAGGAATCTATAGAAAACAATCCACTATGGGTATCATTAATTTCTTGTATTTTCCCAACATATTGTAGATTCCCTTCAATTATATTCTTATCTTTTGAGCTTGATCGACTGGATTGCTTGAAGTCAACCATGATGCCACAATCGAAGGATCGTCTCTTTACATCTACACTTTCTACACGATAATGTCAACCATATGACCACATTGCTAGATATTTCCTCTCCTGTGAAAGACCATTTATTTCAATGAAAACAAATATAATGACAAATATTAAAATAGTTAATAGTGTCAAAACTGTAAGGAAACAACATTTTGTAAAATTTCAACTGTACCTTTCTTTAACATCCTCTAGACATGTTGATTTCATCTTCTGTTATGTTTGAATCTATACCTGCATCTTCTATTTGATTTTGAATTTGTTTAGTAACCCATTCTAGTGTGCAATCTTTGCCCCATTCCCAAAGCAGATCAGTGGGAAGTGGAGTATTCCTTGGGTTTGATCTCTTAAACTGTTTCCTTGCTTCTAACACTTCTTCTCTCTTTTTATCATACAGATTGATCCATTTGTTCATAAAGTCCTTGTTCATCTACACCTATTACATGTCAACATGTTTATTTCAAACTCCAAATGTCATGCTGTTAATTTGACAAATAAATGACAGAGTAAATTAATGATTGAAAGAAAAATAACCACACTGATCATGAATTTACTTACTAATTTCTACTTGAAGACCATTAGATTGTGGTTTTTCTCCATCAATAATATCTGATGCTCATTCTTCATCCCAAAAGCATGGCCCATCTTCAAAATCCTTACCAACAAATTTACACAGGAAGAAAAATGATTCATTCAATACATACCCTTTAGCCATGCAACCCTCTAGATGTGCCTTTTATCAGACATATCCTTTTAGAATTTTCATATACCTCTCAAAGAAAAACATCCACCTCGTTGATACGACACCCGCCAATTCATTGTCATCGACTAGGTGTATAAGTAAATGGACTTGTAGGTCCATGAAACTTGTAGGGAGCTCCTTCTCAAATACACATACAATTTCTGCAATTTCCTTCTTCCATTTTGGCACTTCACATTCGTGGATCTCCTTGGAGGTCACCCACCTAATATAAGAATAGTAAATTAGTATGAACCTTTAGTCAAAAATTAAAATGCAATATAATATCTCTATGTCTCTCACACATGAACATTTCATATAACCACATACCTTGTAAATGCTAACAATCAACTTATGGCATTCCTTAAGTCAATTGTAAGACAGGAATCTCCCCTAATTGTCAATGGCATGATATGCTATCAAACACATTTATGAATAGGTCATTAGTAATTTTTTCTCACACAACAAAATATCAAAATATATTTAGTACTTAATCATGTTGTAAATGAAGGTAGAACTACTGCTATAAACTTTAAAATTGTGTAGCAAAGCTGAAATAAAGATTAATTTGTAACAATTTAATCAACAATTGATTTGCACATTCAATTCAATATAGAAGAGAAGAGAAGAACTTGCATAGTATTTACATGGAGAAACCCTTTCGGGAAAAAACTCTACACCCAAAGATATTTCCTACTTGTATTAAATCTTCTTTCAAAGGATTACATTTAATACTTGAAATTTTCTCTAAGTCCTTGATGCACTTCAAAAACTTCTTGCTTTTTTTCTCTAAGTCTTTTTCCTCAAATCAACTCTCTGGAAAATGTATGGGGTTTACAATTAAATAAAAAGCACTTCCTTTTCATTCAAGAACTTCTTTTTAATTCAAGAACCCTCTTTTAATTTAAGCACTTCTTAACAAGAACTTGAAACTCAAAATATAATCAATTACATTTGATAACATAGCTTCCAAAGCTCATGCAAAAATCAAGCTCACTTAAATTGAGAAGACTGAACTCAAACATAGTCCAAACACTGAGTTAACTGATCCTCCAAGATGTGGGCGCCCAAGTTGGCTAAAAATAGTTTTCCCATCATCAAACTTATCACCAAGTAAAAGCAACATTGGAAACTCCTCTATTTGGGCGTCCATACTTGCCCAATGAGTTTCTGTTAACTGAAGTGATCAAATACACATCAAAATCATGCAAACAACATGCAAGATTGATGTCCCCAAGGTTATTCTGAAATATTTTATTTTGTACATGCAAGTGACATGCAAACACCGAATCCAACATGCAACTGATACCCATTACCTGAAATTTTGAAAGTACCATCCTGCAACTTTCAGGAGTTGGAGTGTCCTGCAAGTAATATCTTAAAACTGACATGCAAGCATTTTCAACAACATGCAACTGATACCCATTTCCTAAATCACTAAGATGTACCATCCTGCAAGTTTCTGGAGTTGGAGTGTTCTACAAGTAATCTCACAAAAATGACATGCAACTACATGCAAGGTCATATAACTGACATGCAAGAACATGCAAGGTCATACAAGTCCATAGGAATGACATGCAACAACATGCAAGCATATGCAAGTGACATGCAAAAGCATGCAAGGTCATTCAAGTCCATAAGAGTGACATGCAACAACATGCAAGCACATGCAAGTGACGTGCAACAACATGCAAGCACATGCAAGTAACATGCAACAACATGCAAGTCCATGCAAACTATCCTGACCACATGCAAGCAATATCCACTTCATGCATTTCTAATACTATAGTTAACTCCAACATTATATCCATGCAAGGTGTCTCAACAATATCCACTCATGTACATAAAAAAGCACAACTCCAAGTCTAAAAATAGGACCCAAGTCAAAACTCCCACTGACTAGGAGTTATCAAACTCTATCTTAAGACTTAGGAGAAGTCAACAAGGTCTTCATGGCTCCCATCTCAAAGTGGGCACCCAAGTTTGATATTATCCATTTAGAACATATATGCAAAAGTCAAAGTGTTGTAATTAATAAATAATTAATCTCTCAAAGTCTTAATGTGTTGGGGAACACATTCTAAGAACTTTGGAGACACATGAATTGGTTAGGATTGCAAGTTAATGGCAACTTATTCCAACAAATCAATGTTACCAGTAAATGTTAAATGATGATATATAATATCTTCATAAAATTATGAAAATCATGTGTTTTAAATCCTGTGATATGTCCATCAACTGTAAAAGCTTTATCCAATGACGACCCATAGTGAGTAGGTGTCCTTATTGAACGGATGACATTTTTTAGTTGGTCTAGCTCTTTTTTTTTTCAAAATCCATGGAGCTTCTGCATATATGTTTCATTTTTCCTGTTTGGCCACAAATGTTTTCTATCAATTTTGGTACGGGAAAGAGCAATATCTCTCCTCGAAAACAAGGTGTCCTCTTTGCTTGATATATGTCAAAATATAGAATTTGGAACATTTTTGAAGATGTGCATAGGATCTAATATGTGAGATATTAATAGATCCTTCTAGTAAGGGAGCTCATAAAATATAGATTTCCTTTTCATTCCTTCTGACATATTAACTACAACTTGTTCTAGTTCTTCAATTGAATCACCCCTATCAAAAAAATCCTCTCAAGCTTTCAATTCAGCATCTTCATACTTCTTAATCCAATCACCTAGACCCATAATCATGGGAGGGCCTCTATTTTCAACTTTTCCATCAAATTGATTCTTCAAGCGATTTCTAAACTTATGATCTAGTGGTAAAAAAACCCTGTTGTTTGTGTAAATAAATTTATGTAGATCTTTAGAATACCACCCTTGAAATTGTTCTACACATCTTGGACATGCAAATATCCCCTTTGTTTGAAGCCCTACAATTCAATAAGTAATGTTAATAACATCAAAAAAATAGTATAAAACTAAGTATGAAAGTTGGGATGGAAATAAATTATGAGTGTAAATACGTAAATATTTTATCTTACCAAAACAAACACCAAGTCCTAGGAAATCATGAATAGTCCAACATAGCACACCATACAACATGAAGGACCTATTTGATGGGGGATGTGATATGTCATGCATTCTTATGCCTTTCCATAGTAGTTGCATCTCATCAATAAAAGGCGCAAGATAAACATCCATGTTTTTAACTTGATGTTTTCTTGGAACAATGAGAGTCAGCATAAGGTGCTCCTTTCTAACACTCATCCATGGGGGAATATTGTATACTATCAATCCGACTGGCCAAACACTATAATTTGAGCTTAGGAAAGAGAATGGGCACACTCCATCAATTGTAAGACCAAACCTGATACTACGAGGTTCATCTTTGAATTTTCTTGGTCATTTTTCCTCTATGTGTTTCATTGCTTTGGAGTCGGCCAGAATTCACATGAATCCATCTTTAATCTTGTTCTTTGCATGCCAATCCATCAATTTTGCAATTTACTTGCAATGAAACATTCGTTGAAGTCTAGGTATAATTGGCATGTGACGTAAAACCTTCTTTGGAACTGTAGGACCTTGTACATCTATATGATATCTCTTCTCTTTGCATACAGGGCATTCTACCTTCTTTTCATATTCATCTCTGTATAAAATGCAATCATTTTTACATGAATAAATTTGCTTATATTCAATCCCCAACTCAACCAACAACAGACGCACCTCTCTGCAAGTTGATGGCAACACATTCTCTTTAGGGAATATTTTAGTTTTTAGTGCCCTGTAAGATTGCTAGAGATTAAATCAATTGAATGTTTGACTTATGATAAACATGTTTGATATGTCAATCTATACTAGGACTATTTATATACAATATATGGTTTTAAATTCCCCTTAAAGAAATATAAACGAAGTTGATGACTGTTTACGAATTATGTACACCAATTGACAATGCAAAGTAAGAAATGGATTTCAACTCACTTTAGTAGGGTAGTGAATCATTTGTCTGACCAACCAAATAGTGACTTGATTTCTAATAATATTAATGTGCATGCCAATTTTGAAGTTCTACTTGCACCCAATTTGAACACGGATGTCTTCGCTGCTTGCTTGATGGAGTCTTTCAGGTTGTTATCATCAACATTACATTGGTGGTAATTACCCCTGCTATCATCATTATTTTCAACCATATGATCATTATTGTCATCATTATTTCCATCCCCAAAGAAACCTATAAGCATTTCATTCAATCCTTCTTCAGGCACTACATTTTCACTATCATGATCATCATCATTAAGGCTAGCTAGCATGTCATCAGTGTATGCAGATCTCATTAGTAGTTCAAATTTCTCAGCTGCTAGTATTCTCTTCAATGTTGCTCTTTTATGCCTGGTATGGTTTAAAGGATGGTTTGGATCATCCAGTCCAAACCTTAATAACCTAGTTGGATCATGGGTATTAGTATGTGTTTCATCAACATCTTCTACCTATTAACAAACGCAAGCATTATTTAATGTTTGGCAACAATTGCACTAAATTCAAAATGTATCAATTTCAAAGAAATATAATCAAATATGGCTTAAAAAATATAAATATAAATTGTATGAACATATATACATCAATTGAATAATGGAACATTATTTTATAGACTACCTTTTTTATACAATAATTTAAAGAAAACACAATTTTGACAACATAGTTTATAAAATATCAGTCCACACTCATTTATTATTCTTTCGTACAGGAGTGCATTTTAAGAAGGGGTAATCAATCAATAACTCATCCCCAATGGTAAGTTCCATAATAGCCTCAACCATTATCAATCTATCAACCTCTTTTTCCATATCTCCATCTTTATCATTTATAACCTCAACAAATTGACAATTCGGTCTTACAATAGGGTCCCTTCCCTTAATACTATTTATAAATCCTGCAATATTTTTGTGTGTGTGTATGCACGTCCATCTATATACATAAGATGACCTCTATTCATTTCTTTTCCACTTTCCAATTGGAGACAATGTGTATACATATTCGAATTTAGACCATATGCTGACATGTTAGGCTTATACTCTACTAGCCTTCTCCATTCACCACTGTAATATGATGGACCATAATATGGCATTAATCTCCTAGTGGTTTGTTCTGAATTGTTTCTATGTTTAGATCCCATATGTACATTTTGGATGATAAAGAGGCCTAGATTCGCTCCATGAATATTGGAGGGTCGTATCAATTAGTTGTATCCCCAAAATTGAAACACCTCGTACACTCTAGGTAGTTGTTGATCACTAGGCCAAGCGCAATATAGTCGACGATCAAATGTATCTTTGTAAATTGATCTCAAACTCAGGGGCAAGTCATCATCTCTGTCACATTCATTCTCATAGGGTATGTAGTCCACCTTCCCCTTGTCTTTAAGCAAATTATGCATCTTTAAACCGGTTCTTGTTCTGTTACTTGTTTTCATCAATTCCTCGTCTTCGGAGCTAATATATTGGTACATATTTTTGTTAGATGTATCATCTGATGAATGATCATTGCCCTCTAGGCTAGAAGTCGGTGATCTAGGAAACTTTAAACCAAGAACTTTATCCTGCAAGTATCCATTAAGAAAAAAATTAGTTATTTAAATAATATAAAACAATGTTTAAACGAAGTATACATGTTATTTATATCAAATTGGAAAATTCCATACCACAATTCCTATTGGATTTGAATCGATTGTAGGAGGCATACTACCGACTGGAAGCTCATCATATATGTAATGTCTTTGTACAATCGCTCGTTTGAATTGTTTCTTTCCATGACATACAGAACATCCACAAACAATAATTTTCTCAAAGTATTCATCCCGTGTACTATAGTCCTAACCAACCTCTTGTTCAGTGCAATCATTTGTTGTGTCTATAGGATCCATTGTCATATCCTCTTCCACCCACTATTGTCTACATGATTTAATAGTTTTAGTTCCATGTCCACGTACATATCTTTTTCTTTTGCTAGTTGAACGCTTAGGCTCTGCATTTGCTCCAATCTCCATCTAAAATAATCAACAACATGCATTAATTTATGTCAAGATTGGATAATACATTATAAATTTCAATAATATTGTGAAAAAAATGGACGTATCACAAAATGTCATCAGATCATTTTTTCCTAAGTTAAGTCAAAATTTGAGTACCTGATGTCCCACTTCATCCGTTGTGTCCTCATTTGATATGACATGATCTGTTGCCATGGCCTCGTCTAGCCCCTATAATACACAACATAGTAAATAATGTTTAGTACACCAATTATATCATTTCAACGAATATGCTATCCAACACAAAACCTCACTTTAGTCATATATGTGACATATTCATATCATGTTTTGGCCATCCTAATTTTCAAACTTTTCCCTTGATCATAGAATCACATTTAATCACCATTCATGTGCATTTTCAACCAATAAGTTTGACCTCAGAGGCCTCATGGACAAAAAAATGACTTTATCTCCTCTATGTCATAGCATTTGTGAATTCATAAACACCTTCCTCCTTTGGTTGAGGTTGCTTTCTCTTCTTACCTCTATTGTATCTGCAGATTCCATTGTCATATATATTTCCAGCCACTTTCCTCTCTGCAATTTAGTAGTTCTACGCCGTGCACGTCCTCTCTCCATGGCCTCCTCTAGATCCTATAATACACAACAATGGCAATAGTCACATAACAGTTGTGCACCACGAGGTTAAAAGGAACCAATCAAGATAACCACACATGAACAACAAATGTGTCCTGACAAATTATATAAATTTCCTATATGTTTGCATTTATCCTCTAACCTTTCTACATCAGCCCTCAATTGTGCAGACCTCCTAGCTTTTGGCCCTAAGCCAGGCAATTGATCAATTAGGTCTTGGTTTAATTTTCGTTCCTTTTCTTTCAATTCTCACCCTGTTTCAGTTTTTTGTTTCTTATTTTTGGACTGACTAGTTTCACCCTGTTGCTTCTTATTTTTTGTTTTTGCAGGACCTTCCATCTTATTTCTCTACAGAACTGAATTATAATCTAGCAATTGCAGGGATATCTTAGATGCTTACTTGTATACTGTGGGCACACTGAACTCCTTGACCTCCGCTTCAATCTCCCATTTTTTCTCCACTGTAATTTATGAAAATTGCTTTCAGTTCTGTTAGGTCTCAAAAATGCAGGTCGTTAACCCTAAGAGGTTGTCAGGCTCTCTTGACATTTTTCACTAACTGACATGAGGTAGATATGGCTAAACCCCCTTCACTTCGGGCTCTGCCAAACCTAGGTGGGTATACCTTAATGATTAGTGTAGACTTAATTTGGCCTTTAGAGTGGCAAATAGGTGTGAAGTAGATACAGAGCTTGCTTACTAATTCCTAAAAATGTTTGAAGTATCAAGATTGTAAATTGGATTTGGATAAAATGTTCTAAATTGATCAGTGTATATTCTATTGGGTGAATTGAGTCAATGGATGAATGATGATTATGGAAGCAGATGTGCAAGATAGGTGGATCTTTTTTCAATAGTTATTATATGCAAATGATTTGTATCCTTGCATTCCTATTGGCAAATACAATGAACTGATTTGAATCCTTGTATAACCAATTTGTAGGTACAATGAATTGATTTGAGTTTTTGCATTCACAATTAAAAAATGACAATGAGATGGTTTGAATCCTTGAGTACTCAATTACCAAACACGATGGAACGATGCAAGTTTTTGCATACCTACTTAGCTATTATAGTGAAATGTATATGAATATTTGAAGATCCATTCACCATACATGGTGACTGTTTAGACATAGGACTTTGAAGTCCATGCACTGAATAGAGGAAAATACTACATCAGTTTTCAATGCCTGATGACATGTTTAAAGACATCTCTTCCTTTAACAACATTTGAAAAGGGAAGAAGCAGGTGACTTAATTTGTGAAAGAATGGTGATCACTTTCACTGGTAAGCTCATTATTCTTGCATTGGCAGAATTTGATAGATTTCTTCTCATTTGTAAAATTGTAAGCAAAAGGTTTTCATTATAGTATGAGAAAATTACAAGCATCCACATCATCCACTCCTAGGTCTAAAATTTTCCAATAGTTGTTATATGCAAATGGTTTGTATCCTTGCATTCCCATTGGCAAATACAGTGAACTAATTTAAATCCTTGTATAACCAATTTGCAGGTACAGTGAATTGATTTGAGTATTTGCATTCACAATTAAAAAATCACAGCGAGATGGTTTGAATCCTTGAGTACTCAATTACCAAACACGGTGAAACGATGCAGGTTTTTGCATACCCACTTAGCTATTATAGTGAAATGTATATGAATATTTGAAGATCCATTCACCATACATGGTGACTGTTTAGACATGGGACTTTGAAGTCCATGCACTGAACAGAGGAAAATACTATCATCAGTTTTCAATGCCTGATGACATGTTTAAAGACATCTCTTCCTTTAACAACATTTGAAAAGGGAAGAAGCAGGTGACCTAATTTGTGAAAGAATGGTGATCACTTTCACTGGTAAGCTCATTATTCTTGCATTGGTAGAATTTGATAGATTTCTTCTCATTTGTAAAATTGTAAGCAAAAGGTTTTCATTATAGTATGAGCAAATTACAAGCATCCACATCATCCACTCCTAGGTCTAAAATTTTTCAATAGTTGTTATATGCAAATGATTTGTATCCTTGCATTCCCATTGGCAAATACAGTGAACTAATTTGAATCCTTGTATAACCAATTTGCAGGTACAGTGAATTGATTTGAGTTTTTGCATTCATAGTTAAAAAATCACAGCGAGATGGTTTGAATCCTTGAGTACTCAATTACCAAACATGGTGAAATGATGCAGGTTTTCACATACCCACTTAGCTATTATAGTGAAATGTATATGAATATTTAAAGATCCATTCACCATACATGGTGACTGTTTAGACATAGGACTTTGAAGTCCATGTACTAAACAGAGGAAAATACTACATCGGTTTTCAATGCCTGATGACATGTTAAAGACATCTCTTCCTTTAACAACATTTGAAAAGGGAAGAAGCAGGTGAGCTAATTTGTGAAAGAATGGTGATCACTTTCCCTGGTAAGCTCATCATTCTTGCATTGGCAGAATTTGATAGATTTCTTCTCATTTGTAAAATTGTGAGCAAAAGGTTTTCATTATAGTATGAGCAAATTACAAGCATCCACATCATCCAAATTACAAGCATCATCATCATCATCAAATCATTTGTATCTTTTTTCAATCACTTTAGAGATGGTACAGCAGTATATAAACATGAAAATTAACAAAACAGTTGAACACTAAAAAAAGGTTACCATTTAAGTACAGTCTTCTCCATAATATTGCTTCATACTATATATATATATATATATATTAATTACAAAGTTTTTGGAACATGAAAGTGGATGAGTGGGATGGGTGCAATCTATCTTCTTACTAAATCCCCTAAAATGCTTCAGAAAGAACTACTACCCTCCTTTTTTCTCTCGGGTCTTGGTCTCTCTTATATGCGAGAGGCAACAAGCTACAAACCCATTACAAAAAGACATGACTTTTGATAACTAATTATAACTAAAAAGAAAAACATTTCATTAAATGGATGCATCAATCTGTTAATCTCCAAATAGAGGTTCGTGACCATCTAAGGCTTGTGCAAAGCTTCTATTTATGATATGATGCCCATCATACTGTTGGCTAATCTCCTCCATCTGATGATTGTCCTATCATATCTGGCACATTCACGGTTCGATTGATAAACAGATTTATTGCAGAGAGATGATGGGTGTAGTCTTGTTCTGCATAGGTATTCACATTGATAATCACTCCCTTCATATCATACTCCATTTGCATCATTTTTTCCAAATGCTTATGAGTATTTTTCAAGACTATCTCTTCATCGTTGATTTCCTGTAATGCATTAATCAGAACTGTTGACACTCATTTTGACCAGGGGTTGATTTGTCATGATCAGGAGGCTTTTTCATTTGAAGCCTTTATCTTCTTGCCCATTTTTTCTAAGTGTTGGACCTCCTCAGCATTTTTTAGCTGCATCATCATAATTTCTTGAGGAGGAGGTCATCATCATCATGTTTGTTTCGATGAGGGTCAGCATCATCATGTTCTCCGTCGACCGGTTTCTCATCGTCATCATCATATTTCGCTGTCGGGTGATGTTTGGTTTTTTTATTCTGATGATGCTGATGTGCTACAGTGCGCCCTGATCTGCTTGCGAGGGTGATTCTTCAAAGTCTCCGGTGATCTTCCATTTATCACCGTGCGCAGGCATGATGATGATGTTTCTTATTCTTTGAGTTGCTCGACCTAACTTGTTTTATCCTAAGGGTCGTCGTCATCATCATCATATTTCCAGTTATTATCCTGCTGCTTGTGGAGGCCATCATATTTTCTGCCTTCATGATTTTTCACCGGGGTGATATTTTTATCATCGGGTGATCTTGGTTATGATCATCCTGATGATGTTGTTGAAGAGTTCTAAGTGCGACCCGATATTCACTAGGGTCATCATATTTTGAACGTCAGGATGATCTTAGTCAATATCATCCTGATGATGTTGTATCACTTCTTGTTCGCTGTTTCTCATCCTGATGATGCTGACGTCATCCTGATATATTAGGGTGATATTTGTTTCTCTGCCTATCTGCATCATGATATTTCCGAAGGAGGGGGTGATATTTTCAGATCTCCCGGATATATGTTTTTTTTCGAGCATCATGATGATGTTGATATCAAGGAGATATCCGCCTGCTGGTTTCGCGTGTTATCTATTGAGGGTGATCTTTTCAAGCAGCATCATCATATTCAGTTTTCGCCCCGATCTTACAGAGGAGCTACAGTGCAACCTGATGTTTGAGCATCAGGAGGATATTTCTAAATATCCGGTTGTCTTCCGAATATCATGATGATGTTGATATAGGTGATGACGTCATCAAGGTCCGGGGGGGTCATATTTCTAACACTGATCATCTTGAAGAGACCTCCTGATCTTTGCAAACATGATGATGACGCCATCCGGATATGAGGAGGTGCGCAGTAGGCGGATATGATGATGACGTCATCAGGATGTTCATCGGCCAGACATTTGGTATCGGCTAAGCAGGAGGATCTTCCTCCGATGGATCAGGTTGTGCCGATGAAGGCGATTATCATGCAGGTTATATTGTGATATGATGATGACGTCAGGGTGATATTTCGAACAACAGGATATCATGCTGCTGGAGGATGATGATGATGAAGTCTATACTAGTGTCGTCGGGAGCAAAAGCACCGACATGATATATGCTCATGACCTAGTATATAAAGTGTTATTGAGGTCATCGCGGGGTGCATGTGGGATATTGATATCCTGCATTTTCAAATATCATGATGATGAGTCTCGGCGGGAAATGCTTGCGATAGTCTGTTTGATGATTTTCCCAAGGCCGCGGGTTGGTGCGCCATTAATGGCGATTGTTGCAGAAGGTATGGGCGATGGCGTGGGTGGATCCTGTACTCGACTGAAGATGTACATCCACGGATGGTGGCGCAGGGCTCGAGAAATTTTCCTGTCTCCTCCCCCACCTGCTGCATTCAAGTTTGCGCGCCAATCCGGTTGTGTTTGAACGCCATCTTCCTGGTACTGTGTATCTGGCGAAATTTTTGGTCAACCTGGTAGTTAATGCTGTATGCACCTTCCTGCTATATAATGCAGATGGTGTTATTTATTTGAGGTTGTTGAAAGTTGAAGATTTTGGCTCTGTAATGCATAACAAGCTGATCTGGTTGCTCTGTACAGCTTACCTGTGAGTTTATGTATCTCTTGTTGTTTGTTTTTGGCATGAACCCACTGATTTCATGATTAAACTTATATGAGAAATGCTGTTTGGCATGTGTTGTGTTAATTCTGTCTC
This sequence comes from Cunninghamia lanceolata, assembly GCA_027924645.1. Taxonomy (NCBI): domain Eukaryota; kingdom Viridiplantae; phylum Streptophyta; class Pinopsida; order Cupressales; family Cupressaceae; genus Cunninghamia; species Cunninghamia lanceolata. The sequence goes on from BSBN01000254.1 coordinate 18,324,566, forward strand.
CAGTATTGCATGTGTTCTTCTTCTGAATCTGGATGTTTGGTAATGTTTAGATTCTAGAACATAGAATTCCTATGTTGACTGTCTGATCTTTTAACTTCTACTCAAGGGGTAGATTAAACTGTTTTCAGGTTGAACATTGGGAAGGGTATACTGCAGTAGGGATACCATAAGTAGAGATAACCTAACACTCTGTATTGGGAGATACTTGTAAGGCAGGTATCACATAGATCCCCTTGAAATCCAGTTTTAGTTGTTTATGCTGATCATTCACAGGTGTATGTCTATTGACTCCAGGCCCTGGATAGGCACCAATCATGCTTTGTTTTGTGTTATAACCATATCCAGCTTTGCATCCACACTTAAAATCCAAATCAAAATCTAAAACCAACATTAGGACATTAGAGTTAGTTTTAGGAACCTCAGTCCTCTGTCTACAACTGCAAATAGGCCCAAAGCTAGCCCCTTTGCTCTTATCTTTCAGTTTTGGTCTACTTACAGGAGGACTCATCTGCTTTCTGTCAACATCCCAGCCTTGCATGCATATCCTCATGGATGTTGAATAGGGAATACCCCCCTAGGTCTTGCAGAGCCTAAAGAAGAAGAGGAGATAAAATATAGAGTCTATCTCCTACACTGTTGACCCCCTGGCCCAGAGATCCTGTTGATCACTGATGGCTACCTTGTAGGGAAATCTGGGAATAAGCATCCAGTCTGGGAACAAGTCAACAAGAACCATGGCCAATTCTTCCTTCCAATCATCACATTATCAGAGATTCCCAGAATTATCATGAAGTGGTGGAGCAAGATTAAAATAATCAAGCTCTTCTTTGAGCTTGTCATGATATTCATCATGTGACTCTATCAAATCATTATATACTTGTGATGTTTGTCCCACCAAGATCCCTTTGCCCAAAAGGTCTTTTTTATTTTCAGTCATTCTCACCTGAAATCTTTTATTTTCTGCCATCGCTGAGAGTGTCGGCTTAAACAATTTCCAATAGGTATTAGTACAGCTCATCATTTTATTGAATCTTTCCCTGATTAATTTAGATGTCATATAGTATTTGATAGTTTTTACTTCCTTCTCCATCTCTTTACATTTCCCTTGGGATTTCAGATGGCAATTTTTCCAATAAGATGCATCAATAAGTGCATCCAACACTTTCTTATCTTTCTCAAGGTCTAGAGGATAGAATTGTGATATAGAAGAGGAAGAGGATCTTTCCTTTTGATATAACAGCTCCTTCTTTAGTCTATCATTTTCTTTAAATAATTTTTCAACTTGTGCCTTATTGAACTTTGCCACATTAATGTTGAGCTCTGTTGTTTCCATGGGGTCAGTATCCCCTACCCTTTTGACTAAGAGATGACCGAACATTTGATTTGAATTATTAGCAATTGTTGGTCTCTTATCCTGTGGGTAAAGTGACCAAATGAGTAGAGTGGATTCATCTGCATTATACCCTGATCCTGATCCTGAGTATATCTTATCACTGGCTTCTTCAGTCAAATTCATTATTTTGTCTTCTCTCTTCCTGAAGCTATCAAACACAATTGCTAAACTCATATCCCACCCTAACAAGAGCAATACTTTGGCTTCTTGACGAAACTCCCTTCCTCTTTCGAGAGTGATGGACTCCATCTCTTTATCAACTTCCCTTTTTAATTCATCCAAAGTAGTAACCTCTTGTTCAGAAATAAAATCTTGCATTTTTTCTGTCACCTATTTTCCTTTGTACTCAGACAAATGACTTAAATTTGGGAGTTTTAATAAAATCATCATCAGAAATAAATTTTTGTGCAACCAAGATTCTAATGTCATCAGATAATTCATCTAATGTCTCAAACTTTACATCATTCAATTCAGGAGGATGCTCATATTGTACTATTTTAGGAGCATTTATTGGCTTCATTTGTTCACTTTCTTCATCACTTTCCCCTTCTTCACTTATGTTAGTATCTACAGAAAAACATACTTCAGGGGTGGGCTATGAGGCTTTGTAGCCCAGAGGCTCTATGTCTTTAGCTTGTGTTCCTAAATAGATTGTATAAGTTGTATCAAAAACAACTGGGGGCACATCTTTTATGATTTCATCTGCATGAGCAATCAATTGTTCAATCCTTGCTAGTGGATCCTGTATTTCACAAAACATTTTTGAATAAGATTGGACATGTTTTCTTTTCCATTCATCAGCAAGTATCACTTTATTGAATGTACCCATTATGTTGATAGTAGAGGCCTCATCACGGTTTCTAATCACATCTTCCTCTAAAAATAAATGTTCATATCCTCAGAGCCCTTGTGAAATCTTTGATTTATGAATAAAACCCTCTAAATCAAAATTTTGTCTTTCATTACCTATAGGAAGATTGTACTGTGCCAATTTAGTATTAATTTCTTCATACCCTTCATTCGTGACCACTGTGAAATCTCCAAAACATAGAGTGTTGGGCATGATTGACTATTTGTTGTGCTTCTTGAGGTGTATGGCATCAGACTTTTCTAATTACCTCACAATCTCTAGATAGGCAATCTGATCAGGAACTATTTGTGGCAGCAAATGTGGGGTTCCCTCAAATCCATAAACTCTAATTACTGTGCAGTCAGGGAAAGCATACCAATCTCCCCATTTATGGTCCACTTTACTTTTAGGGTCATTTTCTTTGGGTCTTAGAAATCTCTGCATCCTTGGGGATAGGTTATAATCCCGGGGATATCCTAGTAAATCCATTAAAGGTTTTACAAAAAACTCTTCAAAGTAGAGGTAGTGAGATCTACCAAATCGACTATCCCATAATGAAGTCCACATCTATATAGGTTTAGGATCCCCATTATCAAAAGAATCCCTTATCCTCAATTCACTGCTCCAAAATCCTCTATCATGTCTCTCATACAAAAATAAATGCATTAATAAGGAATAGTGTTTGAAGTTGATCCTATCACTGTTATTTTTAATTTTTTTAAGCCCTTGATTTAGGGCATTAACCACAAAGCTAGCATAGTCAAAAGGCCTGGCCCACTTAGTCTGTACATCTGCGTCTAAAACCATTGGTGCAATCTACATTAGAGGTGGGACCTCTACTCCCAAGACTTTACTAGTTGCATAATAGGTGTATCAAAAATACCCTTCAAATAGATCTTCATGAAATGGAGGGTTCTCATTACTAGAGAATTTCCTTAATTGTCCTTCTTTGTCCTTAGGCCTATGCAAGGCCAACTTCCACCTTTTGTAGCTAGTATCCATATGACGATACTCTAGCAATAGATCTTTGATTGTGAATGGTAAATTAAAACCACACTCTAATTGAAATACATTGAAAATGAGATCTATTGAAATAACCAGTAAATTATCACCACTATGTGTTCGAATAGTTCTCAATTTCAGATCATATTTACTAGAAAGGGCTTTCATTAATTCCACATTGACAAACGCCTCTGGCACAACTAATCTCCCTAGGTTCAGCCTCCATTGGTTACAGATTGGTAGAAACCTATATTGTTTTATGTAGTGGTATAAGAAAAGTTCGTACCCTCATAGTGGAGTCCATACATCTCCCAAGTCCTTGTGATTGTCTAACAATCGATCATGTGAGGGGTTCATCTGTACACTTCTTTTTGGTCTTGGTCCTGACCCAGAACATTGATCTATCAGGTCTTGGTTTAATGGTCTCTTTTCAGTTTTTTGTTTCTTATTTTTATGTTTTTCTACACTATCTCCCATTGCTTGATATATCAAGTATTGATTTAATGGTCTCTTTTCCAGTTTTATGTTTCTTATTTTTAGGTTTTTCTACACTATCTCCCATTGCTTGAAGTCAAACCTTTAAGAGATAGAATTTCTTAGCTGGGATCGATGTACTTACTTGAATTTCACTTTCCCACTAGTTTTTCTTTGCTTTACTATGTGAGAGCTTCAGTCCCCTTCTCCTTAGCCCCTTTTGTAATTTGTTCAAGTTTTACAGGAGCTATGTGATCAAACTATGGTGCAACTCGCTTTTATTCCTAGTTCATAAATGCACCTTTCATTTCTATCATGTCATTTATTTTGAATATCTGAACGATGCCTCGGGATGTCACAATAATTATTATTGTTGCATCGTTGAGACTGTTATTTATGTTTCACCGATGTCAGTTTCCTTCATCAATGAACTATTTGTGTTGGTGTATCAGTGGGATGCTAGGTAACGTTACCCCGATGTACCTTAGCTTGGGCGATAATGTACCTTTGGGTAACTTATGGTCATATCGGGTTATCGAGGGAACAGAAACGTTTGTTCTGCCGATGTTTATTAGTCACACTGATGTGCTAGTTTTTGTTGATTTTATCAGTCTATTGGTGAGGCACTCTCAAGAGTTAGGCTGATAGGATATTGTTAGCCTGATATGGCTATGAGTTATGTTTATAGGACTATCGGTGGGATTATGATGGGAACTCCAATGATGAGGGCATGTTTAGTTGATTGTGTCTAATTTTGGACAACCCACAGTTATATCAGGTCATTGGGGGAATATGAATATCTATCCTACCGATGAGTATGTGTTGCAATGATGAGCTCACTGTAGTTGCCTATATCGGTCTATCAGGGGAAGGACTTCAAAGGTTATCCCAACAAGGTATTTTTAAATAGATAAGGCTGTAAATTATTTTTCATAGGGCTATCGGTGGAGCTATAAATAGGGTTCCAACGATGAAGTGTTGTTAGGCCGATACACTCAAGAAAAGATATTATGAGGATTTGTTCATAAATGTAATTGTTCTGATAGGATTTTATCACACCTGTTTTAGCAATAGGAGTTAATAAGGATCTTGTCACACACATTTTCATAAATTGTTTTAATCACAAAATTATAATGTGGCCAATTTACATGGTATACAGAGGATAAGTTTGAAGAGGTTGGTGAGAGATGTAAATTTTTTTCTGGTTCTAACAAGTTCAATCCCTTTTCAATCAAAATTGTTCATATAATGTCCGTTCGCGCGACCATTAATGTTCATCACTGGAAATGAATGCAATAGATTTTTTGAATTTTGAAATGTCAGATTGCATCGGTGGGACTCTCCTAGTTTTAGGCTGATCTATGTGCTTCATTTGGTGTCATCTTTGTTTATATATTCATAATTGATCACCAAGACTCACTGAATGTCTTTTGAGCGGAATGGGAATTTGAGATGGGCATAGATGGTTGGGATTTTTTAGAGGTAGATGCCTCATTTAACTTGATTTCTTGTTGCTTAATTACCCATACAATTTTGGTTTTGGACTTTGCTCGTGGAGGTATGGGCTTGGATAACTTTTTGGATTGATTTTTCTTTGACTCTTTATTTTTATGTCCTGAGGCATGAGGACCCTTACAATGTTTGGCTTTATCAGTAGAGGCATCTAATTTTGCATTTCTGGATCCCTTGGGGATGGTGGAATGACTGGAAGCTTTAAGTTTAGCTTTAAGATTAGGGTTGAGGGTTGAGGGTTGAGGGATTAGGTTAAGGTATAGTGTTGAGGGTTTAGGGTTTAGGGTTTAGGGTTTAGGGTTGAGGGTTTAGGGTTTAGGGTTTAGGGATTAGGATTTAAGGCATAATGTTTAGGGTTGAGGGTTTAGGGATAGGGTTTAGGATTTAAGGTTCAAGTGTTAAGGGTTGAAGCTTTAGGGATAGGGTTTAAGGTTTAGCGATAAGGGATTGGGGTTTAGGGTTGATGGATTAGGGTTTAGTGTTGAGGAATTAGGGTTTAAGGTATAGTGTTTAAGGTTGAGGGTTTAGGGTTTAAGGGTTGAGGCTTCAATCTTTAGGGATAGTGTTTAGGGCTGAGGTATTAGGGTTTAGGGTTTAGGGTTAAAGGATGTGTTGCACTGCACTGAAAGGTTATAGTCCCATTAGAGAATGATGTCCTCGTATGGACCATGTTGAGTGCCCTCATCGATGTTGGTAAGGGATACATGGAAGGCAAATGGATTAGGGAGATAGTGGATTATGATGTGGATTATGTAGGGAAAATAGTGGATTATGATGTGGATTATGTCAAACTTATGCCAAAGCATGGACCATAGGGATGGTATCTGGAGGGTATGTAGGATAGTGGAAGAATGATGGTAGATTTATTGCAGAATGGAAGGGAATCATGACTAATGGTTGCACACATTGCGATAAATGTTGAAGCTTGTGATGTGGAGGTGGTGTAGGGTGCAATGGAGATGTTTTCTTAGGAGATAGATGATGAAGGGATTTAGGAACCCACATAGACTTAGGCATTTTATTACTTTTGTTTTGATTGTGGGGTGGAATGTTTTGACACTTTTGAGTGGAATGGGAATTTGAGATGGGAGTAGATGGTTAGGATTTTTTAGAGGTAGATGCCTCATTTAACTTGATTTCTTGTTGTTTAGGTACCCGTACCACTTTGGTTTTGGACTTTGCTTATGGAGGTATGTGCTTGGATAACTTTTTGGATTGATTTTTCTTTGACTCTTTGTTTTTATGTCCTGAGGCATGAGGACCCTTAGGATGTTTGGCTTTATCAGTAGAGGCATCTAATTTTGCATTTCTGGATCCCTTGGGCATGGTGGAATGACTGGAAGCTTTAAGTGTAGCTTTAAGATTAGGGTTGAGGGTTGAGGGTTGAGGGATTAGGGTTTAAGGTATAGTGTTGAGGGTTTAGGGTTTAGGGTTTAGGGCTAAGGGTTTAGGGTTTAGGGATTAGGCTTTAGAGTTGAGGGATTAGGGTTTAAGGCATAGTGTTTAGGGTTGAGGATTTAGGGATAGGGTTTAGGATTTAAGGTTCAAGTGTTGAGGGTTGAGGCTTTAGGGATAGGGTTTAAGGTTTAGCGATAAGGGATTAGGGTTTAGGGTTGAGAGATTAGGGTTTAGTGTTGAGGGATTAGGGTTTAAGGTATAGTGTTTAGGGTTGAGGGTTTAGAGATAGGGTTTAGGGTTTAAAGTTTAAGGGTTGAGGCTTCAGGCTTTAGGGATAGCGTTTAGGGTTGAGGGATTAGGGTTTAGAGTGGAGGGATTAGGGTTTAAGGTATAGTTTTTAGGGTTAAGGGTTGAAGGATTCATTGCGCTGCACTGAAAGGTTATAGTCCCATTAGAGAATGATGTCCTCACATGGACCATGTCAAGTGCCCTCATCGATGTTGGTAAGCATACGTGGAAGCCAAATGGATTAGGCAAATAGTGGATTATGAAGTGGATTCTAAAGGGGAGAAAAGTGGATTATGATTTGGATTATGTAGAGAAAATAGTGGATTATGATGTGGATTATGTCAGACTTATGCCAAAGCATGGACCATAGGGATGGTATGTGGAGGGTATGTAGGAAAGTGGATGAATGATGGTAGATTTATTGCAGAATGGAAGGGAACCATGACCAATGGTTGCACACATCGTGATAAATGTTGAAGCTTGTGATGCGAAAGTGGTGTAGGGTGTAATGGAGATGTTTGCTTCGGAGATGGATGATGAAGGGCTTTAGGAACCCACATAGACTTAGGCATTTTATTACTTTTTTTTGATTGTGGGATGGAATGTTTTGACACTTTTGAGCGGAATGGGAATTTGAGATGGGAGTAGATGGTTAGGATTTTTAAGAGGTAGATGTCTCATTTAACTTGATTTCTTGTTGCTTAGGTACCCATACCATTTTGGTTTTGGACTTTGCTTGTGGAGGTATGGGCTTGGATAACTTTTTGGATTGATTTTTCTTTGACTCTTTGTTTTTATGTCCTGAGGCATGAGGACCCTTAGGATGTTTGGCTGTATTAGTAGAGGCATCTAATTTTATATTTCTGGATCCCTTGGGGATGGTGTAATGACTGGAAGCTTTAAGTTTAGCTTTAAGATTAGGGTTGAGGGTTGAAGGTTAAGGAATTAGGGTTTAAGGTATAGTGTTAAGGGTTGAGGGTTTAGGGTTTAGGGTTTAGGGATTAGGGTTTAGATTTGAGGGATTAGGGCTTAAGGCATAGTGTTTAGGGTTGAGGGTTTAGGGATAGGGTTTAGGATTTAAGGTTCAAGTGTTGAGGGTTGAGGCTTCAAGCTTTACGGATAATGTTTAGGGTTGAGGGATTAGGGTTTAGGGTGGAGGGATTAGGATTTAAGGTATAGTGTTTAGGGTTGAGGGTTGAAGGTTGAAGGATGCGTTGTGCTGCACTAAAAGGTTATAGTCCCATTAGAGAATGATGTCCTCGCATGGACCATGTCGAGTGCCCTTATCAATGTTGGTAAGGGATACATGGAAGGCAAATGGATTAGGTAGATAGTGGATTATGACGTGGATTCTAGAGGGGCGAAAAGTGGATTATGTAGGGAAAATAGTGGATTATGATGTGGATTATGTCAGACTTATGCCAAAGCATGGACCATAGGGATGGTATGTGTAGGGTATGTAGGATAGTGGATGAATGATGGTAGATTTATTGTGGAATGGAAGGGAACCATGACCAATGGTTGCACACATCGCGATAAATGTTGAAGCTTGTGATGCAGAGGTGGTATAGGGTGCAATGGAGATGTTTGCTTAGGAGATGGATGATGAAGGGCTTTAGGAACCCACATAGACTTAGGTGTTTTATTACTTTTATTTTTCTTATGGGATGGAATGTTTTGACACTTTTGAGCGAAATGGGAATTTGAGATGGGAGTAGATGGTTGGGATTTTTTAGAGGTAGATGCCTCATTTAAGTTGATTTCTTGTTGCTTAGGTACCCATACCATTTTGGTTTTGGACTTTGATTATGGATGTATGGACTTGGATAACTTTTTGGATTGATTTTTCTTTGACTCTTTGTTTTTATGTCCTGAGGCATGAGGACCCTTAAGATGTTTGGCTTTATCGGTAGAGGCATCTAATTTTGCATTTCTAGATCCCTTGGGGTTGGTGGAATGACTGGAAGCTTTAGGTTTAGCTTTAAGATTAGGGTTGAGGGTTGAGGGTTGAGGGATTAGGGTTTAAGGTATAGTGTTGAGGGTTGAGGGTTGAGGGTTGAGAGTTTAGGGTTGAGGGTTTAGGGTTTAGGGATTAGGGTTTAGAGTTGAGGGATTAGGGTTTAAGGCATAGTGTTTAGGGTTGAGGGTTTAGGGATAGGGTTTAGGATTTAAGGTTCAAGTGTTGAGGGTTGAGGCTTTAGGGATAGCATTTAAGGTTTAGTGATAAGGGATTAGGGTTTAAGGTTGAGGGATTAGGGTTTAGTGTTGAGGGATTAGGGTTTAAGGTATAGTGTTTAGGGTTGAGGGTTTAGGGATAGGGTTTAGGGTTTAAGGTTTAAGGGTTGAGGCTTCAGGATTTAGGGATAGCGTTTAGGGTTGAGGGATTAGAGTTTAGAGTGGAGGGATTAGGGTTTAAGGTATAGTGTTTAGGGTTGAGGGTTGAAGGATGCATTGCGCTGCACTAAAAGGTTATAGTCCTATTAGAGAATGATGTCCTTGCATGGACCATGTCGAGTGCCCTCATCAATGTTCGTAAGGGATACATGGAAGGCAAATGGATTAGGCAAATAGTGGATTATGACATGGATTCTAGAGAGGAGAAAAGTGGATTCTGATGTGGATTATGTTAGACTTATGCCAAAGCATGGACCATAGGGATGGTATGTGCAGGGGATGTAGGATAGTGGATGAATGATGGTAGATTTATTATGAAATGAAAGGGAACCATGACCAATGGTAGCACACATCTTGATAAATGTTGAAGCATGTGATGTGGAGGTGGTGTAGGGTGCAATGGAGATGTTTGCTTAGGAGATGGATGATGAAGGGCTTTAGGAACCTGCACAGACTTAGGTGTTTTATTACTTTTGTTTTACTTGTGGGATGGAATGTTTTGACACTTTTGAGCGGAATGAGAATTTGAGATGGGATTAGATGGTTGGGATTTTTTAGAGGTAGATGCCTCATTTAACTTGATTTCTTGTTGCTTAGGTACCCATACCATTTTGGTTTTGGACTTTGCTGGTGGAGGTATGGGCTTGGATAACTTTTTGGATTGATTTTTCTGTGACTCTTTGTTTTTATGTCCTGAGGCATGAGGACCCTTTTGGCTTTATCAGTAGAGGCATCTAATTTTGCATTTTTGGATCCCTTGGGGATGGTGGAATGACTGGAAGCTTTAAGTTTAGCTTTAAGATTAGGGTTGAGGGTTTAGGGTTTAGGGATTAGGGTTGAGAGTTGAGGGATTAGGGTTTAAGGCATAGTGTTTAGGGTTGAGGGTTTAGGGATAGGGTTTAGGATTTAAGGTTCATGTGTTGAGGGTTGAGGCTTTAGGGATAGGGTTTAAAGTTTAGCGATAAGGGATTAGGGTTTAGGGTTGAGGGATTAGGGTTTAGTGTTGAGGGATTAGGGTTTAAGGTATAGTGTTTAGGGTTGAGGGTTTAGGGTTTAAGGTTTAAGGGTTGAGGCTTTAGGCTTTAGGGATTAGGGTTTAGGGTGGAGGGATTAGGGTTTAAGGTATAGTGTTTAGGGTTGAGGGTTGAAGGATGTGTTGAACTACACTGAAAGGTTATAGTCCCATTAGAGAATGATGTCCTCACATGGACCATGTCAAGTGCCCTCATCGATGTTGGTAAGGGATACATGGAAGGCAAATGGATTAGGCAGATAGTGAATTATGACGTGGATTCTAGAGGGGAGAAAAGTGGATTATGATGAGGATTATGTAGGGAAAATAGTGGATTATGATGTGGATTATGTTAGACTTATGCCAAATCATGGACCATAGGGATGGTATGTGGAGGGTATGTAGGATAGTGGATGAATGATGGTAGATTTATCGTGGAATGGAAGGGAACCATGACCAATGGTTGTACACATCACGATAAATGTTGAAGCTTGTGATGCGGAGGTGGTGTAGGATGCAATGGAGATGTTTGCTTAGGAGATGGATGATGAAGGGCTTTAGGAACCCACATAGACTTACGCATTTTATTACTTTTGTTTTGCTTGTGGGATGGAATGTTTTGACACTTTTGAGTGGAATGGGAATTTGAGATGGGAGTAGATGGTTGGGATATTTTAGAGGTAGATGACTCATTTAACTTGATTTCTTGTTGCTTAGGTACCCATACCATTTTGGTTTTGGACTTTGCTTGTGGAGGTATGGGCTTGGATAACTTTTTGGATTGATTTTTCTTTGACTCTTTGTTTATATGTCCTGAGGCATGAGGACCCTTAGGATGTTTGGCTTTATCATTAGAGACATCTAATTTTGCATTTCTGGATCCCTTGGGGATGGTGGAATGACTGGAAGCTTTAAGTTTAGCTTTAAGATTAGGGTTGAGGGTTGAGGGATTAGGGATTAGGGTTTAAGGTATAGTGTTAAGGGTTGAGGGTTTAGGGTTTAGGGTTTAGGGTTGAGGGTTTAGGGTTTAGGGTTTAGGGTTTAGAGTTGAGGAATTAGGGTTTAAGGCATAGTGTTTAGGGTTGAGGGTTTAGGGATAGGGTTTAGGATTTAAGGTTCAAGTGTTGAGGGTTGAGGCTTTAGGGATAGGGTTTAAGGTTTAGCGATAAGGGATTAGTGTTTAGGGTTGAGGGATTAGGGTTTAGTGTTGAGGGATTAGAGTTTAGGGATCTTTACTCCTGAATCTTTACTCTTGTTCTTTGCATGCCAGTCCATCAATTATGCAAGTGACTTGCAATGAAACATTCGTTGAAGTCTAGGTATAATTGGCATGTTGGCATGAGGAACATTTTGGTTTGGTACAGCTAGGCACTAAATTAGGTGCACTTCACGCCAGTTTTGGTGACCCAAAGAGATTACATTTAGGGCTGAAAGTTGGCACTAAAGTTGGCGTTAGAGACGTCAACTTTAGCACCAACTAATGAATACAAAAAAAAATTAAAATTCCCACCTGCATTAAAACATACCACACAAAGAAAACACAAATTCAAGTTATTACATTTAAGCCCACAATACAGTGTACTATGCCTCTGTTTTAGGTTTCCTGCTAAGAATTGTAGGCTGCGAAGCGATGACTTTATTAGGTCAAACATGGAAGTTACTGAAAAGTTTCTACAACAGATCCATGAATTTGTATTTTATTTATTTTTGGTTCTAGAGATCTAAAAGATAAAAAATTGCTTTAGCTAGCTACTAAATTTGGGGTTTCTGATGCTAAATTTGGGGTTTCTAGCTACCTCAACCATTCAATCAAGCTTGTTCATCTCCCTTTTAGCAAGTAAGTTCCAATTGCTAGGCAATTTACTCTTGACCTAGGTTTTTATTGATTTTGATATAATTTTGAGCTCAAAGAAAGTTTTTCTAAGATGTTGTACTCACGCTTTAAGGTAAATTTGAGTAGTAATGTTGTTAATTATCCTTGCTTGCAGTATAACTTACATTTACCATTTTTGGAAGGCCTGTTGAATAAGGTCTCTTTGTACATCATACCCAAATATGAGCTGTTAGGATTTATTTTTGGCTACATATTTGTTTTTGGCTACGATTGGTTAAGCACGCTGTTAATTCATACCTGCCTACAATTGCCTCCACATACTAGACGAAAATAATTTGCCCTAGGTCACCTCAAAATGTCAAGAAATAGAGGGAAGGGAGCAAACTCTAGCCACAATCAAGTAATTCACTATCAATTTATAGATTTGTAAATGTTTCCATTGTTTCTTTGATTTTTAGTATTTAGTTTTCTATTTCTAAATTTAAAAGAAGAAAATTATTTTATATATATAGGGACATGAGACTGACAAAGATAAAGAGGAATTGGCTTCCATATTGGGGGTAGAGGCAGTGAACAAATTGGATGGTGTTGACTTGACAATGTTTGCCAGATACATAGAAAAATGATCTAGTAAAGCCCCTGAAACATTGCAACCAAATCAACAGTGTCAAAGGGAATCAATTGATTCCCCAACCAGTCATGGATCGGGTAAAAGATCTAGGAGGAAATCAATAACAGTAACCTCTAAGAATGTGGAACAGGGAGTAGAGGCTTCCAATGTCCCAGCCATTCCTAGGACACAGACTTCTTCGACCACCACGCCATGTTTTGTATCTTACATTGGTAGCTACGATACCAAGATAGAATACGATGTGGTTTCAGGGGAAGCCTGAATGACAGATGCTGGAAAAATGTTTGTGAATAGGTTGAAGGAATCATGCCTTCAACGATTCAAAGACCATCTACATTTTCCATTCTCAAAGATACCCATGCACCTACAAAAAGTAGTTATCCATGACATGGAGACTGAATTTGGCACAACCTGGTTTGTAAAGAAAATAAAGCTACGAATGTCTCAAAACTGCAAGAGATTTCGGTGCAACCAAACAAAGAAGATAAAAAAAATCCCTCCCAAGCTAAGGCTCAAAAAAAGGCCAATTGATGTAAGTTTGAAAGTATGGAAAGAGCTTGTAAAAGCATATGAGAAGTCTGATGCACAGAGGAAGTACGGTGAGGAGAGTACGCAAGTATTTGAATTTGCTCATAAGATTTTATCAAATTTATTAAACAATTTTTAAATTTTATTTGTGCATAATTAAATTGAATTAGTATATGTTTTAGGACAAGGCCTCCAAGGCTAGGCTTGACAAACTTCATGCCACTCATCACAGTGACCAGAAAGGTTTACAGGCCTTGATCTATACATTTGTAAGTATATTTAATATGTTAAATGATATTTTTTTTATTTCCTAGGAAAAAGTAAATGATTGCATATTAATTAGTTTAACTAGTCCATGTGCCATATTTTGATAGGAGGAGAAATATGGTCGGCAACCAACACAATTTGAAAAGGAAATGTTACAAAGCAAAAAGTGGACCGATTTTGTAATCTGGATGGAGAACGAGGTATCAATAATTGTTGTGTTAATATGTCAATTTGCATTTCTTGTGTTGAGTTTCAATAATCTTTGAAGAGGTTATAGAGTGATACTTGAGACAAACAGTTACAGTTGTACTCTATTTGTTGTGTTTGGTTTCTATTGGTCTTCTTGTCTTTTTTACTCAAGTGGATTGTTATTCATAGGTCGCTTGTCATTCTTGTTGATCATGTGGATGTAGTTATCATTGTGTTTTCAAGTGATCTCCTAAGTGAACAGACCAAAGGGCTTATCTCAAGTCTTTGTTTCCTAACCTTTTATTATAAGACTTAAAGGGGGGCATGCATTACAGTTACATTGTTGGATTGTAAGTGATTTAGAGGAAGGGAGACTTTGGGTGTGCTCATCATGTTGGCTGAGTGTCTTGCTGTTTGGGTTGGAGACTAAGAATCAAATTGCCAACTGGTCTTCTTCAACTAAGCTAACCTTTCTTTGAAGTAAAGCTCTTTGTCATCCATTCTTGTAAAATTATACTGACCATTTTGGTGAAACATTTCCTTTAACTTGTGTAACTATATGTGGTCTTGTGAAAGCCTATGCTGAAGGGTTTGGATGAGGAAAATATTGTTAATTGTGAGAGTTCAGACTTAAGATCATGGGACTTACAAATTGTGGCAAAATATTGGTTATTGTGTTTTGGATTTCTATCATGAAGGAAGCTACATTAATTTGGTCACAATTTGAGGTGGAGTTTCAAACCCTGGCTAGAATTGCTAGAATGCTATCATTGATGTTGCAAGTATGGGTCTAACCAGTGTTGTCATTGATGTCAACATACTCATGTTGCATTGATGTCAAGGATTTGATGAGCTGTGTGCTAAGGATATTGAGAAAATTAGTCCTATCAGAAACAGAGAAGAACAGTGAAGACAGTGAAGCTCTATGAAGTGAAGATCCCAGCTAGATGAAGATCAGAGAATGTGTATCAAAGGGTTTGTAGATATGTGTCTAAAGATGATCCAGTCAAGATTTGAGAGGTCTGCATGAAGAATTGGAGAAGTTATGGCCATATGAGTAAAACTGGTTCTAGCAGCTGTTCAAAGGTGACAGAGTGACACAAATAGGTCCGGTGAGATCTGAAAATGCAATATCTTGTTCTGCGGATTTGGTGGAATGTTTAGGAAGCCAATGTGAATTGACTACTCATTTGGTTCATGGTCTGGAGGTTTGCAAGCATTTATTCTAATGTGACAGTGATGACATAATGTGTTCTTGAGGTTCTAGATGAAGATGCGAATGATTTCAGTAAGCAGAAGTGGTGTGGATGTTCTTGGTGATTCAGGCAATCTTGTGGGGGTCTCTAGATTGTGTCCAGTTCGTGTTGGTGGTCCGCATTGAAGATTGAGCTCATAATTGAAGATTTGCTCTTGGGTGATGGTGTTCTTCCTAATCATGGCTGACCAAATGTTTTACACATCTTACAGATGATCTTGAAGATGTTCTGTGAAGCATAGCATGTTCCTCAAAGAAGATTGAGGTCCTAGATATGTGTGTCTGATAGTGTGGTGATATGCATGAATTTTTGTAATAAGTCAAGTTGTATTTGTGCAATTGCTCTATAATAAAATAAAGTATGTATTGTGCCGACTTGGATGATTATCCCAAAGTCGATGCCTTGTATAAATAAGATTTGTGAATTCATTTCAAAGTATTCTTGGTGAAGATGAGAGAGTGGTAGAGAGGAGAAGAGTGAAAAGCAGAGCAGAAGTGTTGAGTTTAAATGGAACTGTCTCAAGCATGGTGAAGATGCTAATCTCCAGTTCAAGTATGTAATATTTATATTATTATTCTGTAGACAGTGTGTCTCATGTAGGCAATGGGCATCTTGTGAGCAGTGTGCTCAGGCAATGAGCCCTAATTAGCAAGTGCCATTTTGTTCTTCTTATTCTTTTAACAGAGAATACAATCTTGGGTTAGTCACCCCGTGGTTTTTCCCTTAACTGGGTTTTCCACGTTAAAATCTTGGTGTCATATGTGTTAATGTGTTTTTGCTCTTGAGTTATTGCATTGTGCTTCCATGATTGAATCATTATTATGTTGTAGAAATATAAGAAGGATTAGAGTGTTTATAGAAAGGAAAGTTTTGGTGACAACTGATTCACCCCCCCCCCTCTCAGTTGTCTGTCCTAAAACCAACAATTGCAACATACCATGAGTCTTGAGGAAACCTGGGCTGGTTCATGGTTATCTTTTTTGACATGGTTGTAAACCCTAATGGTGTTGGTATTTCACCTATAAATGTCCACTCTCTCAATTGTGGATGCGAGGTCTTCTTGGGATTAATAATGCCACTCCTAGGTGCAGTTTTGGGATGGTTTTGGATCCTTGGTTTAGGTCAACTTGCCCCCCAACACTCCCTCCAAGGTTATGAGGTTTGCATTACTGAAGCCACAATGGCTTACAATGTTGAAACAACACTACATGATTGTATTTGATTACTAGTTGACTCTTTGAAAGAATGGGTTTTGTCAATTGCATATAGTTGTGTAACATTGCAATAGTTGTATTGTACTTGTAACTAGAACAATCTATTGTGAAGGCATTTGTTTGATGAGAATGACCTTTGAGTTCATTGTAATGACTTGCACTAACTTAGAAATGTGATTTCAAACTAGTATTTATTAAATTCAAGACTATTTGTGAACAAATTTATCTTAGTATGGACTTCCCTGTGTTTGAATGACTGAGCACTACCCACAAAATAGTAGATATTATGTACTTGTGATCACTGCATTATTTGGATAGAGGACTCATAAATGGAATATAGGACCTTATGTTTCATTGTTCATAAAATCCTAAGGGTTGATTAAGTTATTGTGCATGGATGTGAATGGAAACTTTAAGCTCTCTGAAGGCCTACTTATTGTTTGTAAAGTAGCATTAATTTCTTATTTTAACTATGGAAACATCTTGTGGACACTAGTATGGTGTTGACTAAGGAATTATCTTGTAAACACTAGAAAGGTCTATGCATGTTAATCATAGACTATAACCCTACATTTGGAAGGAAATTGTTACTATAGATGTGATATATACTGTACAGTGGTATCTGGTCTATGGCATGACATCTTTAGTAGGAGGTACCTTCAGATTTATGTAGCATCATGTCTGGGCTAAGGTACCATAAAGTTAAGTGTGCATTGTATGGTGTTATTGTATTGGAGGTTGATGTATGCAAATCTACAGTGATATAAGGAGTCTCGACTCTCATCATTTCATTGCACAAAGTGAGTGACAAAACAAATACCTAGTTTAAAATTGGCCCTTCTTTAAGCAACATATGTAGCAATGAGACTTAGGATTCTTGAAAATGAGAAGCATCCTTCTCCCCATACAACCTGCTAACTAGGGCTACTATGTTTTTTACTGAACCCTTGAGGCTAATGGAAGGGTAACATTTAGTGTTCCTGAAATTTAATTGTCTAACTCCTCTCTTGAGCCAATTTCCTTGTATGATGAACTAGATGATTGGGATGACCATCTTGAAGATGTAATTGAAGATTTTTGTGCTTGTGTAGTGTTGCAAATGTACACTCCATGGGGACAAAACTTGTAGATCTTAGTGTTAATCATGATATAGGCACAATTTTTTTAATTGTTGGTCATGTAAATGTGAGTTTTTAGCTACCACAAGTGTACTCTTAAGGATAGTCTCGCTAAGGAAAGCATGGATGTAAAAGTTGAACTTGAGATACATGATCTTGAATTTCTTCTTGGTATACCTAAAGTTTCTAATCTCTTTGTTAATGAGCTAGATCTCAATTTGAACCAAGGATGTGTTTCCAACATTTGTGATGATGTTTGCATTCATGAGGATGCTAAGTTACATCAAAATATCAAAAGTTACATAGCCTCTGAGACAGAGTTTGTCCCATCCGCGAGGGAGTTAATTCGTTCTAGTTGTTCTGCTGAGAACAGATCACCATATAGGCTTACAAAGTTTGCAAAAGTAGTCATGTCGTAGTTTTCCAGTCTCTCTCTGAAGATCTTGAGGGTTTCTTTAGTTTTCTTCTTCTTCTTGATTGCCTCCGCGTTGAAGACTCCACAGATTAAACCTTTTTTTAGATTTGGGTTGGTGTGCTGGCCTATAATAACAACATCATCCCTGATCCCCTCGTTGACTAGAAAACTCATAAATCTTGACACCCTGGCAAGAGACCCTATGGCTTGGATGACAGTCATGTAGAAATGCTCTAAAAGGACACTGTCATGGATATGGCTGCCCTACACTCCCCTTATCCCTACAATCTCTTTGATGGCATTACGTAGCCCCTCCTCCTCTGTACTGAATAAGCAGTGAACTTGTTGGTCCATCGACTCCTCCAAGAACTCGCAAGGGACTCTAAAGTGTTTTCTGCCTGCCATTGTTATGGGAGACTTCGAGCTATCCTCCTAAAATAGGAAGTTTCTCTTGATTACCTTTCTCGTGACTTACTCACATTGTCTGAAAGTTGCAGGTTTTAGGATGCTTTTTGGCTGTCTAAACTGTCCTCACTTCTGGAAAAGGAACGCTTGATTGACTCTTCCCTAATCAAACCAGACTGGGAACAGTCCTTCCTATCTCCTCTGAGATTTCCTATCTTGGAGAAAGCCATGCTCGTAATCGATTCTTCTAGATCTCCTGCCTTGAGTTGTACCTATGAAATTCCTAAATCCCCATCATCCTTGATTAGCATCTTTCTCAGATCCTCGAAACACTGCCCTTCAAAAAAGCATTCCTCCCCCATTTCCTGCTCAACCCCTTGATTCACTAGGAGATTGGCCACCTCGTTGGCCTCTCTGTATACGTGCATGGTTGACCTCCTTGCCCATGCTAGCTATCTTGAAGACACCCTAAACTTTATCATTGAGATACCTGTTAAATCTGTGCTGGTTGTATGCATGTGTTTTCTTGGTGCCTGAAGATCACATATGAATATAGGCTTAGAAGTATTTACAGAAACACTACTTTTTTATTTGGATCCTAAAAATGTTGCACAACTTATGTTCTTCTCTTAAACATATATCCACAAGTGGGCAGGTGTGGTGAGGTAAGGAGATTGATGAAAGATAGAGGAATTAAAAAATGCCCAGATGCAATTGGATTGAAGGGCATAAAATGGTACATGCTTTTTTGTGTAGGAGACAGATCGCATCCATAGACAAAGGAGACCTATGCAAAGTTGGAGAAATTGGCTTGGAAGATGAAGGCGGCAAGGTATTTTCCAAATTCAAGAAATTACTTAATGTTGTGGAAGGATGGGAAAAAGAATTATTTCTCTGCCACCATGGTGAAAAGTTGGCAATTGCATTTGGTTTGTTAAACATGCCCCATGGAACAACTATTAGACCTTTATCTTAAGGTTACTCTTGAACCTTAAGATAAATAATTATTGAAAAAAAAACTGTGCATTCATTAATGACATGTAAGAGAATTTAATCAACTGCTACTTAAAAACTCTTTAATGTATCTGTCTAATGCAGGTTATTAGATTAATAGTGAAAAAGAACATACATTGACCACACAATTTGTGGCACTTAAGGTTATGTAATAGAATTTACAGTTGATAGTTAAATTGTATAACAAATTTTTTTATGATCTTTAGTAACATTTATTAGAATTGTTGCATGTTTTACATCATTGGAATGACACATTAGCTGTAACTTTTGTGAAATTTTATTATGGTATGTGCACTTTGATATGATGTAATATGATTATGGTTTCATTTCATATGTTGGAATATTAGATATATAATAGAAAAATAAATTATTACATGAAATAAATAATCACTTTTCATTTTAAATATTTTATTTTGCAGAACACGGGTCTTCCAGAAGACGAATATGATCCTGATGATACAGATCCATATTATATTGGTTCTGGTACAGATCACATGGCAGAGGATGATGATGATGCAAATACAGAAGACAACGAGGCCAATGACGACAATGATGATCATGATGATGATCATGATGGTGATGATGATGATGAGGCAGTTTCTGGTAGTAGCCAGTGACATTCATGATCATATAGACTGCATCATGATCATTGCTGATATATCGTTATGATGCCTCTTTTCATGGTTACTATCATATGTATCATTTTCACGGCTTGAAATACCATATTATTGAGTTGTATCATTTTCACATGTATCAATTTGACTTATATCATTTGGACATGTATCATCTTGACTTGTATCATTTTGAGTTACATAATTTATTATTTTTTACTTATATCATTTGTACATGTATCATTTTGACTTATGTCGACTGTTGGAAATGTATCATTTTGACATGTTATTGATCTACTGGCATATTTGACTTTCACTTGTTTTAGTTATATATGATGATGATCTTATCAATATTGACTTGTCAATTTATATATATTGAAAGTGGTCGATGATTTTTGGATGGATATTTATTACGTATGATGATTTTAATTTACTGCTCAGGATGGATGTTGTAAAATTTAATTAAATTATAGATATTTGACTCAATTGTTTTAATTATAGATGATGATCATGTTATAATAATTATCTTGTTATTTTATAATAATTATCTTGTTTTTTTATATAATTATTTTGTTAAATTGGAAGCAAAACCCAAAATAACAAAGGAGGTCATAATGGAAGCAAAACTTGGTGTCAATTAGGAAGCCAAAAAAGAAGCTATTTTCGACGCCATACAAGAAGCAAAATACGAAGCACGACTGAGAGCAAAACTAGAAGCAAAAATGGGAGCAAACATGGAAGCAAAATTGGAAGCTAAATTGGGTGCCAAATCCAGTGCTAAATTGGAAGCAAAATTGGAAGCAAACTGGAAGCAAAAATGAAAGCAAATCTGGAAGCAAAATGGAAGCAAAATGGAAGCAAAACTTGAAGCAAACCTGGAAGCAAAATCGGAAGCAAAACTGGAAGCAAACCTGGAAGCAAAACCAGAAGAAAAATTGGAAGCAAACTTAGAAGCAACACAAGAAGCCAAACCAAAAGCAAAATCAGAAGCCAAACTGGAAGCCAAATCTGATGCTAAATTGGAAGCAAATCTGGAAGCAAAATTGGAAGCAAAATGGGAAGCAAAACCAAAAGAAAAATTAGAAGCCAAACTGGGTGCCAAGTCTAGCACTAAATTGGAATCAAATCTGGAAGCAAAATCGGAAGCAAAATGAAAAGCAAAATTGGAAGCAAAACTAGAAGCAAACCTAGAAGTAAACCTGGAAGCAAAACCAAAATCAAAACTAGAAGCAAACCTGGAAGCAACACAAGAAGAAAAACCAGAGGTAAAATTGGAAGCCAATTTGGGTGCCAAATCTGGCGCTAAATTGGAAGCAAACCTGGAAGCAAAATTGGAAGCAACACTAGAAGCAAAATACGAAGCAAAATTGGAAGCCAAATTGGGTGTCAAATCCGGCTATTGCTTTCCGGTGCTAAATCTGGCACTAAATCCAGCGTGAAGTAAGCATGCAAACTTGCACCGAGTTTTGAGCCAAAAAAAGTGTCCAATTCCTAAACTCAATTGCACTAAATTCTGGTGCTATTTTAGGCGCTAATTGCCTATTCTGTTGTAAATGACTGCACCCTGGCATAGTGGTAGATGCTTAAGCAGTATTCAGTTATCATGTGTGATCTGATTGGAAGTAAAGTTTTGTCATCAAGGCAGTGAGCCTGCTAAATCTAGTTGTACTTCATGGCAATAACCCAACATGTTCTAGGCCCATGGAGTGACCAACCCTGAACATCATCTTTGTAAAGATTGCAATATATATATGAGAGATAATCCTCTCCGTGGTTTTTCCCGTTTTGGGTTTTTCACGTAAAATTTTGGTGTTATGTGTCATGATTTTGTGGATGTTGTTCAGTTGTATATTTTGCTTCTATTGGATTATTCTTTTGAAATTGTTAAAAGTAAAAGTGCAAGAAAAGATTTATAGAACACTGATTCACCCCCCCCCCTCTCAGTGTTCCTGACAATCAACACATGTATAGTTACTTATTAAATAATGAGTAATAACAATAATATTCTACACTAACAATTAGTGCATCACATCAAATCATTAAACATCCATAAGTGAATAATCAAATAAATGTTATTAGATAATTTATTCTAAACAACCAACATATAAACCATTTCTTATTAGTCAAGATACATATCAAACTAGATTTCCTCATGACTAAATTAAAGGACAAATCCATGCATAAAATCATTTAATTCTACTTATTATGCTAACATAAACAAAATACATAAATTCCAAAATCCTTACTAAATACCAAAAGTATATCTAAAATGTTATAATAAGCAATTATTAAATAGTTAATTAATTGGGGTGCTACAATAAAATGGTAACTTTTTCTTGTCACATTTAAAAAATAAAATATTTTAACATTTGTTTTTTTATGGATACAATTGAGTTATAGAGGCATCTTTGATCCTAAGTTGTTGGTTACACCATGCTAAGTAAGCATTTACCTATATCAAAAGTATCCTTCAACTTAGTTTCCATGATTAGTGGGATCCACTCCATCAAAGTATAAACTAATCAAACTTGACCCTCTTTGCATTAGATATCTTTGGAGATTTGTACCCTAGTGGATGGTGGGACACACCATAACCTTCACTAGTAGGGCTACAACCCCTTCAACTAACTAATCATTATTTTCAAACAATAGAGGGCTTGCAACATGTATGGACTCTTTTTCAACATGACCCTTAAAAGAGCCTAAGGGTATGGTCCAATGGAGACAAGCTAATATTTCTCCAAGGGTGATGATAAGGAAATTTAGGAGCCTTTTACAATCAAGTGGTCCTATGGATTTAATAGCAATTGTTAGGATTAAAGTGTCATCAACCTTGTAAATCCAATATATTTAATTACTCTTAATATTGTTTTGTAAATATATTCATAAGGGATGTAGGATCCATTGGCTGAAATAAATATTTATTTACGGTGACAATAATTATTTAATTGTACCTTAGGATGGTAAACAGGTAAATATGAGACATCTGAGTTCATTAATTGACTTGTGATGGGTGTAAGAGCATCTTCTATTGTTAGAGTCTTACACGTTGTAAGGAATCAATTATTATTGGAGCAGTATGATAGAGCATCTTATGACAACCTGTAAGAAGGTGTGAGAAGCTATTTTTAGCCTATTTGTTGACTATTCCTTCTGAGGGTGTGGAATATTGTCCTACTTGGGTGCATTATTCAATGTGGAGGTTATGACAGATGTTGGATTTGACAAGTATGGGCACCATGTTCGATAAATATTGTATTTCTATTTTAACATAAGCTTGAGAAGTGCATTGTGTGAAAGTTGAATGTTTACAGGTACATAGGTGCAATCAAATTGGATGCAAATTAAAGGAAGTTGAATGTATTATAATCTCTTTGCAGATAATACAAACTTGTCCTCTTTTTTGGTGGAGTTTTTTACTCGAAAGGGTTTTCTCCACATAAATCTTTGTGTTATGTGTATGAATCTTGAGTATTGCTAATTTTATTTGTTGTTGTTTCACATTAGTTTAAATCTCCATTGGTATTCTACAGTTTAATTTCAGATTTGCAACACTATTTCAAATTTCCATATTGTAGTGGTTTCCTTCATTTCTAACAGCAACAATTAATGCTATTAATTTTAATTAAGATTTTTTACAAAGTTGGTGGTCTCATGGATTTTATTATAGTAGTTAATGCTATAATAATTAGTTAAGAATCCAAAACATCTAATATGCCTTCTGATGGCACTATGTAGAACCCAAAACCCCTAAACTATAAGAAAAATTTCTAGACCCAACCCATATGCTAAAATTTTCAGGGCTAAAAAATAGGGGCTCCTATTTTTAGTCAACAAGATTATTATGTAGGCATTCGTGCCTAAAATTTAGTCCTTGAAAATTGTCTCACACTATTTTTATTGTTATTTCCTAGATTTATTTAAAGTCACTGAAAATAAAAGTTTTCTAGAATTATGTGTGATAAGCATTACATTTGATTTTGTAGGGGATTATTTTTTTGTATAAAAATGAAAAATGGTTTGGAATATGCATTTATTAGCTAATATGTTTTTTTGTCACATAGGGTTGTTAAAGTTTTCAATTTGATATTTTTTGCATTTGTTTGGAAATTTAGAACATGCATATATAACATATCAGTCATTACAACTTGTACATGTGTATTCACCACATGCCAAAATAGCTATCACTTAACAAAGGATTCAAAAATCAAAACATACATTGAGGTGCATATTCAACCTAGAATGCTTGGAGTGCATGTCACGGAGCTCAAACTCAATATACATCATCCAACATAATATGTTTGGAACTCTCTGTGCCACCTCCTTGTAGAAGCTTCCATGTACATGAAATACCACTTTCTACTCTCTAGTTGCAAATACAAAGTAGATCATTTATTTATTAATACTTTATTTCATTTGCCATTGTCCCTACATTTGATGGAAGATTGTAAAAAAATGTTTGCTTTAAATTTACACTACCAATGCACATTAATCTACAGTAAAATAAATTTCTCTATAAATTGATTGTTGTTGCTTTATTCAAATTACTTTGAAATTGTTGACCCTAACTAGACCACAAGTTTTACCATCATTCTTTTGATGGGGATATCTTGCAGACCACTAATTGTACCTTTTGCACCATAGTCTCTGTTACATCCCATCGTGAGTAGGTACTTCATTCTCTTCCTTCACTCAAATTAGAATTTTGAAGATTTATCTATCATTTAAGTTCATGGCTATGTGTACTATTGCAAATTGTTCACAATTTTCTAAAGAAACTACTTTACATTTATTTTATCTTGTAAAAGTGCATATCTGTGTTATTGTTTGTTATATGATAAATTCAAATATAGAATTTCAAATATCAATAAATTTATAGTGTTTATCATGTTAAGGAAATTGTTAATTAGTAGAATATTTATATAGTCTAAAAGAACTTTGGTAGTATTGCTTAGATTTTATGATCTCAAAACAATGTTGCAATTAACATATTAACTACAATAAAATTAATTTGTAATGTTTGTTACATTATACACCCATTAGTATTATTTAGAATTTTTCTATGCATGCACTTTGCATAATCCTCTTCCTTTTCCATTTAGGGACAATTTGTTTTCGTGATTATTTTGGGAAAGCACAACTAATTTAGTCACCTTCTTTTGAACATTAACCATTTGTTGGTTTCTTTTCTTTTTCTCAGTTCTTCCAACTCTACAAATCTCTTACATAATCTATTTCGTGTATAACCTTCTAGAATACTCAACTAGCTATCCTTGTCCTCTTTAGCATCTTATTTTCATTCTTATTCTCAACTCATACAACAATTCAGATAAGATGCAACTTATTATAGAAGGCATTTGTGTTATGGATTATTGAACATAACTTTTGTATAGTTGGGTGTGGCCAATAATTTTTGTCTTAATTAGATCTAATTTTAATCCATAAGTATCAAACACATAATGAAATAAGCCTATCATAAAGAATCATCACAAGAGTGACTTCAATATTTTGTAGGTTACGAAGCTTCTTGTAAAGTACGCATTCCATAGCAAAAGTTACTAAAGTAAATAATATGTACAATTACATCAAGTAAAAATATAGATTCCATAAGCATATCAACCATAATGAAATTACATCTTACAATCCACGTGCCCAAACCAGGTATTGGCACTATAAAAGAATATACAATGTCCATATGGCGCACACGCCATAAGTTATCATAATGAATAACGAGTACAATAACTGGTACAAAAAAGAATAATATTTGAAATAAGATCTCCAACCGCCACTAACCCACATGGTCATCTGCAAGCTGAAAGATGAGAACATGGCTCAGGCACTTTTCTGCCCCACCATGAAGCAATCACACTTCCCCTGATCCCTTCATAACACGAAGGAAACCCAGCCTTGCATGAAATGTCCAGCAACCTAGAAACATCTGGCAAGAGGGAACACCCAATGCAACCTAATGTCTAAGTGCAAATCTAAATTATGATATGCAAATGTCTCACAACAGGATGTGGTAGAGAAATATATAAATAAGTTTTGCTAGACAATCTTTCATCTATTTCAATGAACACATGGCTTGGCCCAAGCACTTAATAAAGTTACGATCAAATCCTAAAAAGAGGAAAAGCCTTCCCTATTTGCCCACATTCAACATCCTAGCCCAAAAGCAACCCAACAAGCATAAAAGAATAAGAAAGTAAACTAATCCCCCTGTATGCCCATTCAGGAATCATATCTTATGCAAGAAAATAAAATACCTCCCCAAGGTACCTATAATCAGGAACATGTAAATAGGCAAGAAAATAGTCTATCCTTCCCTTATATCCACAACAGAGAATCTCATGGCACTCACAGCACAATAGTTACCACTTTCAAGAAAACAACTAAGTTAATTTTCTCTATTAAGCACTATCAAAAAGCCATCCATGTTTGATCAAAAAAACTCACCAGGCAATTCGTTATGCATACACATATTTTAGTACAATAGGTGTTTATCATTTTTGTATGAACATGTTACGAATTCATGGGTATTCTTTTTACAACATCAACATGGGAATACATATAAACAAGATTTATAACCCTTAATTACATTCAATATATGAACATGTGCTTTACTGTGGTGTTCTAACTCTTCCATAACTATGTTATTAATTGGTAAAAACATATTTATGTATACAAACATAGATGACATACTGATTTGAAAGTCATAATAACTATTAAAGATGAACATCTACCAGAAAATGTTTAGAGAAAAAGGATCGAAATATAAAACCTTTTAAAGGTTGTTATAAACTTATAAGAAAATGTTGTTACATATATATAACATCAGAAGGTAGTTAAAATAGTATTTAAAGGGGGGAGGGGCGTACATCAGAAGGCATAATCAATCAAGGATTAGAGCGTTGAAGCCAACGCTAGCCGTAAAGGCCAATCCAGAGTTTTTAAGGAGGGGACGACGTCCCTTAGCAAAAAGCCATAAAAACCCAGCCCAAGGCCGTTCCACTCAATTCAAATCTTCTCTAAAAAATAGAGTGGTGGCTAGCACAAATGTAGAATGTTAATAGAGATCAATATCTGGTTTTTAAGGGCTGCTTTGTGTTCAAGAAAAGTTGTTAATTGTTATGGAGTAAAAAGTAATCCTATGTCTTTTTACCTCCTAGTTTAGCTCCTAGGTCCCCTTATTTCCTTATGCATGACCAATACTTATCCCGAACCAATTTCCATTGAAGCCCATGTTAAATGGGGCTTAGGATCCACATTAATGCTTAATTAAGACCCAAAAGATACCTTGGGACTTGGGCACCCGTGCCCAAGTCTAGGCTAATTTGTCAGGATTTGAATTTTATTATGTCAGCTTAGGACCTTTAAAAAGGTTTCCCTTTGTCGGTCTATTCAATTTAAATTATGAAAGTTTAGAGGGAATGCATTTATAAGTGAGTTTATGTCTTCATTTTACTCCTAGATGATTAGGTCAAACTTATGATTATAGAGCAAAGAGCATTCAAGGCATTCATTGTGTTGCAGAGCATAATTGTGTTGTGTTTGTTGCAGATTTCTCCTCATGATTTGAAGGATCTTCATCTCTGTGAGGGCTTCACCTCCAAGGTGACATCTATTTGTGTTTCAATCATATCATTTTATCATTGCTTTGGCCTCTGCCCTCCATTGGGCATGCACTCTATCTAACAATGGTGTTAGAAGACTTGAATGTCATTCTGGGGCTTGACCGAGGAAAGCTCCTAAACACCACAACCCCCAAACCCCTCTCTTTGTGATTGCAGGTTTCAGGTGCAAGATTTGGTGAAGTGAAGGTACAAAGAAGCAATGTAAAGGATAAAGGTTTAGGATTCAAAAGAATCTACAGAATATTCCTCTGTAGCAGACTAGAGCACAGGCACCAATGTCTTCCCGACAAATCAAGCCCCAGATCTGGCATCAGGAAGTTGTCTGCATCATCTTCTCAGTTCTAAGTTTTAGGAAATTCCTCCATACTGGACTATGGTGCCCGCCCCATAGTCCTCCAGTTGTCCTCCTAACAAATCAAGCTTTGGATATAGCATTTGGGCACTCTCTGGAGCATTTTCTCAGTTTTGACCTTTGCCAAATTCTCACTCCAAGGACTTGGGTGCAGGCACCATAGTATTTCAACATCTCTGCTTCTAGAATCAGGTTCTCCTCTATTCACTGATCTCTGTGCTTCTTCTAGATTGTCCGTATCTATCATGATTTGAAAGTTATGCTCTATTTATCATAGAACTAGGGTTTTGTCCATTGTTGATCTAGGGTTTGATAAAAACACCTGATTAAATCATATCTCTCCATAGAAAAAAAGAGCACAAAGTCTATAGCTAAGTCCACCTTCACTTGGTTGTGATTTGTCTTGGCTTTGTCCTTGAATGATATTGTGAAAAGAGGGTTTGATTTGGTATGCTTAACATCATTTCATGCATCTCCTTTTCATACATAACATTAAGAAACATTAAAGGCCGATAAGAAGAAGTTGTTGTCTGATAAGGAGATAAGAGACTGACTCACCACCAGCTCAACGGGTATAAAAACATAATATGAAGGCATTGAGAATACTGGAGAAAGATGATTAAAAGAATAAGAAGGGCAGTGAATTTAAGACACAACAATAAGCACCAACTCGACCATTTAGAGATCGTTGATTAAACACAGAGAAATAACCATTTTTAAGAAGGGGAGGTCATTTTAAAATGCAGAATAGGCTTACAGATTATGACAAGTCGTTAGATCTAGCACTTGTAGCCATAGGAGGTTCAAGGAAAACATCAATAGGAATAACAATGAGCTTAGAGAATTTTCTGGCATGAGACAATCCACTGAGCACTATGATGCTTATTTATAAAATCTTACATTTATTTGTTATGCGTGCAAGGTTGCTTTTCTACACGGTGTTGACTATCTTGAGAACACCCTAAATTTATCATTGAGATAGCATTTAAACCTATGACAGCTAAGTGGACGTGTTTTCTAGGTGTTGTTGAAATCACCCAGGCCGCATCCATAATGGACGCTGAAGGTTATCAGGCCGATACATGCCAAATTAGAATATAAAAGGGTTTTGTATTTCTTTTCATTTAGCACAGGCCGATGGATGCAGGGAAGTCCACTCCAAGTAATGGAGGTCGAATGTAAAGATCGAGGACGTAGTCCTCATACCTTGCTAGCTAGAACTCAAGATCAGAGGCCGTTGGTTGAAGGTAGAGTTGGATTTATAAGAGGGCGGTAGTCATGAGACCAGAGAATAAACTATATACTTGTTTTAGAATTTGCTAAGACCTTAGAGCTACCAAGAGGCTGATGAGAAGGAAGGAATAATTTATCACAAATGAAAATAGAAACAAAGAATAAGGACTCACAAATATGAATTCTCTATTGCAAAAAAAACATTACTAACAGAAGGAATTTCCAATGCAATTCCTTAAGGGGAAAACCTATTATCCTTGTTCTTTCCAAAAGCTTTCTCCTCCTCTCTTTCATTGTTTCATCTCTTTTCTCCATGCTCTGTTGTGCTCTCTTTGTGCTCTGTCGTGCCACTTTATTTATCTCAAATCTTGTCCTTAATTTTAGAACTCTCGTTACCATCAGTTTACTTCCCTTATTCAGCATAGTGCATGGTGCTTTATTTGTTTTTATTTACTCTGCATGTGTTTTAAACTCTTAAAACAATGCATGCCTTTTCTATTTTTAAAAATGGAAAGACTTTATTATTCGAGGTAATTATTTTTTTTTTTTTTTTTTTTTTAAATGCGCCTGGTAAACTTTTTAACGTGACCGGCGACGCTGGTGCGACACGCCCTCCGGCTCCACGCGAATGCTTTTGCCCGGAGCAATGAACCGGTGAGGCCACAACTAGGGGACCTCATCCCCTAGGAAGAACACTTCAAACCTGCGAGCTCATTGGCCCAGCGAAGGCGTAAAGCCTTGCGAGCTCGTTGGCCCAGCGGGGGTTTGAACTCTGGTGGCCGCCACTACATCCTGAGCGACTTAACCACCGAACCATGCCATCATCGGCATTATTCGAGGTAATTATTAATATATAAACTTATTTATAATTTATTAAAATCTACAATATTAGTTTAATTTACTTATTTATATAGATTCCTAAATATACATCGATTACTCTTTAATATGTTTGTTTATAACAACACACTATTTTGTTTTAGCTATAATATAATCTCAAGCAAGGTATAACTTAATACAATTTGATGTTTTAAAAGAACAACAGTTTAAATATTAAATAAAGATTGATTGTAATTATGTATTTAAAATCATTAATGAAAACACATCATTATCAAGCACTAGAGAGACATATTTAAAACAATGCGAATATGATCTTTATCTATCCTACCCAAATCATTCACATCAAATAGAGTTCAAGAAGTAAAAGCCACAACACTCAGCAAAATCAACCAATATGCAGAATTACATGATGATAACATGGTTTAAGTAGTGTGTGCAACATTGGGGTTTCATCCCATCAGTTCTTGTCAGGCGGCTAGAACATCTCTACCTCAGCCATGTTTTCATCTTCGATGAGTTCCTGCGCTCAGGCGCACTCCAAATCGCATCAATAGGTTAGTATAAAAACCATAGCCGAAGCTTGCAAAACATGAAACATGATAATATACAATTCAATCCATCAATATCATGACTATTCACCAATTATGCTTAAGAATTAACCATGCAGTAAAACATTCACATTAATAATCAATAAGCTGAGTGGTAAAAGAGAGTCCAAATGATTGAGACGTGACATCCTTCCCCTCTAGGAAGAGACATCAAGACCCGATGTCTTATTACATCTACTAAAACAATAATGTAACTGTATAATGTATCCAAAGTATTATCAAAACCATAATTGTATCTCAAAGTATCATCAACTATGCATGAAATAAAGAACTAAGCTATATCCTCAAATGAGGAAAAGATCTATCAATCTCCTTAGCATCCTCCCAAGTGGCATTGTCCACAGAATACTAGTCCCACTGGACCTTGTACTACACAATATCCTTGTTACGTAACTTAACATTGCGCCTCTACAAAATTCAAATGGGCTCCACTAGCACCACTCTTGGATCTTGTACCTGTAAGGCACACTAATCAAGAATA
Organism: Cunninghamia lanceolata; assembly: GCA_027924645.1. Taxonomy (NCBI): domain Eukaryota; kingdom Viridiplantae; phylum Streptophyta; class Pinopsida; order Cupressales; family Cupressaceae; genus Cunninghamia; species Cunninghamia lanceolata. The sequence goes on from BSBN01000254.1 coordinate 18,355,516, forward strand.
TGCGAAGCATCAAGATGATAAGGCTTAAGTAAAGACACATGGAAAACATTATGGATTCTGGCAAGAGCAGGCAGTAGAGAAAGTTAATAAGCTACATGATTGATTACTTCTAGGACATCAAACAGTCCTACAAATCAAGGAGCAAGTTTGGATGCTTTTCCAAATGAAACTAAACTCTTCTGAGGCTTGACCCTCAAGAAGACTTTGTCACCAATTGAGAACTATCTGGGCATCCTATTCTTATCTACATAATTTTTCTAATGATTTGAAGCTTGCTTCAGTTTCTCTTTGATTAAATTCATCTGATCATCCATCTCCCCAAGCATGTTAGGACCATTCACTATTTTTTCTTCCATCTTGTCCCAACTAATAAGTGTTCGACACCTACGCCCATAAAGATCTTCGAACGGTGCCATCCCCAATGATGCATGTGGTATGAATTGTTGTATGCGAATTCTACCAATGGAAGATACTCTTCCCATTTATATTGTTGATCCATACAATACATCCTGAGAAGGTCTTCTACAACCTGATTGACTCTTTCCATTTGACCATCCGTTTGAAAATGATATGCCAAACTAAAATTTAACTTAGTTCCCAAGGATGCATTCAGAGTTGTCCAAAATTTGGATGTCATGTGAGTGTCACGATATGAAATGATCATCTCCAACACTCCATGTAATTGGAAGATCTCCTGAACAAACTTCTTAGCTAATGTACCAATGATCTATCTAAAAGTTTCCCTGGGATAAAGTGTGCTACTTTCTTCAATTTGTCCACAACTACCAATATGACTTCATGTCGATTCTTGGGCATGGGCAATCCTTGAATAAAATCCATACTTATCACTTGCCACTTATGTTTAGGAACACTGTGTGGGTACAATAATCCTGTTGGATGCACATGCTCAACTTTTACTCACTGGCACTCCAAGCATCGAGCCACAAATTCTGTCACATCCTTCTTAAGTTTAGGCCAAAAGAATAAGGGTCTCAAACCTTCGACCATCTTGGTCACTCCATGGTGCCCCAAATATGGTGCATTGTGGATCTCCTCAAGTACTAACTTTCTCAATTCTCCTAAGTCAGGAATATACATCCTTCCCTGATATCGCAAAAATTCATCTGACTCAATCACATAACCATTAAACCAATGATCTAAGGGGTCTACTTCTAAAGCTTGTTTCACCCTATCATAATGCTCATCACCCTAAAGATTTTGAATTACTTTCTGTCTCAAATTGGATCTTGTGGTAACCATGGTAGCCAGAAGTCTTCTCCTACTAAGAGAATTTGCTACTCTATTCTCCTTTCCTTTTATGTACTCAATTCCAAAGTCGTACTCACTAAGGAATTATAATCATCTTCTATGTCATGCATTAAGGTTAGGTTGAGTAAAAATGTACTTGAGCCCTAAATGATATGTCTTTAACTCAAAGGTCTCACCTATAAGATAATGCCTCCACATTTGAAGTGCATGAATAATGGCAGCTAACTCAAGGTCATGTAGTGCATAGTTTAACTCATACTGCTTTAGCTTCCTTGAATCATATGCAACTACTTGCTCATTCTACATCAACACTCCTCCTACTCCTTCTCTTGAAGCATCAATTATTACTGTGAAATAACCATTAGGGTCTGGTATGGTTAAGATAGGAGCAGTTGTGAGCTTTTCCTTTAACACCTGGAAAGCTTGCTCACACCTTTATGTCCATTCAAACTTTTTACCTTTCTTCTATGGTGAGGTAATCGATGTTGTTATAGTTGAAAATCCTTCCACAAACTTCCTGTAATATCCTGCGAGTCCCATAAAACTTCTGACTTCTATCACACTCTGAGATGTATGCCATTCCATTATCGCTTTAATCTTCTCGGGGTCAACTGCAATTTCTTCAACTGAGATCACATGACCAAGATAATGCACCTTGTCCTGATAGAATATACACTTAGATAGCTTACCATAAAGTCTTCGATCTCTTAGGCATTGTAAGACTATCCTCAAATGCTTCTCGTGCTCTTCCACTAATTTAGAATATATCAATATGTCATCAAGAAAGATCAACACAAAATCATCTAAGCAATCACTGACTATGCTATTCATCAAATTCATGAAAGTTGTTGGAGCATTAGACAACCCAAATGGTACCACTATGAACTAGTAGTGACCATAGCGAATTCTAAAAGTTGTCTTTGAGATGTCTTCATCCTTAATCTGTAACTGGTGGTAGCCGGATCTCAAGTCTATCTTCGAGAACACCGTATCTCCCTTCATTTGATCGAAGAGCTCATCTATTCTTGGGAGTGGGTACTTGTTCTTTATAGTAGCTTTGTTAATCATCCTATAATCAATGCATAAATGCAAAGTCCCATCATTCTTCTTTACAAAGATGATCGGTGCACCCCATGACGACACACTAGGTCTTATGAACCCTTGGTTCAACAACTCCTGTAATTATGCTTTAAGCTCATACAATTTTGTAGTAGTCATCCTGTAGGGTGCCTTAGATTGAGGCTTAGTCCCTGGTAGAAAATCAATTAAGAAGTCAAATTCTCTCTTCAGTGGTAACTCTGTCAACTCCACAGGAAATACATCTCAGAATTCACTAAGGATTGGGTAGTCATTAAATGTTGGTTCCTCATTATCAAGTTCTTTTACTTGAAAAACATATATGGCACACCCTTTCCTCTTGGCTTTCTTTAACTACACAGCTAAGATTTGTCTAAGCTCTAAAGGTCTCTTAGATCCATTTATCTCCACCTGATTTCCTAGGTCATCCAAACATCTAACAACCTTGTCTTCACAATTTACTAGAGACTTATGTTCAGCTAACCAGTTGATTCCCAATATCATATCATAAGATCCTAAAGGTGCTACATACATATTGACTTGTGTTTGAAAACTTGGGAGCTCTAATTCACTGCATGCAAGACATGAGTCTACTATCTTCTCTGCTCTATTGCCATATTGTACCATCCATGAGTTTTCCATATTCCCAAGTCTAATAGATAACCTTGATACTACTCTAGGATATACAAAACATTTTGTAGCACCATTATCAATCAAAATAGAAATAGGTAGTCCATAGAGCTTACCTTGAAACTGTATAGGTGTTGCCTAAAATTCAACTTGTTGATTGTCCACTACTGTATGTATCTGATGCTGAGGTGCCCCTTGTTGATTCCTATTTCCTCTTCCTACTAATCTCTGGGGACAAGTGTTAACGTAATTCTCACCTCTGCAAACATAACATCCCCCAAAAGGTGCTCTGGGTCCCTCTAACCTATCTCGTTGGTTGTTGTTGCGGTTGTTATTATTGTAGTTTCCTCTTTTGTTACCTCCACTCTGGTTGCCACCATTCTTATCCTAAGAGTTATTCCCTCTCTTCAAGTTGTTGATCTATAGACTGTTGTTGTCTTGGTTGCTATTCTTATTATTGCTCTGATTGTTGTTATAATTCTGGAACCTCTTGTTTGCAAACCTTGCATCTCTCTACTTACAGTAATTGGTTGCTTGCTACAACTTCTACTCCTGCTTAATGTCTTTCTCAAAAATTGCATCCATGGTCAATGGATTGTGAATGTCTACATCCACTCCAATTTGGGGCTTTAAGCCCATGATAAACTTCTTGATTCTGATTATCTCATCCATCTGGTATTGTGGAATATACTTAAGTAAGTGAGAGAATCTTTCCCAATACTGAGTTACTAACATTCCTCCTTGAGTCAAATTTTGAAACTCTATTATCTTCTTATCAAAGAAGAGTTGTGGTAACCATCTTTTCCTAAAGAGATGCAATAAAAGTTCCCAAGTGATTTCACCAGACAATAATCTTTTATCTACGTTTTCATTATCCTACCAAGTTACCGCTTCTCCAGTAAGCTGGTAGGAACCCCACATTACCTTTGTCTCATCTAAAAGATTTCAAAGCTCAAAGTACTTTTACATTTCAATGATCCACTTTTCATCTCCATCACCGATGGTCCTACCATCAAACTTGGGTGGTGAGACCTTCTTGAGGTCTTTTCCCGACTCTACAATCCTTCCTCGATTATTTGTATTTGCTTCAATCTTAGGAATCCACGTCTCTACCCTTGGGTTCTCATTACCCTGATTCAGATTTGCACCTCCTTGGTTTTGGTTTTCATTTTGATTATGCTCTCTACGGTTCCCTCTGATCTCCTACTCAAGATTATCCATTCTCATGCCCTGCTGGGTTAAGACAGCAAGAATTCTATCCAATCTTCCATCTTGATCATTGTTGGTGTCACCATGATTCCTTTCATTTTGTCCATTATTTGAACCTTCACTACGGTTGGTATTTCTTGTATCCATGGTGACTAATCTGCATCAAATTCGCAACTTAGTGTAATAGTCCAAAAGACATTAGTGTTCAGCCTAGGGCTCTGATACCAAATGTAAAGTACGCATTCCATAGCAAAAGTTACTAAAGTAAATAATCCACAATTACATCAAGTCAAGTAAAAAGATAGATTCCATAAGCATATCAACCATAATGAAATTACATCTTACAATCCACGTGCTCAAACCAGGTATTAGCACTATAAAAGAATATACAATGTATATCTGGCGCACATGCCATAAGTTATCATAATGAATAACAAGTACAAAAATATGGTACAAGAAAAGAATAATATCTGAAACAATATCTCCATCCACCACTGAACCACATGGTCATCCGCAAGCCGAGAGACGGGAACATGGCTCGGGCACTTTTCCCCCCAACCATGAAGCAATTATACTTCCCTAGATCCCTTCATAACACAAAGGAAACCCAGCCCTGCACAAAATGTCTAGCAACCTGGAAACAACTAGCAGGAGGAAACACCTGATGCAACCTGATGTCTAAATGCAAATCTAAATGATGATATGCAAATGTCTCACAACAGGATGTGGCAGAGAAATATATAAATAAGTTTTGCTAGACAATCTTTCATCTATTTCAATGAGCACATGGCTTGGCTCAAGCACTTAATAAAGTTACTGTCAAATCCTGAAAAGAGGAAAAGCCTTCTCTGTTTGCCCACATTTGACATCCTAGCCCAAAAGCAACCCAACATGCGTAAAAGAATAAGAAAGTAAACTAATCCCCCTGTATGCCCATTTAGGAATCATATCTTATGCAAGAAAATAAACTACCTCCCCAAGGTACCTATAATTAGGAACATGTAAATAGGCAAGAAAATAATCTATCCTTCCCTTATATCCACAACAGAGCATCTCATGGCATTCGCAGCACAATAGTTACTCACTTTCAAGAAAACAACTAAGTTAATTTTCTCTATTAAGCACTATAAAAAAGGCATCTATGTCTGATAAAAAAACTCACCAGGTAGTTCGTTATGCATACACATATTTCGGTACAATAGGTGTTTATCATTTTCGTATGAACATGTTACGAATTCATGAGTATTCTTTTTACAACATCAACACAGGAATACATATAAATAAGATTTATAACCCTTAATTATGTTAAATATATGAACATGTGCTTTACTATGGTGTTCTAACTCTTCCATAACCATGTTATTAATTGGTAAAAGCATATTTATGTATACGAATATAGATGACATACTGATTTGAAAGTCATAATAACTAAATTAAAGATGAACATCTACCAACAATTTTTTAGAGACAAAGGATTGAAATATAAAACCTTTTAAAGGCTAATTATAAACTTATAAGAAAATGTTGTTACATATATATAACATCAGAAGGTAGTTAAAATAGTATTTAAAGGGGGACGTACATTAGAAGGCATAATCAAACAAGGATTAGAGCGTTGAAGCCAATGCTAGACATATAGGCCAATACAGAGTTTTTAAAGAGGAGACGACGTCCCTTAGCAAAAAGCCATAAAAAGCCAGCACAAGGCCATTCCACTCAATTCAAAGCTTCTCCAAAAAATAGAGTGGTGGCTAGCACATGTGTAGAATGTTAATAGAGATCAATATCTGGCTTTTAAGGATCGCTTTGTGTTCAAGAAAAGCAGTTAAGAAACAGTAAAGGTCAATAAGAAGTTGCTATCAGATAAGGAGATAAGAGACCAACTCACCACCAACTCAATGGGTATAAAAACATAGCATGAAGGTGTTGAGAATATTAGAGAAAGCTAATTAAAAGAATAAGAAGGGCAGTGAATTTAAGACACGGCAATAAACACCAACTCAACCATTAAGAGATCGTTGATTAAGCATAAAAAAATAACCTTTTTAAGAAGGGGAGGTTGTTTGAAAGCAGAACAGGTTGATTACAAATTATGATAGGTCATTAGATCTAACACTTGTAGCCATAGGAGGTTCAAGGAAAACATTGATAGGAATAACGATGAGTTTAGAGAATTTTCCGGCATGAGACAATCTACCAAGCACTATGATGATTATTTATAAAAGCTTACAGTTATTTGTTATGTGTGCAAGGTTGCTTTTCTGGATGGTGTTGGCTATCTTGAGAACACCCTAAATTTATCATTGAGATAGCATTTAAACCTATGACGGCTAAGTGGACGTGTTTTCTAAGTGCTGTTGAAATCACCCAAGCTGCATCCATAATGGACATTGTTGAAGGTTATCTGGCCGATACATGCCGAATCATAATATAAAAGGGTTTTGTGTTTCTTTTCATTTAGCATAGGCAGATGGATGTAGGGAAGGCCACTTCAAGTAATGGAGGCCGAATGTCTAGATCGAGGATGCAGTCCTCATACCTTACCAGCTAGAACTCAAGATCAGAGGTTGTTGGCTGAAGGTAGAGGTTGATTTATAAGAGGGAGGTAGTCATGAGACTAGAGAATAAACTATATACTTGTTTTAGAATTCGCTAAGACCTCAGAGCTACCAGAAGGCTAATGAAAAGGAAGGAATAATTTATCACAGATGAAAATAGAAATAGAGAATAAGGACTCACATATATGAATTCTCTATTGCAAAAAAAACATGACTACTAACAGAAGGAATTTCCATTGTGATTTCTTAAGGGGAAAACCTGTTATCCTTGTTCTTTCCAAAAGCTTTCTCCTCCTCTCTTTCGTTGTTTTGTCTCTTTTCCTCGTGCTCTCTTGTGCTTTGTCATGCCCTTTCTGTGCTCTGTCGTGCCACTTTATTTATCTCAAATCTTGTCCTTATATTTAGAAATCTCATTACCATCAGTTTACTTCCCTTATTCAGCATAGTGCATGGCACTTTATTTATTTTTATTTACTCTACATGTGTTTTAAACTCTTAAAACAATGCATGCCTTTTAAAAAAATAAAAATGGAAAGACTTTATTATTTGAGGTAATTATTAATATATAAACTTATTTATAATTTATTAAAATCTACAATATTAGTTTAATTTACTTATTTATATAGATACCTAAATATACATGGTTTAATCTTTAATATGTTTGTTTATAACAACACAATATTTTGTTTTAGCTATAATATAATTTCAAGCAAAGTATAAATTAATACAATTTGATGTTTTAAAAGAACAACACTTTAAATATTAAATAAAGATTGATTACAATTATGTATTTAAAATTGTTAATGAAAACACATTGTTATCATGCACTAGAGAGACATATTTAAAACAATGCAAATATGATCTTTATCTACCCTACCCAAATCATTCATGTCAAATAGAGTTTAAGAAGTAAAAGCCACAACACTCAACAAAATCAACCAATATGCAAAATGACATGATGCTAACATGGTCTAAGTGGTGTGTGCAACATCGGGGTTTCATCCCATCAGTTCTTGCCAGGCGGCTAGAACATCTCTACCTCAGCCATGTTCTCGTCTTCGATGAGTGCCTATGCTCAGTTGCACTCCAAATCACATCAATAGGTTAGTCTGAAAACCATAGCCAAAGTTTGCAAGACATGAAACATGATAATATACAATTTAATCCATTAATATCATGACAATTCACCAATTATGCTTGAGAATTAACCATGTAGTAAAACATTCATAGTAACAATCAATAACTCAAGCAGTAAAAGAGAGTCCAAACAATTGAGACGTGGCACTTCTATAATAATAGATACCTCTACTTTGTAATTATAATTTATTTTTATATTTCCTATTGTAATATTTATTTGTCAATTCTAAAACATAATATTTTAAATTTTATTTTTGTATTGGTTAAGGAACAAAGGTTTATATGAAATTTGAATATACATCTATAAAGACCAATTATTAGTTATTAGTGATAAAAGGTATTTATGTGACAAGCCAAAAAAATCAATACAACAAACAACAATAGAATCTTTTGTAGTTTGGATTTTATTTGTTATGTCACATCTTCTCAATTTTACTTTATAAGCAACATTTGTATTTTGTATTTTTGTTGCCTTTTCATTTTTTTATTTTTGTCTCTTTTTTAATGGTAGTTTCCATTTATTAGAAAATTGCTTTGAACTTTATATATTATAATAATTTTAGTTTATCTTTTACTGTTTTATTTAGTCTATTTTATTTTAAGTTGCTTCCTATTTTGATTGGTTTGAATTTTATTTTGTAAAGTATTTGTTTTGTTTGTTTTTAATTGCAAAGTTTTTGTTAGTTGTTTTGGAATCCACAACTAAAAGTTTTGAAAATGTTTTTTTTCTTTAATTAAGAATGATTTTAAAAACATCTTTTTGACTAGACATATTTTAATTATTTTTTATTACATGGTATAGTAGAGAAAATTAAATTGAATCCTCACAAATTTCACACATTTTTACTAGCATGTCAATTATACTTAGAGATAATATCATTTTTTGATACAATATGATTAAATTTTCCTACATCTTGTAAAATATTATTATTATAGATATATTGTAATCATTAATTGTTTATTCCAATCAAAATTATTTTATTTAAATTATGACAAACCTTATATTATTATTTAACATTTTGTTGAATGTCTTCCTTTCATATTATGGCAAACCCTCCACACCTTCTAGAGATTATTGACATCTTAAGCGTCACTGTCAATTAACCATAACAACCCTATTGGTTATAGTAAATCCCCCCACCAGCTAAATCATGTGTATTTGTTAATTGGAATGGATTTCTTGAAATTAATGTTTAAAATTTTGTAAGTAATATTTCAATAAATTGTCATGAAATAATTCATAAAGCAAAGGAAACAAACATAGATGCACATGTTGTGCAAGAGTTCAAGGTCGAGACTATGCAAGAAACTATAAATAAATTTCAGAAAAATGCAAGAAGTTAGTGGCTTTCTACACTTTCTTACAAAATGTACACCCTATGATAAGCATTATGGAGCATGTGATGCTCCTTACATCAAACTTGCATTTTAAAACAATCTAAATTGATATGTAATGGGATAGTACTATTATCCCCTTTAGTGTCTACCAATAGTTTAAGTTGTGAACGTTGTTTTCCATTAATAAAATATTACAACTTAATTTTACTAGTATACCATTAATTTCAATACACTGCTTACCACGTACTGCTTTCACTTTATATGTATAAAACATTCTTTACATTTGTATTACTTATAGTCAAATACTTAATTATGTAAATAAAATTGATATGTGTTATTTGATGTCTTTCATATGTATTATATGAAATTAATTTCCTCCTATTTTTTTATACTAAGAAGGGACGTTTAGTTTCTTTGTTGACAATCTAGCTCAAATTGTATGCATCTTTGCTAATTATAATTTACAAGGTAGTTCAAGCATCTTACAATGAATGATTAAGATCCAATTTTTATTTATATTTAGAATAAACAATGTATTTTTCTATTCAAGTATCATGTCCATATCATAAAAAATATTTTTTAATCTAATTTCCTTTTATCCTCACTACCTTCAGTTATTTATTGTTTGCATGGTCAACTTTGTTTCAATAATAACTTCTTGCAAGAACTTGCAAAATGCATTCATTTCTATTATTTACGCTTTGAAAATAATCAATGATGTAAAAAATAACTAAATATACTATTTGATGTACTTTAACCATCTTGTGTCAAATTAATTGGATCATATTTCTTTCTTATACTAAGAAGGGATGTTTAGTTTCTTTCTTAACATATATGGTTAAAATTGTATGCATCTTTGCTTATTCTAATTTATGAGGTAGTTCAAGCATCTTTAAATGATTAGGATCCAGTTTTTACTTCCATTTAGAACAAACATTGTATTTTCATATTCAAGTATCAATTCCAAATTATATAAAAAAATTGTTTAATCTAATGTCCTTTGCTCCTTACTACCTTCTCTTCTTTTTTATTACACACACGATCAACTCTTTGAATAATAACTTTTGACAAAACTATTGAAAAGCATGGAGTTGTGGGTATTCTTCTAAAGCCTAAAAATGTTTCAATGAATCGTTGACTTTGTCATTACAAGTTAATTTTTCATAGTGGTCCAAGACTACCGAATTTTCAAAGTCCAACTTGTGCTTAAAATTACTCGATAATCTTGTCATAGTTTCTTCTCAACTACTCTTTGAATTCTATATAATTTAAAACTTGATGTTGATTTCAAATTCAAATAACATAATTTCCAAAAAAATGTATTTTAAAACAATCAATGTTCTTATACAACATTCATCAAATATATAAGATTTATTTGAGAATTTGGTTTGAAATTCATCCTCGCCATTCATTCTTTATTTTCTAAAATACTTAAGATAATACACTTTCTATTGTTCATTACATAGTACTTGTTAATTAATGTACTTAAATATAGAAATATTCAACCTCTCTCAAGCTATGTCTTCTTTATTGACTAAAAATTCAATCAAATTAATGAACGATAGAAATCTAAGCTTACACCGGCATCTCCAAGTATTCAATACTTCAAACTTTAGACATAGGCCTAAGACAACAACTCAATATAAAATAGATCTCTCTAATGAACTTCATAAATAAAGAGCTACGTTGTCACAAAAAAAATCATTGGATAACTTCTAAGATGGTCTAAAAGGGAGCTATACTACAACTCATTGGATGCACTTGCCCTATTATTTGTAACTCAAGGTGAGTAAACAACTCCAATGATTTTTATAGAAGCTAATATTGTCTTTCCAAATTTTAATGTGTTAATAATAATACTACTTACTCATTATAATTACATGGGTGGATTGTAATCACTCAACTAGAAATTACATGCATACATCATGATATCATTGACAAGCTCGTCTTCATCTTTAAACAACAAGAGTAGCATCTACAATAAGATGATATGGTTTCATGTGATCCATCTACAAATCTAGATAAGAATGACACATCCACATAACCAACTCCTCAAAGAATGTTGTTTGGAATACATGCATCTCTACATAGGCAATAACTTTATTCTATTACACTCCTATTAAAAGGTTGAATTCATTTCAAACAAGGTGGATGATAAAAGGTTGTGTAACTATGAAGAAGGAAATCCACCAGTTCAACACAAAAAAAGGACTTGGACGTGTGTTCAACTTTAATATTATAGATAGTGAACATTGAAGTACATGCTACTTGCTTAAATGAAGTTGTAGTTCTTTATTATAAAAATGTTTAGGTTGGGGTTGTATATACATTATTTCTATTAATAGATTTTACAACAAGCTAAATACCGAAATTAAGATTTCTTTACTAGATGACTCAAAGATTTGTCTCTGTGAAGATGACCTCTCTATTACAAAACATCAATACTCTTTCACGCCTATCAATGAGATTGTGAAAAGGAATAATAATTTTCTTGTTGATGTTATTGGAATTGTCTTTTGTGTAGATCCAATCTCTACAATAAGAACTAGAGATGGGACATATGTTCTTAGAAGGAGCATCAAACTATTATATATGTTTACCTCCACTATGAATGCAACTTTATGGGGGACCCATGGCTCATAAGGAAGGTGCACAACTTATAACATCCCACTACATATAGTTGCAATTAAAAATGGATGTGTTACTGAGTCTAACGGAAATGTGACAAACATCTTAATCACTACATCCACTATGAATGTGACTTTATGGGGGGCCCATATCTCATAAAGAAGGTGTACAACTTCAAGAGATGCACCACTTGTAACATTTCACTATGTTTGCAATTAAAAATGGATGTGTTACTAGGTATAATGGAAATGTGACAAACATGTTAGTCTTAAGTTGTCTTATTTATTGACTAAAAATGTAATCAAATTGATGAACAATGGAAATCTAAGCTTACACCTGCATCTCCAAGTATTGGATACTTCAAACTTTGGACATAGGCCTAATACAACTCAATATAAAATAGATCTCTCTGATAAACTTCATAAATAGATAGCTACGCTGTCAAAAAAATATAATCATTGGATAACTTCTAAGATAGTCTAAAAGGGAGCTATACTACAACTCATTAGATGCACTTACCCTATTATTTGTAACTCAAGGTGAGTAAACAACTTCAATGATTTTTCTAGAAGCCAATATTATCTTTCCAAATTTTAATGTGTTAATAATAATACTACTTACCCATATAATTACATGGGCGGATTGTAATAACTCAACTAGAAATTACATGCACACATCATGATATCATTGACAAGACCATCTTCATCTTTAAACAACAAGAGTAACATCTACAATAAGATGCTATGGTTTCATGTGATCCATCTACAAATCTAGATAAGAATGACACATCCACAAAACCAAATCCTCAAATAATGTTGTTTGGAATACACGCATCTCTACACAGGCAAGAAATTTCTTCTATTATCACTCATTAAAAGGTTGAATCCATTTGAAATGAGGTGGATGATAAAAGGTTGTGTAACTATGAAGAAGGAAATCCACCAGTTCAACACAAAAAATGTACATGGACACATCTTCAACTTTAATATTATAGATAATGAACATTGAAGTACATTTTACTTGCTTAAATCAAGTTGTAGTTCTTTATTATAAAAATGTAACTTAGGTTGGGGTTGTATATACATTGTCTCTGTTAATAGGTTTTACAACAAGTTAAATACCGAAATTGAAATTTCTTTACTAGATGACTCAAAGGTTTGTCTCTACAAAGATGACCTCTCTATTCTAAAACACCAATTCTCTATCATGCTTATCAATGAGATTGTAAATAAGAATAATAATTTTCTTGTTGATGTTATTGGAATTGCCATTTGTGTAGATCCAAACTCTATAATAAGAAGTAGAGACGAGACATATGTTCGTAGAAGGAGCATCAAGCTATTCGATATGTCTAACTCTACTATGAATGTGACTTTATGGTGGACCCGTAGCTCATAAGGAAGGTACAAAACTTCAAGAGATGCACCACTTGTAACATTCCACTGTGCTTGCACTTAAAAATGGATGTGTTACTAAGTATAATGGAAAGGTGACAAACATGTTAGTCACTACACACCTATCTATAAACCCTAATACAAAAGAAACATAACAACTAAAAACATGGTTTAAATAGAATGGAAAAGAAGGAAATAAGTTCTTTCATCATCCACAAAGTTTGTGGATGTGCCTTTTCTTCTTATAAGAAAGACAATTACCATTGTTTGAGAAGAGTTTGCATGCATAGTTCACAACACCTCAAATACATTGAAAGAGCAACAATACAATTCATCAAATCTAATCCATTTTGTTACTAGCTTGCCCCCATTGAGTTGGATGGAAAACAATATAAGAAGAGATCTTTATAGAATGAAGATGGAACATCGTTCTTTCAAAGTGCAAGGTAGCATTTGTAGACCACAATTACAAATATGTATTTCAAGTCAAGCTAGAAGATCATACAGATATAATATGGGTGGTTTCTTTTGAAGAGTCAATACCTAACCTCACAGGTGTTTTGCAAAAGATTTGTATGCCCTATAGTAGTGAGGTCATAAAAAAATTATTTTTAGGCAATTCAGGCTCTTCACTTTGTCATGCACAAATGATACATACAATAACAAAGAAGAATTGTAAGCAACGATTGCCTAGGTTGAGAAGATAGATTTCATTGCAAAGAGCATTTTCTTACTTAGTAAAATCAAAAAGTTGTGCAATGATAAGAACAACTAGATATACATCTATTCTCTGCCATGGAAACATATGTATATGCAAATTTATAACTATAATTTTGTAGATACAAGTTATTACACACACACACATGTATATACATATATATGTATATACATCTACATATACATATACATATATATATGTATATGAACATATATGAACATCTATACAGTTTACAGGGAAGGCAACCAAATTGTTGATGCCTTGGCCAATACAGGGAGTAATCTATACCCTGTAAGATGTTGGAAGATCTCATGAACCTTCCACTTAACATTAGAAATTGTTGAAGTTTATGATAAACCTGAAACACCAGAATCTTCTACAAGCCAAAGATTAACCTTCTACAGGAAAAAAAAAAAAAACACAAGAGAGCAATTTCCACAATAAGGATGAATTAATGAAAATGATTAAAAATTACATGTGACAACTTGATTTTATATTTGCAAGTTAAATAAAACCCTAATATGACTTAATAATAACCTAAGACTAAAAATAGCCCTAAGTAAACTTATTAAAGTGTAATTAAATATTTACTTACACCAACACCCCCCATAAGTGCAACTTAGGGAGAAATGAAAAGCATGCAACTAATGCAAGAATGGGTCCCGGCTACAAGGCCATGTTAGGTACCCATGAACAACAAGAATCTCTCATAAGGTGGAGAAAAGGAGAAAACCCTATGGGAAAAACACCTCTCCAAAAGAGAGAAAAAACAAGTACATGAACATGTGATGGAAGAAGGACTAATACTAAGACCCCCCAAGAATTGAATCCATCACAAAAGTACAATCATGAATGCCCCCCATAAGAGAGAGTGAAAAGAGAATATGAATCCCCTCCAAGAAGAAGCTCCAGAACCAATGAAGAGATCTTGAAGACAAAATCCAATCCACTGCTTGCAAACAACATTTCTCACTTTCGAAAGAAACAAATCCACTGGTGAATGTACAAGCCATTCCCACATCTTGGATGAATAGGGAATCCATATCGAAATATGTGCCTCTAAATGCAACTCAAGTGACCTCATACTGGGAAAATATGTCTTCTCCAAAACATAAATTATCTACCCAATTAGAGAAGAAGAACTAAGAGAGGCTATGATATGAACTGCATCTAGAAACATAGAAGATGAAAGTGGTGATGCAAAGCCACTTGAGATAGCATCAAACAAGAGAGATAAACCCTCAAATGTGTCCTCTAAATCAACAATGTGAGACTCCACAAACAGAGATGATATGTCTGCAAGATAGGAATCCCAATGAGGTGGATCAAGAAGACTACTATTGACCTATTACACATAATCACTAGAAGCCAATGATGATTCAACACTGAACTCTAAAGTAGCAGTAGGTGATGGTGGAGCAATGATCTCATTAGGAGGAGAAGTGATCGAAGCAAGCATTTCAAAAAGATGATGTGAGAAATGAAGACACATCTCTTTCTCATGTTGATTACTTCAACAATATCTGCAATTAGATTTATGATGATGGTAGAATCCCATCTCCTTAGATGATTAGAGATCAAAACATGCAAATAGATTTATGCTGGTAACAGAAGCCTATCAAAGCAAACAGAACCTTTCCAGGAGGCAGCATGTCCAAGATATCCAACAGAAGCCATAAAATCGACAAACTGATTAAAATATACCTAGGGCTGAACCTAAAAAAATTATATAAGTGGTTGTGTAGAGCTCGCTAATACCTTTCCAATGCCTATTCATTTTCAAAAAATGAAGATTTTGGGTGCAAGAACAGAGATTCTGGGCGCAAGAACGGAGCTCAAAAGCCAAAAAATATGCCTTAACTTCAAACAGAAAAAATAGGTGCCACAAAAAAAATTTGATCATACCATCAGAAAGTGTGCAGAACTAGCTTTTCGGCAATATTTCGTTTGCGAAAAACCAACTCCAAATGCGAAAGTTATGATAGTTTTCGTGAAATTGCTCCATTAGGGTTTGGAGAAGAGGGCAGGATGGAGGATTGCTAGATAAAATGATGCACCATGCGGAAGCACCTTTTGGACCACTCGATAAAATGATGCACCTTGCAGAAGCACCCTTCAGACTGCTAGATAAAAGGACGCAGAAGCATCCTTCAGACCGCTAGATAAAATGATGCACCCTATGAAAGCACCCTTCGGACCGTTGGATAAAAGGACGCGGAAGCACCCTTTAGACCCCTAGATAAAAGGATGCACCCTCAAAAAATCACAGAGATTTTTTCAGTCTCTGATTTTTGTGAATTAACAAATGATTCTAGGGTTTTCGACCCTTCTGAGCGCGTTGGTGATGAGGATTTTGGCCAAAAACGCTTTGAAACTGCTGTTCCCCTCTGGATCTAAAAAAAACACTCTTGAAACCTTCACAGATCTGGTTTCCCTAGACCAAATTCATCCAAACAAAAGATAAATCCACCTTTTCCAATTGCTCCAGATCTAATGAGAATGATGATTTTACTCAAAAAAAAGCACCCAACAAAAGACTATGCAAAATTTTTCCTAGATTTGAGAAGGAGGCTGTAGATCCACTCTGATATTATGTTGAAGTTTATGATAAACCTGAAACACCAGAATCTTCTACAAGCCAAATATTAACCTTCTACAGGAAAAAAAACAAAAAAAAAAGACAAAAACAAAAAAAAAACAAAAAAACAAAAAAAAAACAAAACAAAACAAAAAAACAAAACAAAAACAAAACAAAAACAAAAACAAAAACAAAAAAAACAAGAGAGTAATTTGCACAATAAATGGATGTAATTAATGAAAAATGATTAAGAATTACATGTGACAACTTGCTTTTATATTTGCAAGTTAAATAAAACCCTAATATGACTTAATAATAACCTAAGACTAAAAATAAGCCCTAAGTAAACTTATTAAAGTGTAATTAAATATTTAATTACACCAACAGAAATAATCTCCAAAAGGAGGCCCAACCTTACATTAATTAATGGCCGAATTAAAACTTCTCTATATCATTTCTTATGCTCTCATGATTGGCCTCCACCACACGGGGAGACACGTGGAGGCTTTTATCATCATGGATGAGATGACATATGCTCATCCCATAAGGATTGGGGACTTCCACATAAGTAAAAGATAGCTCAGTGAGACCCTCGAATAGTTGCTTAGCTACCATAATAAGTCATATCACATTCTAGCGGCTCTTCTATTATTTGAAAGCTCGCACAAGTTACATAATGATGGCAATTATGATTCAAATGCAGAAGGTGATATGAAGGATAGTATGGGGGTTTGAGCGACCTCGAGAGTAGAATTAATAATGATCGATAGATCATTGTTTCTATACAGTTTGAAGAGGAGTCGCATTTCATTTAGTTGCCTAAGTTTATGTTGTGTAACTTTCCTTGCTGGGTTGCGAAGTTCATTACCATGGGTGGCGATAAGGTTCAAACAGAGCCTTCCTCTTGCATTGAGTTCAAGTCTGACTCCATGGTGTGGAGTATCTACTATGAAGGGGGGATTATGCTATTTCTAGAATGCATGAATGGTTTTGATGAAAATCTTTCTATGCAATTCACAATGTCGTGGGATGACGACCGAAAAGTCTGAGTGGGTGGGGTTCAATTCAAAGTCTCTAAAGACATAATCATTAGAGCCACGGGTCTAAGCTGCGAGGGCAATAGGCCGAGGAAGCAGACTAAGGTGCATGACCCTGAAGGTATGAAGAAGTTTTTTCTTGAAGGGGAGAAGCTTGTTCGCATGAAGGGAGGGTTCGAGCGAGAAAGCCTAGTTAACCCTTGGGATAGGGTCTGCCACCTCATTATGAATTTCATCACCCTGGAGGGCTGATATAGGTGCTATTACCATTATCATTTCACCCTTCTTAATCATTTTAGGCATAATATATTAGTGATTTTTTCTTTTTTATCTTTTTTCCTCATTAGAATCTTCTGTCAATATGGCCAAGAAAACCCATGAGGGTAACCCTGCTATGGTCGCGGTCCCGCTCCATCAAGGCTTAATCCTTCGTCTCTACCATTTCCACCTTGCCCTCTGCCCTGCTAAACCGATAAAAGCCTATCTTGTTGAGGATAGTAAGGATGATGATTTAGAGGATAATATCCCTCTATGTAAGGCATACCTATTTATTTAGATATTTTATTATGCTTTTATGACATATTATTTAGTGAGGTATATTCTTTTATTATTATGGTGATACTATTATGCACAGAGTAGGAGACTATGGTGCATGTGGATTTGGGCATTTTACTTATGTGGTTAATGTGTGGTTAGGAGTGTTTGACTTATGTGATGTTGTTAATTGGATTATTTGATTTTTAAGTGAATGGGATTATGTTATATTGGTGAACACTTTTATTTAAAAATGCACGTAAATAGTGTTGTCAAATTAAATGAATTTTGGCTATATGTGAGACGATCAATTATGGATAAGTGTATATTTAAATGTTGCTTCGGCTATATGTTTCAAGACAATCTGATGTTTGAAATTGAGTTTTGCATAGGGTGGCCAAGGCTTATATGATATGGAGATTTATCAAGAACTATTGTTGTGTTAAACCAGTGAAAACCTTTTCCTATTCTGCTTAGAGGAATAAAGGCTTAGTCAAATTTTCGTGTGTCTTCTATTATTTAAGATTTTTCATAGTTTATATTTATATTATTTCTTTTTATTTTCAAGTGAAATGAATTAATTTTAGACTTCTAAAATTTTATCATGGTTTTGATTTTGGTGAAGTGTTTTAATTTTTAAATCAAAGGTTTAATATTCTTTTTCGATAATTTATTTATTTTAATGTTGATAAATTACCTTTATTGTTGTGATAAGATTTTAATTTTAGTTTTATTTATTTCTTTTTAATTTATTTAAGATTTTTGTTTATTTTTATTTTTACTATTTTATTGAAAAGATTTATTGTTTTAATGAATTTTTTTTGTTTTCAAAAAAGAAGGGAATTAAGTTTGTTTTAATGGAGTTTTGAAGGAGTTTTTTTTTCATGAAAGGGATATAAAAAAGAGTTTGGAGAATTTTTGGAGGCTTCTTGAAGTTTTGGATTTTGGGAAGGCTTGCTTTTGGATTTTTGTTTTCATGAAGTTATAGTTTATTGCTTGGTTTGTGCCTCTCCTAACTTGCAAGACAAAGGTAGGATCTTCATCTTGAAAAGAATTCTTATGAGTGTATGGTTTGATTTTGTTGACACAAAGTTTGTTATTTAAAATTTGGTTGTTGTTGGGTTTATGGGAATATTTTGTATTGGGGATCTAGAGAGGTGACAAACCTCTCTCTGAGAAACAATTTTTGTAGTTGGGTTGATATGAAATGAAGGGTTGTGATATCTCCGTAGTTGGGTTGATATGAAATGAAAGGTTGTGATAGGGTTGTGATATCTCCGTAGTTGGGTTGATATGAAATGAAAGGTTGTGATATCTTTGTAGTTGGGTTGTTATGAAATGAAGGGTTGTGATATCTCCGTAGTTGGGTTGTTATGAAATGAAGGGTTGTAACATTTCTGTAGTTGGGTTGCTATTCTTCTGAAGGGTTGTTATATCTCTGTAGTTGGGTGATGAAGTTGAAGAGTTGTTTTCTATTGTTCCCCTAGAGAGGAGGTTTCTCCCTCTTTCCCCTTGATTAAGAATCTAGTTTGATTCTTGTGTCTTTTGTGAGTTCAACCAGGAGTTGGAAAAGTTTATTGTGTATGTGAATTTTTTGTGTTTGTTTAAATGCTTGAAACCAAGTTCTTGATAGATCTCCCAAGCTCGGGGGTGGGTTGGTATTCCAACCCTACGGTAGGGTGGAGAGCGAGTCGGGCCATCCATTTTGGCTTGTTATGCAGGAATTGCGATTGGATCTGATTTGTGAAAGAAGATTTGTATTGAAGAGACTTGTGTTGTTCTATTTTCTTATCTGTCAAGAGCTTGGAGCTCTTCCTTTTAGATCTTTTTGGAAAGTTAAGGATTATGGATTATAAATCCATTTGTAAATTTTTATAGTAGAAGTATCTTTTGTATATGTATAATTTTTATAATTCATGTCACATTATTTTTATTTTGTGAATTTAACAAGTTTACTAATTTTTATAAAAACTGGTAACTTTTGTTTTAGAAATTGGGTTTGTTTGAAAATTTTAGGACAAGTGCGTGATTGAGTTTTCTAAATCATATAAAAAAATCAATGATACCCAGATTCTAGTTTTTGATATATAAAAATATTTGTGACTGCATGAATTAGTTGTTATAAATTATCTTGATAAAAACTAGTCCATTGTATCTTTAATAAATTTCATTTTAGAAACTGGGTTTCTTCGATATTTTTATTGAATATGCACAACCTAGTTGGCTATATCCTCGCAAGAATTCAACCGTACCCATATTCTCAATTATGAGATATGTATGAATTAGTAACTGTTTATCTCTTCTATTTTGAAGGTTATGATTTTACATGTGATTATATGATTTATTTTTTTTTAGAAAACTATATTAAAGGAAGTTAATATTTTATTATTTATGATATTTTTAGATCTCTATTTTACCTTTCTAACACATTTTAAAAATAGGAAAAATCATGGTTATTTAGTTTGATTAAGAAGAAAAAGAAGACAACATTTTATAGGAAAAAAATAGAAAGAAAACAATAGAAAAGCAAAAGGAATTGAAAAGTAAATTTAGAAATAAAACTTGTTTTATTGATTTGTTTTAATGATCCATCAAATCAATTCTAATAGTTTCTATTTATTTTATTAATGTTCATTTGATTTCTAATATTGTTAGTTAAAAATTAATTAGTTTAAATTTATTTCCATTTATTTTTATTTGGAAACATATCATTTAATAAGTTTATTTAATCTTTTAAATGAGAAACTCAATTAGTTAAGTTAATTAGTGAGTGGTTTTATTTATTAATTTAATATTCTTTAAAATAAATATATTGTTTTTATTCAACTATTTTTATTAAGTCTATTTGAATGCAATAATTATTTTAAGATTTAGTTGTTTGCATTTATAATTTAATAATTTATTTTCAAATTAGAACCAACTATTTTATTTAGTCATTTTATTAAATCTATTCAAATTAGTAAATGAATTTTAAATAGCAAGAAATGATAGTGCAATTTAGTAAGATTTAATCCTCTTTTTTGTGCCAATAAATCCCTACCTTTTAGTTGGCCAAATCTTTTGTTTGGCATACTTTCTATTTCTTTGACTCTTATCCTTTAATGTTCGTTAATTAATTTATAATGATAATCTTTAAACTTTTAGTCTAAGATTCCATAAATATTATTAATGTATTTTATCTAGTTATCTTATTTAGAATTGATTAAATTAGAATATTTAAAGGTTATACAAAAGATATTTTTGTTTATACTTATTCATGTAGTGGAAAATTTACATTGTTGTAGTAAGAAATTATTTTAGGATAAAAACTTAATTATTTTAAAGAACATTGTGTCTTCACTAAGTTAGAATCATCAGTGTTTTAAATGATCCTTTGATATTGAGGTTTAAATTTTTGTCTAGATCAATGTCTTTAAGTTAGAAAAAAATGTGTAGTTATGTAAGTGTGTGCCCACTTGTATGTGTTTATATGGGTGGGCAATACACTCTAAGTTTCAAGTACGGTAGCCCTAGTAAAAACAAAGCCTCTAGCTCCCTGTTGGCAAAGATACTCATGGCCCTGTCGGGCCCTCCCTTATCCCTAAGATGCAAACTGTTGAGATTCCTGGATCCCAGTCCCACAAGATAAAAGGCACCAAAACCCCTCTGGTCTCTAAAAATATTAACCCTGGTGGACTGGGCCCAACTGACTCAATTACTCCTTCAGGAGGGGCAGTTGAGTCCCCAAGGCAATCCCAAAAGGTTGTTGTTGAAGGTTTGTGTGGATTGAAGAACAACCCTTCGCACTCAGGGGGAAAAAAATTGAAAGGAAGCCTTGAAGAACAATCTGCGCCAAGGAAGGGTGCAAAAAAGAAAAGCAATAAAGTTACTAGTGGTGAGAAAACAACTGAGCCATCGACGGTTAAGGGGAATGTTGAGCCCCAAGATAAGGGGGGATGTGGCTATTGAGGTTAAAGATGCTGATGAGGTTAAAGGGAGCACTGCTAGGAGACCTAGTATTCGCAAGTCAAGCAAATTGGCTGGGGGGAAAACCCCTGTGTTAAAAATAGTGGATTATTCCTCTACCTCGGACCCTGAGGACGAGGTCAAAATTAAAGAAGTCAAGTTGACTCCTAAGCAGCCTGAGGAGCAAGAGGGGGCTAGTCACTTTGAGTCTTTAAACAATTCCTACTATGATACTGAGCAAGAAGAGGTGGAGATCCTTGAAACCTCAGAGAAGGAGGTTGACAGTGTTAGGGACTGTGATACTAGCAATCAACTTAATAAGGAGGTGGTTGATGTCAAGAGGAGACTTCTCTCTGTGGAAAATAAGGTAAAGGTTCTAGCAACTGTGTGCTTGAAGGTGATACACCGTGTTGCAACGACATTGACAATTCTGCAGGATGCTCATGATGGTCAGGTTGACAAGGATGGAAAAACTGCAGGCAAGGAGGAACTTCTGGAGTTCCTTAAAGAGGATTGGAATGATCTACTTAAATAGTTTCTGGGTTTGTTGTTGTTTTTGGTATTGGTTCTCTTATTATATTGTTATGATAAACTATTGTTAGTTTGTTGTTTTTGGCTATTCATGGCCACTAGCCTATTTTACTGCACATGAGGCTTTTGTAATAGGGATTTGCACCCTTGTTTGCAACTTACTAATATCATATATATATATATGTCACAAAATGTATAACTTGACTCTTTCAAAATTGCATGTTTCATATTATATTGTAGTCATGTGAGATATACTTCTTAGTTTCAAGCAATTGTATTTGCATTCCTCTCTCTCATGTTATATTTCAATGTACAAAAAATTGAAAACTATAATTCTTCTATAATTGTGCATGTCTTTTGGTTAGCAATATTAACAATGTAACCTACCATTTTCCTTCTAGACGAGGAACTCTACCTAGAAAATCTCAAAGCCAACCTCCTCAAATTGAACTCCAAAATGTACAAATGTTTATTGCCATATAAAACACATAGAGAAACAACTACCATAAATAGTAGATCCATCAATGCACCAACATAGTAATTGACTCTACTATACAACTCATAAAGATTACAAAATGCAACATTATCAAACACCAACACTAACTTCATGATGGTGTCCAAAAATCCTCATAGAAATGTGATCGAGAAAAAGAGTTCTACTCAATTCCTATTCAAAATTTAACAGAATTGGGTTTCAATTGAGCTTATTTGTAGGAGATTAAGTTAAGATTTATAAAATTAACCTAGAATTGTAAATAACAGACAAGAAATGTAACTGATTTTAGAGATTTCTAGAAAACGAAGCAACCAAATCACAAAAAAGAAACCTAAATATAAAACAACACTAAAATCATAACCTAGTACTAAAAGTACAAAGTCTTAGCCTCAAACACCAATGCTCTTTATGGATGTCTGCACTCCGTGTTGTTGTCCATATAGGGCAGTATGCTCTACAAGTGCAATATGCTACAATATGTGTCTCCTAGTGAGCTTCAATTTAATTTTTATCTTTTCTGAATAATCCTACGCAACATAAATAGAGAAAACAACAAGCATAATATCCCCATATAATATAGACAAATCAAAGGAGATGTAAACAACTAAATCCACTAAAATGATGAGTAAATACTAGCAAATCTCCTTGTGCTTGATCACCTTTGATTAACCTATCACTAGAGGAACAAAAGAGAATGTTTGGGCTGCTATGGAGTTTTCCAAGAAGAGTCAAATGTAATGTTCCCTTTTTGCACATAATCAGTTTGAGAACAATTAACTAGCCTATTTTATGAGTTTTCCTTAAGGCTAATTGGTGGTGTAAGGGAGAACTCCAACTTTCTTGGAGAACATAGAGGTGATCAGAAAGTGGTTTTATTAATAATAGTGAGTTCAAGAGATGTTAGTGAGCCTAATGAGACTTTCTAAGTGTGATTATATCTTTCTGAAAGCACTCCACACTTCTTGGATAATGCATGTTTAGTCAGATTGGGTTTCTGGCAGTGGCAGTGAGTTCAGGAGTCCAAGAGGAATTCAATGATACTTTTAGAATGTATTTCCATCCTTTTGGGAGCTCTCCACACTTCTTGGAGAAGCAGGCTATTTTTAGAATGTCACCAAGTTGGTTTAGTGCATCATCCTTAGTCTTAAGGAGCATAAGGGTATGATCAAAAGTTCATGTTTAGTTCATTTTGATGTTTTCCACAACTTGGTTGGATGATATAATTATTTAATAGTTATAACTTAAGTTGTCCAAAAAGGCAATTATTTGAAAAAGACAACTTATGTGTAACTATTCATTTGAAAGTTTTTTAAGTTGTGCATACAAAGGTGCTAGTCTAAGGGGGACTTGCACACATAAAACACCTTATTATTTTGAAAATAAGTTTTGGAGGGAAAAGGAAAGTAATATTTTATTCGCTCCAAAAAGTTATAAAAGGAGACTTGGAGCTCATTGTTGAGGTTACATATGATTTGATATTTGCTTCTACATATGGAGAGAACTTGTGTTCTTCTCAAAATTTCTTGAGGATGAAAACCCTCTTGAAATTATTGGTTTCAGGGATGAAAACCCCCCTAGCTGATCTTGGTGGTTTCATTTCAGGAATCACAAGTGTGCTGCAATGGAGGAATTCGATGTTTTTTGAGTTTGAAGATTTTTGGTGTGAGTTTGATGATCATTTTGAGTTGTGATTTCAACTTTGGCATAGCTTTGATTTTATTTTGAAGTTTACTATGTTTTTTCAAGGAGGCCTACCATCTTTTAGGCACCATATTTCTGTTGTGACGAGGTTAAAGTCACTTCTAATGGCTGTCTAATCTTTCCTAACCTCTGGGCACTAGTTTGTGTGATATTTTGGTGGCTGTTTGAAGTGATTTTAGAATGGGATCTTGCTTCAATGCTAGCCATACCAATCATGGACAGGCCATACCTTTGTTGGAGCATGGTGTAGGGTTTGGGGACATGAAACGCCTCACTTTTTCTTGTCATTTCTTGCTATCTGGTGGCGCCCAACATAGTAGAAATTGTTGGAGTGGGTTTTAGATTGAACAATTCATATTTGATTGAGTTTTGGGTTGGGTAGTTAGGGTTTATGTATATTTTCAGATCCTTCATCCTACTATTTTGAGTTTCAGACTTGCATTTTTAGTGTTTTCAGTGAGTTCAGTGTGCTTTTAGTGTGATTTTGGACTTCTTCTACAGTCTACATCAGCAAAGCTTTAGATGGTATGAATTTGATTTGAGTTTGAATGTTTTAGTGCCTTATTTTCATGATAACTTGTTACAACAATGTTATTTTAGTTTGTAAATCAGATTTATGAAGATTATTGTTGCAATTATTTATGTTTTGTAGTATCTCTTTAAAGTTAAAATAATCAATCCTTGTTTGTAATCCTTGGATGGTAGTATCACCAGTGGACTCATGTTGCATATTAATGTAATTGCACACTCTATTGAATAAGCATAGAAGTGGATGGCTTAGCTGCCTAGTGTGTTTTCATTCTATGATGCATTAGCACACTCCACTAAAGAAGTGTAGATGTGGTCAGCTCTACCACCTAGTGTGCCTTATTTTCTATATTGCATCAAGCACACTCCACTGAAGAAGTGTAGATGTGGTCGACTCTGCCACCTAGTGTGTTCATTTCGGTTCCTTACATCAAGTACACTCCACTAAAGAAGTGTAGATGTGGATGAATTTGTCACCTAGTGTGCTTTAGTTGATTAGAACACTTCATGTTGTTGCATTTCAGTTAGTTTGGTGTGATCCTATACACCATATGCTCTCACCTTATCCACTCCAAGAACTGGGTAATCAAAAAGTCTTAAGGTCATTGCATTGTTACAATTTCTTAATACAAAAAATTGAAAAAAAATTAGGGTGGTCCTTACATCAAACCCCTGATTCAATCTTCTGACCTCCACGAACAACCAAAAAATAAAGGAAAGTGTGTGCTCCTATTCTACATGTGCCTAAGAAATAGAAAAAATGATCAAATGACAAGCTAGGAGTATCTCCCTAGGCTATGGGGAATAATATTAGGCCTAGTGTGTGGATTGAGTGACAAAGATAGCGGATAGTAAAAGGAATAGGATTGGGTAAACAAATGGAGATTGCAAGGATAACAAACTTGGAGGAATACTCAGTGAAGAAATAAAAGTTTGCCAAGAATTTACTTCTAGTGCTTTAAAGAATGCATTTACAAAATACATAGCTTTTTTGGAGCTTGATTCCTATGAGAAGAATCTCTTTGGAAGTTTGATTCCTATAAGAAAGACAATTACCAATATTTGAGAAGAGTTTGCATGCATAACACAACCCCTCAAATACATTGTAAGAGCAACAATACAATTCATCAAATCTAATCCATTTTGTTACTAGCTTGCCCCCATTGAGTTAGATGGAAAACAATGTAAGAAGAGAGCTTTATAGAATGAAGATGGAACATGATATTGTTCAAAGTGCAAAGAAACATTTGCAAACTACAATTATAAATATGTATTTTAAGTCAAACTAGAAGATCATATAGATATAATATGGGCGGTTTCTTTTGAAGAGTTAATAACTAACCTCACGAATGTTTTACAAAAGACATGTATGCCCTATAGTTCAATCAACAAGTAGACAGAAGTAGTGAGGTCATAAAAATGTTCTTTTTAGGCAATTCCTCTTCACCTTGTCATGCACAAATGATATATACAGTAACAAAGCAGAATTGAAAACAATGATCACCTAGGTTGAGAAGATAGATTTTGTTGCAAAGAGCATTTTCTTGGTAAAATCAAAAAGTTGTGCAATGACAAGAACAACTAGATATACATCCATTATTTGTCATGTAAACATATGTATATGCAAATTTGTAACTATAATTTTGTAGATACAAGTTATTACACACACATGTATATACATATATATACACATCTACATATACATATACATATATATATGTACATATACATACATATATATATATATACATGTACATATATGTACATATATATACATGTACATATATGTACATGTACATATATATATATATGTGTGTGTGTGTGTGTGTGTGTATGAACATATATACATATATGTATATATAGTATATTATATACTATATATATAGATATAGATATAGATATATATGTCACAAAATGTATAACCCAACTCTTTTAGAATTGCATGTTTCATATTATATTGTAGTCATGTGAGATATAGTTCTTGGTTTCAAGAAATTGTATTTGCATTCCTCTCTCTCGTGTTATATTTCAATGTACAAAAAATTGAAAACTACAATTCTTCTACAATTGTGCATGACTTTTGGTTAGTAATATTAACAATGCAACCTACCATTTTCCTTCTAGATGAGGAACTCTACCCTAGAAAATCTCAAAGCCAATCTCCTCAAATTGAACTCCAAAATCTATAATGCTACAAAAGAAGCCATGCTTATTATGCTCACCATAAGGGGAAATAAATGTTTGTCGCCGTATAAAACACATAGAGCAACAACTACTATAAATAGTGGATCCATCAATGCACCAACATAGTAATTGACTCTACTATACAACTCATAAAGATTTAAAAATGCAACATTGTCAAACACCAACACTAACTTCATGATGTTGTCCAAAAATCTTCATAGAAATGTGATAGAGAAAAAGAGTTCTACTCAATTCCTATTCAAAATTTAATAGAATTGGGTTTCAATTGAGCTTATTTTTAGGATATTAAGTTAAGATTTCTAAAATTAACCTAGAATTGCAAATAACAGACAAGAAATATAATTGATTTTATAGATTTCTAGAAAATTGAGCAACTGAATCACAGAAAGGAAACCTATATATAAAACAACACTAAAATCATAACTCAGTACTAAAATTACAAAGTCTTAGCCTCAAACACCAGTGCTCTATATGGATGTTTGCACTTTGTGTTGTTGTTAGAAATGAAGGTCAACAACTATTGAATGGAAATCTGATTACAACTGTAACTATTAATCTAGTGCAGAACCAAAATGGAGATAGTATGAAATCAACACAAAGAAATAATGAAACAAAAGATCAAACACATAACACAATGTTTACGTGAAGAAACCCTTTCGGGAAAAAAACTCCACACAAGAATAGATGAACCAATCTGTATTAACTTCAAATAGAGTTTACAATACAACACTATCAATCTCTTCTCCAGTCTTCAATCCAGCAGCGACTGTAATACTCATCCACATCCATAATATGATATCCTCTTAAAAGAGTGTTGCCTTCTAGGGCAAAAACCCTAACATAACTTCTACCGTCAGATTTGTGACCTAATGATGAATGGTCTAGATTGACTACGAAATTACAATATTTTACAAGGCAATTTTATGAAAAAAATCTCTTTTGGGGGTGCTACCCCCGAACCCCCACCAGGATGGGCTCTAGATGCCTTGGCAATAGTAGTGGGGAGAAGGCCCCTCCACACCCCCCTTGTTAGGTAGAAAGATCCAAAATGCAGTTGAAACAAGATCACTACTTGGTGAATACTCCATCCCTTATGAATGATTTACAAACAATATTAGGAGTAATTAAATACATATGATTTACAAGGTTGATGGCACCTTAATCCTAATAGTTACATCCATATAGGGTAGTATGCTCTACAGGTGCAATATGCTACAATTTGTGTCTCCCTAGTGAGCTTCAATTTAACTTATATATTTTTTGAATAATCCTGCGCAACAAAAATAGAGAAAACAACAAGCGTAATATTCCCATATAATATAGACAAATTAAAGGAGATGTAAACAACTAAATCCATTAAAATGATGAAAAATTACTTGCAAATCTCCTTATGCTTGATCACCTTTGCTTAACCTATTAATGGAAGAACAAAAGAGAATGTTCGAGCTGCTACAGAGTTATCTAAGAATGGTCAAACCCTCGATTCAATCTTTCAACCTCCACGAACAACTAGAAGATAAAAGAGAATGTGTGTTCCTATTCTACGTGTGCCTAAGAAATAAAAAAATGATCAAATGACAAGCTAGGAGTATCTCCCTAGTCTATGGGGAATAATACTAGGCCTAGTGTGTGGATAAAGTGAAAAAGATAGTGGATAGTAAAAGGAATGGGATTGGGTAAACAAATGGAGATTGCAAGGATAACAAACTTGGAGGAATGCTCAGTGAAGAAATAAAAATTTGTAAAGAATTCACTTCTAGTGCTTTACAAAATACATTTACAAAATATAGAGCTTTTTGGGAGCTTGATTCCTATGAAACTTATAAAGAGATTTCAGAGAGCAATCATGGTTGCTAATTATTGAGACATTTGACAAGGATTGACTTCAGAGAATGATATGAGTAGCTTAGAGGAATTCTTGGGAGAAGATCCAATCTTTAAGCTTCTTTCACGAGCTATTCCTTTCTCAAATGAAACTTGCAAAAAGGATGCTAAATGGATGTGTGCAACAAGAAATATTGCAAAATCTATGGATTCACCTCAAATCCAAACTTGTAGTGCTGAAGCTTAGGGTGTTTTTAAACAAAGAGAATACTTAGGAAAACTCTTGAAAAACTTGTATGTCCATTCTATCAGAAACCCTACCTTTTTAATTTATTTTTGTATCTAATGCAACCTACTAATTTTCTAGATTTCTTTGGATTTGATTTAGTCAAACATGCTAAAGATAACATTAAGATTATCGGAAGGCATTATGAGGTAGTTGCATGTAAGTGTAACGCTTATTTTGAGGAGTTGTATGGCATGAGACACTACTGCTTTGAGAAAACATGAATATATGCATTATCAAACTTGCAAACATGCACTATATGTAAGGAATGCTACCCTGGCATGCATATCCATTAATCAAACAACAATACTATTTGTAGAAGATGCTTCAGTGAGAAAGGCATACATTAATTTCCACGTCTAACAATATGAACCCATGCAAACAACCAAGTATGTTAAAAAATCTCACTCAAGTAGAAGATATGCTTGTAGTGTGTGTAAATACAATAGTACAAGTAACCCATTCTTATAGAGGGAAATACAAATACACCAATCATATAATTAGCTTCCCCCGAGATATAAAAATAATAGAAAAACCTTTTTCATATAGAATTATAGACTTGGATGTCTTAATAGTTTGTAGATTCTATACACAAGGGAAGCATTATGACTGTTATGTAAGTAGTGTTAGAATAATAATAAGGTTTACATTTATAATAGTTAGTTTATAGTTAGATATAAATAAATGTATGTTAGTAATAAATTAGTTTTGGGAAGTTATTTCCTGTAGGAAATTTGTACGGGAATAATTGTGGCTTTATAAGCCAATATACTCAAATGTAAAATCATTGAGAAATTATCATAATATCATTAATTGTCTTTGCATTTGTGCTCACCATTTCAATATGGTATCAGAGTAATGTGATCTTGTGCTTGTGCTGTGAGAATCCTTTCATCACTACAAATCATTGCCAGCCCCACTCTAAATTTGTAGAGGCGTAGTAGAACTGTTGTGTTGGGTGTGATAATGAAATTTGTGTAAGATTTGTTCATGTGGAAATTCGCTTCAGATCATTGAAATGGAGTCCGTCAATATGTTGCAATGAAGAGGAGGGAAAGAGAAAAATCTAAGCACTGAAACATCTAGTGTTAAATTTGTTGGACGTATAAAGGTATTTGAAGATTATTTGTTTGTTTAAAAGTTGTTTAAAGTAAGGCACAATATTGAGCAATACTTTAGTAGAGCATCTACATTTGTTTTGTGAATTGGGTGATCAGAAATCTGGAGATAGAAAGTGAGGAGTCGTTCCAAATTTGGAAGAATACATAGAACCCCCAAAGCATTTAATGTGAGGTGTTTGAAAGTTTTATTTACTTACACCGCTGAGAATTATATGATGTGCATAAATAAATGAAACCAGCGCATAGGAGAAGAAAACCAATGCAAGGATTTTTTGTTGATTTTTTAGCTCGAAAGGTGGAGTGGAGTTGCTTTAAAGCAACTCGAGTTGGATTTTCAGTAACAACAGTTTTTTAATCTAAGAATAGAATGTTTTTTGAGTTTGTGAGATTGAGATAAAATCAAGAGCAATTTTATGTGTGATTTAAAGCTGAATAAAGCAAGGAAAGTTTCTTTTCTTGCACATTAAGTAAAACACCTGGGCTCTATATATAAGATTGCTGTTGCAAACTCAAATGGTATTTTTGAAGAGAAAGTTTGTTGTTAGGCTGAATAGAAGATCCAATATTTGCAGGTTTTTCCCCACACTGGGGTTTCCTGGGTATATCTATGTTATTATCTATTTGTGTTTGTCTTTGTGTTATTTATGCTTCCGTTGTTATTAGCTGTTATTTAACCCAGAGTATTGATTGTTATAAATCAAATAGAGGTTCTATTCTATGAATTTATTGTTCAATTAATCTATAGCTGGGGTATTAGAAATTAACATGGTATCATATCTCTAAACTCTTAATATGAAGCCAAGATTTGTGACGCAGATTTCAAGAAAAAAATCAGTTTTTCATCTCGAGTTTCTTCTGTGGCTATGGCAACCAATGTTCGATATGAGGACAAACTTGAGGGTGTGTCTAACTTCTTACAATGGAAGGTTCGGATTACATTTGTTCTCAAGGAGAACAGGTTGTGGATCTATTTTAGTACAAATGTTACACCACCAACAAATGATCATGTTGCCCTAGATTCGCATGAAATCAAGGAGGCCAAGGCTCAGAGGATTATCTTAGACGGGGTAAGAGATCATCTAATTCCTCATCTATCAGGGAAAGACACTGCCAAGGAGATGTGGGATACGCTCACAAAACTTTATCAGAGCGACTATCAGAATCGTAAGATGATGCAAAAGGACAAATTGCATAACACCAAGATGTCTAAAGGCGAGCGTGTGACCTCTTACTTGTCCAAGATGACACAGGTTAGGGATGAGATGGCTATTGTTGGAGAGAGGATTGATGAAGATGAGTTGGTGTGTATAGCCTTGAATAGTTTTTCGAAGCACTGGGAAGTGTTTGTCAAGTGTGTTGTCGACAAAAATCGGCTACCTGATTGGGCGAGGCTTTGGGATGATTTCGTTTAGGAGGAGATCCGTGAAGGTGCTCATCGAGGAGATCAGACAAAGAAGGGTCGAGACGAAGAAATCTTGCTCTTGCAAGCAAAGGCAAGCAAAAGTCCAATAAAGGGCAAACAAAAGGTTCTTCCAAGAGTGGGAAGAAGAAAGATCTAAGCAAGATAAAAAAAAATTTCTGCCATTAGATGGGTCACTATGCCAGTTAATGTCCGAATAAGAAAAATAAGGACAAGCAGAAGAAGCAAGTTACTGCCACAACAGAGGTGGGCGAGATTGCATCACAATTTGAGAATAAGTTTTCACTCATTGCCTGTCTCTCAAGTTTAATTGCCAACATGGTATGTTATATTGACAATGGGGCTTCTTGCCACATGACGGGAGTCAGAGAATGCTTCACCAAGTTGGAGGAGAAGAAGTTGGATTTCTATATTGAGCTCAGAGACAATGCCACGTACCATGCAATTGGTATTAGCACCGTCAAGTTTGAAAGGGAGTCTGGCAAACCCTTGTTGGTGGAGGATGTGTTGTATATCCCTAGCATGACGAAGAATTTAATCTCAGTTTCTACTTTGGAAGACAAGGGTTACATCGTGACCTTTGAAAGGGGCAAAGTCTATATTCATCCCAAGGATTCCAAGGTTGCAAAAGTGATTGGAGTTAGGCATGGAAGCTTGTTTCGATTACAGTTTGAGCCAACACATGCATTGGTAAGCGGCTATAGAGGGCTAGGAGAACTGTGGCACAGGAGGATGGCTCATCTTCACCATGGAGCACTTAATGTGCTCAAGGAAATAGTGACGGGGCTACGTGAGATGAAAATAGAAAACCATGAAGTGTGCAAGGGTTGTGCTCTTGGGAAATATGCCAAGACTAGTTTTCCAAGCAGTGACACTAGATCCAAAGGGATTTTGGATATTGTACACTCAGATGTGTGTGGGCCCATGTCAATAGTATCCTTGAATGGGTATGAGTATTATGTTACTTTCATTGACGACTTCTCCAAGAAGACGTGGTGTTTAGGGTAAAATTGGATTTGTTGATCTTTTGTGGTTTAGATGTTAAAATCCTCCTTTCACCCTAACATTGAAGTATCTAGGGTCAAGTGACGAGCACTATCATACCCTAGGCCACTTGCAAATGAGGGGAAGCTTGGATTAGGGAATTAATTATCAATTTTTCCTTCTCCTATGCTCAATTAACCATTAAAACCTAAAACCCTAATTATGCAAATACGACAACAAATTATCAAATTATGAAAAAATCTCTTATAGACGGGAGTAAAATACCGAATTACAAAATACCTATTTTCAGGGTTCCAAAGCGGAACAGTCAGGGACACTGGAGTGGGTGCCCAAGTCCAAGGTACCTACTTTTTCAGGGAATCTGGTCCTCCTTCAGACACTGATCAGCCTTGTAACTTCTATTTTCTAGAATTAGTCTGCAGAGGACACTGGAGCGAGCACCCTAGTCCCGAAAGTGCTCCTTTGTCCATCTTCTCTTCAAATCCTAAATCCCTGATGTCTTTCCAGCCTTCCTACAACTCCACTTTTCCCGGATGTGACACCTATAACCTGAAATCACAAGACTTGGTTTGGGGGTTGTGGTGTTTATAGGTTTGTCTCAATCAAATCCCGAAGCACACTTAATTCTCCAAACACCGTTAGATAAAGAGGGCGTGCCCTTGTGAGGCAGAGGCCAAAAACCAAAGGAATCAATGATAAAAACACAATGATATGTCACCTTATAGTGAAGCTTTCATGGAGGAAGATGCTATTCATGCCATGAAGGAATTGATGCTCAAATATGCAAATATCAACACACAAAACATACAAATCTACTCTTGCAACACAATAGAAGCCTTGAATCACCTTGAGAATGCCTAGAGTTCACAATAACCATCTAGTTTACAAATGAATGCCTACATATGCTTATATATGCATCTACAAGCACTCCTGCCAAGATATTTGAAATTCAAACTTACCGTGTTGACAAAGGGACCTAATAACGGTCACTAACCAACACCCAAAAATTGGGGCTGCCCTAAAATAGGGCAGGACTAGGGCACGGGCGCCTGAGTCCTCCCCTTATTTTAGGCAGGGTACAGCTCAAGGGGTCCTCCTAGGTCCTATTTGTCATGGGACTTAGGTCTCATTCCTTCAGGATGCTAAAATATGAACTAAAATGTCCTAAATGCACTCTAAAGACCCGGGAGCTAAACCTTATGAGGGAAAAGCCCCCAAGGGGACATTTTCTGATGTTACATTTAGCCCCCACTTTAATGTATGTATGAACATGAGGCCCATACATGCATTAAAGTAAGGTCACAAACACAACAAACACAACAAACACGGAGAAGACACACCAACCGTATAAAAGGCAGTAATAGGCACGCAAAACACGGAGAAGATAGTTACAGTCACGTAGAACATAGAGCAGACAGTTAATGCATGGAAGACAAAAATGATATCTTTTCTTTTCTTTTTCTCATATATATATGAAATGCAAATGCAAGTACTGGAAAGTAAACAAACCTCCCAAAATTCAAGAAGCACTACTCAATGGCGCCGGTCTCTGCATATGGGGCAACACACACACAATACATGCAAAACCTCCCACAATGCACGAAGCACTACTCAAGGCGTTGTTCTATGCATATGAGGCAACAAACATGCCATACAAAACAAGCATGCCAAAACACACACACTTGAAGACAAGGAGAAAACACGACAGATAAGCAATGGTGTGTTCCCTATTTCTAGGCTCATCACCATCTCAGGCACACACTGACGATTGGGCTTTGCCACAACAATCATTGAAGACATGCTTAAGGGTTGAGTTAGTCACAAAACTACTCCCCGCCTCTGCAAAGGACTTTTGAAAATGACAGGATGATGCAATCTGCTTCAAGAAATACACCATCCCCGCCTCCGCAGAGGGCTTAAGAAAAAGGATATGCGCGATAGCCTGCCTTCGCAGAGGGCTTACATGATTGATTGATTGATTGCAAACAAGCTCAGGATGCACGATGCACTACTCTAGTGTAGGTCTCTGTATCTGAGGTCAAACACACTGCTAACATCTATAACATATAGCTTACCTTATATGCCCCCACCTTAAGGTGGTTGATATCAGTTATCGATATCAAGCACGTTAAGGTAGGAAGAAAACACATAAGGGAACATCAACTTTCACAAAGCCCATGCCCCCTGGAGGTGACATGTACTTTATGATCGCCAAATGTTCCCACAAACACATCCCTGCAAGAAACATGTTAGTGTCTACAATATCATAATAAACAACAACATCAATGCATATGATTAACCACACAAAGAGCCAAGGTTATACAACGAATTCAGAGTTTGAGGATAACTAGGGGCTATATCATGAAGCTCTCTGAATCAAGTACCACCAAGGCCAGATTCAAAGGAAAACAAAGGTGCACAGAGTAGCAGTATTGTTAAGGTTTGTAAATGCAACAGAAACATCATAAAATTCACTACGCGGGAAGCACGAGTGCTTCCACTAGCCAAGCGTCGAATAAGATATACAACCCCATCATCATATTAGGAACTAGGTCCATTTTTTTATTGCTCTCAAAAGGGACACTACGTCCGCATCAGTATAAATGTTTGTCGCCATCCGCCCGCTAGATGGAAACACTAGAGGAAGGGAAACAATAAATAAGGGAGGAGAAAACAAGTGTCTTAGGGACAGTCATGTAGGAGGCTGCCCCCAAGTCACCAACTACGACGCTATGTCCGTTAGACACAACATACAACAATGAAATCAAAGAGAGAGCAATTAGAAGAATGATGATACAAATAGAAGAAGGTCACAACATAAGCGGTCTCCTGGTATCCCGAACCTTACGGGAGAATCTGAGGTCATCCCAAGAGGCCTAAACAACACATAACACATCACGGGGGAAGCACATTATGATAGAAATAAAAGTTTATAGATACATACCTGTAGGGCCCCTTTCGGGCTAGAAGTTGTCTATAAGTAAATCGTCATCGTCATCGTCCCATTCCCTAATGATAGAGGATAGTGGGATATATGGTACCATAGCCAAGTTCATATCTTGTTCATCATGTTAGTCATCATTATGATCATCTTTGTTTGGTTGAATGTTAGGATCAATCTTTTCTTGTTGAGAGGCAAGGTTTATAGAATATTTTTATCTTCTTCTCCTTCTTTCTCTTGCTTTTCTATTTTGTTTTGTTTTGTTTTACCACTTATCTTCTGTAAGATAGGGCTATCCTCTTTCATAGGCTTGTGCAAATTAGAAGATGAAGCACTGGGATCAAACCTCATTTGTCGCGGTGGAACACTTTGTTGTTGATAATGACCTCCCAATCTTTGTAAGGATTTTGGGGGAAGAACCTCAGCATAGGGATCTTGTCCTTTTGGTCTAAACTTCTCTTCACATGTGGGTTGTTTCTCTTTTGTCATTTCTTGTGTAGGAGGACTAGGTACCGGATGTAATAGTTTTGCCTTGTAATTTCTATAGCTCAAGAATGTAAAGTCTGTTCATAGATCTAATTCGTCGCTAGTATGTTTGTTACAAAAGTAATCCAATGTGAAGTGTTGTTGTGTAATCAATGGTTTGTATGTATTTTGATGGATGGCATGCACTTGTCCATTCAAAGGAAATTTGACACATTTATAAATGGTTGAAGGAACCGCTTTCATAACTTTTAACCAAGGGATCCCAAGTTTTATATCAAAGATATCAGAATCAAGAGTAATATCAAACCATTGCTCAACATGCTTCTCAAATATAGTTACTATCAATGATATCTTACCCAATGGTTTCTTTAAAGCTCCCATATGTGTCTTAATCATCAAGCTCGAAGGGCCATAAGGACCTTGTATTAATTGATTTGAAAAGAGGAATTTTTCAGTGACTACATTAGTCATGCAATTAGGATCAATCAGAGCTCCCTCCACATTATTTCCCATTATTTGCATGGTGATGTAAAGAGGTCCTTCGGAATTACTGATTATTCTATCATGAGGAGTGAAGACAATTTTAGGTTCAGGAGCCTTTCTTTTCGCGGAAGGTCTAGGAGGGAACCTATTGTTGCCATTATGATTAGAGGTTGTGTTTACTGCTCAAACCAATGCAAAACCAGATTTTTGAAAGCTTTTCAAAATCGGTGCAAACGACAAGAGCAAAAACAACCCAGAATGCTTGATTTCTCAACACTTTTCAAAGCCAATGAATGAAACAACGGATGTTGTAAGGATTATGATTGAGGATCACAAGTTATATGTCTAATATCAGTCCAAAACAAAAATATAGTCACTCTCAACACACTCTTGATGAAAATCCAAGATAATGCCAAGTCAAAATATAGTGAAAATATGTCAAAATGAGCACTTTTTTCACCAAAATTCAATGCAAAAGAGCATAAAAAAGGATGTTGTGAGGAAAATGATGATGGACAGAAAATAATATCAGTCATAATAGCCACTTGATGCAAAAATACCCAACACAACACGATTGTAGCACCACTTAAAGTAAAACCCTAGTGAAAATATAACAAAATATGCAATTTTTCACGGTTTATCAACTCCAAGACCTAGCAAAAGGGGTGTTGTAAGAAATTTTAGGAAATATAGAAAAAAATATCAGTAATACCAGTCACCTCGATCCATAACAGTGATCACAACATGCTTGGAGTGTAAAATAGGCCAAACCCTAGGGCAAAAATAGCCAAAATGTGCAGTTTTTTGCAAAATTTTCACTACAAGAGCCCGTTAAAAGGGTGTTGTGAAGCTTTTTATGAGGGACAAAAAATTATTACCCTGATAGCAGAAAATTAATGCAAAAATATCTTTCACAACACACCTATAGTGCAAATTTAGAGAGTCAACAAGGTCGATTTTAGTGAAAATTATCGTTTTTGAAGCCCTAGGTTTGAAGTTTTGGAACAAAATGCTATGCGAATGATTTAATGTCTAATTTATGATGGAAATTAAATACTCTCAGATCTGAAAATGATTTTCAAGATTAATCATGCAAAAATCCCATGTAAATTTAATGAAATTGCACCAAAATTGCTAGTTTTTGTTGAAATTTTCGATGCAAAAATGCAAATAATTTAAATTTAATTGCAAATTCACACTAAAATGCAAGACTAAAGCCAAATACAAATTTGAATGAGCCTCTAAAATCAGTAGAAAAAATTGATAAAAAAATTTGCCTACAAACCCTAGATTTTAGAATAACTAGGTTATCTAAAAATTGTCAAAATTTCTACAAAACCTTAGCAATTAAATGATGAAAATGCAAAGCAAGATTTTGATTTTTTGTATTTTTTTGTATTTTTCTGTAGTTTATATCAGATCTGATGCAAAAATTATGAATTAGGAAAAATTAGAAAGAACTGACATAATTTAGTAAGCCCAACAATGCAATTTTTTGTATTTTTCTAATTTTTTCATTTTTTAAAAAAATTTCTCAATGCAATAAATTAAATGACCAAATGAATGAATGAAATCACACCAAATCTGTAGACAAACACTCAGCAAGTTGCAATTTAAGTTCAAAGACACGGGTTCACCAAAATGTTTAGGGTAAAATTGGATTTGTTGATCTTTTGTGGTTTAGATGTTAAAATCCTCCTTTCACCCTAACATTGAAGGATCTAGGGTCAAGTGGCAAGCACTATCATACCCTAGGTCACTTGCAAATGAGGGGAATCTTGGATCAGGGAATTAATTATTAATTTTTCCTTCTCCTATGCTCAATTGACCATTAAAACCCTAATTATGCAAATATGACAACAAATTATCGAATTATAGAAAAAGCTCTTACAGATGGGAGTAAAATACTGAATTACAGAATACCTATTTTCGGGGTTCTGAAGCAGAACAGTCAAGGACATTGGAGCGGGCGTCCAAGTCCAAGGTACCTGCTTTTTCAGGGAATCTGGACCTCCTTCGGACAC
Source organism: Cunninghamia lanceolata (assembly GCA_027924645.1). Lineage (NCBI taxonomy): Eukaryota > Viridiplantae > Streptophyta > Pinopsida > Cupressales > Cupressaceae > Cunninghamia > Cunninghamia lanceolata. Next base: position 18,394,619 of record BSBN01000254.1, read on the forward strand.
TGATCAACCCTGTAACTTCTGTTTTATGAAATCAGTCTGCGGAGGACACTAGAGCGAGTAACCTAGTCCCGAAAGTGCTCCTTTGTCTGTCTTCTCTTCAGATCCTGAATCCCTAATGTCTTTCCAGCCTTCTTGGAACTCCACTTTTTCCAGATGCGACACCTGTAACCTGAAATCACAAGACTTGGTTTGGGGGTTGTGGTGTTTATAGGTTTGCCTCAGTAAAACCCCGGAGGACACTTAAATCTCCAAACACCGTTGTCAGATAAAGAGGGCGTGCCCTTGTGAGGCAGAGGCCAAAAACTAAAGGAATCAATGATAAAAACACAATGATATGTCACCTTGTAGTGAAACTTTCATGGAGGAAGATGCTCTTCATGCCATGAAGGAATTGATGCTCAAATCTGCAAATATCAACACACAAAACATACAAGTCTGCTCTTGCAACACAATAGAAGCCTTGAATCACCTTGAGAATGCCTAGAGTTCACAATAACTATCTAGTTTACAAATGAATGCCTACATATGCTTATATATGCATCTACAAGCACTCCTGCCAAGATATTTGAAATTCAAACTTACCATGTCGGCAAAGGAACCTAATAATGGTCACTAACCGACACCCGAAAATTGGGGCTGCCCTAAAATAGGGTAGGACTAGGGCGCGGGCGCCCAAGTCCTCCCCCCCTATTTTAGGTAGGGTACAACTCAAGGGGTACTCCTAGGTCCTATTTGTCATGGGACTTAGGTCTCATTCCTTCGGGACGCTAAAATATGAACTAAAATGTCCTAAATGCACTCTAAAGACCTGGGAGCTAAACCTTATGAGGGAAAAGCCCCCAAGGGGACATTTTCCAACATTACACGTGGATATATTTTCTTAAGAACAAAGATGAGGTCTTCAGTAGGTTCAAAGAGTTTAAGGCTCTTGTGGAGAACCAAATAGAGAGGAAGATCAAGATAATGAGGTTTGATAATGGAGGTGAGTATACCTCGAATGCCTTCAAAGAATTTTGTACTCAGGAAGGTATCAAGAAAGAGTTGACGGTTCTATACAACCCTCAGCAGAATGGGGTTGCTGAATAGAAAAATAGGGCTATAGTTGGAGCAGCCAAGGCCATGCTTCATGATCAGGATCTACCTTGGTTCTTATGGGCATAAGCTTGCAATACAGCTGTGTATTTGCAAAATAGGAGTCCTCACAAAGTGTTGGGCAAATTAACTCAAGAAGAGGCGTTCATTGGTGAGAAACTAGATTTGGGGCACATTCACATCTTTGGATGCCTTATGTATTGTCACATTCCTATGGAGAAGAGAACCAAGTTGGAACCAACCGCAGAGAAGGGTATCCTTGTTGGGTACAATAAAACCTCTAAGGCCTATCGAGTTTACATTCCTGCCCTTAGGAAAACTGTTGTTCGCAGAGATGTGAAGTTTGAGGAAGAGAGGGCTCTTCAGAAGTCTAGTAGCTTGATGAATGAGGAGAAGCAATCACCCACGGTTGAGGCAGAACAAATCCCTCAAACTTCAGTCCCGCAAGTTGGAGAGCAGAGCAAGCAGGCCGAGCAAGTTGATCAGAAGGAGGAACAAATAATTCCTTAGCCTCAGATTCCTATTACTGAGAAGAAGAGAAATAGGGCGACTGAACAGACACTAAGAGAGGCCTAGGAATATGTTGGTGACCCATAGGATTCAGTCAGACAGAGAAAAGCCCCAAACGTTATTCTGATTATGTGGCACTTATGAGTGAATTAATTGAAGAGGAGCCTTCCAGCTTTCAGGAGGCATCCATGCACCAAGTATGGAGGGATGCCATGGTGGAAGAGTATTCTTCCATCATGAAGAGTAGCGTGTGGGAGGTAGTACCATGACCAGAAGGTAAGTCTGTGGTGTGCTCAAGATGGTTGTATAAGATTAAGCATGCTGCAGATGGTAGTGTGGAAAAGTTCAAAGCCTAGTTTGTGGCTAAGGGGTTTTCTCATAAGGAAGGAGTCGACTATGACGAGACTTTTGCTCCAGTAGCCAGGTACTCATTCATAAGAGCTATCATTTCTATAGCAGCACAGATGGGTTGGAGGATTCACTAGATGAATGTAAAGACAACCTTCCTCAATGGAGAGATTGAGGAAGAGATTTACATAGAACAACTAGAAGGATTTGAAGCACATGAGAGGGATTCTCATGTTTGCAGGTTGAAAAGAGCATTGTATGGACTCAAACAGGCTCCTAGGGCATGGTATTCACATATTGATAGTTACTTGCAGAGCATGGGATTCATTAAGAGTGAGGCAGATCCAAACCTATATTATGTTTAGGTGAAGGATGAACTTATCATATTAGTGTTGTATGTTGATGACCTATTTCTCACAGGGTCAGAGGAGCTCATATCCCACTGCAAGCGGGATCTTGCAGGAGAGTTTGAGATGAAGGACTTGGGGTTGATGCACTACTTTATGGGATTGGAGGTGTGGCAGAAAGAGGGAGAGATCTTCCTTGGACAAGGGAAGTACATAATTGATATCCTGAAGCGATTCTGGATGGAGGACTGTAAGCCCATGCCCATGCCACTTGTGACCAACTGGAAGAAGATTGATGCTTCTAGATCAAAGGCAGTGGACCTGACTTTATACAGACAATTGATAGGCTCTCTTATGTATCTAGTCAACACCAAACCAGACATTTATTTTGCAGTAAACTCAGTCAGTTTATGGTGGAACCTAAACGTGTGCACTGGATAGCCACGAAACATGTTTTGAGGTATCTCTGAGGCACAGTTGATTATGGGCCGAAGTATGTTCAGCAGGATGGAGTGAAGCTTGAGGGGTTCACCAATGTAGATTGGGCAGGTAGTACAACTGACCGGAAGAGCACTTCAGGGTGTAGTTCAGTTTGGGATTAGGAGCAGTCTCTTGGTATAGCAAGAAATAAAAGTTAGTTGCACTGAGTTCTGCGAAGGCTGAGTATATGGCAGCCAATATGGCTACATGTGAGGCTATCTGTCTTCGAAAACTTCTAGATGGGCTCTTTGATCAGGAGCTATATCCTATAGTCATTTACTGTGATAATCAGAGTTGTATCAAACTCTCTGAGAATCTAGTGTTTCATGACAAGTTAAAGCACATTGAGATCAAGTACCACTTCATCAAAGATTGTGTGGAGAAGGGGATAGTGAAGCTCCAGTACATTCCTACAGACAAGCATGTAGCAGACATCTTGACCAAGGCCTTGATGAAGAGTAAGTTTGAATTATTCAGGGATAAGTTGGGTGTTATGCAGAACACCTTCCTCGCTAAGAGGGAGTGTTGATTTTCTAGCTCGAAAGGTGGAATGGAGTTTCTTTAAAGCAACTCGAGTTGGATTTTCAACAACAGTTTTTTTATCTAAGAATAGAATGTTTTTTGAGTTTGTAAGATTGAGATAAAATCAAGAGCGATTTTATGTGTGATTTAAAGCTAAATAAAGCAAGGAAAGTTTCTTTTCTTGCACATTAAGTAAAGCAGCTGGGCTCTATATATAAGATTGATGTAGCAAACTCAGATGGTATTTTCGAAGAGAAAGTTTGTTGTTAGGCTGAATAGAAGATCCAACATTTGCAGGTTTTTCCCCACACTGGGGTTTCCTGGGTATATCTGTGTTATTATCTATTTGTGTTTGGCTTCATGCTATTTTTGCTTCTGCGGTTATTAGTTGTTATTTAACCCAGAGTATTGATTGTTATAAATCAGATAGAGGTTCTATTATGTAAATTTATTGTGCAATTAATCTGTAGCTGGGTTATTAGAAATTAACATTTTTATCACAGTTATTGACATTAAGTTCACCATAGAAGAAATTAAGCAATCCAATGGTAAATAAATGATACGGTATAGGAGTTTCAGTGTATAATTGAATTGTTTGCAACCAAGACACAAATCAAAATGCAAAATCAATTCAAATTGACCTGTCATCCTTGAGAAAAACTTGGACTCTGTTCTTGAGTATTTGCCGACTGCAGCAACTCATATGATCCAGAAGATGGTTGATCTTGTCATTAAAGCTCTGTTGCATCAAACTGGTTATCCTCATCCTTGCAACAGAGGTTGACGTTCCTGAGAATTGACCTTATGATGCTCTCCAATTCCTCCACATCAATGTTAATTTGTTTGGCGTGAGTAATTTGCCGAATGGTAGAAGAGGCACATGCTGAGGTTGGTTTGTTTTAATTGTTTGTTGCATTCTACAAAAACATATTTGAAGCTATTAGGAGAAGAAACCAACAAATAGATCAATTGGTGAAGATATATAAATGTTTTAAGCGATCAGAGGTTCAAACTTCAATAGCATATGTTGTTTAGTGAATTGAATTTTCTTCATCTACAAATCTAAGGAGAAATAAGTAGGATGTTTTGAAATTGCATGTGATAAGTGGAGTGATAAAGAAAATAAGGAATAAGGTTAGTGTGTTGTATAAATTAAGAAATAAAGACATTATTGGAATCTATTTTATTTGGAGAGATTTATTGTAAGGGTGCATTATCGGTTGAATCCGACACCCAATTTCTTATCTTTTAATATGGCCATAAATGTATCAAATATTGTTTGTACTCTCAATACCATCAATGAGACATTTGACGATGCTTCTAGGAGCTCATACGTGGCATCAACTGAATAAGATGTAACACCTGTTCAAATTGGGGGCAAGAGGCACTGGAGGATGGAGGTTTTTTGTCATCTCAAACTAGCTTCTCGCTCAGGGATGATTCACTACACGAGAAGCACATTTTCCATTTGTGTCCCTTCATGGAGTGAGGGGGCTTGGTAGCGCTTGATAGAGCTTGGTAGTTCTTGATAGTGCAAGACAGTACTCGGTTGTGGATTTTGGAGTTGGTCTCAATCCACATATGAAGGTGTGTTATTGTGGATTTTGAAGTTAGTCTTGGTCTGCAGTTGGTTGGAGTTTGTACTATGAATAGTTGAGTGAGTCTCAATTCACAGTGGAGATTGGTGATTTGTACTGTGAATAGTTGAGTGAGTCTTGATTCACAGTCAAGGTTGGTGATAAACTTGTGAATAGTTAAGTGTGTCTCAATTCACAAGTATTTTGCAGGTTCTATAGTTAGGAGATCCGCTAATGGAGTTAGTCTGGTGTTTCCTAGGTGAGCAAGGAGGATTGGTGAAGGTGCTTCATCAAAGTCTCTAGAAGGGCTACTGTGTTAAGTCCTTGCAGTGTTCCATCATTTGTTCGAGATAATGCAATAAGGGGGGAATGTTAGTTTTATTACATGTAAACCTTAAGGGGGGTGTTTGAATAATAATAAGGTTTACATTTATAATAGTTAGTTTATAGTTAGATATAAATAAATATATGTTAGTTAATAAATAAATGTTAGTAAAAAATTAGTTTTGGGAAATTAGGAAGTTATTTCTTGTAGGAAGTGTAAGGAAAGCACAGGTGTGGAAAACAACTTCCCTAATGTCAATTTAAAGGGGATAATGTAGACAGGTAACGATTAATTCAAATACCAAGATGAACACACCAGAAAATACAGAATAAACATACAAGATAACAGAGAACAACACCAGATGTATGTGGGAAAACCCTTTCAGGTAAAAAACCCACCAACACAAGAGAGATAATCTTTATTTACAGTAAGCTTAGAAATATTACAATAAAGATCCCAACCTTCTCGTTCAGGTATCGATTCTCAAATCATACACATAGTTCACTTCCTCTGTACATCTACAGAATGAACAATTTGATTGAATCTCATCATCAATCCCAGACGACCTCACCAAGTCTGTATATATCATAGTCTTCAAGAGCAAAACCATTTTTAACTTCTGCCCTAACTGTTCGTTTCAACTGACCCAGCATCACTATCTTCCAACCGTTGCATAATTATTTGTATTCATGTGAGACCTTTAGTCCCACATTCACCAGTTTGAGTTTGATATCTCAGTTTATATACATGAGCACTCAGTAAGACTATCATTGGCAATTTTGTTGCTGACAATTCTAGTCTAAGCCTCATCGGAATAACCCAAGCCATCGGAGACCACTCCACCATCCACACCGATGGTTCCTTGTCCCACCGATGCTTAAGCCTTCATCCTTCATCGGAGTAACAGAAGACCTTCGGAGTACCTACCATAGGCTCAGCCGATGGCCAACCTTATGCCGATAGACATATCACATATCAGTTGAACCTATTGAACCATTGAACCTGACAAGTGAAGTTCAAGCCTTCATCGGTAGAACAAGTCAAGAGTTCGCCGACAGTTCAAACCTTGTCGATGAATGATGAACATGTACTTGCTATGAACAAAACCAACGAATGAATGAGGTTCCAAGCAGTAACTTGGGACATTAGGTCTCTTCAATCTCTCACTTGTCGAAGAGATTACTACTACCCCTTAATCCTCATACGATTACTGAGAATTATGGGCCCGAAGACCCATTTCATCTAAACACCATTTGAACTTGGTCGTGCTCACTAGTTTAGTCAAGGCATCTACAACATTATCCAAAGTATCAACCTTTTCCAGCTTTACCTTTTTGTCTTCCACCATATCATGAACAAAGTGATATCAAACATCAATATGTTTTGTCCTAGCGTGAAAAGTAGGATTTTTCGCCAAACAGATAGCACTTTGACTGTCACAATGAATTTGTATCCGCCCTACATCAAAACCGACATCAGAACACAACCTCTTCAACCAAACAACTTCTTGGCATGCACGAGTAGCTGCCATGTACTCTACCTTTGTTGTGGACAAAGCGACTACAGCCTGCCGCTTGCTCATCCAACTAATAGCACCACCATTTAATGTGAATACATATCCACTGGTGGATCTTCTACTGTCAATGTCCCCTGCCCAATCAGAATCAACATATCCCTGAATGCTGATAGATTTCTAAGATCCAACTGAGTTTCCATGATAGCAAATAGCATAGTCAGAAGTTCCCTTCAAATACCTCATAACTCTCTTCACAGCATCCCAATGTGATCTGCCTGGATTTACCATAAATCGGCTCAAAACTCCCACTGCCTGGGCAATGTCTAGTCTAGTACAGACCATTGCATACATTAAACTGCCAACAACACTTGCATAAGGCACTTTTTTCATGTCATCAATTTCATTCGAAGATTCTAGATAATCTTCAACAGATAGTTTTGTTCCCTGCAAAACTGGAACAACTAACTGTTTGCAATCAGACATTAAATTTATTAAGAACATTGGTAATATACTTGCTCTGGTTGAGCCAAAGCTTTCTACTAGATTTGTCCCTTTTGATTTCCATTCCCAGAATGTACTTCGTTGCCCCATATTATTCATTTCAAATTTCAAGGACAACTGAGATTTTAAATCTAAGATCATCCCCTTACCATTGCCAATGAATAACATGTCATCCACATACAGTGCAATTATAAGAATCCGATCACCATCAGTTTTATAATAGACACAATGATCAAATTTAGATCTCACAAATCCCAAAGATAAAACATACGTATTGAATTTTTGATACCACATTATGGGAGATTGCTTCAAGCCATAAAGAGACTTTTTAAGTTTACATATCAGATGTTCTTTACCTTTTACCACAAAATGCTCTGGCTGGGACATATAAATTTCTTCTTCAAGGTCCCCATGAAGAAATGCTGTCGTCACATCCATCTGCTCAAAGTCATACGCCGCTGCAAGTGACAACAAAAATCTAATGGATCTCAGCTTAGCTACAGGAGAAAAGATTTCTCCATAATCTATACCTTCCTTTTGAGAATACCCCTTAGCAACTAGTCTTGCCTTGTACTTTTCAATACTACCATCTGGACCATATTTCTTTTTAAATACCCACTTACAGCCCACAGGTTTTCTACCTTCAGGCAAGGGCACCAGATCCCAGGTTCCATTTTTCTCCAATGATGACATTTTGTTATCCATGGCTTCTAACCAAGAATCTAAATCAGGTAAACTAATAGCTTCTTTCACAGTCCTAGGTTCATCAGTATCAGTAATCAAAGCATAGGCACAACTTGAATCAAGTACTGAAAATCCATACCTATCTGGTTGTCTTCTTTCACGTGTAGACCTCCTCAATGACTGAGGTGCAGGTTTAGGTTCTTGCTCTGGATCTGAATCTTCGAAGCTACTCGAACTCACTTTTGAATCATCTGTACTTGGTGCTTGTTGCTCCTCTTTTACAGGGGTCAGAGGAATATTAACAACACTCTTTTCTTTCTTCTCTTCTGTCTTCTATGGCTGAGGATCAATAACCAAAGGTTTCAGCTCTCTGAAAATTACATTCCTGCTATAAATTACTTTTTCAGTTTCAGGATTCCAAAGCTTGTACCCTTTAACACTGACTCCATAGCCAATAAAGATACATTTGACTGCCTTGTAATCTAGCTTAGATCTTTTTACCTCAGGAATATGAGCATATGCCCCACAACCAAAGACACGAAGATGTCTTAGAGAGGGCTTCTTTCCAGACCATGCTTCCATAGGCGTCTTATCAACCAATGCTGAAGTAGGAGAACAATTCAGCAAGTAACAAGCTATAGCAACTGCCTCAGCCCAGAACCTTTCTTCAAGACCAGCATAACTCAACATACTTCTTGCTTTCTCCATCAATGATCGATTCAACCTTTCAGCAACTCCATTTTGCTGTGGAGTATAAGGTGTAGTCTTATGCCTTTTTATTCCATTATCAATACAATATTTATCAAAATCTGCATTGCAATATTCACCACCGTTATCCATTCTCAAACATTTTATTTTTCTACCACTCTGATTTTCCACAAGATTTTTAAATTCTTTAAACTGACTGAACACTTCTGATTTATTTTTCAAGAAATATACAAATGCCCTCCTTGAACAATCATCAATAAACGATACGTAGTATCTTGATTTAGACAGGGAAGGAACATCAACTAGACCAAAAACATCATAATGTACATAGTCCAGAACACCAGAAGATTTATGAGAACTAGAGTAAAAAGAAACACGGTTCTGTTTTCCATATATGCAATGTTCGCAGAAATCAAACTCCAGATTACAATCAATCAGCCCATCTACCAGGTTTTTGTTTTTCAAGGTTTTTAATCCTTTTTCACCTATGTGACCAAGTCTATGATGCCAGAGCATTATTTTCTCTGCAGGAAGTTTAACTTCCATGGAGTTTGCATCATGTGTTACAATAGTAGCTTTTTTAGATTTTATAGACATTATTATAGCACACTGGTTTAGCATCTAACCTATACAAAGTTCCAATGCGTTCACCCTTTGCCAGTACAATAGAACCTCTAGTCATCTTACAACCACCATTCACAAAAGTAACTTGCACTCCAACATCATTAAGCTTACTAACAAAAAGTAAATTTCAAGCCAGACCTGGTATGTGTAATACTCCATTCATTCCCTTTATTCTGTCATCTAGGAACTGGATTCTGACTCTTCCTCGGCAACAATTTCCAGTGTCGAATCACTTGCCAGGAACACCTTCCCACCAGCATACAGTTCATACTTAGTGAACCATTCTCTGTGAGATGTCATATGAAAAGATGCTTCTGAATCCACTAGCCATACATCTTCAGATGCAGGCGTTGCCAAGGCAACAATGAAGGCATCAACATCACTCTGAGAAGAATTGGTGTCAGAGAAGTTCTTCTTCTTCTTTTTCTCCTCTTTGCAGTCTTTTCTGATGTGTCCTTTCTGCCCACAATTCCAGTACTTCACCTTGGACTTTTTGCCAGGAGATTTCGATCTCCCCTCTGATTTGGACTTAGACTAGTTGTCTTTCTTCTTGCCTCTTTCCTTTGATCTACCTCGAACGGACAGGGCCTCTTTGGTCATCTCAGAATACTTCCTCTGCATCTCTTCAGATAACAGCGAAGCAACAACTTCTTCAATTTTAAACGTGGTTGTTGTACTTCTAATAGCCATCACAAGATGATCCCATGAGTTAGGTAAGGAACACAATAGAAGCATACATCGGTCCTCCTCTTCTATTTTTACACCTACAGAATTCAACTGTGCAACAATCATATTAAATGAGTTCAGATGGTCTGCTACAGATGCTCCTTCATCCATCTTCAGAGAGTATAACTTCTTTCTGAGGAAAAGTTTATTCACCAAGGACTTGCCCTGATAAATATCTCCCAACTTCTTCCACAAAGCATTTGCAGTCTTCTCCTCATGGACGTTTAATAGAACAGAATCCGCTAAACTTAATCTTATCAGTCCTCTGGCTTTCCTATCTGCCAGGTCCTAGTCTTCTTGCTTCATGCCTGAAGGTTTAGTCCCAGACACAGCAACCCAAAGATCTCTGTCGACCAGCAAATCTTCAACCTTAAGCTTCCACAACTCAAAGTTTGTGCCATTGAACTTTTCAATGTCTACTTTTCCTGATGCACTTGCCATCTTATTTAACAAAATAGACCTCTACAGAACTCCCACTCACAGAACTAACACAAAAAGCCCAACCTACCAACAAGGATAACACAACTGGCCAGGCTCTGATACCACTTGTAAGGAAAGCATAGGTGTGGAAAATAGCTTCCCTAATGTCAATTCAAAGGGGATAATGCAGACATGTAACGTTTAATTCAAAAGCCAAGATGAACACACCAGAAAATATAGAATAAACATACAAGATAACAAAGAACAACACCAGATGTACGTGGGAAAACCCTTTTGGGTAAAAAACCCACCACCACAAGAGAGACAATCTTTATTTACAGTAAGCTTAGAAAGATTACAATAAAGATCCTAGCCTTCTCGCTCAGGTATCGATTCTCAAATCATACACATAATTCACTTCCTCTGTACATCTACAAAATGAACAATTTGATTGAATCTCATCATCAATCCCAGACGACCTCACCAAGTCTGTATATATCATAGTCTTCAAGAGCAAAACTATTTTTAACTTCTGCCCTACCTATTTGTTTCAACTGACCTAGCATCACTATCTTCCAACCATCGCATAACTGTTTGTATTCATGTGAGACCTTTAGTCCCACATTCACCAGTTCGAGTTTGATATCCCAGTTTACATAAATGAGCACTTAATAAGACTATCGTCGGTAATTTTGTTGCTGACGATGCCAGTCTAAGCCTCATCAGAATAGCCCAAGCCATCGGAGACAACTCCACCATCCACACTGATGGTTCCTTGTCCCACCAATGCCCAAGCCTTCTTCCTTCATCTTCATCCTTCATTAGAGTAACAGAAGACCGTCAGAGTACCTACCACAGGCTCGGCCGATGGCCAACCTTATGCCGATAGACATATCACATATCGGTTGAACCTGTTGAACCATTGAACCTGATGAGCGAAGTTCAAGCCTTCATCGGTAAAACAAGTCAAGAGTTCACTGACAGTTCAAACCTTGCCGATGAACAATGAATGATGAACATGTACTTGCTATGAACAAAACCAACGAATGAATGAGGTTCCAAGCAGTAACTTGAGACATTAGGTCTCTTCAGGAAGTTTGTACGGAAATAATTGTGGCTTTGTAAGCCAATATACTCAAATGTAAAATCACTGAGAAATTATCATAATATCATTTATTTTATTTTGTTGTGCATCATGGTTTGATTAATTGTCTATGTATTTGTGCTTACCATTTCAATAAGTAGAAGTCATGTTAGAGATGCATTACGATGCAAGATAAATACGACCCATACTACATTGATGTTGATATAAATGTCAACTACCTAACACAACTCCTTGAAATAGGTACACACATTTCAAACATGCTTCACACCATTAAAACTAAAAAATGAGGAAATAGCAGTGCTAAACATTAAATCTAGCACTAAGATCAAAGTAAAAATGAATCATAAATACTCGTCATCATTTATGATTAGATTAACAAATAAACACCATGAACTAGAAATCATTAAAGAACCATTACAAGTTGAAGATAAAAATGATAACATTGTTGACTAGCTCCAATTGGGCTTGTCTCCCATAACCAAATACAATACCAAGGATGACTTATATATGGTGTTTCCCACACTCTTTCCAAATGGAAATGCGCTAGAAATGCAACACGAAATTAGGGAAGTACAAATGCATGAATATGCATTGCACTTAATGAGATTTCATGACAATAGATTTGGAAGGCATCCAAGATTTTGATATTTTATCTTAAATCTTATGATGTGTCATCATAACTAAGAACTTGTTGTAATGTTTATCAGGAAAATTGCAGAAGATAACATGCCAATCACTATTGAAAACCTTCATGTCCACTTAAAAAATCTATCTAACACATAATTGGTTGAGCAACCAATGCATTTTGGATCTTCCTTATGAGGGACAAGATCATATTGGAACAAGTGCCATGGTAAACTATTAAATATGATCAACCAAATAGGATTTCCCACTCTATTCTTCAATTAAGTGCTACAAATACAAAATGGCTAGATCTTCAACAATTATTCTTAATTGACATAACATTGACAATGCAAACCAACAAATACTAAATAGATAACATAATCAATAACTCCTTTATCACATCCTTGTACCCACACCAACAGTTCACAATCTTTAATGAATATGTTATTGAGAAACTACTCTATACAAAAGATTATTGATATATATACAAATGGCCACATTGAGGATCTACATGTGTACATGGATTCCTTTGGCTTGAGAAAGTACCAAACATGGACAAACTTGACTAGGAAAATACTACAAAAGTGGAAAGAGAAGAAACATTTTTTAATAAATATGTCACTGCTTGGAACCCTAGTATTCCATTTGAAAGAAACAACACAAGACATTGATCTCCATTTGATGATCCATGCTTACTAACCACAACTAAGATCTTCTCTAAAAATCCCCATGATGACTACAAAGAGATAATTAATCATGTCCAAAGGCACACAATGTAGTGAGGGAACATGCCTACATAAGAAGGGTAAAAATGTATTATGCAAATACAAATCTCCACAAAAAGAACAAATTGACTCTACCCTATCATGTGATGATGCTAGCAAAAAAATACAAACTTGCAAGAAATGATGATAGGTTAAACATACACAACCCAGAGATGATTTTGATATGGAAAGCTAATATAGACTACCTACTTGTCATTTCACAAACACTTGTCCCCAAATATATTTCTAAGTCTACATCTAAAACATAAAGAAAATAAGATAATTGTGTTAATATTTTAACAAGAATATATGTACAAATCAAAGATATGAAGAGCAAGCTTTCACACACATAAAAATCATGATAGAGATTGTCGTAGGCTATGATATATGAGCACGAGAAACATGCCATATGCTCCTAAAATTACCTCTTGTTATTTGTAAACACTTTTATATCATTAAATGTTGGTCAAAAAATATTTCATTAACTAACAAGAGTTGCAAATGAAGATAATTTACAGTTTATCTACTTACATTCCTACATGCAACACCCTTCTCAATTAGAAATAATGATGCTAATTGAATTTGAATGATCCTTCTCATATGCTACATACCACAATGGATGCAAGTGGAAAGAGAGGAAACATAAAGCAATTGTGAATGCATTTTCTAGATTTTATACCATTCCAAAATAAGATTTAGAACATTTTGAAACATTTTTGTTAGAGTGAGCTACTTCTATACAAGCATTTTCGTGACATGCACATAGATATATTGGTCTCAACAAAGATGAAATAATCACAAATTCGAACCACATGAATACAAATGAATACCATGTATGGCATATCAACCACGCAATTGAAATGGAAGCTAACTATGAAGAGGAAGAAGATGCTGACAATGAGATAGACACAAGAAATACAATATAAATGAATGAACTTGAATTATTATCACAAACAAGACTTACTAACAATGTGAATCTAAATGAACTACAAATGCTTGGTAGATGTGATTTTGACAACAACAACAAATGGGACGGGCATGGTGTACCCCACATTTACATGATAGTACACTTCAATTCATAAACACAAACAAAATGCCCCAACAAGATGACCACTCACCCTTAAACTGGATAGCCCAAACTGTACACTGTCACCAAAATAAAAACTAACAATTACCATAATTGTCGACCACTATAGAGATCATTCCTTAAAGCAAACCTTATATATGATCAGTTAAGGAATTACATGCACTAAAAAAACCTACATTATCACTTGCATAAGAAACACACTTTAAATTACAATACCTCATAAACAAAACCCACTCCATGCTCTCACTCCTACATGAATTCCTACATTTAACATACATGCCTCAACCATACATTCAATCCTCAAGATTATAATAAAATAAATGCAACCATTATAGGGATAGTCAGTGACAACACTTTAAGAAGACATGAAACACATAAAATACATCCTCATTGATGAGATGAGCTTCACAAGGCTAAAGCTACTATTACAAATATATAGCAGACTACACAAGGCATTTCCCCACCAACAACAACTCTACTTTTGTTGCATATATGTAATTCTTATAGGTGACCTAGCCTAACTATCACCTATTATGGACAAACCTTTATAAGAATCACACTTAGATGCCAAAATGCTATGGCAACAATTTACTACAATTGTTACATTACAAATAGTGTTTTGTCAACAAGGTGACACTCCAACTTAAACCCACTTTCATGAAACATTACAAATATACGTAAAGCAAAACTAACACAACATGATTGAGAATCATTAATGAACCACACAAACAAATTGCTAACAACAACTGAACAAGACGAATTTGACAACTCAATACACCTTTTTCCTACAAATGATCTAGTGAGACTACACAACAGAAAATGTTAAAACAACTACTTCTTCCAGTTTTACTTAGTATTACACTAAACACGTAAAGAAAATCAAACATTGACATTGATGATAATTAACTTCCACGAGAACTCTTACTATGTAGAGGCCAATGAATCATGCTAACAACAAACTTATGGACTCAAGTAGGGCTTGTAAATGGATCTCTTAGAGAGGTCATCGATATTGTTTACAAATTTGCCTCTAAATCGCCTAACTTACCTTTGTATGTTATAGTACAAGGATTAATAACTACAATGGTCCACCATGGAACCAAAATGAACCTTGAAACTATACCTATAATACCTATACCACCAGGTAACCAAAGATAGATATTAGTATCCATAACATGACAATTCCTATACATAAATTCAAAAGCCTAACACTAAATAAAGTGACAATTGATATTGGTGAAACAAAAAGACAAGGCTTAACATTTACAATTATATCTAGAGTTAAATCAATAAATGGCCTTAATATACAACAAACATTCTCCTTCAATCGCTACTCTAGAATGCAAAACAATCCATTCACAATTATTAGAAAAAAAGAAGCTCACCTACAATTACTCTCATTATAACAAATTGAGGTATGTATATTTCAATCCAACCTCTTCCAAATAACCTTTCAATTTATTCTTTTCATTCTCTTTATAATATATTATTTACAAATCATCCATTCTTAACTAATTCATTGAAACCTTTGTGATGTACAAATGGATACTTAACAATCATAAACCAATACAACAAGAGATTTGTCCACTTTGTCGAAATTATATTTTAACTACTTTATTTACATTACTTAATATAAACTAAATTTATAGCTTTAGAATAAAATTAACTCCAAATTAATGATTTCAATTGAATAATATTCTATTCCAATGTTTAGGAACACAAATAATTAGAAAGAAGTAGAGCATGCCAACTCATCTAACAAAAGTTCAAGATCAGATAAAAGCAATAAAGATAAATACAAGATGCCAACTCATCTAACAAAAGGTCAAGATTATATAAAACCAATAAAGATAACTACTGCTCAATTTCAAAACAAAACTGAAGGTATTGCAAAAGAATCCTTTAGAGGATTATAAACAAATATATAATACAAACATATCATACATCTAATGCATCTATTTTTAGATTATATTCTTTATATATCAAAATTGTAATACATTTCCACCTTCGTTTCTTACCAACAAAAAAATATTGTAATTCCAATTTAGATGTTATTTTATGTAAATAAAATTGATAAATGAAATAATAGATCTTCTACTACATTCCTCTATTTCTACTATCTAACATATTACTTAACATATAAATGACTATCGACATAACCATTGCACCTCCTTAAGGTGCAAGTGCTAATCTAAGATAAGATTTCAATATCCTCTAACAATTTTTAACTCATCTCCTAAAACCTATCGCGCCCCACTTATAAACCTTCAAAATCGATCGAGAGAGAAAGTTGAGAAAATAAGAGAGTTTAACATCAAAATAAATAGTAGAAGATCGACAATTCAAATTTTAACTCATCTCCTAAGACCTATCGCGTCTCACTTATAAACCTTCAAAGTCCATCGAGAGAGAAAGTTGAGAAAATAAGAGAGTTTAACATCAAAATAAATAGTAGAAGATCGACAATTCATATTTTAACTCATCTCCTAAGACCTATCGCACCTTACTTATAAATCTTCGAAGTTCATCGAGAAAAAAAGTTGAGAAAATAAGAGAGTAATCAAATTGTTTATGGAAAAAACTGTGTAGAGCTTTTTTGCATCGACGTTTCGGATCACACTCCGTGATCCATCATCAGGAAGAGGATAAAAATGATCACGTCTTTAAAAACAATTTGATTACTCATTCATATGGACTCTGGGAATATCATATCTTTAAAAATAAGAGAGTTTAACATCAAAATAAATAGTAGAAGATCAACAATTCAAAAAGCTAAAACAATTGAACCACTATCTCTTCGACTTAAAAACCTTAAATTCTATTTTACTCCCATACATGAAGTGCTTCCCAATCAATCTCTAGCATTGGACTTGTGGCCAAAGAAAAAACACCTAACCTTTCTTGGCGGCCACGCTGCCCAGGTCACACACACAACTACTTTAACGATTTATTTGGTTTAATTATCAAATTAAAAACAATATAACAAAATTTTGGATTTTCCATTAATATCTTCGAAATATTATCGCCCACAAATTCTCGAGGGCCAGGCTTAGAAGCTTCCCCAACCTTCGATTAAAGACGACCGCCCTAACCAGTTTTCTCCGGTACAACCGGTATTATAGGCTTTGATATTGCTAGATTATTGAAGGGTTTTGAACAAGGGCTTTGCAAGGGTTTTAACACACGAAGATCCAAAACTCGTTCCTTTGGTCGGCTAAATTAAAATAATTTCTGTAGCTGGATACCCAATTCAAAGAGATTTTAAGCGCAGAAAATAGTTTAGGTTTTGGTGGAAGGTGAAATAATGGCGCTGGGTTCTTTCTTGGTGTCGAGGCTCGCCAGGAGCTCTAGTTCGAAGAATGCTGTCTCAAATGCCATTCATCAGGTTGGTGTCAGAGACCCAATTTTTGGTATTTACAAATTACTTATTTGTTTTATTGTAAAGTATCTCTAGGGTTTGGTTGAAATGGCCTAATATGATGCCTCCTTTGTGTATTTTTCTAATAAAGATAGTTGTTTACTGAAAGTATATACAAAAGCATTGATTCTTTTACTGAAAGTAAATACAAAAGCTTTGAAGACCTTCTGAAACACTTAATACAAGAACGCTACGAGAACCCAAATGCTTAAAACGAACATGTATGTTTGAGAGGGTGCATATTCGGGTTTTGGGTTTCTTCTAGGTGGGTGTATCTTAGGGCAGATAATTGTTATTGAGACCTGTTTTATGCGTATAGTACTGTCGAAGAGGATTTCAAGTGTTTTAAGCTGTTACACTCGATTCTTTTCACAGATAGTTAGTGTCGATGTGTAAAAATGTTGCTCTTTTGGTAGGCTTTCAGTTAAAATGGATGCCTTTTTATCAATTGATTTCTTGGATCTTCAGTTTATATTTTTAAACGGATTTGAGTTGGTTCCTATCCTTATTTTTGATCTTAATTTTGGGTTTATTTAATGATTTTTGGATTAAGTTATTTTTAATGGTTTATTGTTGTCGAGTTAGTTTTAACTTTTCCTGTGATTTATTTATATAGATTAAATTTTGTGTAATGATTTATTTGTTGTGATGCTATTGATAGTACCCGTTCTTTTTGCTAGCTTTTGCAACTAATGGATGGGCTGTTACCAGTTGGCCTTCTGAACCTTCAACTTATGTTTGGTTATGTTCTTAAATGGATACAAATTGAGGCCCAATTGTCGCAGTGCCCACTAAGGCCAGTCCACTGGACTGGACGATTTGTGCAAATATTGGCTTTTAATGACTTTTGTTCTGCAATTACACTGATAGTTGACTGCGTTGATTCTCTTTTTAGAAAACCTAGTAATGGATGTTTTGTCACCATTTGAACTTGTGGACTGGCAGCGTATGTTTATAATTGTAAATTAGTTGATGCCCAACTGAGTAAGGGAAAAGCTCTTGTGGTGTATTGGGATATCATTGCGGGAATGAGGTGATTTTGCTTTCTTAGAACCAGGGCTTTCTAATATTCAGAGGTTAGTGCTTGAGCGCAGATCCTCTACCTCCAAAAATATTCGATTTTGACATTTTTGATGGTGTGCTCCATGGCTTTCACATTAGATTTTTAAATAGACAGATTTTCTCTGTGAAAATTGAAATTATCTTACTAAATTTAAACCGATATTGGTATCAGTAGCATGATCTCAAAATTCCCTCCTTTCCCATGTTTATGTATTTTCAACCCCTTGTTGTATTGTTGATAAGTTCAAATTGTATGCTGTGAACCTTTCTATATTCACCATACTTTGTGGATTGTCTAAGTCCATAAATATTTCAGTCATATTATATTTTGGCAACCAAGATTTTAATGGATCTTCGAGATACATGGATGAACAATGTGTGATTTATATCAGAGATTAGATTTCTCTGTTATTTGGGATTTTAATCAGTTAAAATATTTGCAACTGGACAATTCCATTTACTGGTAATGTTTTCATGGCATTTTCTTATCACTTTTTATGATTCTCACAAGGTATTAGGTTGATTGGATCATATGATAACTTTTTTTTTTCCTGGTTACTCCTATATTCTGATTTCAACTACTATGCAATGTGTGAAGTCCAATTTTTTTTTGCTTTCCTTCCGTATACTGAATTCTCTTTGCAATATGCAAAGACTGTATGCTCCCTGTTGTTTTTGTAGTTTAGGTTGAGGAGAATCCAATCTAAATTTTGTTATAGTAAGACCTATATTTTTTGGTTTTATGCTGAGAGAAATTTTTTAGGTAGTGAGATTGTCATTTAAACCCTGTTTGTATTTCTCTATTGTTAGAGGGCAAAAGGCAACACCTTTGAGTGCTACTACTAGTACTGACTAAATAGTAATGTTGTTTATCTCTACAATTTTGTTAACATTCATTCTTATCTTGTTGAGTGGAAAGATGAGATTCTAAAGCTCTTGAGATAGCAACTAATTATGCCGAGAGGCATTCTACAGTCATATCGGGGTGGAGATGAGAGCACTCATTTTTTCTACTTAAATGTATAGCAAAAAAATAAAAAATAAAAACCAAAAAAGAAATTGGAATAAATAAAAAATAAAAATGAAAAAAGAAATTGGAAAAAATAAAAAACAAAAACCAAAAAAGAAATTGGAAACCTTGAAGGAAAAAAAGGTGAAAAAAATCACAAAAACTATGGAACTAAAAAAAATTGAAAAGCAAAAAAGAAATCAGAAAGTTGAACGAAAAAAAGGAGAAATAAAAAAACTATGAGAACTCTAAAAAAACAGGTAAAATAAAAACAAAAATTTCAAAAAGAAATTGGAGAAAATCACAAAAGCTATAAACACACAAAAAGCACAAACAAAACAAGAAGATATTTCTCGGCATACTGTATATATATTTTTTAAAATATAAATATACTAGTTATAATCCACCTTGTAAAATGGTCCCAAAGCTGTATACCAGAAATTAAACAGAATTTATCCCACAAGAAATAAGCTATGGGATCACATCGAGAATGGGGTCATAAGTACATTCTGTTCTATTGCTGGAAAGTACAGTTGTGTATTTGGAAAGTACAGTTGTGTATTTAGAAAGTATTCATTGCCGTTTGTGGGGCCATTCTTACATTTTTACTGTTATAGTTGCCTTTCCTTAGTTTCTATTTATTTGATCCTGGTAATTGTTCTCTGATTTACACTCGGTTCTTTTGGTATCTGGCAAAGGGCGCTACTTCATAATTGTGCATTTGAATGTGCTTGCTTTATTTAATTATTTCCTTTCTGCTTCTCCTTGTGAAGTAATTTTCTAGCAGTTATTCAAATTTCTTTTTCTTTCATCTAGTGGTTCTACTCTAAACAAATCCTACATTCATAGGGTTGCATTTTTTTCCATGTGAATAATTTGCAAGTGTCTGTGCAAATTATACGAGGTTGCTTCTGGTGCTACTAAAGCACTGGAAAATGGAATCTATTAGTGTTTTAGACCATGTGCCTAGAGGTTAAAGATTTTTTTTTTCTGTATCCTTCCTGAAATATACGCAAGGGATGTGTATGAAGCTTCCCCTGGCTATTCCTTACTTGGGGGATAAGGAAATGAAACTTTCCTTGGTTCCTACATCTGCTTTTGATGTAGAGGTAAATAATTATCTAGGGGATATCTAAAAATATTCCAATTTGGGATCTCAGGCCCTAGTTTTACAGGGGATATCTAAAGACCAAAAATGCCACGGGATGATTTATTATTCACATTTCTTATTCTGATTATATTCAAATGTATACTTTATATGTAAATGACATTATACAGTGGGTTAAAATGAGAACTGTCTATTTGAATATGTATTACAAATTTACAGCTCACTAATTAATTGGGGGAATTTCAACTTTTAAATTCATTTGGCTTGCATGTCAAAAAGTTGCAATGCACATCCCCCAATTTAAAGTTTAAAAATACTTCAGAACAAACAATTGTGTTTTTAAGCCAGGATTCATCGAGAGCTTGCTTGAAAATTGAAATTCATTGTCTTTGCCTTCTTTCCCTTGCCACCATAATGTGGGATATTTCGGGCTGCCCTGAGGGAAGAGGTGTGCAGTATGAGTATGCTTGATATGTACCCTAGATGGTTTCTTTCCATGGAAAATATTACCTCGGACATGCTCAGTTTGCTCCTCATGCTTCAGGAATGTAAGAGGATATTTCATTTGAGTCACCACCTTCCTTAAATGTTGAATGTTCTGGGGATGTGCCAAGGTGATGTAATGAGGGACAGCTGAGCTTGCATGGGGTTAAACTGTAGTAAATTTTACAAATTGTCTGGCTTATTTCATGATGCATGGCCAGATGTAAAAATAGCCTCTACATTGCTTAGAACAGGGTATGGAAAATAAGCTTTTGGATAAACATTGTATGAAGATTTTTTTAATCTTCTTACACGGTTTATCCAAAAACTTGTTTTCTTATTTTCATGGACTGTGGGAAACCTTATGTCTGTACAGGGTAAAACATGTAAAATTCCAGGTGAATTGACCTCTTTCTAGCCTTAAAGATGCTGATTGGTATAAAAATGATGATTTTGTTAGAGGGCCAGTGATCATTAAAAAGATCAGTTGATCATTAGAGGAGTGGAACACAGCTTAGAAAATACATGAAGTAGGTTTCAGGCATCAAAAGTTTGGAGGGAAATGAAGTATTTACTATTTTAAGCTTTCGTGTGAAACTGCTGGTTCTAGGCAAGTCAGCTATTTGTAATCGCCTGGGCAGTTTTGTCCAAACAACAGCAGTTTAGTCGCTGTTGAAAAGGTATGGTTCAATCACGGGAGAAAAATGACAGAAAATGCCTGTTAATTCTTCGTTTTCCTCTTTCAGTTGGTTTTTGGAGACTTCTGAGATTTCTGACACCACTGTTCTAGCCTATACTACATGTGTAAACACCCATAGAGGCAATAGAGAAAGTGTGGAGTTGAATCGTTTGAATTCTAGTTAGGGTTCATAGGTTCAAAAACATTATCATATGCAAAAGAGCAGAGCTGAGTGTATAGGAGAGTCATTGAAGTAATCTCAGGGACTGAAATAAGCTGATTTCGGGCGAGTTGTTTGCCCAAGTGGCCTAAGGTTTTAATTTGCTTTCAATATAACAGAAAGTGAATGTTTTACCTCATTTATTGCTGGAGTTTTCTCTTGGAAGTTTGGTTCTCCAGCACAAATCTGCATGTCTTCTAATTTCTGGTGATTATTGCTCACATTTTCCTCAAGTTCTTTGTTATTAGTTTTGCCTTATAATATGCAGTTAATCTTTCATTAAGAATCTGTGCGTGTCATGACCATTACAAAAAAAAAAAACTAAAAGTTGGTTCGAAAGTCTCTTGTACTTTATAGCTTTAGGAAAGCAAGCTCCTATTAAATCTTGGGAGCAATTTAAGAAATTGATTAGGAAACAATTATACCTAAAATGTCATAAAGGGGAAAAACGTATGGAGATTGAAAAAGCATGTGCATGTGCTCACTACCTTGGAGTAGATAGTCCTCCATCATCTCCAAAGATGAAAGGAGCTATGGCCAAGACAAAGAAGGCAAGTGCTACAAACACAAAGATAAAATTTGTTAAGCATTGTGACCATTGTGATGCAAAATGGTCATACGGATGCAACTTTCTGGAAGCTACATCCAAAAAGAGTGCCCTTTTTTGAAAGGTGAAAAGGGTAAGAAAACCACTACAAACAATTACCATTGATGAGGGCAAAGAAATTGATTGAAGTTCAGAGGTTGATTCAAAGCTGTCATGCACTACAAAAAGGGTTAGTTTTAATGTTTCGATACACAAAGAAAAAGAGCATTCAAAGTTGTTTAGTATTAAATACAAGTAAGGGTGTTAAAGTTGATGCCTTTTTCTATTTCTGTTCCTAATCTAACCTTATTTCTCAAGATTTAGTAGGGAAAACTTGGTATTGGAACATATCAGCACCCCAAGCCTCATTCATTGGGTTGTATAAAAAATGGTGCGGATTTGTCCATTTTTGAGCAATTTAGATTGAAATTTGCCGTTACCCATAAATTTGCTGTTGAAGTGGTTTTGGATGTTGCCTCTATTGATGTCTGTAGAGTTGTGTATGGCGGCCCCTACATGTATGAGAGGAAAGCTGTGTACTATTGAAGGGCCAACCGTTATTGCTTATGCAAAGGAGAGATGTTGAACGCTTACAAGGGCAAAAAGGAGCATCCTAAGGTCTTGGATTCTCAAGCAAGGAGAATGTTAGTCTGAAGGAGCCAGGTCCTTCCTCTTTTGATCTTGGATGTTGATATGGTTCCTTCAACAAGTTCAAGTGCTTTTGATCTTCAAACACATGGTTGGAGACTAAGGTTTTTGGATCTTGGTTGGAATGTTGCAAAGTGAGGTGGCAATCATGTCATCTGTTGAGAGGAACATCCCTCTTGTTTTGAGTCTGAATAGCTTTTGGGGAGCAAAAGCCTTCTGTACTGTGGAGACGTGATCCTTAAAAAGATCAGCTGACTTCATTGGAAGTATATAACATATCTCAAAAAAGTTAAAACATACGAAACAGGTTTTGGGCATTAGAAGTTGGAAATCTGGAGAGAAATGGAGTATTTCAGGCATTTGTGTAAAACTGCGGGTTTCTGGCAAGCAACAGTTTTGTGTCTGTTGAAAAGGGGTGGTTTGGTCCCTTGCTGGAGTGGTGTCGCCCAAATGTGGTGAATTTGTCATGTAATAGAAATGACAGAAAACACCCAAGATTGCTTCAAATTCCTTTTTGAGTTGATTTCTGGAGACTTTTGAGATTCCTGACATGACTGTTCAATTGTACATTACATGTGTAAGTGCCCATAGAGGCAACAGGGAAGAATTGGAGTTGAATTGTTTGAATTCTAATTAGAGTTCATAGGCTCAGAAATGGTGTCATAGGGTAAAAAGGGCAGAGCCAAGTGTGTAGGAGAGCTGTTGTTTTCCTCTTAGAGGCTGAAATAAGCTGATTTCAGGCTGGTTGTGTGCCCAGAGGCCTAAGATTCATCATCCCTTTGAAGATGGAAAGTGAGTATTTTTCCTCAGTAATTGCTGTTGTTTCCTCCCGGAACCTGGTACTCCGGGGTAAGTCCATGTCTTCCAATTTGTAGTGATTATTGCTCTCAATTTCCTCCAATTTGTAGTGATTATTGCTCTCAATTTCCTTGTGTTCTTTGTTTTGCCAAAAGGCATTCTAGAGTGGCAGCAAGGAGTCTCATGTCGTGGTCATGTACATAAAAGCCCCTGAACTTAAATTTGACAGCCATTTACACATCAAATAATTAATATTTAATAATAAACATAATATTAATGATGTTATCTAGTAACAAATATAATATTAGTGATGCCTTATTAAATAAGCAAAAATCAAATAAAAAGGTAGCAAAAAAATAATAATCAATAAGTAAAATAAAATATATTGAAATTACTGCATTTGCATGTGTCGTATTATCTGTTTGATTACTATAGAAAAATAAAAAAGCTCTTGAAATAAAAGTTAAAAGTAGATAATTTGTTAAAATAAAAATAAAATTAGTTCTTGAATGTTAAAATAAATAGTGTCTGTGTTTTCTTATCTATCTACTTACCTATTTATGTGTTCATGAATCTATTTAGTATTTTAGATAGATATTAAAATGATATTTATATAGAAAATAAAAATACTCTTGAAGTAAAAGTTAAAGTAAATAATTTGTTTTCGTTTAACTTTTTGAAAATTTTGGCATGGTTTCTATATGATTTATGGCATTACTATTGAAAAATAAAATAGTTCTTCAATTAAAATAAGTAAATTCTGTCTAAAATAAAATAGCTTTAAGTAAAAGTTAAATAACAAATTCAATTTAGGCACATCAAGACTGGTATCCCTTGGTCTTTTAGATAGATGTATTTAAATTATCTATACTAGTTATTAGTTTTAATTAGAATTTGCAGTTTATCCTTCATTAAGAATCTGTATGTGATGACTAACAGTGAGGTCCAGCTTCCTCTAGTTTACAGATCAGCGGACATCATTGAATCTGCATATTAGTGCCCACCTTTTAAGGTTGGAATATTCGTTGTAGGATTTTAGGGTGGAGGTCCACTATGTTCTTAAACCAACTAAAAGAAGTGCACTGGGTTGGCAGGGACTTCTCCTTTCTTTGGTTTGTTTATTTATTTTTAAAATCATCAATTGTAGGGATGCACATTGGAATTATATCTACTCGCTGCCTGAAGAGTGCGCTTAAGGTTATGATTATGCTTGCACCTTCATTGGATCTACAGATATTGGATACATAGTTATATTGTACCATGTATTGAACCGAAATGTTCATTAGAGTTGAAATTTTCAAAAGATTCAGAAATGTTTGAAGCTACATGGCATACAAAAATATGCATGATCACAAAAAACAGAACAGGAGAATGATATAAAAGAGATTTCAATGCTCAATGTTGACAGTATTATGAAATTTGATAAATCTCACTTTCACGGTATATAGAGAATGACACTTGCTCTGGTTGACATGTTCCAGGACCCAGACCCACTAGGCTCTAAGACGACAGTTCAAACATCATTAAAATACAATTGCTACATGATCTAATTTATGATCATTGATACTACTAAATATTCACCATGATCATCCTGGTTTTTAAAACATGCAAGCTAGAAAACAGAGTTTACAGACAAATAAATGGCTGATATCATGGTCAATTTGGTGACTGGACAAATTTGCAGATTCAATGCCCTGGCAAAAATTCTTGAGATCTGGTTGAACCTTGCTACTGTTCCACCTATAAATATGTTATGTTCAGGTTTACATAGGTCTGTGTTAGTAGCTATATTTATTGTAGCCATTAGAAGCAATATTTCTATTTTTCAGGTGATGATATAGGTGAATCAGGTAGTTTGGGCATCTTTTTTAATTAAATCAAGTTCTTCATTTGTATTAATGAAATCAAGCTTTATTTGTATATTTTTTCAGGTGATGATATAGGTGAAGCGGGTAGTCTGGGTATATTTTTTATTTAAATCAAGTTGTTATTTTGAATAAAAAAATCACTTTTTTTCTGTAATGAGGGGTATTTGTCTAAGTTACTGGATAGTTCCTTTTAACTATTATGATTATATTGAATGGATGGACATATTAGCACACCATGCATCTCTATTTTCAAATATAGATGTTTATACTTTATAATATTATATAGCCATAATATAAAACGGAAACATCATGGTAGACAAATATGAAGACCAAATTTATAGTGTGTGATACTATGAAGTATATACCATAAGAGATATGTTTTCTGCTGTGGAAATTATAATTATCATCAATTAGAATATGTATATGAGGGAAATGTGAGTTGGATTTTTTTCGTCATGATCCTTAAGATAGGATTCTGGTTTTGTGCAGGCCACTCAGAGTCTCAAGTTTTCAAATCCTGAGTCTGCTTTGCTACAGAGATGGGCAAGGGGAGCGAGAGCTTTTAGGTTTGCACAAATGATCTCTTTATTGAGCTTAAGGATAACTTGCAATTGTGATACATCATTGTATTCTTATGCTGATTTGGTTTAAGCTATTGGTTTGCAAGTATTAAATTTTAGTATTCTTTTCCTTGTGATATCTGCAGCTCTAAGCCAGCTGGCAATGATGTTATTGGTATTGATTTGGGTACAACAAATTCATGTGTTGCAGTAATGGAAGGAAAGGTTAGCTGTTTCAAACTTGTTACCATTAGTGAATTCTGTTAGGTGCAAAGTAACCTTATTGAATCCGATGTTTTTGTTTGTGACTTTTATTTTGGGTTTAATTTTATAACCATTTCTGACTTAATTTTAATTTTTTAATTGGATGATTTAAGAATCCCAAAGTAATAGAGAATTCAGAAGGTGCACGAACAACACCATCTGTAGTGGCCTTCAATCAGAAGGGAGAGCTTCTCGTAGGTACTCCTGCTAAGCGTCAAGCTGTCACAAATCCTACAAATACTGTGTTTGGAACTAAGCGTTTGATAGGAAGGCGCTTTGATGATCCCCAAACACAGAAAGAGATGAAGATGGTTCCATACAAAATTGTTAAAGCAACCAATGGTGATGCATGGGTTGAAGTAAACGGGCAACAATATTCCCCCAGTCAGATTGGGGCATTTGTTTTGACAAAGATGAAAGAAACTGCAGAAGCTTATCTTGGTAAGTCTGTCTCAAATGCAGTCATTACTGTTCCAGCTTACTTCAATGATGCTCAGCGACAGGCAACCAAAGATGCTGGAAAAATTGCTGGGTTGGACGTTAAAAGAATTATCAATGAGCCAACAGCTGCTGCACTTTCATATGGAATGAATAATAAAGAAGGTTTGATTGCTGTTTTCGATTTGGGTGGAGGAACTTTTGATGTGTCCATACTGGAAATCTCAAGTGGTGTTTTTGAGGTAAGCTATTAGGTGTACAAAAAGGATAGCTTTTGTACATATTTTTGTTTTGTCAAGTGAGTCTTACAATCATGTGGAATAGTTTCTGTTGTATACATATAGATTTATATAAACTATTTCCTACAGGTGAAGGCTACCAATGGTGATACATTCTTGGGTGGAGAGGACTTCGATAACACTCTGCTTGACTATTTGGTTTCTGAATTTAAGAAATCTGAAAGCATTGACTTGTCCAAGGACAGGTTGGCCTTGCAAAGGCTTCGCGAGGCTGCGGAGAAAGCTAAGGTAGAGCTTTCATCATCTTCACAGACAGATATTAATCTACCATTTATCACAGCAGATGCATCTGGGGCCAAGCACTTGAATATTACTTTAACTCGATCAAAGTTTGAGAATTTGGTTAATCACCTTATTGAGCGAACCAGAGAACCTTGCAAGAGTTGCCTGAAAGATGCAGGCATCTCAATAAAAGAAGTGGATGAAGTGCTTCTTGTAGGAGGAATGACACGAGTCCCAAAAGTTCAAGAAATTGTTTCAGAGATCTTTGGCAAACAACCTAGCAAAGGTGTTAACCCAGATGAGGCTGTTGCTATGGGAGCTGCTATTCAAGGTGGTATACTCCGTGGTGATGTAAAAGAACTATTACTCTTGGATGTCACACCTCTATCCCTAGGAATTGAAACTCTTGGTGGAGTTTTTACAAGGCTCATTAACAGAAACACAACAATTCCAACTAAGAAAAGTCAGGTTTTTTCAACTGCTGCAGATGGTCAGACTCAGGTAGGAGTCAGAGTATTGCAAGGTGAGCGCGAGATGGCTGGAGACAACAAACTTCTAGGCGAGTTTGAGCTAGTTGGTATTCCTCCAGCCCCCAGGGGTGTGCCTCAAATTGAAGTCACCTTTGACATAGATGCAAATGGTATTGTTACTGTGAATGCCAAAGATAAGGCCACTAATAAGGAGCAGGCCATTACAATCAAGTCATCTGGAGGATTGTCAGAAGATGAGATTCAAAAGATGGTCAGAGAGGCTGAGTTGCATGCTCAGAAAGATCAGGAAAGGAAGAAACTAATTGATGCTAGAAACAGTGCAGACAACACAATATACAGTGTAGAGAAGAGTTTGAGTGATCACAAGGATAAAATTCCTTCAGAGGTAGTCTCTGAAATAGAGTCAGCTGTAGCCGATCTGAAGAAGGCAATGTCTAGTGATAATGTTGAAGAGATCACTGCAAAAACAGACGCAGCAACTAAGGCATCTTTGAAAATTGGCCAGCATATCAACCAACAATCTGGTGGGTCATCTTCTGGTTCACAAGGTGGTTCTGAAGGTGGCTCTCAAGGGCCAGATGCTCCTGAGGCTGAATATGAAGAGGTCAAGAAGTGAGGTGATAATTAAGGATGAGTCTGGGGTGGCGAATTGGCTATCTGCCATATTCCGAGAACATGATTCCTACATTGGTAGTTAAGAGCTTTCAAAAGCAAATATTAGATTTGCTTACTGTAGGAATTTTCATGAGCGGTTTGATCTTCTTTAAAGCTATAACAATTTTCCAGAAAATGTTAATTTAGTTTTAGATATCCACTTTCTATATGATTATTTATGTAGAAGTAATGCCATTGCTAATGCATGTCATTAATGCCTAAAATGGTTCAGAACCCTTTTGTGTTTTTTAACTAAAATTCAAATAGCATTTGAGTATAGTAATAAGGTGATAGATAATCCAATGTATTCATTTTGGGATTCTGGACGAAATTGAGTTTGTGGTTATGTGAGCAATGTTATGGTTATGTGAACAATGTTTTCTGTCATAGCGGCTTAATATTTCTTTCATTCTATCTTGCTTTGGTTGTTTGGTTGATTATGGTCTTACGTGTTTCTATTCTTGGGCCTGCTTTTGTTTTTAGTTCTAATATTTCCTCCTAAGTACATTCTTAACTCATTTTGGTTTGTTTTAGTCTTACGTGTTTCTATTCTTGGGCCTGCTTTTGTTTTTAGTCCTAATATTTCCTTCTCAGTACCATCCTAACTCATTTTGGTAGGTATACTAAAACAACTAAAGGTCATCTAATAAACGTGTATGCATGCATTTTATTTTATAAAATATAAGCAATCCGTGCATTTATATTATAAAAGCATGTTTTGAAAATACTGAAATTCAGTTCAGGTGATTACACATGTAATTTGCTGCAGAGTGATTGTTGTGCCAAGAGATTTTTGCCTTTGATTTGCACCAAGAGATGGGAAACATGGTTTTCCACTGCCATTGTCAGCAATTTCATTGTATATATATTTATTTATGAAAGGCTTTTTTAATATATACTGATTACGAGGTATTTGGGAAAAGTTTGCATGGAATGTGTGCCTGTTTCCTATTATATTTGCTCAGTAATGTTTGCCTGGGATTTCATTTGTTTTTGGGTAGAGATTTTATTCTGGTAATAGGCAACCTTTGGATACTAAGAGTAGTCATTATGGTATTTTGGCTCTAATAAGAAAAGTTCTGATGTTTGGGCTTAATGAATCTTTTCCTATCGAGTCCTTCCCCATGGTGTCATTTAGTGGTCTCATGCTGGTTGAACTGTCTTCCCAATTCGTTGGATAGAAATGCCTAGGAAAAAAAGTTTAAAGAGTTGGAAACAAAAATATTTGCAATTTGTCTTGAATGGACTGCCTTTCAAGTCTTCCGGATAGAAGGAAGGGGTTAGAATCAGAGCAAAAAGCTCATAATGAGACAACATTAAGTTTTTATGATAGCCCAAAACGAGAGAATATTGAGAATGTTTTTTTAATAGTGACGTAACACCAGATTTTCTTATTGTATTTTTGGTACTTAATTTTCCAGAAAAAAAATTGATAAAATTTTCCTTCATAAGTAGGCCAGAATTTTCCTGACTTCTGATATTAAAATGCGTAGCATCAAAGTTGACTACAAAAATATGAAGCTTCATAGTTGACTATGATTGGTGGTGTTTTAAGGGCTACGGGACAAAGTGCCACAAAAAAATTAGCCTCCAAAAATTTGTTTCCCCCACGATTTATTTGTATTCAGATAATCTGTACTAACTCCTCCTCCCTTTGATGTGGTTAGCGTATGTTGTAAAACTATTTTGCTCGCACGAGGCACGAGATGTGGCTGGTAAACAAGGCTTTAATATATCTTGTTTGTAGGAGCGAAATAAATCTTTGGAAAAGGGCCAATTTTTTGAGTGGTGCTGAAGTAGTTTGGTTAATCCAATGCATTTAATGCTTGGTATCATGATCTACGGTACAGACTTTAGTTATGAACTTTGTTTATACACTTGGACGGGTCTCACAGATCATTCTGGTCCAGAGGATGGTAGAAGGTCGTCATCATCATGGCAAAAACGAAGATTGTGTTATTTGTTTCGAAGGATATCTTTAGATCTTAATTGGGTTGTTTTGAGGGATATCTGGTAGCAATAAAATGTGTTGTGAAGAAGTAGCTGTGAGAGGGATCATAATGAATCTTTGGATCTAGAGATCAAAATGAATATGGAAATAAATAAAACTGTAACTTCCAATCCTTACTAAGACGAGACTAAATTTTCTTTTGATGAAAGACATAAAGGGGTTAAAGTGGGGAGTTTCTCCCACATTGAATATAGGACATGTAAATAGGAAAGCGAAAAGGCTTTAATGTATGATACTAATCCGACCTGTGTTTTTAACCATTGAAAGCGAACTATTCAAGGTGCAGATGGAGGTGGTGGAATGTTTGAATTTTTTTTTTTAAAATTTTTTTTAGACAAGTGTTAACTTAAAGATGACTTCTACGATCAAGAGATGCATTGTATTGAGTTCTTATCATTGGCTAGTTTCTGTGTTGAGTGGAGATAAAAGATTTCTTATCATTGGCTAGTTTCTGTGTTGAGTGGAGATAAAAGATTGTGAAATTGAAATAGTTTTTGTCAAGGACAAGACATTGGAGACATTGGAGTTTTTGGAATGTGGAGTGGAGAATTTATCCATCATGGTTTTTGGATCTACTATGTATTTGGCTACATTGCATTTGATTCTTGTGAGTGATTTAATAGTTAAGAGATTTTTGGATTTTGCATAAATGGCACACTATTATAGTAATTGTGTCATTAATACTAGACAACTTGATTTATTGTTCTTATTTCTAAAAAGTGATGAAGCTAGATTAAATAATAGCAGAGTTATAATAAATCATCGATCTTAGATTACTAATTAGATAATAGCACAGGGAAGTCATTAATTGTAGATGATTTGTGAATTAAATTCTTATTTGTAAAAAGTGATGAAGCTAGATTAAATAATAGCATAGTTATAATAAATCATTGATCCTAGATTTTACTCGAATTATTGTTAGTAATTGTGTTGTAGAGAGACAAGATAATAGTAAAGGTGAATCATTAATTGTAGATAATTTGAATTATTGTTAGGTATTTTTGTATTAAGTGATGAAGTGAGATTATAATGAAAATTTAGGTGGATAAAATATTTATAAAATTAACATCATTTTATTATAATACAAAATGAAATATATATTATTTAATATTAAATAATTTGTTTATATTTTATATATAATTAATTTATATGATAAATAATAAATACTTTTATACTAATTGAAACAAAATGTTAACTAATTTATTGGGTTGTGTCAAGTTGAGAAAATTTAATCTCATTGTTTGAGATGTATGTGTTTTTTACTTTTAAGACCATGTTTGACCTTATGATATTGGAACATCATAGAACTCTTGGCTATTACTCTCATGGCACATTAAAGCTATTGTTGTACCAAAAATGATTTTTATTGGTTTTTCCTTCTAGAGTTATTTATTGTTGTATGTTTATGTGGAAAATGATAGTTCAGGTCAAATTTTATATAGTGAATTTTTTTATTATTAGTAAATAAAAATGTTCTAATGATAATTACAAATTATTTATTAGTAATAATTGAAGTGATTGATAAAAAAGACTTTGTACCAGAACTAATTTTTATTGGTTTTTCCTTCTAGAGTTTTTTTTTTTTAAATTTTAAAAAGTTAATAATAATTAATTTGTTCATTTTTTATAACAATATTTAATAATTCAATTAATTTTGTAAATCTTGAATTTTAATAAAGTTGGGAAGAAATATAACATGTACTTTTTTAGAATTAAATTCCCTTCATTTATAAAACGAGCAAAATGGACGCGAGCGGGAAGACTGTTGGAGTGGGGGATCTAGTGTGAGTGTCTCTGCTAATGTTGCTGGCTCGTCCTCTGCTCGGGGGTGTGTGGGTGTCACAGTTGGCAATCTTGCTAATCGTGTAGGGTCCCCTGTGAAGGCTATGGCTTCAGCGGCAACCATTGTGGTTGAGGAGGTAAGAGTTCCCACTGAAAGGGTTGGGATTTCAAAGGAAAAGATGAATGCTGGAACGCATTGTATGCTGGCTGAGAATGGATCTGATGTGTCTGCTCTAAGGCAGCGGGCCATTGATGTCCCTCGTCGGTCTTTTGTTGCGGCGGCTGGATCGAGGGCCCCTCGTGCTTCGGGGGGGGGGTGGGGAAGAAGGGAGTCCGGCGTCTCCTCTGTACCCGCTCTTCCCCAATAGTGGTGTGTGGCCCCAAGGTCACAGAAAATGAAGAGTTTTACTGCAGTACTGGTGCAATATGCAGGTTCAATGGACTATGGCCCTCTCTGCCTGACCTACACAAGTGGGTTTTGGGGTCTTGGAGGTCGCTAATCTCTGGGAAGATTGAGCTTTTTCCCAATGCTCGTGGTTTTTTCATGACTTTTGCTTCTTCTGAGCAACGAGATCTAGTGCTGGATGGTAGGGTTTGGATGTGGGGAGATCATTCCTTGTCTATTAAAACCTGTACTCTTAATTTTAATCCTCTAACCGAGCTGCTCAATATCAAGCTGATTTGGGTGTGTCTTCTGAGCCTCCCCCTTCAGTTCTGGGAGGATTCCTGCTATGAGGGCATTGGCAATGCCATTGGGCATTTTCTAAAAGTGGACTCTACTAGTTCTTTCATGGGTCACTCCATGGTTGCCCGTATTTTGGTTGATATTGACACCTCCAAACCCCTTTTTGGAGACGTTTTGATGATAGGTGATAGGCCTTGGAAACAACTACTGGAGTACGAGGGTATCCCCTTTAGATGTCGGCGTTGTTTCGCTGTTGGCCATTTGGCTTCTAGTTGTCCTTTATCACACCACAAATGTGCTGCAACTTGGTGGAAGGATGCTCTGGATGATCACCTGACTATCAGTGCCTCCCAGGAGGTTGATTCGTCTTGTGGTGATGACTCTTCCCAGGAGGATGAGCTCCCTCTTCAGGTTGCTCTGGCGGATGGTTTGGCGGATCCTCTTTCGGCTCCCATCTCAGCTCCGACTTCTCTTGACTGATGCACTTTTGTTCCAACTGATGTTACTCCTGATTTGCCTAATTCGGATTTGGTAGCTCTTCACTTGGTGGCTGCTTGCCATGCCCCTTTGCCTTCTCTGAGGTCAGCTTCGATGGCACCACCGTTGGCTGTTTCGACCCGGGAGGATCCCCCCTCTCGCCTTGCTCTTTGGATTTAGACTCAGAGGTCTCTTGGACTATGGTTAATCATAGAAAGAAAGGGCTCCCCAAGTCTGTTGGGGAGTTGCACCCTAGGGCTAAGGGTGTCAGATTTGCTTGTTTGGGATTTGTTGTTGTTTGATCCATTGTTTAGTTTTTCTGCTGTCAATGTGCTTCCGGTGCATTGTTCGGTCTGCCTTTTTTGGACTGTTGGTTGTTTGTCATTGTGTTGGGCTATGCCCCGGTAATCTGTTTACCATTCTCTTGATCTTGTACAGGGTTCGGCACCCTTGTTTTGCCGCTTACCATAATAAAAAACATGTACTTTTTCAAAATTTTATATTGATAAATATATTACTAATTCATTATAAAAGTACAAATAGAAAATCATAGGGTTGAGCTTAATTTGGTAAAAACAATGGGTTCTCATGGTGGAGACCCAAGTTCAAATCTCTATAGGTATGTCTAATGTAGAGTGTTAAATTGTCTTTTATAATTGTTTTAAAAAAATAACCCACCATAAATTAATGGAGAGAGTTTCAGAAATAATAGCTTAAAAATAAGTTGTATGACAATTATAAAATTAATGACAAAGTGTCCCTTATGCCTTAGTCCAAACTCTTTTTTTTGGGTACATGTTGCTTGATTACAATGGCTTCATCCTACCTTATATTTGCGCATTACATAGAGTTAATTATATTTTAAGTTCATAGCAACATTGTTACTAATATAAAATGTCTATAAACTAGTCTTGAAATATTCCATGGACAAAAGCAAGATTTAATTGAAATGTTAGGCCATTTTGACAATTACTAAGATTGTTCAATATGGACCAAAGTAAGATTTAATTAAAATGTTGGGCCATTTTGACAATTATTAAGATTGTTCATTGAATGGGGAAATATTTGGAGAAAAAATTAAATTGAATATTTATAGTTTATAATTTTTTTCAAGTTCAAACATTATAGTGTAAAGGTTAATCATCGTTTAGAGGTTAAATTGGTTTTCTTATTTTTCATTGGTTGATGTATTGAAATTATTTGCACCCAATAAATGCTATAGTAATTTATGATGGTGGGACTAATTTCATTATTTATGATATATGTTAAAGCTTGCCATCTTAGGATCTCTCTAACGAATTAAAATTATATAATTGTGCATATTTTAATGACCCCAAGTATATAAACTAGCAATTTATTTTGTCATAAACAAGTAGTTGAAATGTAGAGTACAATTTGCATCAAAGAAATAAAGAAAAGAACCAACTAACTTGAGGTCCAAAAATGGTTACCACGCTTGAGAGTGACGATAATTGTAAGACAAGCTACTACAAATTAATAGTTCTATTTTGTCCAAACAAATATTTATTAAATATTGAGGATATTGGGATTCAGTTCATCAAAGTCACTTAGGGGTTGAATTTAGTCCAATTGCAGATTCAAAAGATTTGAACCTTGGTGGATGGCACAATCATGATAGCTTAGTCAAAGGATGACTTCAGATGTAGATGTATGCTTCCTCATAATTTTATAATCTACGATATAAAGACAAAGATGCTTATATCTATATAATCCAATTATTTCCATAAAAATATTGAAGATATTGAAATATAATATATCAGGGTTTTGAGAAAGAGAATCTAAAGGTTCTTATAAAAAGCACATTTAAAATATAGTTGAAGAGATATATAGGATGATGTGTACTCTTCGAGTTTCATGTTGGTTTGATAAAATTATATGCTAGATGATCCTAGAATCGAGAAAATTAATAGATGTATATATTTGTTATTTGACATTTTTCTATTCTAGATTTGTCTTGTAAGGTACCTTTTATTCTCCTTAATGTGTGAAGTGTAGGTATTCCTTTTTGTGCTCTTTTGATTGGGTTTTGGTCAACGTGTTATTGAATCCCTTTTAAGTGGATTTGCTCATATTTTTTTGCTCTTTAGAGTTCTTATGGATTTTTTTTCTAAATTTCAAACCTTAAGATTTTAGAGTCAATTCACTAAGTATATATATATATATATATATATATATATATAAAACAAAATGATACTTACAAAGAAGCATGAAGAAGATCCCATGATAACTACATTATTTTGTAGGGTCAAAAACTTCTTAAAGGGAGAGGTGTGATCCATATTAAATGGAGCTAAAATTTGAACAATTATGTAAATGACTTATAAACCTTTTCTATAAATAGAAGTCTATTTTTGTCTCTCAATTAACACTATTAACACTATTTGGGAATATAGAGGCCAAAGATCATGCAACTTTATAATTATAACAATTTAGTTGAGGTGAAGGTTTGTAAAAATAGTTTATTATAAGCATTTTATAATTGCTATATAGAAGAATGTAATGATGGATAGAAAATGAGTTAAGAAAGGAATTAAAACTTTTGTGTTGAAGTATTATTTTAAACAATTTTTATTAAGAGAAATAAAAAAGTATTTGAATTAAAGATCAATTTATTTAATGTTAACTAGCTTTTTTGATAAATTATTTGTCCTTATTGTGAATTTATAGTTTTTGAAAAAATGTATTTTACTAATTAAATATCTTTTAAAACTAAATTATACTCACACTATTCGACTCGTTACAATTTTAGTATATGCTTTCACTCCTTTAAAAAACCACTTCAATCAACTCAATTTGTATATTATAATCCAAGATAAAAGTAAATTTTTATTAAGTTATTTTACTACTCAATTTGTTCAACCTAAATAATGCCCCATTAGATAAAATATCAAAGTCCAAATATGGTGCTTTATCTCGCTAATGACCCTATTAATTAAGATGGTTAGATAAGTTACTTTGTGTAAATGATGTTAAAATTCTAAATGAATTACTTTATCTAATTATGACTAGATTAATCAAATCATTTGGATGAATTACTTTATTCAATTATGACCAGATTGACCTACTTTATCCAGAGATGATAAAGTCTAGAATTAACTTGCGTATGCCACATACTTGGATAGTACTCCCACTCAAAATTTAGACGAGAATTTATTTAGATATGAAATATGTTGTGATAAAGCTACACAATAAAATGAAATTCTTCATAACTATACAGATGATGACATCTTCTTTGATTATGCCATATCAAGGTTCAAATTTTCTTGAGGTGTGATTGAGTTGAGGAACCTCTAGATAATTTTGATGGATTGATTCTTCCTATTTATAATGACTTAACTGAAAGACAACTTTAATATACATATATATGCTTACTCATCATATTATAATTCATTTAACAAACAAAAATACCACAAATATAATTCAATTATTTCCATTAGAATGAAAACCTAAATCCATTAAGCAAGCACCCCTACATACATACAATATGCAAAATATTTTTCTTTTATCACCACTTGTCCCCTTGTTCTATGCTTCCCCTATGTAGATACAATATGCAAAATATTTTTCTTTTTATCAGCAGTATTCCCCTTGTCCTTGATTCTCTTCATACCTAATGGGTAATAATATAGGATAGCAAATCAATTTTCTTAAAGAGACATTTGTTTTGTTCGAATATTTTAATAGACTATGAAAAATACCCTCTTTATAAAGAAGAAAGTACTTTGTTAGGTGGACAATATTATATTATAAAGAATAAAGTACTATGTTAGGTGGATAATATTATATTTCCTAATAATTATGTCTAGGAAAGTTGCAAGTTAGGTTGGCTTATTGATAGGTGGCTGCACACTATAAGGAATCATGATGTTGAGTGCTACATACATTAATTATTAAATAAATAATTCTAAGAGGTTTTTTTTTGTTTTTTTGATGAAAATGCAATTTATCTATTTAAATAAAAAACACTTCAGAAAAAAATAAGAGGTGGTTAAAAGGCACACCCCAAGAGTCACATGGGCAAAGCCTAGAAATATCTAGAACAAAGTATCAAAGGGTACAGGGCCCATATAAAAATAAAGAGAAAACAGAATTAAGCAGCCAATGCCATTCCTGCAGATGGCAGATCCCTGTCATCTGGTTTCCCCCAAATGTTCGCGGGGTCCGGGTTGACATCAGGCATATCCCAGCCATCTTCATTTTCCTGTTCTTCTTTCTGAACATTTGGCTCCTCATGCTGAGGTGAGATAGCCAAATTTAACCGAGGAAAAACCTTAGTATTATCCCACCCTATAGATGGTGGATGTGAAGAAGTAGGAGCATTCCAGCCTGCATTGTCCATTGCAGGCCAACCAACATTACCTGCATTATCCATAACGGGCCACCCCGCATTATCCCCAGCGGCACTAGTAGCACAGCCAGAGGTCCATCCACGCGGATGTGGAGAGGCCGAGCGCCTACGCCGGTGAGCACCGTGACGCAGAGCAGGCTAGGAGAGAGGCCAAGAATCTCTGGCCGAACCACTTCTGCATCTGTTAGGAGAGCAAGCTCTGACAGAGGATGGTGAGGGAGGAACACGAGCCACAGTGCAGGGAGCATTCCCCCAATGATCCAACAACTCTTGTAAGTGAGCCACTTTCAAGGCAACTTTGTTAGCTTACACTTGAATCTGCAGAACATTAGAACATATAATAGTTTTAATGTATAGAGAAACATTAGTTCCAATTTTGCTTTCTGAAAAATATACAAGAATTACGATCTTTCCATAATGCAAATAAAATCTCCACCCTGAAAATATGCTAGATTTGAGTAAATTTTTCAGGAAACCTGGGTGGATCACCCAGTAGGATGATTTGCCAGGTTAATGGCTTAGGTCTGAAAGGTCGAAAAAAATCATGAATCCATATCCAGAATTGCTAAGCTTTGGTGCAATACCAGAAGAGATGCTGAATAGTTTCAGCCTGTCCACAAAAAGGGAAACGTGGATCCTAGACTCCAAGGTGGAACAACCTAGTACCAACAGGCAAGCCTTGAAAGAGAATGCACCAGGAAAAATGAGCAAGTTTTGGCTCAAGAATGGCAAACCAAACAATTTTAAACCTGGAATGCCAAAGACTTAAAGAGCTATGAATAAGCCACTGCTTATTAAGAGTGGCAGCCATGGGTAAATGAGGTGAAAGCCACCTGTAAGCCATCCGTGGCTTGAAATGATGCAAAGGTGTGTCTGGATACCATTTCCAGTCCTTCCACCATGGCTTGTTGGACTGAATTCTAACCTTGTGCAACATTTCAGGTGGAATAGCCACGATGATTCTGTCTTAAGTAGGCTTATCAACTTTTGAAAGAGAAAATTTTACACAGAATGCTTCCCAAGCCAAAAGGCTCATAGTGGGTCTGTGAAACAGGTCGTGAAGGGTCTGAACACCTTTTTTGTGAAATTTGAGAGCCTTTAAACCTTGCAATTTAGCCGAAGGTTGAGTTGCAGAAGCTAGGAGAGGTGACCACCAAATATTAAGGTGATTGAATGAAAGACCAGCACGAAAACCATCACCAATGTAGCATAACCGAGGTTTAATTTTTTCCCAGGCTTTTCAAATGATCTTAACCACAAACGTGCTCAAGATTTGAATTGGTTCTCTCATGACAAGGAGAGTAGAAAAACCAATTCCTTTCCAAGCTGGTTTGTGCATAGGATGACCCATTTCAATGTTATACCCGAGTAAAACCTTCCATGCCTCACAACCAGTGAGTGCACGAACAATCCATTTGACCGCCAAGGCAGTTCCTTGGCGGTGAGTAGAAAGAATACCAACTCCTCCATAATCTTTGGAAAGGCAGCAAAATTCCCATGCAACACGGTGAAAACCATGGTGAGTATCAGAAGAGGTCCATAGGAAATCCCGCAAGAGTTTTCCCAGTTTGGCATAAGAGCTTTTTGAAGGAGCCCAACAAGAAGAATAATAAACATGGGTTGGAGCCAAGATCTTAGAACAAACCTGAAATTTACCAGCCAATGAAAGAGGCTTAGTAATCCAGACTACAAGTTTTTGCTCCACACGGGTAAGAACAGCTTGCCATAGGGTGGCAGAAGTGTTCTGGAATGCAAAAGGAATACCCAGGATTCTAAAAATTTCACCATGGCCAACCCAGCGCCAGCCATATTGCTGAAGCCAATGAGGAGTGGGAAGTATAGACTATCTGTAGTATAATGTCTTGTGCCACTGAATGGAAGAACCTGAGGCCAAACAAAAGGTCTCCAGACAACCAAGAGCATTTTTAACTGAATTTTCTTCTTCCAGTAAGGTTAAAAAGGAGTCATCAGCAAAATGACCATTAACCAAGTGGCTGGAACAATTTGGTAAAGAAATACCATGAACAAGCCTATTAGAAATTGAATGAGCAAGAAGATAACCAAAACCTTCTGCTGCAAGAACATACAGACTTGGGGCAAGAGGGCATCCTTGGCAGATTGATCTAAAAAGGCCAAAAGTATGAGACTGCTGGCCATTGCTAGTGATGCAAGTAGAAGCATCTGAAAAGAGCATTTTGATTGATTGTATAAAAGAGGGTCCAAACCCTAATGCTACAAGCATTGCAAGGATAAAGCACCATTTAATGCGATCATAAGCCTTAGCAAAATCTATTTTTTTAAAAATTGCTTTTTGGTTTGATTTTCGGGCCCATTCCATTCCCTCCCAAACAACAATGATATTATCTAATATATATCTGGACTTAATGATGCCTGTTTGTTCAGGACGGACAATCAAAGGAAGCAGGTTGCGGAGTTTGAGCGAAAGGGCTTTAGCAATGATTTTGTAGGAGACATTGAGGAGGGTAATGGGCCTCTAGTTGCAGATATCCTCCGGATCGCCAGCTTTAGGTATGAACTTAATGTTTCCTTGATTTATAATATTTCCTAAAGAATTGGAATGAAATGCTTCAAGGTAGACATTGTGTACAAATCTTTTCCTAAACAATCCCAAAGGGCTTTGTAGAACTCACAAGGAAAGCCATCAATTCTAGGTGCTTTCCCATCTGCCATAGAGCAAACAACTTCCTTAAGGTCTTCAATGGTCAAAATTTGATCACATAAGCGAGTCTGGGCAGAGGACAGCGTGTTTGGAACAACAACAAGACAATCATGCAAAGCAGTTTGTCACTTAAGAGTGTAATCTTGAGCAGTGAAAACTTTTTCATAATGTCTTACAAAAGCCTGGAGAATGTCTGGCAGATCTGTATGAACAACATTGTCCTCTTTGATTTGCTTAATACCGTGTGAGGAATGTTTGGCTTGAAGAGCAAGAAAGAACTCCTTAGAAACACGGTCCCCAATTTTTAGCTAGTGCATTCTGGCTTTAAGTTGTGCTCCTCTGGCAGCATGGCAGTCAACCATTTGTTTTTGATGCCATAAATTGGCAACAAGGACTTGCTTAGAAGGAGAAAAAGCTCAGCAACCAAGGCCTCAAAAGCAAATTTCAAAGTAGTGATAGTAGCTTCATAAGCCCTTCTCCTAAAATTGGCCAGCTGACAGCCATAGATGTGAAGAAACCTTGCTGTGCGGGTAATAGCATCATTCCACCACTTAATCCAGCCAGTAGCATGCAACGAATGACATTCTAAATTCTAAATAGTTGAAATGTGAGCCAAGGTGGGTTGATGAGCAAGCAAGGACGTGTTAAAAAAAAATTGAGATTTCATGGCGCGTGGCTAAGTGAGCTGCCACTCAATGGCAAACTAAATTGGAAAGTGATCTGACAACGTCACATCCACTAATGGCTACATAGGGAGGGTGGATGACGTGGAGAATTTAAAAAAAGATTGTGCAGAAATCATAGCACGATCAAGGCATTTAAAGACCCTGTCAGTTCCAGCCCAAAAATTGCACCAAGTATGCCAGAAAAGACTGGAGTGACGGCGACCAATATTGGGATCAAAAAATCCCAATTTATTGCGCATATGGAACCATGCCTCTCTTTCGCCAGCTAGCCACTGAAAAGGCAGAAC
Source organism: Cunninghamia lanceolata (assembly GCA_027924645.1). Classification (NCBI taxonomy): domain Eukaryota; kingdom Viridiplantae; phylum Streptophyta; class Pinopsida; order Cupressales; family Cupressaceae; genus Cunninghamia; species Cunninghamia lanceolata. The sequence goes on from BSBN01000254.1 coordinate 18,436,363, forward strand.
ACCATCCCTGTCATTAGCTATTTCAACCATATTAAAATCTCCACAAATAAGCCATGTGGCAACAGACAATGAATCCACAATCCACCACCACAAAGCAGATCTTTCTGATGCATCATGAGAAGCATGAACATTAATAATCCCAAAAGAGTGATTATTAATATTAAGAATCGTCCAGACTAACCAGTTGGTGGGATCCACCCCATGATCCACCACTGAATCATGCCACAAAGGGGACAAAAGAGTAGTTACACCACCTTTGCTAGCCTCATAGGTGGTGGAAAATAGTTTACTGGTTGGCTAAATACAACGGCAAGCCAAAGACAAAAGAAAGCTTGTAACTTTAACTTCTTGTAGGCATAGAACATCAAGAGAAACATAATGATGGAGAGCATCACGAACAGAATACTTCCTAGAGAGGTCAGTGGGACCTCTAACATTCCAGGAGAGAAAATTCATTTAAAATCCTCCACCATCTCCCCAGAATCCAGGCTTCCAAATGAAGCAAAACTATTTTGAAGAAAGTCGGCGGGGTTTGACCCAAATGGGAGAGGAGTGATTTGATATTTTTTAAACTCCTGAACAATTTCTCCCTCCTTAGGAAGCTCACAGCTACGAGAGCGCCTGCGAGGTGTCACAGAAGAATTGACACGGGCTCTTGCCCTTGGTGGTGATGCTTGCTGCGAAGGCAACACAAGAGGACTTTTATTGTTGTCCTTCCCACCAATCGCATAAATCTTTGAAACCTCTTTAACTACTTCGGAGGGTTTAAGAACATCCGTAGAGGGTTTCACTCTGTGTTTGCGATTGGTAACAGTAGCCGAAGTGTCCATTGGTTTAGAAACCACCTCCTTGGGCATAGTTACTACATGGTTTGCTATAGGGCATGCCTGTATAGTCTCCTTGAGAGGAGCCCAGGTTCTAGGCACAACAAGAGGACAATCCCTAATTTTATGCTCTGCTGACTGACAGCGATAGCAAGTATTGGGCAAATTGAAGTATGTGACTTTCTGGGTGTGCCGAAGGGGGCCAATTTAAATGTCAATAAATTCCTTGAGGTCTTTCGAAAGATCCACCTCAACATAGACACGCTTTTGAGGGCGTGCTTGAAAGAACCTATTAGCTTCAACACAAATAACTCTTCCTAAAGAAGAGGCAATGTCATGTAGGAAGTGCAGACAGAGCAAAGGCAAACTAGGGAATTCAATCCACACAGGAACTCTGTGTTTGGTATCATCATAGGCCACAAAATATTGTGTCCACTGTTGGAAGACCAACAGGGAAGACCGAACATACCAAGGGCCATGGTTCAAAATAGCTTGAACATGGCTAACTTCTGCAAAGAGAAAAATGAAAAAGCCTTTGGTCAGATTTTGGACCATATCAAGGCGGACCCCATGAGGGACCCAAGCCTTTTGGACCCATTCTTTGAGCATAGATTCAAGGGGAGTTCTCCCTACAAAATAACCAATAAGAGTATGCTGCTCTAACCATAAACAAGCAGTATCAAATTCCTGTGATGGTAAGATCACATCAGTAGGAGGATTAGAATATGAATTATTTTTAAAAAATTGGAAAAAGTAAATTAAATTATGTTAATATAATTTTTTTCCAAAATATTTATTTAATTAAAAAATATGATTAAATAAATAATTTTAAGAGGTGTATTTGAATATGAATTATTTTTTGAAAAATTGAAAAAAAAACTAAATTAATAATATATATTTTTTTCAAAATATTTAATTTATTAAAAATATGATTTAAGTTTATAGTTGAAATAAGTAAGTGTGTTGTGAAAAATGTATTTTTAATTTTTTTATCATTTGGATTTTTTTTTGTTTTATGTATAATGGTCTAATATGTAAATGGTATATTTCTCTGTGAAAGTTGACATTTTATTTGAGTCTTGACCTTGAACCTAGCTTCATGCATCCTAAGAATCCAAATATGGTCTTCACATCTCCCTTTTCTCATTCTAAGTAAATATTGTAGTAGCAATCTTTAACTTGGTTTAGGACCATAGGTGTGATCTTAATCCATAAATTCCTAAAATCAAATTTAACCATGGGCCCAAGCTGACTCAATCCCAACTAGTGACAACTTGAGTGCAAAATATTCAAATTTGTATGTTAAGGTGGTGTATAAAAGGACAAAACCCTAATTCATTTTAGACAATCAATCACTTAGATCTAAGAGCACTTAGCAAGCATCATTCACATAAGATAGCATAACATTAACATCTAAAAATCATAAGAATAGATATAGACATTTGTAATTGTTCTTGGTGCGTCTTCAAACTTATTCAAAATCATTCCATAGATCTAGGGGCTTAACTAAAGTGTAAGGTGGGAAGCTAGTTTCCTTCCCTTCCTAGCATAGTAAGTTCTAACGATGCTTATCAACACTACCATGTCTAAATATCAAAAGTGAACATGATTTTGAAGACCAATCATGTAGAGATTAAAATCATAGAACAAGTTCAAATCGTATGAAGAGAATCAATACCACAATTATGAGATTAGAGTTGTAGGAGTGAGATTAAATTAGAACTGAATGCATATCATTTTTTATTTTGTTAAAACTTTGTAACCATAAATTTGATTAGCATAAATTAGAATTGAATTACAATACATACACTATTAAAAATTACTCACTTATCACCTCAATAAAAAAACCCTTATCTTCTTTATTGAATTTTATAACATTAATCTATATAATATTTCAATACTCAATTATTTTATATCTAAAATCATTCATTTATTATTAAATTATTAATTTTATTTACTTTAAATAATTTAAAAACATCTTTTTTTTAATAAAAAAACTTGTTTAGGTCCATAGTCCAGTTGAGCATATAGCATATACTGTTAATGAGATGTCAACAAAACTGTATAAACTTAACTATCAACCCAAAACAAAACCCCACCTATCATATTACCCCATCACTAAACAAAACCAAAATTTAATAGAAAGTATCAAGTATGCAGAGAAATAGGGTATGGGAAAATTACATAGGCTTGCACCCCTTATCATGAACATAGTTACAACTTTGACATACCTTATTTCCCTTCGAACCTGCATCCACCTCCTTAATCAAGTTGTCCATCGAGTCACAACAACAGGAAAATGAAGGGAGAGCCCTCATGGGTAAACTCACCACCAACTTCTGGGTGATACATTCGAGTGTCATTTGCGTATCATACTACCTACGTAGAATGGAGTGAATGCGCTCCATGAGGATGTCTAGATGAGTCTCAGCCTGCTCGGAGACATCAACCACATCATCATGCAATAGGAAGGAACATGCAACCACTGAAAGCATGGAAGTTGAAGAGAGACTGAGCAACTTCGTAGACATTCCACCTCCCACGCGTATTTCCAGGGACCAAGAGTAAATTTGCCATTGATGAATGAATGTTCGCACAAGGCTCATTGTCCACCACTTTGGAGAGCTCCCAAATCCAGGCCAACCAATTCCTTAGAGTCAGGTCTATAATCTCACTATCTACCATAGCCATAAAGCATGCCATTGCCTTCTCACCATAGATTCTTCTCCTTTTCCTTCGGATCCCCTCCAATCTCACAAGCTTCTCCTTTTCAGCTATTTCATCTACCTTCCTTTTGCCCACCCTTTTCTAAGCAGTAAACACTACACCCTTTTCCAAGTTGTGAACAATACACTAATTAATGACGATCAGAGGAAGAAAACATAACAAGAGCTTTACTTTGTCTGTAAGCTACACTAAACCCTGACATAACCTCCACTAATTACCAGATTTAAAAGTACATTTCTAAAATAATTTTCTAAACTCTAGATTAATTAGTGGAAGCAACTCAAAGAAATTCAAAAAACTAGGAGAGCCTTAATATTAATCCTTTGCAAAAAAGAATTAACATTGCCGTTCATCTTAAGGGTAGATTTAACCCTAAGCTATATAAGCCCTAAACTACAAGGCTCAATGTAACCTTTAACTACATTCAAATTTGCATTATTCACTAGACCAAAGGGGCAAATTGAAACTAAATTTCTAAATTAGAAATAGAAAAAGCTTTAACACACTGAACAACTCTCAACAACATATCTACAAATTAGGGGAAAAAGCGTCAAAGTACCTAAAAACTTGGACTAAATTGGGAGCAATTTCATGCAGAATTTTGTAATTGAATAATCTAAAAAATTTGAGAGCATAGGTAAATTTGCAAATGAATAATCTAAAAAATTTGAGAGCGTGGATCAAAGCTTCAAAGCACTAAATAACTCTAATCAGAATTTGTCCTGATAACATAAAAAAGAAAATTCAAAAAATAAAATTTCAAATTATACTTAAACCATGTGAGATGCATGCGCCATTAGTTTGGTTTGTTTCCATGGCTTTGTTTACAAGCGACTACAGAGCACGACCGTGCCACATACAGTCCAAGCCCAAAGACAAACACAATATAAAATGGGGAAACCAAAAGAAAAGAAAAATCTCTAATCAAAAAATGAAAATCTCGAATCTAAAAACAAAACACAAAATGAAAAAACCATGAATCTAAAAACAAAACATGAGATGAACTAAAAAATAAATGGAGTATTAATGTCGTATTAGGTATTTATAGAGCACGACCCTGCCTCAAATTGCTGCTTATAGCCCATTCCTCAACGATTCATTCTAGTTGAATGTTGTTTATAGTCTGTTCCTCAACTAACTAACTAAATATCTACTTGGATGCCTTCATTCCAAACTAATTTTCAAGATTTAAAATCAAATCTTCAAAGATATCATATGTGCATAGATTAAAGAAAAATTTAATATTTAAATTTACACACTATAGTAAAATGTCATTCAAACTCTAAAAATACTCAAATAAGATAGGAATAAAATAGTGTACTTTGAAAAAAAAACTAATAAAATAATCCACTAGGAACCATTAATAAAATTAATAAACTTAAATTTTCTAATAAAACTATCCACTTCCAACCATTACAAAAATTAATAATTCACTTAAAACATAATATAATAAAATCACTAAAATTTTCTAATAAAATGCTCCTATAAATATTAGTCCACTTTATACAAAGATTAATAATCCATTTTAAAAAGTAGGAAAACATTCTAATAAAACAATCCACTTTATACAAAGATTAATAATCCATTTGAAAAGTGCCCTAATAATATAGTAAGAAAATATGGTAATAAAATAGCCCACTTAAAAAGTACACTTTAAAAGTACTGTTAAAGAGTCCACTTAAATAGAGATTACTCTAACTACATAATTAGTTCTAACTTTAAAAATATTCTAAAAGTATTTTACACTTTAAAAATATTTGATTTCAATTAAAATGTCTAACTAAAACCTTTTTATTTGATAGAGAAATTAGACATTTCTTAAAAGTATTATCAATGGACTGTTTTTATGATCTCATCAAAACTATTATAGTAGGAATCTTTAAACAGTTCAGTGAAAAAAAAAATGTAGATTCTTTAAAAAACTAGAAAATTGATCATAAAAAATCTATTAAAAATTCAATTAGTTCAACTTTAAAAATATTCTTAAAAATATTTTATTTGATAGAGAGATTAGATGTTTCTTAAAAGTACTGCCCATAATCAATTTCTAAAAATGTAGATTCTTAAAAAAACTAGAAAATTGATCATAAAAAATCTATTAAAAATTCAATTAGTTCAACTTTAAAAATATTCTTACAAATATTTTATTTGATAGAGAGATTAGATATTTCTTAAAAGTATTGCCCATAATCAATTTCTGGGCTTTTTTAATGATCTCATTAGAACTGTTAGTATCAGGAAGGTTTAAACATCTCCTACACAATTGTAAATCTTAAAGAAAACTTTGAAGTTAAAAGTTCCATTGAAAAAACACAAAATCAATAATTTAACTACAACAACCCACTCAAAAAGATATTTTGGATAGGTTTAAACCCTAGTTGGCCTAAATTTACCATAAAATACAATCATGAAATTTTGGATAGACTATCAAAATGTATATAGAAAAAAAGTTTCAAAATTAACAATATAAATTTGTAATTATACATAGCAAACTGTAAGATAAAAATAAAGCAACCGTACACTACAAAAAATTAGATATATACTAAGCAATACCTAATTCATGGCCAGGGGTTGCCCTATAGCCTTCCATTCTCAACCTAAGTTGTTCCCTCTTCAGATTCCAAGGGTCTTCATCACTATTCCGAGAGAGCTAACGATTGTTAGCAAGGTGCCCACCCTTTTCCAAGCAGTAAACACTACACTAATTAATGATGATCAGAGGAAGAAAACACAACAAGAGCTTTACTTCGTCTCTAAGCTACACTGCCCTGACATAACTTCCACTAATTACCATATTTAAAAGTACATTCTAAAATAATTTTCTAAACCCTAGATTAATTAGTGGAAGCAACTAAGAAAAATCCAAAAAACTAGGAGAGCCTTAAATCTTAATCCTCTGCAAGAAAGAATTAACGATGTTGTTCATCTTAAGGGCAGATTTAACCCTAAGCTAGAAAAATTAATAGAACATATTTATTTAAAATGATAAATAAGCCCTAAGCACATTCAAATTAGATATAGAAAAAGCTTTAACACACTGAACAACTCTGAACAACATATTTGCAAATTGGGGGAAAAAGCATCAAAGTACCTAAAAACCTAGAAAACACATACCTCCCATAGGGCTTAAATTTGATAGTCGACCCTGCCTGAAACAAATTTAGGGCCTTACCGCCTCCAAATTGGGAGAACTTTCATGCAAAAATTTGTAAATGAATAATCTTAAAAAATTGAGAGTGTAGGTAAATTTGCAAATGAATAATCTAAAAAATTTGAGAGCATGAATCAAAGTAAGGGGGTAAATTTCTAGATTAGAAATTGTAAAAGCTTCAAAACACTAAACAATTCTAATCAGCATTAGCATAGAAAAGAAAATTCAAACAATAAAATTTCAAATTATACTTACACAGCTTGTGAGATGCATGCGCCATTAGTCTGGTTTGCTTCCATGGCTTTGTTTACAAGCGACTACTCAAATACAGAGCGGTGCCATATACAGTCCAAGCCTAAAGACAGAAACATAATACAAAACAAAAGCACAATACAAAGTTCCTGCATTTGTTGTGCAACTTTCTTTGCTTCTTCAATCGGAAATGCGCTTGCAAGCGGCGTCACCGTTCCCTTTGCCCAATTCTCCATCTTTACAGAAAACAAGAAAACTGTTGCATTTACTCAAGGAAGGGAAGACTTGATTCAGACTATCTCAAATGGAGATGGCAACTTATACATAGGAATAAAAAACAATCAGAGAACGAAAGTAGGGAAAAAATTACCTGACCCGGAAAGATGGAAGAAAACCCTTGGATTTACCATCGTATAAAACCTGATTTCCTAACCAAATCGCTAAAGAAAATACATTAGCAACTAATCTGCGACTATGAACCGCAGATATATTTTTCCCATTCCAGAAGAAAAGCATAAACAATTATAAAAAGCATTGAACAACTACAACAATAGAATAGGGGCACTATGCAACACAACACGCATATCTTTTTACAGGCCACTTGCCATTGCCCAAACCCTCCAATCCACACAACGACAGATGTAATTTCATGCAAAGTGGAGAATAAAATACTAGGGGTATAATAATGCCCCAACGAAAAAATATCATCAATCAGGGAAAAAAGAATAAAATATTTGAAACCTTAGCTATGGCTTTAATATTTCCCATATTGCATGGAGTTAGAAGCAAACTAATGCTCTTTTTGTTGAGTGAAAACAATAGTTTTTTGCTAAGGCAGGGACTAATAAAATTAATAAATTCATAATCATGTAAAAAAATATTGTGTAATTAAATGAAAATAAGTTACTCCTTACAAATAGTTGATTAGTATTTTTTTCAATTGTAATAATTTATATTTTTTCAATTATGTTATTTTGTTTAATATGGTTTTTAAAAATAGTTTTAAGAAAATTGTAAAGAAGTGATTCTTAGGAAATAGATTTCTAAAGGACCATGATAGTGGGAGGATGATAGATTGCCATACTTAGTATTTTTTTTTAATTTAAAAAAAAATTATTAACAAAATAAAATATAAGAGTAGTAATGAATTTCTTTTATGGGAAAAGTATTGTGCATATTGTGACGTAAATGATTATAGAGATAAGAAGTGTTTGAAAATTACATTTTAAATTATTACCATACTTTACATATACAAAAGTAGGTGGAGCAATCCAAAGCTAAAGAAGAATTAGAATTGATTATGGAATACAAATAAATTATAACTTAGAGAGTATGAATCTCTTTTAACATTAAAATTTAAATGAAAAATAATTTTTAATATGGATTCAAATATTAATTAAATTTTTGAAGAATTGAAGTATTATAACTTTAAATTAGAAACATATAAAAAACTTTAATATAATAGTTATATTGTTTGAATAAATAAGTAAATATATATTAAATTGAGATAATTGTTCTAATTGCATCTTTCACCTTTTTAATTTACTTTTTGTTAAATTTTAATTATATGTATTAATTTGAACTAGTATGATTATAATATATGGCTTTTAAATAACCTATAACTTCCTTCAAAAATATATTTTTAAAACATAAAAATTGTTGTTAATACTTATGTATTTCAATAAATTTAACGATTTTTTATGTTTTACACAAAATTTAATAACTATATTTTTAAAATTTATTAATTAAACTATTTATTTTAAACTATTTATAAAAAATAATTAAATAACTTATACAAATATAAATATACCTGTTATTAACATTTAAGGAAGGTTCCTTTTGGTTCAAGGGGTAAGAGATAAGTACTTAGGGAACTTACAAGATATTGATAGAAAGAACAATTGAGACGAGGCTCAAGAGATATGATCCCCTTCTCATAAGGTTTTATAAAAATTAATTTTGATGGGACTACTAAAAGAAACACTAAAAAAGGAGGTGGAGGGTTCTTATTGCATGACAACTCATGTAATTTCCTATATAGGGGTTCTCTTTTCTTTGGTACAAAGACCAACAATGAGGCTGAATGGGAGGCACTTATAGCCAGTTTGCATTCAACTTTATCTTTGAATTACAAGAAAGTGGTATCGGAAGGTGATTCCCTTATAGTGATTAATGCACTAAATAAATGCCACGATCCAAATTGGAGATTCAATCAATTTGTCAAAGAGGTTCGAAGTACAAATTAATTTTATAGAGCTACGTTTTAGCATTATAAGTGAAAAGTGAACGTAGCTATTGATTTCTTAGCAAATATGGATGTGCCTCAAGATTCCTTAATGGTAGAACAAACTCCTTTAGCCTCTTCATGGCCTAATTTAGGAAATTACACTCATAGCCACCCGCCTTAAACAACTCGTGTTTACAATTCTTTATGGATGGGTTAGTGGTTTCTGCATCCCCCTCTTTTGTATGATTGTTGTTGGTGGGAGGAGTTTAATGCCATTTATTTCCTTAGAATTTAGATAATCCTTGGCATGATGTGGAGAGCATTGGAATTAATAGTAGGAGGCCTTCTATATGTGATTGGGATGATGCTCGACTAAAGCAAGCATTAGATTGGTTATAGAAGTGGCAACTAATGATGGCATAAGAATTCAACATGCTGCTATTCTCATTAAGTGTTGTCTATATTTGCCACTGTGTAATGTGGCTTTCATGCTTGGCATTTTTGTGTGGTTTTATTATAATTTGCTCAGGTTTTTCCTCACCATAATGGAAAGTAAGAAGTGTTGAGAAGGGCAAGGTTGTAAATATTTTGGGTGGAGTGATTCATCATCAATTTGTAAGATTTGAAGTTGTGAATCGAATGTGGCTTTAGGGTTTGTATGTGTAGTATTAGGGTAAGTTGGTTTAAAGCATGGTCATATACCCAAGTTGCCACTATGTGAGGTATTTATAGACAATTTAGCTTGATCTGTCCCTAATTTGGAGATAATAATGTGCCTACTAAAGATGTTTTTGTTGGTGCAATTTATGAATCTAGTGTTGACAAGATTGTTTGAAGAACATAGGGATCCAAAGAGGAAAGATGGTGTTATACTAAAGCTACCAGAGTTAGTAAGCTCGGTGATGACCAAATGGTATAGGCATGAAGATATGGAGGAGCTTAGGAGAGAGGTTGGAGTGCTTTGAGCCTTCTACTATGATATGGGGAAGGTGTTGACCTCCATGCATGTCATCCATCATAATGGCATCAAAAAATTTGACAATGATTATTCCATGCCTATGTTTTGTTGTTCATCTTTACATGTAGGGCGAGGCATAGGAAGGATATGATATTAGGTTTCCATTTTCTACCACTGTTAGGAGATTCTCAATTCAACAAGCCTAGTGGAGGGTTATTGGGTTTGATAGTGTGGGTTGAAGACTTTGTTATTGATCACGAGGATGTAAATCAAGGTTGTGAAAAATAGATTGTGATGAAGGTGACATGGTTGTGTGTTTTTGTCCTATTTTGCCTACTTTGATTATTGTCTTTAATGCAATAACAAGTCTATAAGTGGTATATTCTTGCATGAATTTGGCTCATAACATCACCATATCTAAATCCCCATAATCACTTATCCCTAAAAATAAGATGTGATTCCTAAATCCCCATTCACTAGCCTATATTAGATTCGTAAGTGTGGAATAGACATAGGTCATTTTTTTAGTCATAAATCTAAACCTTAAATTTTTAAAATTCAAACTTAAAATAAATTCTACCAACTTCCTCTGACTAGCTATTATGACTTGACCTTGGGCATGTTTGTGTTGATTTACCGTATGTTATGTTGTATTTATTTATACATTCATTCATTCATTTTAAATAAAGCTAGAATGTGAAAGAACATCTAGGTCAAAGAGCGTAAAGAGTAATTAATTTTGCATTGTCTACTTGTCATATCATGCTAGGTCCATTGCATGCTTGCTTGGTGTTCTTGATCCTTGTTCCAAACTAGTTGAATCGGTCCAACCATATGTCTAACTGAGGAAAACATGACCCTTGTAATTTAGTAGATTCCTCAAAGGTGTTGGTAAACATTGTTAGTCATTACTAAAATTTAAATGTCAAAAGATTGAAATGAATAAATTCTAATAATTTTTCATTGGTTAATTCTCATACCTACAGTTGTAGGTCCACACACAAGTTCATTTTTCTAGACATGGAGATCAAGTTTGCAAGAACATATTTGAACTAGAACAAAACATAATAAGTTTGTAGAATATGAGATAGTTGTCAAAGCAAGCACTAAAAATCCATCATTGTGGAAAATAAATTCTTGGCATCCTTTGCATCATGTTCTAGAAACCTTTGGAATCCATCTAATTATCACATTTAAATTCATTTAATTGAACATTTATTATTTCCAGTTCCATCTCATATGTCTAGGTTGATTATTTATTTAAATGTTTTTTTTATGGAGATTACCTATTTAACTTTATATTAATAAGAGAGAAATAGTACAATTTTCACAAAAAAGGGGTAGGGTGGTAAGACAACACACCCACAAAGTTTGAAAGGACAAAGCCCTAAACAAAGACAATCAAAATAACAAAGGGCCAAGCCCACAAAACTTAAGCAACTAGTGCCATGCTGACACATGGAGGAGGATCCTGATCATTAGGCTTCCCCCAAACTCCTCCAGGGGCAACATCATCAATCGATTCCCAACTAGTGAGAGCATCAATGCCATCTTCATTCTTCTCAGGGACTTTTAAACACATATAAGAGAAATGGCAAGCTGTAGACGAGGAAACTTGCTTGTGTTAGACCAGCCAACACCTTGCCTAGGAGATGGTGGTTGGAAGGGATAGGACCATCCTCCACGGGTAGCAGAGTCCCTAGAAGTCTGAGGTAAGGGGCCATGGGAATGCGAACCATGCTCCCCATGGTCACGTTTGGTTGACTGGCTGTGCCCACACTGTTGCCCTCAAGAAGAGGTGGAGTTGAGTAGAACCCAACCAACTGTGCATGGGGAATTGCCCTAGTCATCCAATAGCTCCTGGAGATGGGCAAACTCAAGAACAACTTTGCTATCTTGCACCTGAATCCACATCAAAACATTAGAGAAAATGATAGCTTTAGTGTACAAAGAAAAATGTCTATCTGCAACACAGTGAGTAAAAAGAGCTACATCCCTATCCTTCCAAATATTGAAAATAATTTCCACCTTGAAAGCATGCCAGATCTAGGTATACTTGAGTGGGAGACAAGGCCAATCTCCCAAAAAAACCATGTGCCAAGAAAAAGGGGTGGGTCTAAAAGGCCTAAAAAAATCATAGATCCAGTTCCATGCTTCTTAAGCTCGGGGGCAGAACCAAAAGAGGTACTTGAGAGACTTGAGTCATCCACAAAATAGGTAATGGGCGTTGGGAATGCCCATGTGAGTAAGATGAGTCCCTAAACGGAGGCCTTGGTATATCAAGCACTAGAAAAAAAATGAGCCAATTTGGGCTCCAACATCGTAGACCAAATGCATTGAAATCTTCTTTTCCAGGTCCCATGTGAGGACTGAAGCTACCAATGGTGATTGAGCTGATCCATCATATGTGAATGTGGAGACAAATAGGAATAGTCTTGGCACAATCTGTAATTCCGAAAGGGGGTGTTTGGATTTAAATGTTTTATTTATTTAATAGATTAGATATTTATATAGGTGGTTTATTTTCACTTACACTAAAAATGTTAACTAATAATTAAAAAAATAATAATCATATATAAATATAAACATAACCACCATTAATATCAAAAAAAAGTTAAAATATTTAAAATATAAAAATATAAAAAATAAAATAAAGTAAGGGGTGAAAGTTTAAAGTTGTGTCTTACTTTAATAAAAAAAATGGACAACACAAATTCTACGTTTGTAATTTGAAGCACACCTAAAACTGTCATATATCTCTTGTTTTAAAATGATGTAAACTAATGAAATATAGAATTTTAGTGTAGTTTATATTTCTAATTTTGTTAAAAAATTATTTGGATATATTTTTCTAAAATTGAGTCTATAAATCAATTGCTAACCAAATGGTTCCAAAAATGATGTTGAGGGGCCTCCACTTTTTTATACTAAATTTTATTTTTCTTCCTTAATTTTTAGTTAACTTGTAGTTTTAGTGCATGAAAGGAAAAAAGATTTATTTTGATAAAAGAGTTATAAATGCTTAAAGTTGGGTGTACTAAATATGTAATAATTTGTGTAGTCCTCCACTTTATGCCTTAACTATTCATTACAAATAAAAACAAATTATATCCTTTAGACAAGGATACTCTCCTTTAGTGCATCATAATTTTTTTAATTTAAAAAATATATATTTTAATATACATATTTGAATTTACAATTAGTCTTACCTTTGACTATAATGGCCTAATTGTAGTGATTTTTTTTTAATTATTAAAGATAATTAAAATATTAAAAGATATTTTTAAAATCTAGGCTTTGAGATGTATTTTTAGATTTTTCAAAAAATGTATGTAGTTTGAGAAAATGTGGCTCAAAGTTAAGATTTCTAAAAATGTAAAAATAAAAGGGTAAAAAGTATCACTCCTACTATTAGAAAGATAGTTTCAAGTAAAATTATTTTGCTCAAAATAGTCTATATTGGAATTGCATTTTGACTAAAACTTTGATTCACCTAAAATGTTTTCATAAATTTTTCTAAATTTCAAAATTTGGAGAGTATTTTAATTTGAATTAAACAAAATTATAAATATAGTGTACTCTCAAATGTAATAATGTTCATTATCAAGGTCACAATTCTGATGTTGGGCATTCCGATTTCTAGTAGAGATAATTTTGTAGGTATAATTATGTTGAATTCTTACTAATTTGTATAAAAATGTAATGTTTATTTTTATTGTTTTATATGCAAATTAGTTAGACATATTATAACTAATATGTGGTTATTGATACATATGATTTTACTTCTTAATTTTTTCTTCTCTTCTTAAGCAGCCTTTATAATGCACCAGACATAAAATTTAGCAATATTATTCTCTTGTATCCTAGGAAGGGATGCCCTAGAGGTATATTTAATAGCTATAGAGGTTAGAGTAATAAGGAGATTGTACAAAAAAATTTCATGTAATTATTTTTTCTTGACAATCTTCTCTCTCTTCTTCTTCTAGAATTTTACCCCAATGATTTCTCATTTGGCCTCTTTCTTCTACCAATGATTTGTCATCTTTTACTAAGCTATATTCCCCATAAAGGGTCTAGTGAAGTGAGGAGGGAGTAAATTCCAATAACTAGACCTTAAACAAACTTTATATATTTTAGTACCATGTCTCTAGGTGTCACTCTACTCTATTAGGAAGTTTGGCTTATGACTAGAGATATAGGTATATTGAAAAGAAAGAATGGCAAGTAGTAGTAATAAGGGAATCTTATAGGAGACATAAGGATAAATCAATCATTTATGGTTTAAGGTTTTGAGAATGTAGGGTTTGGTGTTTCTAGTGCTTGTACACCTTCATTTAACATATTTAATATTTTGTAAAGTTATGGTCTATCATGAAATAGAATGCCACACTTTGGGTAGAGAAATATTTTCCTAGGAAGCTATATAATGTATGTGGGGGTGTCACATGTGGACACATCATCATGAGCAAAAGAAATAAATTAAGGGTCATGTGGGTTTTTCCTTGGAGGTTGTAATGACTCTTAGATCTAGAGTCATTTACTTAGGCACCCACCTTGGAAATGCCACTGGGGTGCATTGATTAGAAAACTTAGTAAGTTTTATTGTTCATCCTTTTCTATAAATAGAGTGTTTGGGATGGGATATTTGGTGGAGGAGTTGGAAGATAGGGATATGCTATTGGATCTCCTCCATGGTTGAAAAACATTGATATCTTGTTTCTCTTCATTGTGACATTGCAATATGGCTATGGATGTATGGTTATGATATTGCTAGATTGTTTATAAGTTAGACATCATGCATTAGAGGTAATAGATCATCTTTTGGGTTGAAGATCTTCTCTTTCTCCTAATAGGGAACTAATAATTTGATATTGTATTGTAATGAATTTGTTGCTAATAATGCATTAGGTGTGCTTTGGAGGCTAGGCTTTTCCTTAAAAGGGTTTCCCAAGGTATACCTTATGTTATGTGTTTATTTCTCTATTAGAATTATTTGATTCTATTTTATCTTACAAGTATTCTTCTGATTAGATTAATATGATTTCTTATAATTAATATTAATGTTAACTTGTCGAGTTGGTACTTGTGTCAAATTTCTTACATTTGGTATCACAACTAGTTTTAGCTTGGTTAATCATGGGAGGAAGCATATTTTTGGCCCTATATTAATCTTGTTTATAATATATTATTAGGAGTATTTTGTATAGGTTAAATCTTGTTTAGGTATAGAGAAATGGAAAACAATTTAGATAAAATAAAAATGGAGATAAGAAAATATCTCATAGAGGTTGTAGAGTTGGTTGATGACCTAGAAGCTACTAGAAGAAACCCTCATTACTAGATCATGTAGAGTTTGCAGAGTTGACATTTTGGTGACTTGGAGCTCTTGGACAATCCCTAGAGGCATTTTGTGGATTAATTATGGTTGGGTCCATAGGTTACATATTTGTGATATTTCATCATTCAAATAGTGAATCCTTAGTCTTAGGATGTATAGGTGTATTATATGTGTTAATAGATTTAGATTCACATGGATGTCTTTCACATCTATGGCTTTTCAATTCTTATAGTTAATAAAAAACTGTGATTTATAGATCTATGGAAGACTATTTTTTAGATTATAATCCCCAAGGATTTTCTAGATGGAGACAGTTTCAAATCTATTATAGTTTTATGCTAGGTTCTTGAATGAGTTGAAGTTCCAAGTTGTAGAGTTTTTGGCATATTATATTTGAGGGTTGTTGGATCTATTAATGTTCATGCCATGGGAAGAATATGCATGATGCTCTATTTTTGTTGTTGTTGATGGACAATTGAATCTATAATTTTTAGGTCTATTTTTTCTGTATCTAAATTATATTGAGTTTTACAGTTTACTTTAGTTTCTATTAGAGCACTGGCCATGCTTTTTTGTCACCTTTAGTTTGCTAGTTTTTAGCCATCATGAAGCATTGGCAAGTTTAATAGAAAAAAGGCAAGGGTAAAATATCACCAATGCAATATCTTAGGAAAGGTGTTTTGCTCAAGGGATGCCTTAAGTTGTCACTATGGAAATACCTTAGAGGAGATGGAGTTTAGAATTTCCAGTTAGAAAGAAAGTAGAACAAAATTAGTTTTGGGAAGGACTCATCACTCCCATGATTCTTCAAGTAACTTGGGGGAAAAACATTTTTTAGAGGATGTCTCAAGCCATCACCTTCAGGGTACCTTAGAGGGTGGAGAGTCAAAATTGGTGCCAAAGTTTTTCCTCAAGATATTGCTAGGGTAACACTTTGGAGGGCATGGAATCTAAGTGTTATGCATAAAGGAGAAGAGGTATCTGACAAGGGTCATTGTACCTGTTGGTACTCATTTTGACCTGGAGGTTGATTTTTCATGTTTAGAGGGTTTCTTCATTTGAACCCTATATCTTCTTGCCCATCGACATGACCTCGCAGGCTTCTTGGCGATCAAATTGGTGGTAGTGATGTACCATCGGCGTAACGTTCATCATCGGCGTGTGTTTGGCCGACGGTGTTGGTCTGGCCGATGAAGGGAATATTCCCGCTTTGTATATCGGGTCATATACAAAGGAAAATATACATTGGCTGATATACATTTGGTGGGGCTTGCCGCAGTCTTTTGCAAACAGGTTTGTACATGTTCAATATACAGGGGAGGAATGTATCTAGAATATTCTCATTAGATTCCCTACTTGTATGTTTGTGTTTGTATATTCATCATACAAACAAAATATACATTCAGATATGCAATGAAAATATATGCAAGCCGGACCCGAACTGAAATTCTGTTCGTTCTATAACATTTGACGTCCACCCTGTATGTTGTATATGCATTTGGGTTTGCATATACAAAAGCGATAAAGGAAAATGAAAGGAGAAAAGGGTCATCGATAGAAGGTCAAGGTGCCTATTGGTAATAATTTATGTTCAAGGTTTTTGGCATGGTCCCCTCTCTAAAATCCAAAATTTCCTAAGTGTTGGACCTCCTCAGCATTTTTCAGCTGCAGCATCATATTTTCTTAAGGAGAGGAGGTCATCATCATCATGATATTCTAGGGGTGGGTTGTCATCATCATCATATTTTCGAATATCATCCTGATGCTGATTTGTGGTGACGTCATTAAGGTCCGAGGGGGGTCATATTTCTAACACTAGTCACCTTGTGGAGATCCCCCGATGTTGCGAATATGATGATGATGTCATCCAGATATGAGGAGGTGTACAGTAGGCAGATATGCTGATGACATCAGCAGGACATGACGGTGACGTCATCAGGATGTTCATCGGCCAGACATTTGGTATCGGCTAAGCAGGAGGATCTTCCTCCGATGCATCAGGTTGTGCCGATGAGGGTGGTCGTGCAGATGATGATGCTGACGTCAGGGTGATTTTTCGAGCAACAGGATATCATGCTGGAGGATGAGGATGATGAAGGTTTATACTAGTGTCGTCGGGAGCAAAAACACCGACATCATATATGCTCACGGCCTAGTATATAAAGTGATGAGGAGGTCGCCGCGGGGTGCATGTGGGATAATTGTTATCCTACATATTTTCAAATATCATGAAGAGGTATTTTGGCGGGAAACAGTTGCGATACACTGTTTGATGTTTTCCCGATGGCTGCGAGGTAGATGGACATTAATGGCAGTTGTTGCTGAAGTATGGGCGATGGCGTGGACGGATCTAGTACCCGACTGAAGTTGTACAACCACGACTGGCGGCTCATGGCTTGAGAACCTCTTCTGTCCCCTCTTCCACCTGCTGCATTCAGTGCGTTGAGTGCCATTTTTCTAATACTGTGTATCTGGCGGGATTTTTGGTCAACCATGTAATTAATGCTGAGTACGCTTCCCTCTGGCTGGTTTTTAAGCTGGAAGTGTTACTCATTTTAGGTTGTTGAAAGTTGAACATTTTTGGCTCTGTAATGCAATACAGCTGATTTGGTTGCTCTGTGCAGCAAAACTTGTGAGTTTATGTATCTCCTGTGGTATGTTTTTGCATGAATCCACTGATTTCATGGTTTATCCTATATGAGTAATGCTATGTTTGCATGTGTTGTGCTAATTCTGTCTCTAGTGTTGCATGTATCTTTCTTCTGAGTCCAGATATTTAAGGAATATCTAAGATTCTAGAACATAGAATTCCTGTGTTGAATGTTTGATCTCTTAACTTCTGCTCAAGGGGTAGATTAAATTGTTCTCAGATTGAATATTGGGAAGGATATACTGCAATAGGGATGCCATAAGTATAGATAGCTTAACACTTTGTATTGGGAGATATCTGTAAGGCAGGTATCATATGTATCCCCCTGAAATCCAGTTTTAGTTGTTCATGCATATCATTCACAGGTGTATGTCTACTGACTCTAGGCCCTGGATAGGCACCAATCTTGCTTTGTGTTAGTGTTATAACCATGTCCAGCTTTGCATCCAAACATAAAATCAAAATCAAACTCTAAAACAACCTTTAGGACATTAGAATTAGTTTTAGGATCCAAGTCCTCTGTCTACAACTGAAAATAGGCCCAAAGCCAGCCCCTTTGCTCTTATCTTGCAGTTTTGGTCTACTTACAGGAGGACTTATCTACTTTCTGTCAGCATCCCAGCCTTTGTATGCATATCCCCATGGATGTTGAGTAGGGAATACCCCCCTAGGTTTTGCAGAGCCTGAAGAAGAAGAGGAGATAAAATATAGAGTCTATCTCCTATACTGTTGGCCCTTGGCCCAGAGATCCTGTTGATCATTGATGGCTACCTTGTAGGGAAATCTGGGAATAAGCATCCAGTCTGGGAAAAAACCAACAGTACCTTGCATTTAAATATCATTATCTGTCAATCCAAGGCAGTGTATCTATGAAAGTTTGCAGTAGAACTAACAACTAAAAATCCCAAACTATTTCTTAAAATTAAACTAACTTCCTAATCAAGCTCACGCATTTACTCACTACTAAAAAATACATCTAAGTGCTAGAAAAGGAATCTAATAACTAATCCACACACAATTGCTAGAAATAAATCTAAATAGGAAGGAATAATTGGCAACCAAAACTTAATCTAGAATTCAATCATCAATTGCAAAATAGAGAAGTAAATTGTACCATAGAAAAGATCTATTTTAAAATAACAATTAATCTATCAAGCTGGAAATAGATAAGTAGAAATGAAATACTAACCTCTCTCCATTAGTGGGAGTGGGCCCTTGCTCCACACCACTAGAAAGGAGACTAGACCAATGACTCAGATTAGAGATGCCAAATTATTTGCTCTTTCATTCCAAATTGTTCAAAAACATAACATGCATGCAATTGGCACATGAATATGAAGGCCTTTTTCAATCTATCTATCTATGCAACAAAAAGACTAACTAATTTCCTACTTCTAATTCTCTATATATATTAGGTTTTGTTCTGATACATGTTCTTAGAGTATTTATTCTCTATTGTAGTTCATTATAGATATCCAAGTCTTATTACATAATTCATGCAATAAAATACTAAAAGATAATATGGTGACACTACAGGTGTTTCAAGAGTTCAACTGAAGTTGTAAACAAGCCATAAGGGCCAATAAAAGAGGAACAAAAAAGAACTAAAATAGACAAAATTGACGGCCTCTACATTGCATAGCTGCAACCGGAACTCCTGCTCGTTGTCTTGACCTTGTTATCATAAGTGTAATTCCCTTTTCTCCAAAGTCTCTCGTCATTCATGGTCCACGTGCTAACTATAGTTCTTCCTTCAACTTCTAATGTCTTTTGTAGAGCTTCGGAGTCTTTAGGAGGAACTCCAAAGCTATCCCCGAAGGTAAGATACCTACATGCAAAAAAGGGTATGTTTCTGCAAGATTTTGTTAGTGACCATTCACAATCTTGAAACCATCTAACTATGCAACTACCATGATATAACACCTATTTCTAAAAAGATTAAACAAAATTTCTACTAATTTCTATGGTATAACCAAGGTATGATGGCTCTATAGGGAAGAAAAGGGAGATAAATCAACATATATAATGAGTGCTACCTGTCACTCATCATCCTCCCCCAACTCAAAGGTTTGCAGGTCCTCCTGCATTATGTTGAAGCCTTGATCTATTGAGATGATACAACCTCTCCACTAGGTTGTAGATGAGAAAAGATGTTTTCCAGTTTGTTCTGGTTGTATCAGCATTTCCTTGGTATAGATCAACCTAGTGCAACCATTCCTGAAACTTAGTGTCCTCCAACTGTTCAACCCACATAGGCAGAGGTTCGATGATGAGAGGTGGCTTGAAACACATACCAATCCATTCCTGTTGATATTTTAAATATATACTAGCCACTGCGCCCTTAGCTTTTCTTCCTACAAACCACTTAAGGTTTGCAGGGGACACTGGGTCTCTCATTTTCTACTTTGTAGTCAAAGTGGACCATCTTCTTCTTACTGTTGAAAGTCCTATAGGAACTAAAAAGACCATAGATGTGCCAAATTCCACAATTCATTCCTTTAAGTTTATTTTATACAAAGGTAGGAGAGCATTAGTGTAGACAAATGATCTAAATTTGTTCTTGAAGGCCAAAGGATGTAGACTTTCAGGCCGAATGAATAATCCTGCACTCTCTATATTGGATGCATGTGCATCCATACTTTGTTGCTAAATCTCATGGTTCTTCATCAAGGATATGAATGCCCTTAATTGACACTCACCTACAAATAGATTAATGAAAAATGAAGTATAGTTCTCCAAAAATAAATTATGCAAGAACAACTCACAAAGGAAGTTCTTATCTTCATTAGAACTAAGAACATATACTCATGAAATCATGACTATTTTCAATAGTTTCGGTCATGCCTGAGATGAACAATGAGAGTTTTCTTTGGAGAAATCTCTCCCTCAAGAACATAGTATAACTCCCTTTTGGGGGTCTGCATGATAATATATCCGAAAAAAGGGTGGCCATTGTGATAATCATGTCTTCTAGTGTTCTTACCTTTGCATTTAGGGAAAACATTGCATTTTGCTACTGAATCATCACAGTATTGTTGGCTAGGACACTGCACCTCCTTTCCCAATTCATTATATCCCTAGGGACATTGAATTCAACCTCCCTCAAAGAGATGTTAGTTTGGGTCCCCTGGTGGATTATGGGTGTGGGGACTATGAGCTCTGGTATGATCTCTTGCTGGTCAACAATTTTATTATTTGCCAAGGTTAGCTGATCAGCCTACCTGTCCATCTTGTATTTCATTGCTAACATTAAGGTAAGGTAGTTGTTTATTTCTTTAGTGGAATTTTTGAGTTGTTTGTTTTCCTCTATTACCTCTACCTCCCTAGCCAATATCACTTCCTCTTTTTCCCTTAGTTCTGCTTCTTGGCCCTTAATGATTGTGTCTTTCTCCTAGATTCTTCCTTGAAGGAGATAAATTTGTTGATCCTTTGCTGTTTCTTTCTCCTGCATGGTCTTTTTGAGGTCTGTGATGATGAGATTCTTATTCTAGAGTATTCTCTTCAAATTCTCAATTTCTTCTATTAGTAGCTACTCTAGAGAGACCTTTGTATCTTTATGGTCAAAAGGCTAGGATTGGCTCTCATTGTCATGTTCTATGTCCTTTGCCACTCTCTTTCCTTTATCAATAGATGGTCCTACTTCTGTTGCTGTCTCTGACATTACCTGAGACTTTGCTTCAATCTCTAGTGCCTTTGACTTCGGTGCTTCCATAGGCTCAACACCTTCTTCAGTTTATATATCTATTATTCCTTTAGAGGCAAGAGGGTAGGGTTCCACCTCTTTTGTAGGGGTCTGGTCATGTGTAGGTTCAATCTTCATTGCTTGTGACTCTATCTCACCACCTATTGGTGTTGAGGTTTGAAGTTCTGTTAAGACCTCAACAATCAATTTTGCATCCATCTCCATTTGAGTCTTTGCCCTCCTACATTTACTTCTTCAGAGCACTCTTTGTGTTTGCTCTGGAGATCCTTCTAAACCTAAGGAAATGTCATGGGGCTCAAGAATGGGTGCCTCTAGTGTTGTGGAGGCTTGTATAAGAGATTCCTTCTAAGGTTTATCTTTTTCCCCTTTTCCTCTCTTCTTTTCCTCTAATGGTGAGGGGTTTTTCTCAATTGTTAGTGTTGAGGAGGCCTGTGCAAGGGATTCCACTCGAGGTTTACCTTTTTCCCTTTTTCCTCTCTTCTTTCCTTTTATGGTGAGGGGTTTTGTTCAATTTTTGGTGGTTTCTCCTATGCTACTGCAAGTGGAGAAAGGACAGTCTCAATTATGTTTTCCTTCCTCTTCTTAGTCACAAGTGAGGAGGATGTTGCAATTGTTTTCCCTTTCATTTTCTCCTTGGTGAGAGATGAACCCTCTATGGAGGTATTCTTTTCCTTCTTGTTTTTATATTTTCCTTGTAAGAAGGCATTCCACTAGGTTTCCCCTCCCTCATGTGTTAATAAATGATGTTTCATGATAACGAAAACAAGCCCATGGTATTTTAACTGACCCTTCCACTATTGATATTTATCTTCCATTGAGGTAATGGCAGAGTAGAGGAAATTTGGCATGTTGATTTGATATTTAGGTTGACCCTACCCATGCCTTAGGAAGATAATAATTTTCATGATAGGCCCTAACACTATGGAAAATTGGCTATCACAAGTGAAATATTTCATGATCTAGGTTCCCAGAGAGTGCCATGAGGAAGGAAGACTGGTCCTAACAAGTCCTTTTACTTCCCCCTTATTTACATGTGTTTGAATTGTAGGTTCATTTTCTATTGAAAACATTTTATGAATTTAGAATACATCATTTTCAAATGATAGAAACTCTCACCTTCCTCTGTCAGGTTTTACCCACTAGTTAGGCTAATTAACTACAGGTTCAACTTTGTTTGTAGGTCTCCCATAGGGTACATTTGAAATCTCCCACCTGAGGTCATAGTCTCTAGCCATGGGTCACATCAGGAACCATGACTTTGAGACTCCCGACGCCTTAAAGATGTACCCCTAGTCCCATGGACTAGAGCCACTGGTTTCAACTAATCAGAAAGTGCCTAATCTAAGGACCTAAGCCTCAAACAATAGCAATGAACTCAACCACTATGTTGCCCTCTTTCCTGAGTGGCGTGACCTTTTAGCCCCTCATGCCCTACCGGCCCACCACCAGCTGACAACCATTTCACCACCCTTGCAAGTAGCACCACCCATAGATAGCCCATCCCCATCTACCCTCCAGCACACTACCTGAGCACTGCTTGGCCTAGCGGTGGTGCTGTAGCACCGCCCAAGAGCCTCCCTAGTTTAGTCCATTTGTCATAACTAGGGTTTTTTTTTCTTTTTTTCATAACTTGGGCTAGGAGTATCAGATTTTGAAAAAAATATAGGCATTGTAAATCTAGTTTGCCCAACTTTGTAGTGGTGTAGAACTCATCATCATATTCAACCCAAACTTCAAGGTATAATCATTTAAAGTTGTTTTATTTCAAACTTAAATCACTTATAACTTTTGTAAATCATATCAAAATTTGATGATTTTTTTTTTGAAATTGCATAGAATTTTGCAGGCAATTAGATAATGTCATATAATCTGTTATATCTAATCACATTTTTCTAATTTTTCTATATTTCATAATTTTCATCTAACACTTGTTTTGTAGCATAATGCTTACCAAAGGCCAAAACCTTTCAAACTACTAACAAATTTGTTGCAAGTTCACATGTCAAAGGTTGATCATTAAACCAATATTTGTGTCTTCTTTTTTTGGTGGGATTGATTGTGACGTGGGGTGTGTATGCTCTTCTCTTGAACATAGTGTGATCTTGGGAATAAAAAGCATCCTCTAGTCACTTTCATTTTCACACACACATATCATTTTATAAAGTCAATTAATCTTGCTGGTGTGGATCAAGAATGTGTGTATGCTCTCCTCTCACACCTCTAGGTGATCTTGAGGATCAAAAATACCTCTTGTATTCACTTTTGTCACCCAAGGTGTGCTTGTGTGTGTATGCTCTCTCCTTACATTTCATGCAATCTTGGGGATCAAAAACATCTTGCTTTACCTTTCCCTATAGGAGGCTTGCTTGGGGATTTCATCACCCTAAGGGACGACCTCAACCACACGTTTCAATGGGGTATATCAAAGGGGGAGAATGAAATTTGTACCCCAATCTAGTCACGTTGTTACTGGCATAGCCTTGGGGTCCTAAGTGATTCTGAACACAAGGTGAAGAGAGCGTACAAGCTCTTGCTCAGGTCCCATGCCTTCAATGGACCAATGTTCGTGGACTTGGACCCTACATACCTTGTGTATTCAAGGGGGCACCCTTAGTGAGGTTGTATCAGCCTAGCTTAAGACCTCTTAACCGATCTTTTAGTGAGGTGAAAGGGTCATCAATCAACCTTGAAGTTACTCACCATGTACCTCCTTGAGTAGAAATATAATTTCTTCAGGTAATGCATCAAGGCCTGCAAGGAAAGGGAAAGGATGAGCCTTTGGCCACTTGATCCCTAGCTATTCACTATTGTGAAGATATTCCTAGCTAGGTAGGAATATTGGGAGGTATTGAGTGTGGGCCTACACTAGAAGTCAATCCCACTTGAATAATCTAGGGTGTTGTGTTTTTTTTGAGTGTTCATTTACATCTGTCCAATCCAAATCACCATCCTTTTGAAAACTGGTGCATGTATGTGTGAAAACCTTTTGTTTACAAGTTGCCTAAGGTTAAGCTTCAAACCATTCACAATCAACCATCTTATCTATTTCATCCAATCAAATCCAAATTCATCTTATCCATTTTCATCCAATCCAATCCAACCTCATCACCTTATCCACATCATATCCTAGTCATCCTAATCATTCCCAATCCAATCAACTTCATCCTAATCTTCCTAATCCAATCCACCTCATCACCTAATCATCCATATCATATCCAAATCTCCTAATAATTCATTTTAGCCAAATCATACCTTATCCACCTCATCCTTAATCATCCTAATCCACCTCATCCTTGAAATCATCATAACCATCTCATCCCAATTATTCTAATCAATCTAATCACCCTATTCACATCATTCCAATCAATCCCTAATCCATCCCTAATTTATCATTTAGGACCCTAATTCTAATCAAGTTATCCAAATCCAATCAAGGTCCTAACTTTAATCCATTCTATCCACCTAATCCACTTCTTACTAATGATCACCATCGTAATCATACTCCCATCATTGAGCTTAATCCAACCTATCATCATTATAATCACTTCCTAATACAATCTCATCATTCATGCTTATCCTAATCCAATCCCATCCATTATCATCCTTAATCCATTATCAAGATTAAGCCAAATCATCATCATCATCTTAATCCAATACCTTTATCGACCTAATCCCCATTTCATCCATCCCTAATCTAATCCATTTATCCCTCATCCACAATCAATCACCCAATATACATATATCCATTCCAATCCCCAATCCTTGGTCAAAATCATCATTTGAATATCAAAAATTGGTTAAGGAATTACTATCCTTCAACCTTGTCCAATTTCATCCAAATCCCAATCATAATTATCCACATCATAATCAAAATCCCTCATCCAAAAGTGCTAACCCTAATCCTACATCATCCATTTCAAATAAAACAAAAAATCAAGACCTTAAGTTTTATCATATCATCCTTAATCCAAACTTTCTTAAGAACATTAGTCTATCTTAAGTATAGTCACCAAATCTCATCAATTATTGCTTAAGAACGTTGGTCTATCTTAAGTAGAAATCAAATCCAATCAAGTTGTTTGCTTAAGAACATTAGTCTATCTTAAGTCTAGAGAAATCATCCCTTTTTCATCCAATCAAATCATTTTAAGGTATTGATATTTGATCCCCAACCTACATCACATTCATCGATTATCCTATATCATCTCATACCTCCCAAAAACATGGATTCATATGCATAAATACAAGAACTTAAATGTATGTATGGATCTCAAACCATATCTCCAATCAAACCCATATCACTATCATACCAACCTAATCCATTTATATCCCTTAACCATCATCATGATACCTTTGATCAAGGGAACACCAGCCTAAGACAAGATACCAAACAACTTATGGTTGAACTCAAAATCTTACATACATAATATCTGGCTAAAAATCCCCCACCTCCCAATCCATCAATCCCTATAATCCCTCCATCACAATATCCCTCCACCCCTCCTAATCCTAATCCATTAGCCCATATACATCCCAATCCATCCATCCCTATAGTCCCTCCATCACCATATCTCTCTAATCCTCCTAACCATAACCCTTTGATCCACCCATCTCCCATCCATCAATCCCTACTTTCCATCCACCATCTAATCCACCATAAAACCTTCCAAGCTCTAATCCATAAAATCATGAGGACATGAAGGATCTTCTCTAAAGACTATTTGCTATGTATAAAAGCATGCCATCCAAATCTACTCATCTTATGTCATCCCCCTCTAGCACAAGCATGCCCAAGCCCATCAATCATGAACAAGAGCCTCCAAGTACCATTCCTATCTCTCCAAATCTATCATGCAATCCAACATCTAGCCTTGAGCCTACCAAAGAGCCTTCAAGGATCATGTCTATCCCTCCAATACCATCATCCAATCCACCGCCTATTAAGCCTCTTGAAGAGTCTCCTACCATAAGGCCAAATAAAACCCTGGATCGTGTAGCCATGTTGTCGAACATCCAAAGTTTATTGAGTCCATCCAAGAAGCTTCTACTCCTATCCAAACACAAGAGCTATATCAAGACTTGAATCCAAAGTATGATCAACCATGTCCCCAACCAAATCAAGATCAAAGCCTCCCAATTCACCCTATCCAAGCTCCTCAAGATCAACCTATCCAAGATACTCAAGCCACCACCATCAATGATCAAGAGATTAACCCTCCTCCCATCCATGATCCTGAAACTATCCATGATCAAGAAACCCACACTACTCCTATCCATAATCCCACTAGTCTAATCAATCATCCAACAATGTCCCATAATGAGACACTTGGTCCCCAAGAACACATAGATAATCTAATAAATAACTTGGATCATATCACACTACATCCTAATGAGCATAATGATAATACAGATCCAAGCATCCCAAGTCATCCCTTTCCCAATCCCTCACCATCTCCTATCAATCCCCCATCTTCCCCTATTGACCCTTTACCATCACCTATTGACCCCATCAAAAATCCATCATCCTATCCCCTTGGACCCAACACCTTCATCCATGGTGGTTCTCTCATAGGAAAGGAACAAACTTTATCAACCACCCATCCTCCCCTATCTAATAATGGACTCGCATCTTGTTTCTAAAACAAAAAACATCCCATTATGGATCGCATGCTCCAAAACATGAAATATCAAGGCAAAAGCTTAGGCATTCTTGAACAAGGTATCTTGGAGCACATCCATGTCCAAATCCATTAATGCTCACATGAACTTGGATACATATCCCAATGAAAACAATCCACACATGTTTGTAAAACCCACACACCTCATAAGTCATCTTCTTCCAATCCTAAGGTAGGTGCCCCTCATTGTACCTCCAAATCATATGCTACCATCCCTCCTCCATTGTCATACCATTGTCAAAAGCATGTGATCATACATCTCCCTAAATCCACTCCCCCTCCACTCCTCCCTACTCCTAATATCCCCATCCTCAAATCCCCTCATCCCTTCATCCACAAGTCCACTAATCCCTCCATCCACACATTCTGCTCCCTTAAATCCCCTCAAATCCCCAACCATGATCAACAAATGCACACATAGTTCAAACATGAAGCTACCACCACACCCATGGGATTCAAAGATAAAAATTTGGAGGCCTCCTTACATACAACACAAAATCCACAAGAGCCTAAGGACTATCATGTTGTGGTACATTAAAGAAGAAGAAGAGGAGGAGGAGGAGGAGGAGGAGGAGCATGAGCAGGAGAAGAAGAAGAAGAAGAAGAAGAAGAAGCATTAGCAAAAGGAGAAGCAGAAGGAGAAGGAGAAGGAGAAGGAGCAGGAGCAGGAGCAAGAGCAGGAGGAGGAGGAGGAGGAGGAGTAGGAGCAGGAGAAGAAGAAGAAGAAGAAGAAGAAGAAGAGGGAGAAGCAAAAGGAGGAGTAGGAGCAAGAGTAGGAGCAGGAGCAGGAGAAGGAGAAGGAGAAGGAGAAGGAGAAGGAGAAGGAGAAGGAGCAAGAGCAGGAGCAGGAGCAGGAGCAGGAGTAGGAGCAGGAGCAGGAGGAGGAGGAGGAAGATGAGGAGGAGAATAAGAATAAGAAGAAGAGGAGGAAGGACGAGGAGGAGGAGGAGGAAGGAGGAAGGAGGAAGGAGGAAGAGGAGGAGGAGGAGGAGGAGGAGGAGGAGACGAGGAAGAGGAAGAGGAGGAAGAGGAAGAGGAATGTTTTCTCATAATATTAGTTAAGTCTTGAGCCATTGACATATCCTTTTAATGATTTTTTTTGAAAGTTATGTAATTTAACTACTCCTAACTTGGTTATCTCTACAATTTTGTATGGCCCCAACCATTGTGAAGAAGAAGAAGAAGAAGAAGAATAAGAATGTTTGCTCATAATATTGCTTAAGTCTTGAGCCATTGACATATCCTTTTAATGATTTTTTTTTAAATTTATGTAATTTAACTACTCCTAACTTGGTTATCTCTACAATTTTGTATGGCCCCAACCATTGTATTTTTAGTTTTCCCCATTTCTTGAATTTGCTATCGTACAAAAGAATTACATCTCCTATTTGAAGAATTTTATGTCTTAGATTCCAATCATGCCATGCTTTTTGGAGCTTTTTCTCTAGGCTCTGGCTGTAAGATACTAACAATCTTTTCTCATCCAATTTCCCCAATTCCTTTAATCTTTCTTGTAAAGATTCCTCCTTGTTCAACCATAGTTTATTGGGTATTCTTAGGTTTAGTACGATATACTGGATAGTTAGTGTCGTATCTACTCCATATACCAATTCAAATGGGCAAAACTTTATTAATATTTTATATGTTGTATAATCCCATAGCAATACTAGTATCTTAAGGTCCCAATCTATAGTGTTACCATTACACATTTTTGTTAGTGCGGTGCCTATAATTTTGTTTAGTGACTTTCTTGCTCCATTTACTTTATGATGATAAGGACTACTCATGTTATGTGCTATCATGAAGGTATCCAAAAGCTCTACAATTGTTCTATTAACAAAATATTTCCCTTGGTCACTTGTTATACTTAGTGAACAACCAAATCTTGTGATACTATTTTGGTAAATAAACTTTGTGGTGGTGTGGGCAATACAATCTTTAGTTGCTTTATCTTCTGCCCATTTTGTAAGGTACTCAACCCCTATTATAATGAATCTTTCTTTTGATTTATTTATTGGGGGCTCAATGGGTCTAATAAAGTCAATTACCCATTTCTCAAATTGGGCTTGTGCTAGAACTAGCTGCAAAGGCATTTCATCTCTTTTGGTTGGTTTCCCTACTCTAACATGCATCACATTGTCTTGCATATTTATTTGCATATTTGAATAGTGTAGGCCACCATAATCCTACCAAAAACACCTTTCTTGTGGTGCCTTCTCTTGAAATTTGTCCTTTGGATATCTCCTAATGGGCTTCTTTTAAAATGAGATTTCTTTCATGCTCTAAGACAACTCTTCTTATAATTTCATCTCTTCCTATGATGTGGAGTTTTCCTTTAATCAGGGTATATGGTAATGAATTCCACAAAAGTCTATCTCTTTCATTGTTAGGGTACTTCTCCAAGAATTATCTTGTAGATAATAATT
This sequence comes from Cunninghamia lanceolata, assembly GCA_027924645.1. Lineage (NCBI taxonomy): Eukaryota > Viridiplantae > Streptophyta > Pinopsida > Cupressales > Cupressaceae > Cunninghamia > Cunninghamia lanceolata. The sequence goes on from BSBN01000254.1 coordinate 18,466,297, forward strand.
GTGCTACTTTTGTTAGTTCTTCAAATATCACATTTAATCTAAACAGATTTGCACTAGATAATTCTTCCTTTGTTTGTCTAAGTTCTTCTTCTATGTCAATTCTAGATAAGTGGTCTAGTTCTTGATTTTCTTTTCTTAGTTTCACCATGATTTTAAAAGTAAATTCTTGGAATACCAGGTTCCATCTATAGATTCTCCCCTATATTATTAGTCTATTCATTAGATACTTGAGTGGATCATGGTCTGTAAAGAATACATATGGTGTGGATAAAAGATAGTATCTAAACTTTTGTAGTGCATACACCATAGCCAACACTTCTCTCTCTGTGGTTGTATACTTTCTTCTACATGTGATAGTTTGCAATTAGCACAAACAATCCGATGATCTTTATTTCCTTGAGGTTGTGTTAATAATGTTCTAATTTTAGTGCTTAATGCATCCACATGTACATGAATTGGAATGTTCCAATCTAGAAAAACCAAAATTGGTGCTTCCACAATCTTCTTTTTCAGCATATCAAAATCTTCTTGACATTGAGCTCTATCCATTGGAAAGTTCTATTTGACTTTTTCTTCAAAATTTCTTCTATTGGTCCTGCTATTGCTACATATCCCTTAATGAACCTCTTGTAGCAGTTGGTATATCCCAAGAATGTTTTTTCTTTTGTTACTACCTTTGGAGGTGGTAGGTTAAAAATTATAGTTATCTTTAGTGGGTGAACTACTAGTCCTTCTTTGCATATTATGTGACCTAATAGTGTTCCAAAAGGTACCAAAAAAAGGCAATTCTTTAGATTTAGTGAGATTTGTAGGCTTCTACATTATTCCAACATTAACCTCAATACTTGGATATGATCTTTTATTAATCTATATATTGTCCAGTCATCTAGATATACTTCTAAAAAGTTATGAATGAAGTCCTTGAAGGAGTTTATCTAATTCTACTAAATATTGGAACGACATTCTTTACACCAAATGACAAATTACAATATACATAAACGATCCCCATTCAGTTGCAAATGTAGTCTTTGATTGATCTTCTCCCTGAATCTTTACTTGGTGATATTCTGAGAAGCATCCGTGAATAAGTAGATTTGCCTCCCTGCTACTAATTCCAATATTTCTTCTATAAAAGGAGTGTGGAACATATCATGGATGCAAGCTTTGTTTAATTCCCTAAAGTCAACACATACCTTTATATTACCATTTTTTTATGTTGAACCACCATTGAGCTTATCCATTCTACATATTCAACCAGTTTGATTATTCCTCCTACTAACACTTTATCTAATTCTGTCTTGACTCTTGTTTTGACATTGGGATTTAGGTAGTATGGTCTTTTTCTTTGTGGTTTGGCTCCTTCCTTCAGTTGTATTCTCATTGTTCCTACTTATTCTTTTATATCCTTTAGGTTAGTAAAGGTTCAGGGAAAAAGGTCTTCATAGTCTTTTAGTACTTCTGCCACTTGCATCACTTGTCTTTTGTCCCAATAGTCTCCTAATTTGGCCAACTTAGGGCTTCCTTCTGAAGTAATATTTTCTTTTCTTGTTTTTAATAGTTAATTAAAGTATTTATTTTCTGGCACATTATCAATGGCTATCTCTCTTTCTCCTTCCTCCACTTCTACTTTTAAGTTTTGAAGATTTTCTTCTCCTTCAAGTTCCACAATCTTCCTAGAGGTGCTATATAACTTTTGTGGTGGGTTTTCATCCTTATCCATCTACTCTATTAATGTCCATATACCTTTCTCCTTTGGTGGTATAGCTTGATGCTCTTTTTAAATAAATATTTCTATCAAGGATAAGATCATTTTCTTCATCCTTTGGACTTTGTTGAGGATCAATTTGTTATTATCATGGAACACAAAGATTATGCAAGAATCATGTTACCATTGTTTATCTCTTGGTTTCCCCTCTCTTTTCTTGATTAATATACCAAGTATTTTCAATGGGTGATAATGCCTAATAGAAGAATTAGATATAAAATATTTCATCATAATCTCTCCTATTTGTCCATTCTCTAATGTAGTTATGAAGGAGTATCTCAGGTTTCGTCTTGCTACAATATTCTTGAGTGAATTTCTAGTCTTCTTCTGGTAAGTACATGGTTTTTATGAGAACTGCAAATGCCTCCCAAGTTGGAATGTTGGTTTTGTGGGTGTATCACAATCTTACTATGCTACATACTAAAGTATCATAAAGAGATTCTATTCTGAAATCTTCTTTCTCAAATACCTTTTCCATGTCTTCTAGATATGTTAGTAAATCTCCTACCCTAGTATGCCATGGAAGCTTAATGAGGGAAATGCCATGTGAAGTATGGTTCAATTGTCTTTAAATTTTAGTATGTTGTTTCTTTTCAAGGTCTCCTTCTTAGTATTTTGCAATGGTTTCCCAACATTTGTGATATCTTTAGTCAGATTTTTCACAATCCTCCTTAAATTGTAGACCCTCCTTGCACCCAGTATCTGTTGGATCTAGGGCACACAACTGAGAGGGGGGGTGAATCAGTTGTATAAAACTTCTGCTCTTTCAAACTCCTGATTCTTTGATATTAGTTAGCAGGATATAAATTAATCATCCATGAAAGCATAATACATAAATACAAGAGCAGATAAGCATCAACACATTGAACACCAAGATTTTGACGTGGAAAACCCGGTTAAGGGAAAAACCACGGGGTGATTAACCCAAGAATTATTCTCTGTTAGAAGAATAAAGAAGAATGAATGGCACATGCCAATTAGGGCTCACTGCCCGAGCACACTGCTCACAAAGAGGCCCACTGCCTACAAGGAGACACACTGTCTACAGAGTGATAAAAATCACAGTCTTGAACTGGAGAATGACATCTCTACCATGTCCAGATCAGTTCCAATTAAGCCCAAAAACCTCTGCTCTGCCTTTCGCACTTCTCTTCGCTATGCCACACTCATCCACATATTCCACGCTATGAAATGAACTCACAAACCATTATTTATACAAGACATCAACTTAGGAACAAACATGTAAGTCGGCAAACAACCATAAGAACATCCGCAAGATGAATAACACATCCGGTCGGCCACCACAAGAACATTCGTAGGATGAACAACTCATCCGGTCAGCTAAACAGAGCAAGAACTTCATCCGGAAGAATATCTTCAATTCCGGGCTCTACTATCAATGCGGACCAACAACATAACCTCAACATGATCCAAGAACCTTCACAGGCCTGCCTAAATGACTGGATACATCCGCACTTCCTTTACCTACTGGAATCTCTTGTCTTCCTCATCCGGAACTTCAAGAACACAGTCTGTCGCCACTGTCATAATGCAAAAGGTACTTCCGGACCTCCAAATCATACACAAATCAGGATGACACATCACAAGGACATCCCAAACACTCCTTCCAATCCGCAGATTAGGATAATACAAGTCCGGACCTCACCGGACCTTTCTGTGATCCTTTGTCACCTCTGAACACTTGCCGGAACTGGTTCTACACCGACAGCCACAACTCCTTCAGATCTTAATGCGGACCTCTGAAATCTTAACTGAAGCATCTCAAGACTCATATCTACAGACCCTTTAATCCGCATCCTCCGGTTCTCATCTTATACAGTACATTTGCCTTCTTCTCATCACTGTTCTTCACTGTTCCTGACTGAGGCTAATTTTCTCAATATCCTCAGCACACTGCTCATCCAATCCATCTTGTCAATGCAATATGAGTATGTTGACATCAATGACAACACTGGTTTACCTCATACTTGCAACAATCTCCCCCTTTGTCATTGATGGCAACATATGATGTGAAAAACCATCAAGACAAGAACTTCTCCTTTCTGTCACAGCTTCCCCTATCAACAACAACTTTTCACATGTCTTCTCTTCCTTTACTGCTCCCCCTTTGATCATCAACCACTTGTTTTTCACATGTCTTCTCTCCCCCTTTGACATCAATGGCAAAGGGCTCATACTTGCAATTCTAACACATCAGAATCATACCAGCTGCTCCCCCTTAGTAGTAGCTCCCCATCATCAATCCGGATCACAAGATATGACTGTGATATCCACCGGACTGATGCACATCAGTGCATCTTAGTTCATCACCGGAGGGGCCATGACCCCTAACTTCTCCCAGAGATACTCAAAAGAGTCCTTGGGAAGAGGTTTTGTAAAGATATCTGCAATCTGATCCTTGGAGGGAACATACTCCAATCTGACTTCTTCCTTGTTTACTTGTTCTCTCAGAAAGTGAAATTTGATAGATATGTGCTTAGTCTCAGAATGCAATACCAGATTCTTAGAAATATTAATTACACTTGAATTATCACAGAAAATTGTGATAGGCTCCTCATATTCAACTTTGATGTCTCTTAGCATCTGTTTCATCCATAAGATTTGAGTGCAACTACTTGCTGCTGCAATGTATTCTGCTTCAGTTGTAGACAGAGATATTGCATCTTGTTTCTTGCTTAGCCAAGAAACCAATCTCTTCCCCAAAAAGAATGCTCCACCACTAGTGCTCTTCCGGTCATCCACATCTCCTGCCCAATCTGCATCTGTGTAAGCATGAAGAGAGAAATCTGGATCTCTAGGGTACCATAGACCATACTCAACTGTTCCTTTCAAGTACCTAAAAATTCTTTTGATTGCCATAACATGAGATTCTCTAGGATCAGCCTGGAATCTTGCCACAAGACCAATAGCCTGCATTATATCTGGTCTAGTTTGAGTGAGATACAACAATCCACCAATCATTGATCTATATTTTATCTGATCTGCCTTTGGAGAATCATCATCTTTACTTAACTTACATCCGGTTGCCATAGGAGTGTTCATAGGCTTTGAGTCTTCCATACCAAATTTCCTTAACAATTCTTTCACATATTTGGTCTGAGAAATGAAGATCCCTTCTTTTGTTTGAGTAATTTGCAGACCCAAGAAGAAATTCATTTCACCAAGCATAGACATTTCAAACTCACTTTTCATCTGATTTGCAAAAGTTTTGCACATACTATCTCTTCCTCCAAAAATGATATCATCCACAAACACTTCAACAATCAAAATGTTTTCATGATCAATTTTGAAATATAAGTTACTGTCAGCAGTACCTTTGTTGAATCCAATCTGCACAAGATGCTTATCCAACCTTTCATACCATGCTCTTGGGGCTTGCTTCAATCCATACAAAGCTTTCTTCAACTTGCAGACCATATCATTATTATCAGACAATTGAAATCCATCCGGTTGTTCAATGTAGACTTCTTCTTCCAGATCACCATTTAGGAAGGCAGACTTGACATCCATTTGATATACCTTGAAATCTTTAAAGGTAGCAAATGCAAGAAGTAATCTGACTGCTTCAATTCTTGCCACCGGAGAAAAAGTCTCTTCAAAGTCAATTCCTTCTATTTGAGAGTAGCCTTTGCAGACCAATCTAGCTTTGTTTCTGATTACTTCACCAGCTTCATTTAGTTTGTTCCGGAAGACCCACTTGGTTCCAATTACATTTCTGTCTCTAGGTCTGGGAACAAGATCCCAAGTATGATTTTTCTCAATTTGCATCAATTCATCTTCCATTGCTTTGGTCCAGTTTTCATCATTGCAGGCTTCATTTATTGTTTTAGGTTCAATTTTTGAAATCAGACAACATTCATTCTGATTTTGAGCAACATTCCTTCTAGTTTGTACACCTTTGCTTCTGTCACCTATGATCTGATCTTCAGAGTGGTTCAGTCTTACATACCTTGGAATTTTGGGAGTATCCTGTACTGCTGCTTCTTGATCAGGCTCATTCAAACCTATCTCAATAATCTCTTCTTCCTGATTTACCGGATCAGGCTGACTCTGTCTCACCGGAGAGGATTGAGGTCCTTGAACACTGTCTTGGTCATCTTCATCAAACTCATAAAATCTTGAAGGCTTCTCAATTCCTTCATCAACTTTCACATTGGTGCTTTCTATCATCTTCCTCAATCTCTTATTGTAACATCGGTATGCTTTGCTTTGAGTGGAGTAACCCAAGAAAATTCCTTCATCACTTCTAGCATCAAACTTTCCTAGATCTTCATCTCTTTTAATATAACACTTGCTACCAAATACTCTAAAATATTTCACAGTAGGAGTGATGCCAAACCAGAGTTCATAGGGGGTCTTACCGGTGTTGTTTCTGATTTGAACTCGATTGAGAGTGTAGACTGCAGTGCTGATAGCTTCCTTCCAAAACATTTGAGGAACATTTGCTTCCAACATCATTGTCCTGGCAGCTTCCTGAATGGTCCGGTTCTTTCTCTCAACCACTCCATTCTGCTGTGGAGTCCTAGGAGCAGACAACTGTCTCCTTATACCCTGCTTCTCACAAAAGTCAATGAACTCACCAGATGTAAATTCACCACCTCTATCAGACCTTAGACACTTTAGTTTCAATCCAGTTTGATTCTCTACCATAGCTTTGAAGATTTTGAACTTTTCAAATGCTTCTGATTTTTCTTTTAGAAAGGTAACCCACATCATCCTGGAATGATCATCAATTAATAACATGAAATATCTATCACCTTGCAGACTCTTGATTCTTGTCGGACCACAGAGATCAGTATGTACTAATTCCAACAATCTGGTAGAGGACTGATCTTTGCTTTTGAAAGAGACTCTGCTTTGTTTGCCTAGCTGACATTCTTTGCACAAACTATTTGTAGGTTTCATCAATTTTGGAAGATCTCTTACGGCCTGAGTATTGCTTATCTTGATGATGTTATCAAAATTTACATGACACATTCTTCTATGCCATAACCAACTCTGATCAATTTGAGCAAACAAACAACTTTTATTTGAACCAACCAGATGAAAGATATTACCTTTTGTCTGAGTACCGGATGCAATTTCAGTTCCGGAGCTTGTAAAGATTCTACATTTTCCATTCTTAAACCGGAGATCATAACCCTTGTCCACTAACTGACCAACACCGAGAAGATTGTGCTTTAATCCTTCAACATATAGTACATTACCTGTTTTGCTTTTTCCATCAAAGGAAATAGTTCCCCTGCCTCTGATTCTGCCAGCTGAATTGTCACCAAAGTTTACCATTCCTCCTTCATACCTTTCCAAATTCAAGAACTTATTCTTGTCACCAGTCATATGGTGAGAGCATCCACTGTCAATAACCCAATCATCCTTTTCTTCCACTTGAGCAGCCAAAGCTTTTTCAACAACTTTGTGATTGACAGATTCAGAGAGTATTGAATCTTCTTCCTTGATGGCAATAAACACCCACTCATTTCCGGATTTGCTTCCTAGTTCTGATTCATCATCTGTTACTCCTTCATTGTCATCTTCTTCATGAACATAATAGCAATTCTTTTGAAACCTTTGTCTGTTAGTATTAGACCTTGCAGATCTTTCTGGACATCTTGAAGCAAAATGACCAATTTTATTGCAGTTGAAACACTTAAAGGGTAGTTTTCCTTCATACTTACCGGATCCTCTTGGCAGTCTCTTTGCAATGAGGGCTTCAAGTTGAGCTGTTTCTGCTTCTTCTTCTTCCATGTCTCTTCTTGCTTGATCATACCATGACATTTTCCTTGATGAGTTTTCTCCCGGATCAAATCTCTGTTTGCCTTTCACATAGGCACTGGCTTTGAAAGCAGATTCAGTCTTGGGAGGATCATCTCCAAACTCGGTCATTTCAAATGCAGCTAGTTTGCCAGCCAGTTGTTCTCTTGTGACAGTTGTGTGGGCTCTGAATTCATCAATGGCAGCAACCTTGATTTTGTAGGCAGCAGGAAGGGATCTTAGGATTTTGCAGACAATCTCATTTTCATCTAAAGTTCCACCAGCATTTCTGATTCCACATACCAGCTCATTCACTCTTGGCATAAAGGTAGTGATGTTTTCATCATCTCTCATTTTCAATCTTTCAAATTTCCCTTTCAGACTTTGCAACCTTGCACTTTTGACAAACTCATCTCCTTCATACAGAAGCTCCAGTTTAGTCAGGATCTCATAAGCAGTTGGTAGGTCAATAACATTTGAGAGATCTGAGTCATTCAATGCGCTTAGAAGAGCTTCCTTGGTCCGCAGATTGTTTTCAGCTTCTGTGATTTCATTCAGAGTTGTCGGACCACCTTGTGGAGGTACATATGGTTTTGAAACCATAGCCAAGTATGCTTTTCCCATACATTCCAGGTGACACTTCATGCGACCTTTCCAGAGAGTGAAGTTGGTTCCATTGAACTTCGGACTATCCTTCTTGTATGACGACATCCTGGATCACCTCAAGCGGTTAAGCTCCTATTAGAGGAACTTGGCTCTGATACCAATTGTTGGATCTAGGGCACACAACTGAGAGGGGGGGGTGAATCAGTTGTATAAAACTTCTGCTCTTTCAAACTCCTGATTCTTTGATATTAGTTAGCAGCATATAAATTAATCATCCATGAAAGCATAATACATAAATACAAGAGCAGATAAGCATCAACACATTGAACACCAAGATTTTGACGTGGAAAACCCGGTTAAGGGAAAAACCACGGGGTGATTAACCCAAGAATTATTCTCTGTTAGAAGAATAAAGAAGAATGAATGGCACATGCCAATTAGGGCTTACTGCCCGAGCACACTGCTCACAAAGAGGCCCACTGCCTACAAGGAGACACACTGTCTACAGAGTGATAAAAATCACAGTCTTGAACTGGAGAATGACATCTCTACCATGTCCGGATCAGTTCCAATTAAGCCCAAAAACCTCTGCTCTGCCTTTCGCACTTCTCTTCGCTATGCCACACTCATCCACATATTCCACGCTATGAAATGAACTCACAAACCATTATTTATACAAGACATCAACTTAGGAACAAACATGTAAGTCGGCAAACAACCATAAGAACATTCGCAAGATGAATAACACATCCGGTCGGCCACCACAAGAACATTCGTAGGATGAACAACTCATCCGGTCGGCTAAACAGAGCAAGAACTTCATCCGGAAGAATATCTTCAATTCCAGGCTCTACTATCAATGCGGACCAACAACATAACCTCAACATGATCCAAGAACCTTCACAGGCCTGCCTGAATGACTGGATACATCCGCACTTCCTTTACCTACTGGAATCTCTTGTCTTCCTCATCCGGAACTTCAAGAACACAGTCTGTCGCCACTGTCATAATGCAAAAGGTACTTCCGGACCTCCAAATCATACACAAATCAGGATGACACATCACAAGGACATCCCAAACACTCCTTCCAATCCGCAGATTAGGATAATACAAGTCCGGACCTCACCGGACCTTTCTGTGATCCTTTGTCACCTCTGAACACTTGCCGGAACTGGTTCTACACCGACAGCCACAACTCCTTCAGATCTTAATGCGGACCTCTGAAATCTTAACTAAAGCATCTCAAGACTCATATCTACAGACCCTTTAATCTGCATCCTCCGGTTCTCATCCTATACAGTACATTTGCCTTCTTCTCATCACTGTTCTTCACTGTTCCTGACTGAGGCTAATTTTCTCAATATCCTCAGCACACTGCTCATCCAATCCATCTTATCAATGCAATATGAGTATGTTGACATCAATGACAACACTGGTTTACCTCATACTTGCAACAATATCATTCTAGATCTAATCTCTGGCTCATCCCAAAGCCAAGATTCCATATCCTTCTTTCTATCAATGTTGTAACTGTTGTTATCAAGTAATATTTTTCCTTCTAATTTAGGCTCATGCATGGTATCTTTAACTAGTATTCTCAGAGAATATAATGCTCTTGGTTCTTCTTCTTCACTTTCTTCTTGTGCTACCTCCTCTATGTATGCATTACTTATATCAATGTGTAGGGGTATGTGTATTATCTTTTTGTTGTTAAAGAAGGAGATTTATTTTTTATACGAGTCAATAGTCTAGTTATAGTTTACAAACCACTCTAAGTTTTATAATATTTTGAAGGTATTGAAGGGTTCCTTCATCTCTATAACCTCAAAGTCTACTTTCTTTTTATTTCCCATTAAATTAACATCCACATTCATCCAAGTTCCAACTGTACAAGTCACAATGCCATCTGCAAGGGTTATTTTATAAGGAGTATCATAAAGTGTTGGCCTCCCAAATTCTTCCCAAAATCTTTTAGGTATTATGCTAACATCTACTCCAAGGTCAACTAGTATGTTCTTAAAATGTTTGTTGTTCACTCTAAGTTCTACTAGAATTGGTTTCTTTTTCCATATGCATGGGCTTTTTGTTGCACTTCTAATTTGAGGTTTAGAAATTGGATTTCTTGTCTTGTTCTATTATTTTAAAAATTGCTTTAGTTTTTCCAAAATATTTTCTTCTTCCACAAAGTCTACAAATTCTTTTAAGAGCTAAGCTTATTTTTCTTAAAAACATGCTCTACAATACTCTTCATTTCTCATTTCTTGTAAAATCATTCTTCTGGTATCTTTAAATATCTAATCATGTTTCACTTTTTTCGGGAAGTATTCTCTCTCATCATCTTCTTCTATTTCTTTGTGTAGTTCATTTCCTTGTATTTTTTCCTTTGTAGTGTAAATCCCCCCTCTTATTATTATTGAAACTTTATTTTTCCCCTTGTATTTTTAGGTAGCATGCTTCCTCAACTTTTCCTTCCCTGCTGGATGTTCCCTATCCAATTATTCTTCTATTAAAAATAATTGGTCCTTTGTGTCTTCTTTAATCATCCCAACCTTGTCGCATTTGTGGGATCCTTGCTCATCTTGTCAAGGTACTTTCCTTATGATTTTTACTTCTTTAGCTGCATTAGCTCCTAACATTTCCTCACTTTTGCTTTGTATTAGAGCTTTTTAAAAATATTGTTGTTCCCTAGTGTAGGTGTGTATGCACGAAATATAAATTTTATTGAAAAGGGATTAAAACCATTGCAAAACCCTAAAATTTATATCAAATGCACCATGAAAAAGATTAAAGATATAACTACAGAAACCAAATAAATGTTACCAAATGTATTGAAATGCGGTTGCTTTATTGCCAGCATAACTCGGTAATCTCTCGGGTAATTTTTTCATTAATGTGCGTAATTGTGTGTGTCCTCGGTAATTGGGAATAAAGGTAGGGTTTTATAATATTTGAGGTAAAAGTGGTTCAGGGGTGGTTAAACCGTAAAGTTGGTTGAATGGTAAGAGGTAGGTACAAGATAGTTGAACAAATATTAATATTTTTATAAGATATTAACTATATAAATCAAATAAATGTTACCAAATGTATTGAAATGTGGTTGCTCTATTGCCAGCATAACTCGGTAATCTCTTAGGTAATTTTGTCATTAATGTGCATAATTGTGTGTATCATTGGTAATTGTGAATAAAGGTAGGGTTTTATAATATTTGGGGTAAAAGTAGTTCAATGGTTGTTAAACCGTAAAGTTGGTTGAACGGTAAGAGGTAGGTAAAAGATAGTTGAAAGGATATTAATATTTTTAAATTTTTTTAATGAATAGATTTGGGTTTAGGTAAATAATAAATTATGTTTGTTAAATTTAATTAATTATTTACGGGAGGGGATGTAAAAGGGGAGATTTAATTAATTAATTAATTAAATCTTATGTGAGGGGGGGATTAATTAAGGGGAAATTAAGGATGCTTAGGGATAATTAGTGATAAGGATAATTAGGGGATAGTTAGGGGCTAATTAGGGATAATTTAGGGATGAACAAGAAAATGATAAGTGGTCAATTTTAGATGTCTACAAGGTGAACAAGTCATAAATAGGGTTGTTGTAGAAGCTACAACTCTTCCTCTTTTCATCCTGACATTCATTGGCATAGTGTCCTATTTGGCCATACCTAAAGCAGGTTGTATCATTTCTTCTTTGTCCATGACCTCTTCCTCTACCATGTCCTCCTCTAGAATTATTGTAATATCCTCATTATTATTCAAAGGATAGACGACTGGAGGTTGCTTAGTAGTGATTTATGGAGGAGAAAATTGCACCACATGGACATTCCGTTGATTTTTCTAGGTTGGTTGTTTGTATCCATGGTCATAGAAATCTCTTTCTGCTAACCCTTTAGCTCTAGAAAAATTCCTTTTTGGATAGGATCATTTTCTTCACACTTATGACTGCACCAAGGTTCATATTCCTCATAGATTCCCTTAGTCTAAACAATAGGGATGGGTACTCATCAATCTCATGCTCATCCCATTCATTGCAGATTCCATATTAGATGCTTTTTAAATTCCTCAAGGGGGGTGTAGATCAAATTTGAGTGTAGTAGCCATTTTTTCTCCTTTCATCATGGGACATTCATTCTACAAGTGTCCTTTTGCATGGTAAGTAAACCATATCCTCTTCCTCGAGGCTGGTGGCACAATTAGGTTACTCTCACTTTTAGCCAACATACGTTGCTTGATTTTTAACTGTCCTAAATATAATCTCATCTTTTCTAATTGGAATTTCTTTCTGTCTCTTTATCTTTTCTTTTCCAAGGTTGGGCTTCTATCTTGCATGCTAATTCTACCGCACCTAAGTATGTTTCAAAGGTTCTACCATCTAACATAGTTCTTACTTTAGGTAGCAGCCTTGACACAAATCATTCTATCCTCTATTTTTTTGTTAGTGGCTCCTCCATTTTTCTTACAACTGAACTTAAATATAGAATCAAATGCTTTGACTGTTTCTCCTTCTTTTTGTATCATTTCCCTCATCTAAATAACGCTTTTATATGGAATCTTATGAGATCCAAAGTTAGATAAAAAATCATCCTTTACCTTAGACAATTCCTTATCATGACTAGGATATTTATTTTTTTCTTTTTAAAGATAATGCACTTGGTAAACTTTTTTACGTGATGGGTGACACTGGTGCGACACACCCTCCGGCTCCACGGTAACGCTTTTTGCCTAGAGCTATGAACCGGTGAGGCCACAACACGGGGGACCTCATCCCCTAGTAAGAACACTTCAAACCCATGAGCTTGTTGGCCCAGCGAAGGCGTAAAGCTTGTGAGCTCATGGCCCAATGGGGATTTGAACTCTGGTGGCCACCACTACAACCAAGTGACTTAACCACTGAACCATGCCCTTAATGATAGATCAGGATATTTCTTTAGTATCATTTGAGGGCATCATTCCTCAAGGTCCCTAAAAAATCATAGAGCCTACCTTGGTTACTTATGATAGCATTCTATCTCGATATTGATTCCAACACAAATATATCCTTAGAGGCTTTAGTAGTATTCTTTCCAAAGATAGGCAATTTCATGTTTTGGTCCATGTCTAGGGTTCGTTCTCTAGATCGATCAGTGCTTGGTGAGGATTCTTGTCCTCTTTGCAGTGGGCTCCACCCTCCTATTCTCACTTCTTTACGTGTTGCTCAAATGTATCTTTATTATAGATCAATATAGTTAACCCTTGTTTCTTTGATTATGGATTTGTATTAATCTTAATAGAATTCTTATGTTTAGGTGAAACTCCTTTGTCATGCTCATTTATGTTCAATTCTTCTACTAGTGGATTATTCTCTTCTCCCACATTTTTAGAAATAGCCTCCCTAGTGTGCTTAAATTCGCTTTCTTCTCTTTATCAACAACAACCCCTCTGGTGCACTCTACCTCTTAATCAGTAGCAACCTCCCTAACATGCTTTAACTTAGCTTCTTGTACTTTTTCCATTATCTTGTGATATATTTCATCCCACTTCTATACTTGTTTTAACTTCCTTTCTTCCATGTTTAACTCAACTGTCAAGTCAATTTCTCCCCCAATCTATCTTTTCCTTTTGGCATCTCATTTTTCCATTGGTATTTTGGTTTGGGGTTCCATTAGTTATTTTATGCATCTCCTAATGGCTTAGTCTTTCTCCTTTTCAAAGAGTCACATCCTTTCAGAGATCTACCTATGATTCCCTCCTTTCCTTCATCATCCCCTAGGTGTCCACCCCGCTTTCACAAGGCTAGAACCTAGGATCTTGTCACTGATCATGATATCCTATTTTTAGTGGGTTATAATCCTTTTTATGTAATTCTTTTATGTTGCAACTATTATATCTTATAGTTTTAAATCCCCTCTTCTATCCCTTTTACTAGGGTCCCATCAATGGAACCAAGATGTTGTCAAGTATGGGCATAGATCAAAAGGATCTATGCTTAGGTACTTGAAAGCTATATTTATACCCTAGTGTCGGGAATAAGAAGAGAGTTAAAATGAACGCGGTAAGTTCTAGAAGGTTAAGGTTAGAAAAAACATGTACATTACATAAAAGAAAATAATTAATAATCATAAAATTCACCATAACCCACTACATGTCAATACCAATACTTCACAACAACTTATATTCATATATGCATCATGAGATTACATTCAGATATGTTGTTCCTTCTTACATTCATAATCCTATACAAATCTATATCCTATTATGTTCTATTCCTACTATCCCTTTTCTGTTATCTTTTTCCTATCTCCCTCTTTTTCCACTTTTATACTTTTTACGACACCCAGGTATAAGTAAAGGGTGTGTCCCTTTATTTTTATTGTATCTTTTGACTTCTTTATGGATCATTCTTTCTACAGTGTGTGATTTCTATCCTAATGTCAACTCTATCCTACTAACAATACTTATGTTGGATTTCTTACATTAGAGGGCCCACATATTATCTCCCCATAGGAGATAATGAATATTCAACTCACGAGTTAAGCCTATAGTGAATGATAGTCACTAGATCTACTCTTAACTAGGTGAGTTGTGTTATATCTCTATGCATTTTTTTTATTCTATTGTTGACTCATGAGAAATCATTACATGATTTTAAATGAGTTCTTCCTAGTAGGAAGGTCATCACCAATTAATTCTTTGGGCTATGAGCGATTGAACCTATAGGTCAATTCTAACTTCCCATAGAGACTAAATTAGTTGTAGCTAATAACATGTTTTCATGTTAGCCTAGGGCCTGATAAATACTAATGTCTTGTCCCAGTGCTCGACAAACCATTTCCATATCAATTTGCCTATGCCTATGAATATTATGGATGACTCACATGTTCAACTGCAAACTTTAACCTTGGCCATGACTTTAGTGACATTAGAATATTAATTTAGATGTACATGGCTAAGTTTGTCATGATAATTAACTAGAGAAATAATTTGGGACCACAATGTGTGCGAGTCCTATGAAAAATGGTTTAGTCTTTCAAACCAACTAGGGGAAACGATGTTCATCTAATGATTTTAAATTATTTTCTTCTTATGCTTGATCTATACAAATTGTCCATATGCTCACTTTGTTGTTTACACTGATTTCTTTTGTGCAAGAATAATCTAACAAAGGTGGATTTTTGGATGCTGACTAGGACCTCTCTTAGCCCTTGAGTGTTGTTTAAACATTTGAAGGATTAACAAGCCTAACTATTCAAAGACTATTGGATGATTAAGTAAAAATTGGGCATGAAGTTAATTTTATTTGTCCATTCTAATGCTATGATGCCTATTCAAAGGTCAATTCCACCAAATTTTAAATTCAAATCTTGAATTGGGTAGCTAGGCCACTTGCATTGATAGGGAAGTTTTGAAATTTAATTGTTGATTGGGGAGATTAGTGAGGCATTAAATGAGAATTCTTGTCAAACTTGATCTAGTATGTGCAACTCAAGAAAAATAAGGACTTGATGGAGCATGGTCTTGTATTCTCCTTTGCATCTAATTGACATCTATTAGAGGAAATATGAACAATAGTATTAAACAAATAAATGTCCAATAAATCAATGAAATTTATACAAATACAGTAAACAAAGATATTACCTTCATAGACCGATTTACCTCGTAGCTTCCATTGTTGCCTATCTCGTACCGATCTTGTGTATGATTTGAGCTCTCAAAGGTTGTACTTCCTTGCTGTTAAAGATGACAATAGGAGAATGGATGTAGATGGAAATTGCAACGAAGACTAAACTAAAAATGCAATTCTAATGAAGATGGATGATGGATAATGGAGACATGGTTGGATGATTATGATGATAATGGGATTATGCAAATGCAATGAGAATATTTTGCCAAAGGTACGCTGGTAGGATTTCTGTAGAGTAAGATTTCTAATGCTTGAGTGATGTAAAATGGGTGTGAGAACCTTGTTTATATAGGCCGAGGAGGCTAAGATCCAAGTGCTAATAGATCCATGACTGGAGGAATTACTTGTGACATGTATGATTGAGGAAGCTTGAGAGAATGTGCACGAATTAGAAGAGGACAAGTGTCCAAGATCCTTTCATGAGTTATGGGAGTTAACAAAATAGATTGAGGAGTTAACTGGATAGATTGACCAGCTAAGTGAATTGATTGATTAAATGACTGGATTGTTTGGAGAGTTGACTGAATTGATTGACCAGTGAACTCAATTGACTAATTAGTTAACTAATTTGATTGGAGGATAAATAAGACATGTGGGTGAGGGAATATTAGCTAATTAAATATTAAAATATTTAATTATGTGTGCAACATGGTGAGGTGGAGAGGTGATTGACCAGTTAACTCAATTGACTAATTAGTTAACTGATTTGATTGATGAGTTAACTAATTTGATTGGGGGATAAATAGGACACGTGGGTGAGGGAATATTAGCTAATTAAATATTAAAATATTTAATTATGTGTGCAACATGGTGAGGTGGAAAGGTAATGTGGATTTATGAAATTAGGACTTTGGGATAGAGGAATTTAGGATTAATTAAATAATTTAAGATTATTTAATTATATGAGACATTCGAAGAATTAGGGTATTTAATTAAATAAAATGATTTTTATTTAATTTTGGGATAATGAACTAATCAAATAAACTAGAATATTTATTTAATTGATAGAAGAATAAGAATTAAAATAAATATTAAAATATTTACTTAATTTGACACGAGCCATTTTTAGGTGTATACATTTTGCCCCTTTTTGATGCAATGTGTTTTATCATGTTGCTTCAAAGAATAATTTTTTTTTGGTTATGATACATGCCCCAGTTTGTGCCTGGTACAGATTAAATGACGATAGGATGCCCCCTCGGGAGATTGGATGGGAAGAATGTGATGACAAGATGACGGACGATCTCACGATGAGATAGGAATGATAAAGTATGGCTAAGAAAATGGAGGATGCAAGCTAAGGGATGGACGAAAGAGTTGAATGATATGTTATGCAAGATAAAATGATAACACACACAAGAAAGCTAGCAAGTATGCACAAATGATACAAGAACAAACAAGATATTGCCCCTGTCAAGCTATAAACTAATGATTAATTGATAATGATTGATGATAGTGTTTTTCATTGCTTGGAATGATATATCCCTAGATCAACACAAAGATGCGAGAAAGACATATCCCACCGATGATGATGATTGATTGATTGATTGATTTGGTTTATGAAAAGATTAGGATCAAGACCATTGATTGTGATTGGATAATTTAACAAGATTGATTTACTCGATTGGTAAGGATTAAGGATGACTTGCACTTGGATCCTTGCTTGGATTGACTGGATTGATTTGATGATCGGATTAACACTTGGATTGATGATTGGTGAGGCCCCAGTCACTCAAGAGTGAGGGTGACAAGGAAAGATAATGGTAAGTTAGCAAATAAGATGAATGATGATGATGACACCCCCTCAGGAGGATAATTTGTGTGCTCTTGAAATGAAAAGAGAGAAAAGGGTGAGTAGATAAAGAGAATGTAGATAAAGAAAGGACTTGGATCTTAAGCCACTTGGAAAATGATATGTATGAAATGCAATTTGGTATGTATGATAGTGGAGTTTGTCATCTTCTTATACAAGTTTTTGAAGTACTTTGTTTCATCATTGAGATTTTAAAATGTTGTAAGAAAATACAAGCATCTAGGTATAATTAAACCATGATGACCTGAGTACTACTTACATGGATTTTGATTTAGCAAGTTACTACAAGCATCTAAGTATAATTGAACCAAGATGACCTGAGTATTGCTTGTGTATCAACAAACAAGGATTACACCTGTTTCATGTTTAGACCTCTGATGTCCTCGATGATCATTATGTTGATCATGTCTTTAGACAAGGCTTCACATTACTAAAGATAAACCCACAAACAACAAACAAATAAAATAATTATGCCCCCATCATAGCTCCTCTAGTTTTTGACATCCCTGAGTAGCATAAAAAGATAATAACAAAAATCATGATATACGACTTAAACAAGCATTAAACCTTCTTGCATAGATGTATTTTTCATGCAATAATTGATAGAGTCATGTTTGATAGTTTTACGCAGGTTGGTGGTGTCATGTTTAGTTTAAATGTCTTCTTTCCAAGACAATGTTTTAAAGCTTGCTTTGTTGTGTTGCTTGTTGTCTAGTGATAAAACTACAATCTGGTTTGCTATCCTCTAAGTTGTAACATTCAAAAATCTAGTTCACTAACTAGGTCAAGGATTTGCCCCCAGTCAAGTAAAGAATTGATTTATTATGGACAAATGGACAATAGACATGAAGAAACGGGCCCTAAGGGATTGACCTAGTGCCTCGGGGGCTCATTGATAAATGGCCTTGCCTACGTGACGACACAGAGGCAACGTAGTTTAGGGTATGTACTTTGTGGACCTAGGACTTAGGTGATGGGAAATTGGGTGGAACAGACAGACAAAAGGATGGGTGATAAGGGATGGAAAGGATGGGAAGCCTCAGTGGCTCATCAATGATGGCCTTGCCTACATGATAGCTCAGAGGAGACGTAGTTCGACAACGGTTCAATGGATTGGCTTGAGGATGGACAACAAGATGGATGCAAGTTTGGGTTGACAGCTTGGTGAGAAAAGCTGATAAGGATGAGTGAACAACAATCCATGGTAGGTATCCTGAAGTGATTGGGTGTTTGCGGTTAGAAGAGATGGATGAGGAACAAGGTCCAAAAAGATGAAGGAAGCGGTTGATCACAAATGGCACCTATTTCCAGGTTTTCACCACTTTCTTTTATTTGCACGATAGTTAAAATACACATGACACCTATTTTCCAGGTTTTCATCATGGTATCTATCCAAGGTGCCTGTTTACCAAGTTTTCACCAGAGGATGATTTTTTTGCTATTTTTCCTTTTTCCTTTTTTTGACTCCCTTGCATTGGGGTTTTAGGTGTAGAACTTGCGAAGATGTATGCTGTTGATGGGATCATTGAACAATTCACCTTCTGATGTGGCCAATTGGTAAGCACCTGATCTATAGGCAGCAACTATGACATAGGGACCCAACCAATTGAGTTCAAATTTCCCCTTTTTCTCTCTATCTTGCTGATTTCTTGGATTCTCTCTTAGAACTAAGTCATCCACCTGGAAGACTCGTGGTTTGACCCTGTGATTATAACTTCTCAACATTATCTACTGGTATGCCTTAAGATGGTTTAAGGCATGTTGTCTTTGTTCTTCTAGCAGCTCTAGCTCATGGAGTCTTGATACTCTATATTCCTCATCATTTATGAGACCCTTTAACGGCACCCTGAGGGAAGGTAACTCAACTTCTATAGGCAAGATGGCTTCAGAGCCATAGACAAGGGTGTATGGTGTCGCATCTATGGGAGTGCATATACTGGTTCTGTAGGCCCACAGAGTGGGGTTCAATTACATATGCTAGTCACGACCAGCATCATCGACAGTCTTTTTAAGTATCTTCAATATAGTTTTGTTTGATGCCTCAACTTGACTATTACCTTGCAGGTAGTATGGAGTGGAGAAGTGATGCTGAATGTGGAATTTATCATAGAGTTCTTTCACATCCTGATTCTTGAAAGGTCACCCATTATCCGTGACAATGGATAGTGAAATACCATATCTACATATGATGTAGTTAAGGATGAAAGAGGAGATTTGTTTTCCTGTGACGTTGGTTAATGGAACGGCCTCAATCCACTTCGTGAAATATTCAATGGTTGTGATAATGAATTTGTGGCCATTGGAGGATGAAGGGTGAATCTTGCCTACTAGATCAAGTCCCCATTGGCAGAAGGACCAGGGTGTCGTTAAGGGTTGCAACTCTTGAGCGGGTGCATGTATCAAATTACGGTGAATCTAGAATTTCTTGCACCACTTCACAAAATTATAGGAGTATTTTTCCATAGTTGGTCAATAGGATCTGAGACACATGAGTTTCTTCACCAAGGTAGGACCACTAGAGTGTGTCCCACATATTCCTTCATGTACTTCACTTAGAGCGGTCTGATATTCCTCACTATCCAAACACCTAAGGAGAGTACCATCTAAACCTCGTCGATACAGGGTGTTTGCGATGATGGTATATCGGGCTGCTTGGCGTATGAATGTTTGTTTCTAGTGTAACATCAAAAAATGTCCCCTTGGGGGCTTTTCCCTCATAAGGTTTAGCTCTCGGGACTTTTGCATGCATTTAGGACATCTTACTTCATAATTTGGCATCCTGATGGAATGAGCCATAGGTAACATGACAAATGGGACCTAGGAGGACCCCTTGAGTTTTACCCTACCCAAAATAAGGGGGAGGACTTGGGCACCTGCACCCTAGTCCTGCCCTATTTTGGGGCAGTTCTAATTTTTGGGTGTTAGTTTATGGCCGTTATTTGGGTCCTATGCCGACACGGTAAGTTTGAATTACGAAAATCTTGGTGGGATTATTTGTAGTTGCATATAAAAGCATGTTTAGGCATTCATTTGTAAACTAGATGATTAATAGCAAGCTATTGTGTTCTCAAGGTGATTCAAGGCTTTTATTGTGTTGCAAGAGAAGAATTGTGTTGTCTATGTGTTTGTGTTCACAGATTTGAGCATCCATTCATCATGGAATGAAGAGCATCTTCCTCCCATGATATATTCACTACAAGGTGACATTATATTATGTTTTCATCATCATTTCCTTTAATTTTTGCCTCTACTTCACAAGGGCACACACTCTCTATTTTACAACGGTGTTCAGAGACTTAAGTGTCCTTTGGGGCTTGACTGAGGCAAGTCTCTAAACACCACAGCCCCCTACCAAAGTTTTGTGATTGTAGTTTACAGGTGTCACATCTAGAAAAAGTAGAGTTGTAGCAGGGATCAACAGACATCAAGGATTTAGGATCTGAAGAGAAGTAGGACACCAGAGCCTTTTTGGGACTTGGGTGCTCGATCTTGTGTCCTCTGCAGTTGAATTTATGGAAACAGAAGTTACAGTGCTGATCAATGTCAGAAGGAGGTCAGGATCCCGCAAAGAAACTAGTACCTTGGACTTGGACGCCCACTCCTGTGTCCCTAACTTTTTCACCTGGGAACCCCAAAACAGGTACTCTCTGATTTGATACTTTACTTCCCACTGCAAGATGTTTTTCTGTTATTCTTCCATTTACAGTCATATTTGCAAAATTAGGGTTTTAATGGTCAATTGAGCATAAGAGAAAGAAAATTGATAATTAAATATCCTAATCCAAGTTTCCCTACATCTCACAGTGACCTAAGGTATTATAGTGAATTGCCACTCAACCCTAGATCCTTGAATGTAAAGGGTGAAAGGAGGATTCAACATCCAAACACTAAAACATTAAACAATCCAAATTTTACCCTAAACATTTTGGTGAGCTTGTGTTTTTGGACTTAAATTGCAACTTGGTGAGTGTGTGTCTTCAGATTTGGATTGATTTCATTCATTCATATAGTCTTTCATCTTATTGCATTGAGAAAAATTCAAAAAAATTGAAAAAGTTGAAAAATTCAAAAAAATTGCATTGTTTAGCTTACTAAATTGCATCATTTCTTTCTAAATTTTCCTAATTCATGATTTTGGATCAGATCTGATATAAACTATAGAAAAACACAAAAAATCAGAAATTTGCACTACATTTTCATCATTAATTTGCTAGGCTTTTGTAGAAATTTTGACAATTTTCATTAAACCTAGTAATTCTAAAATCTAGGGTTAGTAGGCAAAATCTTCTTTCAAATTTTTCTACTAATTTTAGAGGCTCATGCAAATTAGAATTTGGCTTTAGTCTTGAATTTTAGTGTAAATTTTCATTTAGATTCAAAATATTTGTATTTTTGCATAGAAAATTTTAACAAAAACTAGCAATTTTCATGCATTTTCATTAGATTTGCATATTAAAGATTGGAAATTATTTTAAGATCTGAGAGTAATTAATTTCTATCATAAATTAGACTTCAAAATATTCACATAGCATTTTGTCCCAAGATCTCAAACCTAGGGCTTCAAAAACACTGATTTTCACTAAATTTGGCCTTATCGACTCTATAAACTTGCACCATAGGCATGTTGTGAAAAATATATTTACATTAACTGGCTTTTATTAGGGTAATCATTTTCTAACCCTCCTAAAAATCTTCACAACACCCTTTTAATGGGCTCTTGTATTGAAAATTCGGTGAAAAACTACATATTTTAGCTCTTTTTGCCCTAGGGTTTGACCTAGTTTGCACTCCAAGCGTGTTGTAACAAATTTTATGGATTGAGTTAACTGATATCATCAGTATTAATTTCTTTACATCCTAAAATTCATTACAACACACCCTTTTCTAGGTCTTGTAATTGAAAAATCATGAAAAATTGCATATTTTTCTATATTTTCACTAGGGCTTTACCTTAAGTGGCACTAAAAGCGTGTTGTGTTGGGTATTTTGGCACCAAGTGGCTATTATTACTGATATTATTTTCTATCCATAATAATTTTCCTTACAACACCCTTTGTTATGCTTTGTTGCATTGAGTTTTGGTGAAAAAAGTGCCTCTTTTGATATATTTCCACTATATTTTGACTTGGCATTATCTTGGATTTGCATCAAGAGTGTGTTGAGAAGGATAATATATCTATTTTGGACTGATATCAGACATATAATTTCCTTCCATTAATCAAAATCCTTACAACATCCTTTGTTTCATTCATTTACATTGAAAATAGTACAAAAATCAAGCATTTTAGGTCATTTTTGCATATAGTTTTGCACTTGTCTCTTGCATACTTTTAAAAAGATCTTAACATCTGATTTTGCATTGATGTTACAAGTCATTTCATTATGGCATCTTCATCTCATTGCTCTTTGGTATCTTTACATGTATATATCAAAAACTTCTAGAGTTTCTACAAATTTCTTAATATGAATCCTCATGTGCTCACTTATTTACAAGCTATGTATCACAAGGATATATTTAAATACTCCTCATTTAAAATCCTTGACTATGTATCTGATTTTGACAACTTCACTTCTCTCATAAATACATACCCTTGGGTCATAGGAGATTTGATAAAACACATTGAGAATGATGAGAGTGAAAGTTCTCTTAATGCTTTGGATTTAATAGCTAAAACATATGGTGATGAAGATGATGATGATTCCATAGTTGAAAGACCAATAATATTAGATGAGAAGACCATAGATAGCCCTATTAATGATGTAATGCCTAATCTTCCTATCAATATTGTACCTTCCTCTCATCCCACTGCTCTCCCTAGCTAAGATGTAGCATTAGTGGATGAGAAAAGGTCTCTCACATTAAATCCTTTAGGGATGGATGTTGGGTGCAATCAAGAGGGAAACAATGTTAATTCAATCGTCATTAATAGACCTTGTAGCAATATTCCTAAGATGATTGTCCAAGGGGCACCTAGTGCACCCTCTTGTTTAAAGTTGGTAATTACTATTCAAGGTCGACCCCCAGATTATATCTATAAATATGCACAACAAATTGCTCAACCAAGTCAAGGTGTTCAAAATGTGTTAAAACAACCACACCACAATGTGATTTCTCACACATATAACACCCGTAATAACAAGCAAAGTAACCAAGCACAACATGTGCCTATCTCTCTTCCATGTTCTCAACCTATGGTCCCTCTATCACCTCGCCTTACTCATAAAAGTGGTCAAGAGTATGATCTTGTCAAACAGCTTCGCGCTACTTCGGCTAAGATCTCTCTTTGGAATTTAATACAAACATCGCCTACATACCATGGAATTCTCCAAGAAGCTTTACAAAAGGTGATTGTGCCACCTGCTGTTAAGCCGAATGATGTAGCAGCCGTATTGGATAGTATGCATGTGACAAAAACATATATACTCTTTTAACCACATGAATTACCATCAGTAGAAGTTCAAAACCAATATGATCCTCTCATTATCTTTGTCACAATAAACAAATCATTGGTTAAGAGAGTTATGATTGATAATGGATTGGCTCTTAATGTTTGTAGCATTGACCTACTACACAAAATCAAGGTTGACACATCACAAATCACACCAAATGGCATTAGCATTCATGGCTTCGATAATGTTGGATGACAATCTATTGGCACTATAACTCTACCTATACAAGTAGGACATGTGCTTGTGCCTACCCTGATTCATGTCATGCCTAGTTGTTTATCTTACAGCATGATTCTTGGTAGACCTTGGATTCATACATCAGGGACAATCCCTTCCACTCTACATCATTCAATCAAATTTATATTCAAAGGTAAACTTCATACTATTCATGCTGATCCTGAACCAGATAACTGTTTACACATTGAAATGTGAAAACCAGTTTACAATCATATGAGCTTAAATAATTTGTGAGGTGACCCATCAATGACTAATGTTGTACAAGACTCTCAACCATTGAATGCACTTGTTGATGATGATTGGGGTTCATTAGATTTTAACCCTTGCAGTACAGGGGAATACAAATTTAATAAACCTGACACATCAAAAGTCGCATCGATCTCGTCTAAATAATCTTTTGAAACATCTCAGAAAAACAAAGTTTCCTTGGTTGAAAATAAAGACAATACCCTTACCTATACTACAAATTATGATACCTATGAGGCTTCACCTTCTTCTAAAGAAATGGACTCTCTATATGGTCGTGGATTTCAAATCTTGTACAAAAATAATGACTATGTAGGTAATGGTTGTGGTGTAAATCAACAAGGAATTAGAGTACCTTTACAAATTGTTGGAATTAACTACACAACCAGTATAGGATATCATTCTTTGAAACCCACCAAAGCCTCTTGTCATCCTAAACTTAATGTTAATACAATATTAAAACAACATGAGAGATATCCTAAATGTGTATGTTCTTAATGATGGTGCTACCAGGTAAGTATCTCTAATCCTCTATCTCTCTCGCGATGTGCTTCCCCTGTGATGTGTTATATGTTGTTTAGGCCTCGTAGGATGACCCCCAATTCTCCCGTAAGGTCCAGGATACAAGGAGACTGCCTCTGTTGTGACGTTCTTCTATTTGTATCATCATTCTTCTATATTGCCTCTCTCTGATTTCATTGTTGTGTGTTGTGTCTTACAAACATAGCGTTGCGGTTGGTGACTTGGGGGCACCCTCCTACGTGATTGTCCCTAAGACACTTGTTTCTCCTCTCTTATTTATTGTTTCCCTTCCTCTAGTGTTTCTATCTAGCGGGCGGATGATGACAAACATTTACACTGATGCGAACCTAGTGTCCTTTTCAAGAGCAATAAAAAAATGGACTTATTTCCTAATATGACGATGGGGTTGTATATTTTATCCGATGCTTGGCTAGTGGAAGCACTCGTGCTTTCCGCGTAGTGAATTTGATGATCTTTTATCTCATTTACAAACCTTAACAATACTGCTGCTCTATGCACCTTTGTTTGTCTTTGAATCTAGCCTTGGTGGTACTCTATTCAGAGAGCTTTGTGATATAGCCCCATGGTTATCCTCAAACTCTGAATTCATTGTATAACCTTGTCTCTTTGTTTGGTTAATCATATGCATTGATGTTGTTGTTTATCATGATGTTGTAGACACTAACATGTTTCTTGCAGGGATGTGTTTGTGGGAACATTTTGGTGATCGTAAAGTACATGTCACCTCCAGGGGGCATGGGCTTTGTGAAAGTCTATGTTCCCTTGTATGTTTTCTTTCTACCTTAACGTGCTTGATATTGATGCATGATATCCACCACCTTAAGGTGGGGGCATATATAAGGTAAGTTGTCTGTTGTAGATGTTAGCAATGTGCTTGTCCTCAGGTGTAGATTAGTGCGATGAGTACTTCCTGCACCCTGAGTTTGTTTGCAATCAATCAATCAATATTGAAATCTATTGCGTATACCTCCTTTTCACTATAAGGTGTCTCCGTGATGCGGGTGGGGTTGTATACTTTTGAGCTCATACCTCCTTTTCACCGTAAGGCATCCCCGTGATGCAGGTGGGGTGGTATACCATGCTTACTTTTCACTGTAAGGTGTCTCTATGAGATTGGTGGGGTTGCATTTTCAAAAGTCCTCTACGGAGGTAGGGAGTGGTTCTGTGACTAACTCAACCCTTAAGTGTGTTTTCGGTGATTGTTGTGGCAAAGCCTATGTTAGATTTAGGGCAGACAACTGAGAGGGGGGGTGAATCAGTTGTACAAAACTTTCTTCCTATTAAACATTTAAATCCACTTTGTAATTCAGCAGCATAATGATAAATCAATCATGGAAACATAATGCATTAAATCAAGAGCAGAAACATATTTACACACAAGACACCAAGATTTTTGACGTGGAAAACCTAGTTAAGGGAAAAACCATGGGGTGATTAACCCAAGATTGTATTCTCTGTTAGAAGAATAGAAAGAACAAACGACACATGCCAATTAGGGCTCACTGCCTGAGCACACTGCTCACAAGAGGCCCCCTACCTACAAGAGACACACTGTTTATAGAATAATAAGTATCACATACTTGAACTGGAGAATAGCATCTTCACCATGCTTGAATCAGTTCCATTTAAGCCCAATACTTTTGCTCTGCCTTTTGCTCCTCTTCTATTTATCACACACTCATCACCACAAGACTCGATTGAAATGACTTTACAATCCCTTATTTATACAAGACATCAACTTAAGAATAATCATCTAAGTCGGCAAACATCTACAAGATTATCCATAAGATGTGTGACTCATCCGGTCGGCCAGACTTAGGAAGAACACCATCATCTGGAAGTAATTCTTCAATTGCGAGCTCAAAATCTAATGCGGACCACCAACACGAATTGGACATGATCTAAAGATCTCCACAAGCTTGCCTAAATCACCAAGAACATCCACACTACATCTTCTTACTGAAATCCTTCTCTCCTTCATCTGGAACCTCAAGAACATAGTCTGTCACAACTGTCATAATGGAAAAGATGCTTGCGGACATCCAGACCATGAACCATTTGAGTTGTCACTCCTCATGGACTTCCTAAACACTCCACCAAGTCCACAAAATAGGAAAATGCATTTCCGGATCTCACCAGACCTATCTGTATCACTATGTCACCTCTGAACACTTACCAGAACCAGTTTTACTTGAGCGGCCACAACTTCTACAGATCATCATGTGGACCTCTAAAATCTTTACTGGATCAACTTAAGACACATATCTACAAACCCTTTGAACCGCTTCCTTTTATCCTCATCTTATCCTGGATCTTTACCTTACTGTCTTCAATGTTCTTCTCTGTTCCTGATATGACCAATTTTCTCAATATCCTCAGCAAACAGTTCATCCAATCCTTATCATTAATGCAATAGGAGTATATTGACATGAATGACAACATTGGTTAGTCTCATACTTGCAACAATCTCCCCCTTTGTCATTGATGGCAACATATGATGTGAAAAACTATTTTGATCATCAAGACAAGAACTTTTCTTTTCTGACATAACTCCCCCTATCACCAACAACCATTCACATGTCTTCTCTTCCTTTACTACTCCCCCTTTGAATAGAAAACACTTGTTTTTCACATGACTTCTGTCCCCCTTTGACATCAATTGAGAAGGGCACATACTTGCAACTCCACCATTTCAGAATCATACTAGCTGCTCTCCCTAAGTAGCAACTCCCCATCATCAATCTGGACCACAAGATATGATTGTGATATCCACCAGACTGATGCACATCAGTACACCTTAGTTCATCACCGGAGGGGTAATAACCCCTAACTTCTCCGTAAGATACTCAAAAGAGTCCTTAGGTAGAGGTTTAGTAAAGATGTTTGCAATCTGATCCTTGGAAGGCACAAACGCCAATATGACTTCATTCTTGTTCACTTGCTCTCTCAAAAAGTGAAACTTGATGGATATATGTTTAGTCTTTGAATGCAACACTGGATTCTTAGATATATTTATTGCACTTGAATTATCACAGAAGATTGTGATAGGCTCCTCATACTCCACTCTTATGTCTCTTAGCATTTGCTTCATCCACAAAACTTGAGTGCAACTACCTGCTACTACAATATATTCTACTTCTGCAGTGGACAGAGCTATTGCCTCTTGTTTCTTGCTCAACCAAGAAACTAATCTCTTCCCCAAAAAGAATGCTCCACCACTGGTACTCTTCCGATCATCCACATCTCTTGCCCAATCCGCATCTGTATATGCATGAAGAGAAAAATCATGATCTCTGGGATACCACAATCCATATTCAACTATCCCTTTTCGATATCTAAAAATCCTCTTGATTGCCATGACATGAGATTCTCTAGGATCAGCTTGGAATCTAGCAACAAGACCAACAACATTCATAATGTCAGGTCTAGTTTGAGTGAGATATAATAGTCCTCCAATCATTAACCTATACATTTTCTAATCAGCCTTAGGAGAGTCATCATCTTTTCTTAATTTACATCCGATTGCCATGGGAGTATTCATTGGCTTTGAGTCTTCCATCCCAAATTTCTTCAATAATTCTTTCACATATTTGGTCTGAGAAATGAATATTCCTTACTTTGTTTGAGTGATTTGTAGACCCAAGAAGAAATTCATTTCCCCAAGCATGGACATCTCAAATTCACTTTTCATTTGATTTGCAAAAGTTTTGCACATACTGTCTCTTCCTCCAAAAATGATATCATCAACAAACACTTCAACAATCAAGATGTTTTCATGACCAATTTTGAAATATAAATTACTATCAGCAGTACCTTTGTTGAAACCAATCTTCAAAAGATGCTTATCCAATCTTTCATACCAGGCTCTTGGTGCTTGCTTCAGTCCATACAGTGCTTTCTTCAACTTGCAAACCATATCACCATGATCAGACAATTGAAATCCATCCAGTTGCTCAATGTATACTTCTTCTTCCAAGTCACCATTCAGAAAGGTAGACTTGACATCCATTTGATATACTTTGAAATCCTTGAAGGCAGCAAAAGCAAGAAATAATCTGACTACTTCAATTCTTGCCACCGGAGCAAAAGTTTCTTCAAAATCAATTCCTTCTATTTGAGAGTAACCCTTGCAGACCAATCTGGCTTTATTTCTGATTACTTCACCAACTTCATTTAGTTTGTTCCGGAAGACCCATTTGGTTCTTATCACATTCTTATTTCTAGGTTTGGGAACAAGATCCCAAGTGTGATTTTTCTCAATTTGCATCAGCTCTTCCTCCATTGCTTTAGTCCAGTTTTCATCATTGCAATCTTCATTCACTATTTTAGGTTCAATCTTTGAAATCAGACAATACTCTTCTAAATTTTGAGCAATCCTCCTTCTTGTTTGTACACCTTTGCTTTTATCACCTATGATCTGATCTTCAGATTGGTTCAGCCTTACATATCTGGAAACTTTGGGAGTTTCTTGCACTTTTGATTCTTGATAAGGTTCATTCAAACTCATCTCTTCTTCCTGATTTACTGGATCAGTTTGAATTTGAATTTTAGAAGGGGCTTGGGCTCCTTGAGTCAAAACGCCATTTTGATCATCTTCATCATATTCATAAAACCTTGAGGGTTTTTCAATTCCTTCATCAACCTTCACATTTGTACTTTCTATAATCTTTCTTAGTCTCTTTATAGCACCAGTATGCTTTGCTTTGAGTAGAGTAACCCAAGAATATTCCTTCATCACTTCTAGCATCAAATTTTCCTAGATCTTCATCTCTTTTAATGTAACATTTTCTACCAAAGACTCTGAAATACCTCACAGTAGGAGTGATACCAAACCGAAGTTCATAAGGAGTCTTACCGATATTGCTTCTAATTTGTACTTGATTGAGAGTATAGACTGTAGTACTGACAGCTTCTCTCCAATAGATTTGAGGAACATTTACTTCCATCATCATGGTCCTAGATGCTTCCTGGATGGTCCGGTTCTTTCTGTCCACTACTCCATTCTACTGTGGAGTCCTAGGAGCAGACATCTATCTTTTTATTCCATGTTTCTCACAGAATTCTATGAATTCACCGGATGTGAATTCTCCACCTCTATCAGACCTTAGACATTTCAATTTTAATCCGGTTTCATTCTCTACCATAGCCTTGAATATTTTGAATTTCTCAAGAGCTTCTGATTTCTCTTTCAAAAAAGTTACCCACATCATCCAGGAATAGTCATCAATTAATAACATGAAGTATCTATCCCCTTGCACACTCCTGATTCTTGCTGGACCACATAGATTAGTATGAACTAAGTCCAATAATCTGGTAGAAGATTGTTCCTTGCTTTTGAATGAGACTCTGCTTTGTTTACCTAACTGACATTCTTTGCACAAACTATTTGTAGGTTTCACTAATTTTGGAAGATCTCTTATAGCCTGAGTGTTGCTTATCTTGATGATATTATCAAAATTCACATGACACATCCTCCTATGCCATAATCAACTCTGATCAATTTGCACAAATAGACAACTTTTACCAGTACCAACTAAATGGAAGATATTACCTTTTGTTTGAGTACCGGATGCAATCTCTGTTCTAAAACTTTCAAAGATCTTGCATTTTCCATTCTTGAATCGGAGATCATAGCCTTTGTCCACCAACTGTCCAACACTGAGAAGATTGTGCTTTAGACCTTCAACATATAGTACATTACTGGTTTTATTCTTTCCATCAAAAGAAATGGTCCCTCTTCCTTTGATTTTGCCAGCAGAATTATCACCAAACTTTACCACTCCTCCTTTATACCTTTCCAAATCTATGAACTTCTTTTTGTCACCTGTCATATGGTGAGAGCATCCACTGTTAATGACCCAATCATCCTTTTCTTCAACTTGGGCAGCCAAAGCTCTTTCCACAATTTTATGATTGACAGATACAGAGGATATTGGTTCTTCTTCCTTGATGGAAATGAACACCCAGTCACTTCCGGATTTGTTTCCTATCTCTGATTCATCATCTGTTACTCCTTCATTATCATCATCTTCATGAACATAGTAACAATTCTTTTGGAACCTTGATCTGTTAGGATTTGGCCTTGAAAATCTTTTCAGACACCTTGAGGCAAAATGACCAATCTTATTGCAGTTAAAACACTTAAAAGGCAATTTGCCTTCATACTTACCAGATCCTCTTGGCAGTCTTTTTGCAATAAGGGCTTCAAGTTGAGTAGTTTCTGCTTCTTCTTCCAGGTCTTTTCTTGTTTTTTCATACCATGATAGTTTCCTTGAAGAGTTCTCTCCTGGATCAAACCTTTGTTTACATTTTACAGAGGCACTAGCTTTGAATGCAAATTCAGTCTTGGGGGGGGCATCTCCAAACTCAATTAATTCAAATGTAGCCAATTTACCAACCAATTGATCTCTTGTGACACCTGAATGGGCTCTGAATTCTTCAATGGCAGCAACCTTGTATTTATAAGAAGCATGAAGTGATCTGAGAACTTTGCCAACAATCTCATCTTCATCCAAGACTCCACTAGCACATCTAATACCACAAACAAGCTCATTTACTCTTGGCATAAAAGTAGTGATATTTTCATCTTCTCTGATCTTCAGATTTTTGAATTTTCCTTTCAGACTCTGTAGCTTTGCACATTTGACAAACTTGTCTCTTTCATGTAGAAGTTCCAGTTTTTCCCAAATCTCAAAAGCAGTTTCTAGGTCAACAACATTTGTAAGCTCTGAATCAGACAAGGCACTTAGAAGGGCTTCTTTAGTTCACAGATTATTTTCAGCATCTGTGATTTCACTTGCGGATTTCAGGCCATTCTGTGGAGGTGTATACTTCATTGTAGCCATGGTCCAGTACTGCATTCTGATACATTGCAAGTGACATTGCATGCGACTTTTCCAAAGATTAAAATTGGTTCCATTAAACTTCGGACTATCCTTCTTATAGGACGACATCCTAGATCTCCTTAAGCGGTTAAGCTCTTTTAGAAGAACTTAGCTCTGATACCAATTGTTAGATTTAGGACAGACAACTAAGAGGGGGGTGAATCAGTTGTACAAAACTTTCTTCCAATTAAACACTTAAATCCACTTTGTAATTCAGTAGCATAATGATAAATCAATCATGGAAATATAATGCATTAAATCAAGAGCAAAAACATATTTACACACAAGACACCAAGATTTTTGACGTGGAAAACCCGGTTAAGGGAAAAACCATGGGGTGATTAACCCAAGATTGTATTCTTTGTTAGAAGAATAGAAAGAACAAATGGCACATGCCAATTAGGGCTCACTGCCTGAGCACACTGCTCACAAGAGGCCTTCTGCCTACAAGAGACACATTGTCTACAGAATAATAAGTATCACATACTTGAACTAGAGAATAGCATCTTCACCATGCTTGAATCAGTTCCATTTAAGCCTAATACTTCTGCTCTGCCTTTCGCTCCTCTGCTCTTTATCACACACTCATAACCACAAGACTTAACTGAAATGACTTTACAATCCCTTATTTATACAACACATCGAATTAGGAATAATCATCTAAGTCGGCAAACATCTACAAGATTATCCGCAGGATGTGTAACTCATCCGGTTGGCCAAACTTAGGAAGAACACCATTATCTGGAAGTAATTCTTCAATTGCGAGCTCAAACTCCAATGCAGACCACCAACATGACCTGTACATGATCCAAAGACCTCCACAAGCTTGCCTGAATCACCAGGAACATCCACACTACATCTTCTTACTGAAATCCTTCTCTCCTTCATCCGGAACCTTAAGAACACAGTTTGCCACAACTGTCATAATGGAAAAGATGCTTACGGACCTCCAGACCACAAACCATTTGAGTTGTCACTCCTCATGGACTTCCTTAACACTCCACCAAATCCACAGAACAGGAAAATGCATTTCTGAATCTCATCGGACCTATCTGGATCACTATGTCACCTCTGAACACCTGCAAGAACCAGTTTTACTTGAGCGACCACAACTTCTTCAGATCATCATGCGGACCTCTGAAATCTTTACTTGATCAACTTAAGACACATATCTACAAACCCTTTGAACCGTTTCCTTTGATCCTCATCTTATCCTGGATCTTTACCTTACTGTCTTCACTATTCTTCTTTGTTCCTGATATGACCAATTTTCTCAATATCCTCAGTAAATAGTTCATCCAATCCTTATCATTAATGCAACAAGAGTATGTTGACATCAATGACAACACCAGTTAGGCCCATACTTGCAACAACCCAATCATCGGTGTGTGCTTGTAATGTGCCTGAGATGGTGTTGGACCTAGAAATAGGAACACACCATCACTTGTCTATCGTGTTTTCTCTGTGTCTTCAAGTGTGTGTGTTTTGGCATGCTTGTTTTGTTTGGCATGTTTGTTTCCCCATATGCAATTTGCATTTTGGGAGGTTTTGCGTGTCTTGCGTGTGTGTTGCCCCATATATACAAAGACTTGTACGATGAGTGCATCATGTATTATGGGAGGTTTGTTTACTCTCAGTACTTGCATCTACATTTCATATATATGAGAAAAAGAAAAGAAAAGAAATCATGCCTGTCTTCCATGCATTAATGTGTCTTCAATGCATTGAATGTCTTCTCTGTGTTCTGCGTGACTGTAACTGTCTTGTCCATGTTTTGCATGCATGTTACTATCTTCTTTGTGATTGGCATGTCTTCTCCGTGCTTGGTGTGTTTGCTGTGTTTGTGACCTTACTTTAATGCATGTATTGGCCTCATGTTTATACATACATTAAAGTGGGGGCTAAATGTAACATCAGAAAATTTCCCCTTGGGGGCTTTTCCCTCATAAGGTTTAGCTCCTGGGTCTTTTGCATGCATTTAGGACATCTTACTTCATAATTTGGCATCCCGATGGAATGAGCCATAGGTAACATGACAAATGGGACCTAGGAGGACCCCTTGAGTTTTATCCTGCCCAAAATAAGGGGGAGGACTTGGTCACCCGTGCCCTAGTCCTGCTCTATTTTGGGGCAGTCCTAATTTTTGGGTGTCAGTTTATGACCATTATTTGGGTCCTATGCCAACACGGTAAGTTTGAATTATGAAAATCTTGGCGAGAGTGTTTGTAGTTGCATATAAAAGGATGTTTAGGCATTCATTTGTAAACTAGATGATTATTAGCAAGCTATTGTGTTCTCAAGGTGATTCAAGGCTTTCATCGTGTTGTAAGAGCAGAATTGTGTTGGCTATGTGTTTGTGTTCATAGATTTGAGCATCCATTCATCATGGAATGAAGAGAATCTTCCTCCCATAATATCTTCACTACAAGGTGACATTATATTGTGTTTTCATCATCATTTCATTTAGTTTTCGCCTCTGCCTCACAAGGGCACGTACTCTCTATCTGACAATGGTGTTTAGAGACTTAAGTGTCCTCCAGGGCTTGACTGAGGCAAGCCTCTAAACACCACAACCCCCTCCCAAAATTTTGTGATTGCAGGTTATAGGTGTCATATTTGGAAAAAGAAGAGTTGGAGGAGGGATCAACATAGATCAAGGATTCAAGATCTGAAGAGAAGCAGGACACCAGAGCCTTTTCAGGGCTTGGGCACTCACTCTTGTGTCCTCCACATTTGAATTTCTAGAAATAGAAGTTACAGTGCTGATCAGTGTTAGAAGGAGGTTAGGATCCCGCAAAGAAACTGGTACCTTAGACTTGGGCACCCGCTCCCGTGTCCGTGACTTTTTTTGCCTCGGAACCCTAAAAATAGGTACTCTCTGATTTGATATTTTACTTCCCACTACAATAGGTTTTTCTATTATTCTTCCGTTTACAGTCGTATTTGTGAAATTTGGGTTTTAATGGTCAATTGAGCATAAGAGAAGAAAAATTGATAATTAAACATCCTAATCCAAGTTTCCCTACATCTCACAGTGACCTAGGGTATTATAGTGAATTGCCACTTGACCCTAGATCCTTGAATGTAAAGGGTGAAAGGAGGATTCAAACATCTAAACACTAAAACATTAAACAATCCAAATTTTACCCTAAACATCTGGTTGTTTGATAGGTCAGGTGGTAGGATATTCTCTTTCAGATAGGTGTAAAATTTTCCATATAAGGGAGAATCGGACCCTATGATGTGGTAAATGGTGCTGGTTTCTGGGATTTCATAAGCTGGATGGGAGACTGGCTCCACCAAGAACTCATAACGTGAATGATTTTTAGGTATGTCAAGGAGGAATGCAATAGTAGCCATTGCATCTGCTGCTTTGTTTTCCGATCTTGGTACCTACTCGAAGGATATCACAAAAAAATATTCCTTGAAGTCATCCACCATATGCTTGTATGGTATCAGCTTCTCGTCCTTTATTTGATAATCGTCAATTACTTGATTAATGACGAGTTGTGAGTCCCCATACACATGAAGTTTTGTGACTTTCCATTCCACCACCATTTTGATGCCAATGACTAGTGCTTCATCCTCGGCTACATTGTTGGTACTTGGAAACATAAGTCTGTATGACTTAGGGATTGTATCTCCACGTGCTGTTACCAACAAGATTCCTACCCCAGATCCATGTTGAGTATAGGACCCATCAAAGTAAAGTTTCCAAGTTGTGGTAGTGATGTTGAAGATAGACTCATCTAGAAATTCAAAGCTTAATGGATTGTCATTTGTCAAAGGTGCATCCACCAGCTGATCTGCAATGACCTACCCCTTTATTGCTCTTCTATCTACATACTCAATATCAAATTCACTGAGTATCATGACCCATTTAGATATTCTACCTATTAGGGTAGCTTTGCTGAGTAGGTATTTTAACAGATCAATCTTCGCCACTAGCTTGATTGAGTGTGAGAGCATGTAGTGTCTCCATTTTTGTGAAGCAAAGACAACTGCAAGGCATGCTCTTTCAATTGGTGTATACTGCAGCATGTAACCTACTAGCATCCTGCTATTGTAGTAGATTTTTTGGTTGATGATCATTTGGTGTGGTTTCACTATCTTCATCTTTGTAAAGCCACTGTAAGACATCTTTTTCCTCACTCTCATTTGATAGGTTTCCCCTGTTGGCAAGAGACACTGCATAGCATTGATGGGTGTTGTCATTGATGGAAACTAAGATTGTTCCACACATCCACAGTGCAGTATCTGATCATACCAGAAGTTAGAATGATAATCTAAGTCTGGGAGCCTAAAATAGAGTATATAGCAGAGTCCAGTATTTTGGTCAGCGGATCTCTCCAGTTAATCATTATGTGTTGCAGATCTGAAGGAGTGTAGAGGGACACCAAGACAATCTAAATCCAAGTTTTTAGCCTCCGGTGGTAATGGGAACAGAAGTTATGAGCATCTAAATACTGGGTCCTATTATGACATAACAGTTTAATGAAGAACAGGTAGACTTATGTTAATTCTTGTGCGGACCCAATAGAAGTGTTTTGATGAACTGTGTATGAGATAGAATGTTAGTGGTCGACATGTATGATGATCTAGTGTTATTTTTGGTATGCATCAATATTGGTGTATGGATCTAGCCGACAGAACAAACCTTTCTTAAAGAGTTCAAAGTGTTGTTGTTGCTGACTGGTAAGTGATTGCAATTCAAGATAAGGATATATATAGCCGATGATTGTGGATATTTTGTAAGTGTATGTGAATAAGGTGTGTATGGAAAAGAGCAAAAATTCAAGGAGCAAATGAAGGTAGATCAGTAAGAAGAGCAGAGCAAAGATGAAATGTGTAAGATCAGTTTTTATAATTAACTGGAACTGAGATTCATGCATAGGTAGATGCTATTAATTAGTTCAAATCTCTGTAATTCTCTTGTAATATTTTATTAGGCAGTGAGCCTCCATTTTGAGTAGTGAGCTTTGGGCAGTGAGCCCGAATGCATGTGCATTCCCATTTGTAAAATACTTTTAACAGAGTATAAATTTTTGTGGGTTAACCCCCACCATGGTTTTTCCCTTAACCATGTTTCCACGTCAAAATTCTCGGTGTCAAGTGTGTTATCTATGTTTTTACTCATGTACTGTTTATATCTTTGATTTGATGATTAATCATGAAGGAAGCATAAAGTAAGAAAAGTTGAAATAAGTGATAACTGATTCACCCCCCCCTCTCAGTTGTCCAGACCTAATCTAATGTTAAAAGATAAATTAAAGAAATATCTGCAAAGAAAAAAGGAGCTACTTCTGTAGCTATCCAGTTTACCTGAAGAAAATGACTCGAATGAAGATTTGAAAGAAAAAAACAAAAGAATGTGAAAAGATCTCAAAAGAAGTTGCTGTTTTGAAAATTGAAATGGAATCTGGGGTGATGAGGCAAACCAAAGAAAGTGAAGATAGGAAGAAAATTGAAGAAGATCTGAAACAAAAACTAAAAGAAAGATCTAAAGAATGTTGTAGATTGGATGGAATAGCTAACCATCTAGAGTTTGATCTACAAGAAAGTAGAGACAATGAGAGAGAACTTGAAAGGCAAATAGTCATTCTCAGACATGATCTAGATATTGTAAATGAATACAAGGAGAAGTTTAAGATAAGTTCAACAAAACTTGAAGCACTACTTGAAGGATAGAAAAGGGCCGATGACAAGCATGGTCTTGGATATGAGAAAGGTGCTCTGGATCCGGACAAAGAAATTTCCAACCTAAGAATGGGAGAAATAGACTTAGAAAACCTCTGGTAAGACAACCTAATGCTCAAAGATATCCATCATTTAATGGAAACTATTTCAATAGCAACAAATTTATTCATAGAGCTACTCAGTGCAGAAACAGAGTAAATCAAAATGGTCCATCTTTCTCCGGTCAATGCTTCAAGTGTAACAGGTATGGTCATAGATCAAATGAATGCAGAAGTATGACAATGAATAATCCCAATAACAGAAGAATTAGCAATTCTTTCAATGGTCACTACTTTGTTTGCAATGGGTTTGGACATATGGCTAATTAGTGCAGATCAAGAGAAAATTAGGTTTATAAGAAAAGAAATGTTGTATGCTTTAACTACAATAAATCTGGTCATATTGCAAGCCTCTGCAGAAGTAAAGACAATGGAAGAAGAGGTCTAGTGAATAGAATACTAGATGAACAAAGACAAGACAAAGGCAAAGAGAAAATTGATACGAATGACACTCAGGATGAATCAAACAAGATATGGGTTAGGAAAACCATTATAAACAACAACAATGGATCCGCACCGCAATCTGGTGCTAATAATTCCTCTGGGAATTAAGCTGGAAGTCTTGGCTCAGGGGGAGTGACATTACAAATCAAATTCCCCCAGCCAGTAAGTGCCTAGATTTGGCACAGTAAGAAAAGAGATGGATATGGCAAATTGCAGAATAATACGTGAAAAACTACTCAAAACTAAGCAACCGAATGTGCTAGGGCAGGGAATTTATTACAAAGGAAAATTAGGTGATGTGAAGCTTAAAAGGGTAATTCACTCCTCATTTCAAACACTTTGTATCAAGAGAAATCAAGAAGAAAGAAGTGGACAAGCTTAGAGCTGAGAATTCTCAAGAGTTGGAAGCGAGAAAATGATTTCCAAGCAAAAACCCTAATTTGCATAGCAAGGTATTTTCTATTTTTTGCGAAATCTTTTGAGTTCTCAATTTCTACAAATGGCTACACCTCTAGTGGTAGATGTTACTGAGAGGCCTCATCCCAAGTTCAAGAAGAATCCATTCAAATATGTAGAGGTTGAGTCACTAGGTGCCTTTTCTGGAGTTCCGTACGGGGTTTTACATGTCGAAGATATTAGGGCTTACATTCACTACAATATAGAGGAATTTGGAAATCTAAAACTACTAGATTTATTTGAAAACCACTTGAAGAATGACAGTCGCCAATTGAAACTAGAATATAAAACCTTAGAGAGAAAACACTTCATACAAGTTATTGAATTTATGTGTTTTGATGAAAGTGAATGGGTTAGGTATGTATTGAGTCAGATACATGATAAGTTTATGTGGTTATTGAAGTTGTTCAAGATCACAAAAGATGTAATCCAAATTGTGACTGGACTAAATGCAACCGGTGGGCAACCCATGCTTAAGGCTATG
The DNA here is from genome assembly GCA_027924645.1 of Cunninghamia lanceolata. Lineage (NCBI taxonomy): Eukaryota > Viridiplantae > Streptophyta > Pinopsida > Cupressales > Cupressaceae > Cunninghamia > Cunninghamia lanceolata. The sequence goes on from BSBN01000254.1 coordinate 18,505,451, forward strand.
AAAAATCAAACAATAACTGATGCAACTGGAGAAAAATTTGATAGAAGAGCTATGACTATCAATGACATCACTGATCCGGATGTCAAGTTTGCTTTGATGGTAGTTGGGTATAAGATTTACCACTCCAGTAGGGAGAACTCAATTTTTGGAACAACTATTTATGCCGCATATCAGATGATAAAGGAAAATGTGGATTATGATTTATGTGAGCTACTACAAAGCCAACTAATAGAAAACCTGAACAAAATAAAAAAGGACAAGAAAAATTCCTTCAAATATGGTTCCCTGGTGATATGTATATTCTTATACTTCATGAATGAAGTACCGGGAGTTTCGGATATACAATGGACATCAGACAGGCCAGTGGCATGGCAAATTAGGGATCATCTACATAGTCTTGGCGATACCCAGACACAAAAGACTGCTTTCTGGGGTTACTTCAAAAACTTCCAGAACTTGATGCATGCAAGGGAAATAATTCCTAGTTCAGTTGTTGAAAAGTATGAAAATGAAATATGTTTTATGGTAGACATAGATCAATGTTTGATGGAAGCTATAGAACCAAGGACAATGTGGATAATGCCAATGGGCTATGAAGTGAATGCAGAAATTCTGGACATGTATGCTCAACATCTCCTAAGCAAACCTAAAGACACCTCTGTTGAAAGGTTCAAAACATACAAGGAACTAAGCTTAAAGTTGCATGTGGAACTTAGACAACTGAAAACAAAAATAAAGGTACACAAGCAAGTGGAGATGTATGCAAAAAGAATTGGGATTACAAAAGAGACAGTGAAAGAAAATAGACAAAGGATTGAAAAGATAAAGAAGAGTACAGAGTAGGCAAAAAGTGATCCTGTAGTTCCCCCAGAAGCCACAAGGAAGACAAGGAGTTCTGCAACTCCTACTGAGCCTCTCAAGACCACTTCCACTAATAATTTGGAAGCCACTCCATTCGGTGAAGAAGGGAAAATAAAGAAAACCAAGGCAACAAAACCCCACAAAAGCACTCAAGATGATGAGGAGACAGAAATAGATGAAGAAGTGAAAGAAATAAGATCCAAGAAAGTCAAAACTTCAAAGATTTCTAAAGATCAACCATCCAGAAGCATAAGGGTCAGTAAAAAGCGGTTGCCATGACTATTAATGAAATTGTAAAGATAGTCACTGTTCATGGAAATTTAAAACCTATCAGAGTTTACTATGATAACCTTGATCAAGAAAATAAGAAAACTCTAGAAGATGCCATTATCATATATCTGAATAAATTCAATAGAGCCTTGTTGGAAATCTTACAAGAACTTCCCAAAAATTTGAGGAAAGTAATGGAAATGAGGAAAAAAGCAGCCAAGGAAAAAGATATAGAACTCAGAGAGTATGTTCTCTCCTCTTTATGCCCTGTGATGACCAGAAAAGAAGCAAATGAAATCCTTAGAGAAGTCAAAGATAAATTCAGAAGAAAAGTCTGGATGAACAAACTAATGCTTGGTGAGATTGAAGAAATTGCAAAGGAAATAGAGGAAATTCTGAGAAAGGCTTTAGACAAAAATAAATACTACATTGTTTTAGAAAAACAGGTTGAAGAAGACAATCCTTCTGCTCCGGAACAAAAAGCTCCAAAAGAAGAAACTGACAAAAGAATTAATGACCAAAGTATTACTCTAGATCCTTTGGAATTTGATTCATCAAATCTAAATATTGGAGAAGTTTAGGAAGAGGAACAAGTCAATCAGGAGGACATAGAAATGATAGAATAATTGATGCAGAGATAACTCCTCCATCTAACCACTTTGGGAAGAAAAAGGATGTTGCTACCACACAGAGTCCTTCGGATCTAGTAGCAAGTAGTGAAGAAGTAGAAATGAGTCCCTCAGAAGAGAACATAGAGAAGAATAATACAGAGAGAGAGGAGGAAAAAGGAAAGGAAGACAAAGTAGAAGAAGATGGTACAAATGTTGAAGCACCTAAAGCAAATGTAGAAAAATATGATGATCAAAAGAATGGTTCAGAAAATGTAGCAAGAGATGAGAAGGTGTCGTTGTACCTCATCATTTAATCTATTTTCCAGATGTCAATAATCCAGGGGTTGTGTCCATGGCTGTCTGCAACTAGGGATTCTACAGTTACCAATTTCTAGCTAATCCTAACAGCTTCTATAAATTGAAAAGAGATTAATCTATCTACTTGCTAAATTTAAGGAATACTAAAAATAGGATAAAACAAGAAATTTACTCAAAGCAATTTGAAAACATTCATCTTCCTATCAAAATCAACCAATACTTTGCATAACAGAAAGAAGTAATAAAATAATGTTACTAGCCTCCTGCCTTAGTGGTGAGAGTGGGCCCTTGCTCCACACCCTTGGGGCTGAAGGCTACAGTAAGAAATTAGCACAGAAGAAGATCACAACTAGATCCAATCCAATTCATTCACTCTGCATTCATGAAAATATTGCTAACACATAATTGAGATTTTTCAAGAATCAGAATAATTCCATCATTGTCTATATCTTCTGTTGTTTCTACAAGTATATATGAAAGTGAATGATGACTTAACACTTATCTTATCTATCAATTCCTCTATGAGATGACATCCATCTCTTTATTACACTAGCTATTTAACTATGAAAGAAAATCATGCAAATAAAAAGTAGACTTGAGTGGAACAGAAGTCCACTCAAAATCTAAGTTTGAGTCTTAATACATTTGGGCATCGAGGCCTTGAAAATAAGGGTATTGAATCAGTTCCATCGTAACTCATGCAAAATTTTTGAAAAGATAAAACTCTAGTAGTTTAACTAAAGATGACCCCTCACCACTCAGGTGATGATTTGAGTGAAATGAGGGTATTATGATCACTGCTGAGAGTGTTTGGTCGACAGCTTATGCTGGAAACATGCCCTGCTCTCAGGAGGTGTCAGAGATAAGTATTCCTGTCTGCAGCTCTGGAGATACTGTAGCGTTCTTTGTTCAGCTCTAGAGAGCATTCCTCATTCTTTCAAAACTTCAGGTGTGATGGTCCTCTGGTATTGTCTCTGGAGATGAGAGAAATTGCTGTTTCTAGTATCTACACTTGTTGAATCAAAAAGAGAGAGAGAAGTTCTGCATTTTTCCATCAATTCCATGCACATTAGTCACTTAATCAGAAATTATAATCTTAAGTAATCTATCTCAATTAATCATAAAATAGAACGATCTTGCTAGCTTATTTGGGTGCAGACATTAGGAAAGATGGACTTAGGAAGGAGAAAAGAGAGGCAAAAAGATGTATTTCATGAGTGCAACTTGGCACTCATCATCCCCCCCATACCTAAAGTTTGGCAGGTCCTCCTGCATCTCACATTCTGGATTTATTCTGGCGAAGCAGCTTGTCAGACAGGCTATAATCCTAGGCATAGGTGGTCCAGTTTGTTCGGTTGATATTACCATTGCCTCTGTACTCATTAACCTACTTCATCCAGTCTTGCATTTTTTCATCTTCCATCTGTTCTGCCCAAATAGGGAGCGGTTCAATTATTAGAGGGGGCCTGTACTGTCCACCTATCCATTCCTGTTTATGGTTATGCATTAATTTGGATATCAACTTTGCCTTTCTCATGAATAATCTCAAGTTTGCAGGGGTGAATACTTCTCTCAGTTTCTACTCCGGGGTCAAAATATTCCATCTCTTCTTTGCTACAACAAGTACTGGATTTATTGAATTGATTATAAAAAGGCTAAAATCGATGGAGCATTCCTACAAACTTTTCAGGTATAATGGCAAAATTGTGTTTGTACTATCAGGATGATAGATAAGGGACCTGAATTTGATCCTAAAAGCACCGGGATTGGGACATTCCTTCCTGATGAAAAGGTCTATTTTCAAATCCTTCTTGAGATTATCCTCCATCCTTTCATTCTAGATCTGATGATTCCTCATCAGGGACATAAATGCCTTAAGCTGACATTCCCCCACAAAATGATTAAGAATAAAAGTTATATCATTAGCACATAACTCATCTAAGTATAATTCACATAGGAAATTTTTGTCCTCATCATTGCTCCTGGTATATGTTGTTATGAATCCTTCTGCTGTTTCTGTATCCTCAACCAGGTCAGATAGGACCAACGAGAATTTCCTTTGCAGTACCCTTTCCTGTAAGAACATGGAGTAGCTGGCACTTGGAAGTCTGCATGATAGAATCTCTAGAGAAAGGGAGACCATTTCCATGATTTTGCCTTCCAAAGTTGCTATTCTTTCTGTTTTAGCAGTGACTGCCCTTTGTATTTGCAACATACGCTTGGAAGCCTCATATTCTCTACACCTCTTTTCCCGATGGAACAAGGCTTTGGGAATGTCAATGGGGATTGGACCCACATAGGCATCTGTTTGTACTTCTTGCTCATGGGTTGCCTTTGGGCCAGCCAATTCTTGAATATATTCTTCCTGGTCATCTAGTCTATTATTGGCCCAAGTTAACTGTCTATCCTGGCTTTGTAGTTTCTCAATCAATGCTGCCATTATTGTGAGACTATTGTCTCTAGCACTGGTGAGCTTAGAAACACTCTGTGCTACCTCTTTCTCTTTTTCTTCCAACAGTTTGGCTGCCTCAATTTTGTGTGCCTCCAACTCTGCCTCTTTTTCCTGGATGGCCTTGTCCTTGCTTTGGAGTTCTTTTTGTAGATTTGTAATGATTCATTTTTGCTCCATTTCCATCTCTACTCTGACCTTTTTTGAGGTCAATAAAAATCAAATTCTTTCCCCACAGTAATCTCTTTAAATTTTTAATTTCTTCCATTAATTGTTGTTCTTTTGAGATTTCCGTATCCTCTTGATCAGAGGGATGAGAGAAGGTTTCTGCCTCTTCTGTTGCTGCTTCTATGGCTATTGGCTGATCAACAAGGTTTTCCATGGGCATCTACCCTGCTCTACCCACTGTATCCCTTTGCTCTGTTTCTTCTTCTTCAGACTGTCTGTCCTAAGGATCCTCTTGGGGTATCTCTGCTTTTGCTGGCACCGATGAAGGCCCAGCCTTATCCTCACATGTTCTCAATTCCAGGAGTACCTCAGTGAGTAGGGCAAAATCTTTTTTAGCTTATGAGAGCTGTCTCTTCCTTTTGCTTCTCTGGAGCAAAGGTGGGGTAGGTGCCTCCGGAGCAGGTCTCTCTTCTTTAGAATCTAAGGAAATAGCATAAGTTTGTATGTTTTCTGTCTCTGGAGCACATGGTGGTTCTGAAATTGGGCTTCACTCCAGATGAACAGATGGTGCTGGAGAAATTTCTCTTTGTTTCTTCTTCCTGACTAGAGGGATCTCATTTGAATCATGAGATGGTTCTTCAGCCCACCAGGTTCCCTCTGTTCTCTATCCTAACCTTCCCTCTATTAATTCCTTATGGCAAGATTCCTCAGTTAGAGTCATCTTTCTCCTAACCGATCGAGTCATATATAGGGTTTGTTTAGGAGCAAGTTCTGCAATTTCTTTGCCTTTCCTCTTTTTGTCAAGAACAGGGGCTGCAGATGAAGTGGCCTCCTATGAGGGCTTTTGTCCTCTGTGAACAGCTGTGGAGGAGGCTGAAGGCTTAGTTTCCTCATCTTGGTGAGTAGGAGAACTCTCACTTCCTGGTTGTGCCATCTCTAGTTCTCTGACTTGGGGACTTTGCTCAAGAAAGTGTTGCCATAATTCCTCCTCATTGGCCTAAGATAGGAAGTGGTGCTTAACTACTAAAAAGATGAGACCATGGTGTTTCATGGGTCCCTTATTTTGCTGATATTTCTCTGTGGTTTCTCTGATGGTAGAATACAAGAAATTGAGAATATTTATGCTATATTCAGGGTGTCTATTCCCATGTCTTAGGAAAATCAACATTTTCATGATTAGCCCTAAAACTAGAGAAATTTGACCATCATAAGTAAAGTATTTCATTAACCAGGTAGCAACAGATGTCCAAGGGTTTGGGAGTGTGGACCTCAGAATTCCTTTGACTTCATTTTTATTCGAATGTAATTGAATAGCAGGTTCACCACGAACAGAAATTTTTTTAATCAAATCAGTGTATAGGGTTTTCAAGTGGTAAAACCTCTTACCTTGTTCGGGAAGTCCAGAAATGTGGCTGATAGTGGTTGAGGAGAAGTTGATTTGCACTCCTCTGACCGTTGTCTGGTTGTCCCTTAAATTTCTGAGGAATTCATAGACAACATCTTCCTGAAACCCTTCAAATTTCTCTAGGAAGTCTAACCATCCTGTAGCTCTTAGAATATTTACTGTAGTTGCATCCCTTAGAAGACTCACAGTACTTTCTGGCTCAGACTTTTTCTTGACTCCCATTGCTGAATTGACTCCACCTTCTGTGCTTATTCCTCACCTCCTCAATGTGCTGTAAATCCTTTCCTCTTATCTTAGTAGGCTCCGGAGGACTATTCAATTGCTCTGTTCTTCAGGGTACTTTAGATGTTCGAATGAGGAGTGTTTTTTTTTAGCTCAGGATTATGCAGATTAGTTAGATTCTCAAGGCAGTCATAAATGCGACAGAATGACATGACACTCCAGAGGCAAGGTGGCAGTTCAACATAGCTAGTGGCATGTGTGAATTTAGGAAAGAAGATGATGGCAGGAGGATGTGGCATAGTGGCGGCACCCACAAACAGAAAGACAAGACAGTTTCTAATAATGATTAATTAAAGATAGAGTTACCTGGATTAGTTTTAATGATGAGGGCGATGTACACGGCAGAGATGCTGCGTCATTGCTGGAGACTACACGCATCATGGCACATGAATAGATTTTGGTGGCTGGAGGTGACGTCCACTACTCTGTTGGTACACAATCTGCAATCATTTCACGAAGTGGTTCAAAAATCCACGTTCTTCGAGTGATGTTAGCGCCGGCTTTGTGAATACTCCTGCAATAGATATTTGCACCAATTGAATTTATTCTTTTGTGATAAAGTAGAGGATGAGTCATGATGCCCTCATCATGTGATTTGTCTACTTTATCACCTGGAGAGGTGGGTCCCCTCCCTTATTACTAAGATTGACTTCTTTATTGACAGAGTGTCGGAGGTGCTCCTAGTTGGAAAGCACCAGAGGTGCTCCTTTTTGAGGAGCACCGGAGTTGCTTCTGATTTAAGAAACGCTGGAGGTACATTTGACTAACTCCTGGCATCTGATCATCTCTGGAGCTTAATTATTTCAACTGTCCTGAAGAAGGGAACCACCATTTATTGGTTTTCAACTCCCTTGGTCGAGAAAAACAACCATTTGCTGGTTTTCCATCTTTCTTTGTTTATTATTATTTTTTTTAAATTTTTTTAGAAGGCCGCCATTACTGGTTTTCAACCTTCCTTTTTTCTATTTTTTTTAATCAGACGCTCAGACAGAGGAGGTATCCCTTGTATCAAAACTCAAATCACTGAGAAACTCTTCTTTAGTAGATGGTCTTTTGTAGAGCCTAATTCGATGACCATTTACTAGAAATGTGTCTGTGCTTCCATGAATAGGTTGTAATGATACTATTCCATTTTCAAAAACTTCCTTGATTTGATAAGGACCCATCCAATGAGTTTGTAATTTCCCTTTGAACTCCTTGAATTTAGAATCATAAAGAAGGACCCAATCAGCTTGTTGAAATGTTCTCCTTTTGATGTGTTGGTCATGCCATTACTTTCTCTGATACTGAACCAGTTCTATTTGTTGAATAGCCTCTGTCTGAATTTCATCCAACTCATTGAGCTAAAAAATTCTATTCTGTTGAGCTAGAGACAATGGTAGACCAATATCCAATGCAGTTTTAAGTGTCTGGAGTTTAAATTCTATAGATAAAATGGGCTTTTTCCCATAAACCAATTCATATGGTGAGAACTTTGTTGTAGACTTCCAAGTGGTATTGTAAGCCCAAACCACTTCAGGTAATCTGCTAGCCCAATCTTTTCTGTTCATTGCTACTGTTCTTGTCAGAATATTTTCAAGTTCCCTATTGGTTACTTCTACCTGCCGATTTGCTTGAGGATGGTAAGGTGAAGATTTTCTATGCTTGACTTGATATAAATATGTGAATGCCCTGATTACTTGTGAAGTAAACTGAGGTCCTATGTCTGAAACTATTGATCTTGGGGCTCCAAATCTTAAGAAAATCTTATTGTAAAGGAAATCTGCAACTTTTTCTTCTCTTGCAAACTGTAATGCTTGAACCTCAGCCCACTTAGTAACATAGTCTGTGCATACTAGAATGTACTCCTTGCCTGATGATGGTGGTGAAATTGGTCCCACAAAGTCTAGACCCCACTGCTCAAATGGTTCCATCATGACTTGCAGATGTAGTAACATCTCCTGGGTAAAGGTTGGCTGTCCCATCCTTTGGCACTGGTCACAGTGCTGCACATACTTCTTTGTATCTTTATGAAGAGAGGGCCAGTAGTAACTAGCTCCGAGGATCTTGTGAACTGTCCTATGGAAGGAGTAATGGCCACTAGATGGTTCATCATGACATGTTCTCAACACATCAAAAAACTCATCAGCTTTTAAACACCTACGTAGAATGAAATCAGGACCACATTTAAATAGTAAACAATTCAACCATTTGTAAGATAAACTTTCTTTAACCAAACATTTTCTTTGTTTTGAAGTAAAATGGGATGGATACAAGCCTGTAGCTAAAAGATTAGCTATGTCAGCAAACCAAGGTGTAGTAAAGGAGATAGCAAAAAGATGTTCATCTGGGAACTTGTCCTCCACTGGTTGGTTTTCTCCTCCTATATGCAATCTTGATAGAAAATTAGCTACCAAATTAAACTTTCCTAGATTATCAACTATGGTAATATCAAATTCCTGCAATAGCAATAACCACCTGATGATCCTTGCACCCACTACTGGTTTATTCATTAGGTACTTGATGGCTGCATGATCAGTGTGTACAAATATCTTATATCCAGTGATGTAATGCCTGAATTTGTTTATAGCATAGATGACTGCCAAGAATTCTTTTTCAGTTGTTGTGTAGTTTCTTTCTGCAGAGGTAAGGTTTTTGCTGATGTAATAAATGGCATGCATACTTTCTCTTTCCTCCTTTTGTCCTAAAACTGCCCCAATGGACTCATTTGAAGCATTAGTCTATATGTGAAATGGCAAGGTCCAATTTGGTCCTCTTAAAATTGGTGTGACAGTAAGCTTCTCTTTTAAAGTTTCAAATGTTGATTGACATTCTTCTATCCACAGAAATTCTGTGTCTTTGTTAAGTAGGGTAAACAGGGGGGCAACTATTCTGCTGAAATTTTTTATGAACCTCCTATAGTATCCTGCATGACCCAAAAAACTTCTAACATCTATCTGATTTTTGGGTGAAGACAACTGTGTGATCACCTCTATCTTGTTTTGATCCACTTTGATCCCTTTCTCTGAAATATGGTGTCCCAAAACAATTCCTTCCTCCACCATCATGAAGCACTTTTCATGGCTAAGGGATAATTGATTTTTTCTCGTAGCATTTCAGTACTTTCTCAAGGTTTGTGAGAGCTTCCTCAATATTGTCCCCATACACAGTAAAGTCATCCATATAGACCTCCATGCATTCGTTAGCTAGTTCAGCAAAAATAGCTAAAACAAGTCTCTGAAATGTAGCTGGGGCATTGCATAGCCCAAAGGGAAGAACTTTGTAAGCAAAGGTTCCCCAAGAGCATGTGAAGGTGGTTTTGTCCTGGTCTTCAGGTGCTACTTGAATTTGATTATACCCATTGAATCCATCTAGAAAAGAGAAATACTTTCTCCCAGCAAGGTTGTCCAGAACTTGGTTAATGAATGGTAAGGGAAAGTAGTCCTTTTTTGTGGCCTTGTTGAGTTCTCTATAATCAATACACACCCTCCATTTCCCATTCTTTTTAGGCACTATGACAAGGGGTGAAATCCATTAACTGTCTGAGATTGGATATATGAACCCTGCTTGAAGTAATTTTTCTATTTCAATTTTGACAATGTCCTTTAAAGCAGGATTCAATCTTCTCTGGGGTTGTTTGACAGGTTTAATATCCTCAGTGTATATATGATGGGTACAGATCTCAGGAGGTATGCCCTTCATATCTTGGTATTCCAAAGTAAAAGATGCTGAATGGGAAATCAGAAGTTGGATGAGTTTTTCTTCCTGATTGGTTGTTAACTGAGTATTGATGTTAAGTGTTTTCCCTGGTAAAATCATGACCTATTTTTGTGATTTGATCCATAGACGTAGTTAATCCGCACATAGGAGTCATGGTATTGAGAGGACAAGAATGTGGAAGCAACATATGGAAAGTAGCTAAGTCTCTATAAAAGGTTTCCCCACAAGGAATGATGTTGGCGAGGGTACAATAAGAAGAAGTAAGAAGCTCTCTCCTAGAATCTTGGGTGAGTTCTATCACATCCTTCTTGATTAGGATGTGAGTGAAGTCTTCTGTTGTATCATAGTATATTTCTTCTTCCAATTCTCCCAGATGTTCCTTGATGGTTACCATAGCTACCGAGGCACTATTGTTATTGTTCTCTGGCTCATCCACCCATATTCTTCCTGTATAATGTATTGATGGTTTAGCTAGAGGATACAGAGATATTTTCTTTAAATCTATCCCATTGGAAATGACCATATCCCCAGTTTGACAATCAATAGATGCTGCTGTTGTAGCCAACCATGGTCTTCCTAAGATCAGTGGATAAGCATTTCTCTAGTTTCTCAGTTCTAGAATCAGGAAGTCCACTGAAAATTCCCATGAATCTATCACAACTGGTACATCAATGATTACTCCTTTTGGAACAACTACTGACTGGTCAGCAAGTTGAAGAATTGTTGTGGATTGGATACCTGATAGAGCTAATTTGTCCATTGTGTGGACTGTCATCACATTAATTGTTGCTCCCAGATCAACCAGAACATTTAAAATTTCTACTCCTGAGATGAAAACAATTATGATAGGGTTTCTAGGGTCTCCATATTTTGGGAGGAGTATTTCTCCCATCAATAGATCTACTATTTTCCCTTCCACCTGTATTGTGGAGGGAAAGTTTTTCTTCCTGCCCTGCATTTTGATACAATGCTGTTTAATTAACTGATTTAGTTCTGGAACATCTCTGATTGCCTGGAGAAGAGGAATTTCAATGTTTAGTTGTTTGATTTCTCGTAAAAGTTCTGATTGCAGGTTGGTTTGGATTTGTTTTTGTAAGATCTTTTTCTAGGGAACATTTTGTTTAAGCCGTTATGGGTATGGTGCTAGTTTTTCCATCTCCGGAGCATCTTCGGAGCTCTTGTCAAGATTGTGTTCAGGAACGTTCTCCAGAGTCGGTCTTTTAGGAGCAACTCCGGAGTTGTCCAAGAATGATCCTTCTAGCAATTTTTCGTTAGTAATCTCTTCCAGGGGTTGAGTGGATGAATCTTTAGGTTCCTCATCATTGGTTACTTCAACTATAGTTGGAGGAGATGGTCTTGGGAATGCTTTCCCAGAAAGCAGCTGGAGATTATTTGAATATATAGCATTAATTCCAGCCATATTTTCTTGCTTTGTCATCTAGACAGCTGCTTCCTGTTTATTTCGTGGGTTTGGTATAGGCTAAGTTGGTAAAGGTGGTTGGCTAACTGGTTCATTTTGTGCTTGACCTTGTAAATTGGAGGGTCCAGTTAGTAAAGCTTGTTGTTGAGGTTGGAAATGTCTAGGTTGTCCCTAGTATTATTGATTATATCCCTGTTGAGAACCCCATTGAGGTTACATGTTTTGTGATCTAAACTGTGGTGGCCACTGTTGATTTTCCCAAGGCTGATTTTAACAATTTTGGTTTTGCCAGTGTTGATTTTGCCAATCCTGCTGTCCCCATGGAGGATTATTTTGAGGCCCATGCCAAGTTGGATTCCACTAATTATTTCCCCAATTAGAAGGACCCCTGTAAGAAGGCTGGTTTGGATACTAATTATAAGGAAAATTCCCAGCTTATTTTTGTCCCACATAGTTCAATTCCTCTTCTATTACAACATTCTTCTTACTCAATCTTTTCAAGGTTGGAAGTTGACTACATTGACTGGTAGGATGTTCCTTATCATAGATTTGACAAATCTCTGATTTGTCCAAAGGGTATTCTCTCAACAGATGTTTGTTTCTACACCTAGGACAATAGATGGAGAGAGGTTCAGTTGTTCTGGTTTTTGCCTGAATCCCATCCAATGTGGTATTTAATTGGACCAAAATGTCTATTTTTAGATTTGCAATCTCTTCCATCAACTGTCCTATTTCATTTTTCCCTTTAAAAGTTTTGGATGACCTCACTCCATCTTGGGTTCTAGAATAGTTCCTGCAGAGTTCTTCTATATCAGGTATTTCCATTTTGTTGATGTGCCCTTTTCCCATTAGGTCCAGTGCCTATTTTGATTCTTTATCCAATCATTTTACAAACAAGGTTTTGGCCAAGGAGTGATCTACTGAGTTACCATACCTTCTCAAGGCGAAGTTAAACCTATCCACATAGTCCTCTAAGGATTCTTCCTCCCCCTGCCTAATTTTGAACAATTCTTCATTTTTATTACTGGATCTGCAATAATCTTGGTATTTTTCCAAAAACTTTGTTTCCATCTGATCCCAAGAATGGATAGAATTCTAGGGTAAACCCATAAACCATCTTATCGTAGAATCTTTCAGAGTTGAAGGGAACAGTTTGAGTTTCTGGTTATCTGATCCATAATCATAAGTCTGGCAGACTACTTTAAATTCAAATAAGAACTGATCTGGATCCTCAGAAGAAAGTCCTCTAAAGTTTGGCAGGTGTGTTGGTGAGATATTCTTCATAGGAGCATTGTCTACAGCAAGCCAAAACAATAGGATATGAGAAGGTTCTTGGAGCCTAATTTTCCTCTTCCCCATGATTTTTATTTTCCATGTTTCATACTGGTTCTTCTTCTCAAGGTTCTAGGAAATTAGGTTCTATTAAAGGATTTGCCTAAAACTTTTGTTGTAATTCCTGGATATAATTAACCAATGGAATATTTGGAGGATCTAAGGGATTATTGTTCTAAGGTGCAGCTTCCAAAGTAGGCTGTAGGTTTCTCTCCTCAACAAGATCTTGTATCACCCCACTGCTTTCCCCTATGGTTTGTTGTTGGGGTGTCTGCTTTATATATCTTCCTTTCAAGTCTCTAGCTCTAACCATACAGATCTATCCTAAAAACTGTTTTAACACAGTTTCCCTAATTAACACAATAAGTCCTTGGCAACGGCGCCAAAAATGATAAGGTGTCGCTGTACCTCATCATTTAATCTATTTTCCAGATGTCAATAATCCAGGGGTTTTGTCCACAGCTGTCTGCAACTAGGGATTCTACAGTTACCAGTTTCTAGCTAATCCTAATAGCTTCTATAAATTTATAAAAGATTAATCTATCTACATGCTGAATTTAAGGAATACTGAAAATAGGATAAAACAGGAAATTTACTCAAAGCAATCTAAAAACATGTATCTACCTATCAAAATCAACCAATACTTTGCATAATAGAAAGAAGTAATAAAATAATGTTACTAGCCTCCTGCCTTAGTGGTGAGAGTGGGCCCTTGCTCCACACCCTTGGGGCTGAAGGCTACATTAAGAAATCAGCACAGAAGAAGATCAAAACTAGATCCAATCCAATTCATTCACTCTGCATTCATGAAAATATTGCTAACACAGAACTGAGATTTTTTGAGAATTAGAATAATTCCATCATTGTCTATATCTTCTGCTGTTTCTACAAGTATATATGAAAAGTGAATGATGACTTAACACTTATCTTATCTATCAGTTCCTCTATGAGATGACATCCATCTCTTTATTACACTAGCCGTTTAACTATGAAAGAAAATCATGCAAATAAAAAGTAGACTTGAGTGGAACATAAGTCCACTCAAAGTCTAAGTTTGAGTCTTAAGACATTTGGGCATTGAGGCCCTGAAAATAAGGGTATTGAATCAGTTCCATCGTAACTCATGCAAAAACTTTGAAAAGATAAAACTCCAGCAGTTTAACTAAAGATGACCCCTCACCACTCAGGTGATGATATGAGTGAAATGAGGGTATTATGATCATTGCTGAGAGTGTCTAGTCAGCAGCTTATACTTGAAACATGCCCTGCTCTCAGGAGGCGCTGGAGATAACTATTCCTGTCTGCAGCTCCGGAGATACTGTAGCTTTCTCTGTTCAGCTCTGGAGAGCATTCCTCATTCCTTCAAAACTTCAGGTGTCATGGTCCTCTGGTATTGTCTCCAGAGATGAGCGAAATTGCTGTTTCTAGTATCTACACCTGTTGAATCAAAAAGAGAGAGAGAAGTTCTACATTTTTCCATCAATTCCATGCACATTAGTCACTCAATCAGAAATTTTAATCTTAAGTAATCTATCTCAATTAATCATAAAATAGAACGATCTTGCTAGCTTATTTGGGTGCAGACATTAGGAAAGATGGACTCAAGAAGGAGAAAAGAGAGGCAAAAAGATGTATTTCATGAGTGCAACTTGGCACTCATCAAGAGACACTGCAGATGTAGTAAAAGGCCCTTTTGAAAAGGAAGTGATTGAGCTTGATGAGCCTGAACCAACTGGAGTTTTAGAGAAATTAATGCCAACCTATCAGAAGAATCAAAGTGATTCCCCCTTCAGTCATCTAAAAAATCTTGTAAGTTCACATTTTGAATCTTTTGAAAAGTCTGCAAAGACAAAAGTTCAAAAAGAGTTCTTGAATAAGAAGTTCAACCAAGTCAAGAAACTGATAAGGAATGATAGGTTGATCTTAGGCATCAGCATAAAGAGCATTGAAAATGCTCTAGATGATGGAGGAGATATATATAAGTTTTGTTTATCTTGGTCTAAAGTAAATAAAGATATTGAGAAAAAAATAAAAGAAAAAGAACATAAAATATCAGTTCTATCTCAAAAATTTGATCCTTTAACTGTTTCTCCTATAAGCCATGAATGTCAAGTTATTAGCTTGATAGACGAAATAAAGGCACTTGTAAAAGAGAAAAGCAACACTATCAAGAGGATGTGTCAACTCAGGGGATTGATTGCTCCCAAATTGGAATCCATGCACAATGCCTTATTCGAAGCTCATAATGTACTTCAAACAAGTGATCCTCTAGATCTGGCAAAGGCAGAAGCATATGCATTTTTGCTAAGTGGGTACATTTCCATTTTTGATGGAATAAAGAATGCTTGGGACTTTGAACTTGCCCAATTAAAAACTAGTTTTGCAGACGTCCTCAAGTTCATGTGAATGGAACTTAATGGTTACTTGTACATATGCGGCAATGTATACAAAAATTTTGGAGAATTTTGTTTTGCGGATCCCACCCCTTGCCATTGATGTCAAAGGGGGAGTGAAGGACAGTGAAAAATGATGAATTCAACAAAGGGGGAGCACCAAAATAAGTGAAGTGCACAAATGTACAGACAAAGGGGGAGTTGCACAAAGACACTTAGTCATTTTTCACTAAGTGTTGCCATCAATGCCAAAGGGGGAGATTGTTGGCAAGAGACATTGCATAGCATTGATAGGTGTTGTCATTGATGGAAACTAATATTGTTCCACACATTCGTAGTGTAGTACCTGATCATACCGAAAGTCAGAATGATAATCTATCGAAGTCAGGGAGCCTGAAACTGAGCATATAGCACAGTCCAGTATTTTGGTTAGCGGATCTCTCCAGTTAATCATTATGTGTTACGGATCTAGGAAGAAGTGTAGAAGGACACCAAGACAATCTAAATCTAAGTTTTTAGCCTTCGGTGGTAATGGGATCAGAAGTTATGAACATCTAAATACCAGGTCCTATTATGACATAACAGTTTAATGAAGAACAGGTAGACTTATGTTAATTCTTGTGCGGACCTGGTGCAGGAGCACCATGCCAACCTCATGCTTCTATGATGAAATTTTTAAAGGATGATTCAACTTTGGTGTCTTAACATTGTATCAAGGTTATATTGACTATTTTTAGGTGTCTAGGTCCTTGGGAGGACAATATTTGTGTCAAATTTGGAAAGAATGTAAAAGCTGTCATCTAAATTGTAAAATTGCAAAACAAAAAAAGATGTAAACAAGGAATATGAAAGGTCATTTGTGCCTTGGGTAGTTGGACGGTAGTTGAAATTGAAAAGACATGTCTAATGCTTTTAAAAGGCCTTGTAACATCCCAGGAATTCGGAGGTGGTTGGAGATTTGAAATGAAATAGTAAAAAGCAATGTTTTTCTGTGTTTTTCTTCAGGAATTCATTGTTTCCTTGCATGGTATGGCCCAGTATGGGCAGGAGGACATATATTTTTGATTTCAAATGAAAGGTCTTTCAATCACCTTCCATTTCTATTTTTTTGCATGCATTTTGGTTTTGATGGGAGTTATTTATTGTGATTTTTCTAGAAACTGCCAAAACCCTGATTTAGGGTAAACAGTGGCATATAAATATCTATTTCTCTCATTTTTATGCATTGCATGTTGCTAATCCTCGGTGGAAAGGACCTTGAAAATGTCTACTTCCATGTTTTTGAGGTTTTGAACCAAATGGTTGAGATTTAAGAAGGGAAAATCAAGTTTGTTGATTGCATTTTTGAACACAGTCCAGAAAACAGGGTCTTGAGAACAGTCAAGAGGTATAGACCTAGGGTTTTGTAAAATGTTTATGGCAACAAAATTTTGATGGACTATTAAGCTTTAATCGACCTATTTTGGTGTGTTCCAAGTGATGGTTAGGAGAAGTTGATGGTGGAACTAGTAGAACCAATAAGCCTTGTGTGCATGCAAGCCTATTAGGCTTATTTGGCACGGTGACAGTCCTGTTTTGAGGCATTCTTTTCAAAACGACCAGTGGTGATTTCTTGATATGTTTTAAAACATCTTAATGGGTATCCAAATATGTAATCATAGTCTTGAGAAGGGTCCTATGGTGGAAGTTATGCTTTGACAGTCCCTAAAACAGGGCTACTAGCTTTTAGGATAGTCATGAAGGAATTGGTTGCATGCATGAAGAGACAGTCCTTGGTGAATGTTTATTTCTATTAAATTGATGTTCCTAAGATATGAGAAGGCCTTTGTGAAGCCTGGTTTGGCCTGAGAAGCAGAAACACAAAGTTGTGTTATGTAGTGGGCTTTGATTTTGATAATGTTGTGGATTTGAAACCCATTGATATGAACTTACCTATAAGGAGTTGAGTTTTGTTCTTTTCCTCTACATCAGATTGGTATTAGAGCTAGCAAAAGCTCTAGGAGGAGATGTTATTTCTGAGATGAAGAGTTAAAGTTTGTTGGTGACCATTATTTTGTTTGTTAAGTTGTTTGGTTGCAAGTGCTTGGTCCATCTAGCTGTAGAAGGATGTTTTCTGAGGTTGTGTGTGTGGGCAGATAAGATGTGGTCTATCATGACCATTCTCCAATGGAGATTAGGTTGGATAAGGGTGCATAGAGAAACCACTGAGGAAAGAGTGGTAGGTGCATCACCAGGATCTGCTGTTGGGTGAGATGAATGGTTTGGTGAGTTGGTTCGTTGTGAAGTAGTAGAGAGATGGATACCCAACTGAAGAAGCACTTGATGTTGCAGCCTGAAGAGTACTCCACTGATGGGAGTAGAAGGAGCTTGAAGAAGCTCTAAAGTTGATAGTTGTTTGATTTTGTTGGTTAGTTGGTCACTAGCTATGGATGTGAGGATTGGAAGCCTGAAGCTGAGAAGATTGAAGTTAAAGATGAAGAGACAGACATAGGAAATGCAAAAAAAGATTTTTTGTTGCAGGTACATTTCCAAGGGACTTGGAAATCTTTGTTGGTTGGTTGTATGGTGCAGGAGCACCATGCCAACCTCATGCTTCTATGATGAAATTTTTAAAGGATGATTCAACTTTGGTGTCTTAACATTGTATCAAGGTTATATTGACTATTTTTAGGTGTCTAGGTCCTTGGGAGGACAATATTTAATGTTTTGTGTCAAATTTGGAAAGAATGTAAAAGCTATCATCTAAATTGTAAAATTGAAAAACAAAAAAAGATGTAAACAAGGAATATGAAAGGTCATTTGTGCCTTGGGTCATTGGATGGTAGTTGAAACTAAAAAGACATGTCTAATGCCTTTAAAAGGCCTTGTAACATCCAAGGAATTCGGAGGTGGTTGGAGATTTGAAATGAAATAGTAAAAAGCAATGTTTTTCTGTGTTTTTCTTCAGGAATTCGCTGTTTCCTTGCATGGTACGGCCTAGTACGGGCATGAGGACATATATTTTTGATTTCAAATGAAAGGTCTTTCAATCACCTTACATTTCCATTTTGTTGCATGCATTTTGGTTTTGATAGGAGTTATTTATTGTGTTTTTTCTAGAAACTGCCAAAACCCTGATTTAGGGTAAACAGTGGCATATAAATATCTGTTTCTCTCGTTTTTATGCATTGCATGTTGCTAATCCTTGGTGGAAAGGACCTTGACAATGTCTACTTCCATGTTTGTGAGGTTTTGAACCAAATGGTTGAGATTTAAGCAGGGAAAATCAAGTTTGTTGACTGCATTTTTGAACACAGTCCAGAAAACAGGGTCTTGAGAACAGTCAAGAGGTATAGACCTAGGGTTTTGTAAAATGTTTATGGGAACAAAATTTTGATGGACTATTAAGCTTTAACAGACCTATTTTGGTGTGTTCCAAGTGATGTTAGGAGAAGTTGATGGTGGAACTAGTAGAGCCAATAAGCCTTGTGTGCATGCAAGCTTATTAGGCCTATTTGGCACGGTGATAGTCCTGTTTTGAGGCATTATTTTCAAAACAACCAATGGTGATTTCTTGATATGTTTTAAAACATCTTAATGGGTATCCAAATATGTAATCACAGTCTTGAGAAGGGTCCTATGGTGGAATTTATGCTTTGACAGTCCCTAAAACAGGGCTACTAGCTTTTAGGACAGTCATGAAGGAATTGGTTGCATGCATGAAGAGACAGTCCTTGGTGAATGTTTATTTCTATTAAATTAATGTTCCTAAAATATGAGAAGGCCTTTGTGAAGCTTGGTTTGGCCTGAGAAGTAGAAACACAAAGTTGTGTTATGTAGTGGGCTTTGATTTTGATAATGTTGTGGATTTGAAACCCATTGATATGAACTTACCTATAAGGAGTTGAGTTTTGTTCTTTTCCTCTACATCAGGACCCAATAGAAGTGTTTTGATGAACTGTGTATGAGATAGAATGTTAGTGGCTGACATGTATGAAGATCTACATGTGTTATTTTTGGTACACATCAATATTGGTGTATGGATTTAGCCGACATAACAAACCTTTCTTAAAGAGTTCAAAGTGTTGTTGTTGCCGACTGACAAGTGATTGCAATTCAAGATAAGGATATATATAGCCAATGATTGTGGATATTTTGTAAGTGTATGAGATAAGGTGTGTATGGAAAAGAGCAGAAATTCAAGGAGAAAATGAAGGCAAATCAGTAAGAAGAGTAGAGCAAAGATGAAATGTGTAAGATCAGTTTTTATAATTAACTGGAACTGAGATTCATGCATAGGCAGATGCTATTAGTCAATTCAAATCTTTGTAATTCTCTTGTAATATTTTCTTAGGCAGTGAGCCTCCATTTTGAACAGTGAGCTCTGGGCAGTGAGCCCGAATGCATGTGCATTCCCATTTGTAAAATACTTTTAACATAGTATAAATTTTTGTGGGTTAACCCCCACCGTGGTTTTTCCCTTAACCGGGTTTCCATGTCAAAATTCTTGGTGTCAAGTGTGTTATCTATGTTTTTACTCATGTACTGTTTATATCTTTGATTTGATGATTAATCATGAAGGAAGGATAAAGTAAGAAAAGTTGAAATAAGTGACAACTGATTCACCCCCCCTCTTAGTTGTCCGGACCTAATCCAACATCCCCATCTAATGAAAGGACCCTTAGAAGTCTCCAATGATTTGGCCTTGTTTAGTAATTGCTTTCCATATGATCTTGGTGATAGAGGCAGCTGTGCTAGACATAAAGTTTGTTCAATGACATATTCTCCAACACCTTTGTCCTTGACTTTGACTTTAAGCTCTAATGTTTTGGAGGTAGAAGCTAGAGAACTTGGATCCACATGGTTTGAAGAAGAGGAAACTGCTCAATTGGTTGGGATCACCACTTCTGGTTTTGATTGGATGTTGTTGAAATACTAGAATGGGTCAGGGTCACCTTGTATGGTAATTCCTTGGCCATTGTGTGGGAACTTGATACATTGATGGTATGTTGATGGGATGGCCTTCATTGCATGGATCCAAGGTCTACGCAGAACAATTTTATATTCTAGCTCCATGTCTAGAAATTGACACACAACATCTCTCTCTACTAGCCCAACCCGTATCAGCAAGACCACAGTTCCTTTGGAAGTTCTCTCTTCTTCGTCATACGCCTTGATGGTTATTTTATTTTTAGGATCAATGACATTTTGTGAAAACCCCAATGCAAGGATTAACTTTAATGTGCATATATTTAAACCAACACCTCCATCTATTAGGACCCTTTTTATTCGGTGTTTGTGGATTTGGGCCTCAAGGTGGAGGGATGCATTGTGTGGTTGGTTGATGGACATATCATCTTTCTCTATGAAAGATAAGAAATGAGGTGTGGTTAGATGACCTACCATAGCTTAGAATTTCTCTTGAGAAAGGTTCGTAGGAACAGTTGTTTCCAAGAGGGCTTTCTCTAAGATGGCTTTGTGAGACAGGGATAGATGCAATAACTCCAAAATGGATATGTGTGTAGGTGTTTTATGGAGTTTGTCAAGGATGCTGTGTTGGTTCGATGTGGATGATGACTTGGGTGGAGCTCCTTGTAGAGTAAGGTTTCCACAACGAGTGGTCACATTACAATCGGGATTATTATTGATAGTGATTACATTGATGTGTGAATCACTTTGTGAGACATGATTAATGATGTACTCGTAAGAAACGTTATTATAGCTTGCTTTGTCAACACCGTTGTTGTTTTGATTGGATGATCCTCCTTTCTCATAGTGAGGAATTTTTTTTTGAATGCTATGTGCTCTTCGTTAGAGGTATGCCCTTCAATTGATATCCATTTTTGATCTAGCAAGTCTTGAACGACATGTTTTAGCACTTGACAATCATTTGTTTAATGTCCTTTGTTTCTGTGATATTCGCAAAAGTTGGCATCATTCCACCAAGAGGGTTTTAATTTTTATTTATACTCATGCACCGGTGGAAGTGTTATGAGGTTACCCCCAATTAACTTCCTAAGGGCAGATTTGAGAGACTCTCCTAGTGGCGTGAATTTTCTCCTAGGAGGGAAGTTGGTAGGTCTTTTCTCATTGATTTGAGGCTTGTTGGATGGTGTATTATTTTGTGGTTTTGATAGATTGAAGATTGGTTGTTTTTGTACCACATTTTTAGCATCCACCACACCATCATTTACAATGGGTTTGTTCTTGGTCTAAAATCGCGACTTGTCCACATTGTTGTTAGAACTAGGGGTGTCTTTGTATAGCTTAATTTGCCCCTTTGTTATCAAGAATTTCTCAATGAGTAGCCCCATTTCAATGACCTTACTAAAAGTAGTTGGGCATTGTATTTGGATTTGATAACTCAATTATGTGGTTAGGTTGTGAACAAACATTTAAATATCATTTGTTTCTCTGGTATGTGGTAGGGACACTTGCTTACAAGTTGTCTCCATCTTTGTAGGAAAGAGGTGAAGGATTCTCCCCCCTTTTGCTTGTTATTACAAAGGTCCAACATAGAGATTTCATGTTCGATATTGTATGAGAAATGTGTTACAATTTTATCCACTAGCTCATCAAAAGTGCTGATGCCGGGAGGTAGGTGGGAGAACCATTCCATTGCTTGGCCTCCTAAGCTTCATGGGAATAGCCGCATAAGATATGTTTCGCTGTGTGCGACTTCTAGGTGTGCTACACTAAATTCCCTTATATGATCTCTTAGATCACCTTTTCCTCTATACTTATCAAACTTTGGAACCTCAAACCTTGAGGGAAAAGGTATCATGAGCAAAGATTTATCAAAGGGATATGGTGAAATATCCTCAAGAGAGTAATGTTTTGTTGTTGTCCCACTTTGGATGTCCATCAACTATTTTTGCAAGGCTTGGATTTGCGTTGTTAATGTGTCCAAGGGATTGAGTGTATCCTTAGCCTTTTCTGATTTAGAAGCATCTTTGTCAGTTTTGGGGGCATCTTTGTCATTTTTGGAGCTATCTTTCGAAGACACAGCTTCATTTGAGGAATTGTTCTCTCTTAGATTTGAGACATCAAAATCTGAGGGCAACTTAGCTCCTTGTTGAGCTAGCATGAGAAAATATTTATGAGGATCTATGGCAATGACCCTATCCATCATCTTTTGGAATTTTGGATCTTGAAGTTGTTTAAGGATTTCCTCTTGACCAATCTCCTCATTATCAGAATTATGCCCACTATTATGAAGGGAACCCATTTTTTGCTTTTGCTTTACTTGGGACCTAGTTTGAACCATGCAAGTTTGAGATGTGGGTGAAGTTGGATTTGTGAGACTTCGTGGACTTGGTTTGATGTTTTGGTATGAAATGATTTGAGGGTGAATTTGGTTGGATATGTTTTTGATAAGATTTTGCTAAGGTTTAATATTGATCTATGTTGTCCAAACAATGTACTCTTGAGCTAAAAGGTAATCAAAATAGGGAAAGTTGATCAACACTATTGATAGAGACTATTCATTTATCAAGATTACACTAGCACCATTTTGAGGTGAAGGATGATTGATCCTGTTATGAAACTAACTAGATTTTGTTTGAATTTGGTAGAGTCTCAATAATGCCTAGATGAAAATCTTGGTTTGGTTTGAATAGCAAGATAGTGGTATGCAAAGGTGATGTTTGAAAATGGTATGAAGATGTGACTACAAGGTTGAAGTTATTTTCCAAGTGTACTAGAGCAAAAAGGGTATTGAGAAATGGTTTCACTTTTGTCTCAAAATGTATGGAACGACTCTATTGTGAATGCACAGGACTGTAGAAATTTTGCTTTTTGCTTCAGTTTGTCAATCTTGGCTTGTTTGTACGTTTTCCTAGGATGTTCTAAAGTTTTAAGTATTGTCTTTGACTCAAGTTATTGCCAGAAAACATAGTAAACAAGAAGTTGTCATGATTTTTTTATACACTTTTTTATAAATGTAAAAACAAACAAGTACAATCCTAAGGATGGCAAGGGCAATATTTGTTGAATTCCAGCTTGGATTTTACTCCAGCCACTTACATAAAGGCGGACAGTTAGTAACTTGGTAGCACTAGCTCCCCCTTATAGTGCACTCACTTCTCACACATACCAAGTTACAATCCCTCTGAAGAGTTGGATTTTTTGTCTCCACACTAGATGAGTGTATGACGTTGGACGGCTTCAGAGGTTTGAACTCTTACATCAACAAATAAGGGTTTTTGGCTTTCTAAAACAATTGGCTTTTTGGTTTGGGCATCCGTTTGGGTGGTTATATGTGCGGCAAATCACTCCGTTATGGAGGCTTCCCAGTCTGAAGAGGTTAGGCTCAACAGATTTAAATGCACCACAAGGGTACTATGGGAAACATTTGTCAGTATAACACAACAACACCCGTTGTTTGTGACTTTCGTCACAAACATAATTTATTTATAGCAACTAGGAAGTGGCTTGGCTTTAGTCCATTATCACTTGAGGTTGTCCCACTTGGAAGAAATACAATCCCAAGGGCAGGCCTCTTCTAAAGGTTACACAAATAAAATGATGAGTTTGGCATTTTGATCACCCAAAAAGGGGAGAGCATAGTCCTATCACCATTTTCAAACACATAATACACTGGTTCTTTATCCTCCTAGAGTTAAAATTAAGTGTGTTTTACTCTACCAAGCACAAGAAATTGAAAAGATAGCAATAAACTTGAAAAATATTGTTAATTTTATCCTCCTAAACAAACTATTGTGAATATTGTTGTTGAAGAATTAAACAAGTTGCTTTCTCATATTTAAGCTAGATGCGAGTTTGTAGTAAAGATTTGTTTAGTTGTATCCACCTAGGTTGGGACTATGTGAAAGTTATATGCAACAATACCATTTACTTCCTCCTAATTAAATAGAGATGAAGATATGATGCAAATTGTATGACTAAACTAGCTTCTACACCTGCAAGATCATTGTGTTAAAAGCCTCCATTTGATGATTAAAATACCTGCAACAAAAGTTAGTACGAAAATTTATCTAGCAAATTTAGGGATCGGTTGAAAGCCTCCTATGATCACTGAAACGAAAATGGATTTTGAGTGTGTAAAAGAAAAAAATTAAATCGCGGACTTGAACTTGTAGACCATGACCTTCAATGATCAAAACAACCACCAATGTTGCAAATGCTGGAAACGACAACCACAAAATGGTGTATGGCGTTGGAGGCAGGAAGCAGGTGGAACGTACAAAGTGGCCAACTAGATGAGGAATTAGAGTCCAAAGCGGACTGTGTATGATTTGATCATCAGTGAAGGTGACCCGTGCATAGAAAAACTGCAAACACAGATTTTAAACCCTTATACACCACTGGTAATGGAGGTCAACTATTGATACCATCAAACCAACAATCTATCCTTTGAGTGAAAGAAGCTAGTAAACTAATTCTGAAATCAAATGAAGACTGCGTCCTTGCATGAATGTTGACCAAGAGCTTGATGGAGCCAAACTTGCAGATAAACAGACGATTCAACGTCAAGGCCAGAGGTGGAATGAAGGCCGACAGGACCATGGAAAAATGCCAAGTAACCACTAAAAAATGTTAGTGTGGCAGTCACAATGCCAATACATGGTGACGAGCAACACAGAAGACTCTGACTGAATTCCTTTGAAAGAAAGCTTTGTACGTTCAAACCTGATGCATGAATCAACCAAAAAAAATGTTATCATAACCTCACATTGAACATGTTGAACGTCGACCTTTGCAATATGAATGGTGACGGGTGATTGCTAACAGGGGTCGTGGGGCTAGATACACAGGCAACACCTCAAACAAGTCCACGAACTAGGCAAAAAATTGCCTCAATTTTGCCAAAGCCTAATCGTGAGCTCCCAGTGATAGTGATGTTGAATGCCAAATAGAGAGGCCGTTGGGACCGATTCTTCCATAGAGAGGTCGCTAAATAGAGAGGTTGCTAAATGACAAAATGTGGGGGGTGAAGTTTGAGGTGTTTAACCGTTTGAGAGAATGCGCAGTGGAAGATGACCGCAAACTAGAATAAAATGCCAGAGCTGTGTAAAATCCTCGGCCAGAGTGAGCAAACTCCACAAACCCACAAACCAGAAAAATGCTAAAATGACCTTTCACGATAGTATATTCACAAAAACACTCAAATGGAGATTAAAAACAAGGCTAGGCCCCATGGTGGGTGCAAAAATGTTAGAGGAAATATGAACAATAGTATTAAACAACTAAATATCCAATAACTCAATGAAATTGATGCAAATACAATAAACAAAGATTTTACATTCATAGATTGATTTACCTCGTAGCTTCCATTGTTGCCTATCTCGTACGAATCTTGTGTATGATTTGAGCTCTCAAAAGTTGTACTTCTTTGTTGTTGAAGATGACAATAGGAGAATGGATGTAGATGGATAATGCAACGAAGACTAAACTAACAATGCAATTCTAATTAAGATGGATGATGGATAATGGAGACATGGTTGGATGATTATGATGATAATGGGATTATGTAAATGCAATGAGGATACTTTGCCAAAGGCACGCTGGTAGGATTTCTGCAGAGTAAGATTGCTAATGCTTGAGTGATGTAAAATGGATGTGAGAACCTTGTTTATATAGGTTGAGGAGGCTAAGATCCAAGTGCCAATAGATCCATGACTGGAGGAATTACCTGTGACATGTACAGTTGAGGAAGCTTGAGAGAATGTGAGTATATTAGAAGAGGACAAGTGTCCAAGCTCCTTTCATGAGTTATGGGAGTTAACATAATAGATTGAGGAATTACCTGAATAGATTGACCAGTTAAGTGAATTGATTGATTAGATGACTGGGTTGATTGGAGAGTTGACTGAATTGATTGACCAGTGAACTCAATTGACTAATTAGTTAACTAATTTGATTGATGAGTTAACTAATTTGATTGGAGGATAACTAGGACATGTGGGTGAGGGAATATTATTTAATTAAATATTAAAATATTTAATTATGTGTGCAACATGGTGAGGTGGAAAGGTGATTGACTAGTGAACTCAATTGACTAATTAGTTAACAAATTTTATTGATAAGTTAACTAATTTGATTGGAGGATAAATAGGACATGTGGGCGAGGGAATATTAGCTAATTAATTATTAAAATATTTAATTATGTGTGTAACATGGTGAGGTGGAAAGGTGATGTGGATTTATGAAATTAGGACTTTGGGATAGAGGAGTTTAGGATTAATTAAATAATTTAGGATTATTTAATTATATGAGACGTTAGAAGAATTAGGGTATTTAATTAAATAAATTGATTTTTATTTAATTTTGGGATAATTAACCAATCAAATAAATTTGAATATTTCTTTAATTGATAGAAGAATAAGAATAAAAATAAATATTAAAATATTTACTTAATTCGACATGAGCCATTTTTAGGTGTATACAACATCAAATCCCAATGCATAATTCCTTACTACTAGATGATAAAGTGCAACCTAGGCATGAAGTTAATTTTCTTTGGCCATTTTAATGCTATGATGTCTATTCAATGGATAATTATACCTAATTGTAAAATCAAATCTTGAATTGGGTAGGTAGGTCACTTGCATTAATAGGGAAGATTTAAAATTTAATTATTGATTGGAGTGAGGTCAGTGAGGCATTAAATGAGAAGGTTTGTCAAACATACTCTAATATGTGCAACTTAATAAAAATAAGGGCTTGATGAAGCATGGTCTATTCTTCTCCTTTACATCTAATTGAGATCAAATCCCAATGCATACTTCTTTACTTGCAAAGAATGGGACCTTTTTCTTGGAATAAGTTATTATGACAAATTTAGTGTAGCAAGAACTTGCATTGTTAGAGGTTTCAATTGTTGACTGTCACATACTTTTGATTACTTCTTGACATTGGTTGTTGAGGCCTACTAGTGGTGACTACACATGTTACATCCTAGACATGAAAATTTTGACATATGTCGGAATGTTTGCCCTTTGTAAGGGTGGAAAAATCATATGTTGTCTATTGGTCCAAGGGACTAATGAGAAAAATATTTAGGGGATTTGCATGCATAGTGGCTAATGGAAATGTGTTATGTGGTCCTTGGTGGTGATGATGGTGGGCCCAATTTCATTTGAATAGTGTTCAATTTTATTAGTTACAAACTAGAAGGGCTCTTCAATGAGTTTTATTTATGGTTCCTAATCATGCATTTGCTCTAGTTTTGATCTTTGTAATGTTATATGACCCTATGGTGATATCTAATATAAGGAAAATGCATATTAGCATGTTATTTATGCTTGTAGGCTTGTGTCTTAGTGCTCCTTCATGCTCTTGCTATATAGCCCTGCATGCTTCTTTATAATTTTTCAAGCCTTGTGTAATATCTCATTGCTCCCCATGCCTTGGTTGTATTTTTAGATCAATATCATTATCCCTTGTATTACATTCCCTATTCTATGCCCTCACAAAGTTTCATTTGTTGTAGTCATGGTGGCATATAAAACACTGCATATATCTTATTTTTATGCCTTAGATAAAACCCCTTGCTTTACTTTCTAATTTTATGTTAACTTCGTATCACTTATCGCTTATAACATAAGTGAATCCTTTTCACCTAAGAAAGTAATGGGAACCAATTCCATGGGCAAGTCTATATTTTGTGGGGAAAGAAACAAGCAAGTCAGCTCTTTACTTGTTGTAGCTCACAAAGTTGTACACATCATCAGATGTCTAGGTAGATCTAGGTGATCAAAATTTGAATACCATAATGTAATGACATGTTAGGCATACATTGCGGTAATGTCAAAAATTATCCTCCTGTATGGTATGGTACAATTTCCCTTAGTTTAGTTCCTCACTTTGGGTGACCTCTCAACCATTTTCTTTCTAACCTTCCCAAAACCCTGATTGACTAAGTCTAGTTGCAAAATATTCACTTTTTCAGGTAACCTTTTGATGGAACCCAAAAAGAGAATTTGGATTATAGGTCCGTGGGACCCCCAAAAAGAAGATTTGATTGGAAAATGGGGGCTTGGACTCGGGCACCTATGCCCTAGTCCTCCCCTGTTTCCATGGATTTTGAATTTTGGCAGGGTGTCGGCTCTCGCCGTATGCCTCAGGATTCCATTTTCAAATTCTCAGTTTTTGCGCAATATCGAGACGTTATTTTGAAATTTGAATTTCCCTATAGCTAGATATAAAAATACATTTGAAAATCATTTTATCACACAATTATTATGCAAGCTTGATGCCAAATCTCTACCAAAATTACCATTGAAGATCAGTGACTTGTTGAAGCTCTTGAAAGTTATTTGAATTTGTTATCATGGAGACAATGCATGGATATTAGGAATCAAGATCTTGAGACTATCTTCCTCTTCCTAGGGTTTGTACATCTTTTGCATGATCGAGAGAAGGGTTGAAGCCTTCAACATCGAGCTAGGAGATCCTCCGCAGACATTACTGATTCACCTTCTTGTTCATGCAAGTCTTCATTTGTTTTCATCTCCTTGAGGTGGAGTTATATGTGTTTGTTGATTCAAAGAAAGTTGTTGATCTTCCCTTGATTGAGACATCTAGGGTTTGATATTTCTGCATACACATTGTTAGGTTTGCACACACTACTGCAAATCTATATCTTTGGCTATTGTTGAGGTAGAAATACCAAAGATAGGGCTTGACTAAGGCAAGCTCCTATATAGACGCAACATCTTTCTCCTTCTTTTGTAGGTGTAGACCATGTTTTATAGGTTCTGACAAAAAGAAGCTACAAAAAGGAGGGTATTGTGGGTACAGTCATCACAGACTTTTGAATTTCTAGATTTTGACACTTGCGGGACTAAGGAGTGGGCACCATAGTCCAACTGGGGGAAATTTCTAGGATCTGGGAGCCATTTAGGAGTATCAGACAACCTGTACAGAGGATCTTCAGTATCAGGAACTTTTAGGACTAAGGAGTGGGTGCCCTAGTCCAGTTAGCTCTCAAAATCTGGGTGATCAGTTTTGCCTATTTCATTATCAGATTCTGAATATCTCTAATTTAAGGCATAATTAGGGTTTTACTTAGTTTATGAACAAAACACTTGACAAAACCTTAGTTAGGCTCTTCAAATCAGACCACGTGAGCATAAGGGATAGACAAAGTGATTAGTAGCTTGATCTAGAGCTCAATCCTTGTCCTCCCAATGTTTAGCATGGTGAAATAGTAGTACTTAACCTAGTTGAGACAAATCTACAATTTTACTCTAAATATTTTGGTGAACCTGAGATTTAAAGAATTTGCATCCTTTTATACTTTAGATCTGAAATAATTTTCTATCCTAGAGTATAATTAGATTGAAAAATCTCTTTGGTGAAATTACATGCATTGAATTGTGAATCATATTCTTTATCTGTTCACTAAAAGAGTTGGAAAATTATCATTTATTGTTTTGAATAGTATTTCATTTTCATAGGCCATCATTGTGCATTTGAATCTTGGATTAAAAAGAGCATGTTAAAATGTAGGATTATTTTTTGCAAGATTTTCATGCTTGTGATGAGCTGTTTAGTCATGATGACTTCGATATGTTAGATGAAGCCCTCGAGGACATTATCTCGATTGAACATTCCACTACGGCCTCTAAGCTATCATTATTTCAAAGATTTGTAAATGCAATTTATGTTCCTAAATCTAAAGATGAGTTTGAAAAACCAAAAATTGTGGTCACTTTATGTTCAAATGTGGTTCAACCATCTCCTAAACCAGCGCTTACTGTTAAAGGTTTTCCATCTTCTTCTTGACCTCTTTATCACATTTATGATTATGCTAAACAAATAGAAAAACAAAACTTACAACAAACTAATCATAATGTGGTTGCTCATGCATATAACACTCAGGATAATAAACAAAACACACAACAATCTAGCATTCTGATATCTTTACCGGCTTCTCAACCTATGCTTCCTCAAGTACCTTGTTTAACATACAAAGGTGGTAAAGACTATGATCTTGTAGAGCAGCTTCATGCTGCTCCTGTAAAGATATCCCTTTGGGAGCTTATACAAACTTCACCTACTTACCATGGAATGCTCCAAGAAGCTTTACAAAAGGTGATTGTCCCAACTGCTGTTAAACCAAATGATGTTTCTGCTCTATTAGATTGTATGCATGCGACAAAAATAGATATTTTGTTTCAACAACATGAATTGCCATCTCTTGAAGTTTAGAATCATTATGATCCTCTGATTATCTTTATTACAATAAACAAAACATTGGTTAAGAGAGTTACGATTGATAAAGGATCAACTCTTAAAGTTTGTGGCATTGACTTATTACATAAGGTTAAAGTTGATACACCTGCCATCAAACCAAAATCACTAAGTATCCGTGGTTTTGACAATGTTGGATGACAATCCGTGGGCACTATAACTTTACCTATACAAGTAGGACCTATGATTGTGCCTACCTTAATTCATGTCATGCTTTGCTCTCTATCTTACAACATGATTTTGGGTAGACCTTGGATACATGCATTAGGAGCAGTTCCTTCCAATTTACATCGTTCAATTAAGTTCATATTTAAAGATAAGCTACACACTATCCATGCTCATCCTGAACCTGATAATTGTTTGTAAATGGAAGTTCATAAGCATGTCGTTTGTCCCCAGAGTTTAAACAATATGAAAGTTGACTCATCAACTCCTCTTGCTTCCAAAAATGTCACGCAAGAGTTTAACTAATAGAACACATTTTTTGGTGATGACTGGGGTTCGTTAGATTTTACATCTTCTTCTACATGAGAATATAAACCTAAAAACCCCATCCCCGAAACATCAAATATTGCATCGATCACATCGCATGCTTCGAATGATAAACATAAAGCTTCTTTGGTGACAAATGTGGATAATACCTTTACTTACACTATTGATTATGAAACTTATGAAGCTCCACCTTCCTTTAAAGAAATGGTTTCTCTTTATGGTAGAGGATTTCGAATCCTTATAAAGATTGTGATTATGTAGGTAATGGTTGTGGCATAAATCAACAAGGAATCAAAGTCCATATAGAATCTACTTTGCGACATTGCTCAAATGGCATTGGATATAATCCTTTCAAAGAATCCAAAGCCCGTAAACGCCCTACTCTTAATGTGAATACAATATCAACACCTAGTTTGATATTTCTTGAGATGATTGACACTAATTGTCCTCTAGGATCACTTCCATTGGATGTATTCTCAGCAAATGAAGCGATAATGGAATTCTTGGGTGTTTATGACAATATTCTTCGTTATCATCATAAACGCTACCTACCTTATTATTTAAACAACAATGCATATTTTGGAAAAACTACTAGCACAATAAATGCCACTGTAGAACCTAATGGAGAATTTAAAGAACAATTACAATCCTATAATCCCTTAGACCACAGTACTCTCCTTAATGGAAATACTGTTGATGCTGTTATGGATAAGGATAACACTTAATACGTTCTCCCTATTGGTGATTGTTTAAATGTGGAAGAAAATGAAGAGATGACTAAGTTATTGCATGAATTCTCAAAATTATTTGGTTGGAATTATTCTGACATGCCTCGTATCGATCCTCAAATTGTAACACATAATATCATGTTGAAACCAAATGTTAAGCCATTTAAACAAAATACTCGTAAGATGAATCCTAAGATTGCATTGCTTGTTAAAAATGAGATAGAAAAGCTTCTACAAGCTGGTTTCATCCGACCTATTGACCATTCACTTTGGATTTTAAATATTGTTACCGTTGCTAAACCCAATGGTCGCATAAGAATGTGCACAGATTTCTAAGATTTGAATTTGGCATCTCTGAAAGATGATTTTCCACTTCCTAATATTGATATGATTGTTAATTCCATAGTCGGCCATGAATTACTCTCTTTCATGGATGGTTTTTTAGGATATAATCAAATTCTAATAAATCCCCATGACCAGTATAAAACAACTTTTATAACACCTTGGGGTACATTTTGTTGGGTAGTCATGCCATTTGGACTTAAGAATGCAGGAGCTACTTACCAACGTGCAATGACTCTTATATTTCATGATTATATGCACAATATTTTAGAATATTATGTCAATGACATCTTGGTAAAGTCTATTCACCGTAAGGATCACGCTACAAATCTTTGACAAATATTTGAGCGCATAAGGAAATATAATATGCGATTAAATCCCCGTAAGTGTGTTTTTGGTGTGGACAGTGGAAAGTTATTAGGATTTATTGTTTCAAATCATGGTATTGAAGTAAATATGAAAAAGATAGATGCAATTGTTAATACGCCAATACCTAAGAACATATCTCAACTTCGTAGTTTGCAGGGAAAGATACAAGCCATCCGCTGATTTGTTTCACAACTTGCGGATAGGACTCATCCCTTTACACAACTATTGAAGAAGGATTCTAAATTCAATGGAATTCTGAATGTCAAAAATCTTTCGAAGACTTAAAGGATTACTTAGTTAATCTGCTTGTTCTGCAACCTGCTGTCCCTAATAAACTATTTCTGTTATACATTTCAGCATCTAACAATGCCCTAGCAGCTTTGTTAGCACAACATAATGCTGAAGGCAAAGAATGTGTTGTCTATTACATCAGTCAAACTTTGCTTGATTATGAAGTGCGATACATTGTTATCAAGAAGCATTGCTTAGCTTTAGTGTTTGCAACTCAAAAGCTTAGACCTTACCTCTTAAATGCTAAAATACATGTGATGGTAAAATTTGACCCTTTGAAACATCTCTTTGCAAGAACAGATCTATCAGGTCATCTCGCTAAATGGGTTATGTTGTTGATATAATTTGATCTTAAGTTCATCTCCCAAAAAGTGATTAAAGGACAAGCGTTAGCTGAAGCTCCTCCACCCTTTTCTACATAGCATCAAGATGTATTTCCTGATGACATAATTTTAACAATCTCTAAAGAAGAAAAATGGGAATTATACTTTGACGGATCAAGATGTCAAACTGGCTCTGGGGTTGGTGTTATATTGATACCCCCATAGGTAAGCCGATTCCTCTATCTCATCACTTGGACTTCTCATGCACAAACAATATAGCTGAATACGAAGCTCTTATCACAGGACTTTGTGCCGCATTGTCTCTTAATATCAAACACATAACAATATACGGTGATTCTCAGATAATTGTAAAACAAATAACTGGACCATATCAAACTAAGCATGATAAGCTATCTCAGTACCATGAGTTTGCATTATCTCTCTTAAAATAATTCACAACATATTCAATCAACACTATTCCCAGGAAAGATAATCGGCATGCAGATGCAATGGCAAGTGCAGCTTCCCTTCTACCCCGTGATGATTCTCCTGAGGAATTTACTTTTGTTGTTCAGAATATTAAAACACTGACAATTGAAGATCCTATAGTTGCAAATGCGAAACTCAGTGGTAATACATACACTGATGAATGGTTCTCCTATATATTCAATTATTTGTGCGATGGAACTATTCCTAATTCAACATCTAAGAATGCCCAAATTCGTTTATGCAAACTAGCAACATGATACATTATAGTATCGAATGTCTTATATCAACGAAGTTACAACAGTGTTTTACTTCGATGTTTAAGTAATTCAGAGATTCTGATAGCTTTAGAAGAAGCTCACTCTAGTGCTTGTGGAGGGCATTTTGGAGGAAAATCATTGGTGCAAAAATTGTTACGAATGGGCTACTATTGACAGCATATGGAACAAGATTCCTTTGCTTACATCAAGAGATCCCTGCAATGTCAACAACACAAACACCTAAACCATGCTCCCGCTTAAGAGCTTCGTGCCCAGGTATCACCATGGCCATTCTCGATTTGGGGCTTGGATCTCATCGGTAAAATTTCCTCACCCTCCTCTCAAGGGCATACATTTATCATTACCGCTACTAATTATTTTACAAAGTGGGTCGAAGTAGTCCCCTTGCGATCTATGACTACCGATGTAATCTGTCGATTTATATGTAAGATAACATTATTTCTTGATTTGGAATATCTTCCTCCCTCATTTTAGACAATGGTAAGCCATTTAAGAACAAGGATGTAAAAAATTTCTTCGAGAAATATCATATACAACATCGCTTCTCTACGCCTTATTATCCTCAATCAAATGGCCAAGTAGAAGCTTCAAATAAAGTGATTGGACATATTTTAGGGAAAACTGTTAATAAACATAAAAAAGATTGGCATACTCAATTATCCTATGCATTATGGGCTTATAGAACAAGTATTCAAACGCCTACTAGTAAGACACCATATAATCTTGTTTATGGCGCAGACACGATAATGCCCTTGGAGTTAGAAATTCCTTCCTTAAGAATTTCCCTAAGAGATATCATGGATGATGACATGGAACGTGAGAAGAGATTACAAGAACTTGAGATGCTTGATGAAAGATGAATTAACGCTCTTGAGCACCTTAAGGCTTATCAAAAAGGTATACAACGATTCTATAATGGGCAAGTCATACAACATTCATTCAATGTTGGGGATTTGGTCCTTTATGAAAATCAACGCAATGTAAATGCACTGCCTGGAGAAAGAGGTAAGTTTAGCCCTAATTGGCTTGGACTGTATATAATTACTGAAGCCTTTGGAGCCAGAGCATATAAATTAGCTGAATAGCAAGGTACAAACAAGATATTATTGTTTTGTCTTAATTCATTTAACATTACATCTTTGTTCAGTTGATCATTGTTGTATCCTGCTTAAGTATTCTTTGCTTAGATCACTTTGGTATTAATTGAATATAGCATTAAAATTAGGAGTATGTGTAAAATGCTTGATCATTGTGCTTATTACTATATGTTCTTTCAAGAATTGTTAGTATATCACAATAGCATTAATTATAGCATTTAAATATCATCACTAGTTGTATTTTTACAAAAATCACATGTGATAGATCAAAAACAATTACACTTAAATGGAAAGAAATAAGCATCATATATATCCTCAGTTTTAAATATACAACCTAGTCGACTATCCCTCAGAACAAAATGGGATGTCATAGTATATAAAACCTATACATCACATAGCTGATCCTTAATTGCCAGTATACCTCAGGCCCTCGTGATGTGCAAGTGACAGAGGCCTGATCATGTGTGGCTACGAATCGTGAATGACTCCTAGAGACGCTTTGCGATCGTAACCCCCTAATCTCACCTCTCATCTCTATCATTTGCCCATGTGCCTCCTAGTACATCTTTGTTGGCAAGAGACACTATATGGATTCATGGTTGTTGTCATTGATGGCAACAAAGGTCATCCCACATATCCGCAAGTCATGATATATCTCTACCGGAAGTCAGATTGAAGATTGTTGTGGTCCGGTGAACAAGAACAGAGCATGTGACAAGGTCCGACAGATTGGTCCGGATCTCTCAGAGGAAGTGTCTTGGCACAGTGCGGATCTGGGGAAGTCAAGAGGACTATCTTGAGTAGTATATTCCAAGGATTTAGCCTCCGGAGATGGACAAAGAAAAAGATATGAATAGTTGAGTACCGGATTCCTGAGAGACAGTGAAAACAGAGGAAGAACTGACTGATAGAGTATCAGACTACTTTCCGGATGTGTTACAGATGATGATAAAGGTTGCGGAGGCATGAATCATGTTTGGCCGACATAATTGATGATATCTACAAGTATATGCTTGATCTGCATTGCTTGGTGAGCAAGGATTCAGCCGACAGAACTAAGTTTGTAAGAAAATAGACTGTTCCGGATGCCGACTAGAAAGGTGATGAAATTACTTGTGCGGATATATATAGAGGATGGATTTAGTTGTAAAGAGTGTGAAGTGTGTGAAAGGATATGCGAACAAGTCCAGAATAGAGCAGAAGTAGCAAGAAAGATCCGGTATGTGAAAGGATAGCAGACTAAAGAACAGAGGAAAAATGAAGTGCAGCAGATCAGTATACTGAACTTAACCGGAACTGAACTCCAGCATATGCAGATGCTTCCAATCAGTTCAAGACTGTGATTCTTATCACTTTGTAAGACAGTGTGTCTTCTTGTAGGCAGTGAGCCTCTTGTGAGCAGTGTGCTCGGGCAGTGAGCCCTAATTGGCAAGTGCCATTTTTGTAATTTCCTATTCTTCTAACAGAGAATAATTCTTGGGTTAATCACCCCGTGGTTTTCTCCCTTAACAGGGTTTCCACGTCAAAAATACTGTGTCATGTGTTTCTTATTTCATGGTTAATGTTTTGTGTTTGATTTTATGCTGCTTCAATTAAAAGGAAAGTTCAATAAGGGAAATAATTAGGATAACTGATTCACCCCCCCCTCTCAGTTATCAACAATTGGTATCAGAGCTAAGTTCCTCCTAATAGAGCCTAACAGCTTGAGGAAGATCTGGGATTTCAAATGGATGCATATGGTTTAAGGGAGCAACTCAAGACTACCCTTGAGGATCTTGAACAGTCAAATTCTGAAGTCAGTGAATTAAAGGAAAGACTCAAACAGGCTGATGAATTCATGAGAGAATTAAAAGACAAATTAAGTCTCTCTATGAAAAAGAGAAAGGAGCTGCTTCAACAGTTGGCAAGACAAAGTGAAGAAAGCAATACAAGTGAGGAATTGACTGAGCAAACCAAGTTATGTGAAAAGTTATCAAAAGAAGTCATTATGTTAAGACATGAAATGGAATCAGGAACTATAAAGTTTACTCAAGAGATTGAAGAAAAAAGAAAGGCTGAAGACAATCTAAGACAATCTCTTAAAGAAAAATCAGAAGAATGCCACCAGATGGACAGGATTATCAGACACCTTGAATCTGATCTTGAAGATTCCAAAGATAATGAAGGAAAACTTGAGGATCAAATTGCCTCTCTCAAAAGAGACCTTCAAACAGCAAATGAATATAAAGAGAAATTCAAGATAAGTTCTGCTCAACTTGAAGTTCTTCTTGGAAGTCAAAAGAGGATAGATGACAAGTATGGCTTGGGATATGAGAAAGGAGAAAGCTCCGGATCCGGTCAGAAGAATCTTGGATCAGAAAATCCAAGGAGCAGGCCTAGAAGACCTCCGGTAAGACAGCCAAATGCTCAAAGATATCCATCCTTCAATGGATACTGCCACAGCTGCAACCACTTTGGTCACAAAGCTAATCAGTGCAGAATGAGAATGAATCAGATTAATTCATCCTTCTCCGGACAGTGCTTCAACTGCAAAAGGTATGGACACAAATCCCATGAATGCAGAATTATGCAAGTAAACAAATCATTCAAAGGTAGATGCTTTATATGCAATAGAATAGGTCATAT
Source organism: Cunninghamia lanceolata (assembly GCA_027924645.1). Classification (NCBI taxonomy): domain Eukaryota; kingdom Viridiplantae; phylum Streptophyta; class Pinopsida; order Cupressales; family Cupressaceae; genus Cunninghamia; species Cunninghamia lanceolata. The sequence goes on from BSBN01000254.1 coordinate 18,542,891, forward strand.
GGCTAATCAATGCAGATCAAGGGGATATCAGTTAAATATGCAAAGAAATGTTATTTGCCAAATCTGCAATAGGTCCGGTCATAATGCTAAAGTCTGCAGAAACAAGAATCAGGACAAAAGAGGTCCGGTGTATAATCAGAATCAAGACAAGGGTAAACAAAAGATGAATGCGGATGAAGTTAGGAATCAGATGAGCAAGATTTGGGTGAAGAAAAGCTCAGAGAATGTAGAGGTTGGATCCGCACCAGATTCTGGTGCTGATATTTCTTCCGGAAATTAAAAAGTGAGCTCAGGCTCAGGGGGAGACTCAAAGAAGATTCTGTTCCCCCAGCCAAACAAGTTGTGCCGGATGTGGCACAAGATGCGGATTAAAGGGTTTGTAGATATAAGTCCTGAGATGCTTCAGTCAAGTTTTCAGAGGTCCGCATGGAGTTATGAAGAAGCTGTGTTCGATTAAGTTAGACCTGTTCAGGGAGGTGCTCCGGTATGATAAAGGATTACAAAAAGGTCCGGAGAGATCCGGAAGTGCACGATCTTGTCTTGCGGATTGGACAGAGTGTTTGGGATGTTCTTGTAATATGTTACCTAGATTTATTCATGATTTAAAGATCCGGATGATATTCAGTGATCAGGACTAATCCGGGATACTCCAAGCTGTCCAGACATGGTAAACCGGAATAATGCAGGTGAAGCATTTATTGCAGACAGATATTAGGGTTTGCGGAGCAATATAAGGGATTTCTCAAAAGTTATCTGCTCATTCTACACTTGAGAAGAAGCGAATAGTGGAGCTCTGCAACAAGGTTCATCAAGCACACCAAGGATCTCCTGCCGAAGCTGTTGCATAAAGAAATCAATCCAACCACTCCGTGCAAACCGAAGGCGCATAAGGTATTCTTCGTTTTTCATTGCCTCACTGCAAATCTTTGAAGAATGGCTACTCCAAACATAGTTAAGATCTCTGATAGACCTCGCCCCTCATTCAAGAAACATCCCTACAAATCATTGGAGGTAGATCCACTAGGAGCCTTCTCTAGTGTTCCCCACGGAGTCTTACATACTGAAGATATTAGGGTTTACATACACGCAAACATTGAGGAATTTGGGGAATTCAAATTAAGAGACCTCTATCACAAGCAACTGATAGACAATGCTTTTGAGCTCAAACCAGAGTATAAGGGTATCCAGAAGAAACAATTTGAGCAATTCATTCATTTCCCTAGCTTTGAAGAAGATGAATGGGTCCGGTATGTACTGAGCAGGATGCATGACAACTTCCTTTGGCTAGATAGACCCTGTAAGATCACAAAAGAAGCAATTAGAGCAGTAACTGGTCTATACTCTTCCGGGGGGGTACCTATCCTCAAATCTGTCAAGAACAACGTTGTAACTGAGGCCACCGGATCAAAATATGATAAGAGGGCAATGACCATTGAAGATATTTCGGATCCGGATATCAAATATGCATCAATGATAATAGGATACAAGATCTATCACTCCAGCAGGGAGAATTCTGTATCCGGGACTGCAATTTACACAGCATATGAAATGCTAAGAAAGAATGCAGATTATGATCTTTGTGAACTACTACTAAGCCAATTAATGGAAAATGTACAGAAAATCAAGAAAGACAAGAAGAACTCCTTTAAGTATGGTACTCTCATTGTATGTCTATTCTTTTACTTCATGAATGAGCTACCCGGAACAAGTGGATGGGTATGGCAGAATGACAAACCTGTTGCAGTCCAGATAAGAGACTATTTGCATGGACTTGGGGATGCAAAAGCGAGAAATACAGCTCTATGGGGATACTTCAAAAACTTTTAGAGCATGATGCAAGCAAGAGAGAGAATTCCCCAGTCTCTCATTGAGAAATACAAGGACTCAGTATGTTTTATGGTTGACACTGATCAGTGCCTAATGGAGGCAGTGGAGCCAAGGACTGTCTGGATCATGCCCATGGGGTATGAAGTTGATGAACAGATAGTAGAGCTGCATGTTCAACACATGCTAAGTCAGCCCAAAGATCCTAAGGCAGAAAGGTTTGGAACCTTTGAGGAGCTGAGCGTGAAATTACATGTAGAACTCAGGGAACCTGAGATTAAGAGAAAAGTGAGAAAAGAAGTAGAGCACATTGCTCAAGGCCTGGGCATCTCAAAAGAGGCACTTGATGCCAGCCGGGAAAAGAGGAGAAAGGCTGAGGAAGAAGAGAAAAGCAAAGAAAGTGCTCCGGTTGAAACCCCCACCCGGACCAGATCATCAAAGAGATCTGCACCTTCCACAACCAAAAGCTCAAAACCGGAAGTCCAGGCATCCGGTAAAAGATCCAAGACAAAAGCATCAAGGGCTTATGAAAGCCAAAAGGATGAAGAGGAAACAGAATCAGATGAGGAAGTAAGAGAAGTAAAGAAACAGAAGAAGAAAGGATCCGGTAAGCCCTCCACAGGCCAAGACAAGGATGAAATGGCAGAGGTAACTGTTGAAAAGCCCACTCTGTCACTAGAGAGCATAATCAAGTCGGTCACGGTGGATGGAAACCTTCAACCAATGACTGAATCCTATGATGACTTCAGTGAGGCAGACCAAAAGACTCTGCAGGAGGCCACAGTGAAATATCTTAACATATATAATAAGGCTTTCATTGAAATAATATCTCTTATTCCTAAAAGCCTAGAAAAGGAAATGGAAGTGAGGAAAAATAATGCTCATGCTAAAGATCTTGAGATCCGGGAGCAGATAGCTATTCAGCTATATCCTCAAATTGATCCCAAGACAATGAACATGATCTTCAAGGACTGCAAAGATGAGTTCAGAAGTAAAGCCAGGATGAATCAGCTCATGCTTGGTGAGACTGACAAAGTGGCACAAGAGACAGAAGAGATCCTCCGGAAGGCCTTCAAAAGGTTCAATCTTCCTGTTGTAGAGGACTTAGGTACAGAAACAGCTGCTGATTTGGAATCTTCTGTTCCGGAAGAAGTGAGCCCTGAACAGACAAGTGAGGACTTGGGACCCTCTGCTCCAGAAGAAGTGGCCCATGAACAAGCAAGCATCTCTCCTCCGGTTTCCCCTACAGTCTCCGGATCCAAAGAAGAAGAGCAATTGCAGGAGAAGGAAGCAGTGGTGACAGACAAAGAGGTTGACAGTTCTAAGACTGCAGAAGAAAAGAAACATCTGTCTCCGGCAAGAGACACTGCACAAACTGTTCAACAATTTTTGAGCAAAGAAACTCTAGAGATTGATGAACCGGAGCTTCTAAAAGGTCCATTTGATTTTGACTCTCTCTCTCCGGTACAAACAATGAAGATAGCTTCATTTGCAAATGCCAAGGCAAATGAAAAGCTCCTGAAGTCTCATATGGAAGACTGTGAGTTGATAGAGGCTGCTTCCGGAGTACTTGTAAAGATCATGCCATCAATCCAAATAGATCCGACAGCCTCCACTTCCGGTAATCTAAAAACCTTAGTCAGCAGTATTGATACACATTTTAATTCTCTAGAAAAATCAGCTGAAGAAAAGGTCCGGAAGGAATTTTTGGATAAGAGATTTTCTGAAATATTAGAATTAATCTCTAAGGATAGGAAGATTGTAAGCATTGGAATAAAGAGCTTAGAAAATGCTCTTAAGGATGGCGGTGACATCTACAAATTTTGTATATCTTGGTCAAAAGCAACAGCAGCAATTGACAAGAAAATAAAAGAGGAACAGGACAAGCTTCAAAGCTTATCTCAAAGTTTTGATCCTCTCTCTTCCTCTATAATAAATCAAGAATGTCAGACTATTGCAGTCTTGAATGAAATAAAGAATCTTGAGAAGGAGAGGAAGAACATTACCAACCGGATGGGAGAACTTAGAAGGATTATAGTCCCTAAGTTGGAAACTATGCATGAGGCCATCAGTGATGCCCAGACCACCGCCCATACAAAAGATCCGACAGATCTCAGGCGGGCAGAAGCTTTTGCATTTTTGTTGAGTGGTCACATTTCAATCTTGGACAGAATGAAGCTTAGTTGGGCTACTGAAATGGTTCAACTGCAGACATCCTTTGCAGACATTCTGCAGTATATGTGAGTATGTAAATATGCGGCTATATATAGAAAATTTTTGAGAATTTTGGTGTGCGGACCCTACCCTTTGCCATTGATGTCAAAGGGGGAGTGAGGAGCAGTGAAAAATAAGGAATCCAACTCAGGGGGAGTTCCGGAAATTGTATATAAAGACAAGAGCATCAGCAAAGGGGGAGCATAGTGCAAACACTTAGTCATTTTTCACTAAGTGTTGCCATCAATGCCAAAGGGGGAGATTGTTGGCAAGAGACACTATATGGATTCATGGTTGTTGTCATTGATGGCAACAAAGGTCATCCCACATATCCGCAAGTCATGATATATCTCTACCGGAAGTCAGATTGAAGATTGTTGTGGTCCGGTGAACAAGAACAGAGCATGTGACAAGGTCCGACAGATTGGTCCGGATCTCTCAGAGGAAGTGTCTTGGCACAGTGCGGATCTGGGGAAGTCAAGAGGACTATCTTGAGTAGTATATTCCAAGGATTTAGCCTCCGGAGATGGACAAAGAAAAAGATATGAATAGTTGAGTACCGGATTCCTGAGAGACAGTGAAAACAGAGGAAGAACTGACTGATAGAGTATCAGACTACTTTCCGGATGTGTTACAGATGATGATAAAGGTTGCGGAGGCATGAATCATGTTTGGCCGACATAATTGATGATATCTACAAGTATATGCTTGATCTGCATTGCTTGGTGAGCAAGGATTCAGCCGACAGAACTAAGTTTGTAAGAAAATAGACTGTTCCGGATGCCGACTAGAAAGGTGATGAAATTACTTGTGCGGATATATATAGAGGATGGATTTAGTTGTAAAGAGTGTGAAGTGTGTGAAAGGATATGCGAACATGTCCAGAATAGAGCAGAAGTAGCAAGAAAGATCCGGTATGTGAAAGGATAGCAGACTAAAGAACAGAGGAAAAATGAAGTGCAGCAGATCAGTATACTGAACTTAACCGGAACTGAACTCCAGCATATGCAGATGCTTCCAATCAGTTCAAGACTGTGATTCTTATCACTTTGTAAGACAGTGTGTCTTCTTGTAGGCAGTGAGCCTCTTGTGAGCAGTGTGCTCGGGCAGTGAGCCCTAATTGGCAAGTGCCATTTTTGTAATTTCCTATTCTTCTAACAGAGAATAATTCTTGGGTTAATCACCCCGTGGTTTTCTCCCTTAACAGGGTTTCCACGTCAAAAATACTGTGTCATGTGTTTCTTATTTCATGGTTAATGTTTTGTGTTTGATTTTATGCTGCTTCAATTAAAAGGAAAGTTCAATAAGGGAAATAATTAGGATAACTGATTCACCCCCCCCCCTCTCAGTTATCAACAATCTTCTGGTACCAGTCCATTTTAGCCTGAATCCTGTCTCTATCAGCTCTCACCTGCTGAACCTCACGCAGTAAGAACTCACTGACAGCTGGCTCTCCCTCTGATGTAAGTATCACTACTGTCTGCTCTCGCTACATCTTAAGCTCATCTTCGGCGCGCTTAGCTCTCTATCATAACTCCGCTCTCTCCTATGTAGACTGCTCTAGCATAGCGTCTATAGTGGTTTTGTACCTAACAAATGGCATAAATATATTTGTATGCCGCCTGGTGGATGATCGTGGTGAATAACCTACCCACACTCGCTGCTTTGAGACATCTGTAGGTACTATGTCTGCTATGATGCGACTCACAAAGTCTCACCAAGCGTCCATCCCAACTGCAAAAAAGAGGATAAAATAGATATTGGAATCTCATATAAATATCACAAATAATAAACTATACAAAGCATCAAAATAATAAATCAAACCTAACTTGGATCTCCATCTCGCTAGGATGGATCTTGGATCACCAAAGGTGTGATGAGCTTTGCAGTCTGATATGTAGCTGGGGGCACAGACCTACTACACTCCCCTCGCTCTCTCTAACTAGGTCTCGCATCGCCTGCAGGAATAAGACCACGAGCCCTAGACCGTGGTCTCAATTCGGTCTCCTCGTCAGTGTTTGCCTCTTGCTGGCTCTATCGTGGTCTCTCTTTGAAGATGTACTATGATGGGACCTCTTCTGACTCATCCTCGTCATCCTCCACATCCTCCTCAAGATTGTAGTATCTTGCAAAATCACTAACATCATCCTCTACCCTCGTGTCACTAGAGTGATTGACCCAAGGCCGAGCATTGCTTATAGGGTGACTGGAAGGAAAAATAGGAACAGGCCGTGCTATGTGCCACCAGGTCTGACATGCTTGGGTATAACTGACATCATCTGCAACTGACACTGGATCTACATCCTCAGGACTCTCCTCGTCACTAAGTGGTACGTCTGCTACTATCGTCCATCATACGGTATTCGCCCTGACTATGCTGCGCACAGCATGCGTGTAGCTCAGACGCACTGTAGGAACATCCTGTATCTGTCTGAACTGTCATGCCACCCTATCAAAATAAAACCAAGCCACGACATGATCAAGGTGACCGGTCATTAGCTGATCCCTCTGCATCCTTGCTAACTGCCTCTGCTGGCCAGGCCATCTGATGTAGCCGCGATATGGTCTCTAGATGCTGTCATTGGGCCGTAATCTGTCAAAAACAACTCTCCAGTATAGTAGATCCTTGTTCCTCCAACACCTGACCAGTGGATAGGTGAAAACATGCGGATGGGTGAATGTTGCCTCTATAAGATAACCCACCGGTCATGTGCATCTGATGTGCTCAAAGGCCCAAACCTATAGTAATGTGCAGATCATCAGACTATGCATCTCATAATGGACATTTCACCCCAAGTCATGATAAAGGTGCGCAAGCATACTACGCCCCCATGCATAGAGAATTTGATGCTCCTCCATCACCCTAATGGTGTGAACGAGAACCCCATGTAGGTGAGCGCCTCATCCATCTAGTGTAATGGCTAGTGCGACTGTGACTATCATAATCCTCTGCAACTGGGGAATGCCACCCATCCCTGCTCTAGAAGACAGAGCTGAATGTGTCCTCGCTTTACCTACAAAATAGTGTGACCCAAGTAGTATAACTGACTCTCGTGGGTGTACCTCGCTAAGCGATGTCCTACTATCCTCACTGTCTCTCCTCAAACAGGTAGTTGAAGGATCTTGTATACATCCTCCAGCGTGATGGTCATCTCACCTGTAGGTAAGTGGAATGTAGATGTATCTACATCCTACCTCTCCATCAGTGCCATTAACATAGTGCAGTGGAATATGATTGTGGGCATATCAAACACCCACCATAGGCCCATCGCCTGCATGTGCTCTCTCTGTAGTAGATAAGGAGCTAGCACGCTCTCGTAGAAGCGCCATCAGGCAATCGCATGTGTGCTCACATGTCTCAAAGACATCTTGCAGGTTGAAAAGAAAATAAGAATATCAGAATCCCCTCTAGAAACTGAAAGCAACTATTAAAAATAGAAAAGAGTGCCTGTCCTTAGGGCTGGTGTCCTTTGTGGACCCAGGCGCCCCAGGAAGACTAGGGCACCCCAGAGGGACACTAGCGCCCCTGTGGGACTAGGGTGCCCCAGAGAGACTCTGGCACCCTAGGTGGACACGGGTGCCCCTCTCAGGGACCCCTGTCCATTCTCTCCCTCTCGGCATGGTAAACGATAAAGTTAAAACAAAAGTACAATAAAAGATGACATAAGCGCAGGGTTAGGACCCTACCTTAGCCTTGAAACGCCTCTCTGCTACTCGGGCTCAGAGCATCTCTAGTCATGGTGGCTGATACAGGTGTCGGCTTGGCATGGTTGTCCTCCTATTCTCCTTCTCTCTCCTCTACTTTTCTACAACGACAAGAAACAAGAATGAGTAAATGATAAGTGAAAACTCCCTTTACATAAAGTGAGTGAGAATTCCTATCCCTAACTAGGTGCAAGAGTGATCTCTTTTACTCTTGAGCCTTTATCTTGAGCTATCGAACTCTGATTTCAATGTTGTTTGTTGCGTAGGAATCCTCCAGTTCCACTCTCTTTCTTACCCAATGTGTTGTGTTTGAGCGTTGTTTCTTCAAATGACCCTCATCACACATTTCTCATCAAGTTTCCCTCAAAATTGACGCACGTGGGTATCTCCTTGTTTCTACTTTTCGGACTAAGCAAGCAGAAACAAGGGGGCATATATCTCCCTTGATTTCCTCCCTCATCATGTCTCATCACTCAACCCCCTTAGTATTTTTGTACTGACACATTGGTGGTGGTTGCAGGTTGATTTGGTTTTGATTTTCTGACAAGTGTTCCTTTGCAGGTTGCGGTTCCTAACTTTGTGGTCTTGTGGGATTGCAGACTTGGGGACTTCTTCCTTCTTGGTGACAACACTTCAGCTTCCTCTACAGTATCCTTTTGGGTATCCTTTTCATGACTGACGCATTTACTTTCCTTTAGTTGCATATGCACATAGTGTCATGGCCACTAAAGTGGGGGCTAAATGTAACGTCAGAAATTGTCCTCCTGTATGGTATGGTACAATTTCCCTCAGTTTAGCTCCTCGCTTTGGGTGACCTCTCAACCATTTTCTTTCTAACCTTCTCGAAACCCTGATTGACTAAGTCTAGTTGCAAAATATTCACTTTTTGAGGTAACCTTTTGATGGAACCCGAAAAGGGAATTTGGATTATTGGTCACTGGGACCCCCAAAAAGTAGATCTTATGGGAAAAAGGGGGCTTGGACTCGGGCACCCGCGTCCTAGTCCTCCCCTGTTTCCCAGGATTTTGAATTTTGGCATGGTGTCGGCTCCCGCCGTATGCCTCAGGATTCTATTTTCAAATTCTCAGTTTTCACGTGATATCGAGACATTATTTCAAAATTTGAATTTCCCTAAAGCTAGATATAAAAAGACATTTGAAAATCATTTTATCACACACAATTTGTATGTAAGCTTAATGCCAAAACTTTGCCAAAATTGCCATTGGAGATCAGTGACTTGTTGAAGCTCTTGAAAGTTATTTGAATTTGCTATCATGGAGACAATGGATGGAGATTAGGAATCAAGATCTTGAGACTATCTTGCTCTTCCTAGGGTTTGTACACCTTTTGCATGATCGGGAGAAGGGTTGAAGCCTCCAACATCAAGCTTGGAGATCCTCCGCGGACATTGCTGATTCGCCTTCTTGTTCATGCAAGTCTTCATTTGTTTTCATCTCCTTAAGGTGAAGTTATATGTGTTTATTGATTCAAAGCAAGTTGTTGATCTTCCCTTGATTGAGACATCTAGGGTTTGATATTTCTACATACACATTGTTAGGTTTGCACACACTTATGCAAATATTTATCTCTGGCTATTGTTGAGGTAGAAATACCAAAGACGAGGCTTAATTGAGGCAAGCTCCTATATAGCTACAACATCTTTCTCCTTCTTTTGTAGGTGCAGACCATGTTTTGCAGGTTCTGGCGGAAAGAAGCTACATAAAGGAGGGTATTGTGGGTATAGTCATCATAGACTTTTGAATTTCTAGATTCTGACACTTGCGGGACTAAGGAGCGGGCACCCTAGTCCAATTGGGGGAAATGTTCAGGATCTAGGAGCCATTGAGGAGTATCAGACAACCTGTGAAGAGGATCTTTAGTATCAGGAAATTTCAGGACTAAGGAGCGGGCACCCTAGTCTAGTTAGCCCTCAAAATTTGGGTGCACAGTCTCTGAAACCCTTTCTCTGCATTTCTGTGATCAGTTTTGCCTGTTTCATTATCAGATTCTGAATATCTCTGATTTAAGGCATAATTAGGGCTTTACTTGGTTTATGAACAAAACACTTGACAAAACCTTAGTTAGGCTCTTGAAATCAAACCATGCGAGCATAAGGGATAGACAAAGTGATTAGTAGCTTGATCTAGAGCTCAATCCTTGTCCTCCCAATGTTTAGCATGATGAAATAATAGTACTTAACCTAGTTGAGACAAATCTACAATTTTACTCTAAACAATTGGCCAAGGAAGTCTATTTTGCAATACAAGTGGGCCTATAAGAAGATATTGGATCATTATTAAAATGATTGTGTAGAGGGGGAACATGGTAGTGTTTTGTCAGAAGTGACTTATGTTGTCAATTACTCATGACTTACGTGGATTCTTTCTTTGGCTTGGTAGTCGACAATCAATTCTACATGCACATGCTTTATTTGCAAGAAGACGACTTTTCTAGTCATCCTCCCTTCCCTATAGCTGCAGTTGGTCTACATCATTGGTTTATTTGGTGTCTAGGTAGCATGGTGATAACAACTTTGGTAGTATGTCTCAATTGGGTTGTCATGCATTCTTTGGTCCAAGCAGATCTAATGGGCCTCTTTGTCTTATTAGAACAACTTTATCTTTTTTTGCATGTTGAAAGGAGACCTACAAGGCATTTGTTTATAGGTTGTGTTTCACTAGTGAGACATGTTTATTTCACAAAGAGTCTAATTATTTCCAAGGCCTTTTTATAATGGGAAATGGGGTGATGTGACAATGTTCCATTGAAGGTGACTTGTTTATCCTAGTCACTTTTATCTTAAGTAGCAATTGACTACTAGTAATGTCATCAACTTTTAAAAAGATTTATGCAAGAGAAAAGTAGTAGAAAACAAACTTTTTCTATTGGTCTAAGGAACTAATAAGTTAGGGGGTTTGTGTGCATGATCGCTAATAGAAATGCACTATGTGGTCTTAGGTAGCAATGACAGTGGGGCCAATTTCATTTGATAAGGCATGGTATAAAAGACATAAGGAGTGGAATATTTTCTCATTTTATATTGGTTGTCGATTGAGTGTGTTATAGCTCATCCCAATCCTACAATAATAATAAAAACAAATTAAACAGTCAACTTTAAAGAAACATTAAAATTTAAATAAAAACCTTAAAAAATATAAAATATATTAAAAAAATTCATAAATGAAATATTAAAGAGTATCAATCTAATAATACCTACCTTGACAAGTGACTAATAATAATGTCTCAAACTCATAATATCTCAAGCCCCTGTTTTTTGGGGTTGAAAATCAATAGGACTAAATACCTTAACCTCTCACTTTCATAAACTTTATTCTCTTCATAAATATTATAATGATTAGTACAATTTGACCCATTTACTTATTTTGGATCTTTATTATCATATTACCTCTTTCACAAACGTTTTTTCAGCTTTCCATCGACCACTCACATCCATTGTTTTAAGATAGCTAGTTTCAAAGTCTATGCCTTTTAAATATTTAGCATATTCTTTCATAGTCTAAAATAGAATAAATGGACATTTAAACCTTGTGTGGGTTGTTATTTCGCCCACCATCTCACATTATGGGTATCCGGGCAATGGCTCGTGGGAAAGTGTAAGTCGTTGTTCATGGGCTAATTGTTGACTAAAGGGTGTAAAATTTATATGTATTTTTTTTGATTTATTTGTGTCATTAGTGTATTTTATGTTTTTTAAAAGTAGGTAAATGATATGGTTTGAATTAAATTTGATTATATATATTTTAAAGGTTTGGATTTGATCTATAGATTAGTCATTCTTTATTTTGGATTAAATTTACAAGTGTAAATTTGAATTTTGTTTAGCTCTACAACATTAATTTGACTCCCAAATTTTTAAGTTCAAATTTAAATTGTAGGCCTAAGTGCTTTCTTCCTACTAATCTTTACTCGTTGGCTTAGTGTCCTATTTGTTCGCAACTAAAGTAGGTTGTATCATTTCTTCTTTGTCCATGACCTCTTCCTCTACCATGTCCTCCTCTAGAATTATTATAGTATCCTCTATTATTATTCAAAGGATAGATGACTAGAGGTTGCTTAGTAGTGATTTATGGAGGAGAAACTTGCACCACATGGACATTCCGTTGATTTTTCCAAGTTGGTTGTTTGTATCCATGGTCATAGAAATCTCTTTCTTCTAACCCCTTAGCTCCAACAAAATTCCTTTGTGGATAGGATCATTGTCTTCACACTAGTGATTGTACAAAGATTCATATTCCTCATAAATTCCCTTCGTCTAAACAATAGGGATGGGTAGTCATCAATCTCATCCTCATCCCATTCACCGCAAATTCCATAGTAGATATTTTTTAACTTTCGCGAGGTGGGGTGTAGATCAACTTTGAGTGTAGTAGCCATTTTTTCTCCTTGAATCATCACAGGACATTCATTCTATAGGTGTTCTTCTGCATGGTAAGTACACCATATCCTCTTCCTATAGATTGATGGCACAATTAGGTTACTCTCACTTTTAGCCAACATATGTTGCTTGATTTTTAATTGTTCTAATTCTAATCTCATCTTTTCTAATTGGACTTTCTTTCCATCTCTTTATCATTTCTTCTCCAAGGTTTGGTTTCTATCTTGCATTCTAATTCTACCACACCTAAGTATGTTTCAAAGGTTCTAACATCTAACACATTTCTTACTTTTGGTAGCAACCTTAAAATAAACCATTCTATCCTCTTATTTTTTGTTAGTGGCTCCTCCATTTTTCTTACAACTTCCTTAAATCTACAATCAAATTCTTTGACTGTTTCTCCTTCTTTCTATATCATTTCCCTCATCTTGATAATGCTTTTAGATAAAATCTTAGGAGATCCAAAGTTAGACAAAAAATTATTCTTTACCTCAGACAATTCCTATCATGATTAGGATATTTCCTCACTATCATTTGAGGGCATTATTTCTCAAGGTCCCTAAAAAATCATAGAGCCTACCTTGGTTACTTATGATAGAATTCTATCTTGATATTGATTCCAACACAAAGATATGCAATTTCATGTTTTGGTCCATGTTTGGGGTTTGTTCTCTAGATCGATTAGTGCTTGGTGAGGATTCTTCTCCTCTTTGTAGTGGGCTCCACCCTCATGTTCTCACTTCTTTATGTGTTTTTTTCTCTATTTACTTGACATAGTTTCTTAGTTTTATCAACTTCCTATTTATCCCTTTATCTCTTGTCAACTCAATCTCAAAGAATTTAGTCCCCGAGATCTTTGCACAATCTCTTATAAATTCTTCTTGTTGATTTTCTCTATCCTAGTTGAATCACTACATGTCCATTTTGAAAGTACTCTTTTTGTCTTATTTGGCATGGGGCATGACTCTTGGTCCAGGGGTTCACCTCTTCATATGATTATTTTAATTTGGTAGACACCTTTTCATTACTAAATGCCATTTTATTTATTAATATAGGGGTTTCCCATCCTTCATTTATCATATCAATTGTGTCCATGGAAAAGGTTTTAAATAAATCCTCAATTTATTTTTATATCACATTTTCCTTATTCTTCTGCAGGTTCTAATTTTCCTTTTATAAACTCACACTTCTCCTTACTATTTTATCTAGGTAATCTGCATTGAAATCTAAAAGTTTTAGTTTTGTAAAAGGGCTTAATAGTTCCTTAAATCCTTTATTAATTGTAACTTTTAGGTTAGTTATCAATTAGGATTCAAATGAGGGCTTCGATTCAAAATCTTGAATGGCAGAGCACTCCTTTTTCTACACCCTTCTTCTAATGACTCATTAGACACCACACATTCTTCAATCTATATTTCCAACCCTTGTAAAAAAAATATTGTCTTATTAGAGTGGATTTTGAGTTGCTTGTATGCATCATTATTATAGATCAATGTAGTTAACCCCTGTTCCTTTGATTATGGAGTTGTATTCATCTTAATAAAATTCTTATGTTTAGATGTATCCCCTTTGGCATGCTCATTTATGTTCAATTCTTCTACTAGTGGATTCTTCTCTTCTCCAACACTTTCAACAATAGCCTCCCTAGTGTGCTTAAATTCCCTTTCCTTCTCTTTATCAGTAACAACCCCTTTGGTGCACTCTACCTCTTCTTTAGTAGTAACCTCCCTAGCGTGCTTTAACTTAGCTTCCTCTACTTTTTTCCATTATCTTGCAGTATCTTTCATCCCTCTCCTGGACTTGTTTTAACTATTGTTATATGGAGCCTAATCAAACTTGGAGGTTAAATTTTCCCCACTTTTATCGATGTGGTTTCCCCCCAAATTATTTAACGGGGGTTTGGGGGTCGCACCCCTTGCGGGGTCCAGGGGCAGCACATTTGATTTGCATCGGTATTGAGTTGCAAGGGATTGCTAGTTGTAATTGGTTTGATTTGCTGGATAATAATATTGGTTTCTTTGTTGGTGGATGTAGCCTGAGTTTGGGTGAACCACATTAAAACTTGTCTCTCACTGTTATTATTTTTGTGTATTTTCATTCCTCTGTTTAATCTTTATTTGCATTTAATTGATATCTTCTGCATGCAATTCCTAACATTAACTTCCTTTCTTACATGTTTAACTCAACTATCAAGTCAATTTCTTCCCTAATCTCTCTTTTCCTTTTGGTGTCTCATTTTTCTATGGGTATTTTGATTTCAGGTTCCATTAGTTCTTTTATGCATCCCCTAATGGATTAGTCTTGCTCCTTTTCTAAGAGTCACATCCTTTCATAGATCCACCTAGGATTCCCCCCTTTCCTTCATCATGCCCTAGGTGTCCAACCCCATCTCACAAGGCTAGAACCTAGGATCTGGTCACTAATCATGAAATCCTACTTTTTGTGGGTTATAATCCTTTTTATGTAATTATTTTATGTTGAAACTATTATATCTTATAGTTTTAAATCCCCTCTTCTATCCCTTTTACTAGGGTCCCAGCAATGGAACCAAGATGTTGGCAAGTATGGGCGTAGATCAAAAGGATCTATGCTTAGGTACTTGAAAGTTATATGTATACCCTAGTGTCAGGAATATGAAGAAAGTTAAAATGAATGTGGTAAGTTCTATAAGGTTAAGGTTAGAAAGAACATGTACATTATATAAAAGAAAATAATTAATAATCATAAAATCCACCATAACCCACTACATGTCAATACCAATACTTTGCACTTAGCTTATATTCATATATGCATCACGAGATTACATTCAGATATGTTTTTCCTTCTTACATTCATAATTCTATACAAATCTATATCCTATTACATTCTATTCCTACCATCCCTTTTCTGTTATCTTTTTCCTATCTCCCTCTTTTGCCACTTTTGTACTTTTTATGGCCCCCAAGTATAAGTAAAGGGTGTGTCTCCTTATTTTTCTTGTATCTTTTGACTTCTTTATTGGTGCATTCTTTCTACAGTGTGTGATTTATGTCCTAATGTCATCTCTATCTTGCTAACAATACTTATGTTGGATTTTTTAAATTAGAGGGCCCACATCTTATCTCCCCACATGAGATAATGAATATTCAACTCAAGGGTTAAGCCTATATTGAATGATAGCCACTACATACACTCTTAACTAGGTGAGTTATGTTATATCCCTATGCACTTTTCCTATTCTATTGTTGACTCATTAGAAATAATTACACTTTTATGGGTTCTTCCTACTAGGAAGGCCATCACCAATTGATTCTTTGGGCTATGAGCGATTGAACCTATAGGTCAACTCTAACTTCCCATAGGGAAGAAATTGGTTTTAGCTAATAACATTTTGCCATGTTATCATAGGGCCTGATAAATACTAATGGCTTGTCCTAGTGTTCTACAAAACATTTTAATATCAATTTTGCCTACACCTATGAATATTATGGATGTCTCACAAGTTCAACTACAAACTTTAACCTTGGCCATGATTATAGTGACATTAGAATATTAATTTAGAGGTACATGGCTAAGTTTGTCATGATAATGACTAGAGAAATAATTCGGGACCTCAATGTGTGCGAGTCCTGTGAAAAATGGTTTGGTCTTTCAAACCAACTAGGGGAAACAATGGTCATCTAATGATTTTAAATTATTTTCTTCTTATGCTTGATCTATACAAAGTGTACATATGCCTACTTTGTTGTTTACAATTATTTCTTTTGTGTAAGGATAATCTAACAAAGGTGGATTGTTGGATGTTGACTAGGACCTCTCTTAGCCCTTGAGTGTTGTTTAATCATTTGAAAAATTGACAAGCCTAACTATTTGAAGAGTATTAGATGATTAAGTGCAACTTGGACATGAAGTTAATTTTCTTTGGCCATTATAATGCTATGATGTCTATTCAATGGTCAATTCTACCAAATTTTAAATTCAAATCTTGAATTAGGTAGCTAGGTCACTTGCATTGATAGGGGAGTTTTGAAATTTAATTGCTGATTGGAGAGAGATTAGTGAGGCATTAAATGAGAATGCTTGTCAACTTGATCTAGTATTTGCAAGTCAAGAAAAATAAGGATTTGATGGAACATGGTCTTGTATTCTCCTTTGCATCTAATTGACATCAAATCCAAATGCATAATTCCTTACTACTAGATGATAAAGTGCAACCTAGGCATGAAGTTAATTTTATTTGGCCATTTTAATGCTATGATGTAGATATTCAATGGCTATTTCTACATAATTGTAAAATCAAATCTTGAATTGGGTAGCTAGGTCACTTGCATTGATAGGGAAAATTTAAAATTTAATTATTTATAGGAGTGAGGTGAGTGAGTCATTATATGAGAAGGCTTTTTGAACATGCTCTAATATGTGCAACTTAAGAAAAATAAGGGCTTGATGAAGCATGGTCTATTTTTCTCCTTTGCATCTAATTGAGATCAAATCCTAATGCATAATTCTTTACTTGCAAAGAATGGGACCTTTTTCTTGGAATAAGTTATTATCACAAATTTAGTGTAGCAAGGACTTGCATTGTTAGAGGTTTCAATTATTGATTGCCACATACTTATGATTGGTTCTTGACATTGGTTGTTGAGGCCTATTAGTGGTGACTACACATGTTCCATCCTAGACTAGGAGATTTATATATATGTTAGTTTTTTCCCCTTTGTAAGGGTTGGAAAAATCATATGTTTTTTATTGGTCCAAGGGACTAATGAGAAAAATATTTATGGGATTTGCATGCATAGTGGCTAATGGAATTGTGTTATGTGGTCCTTGGTGGCAATGACGGGCCCAATTTCAATTGAATAGTGTTCATTTTTATTAGTTTTAGACTAGAAGGGATCTTTAATGAGTTTTATTTATGGTTCCTAATCCTGTATTTGCTCTAGTTTTGGTCATTATAATGTTATATGATCCTATGGTGATAACTAATCTAAGGAAAATGCATGTTAGGGTTTATTTATGCTTGCAGGTTTGTGTCTTAGTACTCCTTCATGCTCTCACTATATTATAGCCCTGCATGCTTCTTTATACTTTTCTAGGCCTTGTACAATATCTCATTGCTTCCCATGCCTTGGTTGTGTTTTTAGATCAATATCATGATCCCTTCTATTTCATTCCATATTCTATGCCCTCACAAAATTTCATTTGTTCTAGTCATGGTGGCATCTAAAACACTGCATATATCTTATTTTTATGGCTTAGATATAATCCCTTGGTTTACTTTCTAGTTTGGTGTTAACTTCCTATCACTTGTTGCTCATAACTTAGTGAATCATTTTCACCAAAGCAAGTACTGACAACCAATTCTATTGGAAAGTCTATACTTTGTGGGGAAATAAACAAGTTAACTCTTTACTCCTTGTATCTCACAAAGTTGTTCACATCATCAAATGTCTAGGTGGATCTAGGTGGTTAGAATTTGAATACCACAATGTAATGACATGTCAAACATACATTGGCCAAGGAAGTCTATTTTGTCATACAAGTGGGCATATAAGAGGATATTGGATCATTATTGACATGATTGTGTGTAGAGGGGGCAACATGGCAGTGTTTCATCAGAAGTGACATATGTTGTCAATTACTCATGGCTTATGTGGATGCTTTCTTTGGCTTGGTAGTCGACAATCAATTCTACATGCACATGCTTTATTTGAAAGAAGATGACTTTGCTAGTCATCCTCCCTTCCCTATAGCCTGCAATTGGTCTACATCATTGGTTTATTTGGTGTCTAGGTGGCATGGTGATAACAACTTTGATAGTATGTCTCAATTGGATTGTCATGCATTCTTTGGTCCAAGCATATCTAATGGGCCTCTTTGTCTTATTGGAACCACTTTATCTTTTTGTACATGTTGAAAGGAGACATACATGGCATTTGTTTATAGGTTGTGTTTCACTAGTGGGACCTATTTATTTCACAAAGATTCTAATTATTTCCAAGGCCTTTTTATAATGTGAAATGGGGTGATGTGGTAGTGTTCCATTAAAGGTGACTTGTTTATCCCAATCACTTTTATCTTAAGTGATTTCTTTATTGTTATGTAGCAATTGACGACTAGTGATGTCATCAAGTTTTAAAAGGATTTGTCCAAGAGATAAGTGGTAGCAAACAAACTTTTTCTATTGGTCCAAGGAACCAATAACTTATGGGGTTTGTGTGCATGATCGCTAATGGAAATACACTATATGCTCTTAGGTAGTGATAACAGTGGGACCAATTTTATTTGGCAAAGCATGGCATAAGAGACATAAGGAGTGGAATATGTGCTCATTTTATATTGGTTGTGGGTTGAGTGTGTTAAAGCTCATCCCAATCCTACAATAATAATAAAAATAAATTAAACAATCATATTTAAAGAAACATAAAAATTTAAATAAAAACCTTTAAAAAATATAAAATATATTGAAAAATAATCATAAATTTTACGTAATTATAAGAAAATGTGAATATTAAAGAGTACAATTATCAATCTAATAATAATACCTACCTTGATAAGTGACTAATAATATCTCAAACACATAATATCTCAAACTCTTGTTTTTTGGGGGTTAAAAATCAATAGAAATAAATACCTTGAACCTCTCACTCTCATAAACTTTATTTTCTTCATAAATATTATAATGACTAGTACAATTTGACAGATTTATTTATTTTGGATCTTTATTATCATATTACCTCTTTCATAAATGTTTTTTCAGATTTCCAACAACATTAATTTGACTCCCACATTTTTAAGTTCAAATTTAATTGTAGGCATAAGCACTCCCTTCCTACTAATCATTACTTGTTGGCTTAGTGTCCTATTTGTCTGCACCTAAAGTAGGTTGTATCATTTCTTCTTTGTCCATGACCTCTTTGTCTACCTTGTCCTCCTCTAGACTTATTTTAGTATCCTCTATAATTATTCAAAGGATGGATGACTGGAGGTTGCTTAGTAGTGATTTATGGAGGAGAAAATTACACCACATGGACATTCCATTAATTTTTCTAGGTTGATTGTTTATATCCATGGTCATAGAAATCTCTTTCTATTGACCCTTTAGCTCTATAAAAATCCCTTTCTGGATAGGATCATTCTCTTCACACTGGTGATTGCACAAAGATTCACATTCCTCATAGATTCCCTTAGTCTAAACAATAGGGATGGGTAGTCATCAATCTCATGCTCATCCCATTCACTGCAGATTCCACAGTAGATGCTTTTTAACTTCCTCAAGGTAGGTTGTAGATAAACTTTGAGTGTAGTAGCCATTTTTCTCCTTTCATCACATGACATTCATTCTATAGGTGTCCTTTTGCATGGTAATTACACCATACCCTCTTCCTCTAGGCCGGTGGTACAATTAGGTTACTCTCACTTTTGCCAACATATGTTGCTTGATTTTTAATTGTCCTAATTCTAATCTTATCTTTTCTAATTGGACTTTCTTTCCATCTCTTTATCTTTTCTTCTCCAAGGTTGGGCTTCTATCTTGCATGCTAATTCTACCACACCTGAGTATGTTTCAAAGGTTCTACCATCTAACATAGTTCTTACTTCTGGTAGCAACCTTGACACAAACTATTCTATCCTCTATTTTTTTGTTAATGGCTCCTCCATTTTTCTTACAAATTCCTTAAATCTACAATCAAATTCTTTGATGGTTTCTCCTTCTTTCTATATCATTTCCCTCATCTTGATGACACTTTGAGATGGAATCTTAGGAGATCCAAAGTTAGACAAAAAATCATTCCTTACCTCAAACAATTCCTTATCATGATTAGGATATTTCTTCATATCATTTGAGGGCATCATTCCTCAAGGTCCCTAAAAAATCATAGAGCCTACCTTGGTTACTTATGATAGCATTCTATCTCGATATTGATTCCAACACAAATATATGCAATTCATGTTTTGTTCCATGTTTGGGGTTTGTTCTCTAGATCAATTAGTGCTTGGTGAGGATTCTTCTCCTCTTTGCGGTGGGCTCCACCCTCCTATTCTCACTTATTTATGTTTTTTATTTTTCTCTAGTTACTTGATATAGTTTCTTTGTTTTAGCAACTTCTTGTTTCTCCGTTTATCTCTTGTGAACTCAGTCTCAAAGAATTTAGTCCCCAAGATCTTTGCACAATCTCTTATAAATTCTTATTGTTGATTTTCTCCATCCTAGTTGAATCACTATATGTCCATTTCAAAAGTACTCTTTTTGTCTTATTTGGCATGGGGCACGACTCTTGGTCCAAGGGGTTCACCTCTTCATATGATTGTTTTAATTTGGTAGACACCTTTTCATTCCTTAACGTCATTCGATTTATCAATATAGGGGTTTACCATACTTCATTGATCATATCAATTGTGTCCATGGAAAGGTTTTTAAACAAATCCTCAATTTCTTTTTATATCGCATTTTCCTTATTCTTTTGCAAGTTCTAATTTTCCTTTTATAAATCCACACTTCTCCTTACTATTTTATCTAGGTAATCTGCACTGAAATCTAGAGGTTTTAGTTTTGTAAAAGGGCTTAATAGTTCCTCAAATCCCTTATTAATTGTAACTTTTAGGTTAGTTAGATCATGATTCAAATAAGGGCTTCGATTCAAAATTTTAAATGGCTGAGCACCCTTTCTTCTACACCCTCCTTCCAATGACTCATTAGACACCACACATTCTTCAAACTATATTTCCAACCCTTGTAAAAAATTTATTGTCCTATTAGAGTGGATTTTGAGTTCTCGGATGCATCTCTATTATAGATCAATGTAGTTAACCCTTGTTCCTTTGATTATGGAGTTGTATTCATCTTAATAAAATTCTTATGTTTAGGTGTAGCCCCTTTGGCATGCTCATTTATGTTCAATTATTCTACTAGTGGATTCTTCTCTTCTTCAAAATTTTTAGCAATAGCCTCCCTAGTGTGCTTAAATTCCATTTCCTTCTCTTTATCAGTAACAACCACTTTGGTGCACTCTACCTCTTCCTTAGTAGTAGCTTCCCTAACATGCTTTAACTTAGCTTCCTCTAATTTCTCCATTATCTTGTAGTATCTTTCATCCCTCTCCTAGACTTGTTTTAACTTCCTTTCTTACATGTTTAACTCAACTGTCAAGTCAATTCTTTTCCAATCTCTCTTTTTCCTTTTGGTGTCTCCATTTTCCATGGGTATTTTGATTTGGGGTTCCATTAGTTCTTTTATGCATCCCCTAACGGCTTAGTCTTGCTCCTTTTCTAAGAGTCACATTCTTTCAGAGATCCACCTTGGATTCCCCCCTTTCCTTCATCATCCCCTAGGTGTCCAACCTCCTCTTACAAGGCTAGAACCTAGGATCTAGTCACTGATCATGAAATCCTATTTTTTGTGGGTTATAATCCTTTTTATGTAATTCTTTTATGTTGAAACTATTATATGTTATAGTTTTAAATCCCCTCTTCTATCCCTTTTACTAGGGTCCCAGCAATGGAACCAAGATGTTGGAAAGTATGGGCATAGATCAAAAGGATCTATGCTTAGGTACTTGAAAGTTATATTTATACCCTAGTGTCAGGAATAAGAAGAGAGTTAAAAAGAATGCGGTAAGTTCTAGAAGGTTAAGTTAACTAGAAAGAACATGTACATTATATAAAATAAAATAATTAATAGACATAAAATTCACCATAAGCCACTACATGTCAATACCAATACTTTGTAGTATCTTATATTCATATATGCATTATGAGATTGCATTCAGATATATTGTTCCTTCTTACATTCATAATCCTATACAAATCTATATCCTATTACATTCTATTCCTACTATCCCTTTTCTATTATATCTTTTTCCTATCTCCCTCTTTTGCCACTTTTGTACTTTTTACGGCACCCAAGTATAAGTAAAGGGCATGTCTCCTTATTTTCCTTGTATCTTTTGACTTCTTTATTGGTGCATTCTTTCTACAGTGTGTGATTTATGTCCTAATGTCGACCCTATCTTGCTAACGATACTTATGTTGGATTTCTTACATTAGAGGGCCCACATCTTATCTCCCCACATTAGATAATGAATATTCATTTCATGAGTTATGCATATAGTGAATTATAGTCACTAGATATACTCTTAACTAGGTGAGTTGTGTTATATCCCTATGCACTTTTCCTATTCTATTGTTGACTCATGAGAAATAATTACATTCTTTTAAATGAGTTCTTCCTAGTAGGAAGGTCATCACCAATTGATTCTTTGGGCTGTGAGCGATTGAACCTACAGGTCAAATCTAACTTTCCATAGGGAACAAAATTGGTTGTAGCTAACAAATGGTGCCATGTTAGGCTAGGGCCTGATAAATACTAATGGCTTGTCCCAGTTATGGATGTCTCACAAGTTCAACTACAAATTTTAACCTTGGCCATGACTATAGTGACATTAGAATATTAATTTAGAGGTACATTGCTAAGTTTGTCATGATAATGAATTAGAGAAATAATTTGGGACCACAATGTGTGCGAGTCCTATGAAAATGGTTTGGTATTTCAAACCAACTAGGGGAAACGATGTTCATCTAAAGATTTTAAATTATTTTCTTCTTATGCTTGATCTATACAAAGTGTACATATGCCCACTTTGTTGTTTACAATTATATCTTTTGTGCAAGAATAATCTAACAAAGGTGGATTGTTGGATGTTGACTAGGACCTCTCATAGCCCTTGAGTATTGTTTAATCATTTGAAGAATTGACAAGCCTAACTATTTGAAGATTATTGGATGATTAAGTGCAACTTGGGCATGAATTTAATTTTCTTTGGCCATTCTAATGCTATGATGTCTATTCGATGGTTAATTCCACCACATTTTAAATTCAAATCTTGAATTGGGTAGCTAGGTCACTTGCATTGATAGGGGAGTTTTGAAATTTAATTCTTGATTGGAGAGAGATTAGTGAGGCATTTAATGAGAATACTTTTCAAACTTGGTCTAGTATGTGTAACTCAAGAAAAATAAGGACTTGATGGAGCATGGTCTTGTATTTTCCTTTGCATCTAATTGACATCAAATCCCGATGCATAATTCCTTACTACTAGATGATAAAGTGCAACCTAGGCATGAAGTTAATTTTCTTTGGTCATTTTAATGCTATGATGTCTATTCAATGGCTAATTCTACCTAATTGTAAAATCAAATCTTGAATTGGGTAGCTAGCTCACTTGCATTAATAGGGAAGATTTAAATTTTAATTATTGATTGGAGTGAGATCAATGAGACATTAAATGACAAGACTTGTCAAACATGCTCTAATATGTGTAACTTAATAAAAATAAGGGCTTGATGAAGCATGGTCTATTCTTCTTCTTTGCATCTAATTGAGATCAAATCCCAATGCATACTTCTTTACTTGCAAAGAATGGGACCTTTTTCTTGGAATAAGTTATTATTACAAATTTAGTGTAGCAAGGATGTGCATTGTTAGAGGTTTCAATTGTTGACTGTCACATACTTCTAATTTCTTCTTGACATTAGTTGTTGAGGCCTTCTAGTGGTGACTACACATGTTGCATCCTAGACTTGGAGATTTCTACATATGTTAGATTGTTTACCCTTTGTAAGGGTTGGAAAAATCATATGTTTTCTATTGGTCCAAGGGATTGATGAAAAAAATATTTAGGGGATTTGCATGCATAGTGGCTAATGGAAATGCGTTATGTTGTCCTTGGTGGCAATGATGGTTGGCCGAATTTCATTTGAATAATATTCATTTTTATTAGTTTCAAACTAGAAGGGATCTTCAATGAGTTTTATTTATGGTTCTGTTGACCTATTTTCCTCTATCCAGAGCTAAATAGTTCACCTTGTATATTCCTTGAATATCCTATAGAAAGTGACCCTACAAAGCTTAAATCCTTCAATTATTCATGTTGTGCTTTGTAAAATATCCCAAAAATCTCACCTTGAGAATCCTTTTAGAAAACCCAGAAAAACCCAGAAATCTTTTGTCTCCAATTGTTTTCTATCGCAGAGATTTCTCAGTTTTATACTTAGCCATTTTTCATGCATATGATGATGACGTCATCCTTGTTTTGGGGTTTTCTATCAATTGGTCGATTTACATCTCAGATACATTTTTCCTTGTATCTTGGTCATGTACAATGTTATTGTACATCAGGTCCTTTGTATGTATTGTTGTATGTATGAAGTATATACAAAGGCCATATACAAAGGTGAATGTACATCGGCAAGATACATAAGGCAATATACAAGGGGTAGACATACAAAGGATTTTCGGCGCGACATGCTTATCAGCGGCTCAACTCATAGTCTCTTCGATGGCCGATGAAGTATACAAGGCAGACATACAATTGTATATACAAGGCAAAGATACAAGTGTTTTTGGTGAGACTTTGCATATCGGTGACTCAGCTAAAGGTCTCCCCGACAGCCGATGCATGTGCACATACAAAGGGGGAGATACAAAAGGTGGGGTCCGCTTTTTGCATGTATACGCGATTGTATCTTTACACATACATTTGCATATACAATGGCATATGCATTCCTGACATACAAGTCCTAGACCCTAAAGGGTTATGCAATTTGGTTGATAAAGGCACAAGTGATTGTATGCATCTTTTGTATTGTATGTTCGCATTGTATGTAGGTAATATACAAAGGCAATATGCAAGGTCGCATACAAAGGGTAGATGCATGTTTGTATGTGCAAGTTTGTATGCAGTTTTCCTTTGTATATTTCGCATTATATATGCGATATACAAGGGTCAGATACAACGACGATATACAAGGCGGACCCGACTAGGAAATCAATTTGGGAAATTCAGCGTAGAGTTCCGCAGTTGTATGTGGAAGTGCTTGTATAGGCCAACATGTAAAAAAGAAAAGATACAAGACCGGATTTGTTCTAAAAGTTTCTTTCTGGTTATGATCCTTTGAGTTCTGCATTGTATGTATATGCGATTGTATCTCATATACAAATCAATATACAAAGGTCATATACAAAGGATTTCAGCGAGACTTAGTGCATCGACGACTCAGTTTAAGGTCTTTTCGATGGTTGATAAAGCATGCAAGTGTCAGCGATGGGCCTCAGTTTTAGCACAGCGGTGAATCGGATAGTGCCACGTGTCAAGGCTGATTCACGGGCCGATTCAAAAGGTAAAGCCCGCGATTGTACGTTGGCAGATGCAAGGCGATTTGAATATGCAAAAGGAGGGAGCTTGTATAAGTACATAAAGCGAACCCAGCAGTCAAAGTGCAGTTGTAGTTGTATATACAATTGCAAGATACAAGTATATACAAAGGAAGATGCAAAGCGATAAACAGATATAAGACGCAGTTGACCATAACTTTGACTGCCCATATCTCCCTCATTCTGGCAAATTTCAACATGCTTCAAAAGGCAAATGTGCTTATTTTTGCCTCCTATTTCATCTGGCGGGCTTTGAGGATGATATTTTCACTTTCAAAATTTGATGCACCTCTGCAGGCTTGATTGACTGGATGTTTCAGCGACCAATTTGGCATATGCAGATGCAGATATTTGTGGCATTTATGGGTGCAGGTCAATGATTCAGCAACTCACATTGAAGATTCAAAATATCTTCCATCTGCCCCTATTCCAGATATTTTAAGCCATAAATTCTTGTAGGTCGACAATCCTCTTTAGGCGTAGATATTTTCTGACAGAGTCCATGCGACGAATTGTTGTAGCCGACTTAGGTCAAATTGTAAATACTATATATGCAAAAAGCATGAGATGTAAAAAGTGTTGGATGTTGGAAGTTTTAGTAATATATGCTTCTGATTTCCAAATAAAGCATTCCTCTATTGTAACCATGCCTTCTTATTGAATATATGCAAGTTATTTTACCTCTTTTACTAATTTTTATTTTAGTGTGAATCTGCATATGATTGTCTATGAACATTTTTTGTTCCTCTCAACTATTTTGTTTCTCACCTCTGCTAGAATCATCTGAATATGTGTATGTCTACTTGTTATATCTAGTTGTGTTGTGCATCTTCTCAGTTCTGTGAGGGCTCTTTTATTCAACTTGGTGAATCACCCTTACTTTCAAGTTTTCCTGTTTTATCTTTCATTTTTAAAAGCATTCCTTCTCCCTTTTCCTCTGCAAATTCAGTAGACTTTAGGTGATAACCAGTTAAGGAAGCCGGCCTTCTCTGAAGGTTTGATCTCAGTTCACAAGGTCCCACACTTCGAGATCATTCCCATATTTCTCCAAATTGCCAAGTTTTACAACTCAGCAAGGGTGCAAATCTGGGTGATAACAGGTTCCTAATCTTGTATTTGCTCTAGTTTTGGTCTTTGTAATGTTATATGACTCTATGGTGATAACTAATCTAAGGAAAATGCATATTAGGGTTTTATTTATGCTTGTAGGCTTGTGTCTTAGTGCTCCTTCATGCTCTTGCTATATAGCCCTGCACGCTTCTTTATGCTTTTCCATGCCTTGTACAATATCTCATTGCTCCCCATGCCTTGGTTGTATTTTTAGATCAATATCATGATCGATTATATTGCATTCCATATTTTATGCCCTCATAAAGTTTCATTTGTTGTAGTCATGGTGGCATCTAAAACACTCTATTTATCTTATTTTTATGTCGTAGATAAAACCCCTTGGTTTACTTTCTAGTTTGGTGTTAACTTCCTATCACTTATCGCTCATAACTTAAGTGAATCCTTTTCACCTAAGAAAGTATTGGCAACCAATTCTATGGGCAAGTCTATACTTTGTGGGTAAAGGAACAAGCAAGTTAACTCTTTACTCCTTGTAGCTCACAAAGTTATACACATCATTAGATGTCTAGGTGGATGTAGGTCTTTAGAATTTGAATACCGCAATGTAATGACATGTCATACATACATTGGCCAAGGAAGTCTATTTTGGCATACAAGTTGGCCTATAAGAAGATATTGGATCATTATTAAAATAATTGTGTGTAGAGGGTGCAACATGGTGGTGTTTCATTAGAAGTGACTTATGTTGTCAATTAGTCATGACTTATGTGGATGCTTTCTTTGTCTTGGCAGTCAACAAACAATTCTACATGCACATGCTTTATTTGCAAGAAGATGACTTTGCTAGTCATCCTCCCTTCCCTATAGCCTGCAATTGGTCTACATCATTGGTTTATTTGGTGTCTAGGTGGCATGGTGATAACAACTTTGATAGTATGTCTCAATTGGGTTGTCATGCATTTTTTGGACCAAGCATATCTGATGGGCCTTTTTTTTCTTATTGGAACCACTTTATCTTTTTGTGCATGTTGAAAGGAGACCTACATGGCATTTGTTTATAGGTTGTGTTTCACTAGTGGGCCCTGTTTATTTCACAAAGAGTCTAATTATTTCCAAGGCCTTTTTATAATGTGAAATGGGGTGATGTGTCATTGTTCCATTGAAGGTGACTTGTTTATCCCAATCGCTTTTATCTTAAGTGATTTCTTTATTTTTACGCAACAATCGACAACTAGTAATGTCATCAATTTTTAAAAGGATTTATGCAAGAGATAAGTGGTAGCAAACAATCTTTTTCTATTGGTCCAAGGAACCAATAACTTAAGGGGTTTGTGTGTATGATCGCTAATGGAAATGCACTATATGGTCTTAGGTAGTGATGATAGTGGGACCGATTTCATTTGATAGGGCATGACATAAAAGACATAAAGAGTAGAATATGTGCTCATTTTATATTGGTTGTGGGTTGAGCGTGTTAAAGCTCATCCCAACCCTACAATAATAATAATAATAAATTAAACAATTAACTTTAAAGAAACATAAAAATTTAAATAAAACCTTAAAAAATATAAAATATATTGAAAAATAATCATACATTTTACTTAATTATAAGAAGAAATAAATATTAAAGAGTATCAATCTAATAATACCTACCTTGACAAGTGACTAATAATAATATCTCAAACTCATAATATCTCTCTTTTTTTGGGGGTTGAAAATCAATAGGAATAAATACCTTGAACCTCTCACTCTCATAAACTTTATTCTCTTCATAAATATTATAATGACTAGTACAATTTGACCCATTTATTTATTTTGGATCTTTATTATCATATTAACTCTTTCGCAAACGTTTTTTCAGCTTTCCATCGACCACTCACATGCATTGTTTTACGATAGCTACTTAAAAAGTCGATGCCATATAAATATTTAGCATATTCTTTCATATAGTCTAAAATAGAATAAATGATATTTGAACCTTGTGTGGTTTGGGTTGTTATTTCGCCCACCATCTCACAATATGGGTATCCGGGCAATGGCTCGTGGGAAAGTGGAAGTAGTTGTTCATGGGCTAATTGTTGACTAGAAGGGTGGAAAATGTATGTTTTTTTTGGGGGGGATTTATTTTGATTTATTTGTGTGTAATTTATGTTTTATAAAAGTTGGCACATGATATGATTTTGAATTAAATTTGATTATATATATTTTAAAGGTTTGGATTTAATCTATAGATTAGTCATTCTTTATTTCGGATTGAATTTACAAGTGTAAATTTGAATTTGGTTTAGCTCCACAACATTAATTTCATTACCAAATTTTTAAGTTCAAATTTAAATTGTAGGCCTAAGCACCCCTTTCCTACTAATCATTACTTGTTGACTTAAGCGTGAAAGATTTAAATTGCACGCTATAGTGTTGTTTGAAAGGATAAATCCTAATTCATTTGAACTACCAAAGATGTAAAGACACATTTAGAAAGAGAGTTGATACACATTGCTCTCATCATTACAAGAGCATAACATCAAAATCTACATCGATAATAATTTATTAGGCATTTACATTGCTACTTGAAGTATTCTAAACTTGTTCAAATTGTTGAATTGATTCCAAGGGTTTGACTAAGGCAATAGGAGGGAAACAAGTTTCCTTTCACATGTAACACAACAAACTCTAATTGTATCTATTGATATCATCATGTTAGATACCTGAGGTGAAAAATATTTTGAAGATCAAAATTATTTAGGTCAAATCCACAAATAGATGTCAAATCTATGGACTAGAGGTTGAAAATATAGGCACAATAGAACATTCTTGCAATGTGGAAATGATCGGAAGTGACGTATAATCGATTTATTAGTCTAATAGGTGCCATTTGATAGAGTTCTCAAGACATGATACAATGATGAATAACACATAGTTGTTTGTCACATATTATTTTGCATCGATCTCTAGAGCTAAGCTTACATTTATTTTCTTTATTAATTTTAGTGCTAATTAATGAACATTTGCATATAAGTATTTCAATCTTAATTCTAATATCTAGGTGTATTGATTATTATTGCTTGAATTGTATTTCAGTTAACCTTGATAGATATATATGTGAGGGGTGGTCTTTTTTGTTTTCATAAATTAGTGAACTTGACTTATCTTATGTTCCCTAGCCTTCTACATTATTGTATTAGGTCTATTTGTTATGATTATTTACATCTAACATTTCAAATCTGATATACATTTGCTTAGGGTTTGAATCTACCCTCATTTGTGCTTCATCACTTTATATTGATTGGGGTTCTGACTTTCATTGTTCGTTATATCTTTAATCCTTACACACCCACCCTTGCTTTCTTTACATGTGTTACTACTAGATTAATTACCATCAAGACCCTTATGAGCCTTTACTTTTGGTATTATCCCCATGCATATATCAAGGATTATAAGGTGTTTTCATGCTTTATTGATTCCTATATCCATTTGATTCATAAATGGGTGGCTATGCCACTATGCTTTTAACAAATGGGAAATTTTGATGTGAAGACCTCAATCAAGCAATAATCTACACCTAATTCACTCAAAGATATTTAATCAACCAAAGCATGTATTAACCATATACACAAATATATAAACATCAATAAATGAGATAATAAAGCACTCAAACATGCTCAAGCTTGGAACAATACATATGAACTTGGATAAAACCCATTTTAGCTAAAAAAAACTCCAATCTAAGTAGCAATTACTCTTCATTCCACTATGTAAGGAGGAAGGGTAGATGTTTACAAAAGCCAAATTAACTCAAAACAAGCTCCAATAATGCTTAAGAGCATTGAACACCTCTAACAAGCACTCCCCTATAGTGACAAACTTTCCATACACATGCTTCATCTACCATAATAGATCTACCACCAACAACATGAATTTCTAACCCCCTTCCAGGACATGGAGAAGGTAGCAAGTATCTCTCTTTAGCTTCTTGTTATGTAGGAAAAGAGGGTATGTTGATGAGGTTGATAGTACGATTAGATCCTCCTTTCACATATATCATTCAAGGACATTAAACTGAGTTGAATCACAACTTTTGCAAGAGGACTCAGCTACAGGTTTGGTGTCACTTGGAATGATAAGGAAATGTGGAATTTGTTGATTAATTTGTTAAACCTTAATCTGCTTATGCCTTAAACCCTAATTATATGAAATCGTAAACAAACAGATGAAACATGCTAAATGCTCGCACAAGAAGGCACTAAATGCAGATTAGATACATAGTAGGATTCCGATTCTAGAAAGTAGAAACTTCAGGGACATTGGCCCGGGCACCTGTGTCCAATGTGGTACTTTTTTTGAGGGCTTGGAACCAAAATATGCTTCAAACTATAACTTTCTCAGAGATTTCTATAGATGCAAAACTAGAGGACACTCGGGCGGGTGCCTATGTCCAATTAGGGATATTTTTGTCATTTTCTTCAGATCCAAAATCTTTATACTCTGCATTGACCTCCTGCAACTCCTCTTTGCAAGATTCAACACCTGTCACTTGCAATCACAAGAGAGGGGTTGGGGTTGTGGTGTTTAGGAGCTTGCCTTGGTCAAGCCCCAGAATGGCATTCAAGCCTTCCAAAAGCGTTGTTAGATAGAGTGCATGTCCTTGGTGGACAGAGGCAAAAGCAAATGATATGACAAATTGATTGAAACACAAAGTAGATGTCACCTCGGAGGTGAAGCTCTCATGGGGAGATGAAAATCTTTCACGCCATGAGGAGATGGATTGATGAAGACAAATTTGTAACAAACAAGTACCAACACAACATAATATTGCTCTGCAACACAATGAAGCCTTGAATATCCTTAGGACAAGATCACAAGTTTGCATTATTCATCTAGGTTTAAAATGAAGTCCTAAACATGTTTATATATGCATTCCCACTAAACATTCGTAATTCAAATTGAATAGGCCGACAAAGGGAAACCTTTTAATGGTCACTTTGCTGACATTTAAAATTTGGGTCTTGACAAAATAGGTTTGGACTGGGGCACAGGCGCCCAAGTCCAATGGCCTATTTTAGGACTTGATTAAGCTTAAGAGTGGCCCCTAAGTCCCATTTGACATGGATTTCGAGGGATTTTGCTCTAGGATTCATTTTTAACATGCATGATTAAATCTAAGGGACCTAGGAGCTAAACTTAGGAGGTAAAAGTCCTAGGGGGCCATTTTACGACATAACATTTAGCCCCCACTTTAATGTATGTATGATCTTACGACCCATACATGCATTAAAGTACGGTCGAAAACACATCAAACATGCAAGGCACATAAAGCTAAGGCATACACAAAGATTGAGGAACTATTTCTAGCTCCCAGTCTTAGGTAAGCACTAGAAGACACATCGCAGACACACAAAACACAATGAAGATAGTAGGAAGCATACAAGACACAGAGAAGATAGTATTGAAAACACACAAAACATAATGAATACATTGAGAGCTATCATGCAAAACATGATGAATACATTGATATAGCATTTTCATAACATTTTCATAACATCTTCATATATATATGCATGGAAATAAAATTGCAACATAAAACCCCAAGTGTGGGTGGAGACCACACAAGGGGGGAAAACACACCAAAAAAACCTCGAGTGTAGGTGGAGCTCATCGCTACACACACAAGAGGGGAAAACATGCCATACAAAAGCCCAAGTGGGGGTTAACCACACAAGGGGGAAAACATACAGATTACACGAGTGCCGTATAGCATGCTGAAGACATACTATACATCTTATACATGGCAAACATGAGTGATGGAAGGAGATTATTGCTAAGTCCCACCATCTAAAACACACTGCAAACACACCTGATGGTTCAGATTATGCCACAACAACCTCTAAAGACACGCTTAAGGGGGGATAGCTCAAGATCCAACCTCGCCTCCTGATGAGGACTTTGTAATAAAAGGATGTGCACTAGCTCAAGAGATACACCATCCTGCCTCACGATGAGGGCTTTTGTATAAAAGGATACGCACTAGCTCAAGAGATATGTTATCCTACCTCATGGAGAGGGATTTTTTATTGCAATTGATATAAGGATGTGCACTTGCACTAGAGATACAACATCTCGCCTCGCAAAGATGACTTACAAACACACTTCATTAGTATTAAAATCATCAGATAGATATCATTATATATGCCCCCAGCTTAAGGTGGTTGATGTTGTGTACTGATATCAAGAACATTAAGGTAGAGAGAAAACATGCAAGGAAACAAAATCTCTCGTAAAGCCCATGTTCCCAAGGTGACATGTGCATACAATCACCAAATGTCCCCACAAACACATTGATAAGATATGCTAAGATAAACAATAAGAGATAAGGTTAGAACATCTTACTCTAAGATAACAACCATATCACATCATGAAAACAATCACATTAAGGACCAAGGCTATACTCACAAGTTCGGAGCTGAGTATAACCATTGGGCTATACCACAGGTACCTCAAAACTAAGTGTAGCAACAAGGTGAGATACCAATCAAAGTGTACAAGAGCAAATTGAGTAGATTATAAAATGTTAGTCACAAGAAACGCCATAAGGTGAAACATCACACAGAGTGATTCTACTAGTCAAGTGTCAGATATATATATATATATATATATATATGTTATGTCATAAAATGTCCCCTTAGGGGCTTTTCCCTCTTAAAGTTTAGCTCTTGGGTCCTTAAAATTGCATTTAGAGCATCTTGCATGATAATTTTGAATCTCAATGAGAAAACCCTGAAGTTTCATGGCAAATGGGACTTAGGGGGTGTATTTATGATAAATCTTGCCTAAAATAGGGGGGACTTGGGTGCCCACACCCTAGTCTTGTCCTATTTTAGGTCAGGACCAATTTTTGGGTGTCAGTTTTGTGACAATTATTAGGTCCTATGCCGACATCCTAAGTTTGAATTTCAAAATTCTTAGCGAGAATGTTTGTAGTTGCATATATAAGAATGATTAGTGATTCATTTGTAAACTAGATGGAAATTTGATGAGCATTATGATTTTGTGAAAGTGATTAAAGGCATTCAATGTGTTGTAGAGCAATACTTTGTTGTTATTATGTTTGTATTTATAGATTTGACATCCATCTCCTCATGGCATGAAGAGCATATTCCTTCCATGAGATCTTCACTACAAGGTGATATCAATTGTGTTTTCTACCATTTATTATTTGGATTTTGCCTCTATCCCGCAGGGATACACACTCTTTATCTGACAATGGTGTCCAGAAGACTTGAATGTCTCTTCGGGGCTTGACTGAGGCAAGCCTCTAAACACCACAACCCCCAACCCACTTTCTTGTGATTGTAGGTTACAGGTTTCAAAAGCAAAAGAAGTGGAGTTGCAGGAGAGTAGTGCAGACTGTCGGAAGTGCAGAGCAAAGAAGAAAACATGGACCTGGACTCGGGCACTTGCTCATTAGTCCTTCGGATCCCGCAATAGTGAAATCTTCAGAACAACATAACTGTGTTGCAAACAACATTCCCAGATCCTGACAAAAACTAAGGCACTGGACTAGGGTGCCTACTCATTAGTCCTTGACTTTTCTGCACACTGAACTTCAAAATCTGGTATGTATTTGATTGTCATTTGATATCTCTATGTGCGATCATTTTCCGTAATTTGTCTATTTGTTTACGAATTTATGAAATTAGGGTTTTGAGCATAATTGGGCTTAATTAAACAACAAAATCACACAATTCTAGTCTTCCCCTATGTTCGAAGTGACAGGAGATCTGTAGTAGAGTTCTCTACTCGGTTGAATGTCCTTGAATGTTTAGTGGTGAAAGGAGGATCGATACAAACCCTTAAATACATCATTTGGACATCTTTCCCCTTTTTCACATTAAACAATATCAACCCCATCTTCATGTATTGACTAGGTCCATTTTAGCTTACTCGTTGAAGGGATGCATGGTCCGTATCAGTATTTATTTGTTTTCATCATCCGCTGACTAGGTAGAATCACTGAAAAAGGTAAACAATAAAAATGAGAGGAGAACAAGTGCCTTAGGAACACCACGTAAGAGGATGCCCCCAAAACATCCTTCACAATGCTATGCCCCTAAGTGATGTAGCACACAACATACATTCAATTCAATTTTGCCATTAATCATGTGAGCCAAAGATTTGAAGACTGGAACAAAAAAAAACTTCTAATCATCAACTCTACTGCTACAATGAGAGAAAACTCTCTTATATCCAAGAAAAAAAATAAAAAAATTACCTTTTTTGGCAGATTTCGACAATTGCCAGATTTTGCCATTTTAGGTAATTTTACAATCATAAATTGAAAATCCTATTTTTTTCCCGAAAGCTTCCTAAAACTAAGGTAGAATGAAATGCCAACTAATATTCTAAATTTGAAACATGAGTTTTGATTTATTACAAAAGCAACTTTTTAAAAATCTAGAAAAAAACACTAAATTGCTATTTTGAGGGCCAAGATGAAAGTTTCAAGCCCCGAAAAAGTGTCAAGACGGGGTCCAACCCACTAGGGTTAGTTGCGGAACCACTTTCCACCTCATAACACATCCACCCGTAAAATCTCGTAGAAAACCCACATCCGAGTCAAAAGTTATGATCTTTGGAAGTTCCTGCATCACTAAGGCACCACACAACAATAAAATAGTGGAGAGGAAAGATATAAGAATGATGAAACAAATAGAAGAATGGTCACAACAGAGGTGGTCTCCCGGTATCCTTGACCTTACAAGAGTATCAAGGGTCATCCAAGGAGACCTAAACAACACATAACACATCACGGGGGAAAACCATACAATGCTAACAACATATATATCTAGGAGGAGGCCACCCTTAAGCGCAACTACAATAGGTGCTACAACGAGTGTGGCTAAAGGGTGGAGAAATACTTACTTGATTTGATGGGATATGTCTTGGCAAACAATCCTTGTTTATTAGCTCAAGATATTTTGCATGTGGTTTTGGTCTTGTTGATATTGTATTAAAATTGAGTTTGGGACGATGAGAGGCTTTGGTGGGCTTTAAAGAGTGGTATTTGATACCGTCCGTGTAATTAATTCTAGCAACTTGT
Source organism: Cunninghamia lanceolata (assembly GCA_027924645.1). NCBI lineage: Eukaryota > Viridiplantae > Streptophyta > Pinopsida > Cupressales > Cupressaceae > Cunninghamia > Cunninghamia lanceolata. The sequence goes on from BSBN01000254.1 coordinate 18,578,387, forward strand.
AAAGGTACTATGATTCCTTTTTGATTTACACCACAACCATTACCTGCATAGTCACAATTTTTGTACAGAATCTAAAATTCATGACCATAGAGAGAGTCTATTTCTTCAGAGGATGGTGAGGCCTCATAAGTCTCATAGTTTGTATTATAAGTAAGAGTATTGTCTTTGTTTTCTACCAAGGAGATTTTGGGTTTCCTAGGTGTTTCCAAAGATTGCTTGGATGAGATCCATGCCACTTTTAATATATCAGAGTTATTAAGTTTATATTCCCCTATAAAGGAGGGAGTAAAATCTAATGAACCCCAATCATCACCAAAAAGTGTATTTTATGGTTTAGAGTCTTGCATAACATTATCTGTGGCAAGAGGTATTGACGAATCAACTCGTAAGTTGTTTAGGCTCTTATTATTGTTAACTTGTTTTTGTGTTTCAATATGTAAACAACTATTTGACTCAGGATCAACTTCAACGGTGTAGAGCTTGTTTTGATAAATAAAATTTATTGATCGATGAATGGTAGATTGAATTGCTCCCATGGCATGAATCCATGGTTTACCAAGAATCATATTATACGAAAGTGATCTAGGCATGACATGAAAAAGGGTAGATAATGTAATGGGTCCAACCTTTACAGGTAAAGTTATAGTACCTAGGGATTTTCTACCAACATTATCAAAGCCACGAATGCTAAGCCTATTTGGTTTGATTAAAGATGTGTCAATCTTGATTTTGTGTAGTAGGTCAATGCCACAAACATTAAGAGTTGATCCATTGTCAATCATAACTCACTTTATCAACTTTTTATCTATTGTGACAAAGATTATAAGTGGATCATATTCATCTTCAACTTTAATTGACGGTATTTCATGTTGTTGAAACAGAATATCCATTTTTGTAGCATGCATACAATCTAACAGAGTTGCTACATCATTTGGTTTAACAGCAAGTGGTATAATCACCTTTTGTAAAGCTTCTTGGAGCATTCCATGGTATGTAGGTGATGTTTGTATTAAATCCCAAAGAGAGATCTTAGCTGGAGTAGTGCGAAGCTGTTCAACAAGATCATATTCTTGACCACTTTTATGAGTAAGACAAGGTGGTGGAGGGAGCATAGGTTGAGAAGCTGGAGGAGAGATAGGCACATGTGGTGCTTGCTTGCTTTGCTTGTTATTACAGGTGTTATATGTATGAGCAATCACATTGTAATGTGGTTGTTGCGATACATTTTGAACACCTTGATTCCTTTGAGTGATTTGTGTTGCATAGTTTAGAAAGTAATCCGGGAGTCGAGGTTGTTTTCAATCATCTTGAATTGTAATCGCCAGTTTTAGGGAAGAAGGTGCATTAGGTGCCCCTCGCACAATCATCTTGGGAATATTACTACATGTTTCTAATAACCTCATAGTGGGTGGAAGAAACCTGTTAAAGGTAATTGAATTCACATTGCTTTGATTTTGACTATTGATGGTTTGACCTTTAGTGATGTCCAATGGAATAGAACTTGCAACCAAAGGCGAGCTACCCAAAGTCTTCACATCCTTAGAGCTATCTTATAAGGTTCTTGAACATTCATCCAAAGGAGGGAGATCAAAGGTCTTCACTTCCTTAGGGATGTCCAAGGTATTTGAACATTCAACTAGAGGAGGAATAGGATAACTCAGGGAATCACCATCATCATCATATATTTGAGATATTAGTTCCAAAGCATTAAGAGATGAAGAACTTTCACACTCATCTTTCTCAAGAGTATTCATGGAAAAGTACTCGATTAGATCATCTAATACCGAAGGGTATGTATTCATGAGAGCTATGAAGTTGTCAAAATCAAATACATAATCAAATATTTCAAATGAAGAGCATTTAAATATATCCTTATGATACATAGTTGGTATGTAAGTGATAACATGAGGATTCATATTAAGGAATTTGTAGAAATTTTCAAAGTCTTTGATATATGCATGTAAATAAACCAAAGAGTGATGAGATGAAGATGCCATAATAGAATTTCTTGGAATAGCAATGCACAGTAAGATCTTTTCATTTATCAACTATGGCTAGTATGAGAGACTTTTGTACACCACAACACTAGTTTGAGGAAATCGGGTTTTTGAAGCAAGGACCAAAAACACACTAGTGTCACTACAAATGAAGTGAATTTAATGTTAAAGTGCTATGCAAAAGGTGGTATTGGTAATTTTCTTATTTATTGAAAAATATGTGAAAATGATGCTTATTTGCTTATGTTGAAATACACATTGTGTAATTAAGAATATGCAAATTTTCACACAATGATATGAAATTATGCAAAATTTTCAAATGATCAATGGATGTATGCTTGGAAATGTATGGAAGATTTGAAGTGCAAGATATTTAGGATGAATGCAATGAAACAACACCAATATATGCTTGTTTATGCACCTAAAATGCTCAATTCTCTCAAAATTTTCAATATAAATGCACAAAAAATGTTATAAAATTATGCACAATGATGTATGAATGAAATGTAATGTGATTTAATGTGTAAATTAACTCAGATCAAATTTAAAAATGATGCCAACATGATACAATGCTCAATGCAAAGTCAAAATTAAGGCAAGATGAATGAATATGCTTGTTTTTGTTCAAATACACAATGTGTAAATACAAAATTTGAAATTTAAATGCAATAACACACAATGATGAAACACTATAGTCAAAAATCAGATTTGAATGAGTGTTTAAAATGAGTAATAAAATCTGAAATAAGATTTTAATTACAAACCCTAGCTTTTGAAATGACTAGGTTATATGGAAAAATACAAAATTTCAAGCAAAACCCTAGCAAATGAGAGATGCAAATGCAAGGTAAATGATCATGAAAAGATGAAATGTTGCAATTTATTTCAGATCTGATGTAAATATCAGAAAAATAAATGTTTTCAATAATATGCAAGGAAAATAGTGCAAGTTATGTCTAAATGCAAGCTAAAAATGTTTATTTTTTAATTTTTTTAAATTTTCATACAAGATTTTTGAATGTAAGATGATGAAAATGAAATGTATGAATGCAAATCTTATTTACACCACTCAAAAAGGTGAAAAATTCAGCAAAAAACATGGGTTCACCAAAATGTTATGTAGGAAAAGAGGGTATGTTGATGAGGTTGATAGTACGATTAGATCTTCTTTTCACATATAACATTCAAGGACATTAAACCGAGTTGAATCACAACTTGTGCAAGAGGACTCAGCTATAGGTTTGGTGTCACTTGGAATGATAAGGAAATTTGGAATTTGTTGATTAATTTGTTAAACCCTAATTCGATTATGCCTTAAACCCTAATTATATGAAATCATAAACAAACAGACGAAACACGACAAATGCTCACACAAGAAGGCACTAAATGTAGATTAGATACATACTAGGATTCAGATTCTGGAAAGTAGAAACTTTAGGGACACAGGGGCGGGTGCCTATGTCCAATGTGGTACTTTTTCTGAGGGCTTGGAACCAAAATATTCTTCAGACTGTAACCTTCTCAGAGATTTCTGGAGATGCAAAACTGGAGGACACTGGGGCGGGTGCCTGTGTCCAATCAGGGATATTTTCTGTCATTTTCTCCAGATCTAGAATCTTTATACTCTGCACTGACCTCTTGCAACTCCTCTCCATAAGATCCAACACATGTCACCTACAATCAAAAGAGAGGGGTTGGGGGTTGTGGTGTTTAGGAGCTTGCCTTAGTCAAGCCCTGGAATGGCATTCAAGCCTTCCAACACTATTGTTAGATAGAGTGTGTGTCCTTGGTGGACAGAGGCAAAAGAAAACAATATGAAAAATTGATTGAAACACAAAGTAGATGTTACCTCGAAGGTGAATCTCTCATGGGGAGATGAAGATCTTTCACGCCATGAGGAGATGGATTAATGAAGACAAATTTGCAACAAACAAGTACCAACACAACACAATATTTCTCTGCAACGCAATGAAAGCCTTGAATATCCTTAGCACAAGATCACAAGTTCGCATTATTCATCTTGTTTTAAAATGAAGTCCTAAACCATTCATGGATACCAACCTATCCTTTGACTAATTCACTTAAAACATTAGTAAAAATGAAAGGAGAAAGTTATCACCTTTGAATATGTTGAACTTGGATTTCATTATCTTCTTCTTCACTTGTACATGATTACCAAAAGTGTGGAAGTCATATGCCCATTTCTCTTCATCATTTTGTATATCTATAATATTCCTAACAGCTACTCCTTAATGCACATACTACCCCTCATCCCTTGATGAACCCATCTTCCCATAAGCACTAATTAATCTTCTTGAATTTGAGGTGCTACCAATCGCAGTTCTCAACCTACCAATGTATGAATTGACAAAGTAATTTATGTCCTTCAACTAAAGTATCTATTGATTCATGTGCATTGAATAAATAGAAGATTTTGAACCATCGAATTTATGTACTCTCTCTAGAAAGAATTAGTTGAACAACTCTAAAACTAACAACATAAATTTAAAATTTAAAATGGTAGGCCTACGTGATTCCCTACATTAAACTCCCAGGGTTACAAAAATGTGATCCCTTTCTTACTATCAAAATTATATGACTATGTCTTAATGATTATGTTGTTGCAAGTAAACTTGTAGCTTATCATACTACCTTTTCTTCCTCCTTTGCACCTTCAATACAAGCCACTTCTCCTCTTCATCATCTTTCCTAATATGCAACTAAATTTTCTTCATGCAACTAAATTTTCTTCATATATCTAGAATACCTATTATCATTGGCTAGTAGAATCACTTAGTTCTCCTTACAAAATTAACTCTCGTTGCTAGTATGCACAGATAAATAAACCCTCAGAAATGGCTCCACCTTTAGCTAAAAGATTAAGTTACGTTTCTTCACCTCCATGCATAACACACTTCTACCCTAATATATAATTGTTTTGTAGCTATCAAGTAGGTCCTTCACTTCTAAATTCTTTTTCCTTTTGTTGTAGCCTTGCAAGCATCTCTACATCCTATAAATCTATGTTCATCCATTTCTTGTCATCATCTAACAACCCACATATTGTGGTTGTGGTAGCATTTCTAGCATGAATCACTATTTAGTGATGTATTTCTAGAGACCCATTTTTCTTCTCCTTAACTCCATTTACCATTTCCTTGTTCATACATTTCTCCTCCACATCTTCATTTAATATTCTATATAAAAATCTTGGTCCTTCAGTGTAAAGTCATTTTACACACTCAATTTTATATGCACTATAAAATTGAAAACCCTTTCCATTAGTTCCCCTTCACCTTTACATTCATCCTGTTGATAACTGAGAGGGGGGGTGAATCAGTTATCTCAATTAATTTAACTTTTTGTTCTTCTTTAACAACTAGTGCAGCATCAAAGCAAATAAGCATCCATAATCATGAAAGCAGAAACAAAGTCAATACACATAACACAATGATTTTGAAGTAGAAATCCCTGTTAAGGGAAAAACCACAGGGTGACTAACCCAAGAATGTATTCTTTGTTAGAAGAATAGAAATACAAAATGGCACTTGCCAATTACAGCTCACTGCCAGAGCACACTGCTCACAAGAGGCTCACTGCCTACAAGAGACTCATTGTCTACAAGTTATAAAGAGAGTAACAAGAAAATTGAACTGATGAGAAGCATCCACATATGTTGAGGTTCAATTCCGGTTAGGCTCAATACACTGATCTACTGCACTTCATTCTTCCTCTTCTTTGGTGCTGATGTCCTGTCACATACCAGACCTGTCTTACTGTCTTCACACTACCCTTATGCTTTTCTTCACACACCACCACACACAACACACACCTTCACATCCAAATCCATCTGGTATATATATCCGCACCAATGATTTCAACACCTTTCTAGTCGGCATTCGGAATAGTCAATATTTTCCCAAACTCTAATCTGTCAGTTGAATCCTTACTTATCAGGTGATGTGTATCAAGGAGATGCTTATAGAAGTCATCAATCATGTCAGCCAATCATGAATGATACCTTAAGAAACTTGATCACCATCAATAACTCATCCGGATTAAGGTCTGATGCTCTTCTGGTCAATTCTTCCTTTGTCAACTCTGCCAAACAGGAACCCAACACTTAGGTGCTCATATCTTTTCACTCTTTCATCACCAAAGGCTCAATCTTTGGAATGTATCAGTCAAGGTACACCTCTTGACTTCCCCAAGTGCGCACTTTACTAAGATACTTCCTCTGAGAGATCCAGACCTGACTGTCGGACCTTGCCACATGCTCTATTCTTGCTTACCGGACCACAACACTCTTCAATCTAACTTCCAGTATAGGCACACCATGTCCTGTGGATGTGTAGGATGAACTTTGTTGCCATCAATGACAACAATCATGAAGTCACAATGTGTCTCTTGCCAACACATCCATGTCAACCAATACTTCCCATTTCTCACCACAAATCTCTACTATAACACTACACCCATTGGTGTCCTCTAGGTTGAGCAACCATTGTAAAATTTGTACCTCCTTTTTTGCCACTTTAAGGTACTCCTCATTGTCCTCTTCAAAAAATGAGATTTCTTTTGTTATATCTACGACTAGTATCTCTATTTCTTTCATCTCAATTTTCTCCTCTTTGCTTGTCTCTAATAAATAATTCTCCACATCCGAAGGTTTTTTGTTTCCATCATTTATTGTGCCTACATGCAACATCATTTTTCTATCACTTGTTGCTCTAATGTGTAGACTCCACTATTAGTGTATGACTCCATGCAGTCATCTCCCTTTGCTACATGTACTTGCAACATCTTAGAAATTGTAGTATCACCACATGCAAACTCACATTTGGGCTCTTTGCTAGGTCTACTTGCAACGTTTTTGGGATCACTTTAGCAAACACATGCAACTTCATATTTGAATTTTCTCAAGAATTCATTACCTACAAACAATAATGTCCTTAGGCTTTTGGTCACCTCCTCTTCTATAGTTGCCAAGATAATGAGGGTATGCCTTCTCACATTCTTCAGGTAGGCACAAGTATTTGTCTTACCATCATGGATAGTGTTTCTATCATATTGAAATAGCCTTCTCAAAAGTATGTGGCACACTTACATGGGCATAGTGTCACATCACACTTGGTCTTCATAAGTGCCTATTTGAAAACTCACTAAAGATTGTTGGTTCACCAATATTTGATGGCCTCTTTACAACCAGGACACTTTGTAAGGATTAGGATGAGCCACTCTTCTTAACCCTAGCTTCTGTACCATCTCAAAAGAAGATAAATTATCTATGATTGCACTATCAATTATGAATTTGCAGCACTTACCTTATTCCTTGCACACAACCCAAAATATGCTCCTTTGTTGCATGGGCTCATTCTTCTTTCTTATCGATTTTAGTAGTGTTCTTTTCATCATGATGACTTCTACCACACTTTAGTTCCTTTGTGCATTCAAATGAAGCATTGCTCCTTTCATTTTCCCAAGGAACATGACTTTAGGCTCTACCCTTTTTTGTCGTATTTGTGAGAATTTAGCTACTTTATGACCTTTTGGGATAAAGGTGCCATTAACCTTTTAAATCATTGTAATTATTTATTCCTATTATTATTAGTAATTTACCAATAAGGGATGAAGTGGATTCACCGACAATAGTAAATATTTATTATGGGGCAGGTAGTTACAAAGTTACAATTACTGATTGCTGCATCATGGTAAAGGTAAATAGGTGATTTGGGCAAATCTAGGTGCCACCTCTTGGAATATGCTATTTTTGGCATGTTTCATATATTGTAAGAGCATCTATGACAACTGTAAATTGTCATAAGATTCTATGATGGTTATGACAACATTTGTGATGGCATAAGAGCTATATTTAGCCCTAGGCACCCATGCATGCAACATGCAATATGATAGGTGTAAGAGGTGTGTAAGAGGGCATTAATTACTTGCATGTATCAAGATTCCAGGATGGCATTGAGATTCCCAAATTGGGCACCCATTTTGAGTGGATAGAACTATTTAGTGATGCATTTGTAAAGTGTTGTTAATTTCTTACAGTTTTAGACTTGTACAGGTGCTACCAGAATGCTGTTAGATTGAAGACTGAAGGAAAGATTGGTGTAGTTGATGTATTGTACTCTTTTTTTTAGATTAATACAAACTTGGGCCTCTTTTTTGTGTGGAGTTTTTTACCCAAAAGGGTTTTCTCCACGTTACATACTATGTTGTGTGATCAATTTTTTGATTTGTTGCTTTTGTGTTGCATAGTTTGGTTTCAGTTTATAACCTCCATTTATATTACACTGTTTTAAATTCTTAAACATATTGAAATCAAATTTCTGTTGTGTGTTTTGCACCTTCATTTCTAGCATTTGGTATCAGATCCTAACCAGTTTTGATTCTTGGGTGGTAGTGTGAAGGTTTTTTAGTTGTAGTGGGAGATTTGGTTGTTTTTTGTTTGTAGGTCTTCTATAGATATCATGGCTGCATCCACTGTTGCACTTCTACCACTCAGTTGGACATTAAAAAGTTCAATGGTATGGGGTACGAATTGTGGAAGCTGAAAATAGAGGATAAGAAGACATAGGGAACCATCCATCTATGCCTTGTAGATTCCATTCTATTGAATGTCTCAAAAGAAGAGATTGCTTACAAACTCTGGAAGAGACTGAGTGAGATCTACCAAGCCAAGAGTATGGTAAACAAGCTTTATTTAAAACATCAATTATTTTCCATGAAAATGAAAGAGGGTGAATCAGTTGCAGAGCATTTGAATTTGTTTAATTTATTATTGAGTCAACTAGCCTCTATATCTATGTTGATGTGAATGAGGAAGATAAATGTATATTGCTTCTCTACCTGAGTCATGGGAGAATGTTATTTTGGCTATCATTACTAACCTCATAGATTTGAAGTTGGATGCTCTTGTTTCAGTTCTACTGTCACGGGAATTGAGGAAGAAAAGTTTGGATGCTCTCAGTGTCAAGGGAAGGTCTAAGGAAAAAAGACCAAAAGGAGATCATAAGGGGTCTAAAGACAAGTCTAAGGGTCATTCTAAGACACCTGGAAAGAAAAATAGAGTCAAGTGTTGGAACTACAGAAAAAGAGGACATGTGAAAAAGGAATGTAGAAACTTGAAGAAACAATTAGATTCCTCTACTAATAAGTCTCCTGATGCATGAACATCCTAGGTTAAAGAGCAATCTTGCATCAACCAAAAATATTTGCTTTCTTTTCTTTTCTTGCATTTTAGTTGCAGTTCAATCATTTATAGTTCCAGAATCTTCTACCGCATTCTACCGCATCTTCATTTCAGAGCTCACAGAGTAGGACTTAGATCCTACACTATGTCAACTACATCATATTCGGATTTCATGAGATTTGGATTCATCAGCAGAGAGGTATCTCTATCAAAAGATTATCAATTTTCACAGAATAAAGCAATCAACATTCAGTTTCATCATACAAGGTTTGCGGAGCATTCCTGTGACTTGTAGAGCCTAATGGAACATCACACAAGGTAGTAAAGGACTAGATAGACCTTCATTGAGATCCGCACCATATTTTATTCATTTGCGGAGCATTACCAAGAGTTACAGGTCGACCTACACATTTCCTACACATTTCATCTTGCATTGGAGTTTGAGATCTCTTAAGGCTGATGTAGAGGATTCTGTGAGCTAGAAGATGATATATAAGCAATTCTTAGATGCACTAGGAGAGAAGTTAGTTCATAAGTAGACAAGTTCTTTTTCGGAGGCACTTCAACACCATATCTTTCATGTATTCTGTAATCTAGAAAGTAGGCTTGTGAGCCCATGATTGTAGCCTGCATGTTGCCAACATATAAGCATTGTAATTATCTAAAATATTGAACATATAAATCTTCCATTGCATTCTATTCTTGTGTTTCTGTCTATGTTGTTTCCGTTGTGTTTACTCTAGCTACATGGTTGGACACTCCATTTTCTAGACCCTCCACCCATGACTACACCATCTTCGAATGCAGGTGATGAGGTTTTACTTTCTGCATGTAATGTTGTTTCTCATGATCATTGGTTGGTTGACTCAGGATGCTCATACCACATGTCTCTGCATAAAGAATAGTTTTCCACATACAAAGAGTATGATGGAGGAAATGTGTACCTCAGGGACAACTCTACATACCCTATTGTTGGACAAGGGAAGGTAATGTTGTGTTTCAGTGATTTGGGAGAATTAAAACCCTCCCTAGTATTTTTCATGTTCTTGGATTGGCTAGAAATTTGATTTATGTTTCAAAGTTAAATGATTTGGGAATGCATGTGACATTTGATAAGCATGGCTACAAATTGGTGAGAGGAAGCTTGGTGGTAGCGAAGGGCAAAAGATTGGGAACTCTGTTTAAGCCAGAAGCCACTGCTATTTGTAATTTCTCCTATGCATCTAAGCCTAATATTGAAAATACATGTATGTTGTGGCACCGTAGATTGGGCCACATAAGTTAGTCTGGTTTAAAGACTATTTTAAATAAAAATTGTTAGACGGTTTATCCTATTTTGATGAGAGTTTTAAATTTTGTGAACACTATGTGTTCATAAGTAGAATAGAGCTCCTTTTCCTTCTGGCAATAATAAATCTAATGATAAATTGGAACTTATTCATTCGGATGTCTTTGGTCCAGTGGATGTTGAATCAATTAGAAAATCTAGATATTTTGTTTCCTTCATTGATGATGTCTCAAGCTTTACCTGGATTTAATTTATGAGTCACAAATCTGAAGTTTTCACTAAATTTAAGGAATTTCAAGCTTTAGTCGAAAAGCAATCAGATCATAAGATAAAGGTTTTCAGATCTAAAAATGGAGGGGAATACTGTTCTAAGGAATTTGATGAATTTTGTAAGCATGCAGTTATTTTTAGACAAAAGACAATTCCATATACACCACAACAAAATGGTGTTGCAGAAAGGATGAACTGAACTATAATGGAAAGAGCCAGAAGTATGCTGAGTGAATCACAATTAAATAAATGCTTTTGGGTAGAAGTTGTGTGTACTACAAACTACTTGGTTAATAGATCCTTGTGTAAGGCTCTTGTTTCAACTCCTTATAAAATATGGACAGGTAAGAAACCTTCTATTTCACATTTAAGGGTATTTGGTTGTGAGGCTTATGTTCATGTGCCTAAAGAAAAATGAATTAAGTTGGATCCAAAAGCTGAAAAGTGTACTTTCATTGACTATGGTGATAATGTAAAAGGTTATAATCTTTGGAATCCACTAACCTGAAAGATTATCTATTCTTGAGATGTTATTTTTAGGGAACTTAGTGTTATTTAAAAACCTGAACAACCAAAGGAAAAAGAAAAAAAGGTGAAGAGAGTGCACTTTGAATTGGAGCATGAAGATGCACCTCAAGAAGAACATAATGATGGATTAGGGGGTGAAGAAGTAGAAGAATACTTGAATGAAAGTTCTGATGAGGAAGAATTTGTTGTAATAGAAGAAGTTGGTACAGTTGAGTATTTAGAAGAACCTGAAGAGTATCTTACTCCACCTTTGAGAAGATCCACAAGACAATAGGACCCAATTGATAGGTATAGCCCGCCAAATTTTTGTTGTGTATTTTCTTTATTAAGTATTAACGATGAGCCTATATCCTACAGGGAAGCTATTCATGCAGATGATAGCGAGTCTTGCTAGTTAGTCATGTAGGAGGAGATGATGGTTTTAGGCTCTTGTAACACCTGTGATCTTGTTCGTTTTCTCAAAGGAACAAAGGCCATAGGTTGTAAGTGGGTCTTCAAGAAGAAGTTTGGAGCAGGCGGTTCATTGGATAAGTACAAGGCTAGACTAGTAGCCATCGGCTACTCCCAGAGAGAGGGAGTTGATTTCAGTGAAATTTTCTTTCCTTTTGCTAAATTATCTTCCATTAGATTTCTTTTATCTATTATTGTAGCATATGATTTTGATGTTAAGAAAATGGATGTTAAGATTGCATTTTTGGATGGAAATCTTGAGGAAGAAATTTACATGCAACAACCTACAGGTTTTGAGGTAAAAGGGAAAGAACATTAGGTTTGCAGATTAAAGAGGTATCTTTATGGTTTGAAATAGTCCCCCAGAATGTGGTACCAGAAATTTGATTCATTTGTGTTGAAATTAGGTTTTTTTTAGAAGTGAGGAGGATCATTGTGTTTACATTCATTGTATTATATGTTGATGACATGTTATTTTTCAACAATACTAAGGGTATGATCAATGAGTTGAAAGCCCAACTTTTAGGTGCATTCAAAATGAAGGATCTTGGAGCTACAAGGTATATTTTGGGGATGGAGATCAAAAGGATAGAGGTAACAGAAAGCTTTGGTTATCATAGAGTATGTGAATACCATTTTGCAGAGATTCAGTTTGTAGGACTGTAACCTAGTTAGAGTTCCTTTTCCCATTGGTACTAAACTTTCATTAGATATGTGTCCAAAGAATGAGGATGATTTAGAGGATATGTCTAATGTGCCATATGCTAGTGTTGTAGGGATTTTGATGTATGCAATGGTTTGCACTAGGCCAGATATTGCCCAAGCAGTGGGAGTTTTGAGTAGGTTTATGTCTAACTCTAGTAGACAACATTGGAATTATGTGAAGAGGGTAATCAAATATCTAGCAAGTACTCCTAATTACTGTTTGATTTATTTTGGTACTGACAATGATGACAAGACTTTGGATATACATGGATTTGTTGACGCAGATTGGGTAGGTGACGTGGATAGTCAAAGGTCCCACTAATGGATATGTCTTTACTTTGTTTGGAAGAGCAATGATTTGGATGAGAAAAAGGCAGCCCACGGTTGCTTTGTCCACCACCGAAGCAGAGTACATCACTGCTACCCATGTCTCTAAGGAGGTAGTTTGGTTAAGGAGATTGTGTACAGGTATTGGTTTTGATTGTAAGGTCATTCAGATTGGTTGTGATAGCCAGAGTGCTATTTGTTTGGCCAAGAATCCTATGTATCATGCTTGAACTAAGCATGTTGATGTACTATATCACTTTGTTTGAGAAATGGTTGCAAGTGGATAGATTGAGCTGAAGAAGAAAGACACTTAGGAGAATGTTGCAGATTCATTGACGAAGCTTGTGATCACAGAGAAATTTGTTTGGTGCAGAGAGGTCATGGGCCTTGTTTCTAGTTCTTGATTATTTTATTATTTCCTATGGGTATTTACAATGTATAATGTCAAGTGGGAGAATTTTGGGATTAATGTGCCAATAACCTTGTAAATCCTTGTAATTATTTATTCCTATTATTATTTGTAATTTACCCATAAGGGATGAAGTGGATTCATTGACAACAATAAATATTTATTACGGGGCAGGTAGTTACGGAGTTACATTTATTGATTATTGCATCATGGTAAAGGTAAATAGGTGATTTGGGCAAATCTAGGTGCCACCTTTTGGAATATGCTATTTTTGGCATGTGTCATATATTATAAGAGCATCTATGACAATTGTAAGTTTTCATAAGATTCTATGATGGTTATGAAGCATTTATGACAATGTAAGAGCTATTTTTAGCCCCAAGCACCCATGCATACAAAATGCAATATGACAAGTGTAAGAGGTGTGTAAGAGGGCATTAATTGCTTGCATGCATGAAAGATTCCAGGATGGCATTGAGATTCCCAACTTGGGCTCCCATTTTGGATGGCTCTACTTTTTAGTGATGGATTTGTAAAGTGTTGTCAAGTTCTTGTAGTTTTAGACTTGCACAGGTACTGCCAGAATGTTGTCGGATTGAATAGTAAAGGAAAGATTGTTGTAGTTGATGTATTGTACTCTCTTTTGTAGATTAATACAAACTTGGGCCTTTTTCTTGTGTGGAGTTTTATACCCGAAAGGGTTTTCTCCACATTACATATTGTGTTGTGTGATCAGTTTTCTAATTTGTTGCTTTTGTGTTGCATTATTTGGTTTCAGTTTACAACCTCCATTTATATTACACTATCTCAGATCATTAAACATATTGAAATCAGATTTATATCACGTGGTTTGCACCTTCATTTCTAACATGAACCACTTCTTCACACCTGTAGCATTCGCCCATGAATCCTCTACCTCTTCTTTGACTAGATCTATCTTCTTTTGTTGAATAGGTCATTCCCCTTGCCTCATGGCTATCTTTCCAATTGTGAGTAGTTCTAGCCTCTTCATTCTAGCTATACTTTCTTTTGGTTGTGTGCATTTGTCCTTCACCATACTTTGTAAGTTATTTTTCTCTAGCAAGCCTTCCTCTACTTCTAGTTGAATCTTGTTGCCTTCTTGATAATTTCTCTTCAACCTTTAGTGCATATTGGTAGGCCTCCTTAGTGGTTCATAGCCTTATCATACTCAACACATCTTGTATGCCCACCCTTAGGCCATTTACATATCGAGAAACCTTCTCATGATCCAACTCATGATGACTTGATCTAATGGAGACCTTGTATAACTCCTTGGTGTATCCCTTTACATTTAGCTCCTTTTGTCAAAAGTTCTACAACTTTTTTAGTAACTCAAGCTAATAGTCAGTTGACAAGAACTTGGCTTTCATTCTTCTCACCATCCTATCCCATTGGGTGATCTTCTTTCTACCACTTCTCCTTCTTTCATCCTACACCTCTTTCCACCAAAGTGCAACATATCTCTTTAACCTAGTTTGTGTCACTCTCACCCTTCTTGGATCCTCCATCTCATCATACTCAAAGCAGTCTTCCATTTTTTGTCATCTAATCAGTCAACTCATCTGATTCCAAGCTTGTTGAGAAGCATGACAAGTCTATATTTTCTCATTTCCTAATATTGAAGAGGATCCTCATTAGCCTCCTCTCTCCTACACCTAGTTCTGCTTTTGCATCTCCATCTTCTCATTATATTGATTCAGGTTCTTCTTCTTCTTCACTTTCATTGTTAGTTCTCTCATGTGTTCTATCTCTTCTCCTATTCTCTTCAAGTGCTTCAACTTGAGATTACACCCCCCCTTATAGCTTCCAACACTTCATCCATCCTTCCTACAACTTTTTTTTGCTACAACAACCTCTACCACTTTTCTTCTCAGAGGCATCATGTTGTCATAACTCTCTCTTTCTTACCACTACAACCTTCTCTTAGTTGCAACCCTCTTTTCTAGAGAGATACACACTCATACACAACCAATGCCTTGTTGGACTTCTAACAACTTAAACCAAATACAATGCAATCCTTTCTAGAGCTACATGTTGAGGGTATTACCTTACCACTTATAGTGCTTGAGTAGTCAACTCCACTATTCACATTCGTAGCCAAAGGGAGGAAACAATTAGTTGTTGCAAGTTAACTCACTGCCTGAAATGCTTAGGTATTGCTACAAGTAAATTTTGTATAGCTAGTCAATCTCACCATTTTTTGTAGGTGACTTTAATCAAATTTCATGCTCATCCCTATTATTGTAGGAAACATAGCACATGCACATGCACATGCACACTTCCCTAGCACACAAAATAGCCCATGCAAGACCCAAAAAAGTTTGTAAACAAACATCACATTAGGAAGTAAACCCAAAAACAGATACACATTTGGCAATTTAAATAGAGAACCATTTAAACAAATATTTTCTTCTTCAATTAACTAAAAATAAGGTCCTTACATTCATTATACAACTAATGATCTTACATGGGCATGGACTTATGGCCTCCCCTAGCTTGCCCTGCACTCAACTTGGTTCTTTTCCCAAACCCACAATCACGTACAAGACAAAATATACTTTTTAAAATGATGAACCACTCCTTTTGCTTTCCTATAATGCCTCATCAGCTACTCAACACTTATATATCTTAGCACATGCTCATTCAATCTATTGTTGTTGTTTACCTCTTCCCACATAGCTCTATTGTTGTTTTTTGGTGCCCACACAAGCCAAAGAAACCTCGATTAACACATAGCAAAGACTTTGCCTTGTCCAATCAAAACCCATCAAATCCCTTTATCTCACTTTTGGTGAAAAACTTTCCCTCCTGAAAGAGAGGTCACCAATTTGAATCTTGCAGGGGGTAGGGTATGTATGCCTCATATTAGAAGCACAGTTAGGTGCCTCCTACATACTGGGAGTATGAGGTAGTATCATATGTTATAAGCCACCTATAGACCCAAAATCAAGTTTCCCGACATCATAGACTATAAAAGGATTCCATTCCATTTCTCCCTATTTGGTTACCTCTTCCATTCCACTCTTTGGCTATGCACACCTATAACAAATAGAAAAAACCTACTATTTTTTAGATGGTTTCTCCTCTCTCTCTTCTATCTCTTTTCCACATGTCGCTCCTCCTACTCCATTTTGCACACCACTCTTATTGTTCACATGTAGTATACAAACAAAATCTCTAAATGTTTTTGGAAAATGGTGACATCTTATTCTCTCCTCTATGACTTTTCCCCACATCTCTTACTTTTCCTTCTCAATCTCATTAAAAAAACTCTCTTAAATCTTGCACCCATCCCTCTCCTACTTAGAATCTTCGATTTGAGTGTCAAAAATGATCACATTTATGATGGGAGTAGCCTAGGAAAACTTAAAAACCATAAATTTATGCTCTCTCTAGGTGGAATTAACTCAACTAAGGTGGGTTGATTGCATGAATCTAAAACTGGTGGCATAAATTTTAAATTTAAAAATTGCCCTAGAAAATCAATGTTACCAATAGGTCTATGTGATGCCCCTGGATCAACAAGTCCAAGTCCACCTAATTCTCTAGAATAACAGATGATCTCTTGTAAGGTGTTCGAATAGTCTTAAATAAGTCTCTCATGACCATAGATTTGAATACAATGAGTGATTAGGATTTCACTGTGTTGGTGGGTACCAATATTCCCAAGTAGTCAACATCAAAACATTGGAAGAACATATCAGTGAGGAATTAGCAATCTCAAAATCTCTTGATGATGTTAGTTTTATTCATTATATCACAAGGGTCTTGTATAATAATTATTAGGTATATAATTTGTTTATATTTATATATATCAAGGATATTTATCACTCGTGTACATGTGTATATATATACATATTGTAGATAGTGAAAATTGATAAACATCATTTCCATGTCATCACACTTCACTGGCATCATCTCCCTAATTTATTAATTATTTTTCATCAACCTTCATTATTCTTCTATTTGTATTAATTAAATAATTTTTAATTATTTATTTAATATACTAATGCTTCCTCTATGTGACTAATTAAATAAATTTATTTTATTTAATTAAATCACACTAACTCTTATTTATCCTCCCACAAATAAATAATATTTATATTTTATTTATTTCTAATGCTTCCTCTATGTGACTAATTAAATACATTTATTTTATTTAATTAAATCACACTAACTCTTATTTATCCTCCCATAAATAAATGAAATTTATATTTTATTCATTCCTCATTTTTCTTCCTCTCATGAATTAACTATATTTATTTAATTCCCTTAATCACTCTCCTAATTTCTCTCCCCTAATCACTCCTAGATTCTTTCCATAAATCACTCATCTTAACTATGCAATCAAAAAGAGCAATTATGATGCAACTCTTCCATTAAATTAGTTAACTATTAACCAAATTAGAATCAAAATTAGTTAACTATTAATCAAATTGGAATCAAAATTAGTTAACTATTAATCAAATTGGAATTAAATTAGTTAACTACTAATCAAATTGGAATCAAATGAGTTAATTAATCGCTCAATTTGTTAACTTTCCTCATTAATTTTTCTTAACTAATTACAACCATTGATCTTTTAATCTATCCTCCACCGTTGATTCTTGATTTCAAAAATCTACAAATTCATGATCATTCAAGCCATAATATAAAGGGACCTTTATCGTAAACTTACTCTATCAATTTATCTCCTCAAATACTCTCATCCCTTAATCCATGAATTCACTATCCTCAACTACAATCTTCAATCTTTGAATCATATCAGGGTTATGCTACTTTGAAGAGAAATCCACAAACAAATAAATATCAATTTCATCAAGAGAGCATAGCTGGTGGAATTCAGGTGCTTCTACTCTGCTCTATCAAGAAGAAGAAATTATTTGAGGTAAAAGGTAACATGTGTTTGGTTGCGTTATCTTATTATTATTTCCTCATTCAATTTTTCCCCTTCTATATTCTGGCATGCCTGGTGGAACCCATGTCCCCGAAACTGACATTTCTGTGAATTTTTGATGTTCTTTTGAAGTGCAAGTACAAAAGGTCACTTTTGTGTAGGGTTTATTTTATAGGTTTTTAGTTGGCTTTAGTTTTTTATTTATAAGTAGATTTTACTTTATGTTTTACAAACAAATCAATCAAATTAATCATAAAATCTAAAAAATCATAAAAAATCACAAAAACCAATCATAGGAGAAGCAACTTCCCTTAGTTTTTCTTTTTATCACAATTTATCACATTTTCAAATCAATCAAAAATCACAAAAAAATCATAAAAAATCAATCATAGGACAAGCAACTTCCCTTAGTTTTTATTTTTCACAATTTATCATATTTTCAAATCAATCAAAAATCACAAAAAAATCTAAAAAATAATAAAAATCACAAAAATCAATCATAGGATAAACAACTTTCCCTAGTTTTGTTGTTCACAATCTAGAATAGTGCTTTCATGCTAATCTTAATTTATGAGGTTTAAAAGCAAATATCAAGTGGTGAAACATCTTATTCTCTTATCAAAGAAAAAAACTTGAAGCATTGACGTATCTATCTTGTAGGATCAACTTTCAAAGACATGCTTCACTCACTAATCTAGGCACATAGACTAACTTAAGTGGTTAATGAATCTTGCATGCCATGTGATGCAGGAGCATCCAATGGTGTAAGGGCAATCTTGCATCACCCAAAAAGATGATGTTTCAAAATCATTGATGTTCTTTCCATTTATTTTCAAAATTAGTATTTCTAGTTCCATAATCGCTTGAATAATAATGTAGAACTTTCAGTTTTTCTAAACTGCTAAAAATAGAAAACTGCCATTTTAGGAAAGTTTGCATTTGGGCACAGATTGACGTGAAAATTTACAGGAATCTTTGTAAATGAAAATAAGACCTCTAGCGAAGGAATCACGCAAAGATCATTTGTGAGATGAAAGCTATTAAAGTTTCTGTTTCCTGAAAAATGCCTGAAAATTATTCAAATTCAGGTTTGAGGAACTAAATGGTCCCATACAGGCCTGAAAATGGCTAGAACCAATAGAGTGAGTTCTTAGCGCATAGATCACTCCGCAAGCTTTCCAATGTTTCAAACAATGCGTCAATCAGACACTCGGATCAAAAGTTATGGCTCTCAGAAGTTGACCTATTTTTGGAGGGAGATGCAAAATTCAAAATTTGGCTATTGGCCACCAAAAGGGGCTATTTATGACCATTTTTGGGAACCCTTGGGGGTAGTAGAGTTAAGGGGGAAAGTGTAGAGTCAAGAATAGGTGGGAAAAGAAAAACGCTAGCTGATTTGGGGTTACAAAAGGCTGAAGATTCCAGCGCCTGAGGATAGGTAGTTGTAATGTGTTGCAGCTTGTAGAGGATTGATTCCTTTGATTGTATTTGAGCTTCTGTAATGTAATGAGTTGTCCAAATCAATAAAAGAACATTCTATTTTCTTTGTGCAATTTGTGTTGTTGTGTGTTTTACGATTTACCCCCTTCATCAAGTGGTATCAAAGCAAGGTTCCTGAGTGTGTAGACAGATCGCCGACTGTGAGGCAATTTGCATTAGGACTTGAGGTTGTGGGTTTGTTGCGGAGATCAAGATGTCTTCACGAAGAAATCATATTGGGAGGAATGCTTTGACGGAAGAGAGTTTTAGATCCCTGCAAAGGCAAACCGATGCATTGCAAGAGGAGCTGTGAAGAGGGTTTGAGCTGAGAACAAGAGAAGAAAGCGAAGATGAAGCTGAAGAAGAACTATTTGAGGAAGAACAAGAAGTTGCAGGAGATCCTACAGAAGTTAGGTTGTGAAGAGTCATTTCAAAGATCGGAAAGAGGCCCAGGATCAAATTTTCTACCTATTCTGAAGATTTGAATTTGGAACAACGTATTGACTGGATCAATGATATGGAAGAATATTTCAAGTATGAAGATGTGGAGGACCCAGATTGGGTCAAGTTTGCAAAAACAAAGTTGAAGGGCCATGCCAGTATTTGGTGGAAGGAGGTCTAGTTGGAGAGGAATAGAAGAGGGAAAGCAAATATTACCAGATGGGATCGGATGGTGGAAAAGATAAAGAAGTAGTCCATTCCTATGGACTATGAGATGGAGTTGTTGAAGAAGCTACAAGGATTGAAGCAAGGTAACAAGTCTGTTAAGGAGTATACAGAAGATTTTTATAAGATTACTATCAGGACAGGCCATTTAGAGCCCAACAAGGAGAAGGTGGCCCATTACATTAATGGATTGAGGCCAATTATTCAAGAGGAGCTAAGCCTGGTCAGAATGACCACCATAGAAGATGCATACTAGTTTTCCCTGAAGGTGGAAAAGAAGATGAATAAAAGATTTGAAAGCAAGCAAAGGGGAAGAGGTCAAGGTGAAAGGATTGGTGGAAGATCCTATGGAGGATGAAATGAAGATCCAAAGAAAAGTGAAGAAGCTAGCACTAGTCAAAATCAGAGAGGAGATAATGCCTCCTGGTCTCGTGACAAGAACAATGGTGAGCAAAGAGGAAGAGGAAGAGGCCAACCTAGGCAAGGACCTGGAAGAGGAGGTTTCAGAGGAACCTGTTTCCAATGTGGAGAAGTAGGGCATCGAGCATACGAGTGTCCACAACATCAAGGAAGGACGAATAAAAGACCTGAAGGTAATGCATGAGTTGCACATATAGATGAAGATGTGCAGTTTGAGCATTCTGAAGATGCTGAAACAGGAGAAACCCTAGTTGTCAGAAGAACCTTGTTGAATGAGGAGAAAGAACCAAATCAGAGGAAGAGTTTATTCTGCACAAGGTGCAAATGTGAAGGTAAGTGTTGTGATATTATTATTGATAGTAGAAGCACTGACAATCTTGTTTCAGAGGAGATGGTTGACAAGTTGAAGTTGACAAGAAGAAAGCATCCACATCCACATCGGATCGCATGGTTGCAAAAGGACCATAGAGCTTTGCTCAATGAACAGTGTTTATTCAAGTTCAAGATTGGCGACTACCATGATGAGGTGCTATGTGACATCATTCCGATGGATGCATGTCATATGTTATTGGGGAGGCCGTGGTAGTATGATAGGTGCACTATCCATGATGGCCATGCAAACACATATTCCCTAGCAAAGGATGGAGTTTGTCATAAGTTGAAGCCATTGAAGGAGGTGGAAGAAAAGTAATGTAGTACTACCAAAATTTGCTTGGTAGATAGTAGGAAATTTTTGGAGGGTATGAAGCATGAACGTCATTGCTTTACGTTGATTCCTAAGATTAGTCAAGAGAAATGTGAAGATGTACCAATAGAAATCTGATCTGTTGGAAGAATTTTAGGACATTATCTCTGATAATGTACCAGAAGGTTTACCACCAGTGAGGAAGATAAGTCATCAAATGAATTTGATACCAGGAGCCATTTTGCCAAATAAGGCAGCCCACAAAATGACTCCAGCAGAGAATGAAGAGTTGAATAGACAAGTTCACGAGTTGTTGGGGAAGGGACTGATAAGGGAGAGCCTAAGTCCATGTGCAGTACCTACAGTACTAGCACCGAAGAAAGATGGAGAGTGGAGGATGTGTACAGACTCCCAAGCCATCAACACGATCATGATCAAGTATAGATTTCCATTGCCTAGAATGGATGACATAATGGATTGTTTGAGTGGAGCCAAGTACTTCACGAAGACTGACCTAAAGAGTGGGTATCACCAGATCTGAATTAGAGAAGGAGACGAATGCAAGACAACCTTCAAGACAAAGGAAGGTTTGTATGAGTGGTTAGTCATGCCATTTGGGCTAACCAATGCACCGAGCACATTCATGCGGCTCATGAACGAGGTATTGAAAGAGTTTTTGGGAAGTTTTGTTATTGTTTATTTAGATGACATTTTGATTTTTAGTAAGACTTGGGATGAGCATATGATGCATATCAGAAGAGTTTTGGAGAAGCTGAGGGAGGAGAAGTTGTTGATTAATTTGAAGAAACGTAGTTTTGCAAAGGAGTTGGTATACTTGGGATTTGTTGTCTCAGAGGAAGATCTTAAGATGGACTCAGAGAAGGCAAGGGCTATCATTGAATGGCCTACGCTAAGGATTGCTACAAAGGTATGATAGTTTTATGGTTTGGCAAGTTTTTACAGAAAGTTTATCAGGAATTTTAGTAGCATTTGTGCACCCCTAATTGAGACAATGAGAAGGGATAGAAAAGAGTTTAGATGGACTACAGGAGCAGACAAGAGTTTTGATACATTGAAGCAAAAAGTCACAGAACAACCTGTATTGGCACTTCTGGATTTCAATAAGGTATTTCAAGTAGATTGTGATGCTAGTGGTAGTGCTATAGGAGCGGTTTTAAGTCAAGAAGGTAAGCCCATTGCCTATTTTAGTGAGAAGCTTAATGATGCCAAGAAAAAGTATTTTGTTTATGATCAAGAATTTTATGCCATAGTTCAGGCTTTGAAGAAATGGAGACATTATATGTTGCAAAAAGAGTTTGTTTTATATACTGATCATTAGGATTTGTAGTATCTTAATAGTCAAGGAAAGTTGAACCAGAGGCACTTAAAATGGGTTGAGTTTTTGCAGAGTTATACTTTTATTTTGAAGCACAGGAGTGGGAAATCCAATAGAGTTGCATATGCCTTGAGTAGAAGGAAAAATTTGTTGACAAAAATGAAGATAGAGGTTGTTGGGTTCGATGAGCTCAAAAGTTTGTATCCTGAAGATCCAGATTTTGTAGAGGCTTGGAAAGCTTGTTTGGAACCTGTTACTTTGGACAGGACAAAATGGTTGGATTTCATAATCCAAGGTGGCATGTTGTTTAGAGGAAGCCAATTGTGCATTCCAAGGAGTTATGAGAGAGAACCTAATTAAGGAGAAGCATAGTGGGGGATTAGCTGGACACTTTGGTCGAGATAAGATCATTGCTATTGTTGGTGAGAATTACTATTGGCGACAGTTGCAGGAAGATGTGAGGAAATTTGTGTAGAGTTGCAGAGTGTGTCAGATGGCAAAAGGAACAAGTCAGAATATAGGGCTATATCAGCCATTACCTGTACCAGAGAAGCCATGGGATGATATTAGTATTGATTTTGTTCTTGGTTTACCGAGGACACAGAGAGGACATGATTCCATTTTTGTGGTGGTAGACAGATTCTTGAAGATGGCACATTTCATTCCTTGTAAGAAGACTAATGATGTTGTTCATATTGCAGAGTTATTTTTCAAGGAGGTGGTGAGATTACATGGTCTACCTAAGAGCATAGTTTTAGATTGAGATACCAAGTTTGTTGGTTATTTCTAGAGGACATTGTGGAAGAAGTTGAAGATAGATTTGAAGTTTAGTTCTACACACCATCCACAGATTTATGGATAAACAAAAGTGGTGAATAGGAGTTTGGGTAACCTGCTACGATGCTTAGTATGAGATAAGCCCAAGGGATGGGATTTGATTTTACCACAGGCAGAATTTTCTTACAACAATTCTATCAATAGGAGTACTGGTAAATCATCATTCTAGATTGTATATGGAAATAGTCCAAGAAATGCTTCAAAGTTAAGGAAGCTAGACAAGGGAGAAAAGACAAGTGTTGAAGTTGAAGACTTTGCAAAACACTTGAAGAATTTACATGAAGAGGTGAGAAAGCACATTAATAAGATGAATATTTAGTACAAGACTAAGGCAGATCAGAAGAGGAGATATAAGGAATTTTAGGTAGGAGATGAAGTCATGGTTCACTTAAGAAAAGAAAGGTTTCCAGTTGGAACATATAATAAGTTAAAAATGAAGAAGTTTGGACCATGTAGAATTATGAAGAAGCATGATTCAGGAAATGCATATAAGGTAGAGTTGAAGAGTGGAATCAACATTTCCCCTATTTTCAACATTGCTGATTTATCAGAATATCATGAAGGTGGAACATAGGATGGACCAACAGAAGAACAATGCAATATTCTGGCATCTACTTCAAAGGAGGAGATAGAAGAGATCTTGGATAGCCATGTGGGAAGAAGTACTTAGAACAGACAATATGAAAAATATTTAGTGAAATGGAAAGGAAGGCATGTTGAAGATTCTTCTTGGTTGTCTAAGGCAGAGGTTGACCGTTTGGGTTTTCCTCAAACAAACACTTGAGACGTGATAGGGTCACTTCTCAAATTACCCTGGGTGTCTAATGTAGGAGCATCCAGTGGTGTAAGGGCAATCTTGCATCACCAAAAAGATGATGTTTCAAAATCATTGATGTTCTTTCTATTTCTTTTCAAAATTAGTATTTCTAGTTCCATAATTGCTTGAATAATAATGTAGAACTTTCAGTTTTTCCAAACTGCTAAAAATAGAAAACTGCCATTTTAGGAAAGTTTGCATTTGGGCATGGATTGAAGCGAAAATTTACAAGAAGCTTCGTAAATGAAAAATAAGACCTTTGGCAAAGGAATCATGCAAAGATCATTTGTGAGCTGAAAGATATTAAAGTTTCAGTTTCCTGAAAAATGCCTGAAAATTATTCAAATTCAAGTTTGAAGCACTAAATGGTCCTGTATGGGCCTAAAAATGGCTAGAACCAGTAGAGTGGGTTCTTAGCGTGTAGAGAACTCCACGAGATTTCCAACGCTTCAAACGACACATCAATCGGACACCCGGATCAAAAGTTATGGCTCTCGGAAGTTGACCTATTTTTGGAGGGAGATGCAAAATTTAAATTTTGGTTGTTGGCTACCAAAAGGGGCTATTTATGACCATTTTTGGGATCCCTTGGGGGTAGTAGAGTGAAGGGGGAAAGTTTAGAGTCAATAATAGGCAAGAAAATAGAAACCCTAGCTGATTTGGGGTTACAGAAGGTTGAAGATTCCGGAGCCTGAGGATAGGTAGTTGTAATGTGTTGCAGCCTGTAGAGGATTGATTCCTTTGATTGTATTTGAGCTTCTGTAATGTAATGAGTTGTCCAAATCAATAAAAGAATATTCTATTTTCTGTGTGCAATTTCTGTTGTTGTGTGTTTTACGATTTACCTCCTTCATCACCATGTCTTGGAAGTATGTAGACCTTAAGTCTCACATTTTATTTCTGTCTAGAAAGATCCCAAGATTATGTTCACATGCTATGCTCTCCCCTTGCGCCTGGTGCAAGCCTGGGGATCAAAAACATCTAACATAGTCTTTCTCTTTAGGAGGCCTACTTCAAGATTTCATCACCCCAAGGGACGACCTCAACCATGTGTTTCAGCATGGTCAATCAAAGGGGGAGAATGAAAGTTGTACCCCAATATAGTTACATCATCACTCACATAACCTTGGGGCCCTGAGTGATTTCGGACACAAGGTGAAGTGGAATTTGCTTAATCAATTATGCCACATGCCTTTGATGGACTAGTCTTCGTGGACTTGTGCCCCCCATACCTTGTGTATATTGGGGACTCCCTACAAAACTTGTAAAATCCTAGTTTAAGACCTTCAATCAATCTTCTAGTGTGGTGCAAGGTTCAAGAACAAGCCTGAAGATACTCACTATGTACTCCCTTGAGTGATATAGAGGCTCCTTTTGGAGGGCATCAAGGCCTCCAAGGAAAGGGATGCCGTACAATGTGGCACTCCCTATCTATTCGCTCTTGGGAATGGTATTGAGCATGGGCCTACACTAGGAGTCAAACCCATCTAAATAATTTAGGATTGTGATCAAGTGTTTGGCATGTCTTTTATGTGCAAAATAAATGAAAAGTCAATCTATCCTAATCACTCTTGAAATCCAAATAACCATTGTGTCTTTGAGATTGTTTATTTCTTGTCAAAAAATCATCTAGATTCATCCAATTATTATAAATTTTTAATCATTTCAGGGTTTGTTGTTCAATTTTGATTGAACCTTTGTCAGATTGCCCCTTTTGTCATCCAAATACAAATCCAAATCCAAATCACTTTCCACGTCAATCCAACTTCAATCCAAACTTCATCCCAAATCTATCCAAAACAATCCAATTTCATTCTAATCTTCATCCAAAGCCAACCCAAAATCATTTTAATCATTCTCAAATTCATCCCATTTTCATCCTAATCATTCCTAAATCCATTATAATCATTCTAACCATTCCCAAATCCATTCTAATCGTCCAATTTCATTCCCAAATCCATTCTAATCCAATCCATTTCTTCCCAATTTCTTCCTAAACCACTCCATTTCCTCCCTAATCATCCCAAAATAATCTAAGCCCAAATCACCATATAAGAATCATGAGTTGGTTAGACCCCATTCTTCAAACTATACCTTCAATCCAACCCACATCACTATGATACCAACCTAATCCATGCAAATATCCCAGTGATCTTGGTGCAAAAATACAAGAACTTAACATGAGTATGAAGGATTGGATCCAATCGCTAAGGAAAATCTCAAAGATCGCAACAGTCATGAGCCTATAGCACATCTCATCATTGGAGACTCTCAAGATTATTCTCATGACCCTATCACATCCACATTCACCATAAATAACAATTCAAACAACAACGTTCCCATTTCATAAACTAGCTCAAGTCATGTTTCCATACCACAAATCGATCCTAGTTCATTAAACCTCAAACATCCACATCACCATTCCAACAGTTCATCCAAAATCCAAGTCACCAAGTCATGAATCTATACCTAAACATGCAACAATATAGTGACCAAGCATTGGATAGAACAATCTCCACCCATATACCTACTTGCATACCCTATGGTCATACTAAAGCTACCCTTGACAAGGGAAATTTAAGTTCTCCCCCATCTACATATTCATCTTCATCCATATCCCAACTATCATTTTCATATGCAATTCCTCCATCTCCTTGTTCCTCTTATCCAAATTCACCATCCTATTCTTTACCATCCACACCATCTAATCCACCATATAATCCTCCATCTAATCTACCATCTAGTCCACCATCTAGTCCACTGTCTAATTCATCATCAAATTCTCCTACTAAATCCATGATAGATTTCAAGATTTCTCTCCAAAAAGTATTGAATGAAGCCCTAGCCAAGGAACGAAATGACAAAAACAAACTTGTGGAGTCATCCCATCTCACTTCCCCAAAATCATCTAAATGTGTTGTTGATGATGTTGTCACCCATCTAACACCCATAAAAACCACATCGTCTACTCCATCTTCCCCTCTATTCAAAAACCTATCCCAAAACATCTCCCATTTCTCCATCTACCCCATTAGGGGAGTCTATCCAAAAGTCAAAAGAAACCAAACATTCCCCTCCTATTATCCATCTACCTAATTCTAATCCTAAGCCTACAACATCATCCCTTAATGTCCATCCATTATATTGTCCATCAACCCATAAACTTATGAAGAATGTGATCTAGTGGCTATTAGCAAGGAATCAATCACAATCGTGCAATCCGATTCCTATGCTTGAACCTATCAAAGAGCCTTCAAGTACCATGCATATTCCTCCAATACCATCATGCAACCCAATGCATATCAAGCCCATTGAAAAGCCTCTTACCATAAATGATGTGATATGTGGAAAGAGTGATATCACTAGGCTTAACAATATCATAAATAACTAATGAACGTTAATGCCTTACCACTTGTAGCGCTTGAACACTCAACTCCACTACTCACACTCGTAGCCAAAGGGAAACAATTAGTTGTTGCAAGTTAACTTGTTGCCTGAAATGCTTAGGTGTTGCTACAAGTATTTTTTGTGCACATTGACCTATTTGTATTGGCCAAAATTGACCTTTGACTATTGAAATGGATGATATTTAAGAATAGCCTCTAGATCTTAGCACATGCTCATTCAATCTCTTTTTGCCGTTTACCTCTTCCCACATAGCTCTATTGTTGTTCTTTGGCACCCACACAAGCCAAAGAAAAATCTCCCTTGATTCACACATAGTTAGATGCTTTGCCTTGCCCAATCAAAACCTATGCAGTCCCTTGATTTGGTTACCTCTTCCATGCTATCCTTTGGCTATGCACACCTGCAACATATAGACAAAACCCACTACTTTTGAGATAGCGTCTCTCTCTCTCTCCTCTCTCTATTTTCCACATGTCACTCCTCCTACTCCTTTTTGCATGCCACTCTTATTGTTCTTAGAGTCTAGAAGAATGGTGATCACTCTCATCATATGGTACAATATCATTATGTAATGTACTCGAAGGTAGTGTATCATCATGAACATGATATGCTATAGAACTATTATAATAAAGCACACCAACATTGTATAAAAAAAAGGTATCTTACATCGATAACTATCCCTAGGCTCCTTAAAAGATGGAACATTGGGAGGACATGGACCTAAGGATACAAAAATAGGGTCACCATGATATGTGGAAAGAGTAATATCACTAGGATTAACAATATCATGAATAACTAATGAAGGTTAATGCCTTACCACTTGTAGCGCCTGAGCACTCAACTCCACTGCTCACACTTGTAGCCAAAGGGAAACAGTTAGTTGTTGCAAGTTAACTTGTTGCCTGAAATGCTTAAAGGTGTTGCTACAAGTTAATTTTGTGCACTAGGTCAATCTCACCCAAGTTACTCTAATTAGACTACATACTTATCCCTATTGTTGTAGGAAAAGTAGCACGTGCACATGTACATTACACTTCCCCAACACATAAAATAGCCCACACAAGACCCAACTAATTTTGAAATCAACATCACATGAAGGAGTAAACCCAAAAACACATACACACTTTGCAAGTTAAACGGAGCATCATTTAAATAAATATTTTCTTCTTCAATTAACTAAAAATAAGGTCCTTGCATTCATTATACGACTAATAATCTTACATGGGCATGGACTTATGGCCTCCCCTATCTTGCCCTCCACTCAACTTGGTTTTGTTCCCAAATCCATAATCACATACATATACAATACATAATATACTTTTTTAAAATGATGGCCCACTCCTTTTGCTGGCCTATGGTCCCTCATCAGCTACTCCACACACTTATATATCTTATACTCTACTTAAATATCATCCACTTCAATGATCAAACAGTCAATAGTGATTTTACACCTCATTCACAACAAAAAGTGGTAAATATTTGTCCTATTTATATTGGCCAAAATTAACTTTTGACTGTTAAAATGGATGATATTTAAGAATAGCTTCTAGCACATGCTCATTCAATCTCTTGTTGTCATTTACCTCTTCCCACATAGCTCTATTCATGTTCTTTAACACCCACACAAGCCAAAGAAAAAGCTCCCTTGATTCACATGTAGTCAAAGGCTTTGCCTTGCCCAATCAAAATCTATGCAGTCCCTTTATCTCGCTTTCTCCCTCTTTGGTTACCTCTTCCATGCTGTCCTTTGACTATGCCCACCTGCAACATATAGACAAAACCCACTACTTTTGAGAGAGTGTCTCATATCTCTCTTCTATCTCTTTTCCACATGTGACTCTTCCTACTCCTTTTTGCACGCCACTCTTATTGTTCTTAGAGTCTAGAAGAATGGTGATGCACAACAGTCAGTAAACTCAGATTCAAAATCATAGTTGAAGTAGTAAAAGTCACTAGCTTCCATCAAAATCATGGTTGAAGTAGTAAAAGTCACTTGCTTCCATCAGTATGTGGGAAGAAAAAAAATGCTGCCAGCGCATATGATGTCCAGTTGAAGTGTCTGCCAAGGACAATGAAATCATGCACGAGGAAAGGTATCCATTCCAAATATCTTCCCGACAACGTCATGCAAATTGGCCGCCACTGCAGATTTGTAAGCTTTTTCAAAGGTGCAGGTGTAACTTTTAATTTCTTACTCTGCATTTATCCTTCATATAGCATTGGTTAAATACTGAAAGCCACTTAATGTTGTTGAAGAAATATGGAATCATTTTTATAAGTTTATATCTTAAAGTTACAAACTAAAATGCTGCATATGATATTGTTTGCAAACTATTTTATTTTTGAAACTAATTGCACTTTTTATTAATAATACCATAATGATTTATTTATTTGCTATTTTCTTTTAAATATATAGCAATATTGAATATAAGCACGATGCTTTTGGTTTATGTTTTTGGGTAGAGTCATTATGTTAAATTACTACATACAATATCTAATGTGGCTGCCATAATGACATTTGAAATATTTGCTTTATAAACCATTAAGGATAAACAAGAAAAAAAAAAAAAAAAAAAACTCTTTTTTCATTCTTTTTATACCTCATCTGTTAATTGGTGTTAAGTTATAAAATTTGAAGCATGTCATCATGAAGTATATCAGATGTTGAATAATACATTATAAAGGAGGATGACATGGAGGTACGACGCGACTAGGGTTTTAATGGTTTTTTGCAGCACGTGGAAGCCCGATAAGGCTTGATTGGCCATTGCAAATACTACTACTACATGGCTCCTTTGGGTCAGTCGACCCCTTGACTCCCTTGATTTTTCCTTTTCTACATTTTTTAAGGATTTTGTGCATTTTTTTGCCTGCATCGATGGGTTTTGACCCTTGGTGGCTGGTGGTCTATGACTAGTATGCTACCATCTCTTACTTTGTCACCCATGGCTGGGTCTAGAGGGGTTCTAGGTGGTCCCCTTCCTTTTTCATTCAAAGATGTTGTTTGAGCTAATGAGCCCACAACTTCAAGTCATGAAAATTTCATCGACTTTCTAACATGTAGGTAATGCATGATGTGAAATTTGATAAGAGAACTAAAAATTAACCCTGATCTAATGGTTTCCTAGAAAAAACTAAGGATGTGTTATATTTATTTGAGCATGCCTTGATATGTAAGTTTATGGGTATCAAATTTACTTTGCCCTTCTTAAAGAACTTGGCCCGTCATACCTAGCAACCCGAGGGGGATATGGAGGTCAATCTTGTAACAAATGGTTAGTTTTTGTGATCTTTTCTAAAATGGTTGATCGTAATATAGATTTTGAAGGAGGTCCTTACTTTGTGCGATTTGACTCAATGGAAGAGTCCCCTCAGAAATTTTGGTTTAAATTCATCTCTTTCAACTTCCCATTGAAATTTTGGAGATCTAATATCCTTTAATACATTGTTGCAATGCTCAGGAAACTAGTAGGTTCCTCACCTCTTACATTGGCAAGGAAGGTAACTACGTATGCCTACATTTGTGTTGAAATTGATCTTAACAAGCCTCTTCCTAATTCCCTAGAAATCAAATTAGGAAACGTGTAGTGGATTCAACAAATTGACTATGAAGCCCTTCCCTTTTAATGTTGGCTATGCTATGCTTATGGACACTTACAAAGGGCCTGCTTACATAGAGTTACAACTCCCTCCGAATCAACACCAAATAACACTATAGAAAGATCTAAATCAAAAGGGAAAGCCCTGACCCATGCAAATGGTTTGGACCTAAAGGGATTCATGCCTATGAAATCTTGTAATAGAGGAAAACAACAGAATCAATAGATAGGAAACTTATTAAGTGGGAAGTTCAATAATAGATTTGAGGTTTTAGAGAATTTTGTGGAACCGAAGCCTTCTATGGTTGACCAACCCCCAATGATCCAAAAGCCTAATCTTGTTGGTCTAGTTGCTCCTTTATTCCCAACATAAGCACTCATGGCTTCAAATTTGCAAGTACCCTTGAATGAGCAAAAGAAATGTATTTCTTATGTTTGGCCCCGTATGTAATTTATACAAGTGGGAGAATGTTAGGAAAGGTGATGTAGACCTTGCATAATATGTCCAATATTTTGTAAAGTTGTGGTTCATCTTGAAATGGGATGCCACACTTTGGGTACAACAATATTTTCTAAGGAAGTTGTATGTAACATTGAGAAAATGCATTTAATCCATGTGGGTGTTAAATGAAGACACATCATCTTGACAATAAGAATTGAATTAAAGGTCACATGGGTTTTTCCTTGGAGGTTGTAATGACTCTTGGATCTAGAGTCAAACTTAGGCGTCCACCTTGGAAATGTCACTTGGGTGCATTGATTAGAAAACTTAATAAGTTTTCTTATTGATCATTGTTTATAAATAGAGTGCTTGGTATGGGATATTTATGGTGGTGCAATTGGAAGATAGGGTTAAGTTGTTGAATCAACTCCATGGTTGAAGAGAATTGATCTCTTGTTACTCTTGGTTGTGACATTGTAGTATGGGTATGGATGTATGGTTGTGATGATGCTGGATTGTTCATAGGTTAAAGAGCATTTGTTGGAGGTGATAGATCATCTTTTGCATTGAATATCTTTTCTTTCTCCTGATCTGGAGAACTAATACTTTAATATTGTATTGTAAATTTATTTGTTATTAATAATATATTAGGTGTCCTTTAGAGGCCTAGTTTTTTTTCCAAAAGGGTTTCCAATGGCATATCTTGTGTTATATGTTTATTTATCTACTAGAATGTTTTTCTTATGCTTTAAATTTTGCATATGTATGCACTTTTCCTATTCTATTGTTTTCTCATGATAATTAATTACATGCTTTTAAATGAGTTCTTCCTAGTAGGAAGGTTATTGCCTATTGATTCTTTGGGCGGTGAGTGACTGAACCTACAGGTCAACTCTAACTTCCCATAGAATCTAAATTAGTTGTAGCTAATAAAATGTCACCATGTTAGCCTAGGGCCTGATAAATGGTAACAACCTATCCCAGTGCTCTACAACCCATTTCCATATCAATTTGCCTACACCTATGAATATTGTGGACGTCTCAAAAGTTTGATTGCAAATTTTGACCTTGGCCATGACTATAGTGACATTAGAAGATTAATTTAGATATATATGGCTAGGTTTGTTATGATAATGAGCTAGAGAAATAATTTGGGACAACAATGCGTATGACTCATGTGAAAAATGGTTTGGTCTTTCAAACCAAATATGGGAGAGGATGTTCATCTAATGGTTTTAAATTATTTTCTTCTTGTACTTGATCTATACAAATATATGTATGCCCACTTTGAACCATTTACAATTATTTCTTTTGTGCAAGAATAATCTAATTAAGGTGGATTATTGGATGTTGACTAGGACTTCTCTTAGCCCTTGATTATTCTTGAATCATTTGAAGGATTGACAAGCCTAACTTCTTGAACAATATTGGATGATCAAGTGCAACTTGGGCATGAAGTTAATTTTCTTTGTCCATTCTAATGTTATGATGTCTATTCAATGGTCAATTCCACCTAATTCTAAAATCAAATCTTGAATTGGGCAGCTAGATCATTTGCATTGATAGGGGAGATTTTAAATTTAATTGTTGAGTTGGAGAGAGGTTAGTGAGGCATTAAATGAGAGTGCTTTTCAAACTTGATCTAGTATGAGCAAATCAAGAAAAATAAGGACTTCATGGAGCATGGTCTAGTCTTCTCCAATGCATCTAATTGACATCAAATCCCAATGCATTTTTATTTACTATTAAATGATAAAGTGCAACCTAGGCATGAAGTTAATTTTCTTTGGCCATCCTAATGCTATGATGTCTATTCAATGGCTAATTCTACCTGATTTTAAAATCAAATCTTAAATTAGGTAGCTAGGTTGCTTGCATTGATAGGGAAGATTTGAAATCTAATTATTGATTGGAGTGAGGTCGATCTTTAAATGATTAGGCTTGTCAAACTTTCTCTAATATGTGCAACTAAAGAAAAATAAGGACTTGGCAGAGCATGAGCTAGTCTTCTCCTTTGCATCTAATTGAGATCAAATCCCAATGTATACTTCTTTATTTGCAGAGAATGGGACCTTTTTCTTAGAAGAAGTTGTTATCGCAAATTTAGTGTAGCAAGAACTTGCATTGTTAGAGGTTTCAATTGTTGGCTATTGCGCAATTCTAATTGCTTCTTGACATTCGTTGTTAAGGCCTATCAATGGTGACTAGGCATGTTGCATCCTAGACTTGGAGATTTCTACATATGTTGGATTGTTTACCCTTTGTAAGGGTTGGAAAAATCATATGTTCTATATTGGTCCAACGGACCAATGAGAAAAATATTTAAGGGATTTGCATGCATAGTGGCTAACGAAAATTCATTATGCACTACCCTTGGTGGCAATGACGGTGGTCCCAATTTCATTCAAATAGTGTTCATTTTTATTAACATTGTAGACTAAAAGGGCTCTTCAATGTGTTTTATGTATGGTTCATAATCCCGCATTTCCCTAGTTTTGGTCTTTGTAATGTTATATGACCCTATGGTGATAAATGATCTAAGGAAAATGCACATTAGGGTTTTATTTATGTTTGTAGGCTTGTGTCTTAATGATCCTTCCTACTCTTGCTATATAGCCTTGCATGCTTCTTTATACTTTTCTAGGCCTTGTGCAATCTCATTGCTCCCCATGCCTTGGTTATGTTTTTAGATCAATATCATGATCCCTTGTATTACATTCTATATTCCATGCCCTCACTAAGTTTCATTTGTTGTAGTCATTGTGGCCTCTAAAGCACTGCATATATCTTATTTTTATGCCTTAGATGAAACCCCTCGCTTTACTTTCTAATTTGGTGTTAACTTGCTATCACCTATGGCCCATAACTTAAGTGAATCCTTTTCACATGAGAAACTACTAGCAACCAATTCTATGGACAAGTACATACTTTGCGGGGAAACAAAAAAGCCAATTAGCTCTTCACTCCTTATAGCTCACAAAGTTGTGCACATCATCAGATGTCCAAATGGATCTAGGTGGTGGCAATTTGAATGCCATAGTGTAATGACATGTCAAGCATACATTGGCCAAGGAAGTCTATTTTGGCATACAAGTGGGCTTATAAGAAGATATTGGATCATTACTAAATGATTGTGTGTAGAGGAGCAACATAGAACGATTATCAATCTTATAATACCTACTACCTTGACAAGCGACTAATAATATCCCAAACTCTTATTTTTTTGGGTTGAAAATCAATAGGAATAAATACCTTGAACCTCTCACTCTCAAATTTTATTCTCTTAATAAATATTAAAATGTTTCGTACAATTTGACCCATATGTTTATTTTGGATATTTATTCTCACATTACCTACCTCTTTCACAAACCTTTTTTCAGCTTTCCATCGACGAGTCACAATGCATTGCTTTGCGATAGCTACTTAAAAAGTTAGATGCCTTTAAATATTTGGCATATTCTTTCGTATAGTCTAAAATAGAATAAATGGATATTTAAACCTTGTGTGGTGTCGGTTGTTACTTCGCCCACCATCTCACATTATGGGTATCAAGCAATGGCTCGTGGGAAAGTGGAAGTAGTTGGTCATGGGCTCAGGGTTGACTTGAGTTAGAGGTATTTAAGTAAATGTGTAAGGGTATTTTGGATTTATTTTGATTTATTTATATTAGATAATGATTAGCATGTAATTTATGTAGTTTTTAAAAGTTGATAAATGATATGATTTTGAATTAAATTTAATAATATATATTTCAAAGGTTTGGATTTGATCTATAGATTAATTATTCTTTATTTTGGATTGAATTTACAAGTGCAAATTTGAATTTGAATTTGGTTTAGCTAATTTGTGATGATTTTGCTAGAGGGAATGGAAAGTTTTCTAGTGGTGAATGTGTGTTCACTAAGGAAAATACATGTTTGCCACTTGAACAACTAATGGACTCTTCATTCTTTCTTTTCTGGGCACTTTTCAAGTCTATGACTTTAAATAGATGCATCCCAAAGGAATTCCATACCATCCCTGACCTGCACCAATCCTTTTTCACATCCCCTACATACCAATTTGATGATAAATTTAAACTAATGCATCTTGACAACACTCAAATGAGCTAGAAGGACATGACCGTAATGGTACACATGTTTAACTCATGTCACTTTTTGGATCACACCTTCCCCACTAGGAGGATTTTGGTCCCTAAAAGCTCATCTAATAGAGAACCAAATGAACAATCCTCAACTCCACATGTAATCTTAAGAATCCTTCTTGTTATGGCTTAGAACCACAAGCTCACTCTATTCCTAAAGTGCATGCAAACCAGTCATGGGCACCAACCTATCCCATGACTATTCCACTTAAAACATTAGGAAAAATGAAAGGAGAAAGTTCTCACCCTTGAAGATGTCACTTGGATTTCATTCTCTTCTTCTCCACTTGTACATGATTAACAATGTGTGGAAGGTGTATGCCCCATTGCTCTTCACCATTTTGTAGCTCTATAATAGTCTTAATAGCTACTCCTTAATGCACATACTACCCCTCATCCCTTGAAGAACCCATCTTCCCATAAGCACTAATTAATATTCTTGAATTTGAGGTGCCACCAATAGCAGTTCTCAACCGACCAATGTATGTATTCACAAAGTAATTTATGAATTATGTCCTTCAACTAAAGACTCTATTGATTCACGTGCCTTGAATAAATAGCATCCTTCATATGCAAGTAGGGACTAACAAATATTAGATTGCACACTTCTACTGGCACACCATCGAACACAACTTCGTTCTTATACACTGAATGTGGGATAAAATCCAACTTCATTGGTTACTAACCCTTGTTAAGGGAAAATTGGATCTAAATGAATAATCAATATAATATATCAATAATACCCAAAACTCAATGAAATAATGAACAAAGAAGGTCAATCAAACAAATAACAATACAAAGCAAACCTCCTTTAATTCTTAGTTTCCATTGATCGCCTATCACAAATGATCTTGTTATGAATATGGCCCTCAGAAGGTGCACTTCCTTGCTATGATTCCAAGATGTCAAATGGGGGCTATGATAGTCTCTCCATGAAGATGAGCTTCACAACAATGATAATAGTATGGTAACAAGTTGATCGCAAGCAGTGAAGGAATTGGTAACAAAGGCGCGCTGTAATTCCTGTAGAGTAAGTTTACTTAAACCTTGGACGATTGAAATGGAGGAATAGGGTTGTACTTATAGGCTTGGGAGAGAGAAGATCAATAGTATAGAAAGAATGAGAAGATCAACGGTATAGAACGATTGAGAGATGTGCGTGAATAGAAAGAAGACATGTGTCTTGCTCTATTTTGCATGAGAGGAATTAATAAAATAGAAGAATAAGTTAACTGAAGAGATTAATCAATTAAAAGAATAGATCAATCAGTTAAGAGAATAGAACTAGAGGATGGAAATTGCATGAGGATGAGAAGATATTTTAGCTCAATTAAATATTTAGAATATTCAATTGCATGTGCACAAGGATTGAATTATATTTAGAGATAACTCAATTTAGAAGAAATAGACAACTTAAACAAATATTTGATTTATTTAAATTTAGAGAAGATATCATTAGAAGAAACAATTAAATAATTGGTATTATTTAATTTAGAATGATTTTGGAAGAACTAATTAAATAATTGGTATTATTTAATTTGTTGGAGGAATTTAGGGAATTTAATTAAATAAATGATTTTATTTAATTGTTGGAAGAATATGAATCAAATAAATAAATTTGTTTGTTTATTTATTGATAGAGAAATTAGACTTAAATAAATATTAAGAATATTTATTTAGACAGAGTCGTGTCATTTTTAGGTGTATACATTTTACCCCTCTTTGATGCAATGTGTTTTATCATGTTGTTTCGAAGAATAAGTTTCTGATAATGATACATGCCCCAGTTTGCCCCTAGTACAGGTTTAACGACGGTAGGATGCCCTCTCGGGAGATTGGATGGGAAGAAGGCAGAAGGCGTGAAACAGACAATCTCATGAAGAAGATGGTGAAAAATAGGTTAGGATGAAGAAAACGACTCACGGTTCAGAGAAACGAGAAGAAACGGGCTTGGGAAGTAGTCATAGTCATCACACAGCCAGTTAGGGTTTGCATGCTATATATAGGAGCTGGGTCCACAAGACAAGTCATTTGCACACTTGGCTTTAGTTGATTGGTCTCTGAGAGCTTAGGAGAGCATAGGAGCATAGAGTTGTTAGCATTGAGATGGATATTTCGCGTGAGGAGCACCGCTTTGAGTGAGTTCGATGATTTGGGTGGCTAGTCGACGCAGGACCACCGGTATGTAGCTCAGAAAACTTTCCTTAGGGTCATTTATTTGTGCAATAAATGCTAGAGAAAGTTAGGTTAGATAAATGTGTAGAATCACTGTTCGACGTATATGCTATGCGGAACTACGCATCCATTTTTCTGCAATGCATTTAGGTTAGGAAACTATGCATAGACTAGTGTTGCGCATGCATGTTGCAAATCGGCGCATGCATGAGGATTGTGCACATTTGACATGGGAATTGACGCATACAGTTTGGCTGTGCATAT
The DNA here is from genome assembly GCA_027924645.1 of Cunninghamia lanceolata. NCBI lineage: Eukaryota > Viridiplantae > Streptophyta > Pinopsida > Cupressales > Cupressaceae > Cunninghamia > Cunninghamia lanceolata. Next base: position 18,616,752 of record BSBN01000254.1, read on the forward strand.
ATGGTATGAATCAGTGCATGTGATATGGTTCGGCGCATTTGCTAGAAGTGGCACATTTACTATGAAATTGCGCATTTACCTTCTGGTTCGGTGCATATGATATAGATAGTTCACTTAACAAAATTGACTCAATTGGCATCTTGCTCGATGCGTCAATCGATAAGCTATCTCTGAGATTGCAGGAATCTAGTCAAGAGATGTAGTATGATGTATTGATCAATTAGATATGTTAAGTTAGTGATATGATGCTTTAGATATGTTGAGCAGATTTGCAAAATAGGTTGACGTGTTTCTTTGCTTTCTTGCAGGACATTTGAGACATACTTATGTCGCAGGAGCAGTTTCTGATGCCTATGTTGCAGAGGTACATGCTTATGGATATCGATCACAAGGCGCTAGGTGCCATGGGCCTTGATTACATTTGCTTTATGCCTAAGGTTTGAGAGAACCTCAGTTTGCTGATGGTGGCTATGGAGCGATTCCACAACGAGGATGGGACTTTTCACTTGCCGACTGGCGAGATGACTATCACTCTAGAGGATATCTACAGGATTATGCATTTGCCAATACAGGGTGAGCTAGTAGATTATGATCCCCAGCGGGATACAGGACTGGTAGAGTGCAGGCGAGTGTTCTTTGATCCTGAGCTAGAGGGACAGGTTATTCCGTGGTAGGATATATATGACTATTATGACTACTTCCTAGGTATAGTGGCTGGACTGATTGGAGGCATTGTATACCATGATATGCATCAAGTCGTATACCACAGGGGTGCCAGTCTGTCGGTAGGTGTCTCTCTTTTACAGTTTTGGCTTTGGGAGCACATTGCTATCACGTGGCTGATGTGCGTGTTTTCGAGATAGAGGGGAGAGCCTTATAGCTACGGGTACGTAGGAGTGATTTCCCAGCATAAGCTGGGAAAGCTCGAGTACTGGAGGCATGCGCTCGACAATGTAGATAGAGTTGTCTGGCAACCATATCTAGATTGTGAGCCTTGGGACGACGAGGATGATGAGCTTCCATATTGTTTTTAGAAGCGGTGGCTCATCGGGAGGACTCGGTTCATTTTGTAGAGACAAATTGTTAGCAGGGTTCGGCAACAGTTTGGCAGGAGAGAGGGGATGCCATAGGGGCAGGCCCGATTTGCTAGGACGCATGTAGAGAGGTTCAGATGGGGACCAGTAGCATCATACGAGGAGGCATTAGCTGAGTTCTAACAGATTCCCTATGTAGCTTGGCCTATGAGGAGGGAGGTAGCATATGCAGGGGTGACTCCCAATTACGAGGAGTGGCTAGTGGCCCATCCATTTCTGAGGTACTTGGGACTAGGAGAGTTGGTTCCTCGTATAGACGAGGAGGATTTAGATGATGAGGATGGGGCTGGTAGGAGGAGGAGGAGACAAAGGAGGGGTAGAGGAGGATGGGGAGACGAAGATGATGGAGGTGGAGGAGGGGGTGGAGATGGATAGAGGCAGAGGAGGAGAGTTGGAGAGGGACATTCCCAGTAGCAGCAGTGCAGCCACAGGTTGCACAACAAGTTCAGATGCTGCCACAACAGCAGGTGGCCAAGCAAGTACACGGGCAGCAAGTGCCACAGGTTCCTCAGGGTCCGGCCCAACCAAATGCACATGAGAAGGCCATTGTCATGCTGAGGGGACAGATTAGAGGGCTTAGAGCATAGCTTAGGATGGTAGATGCTCGGAGAGATGCAGACACAGGAATTATATCAGAGCTCACTAGAGAACGAGACCTAGCTTTGACGAGGGTGTGGGCCATCAGAGTAGAGAGAGACTCGGCAGTGGCAGCCCTAGGGACAGATAGTACCGCCAGCTTCCTAGTGACACATGTGTAGCAGGCACATGCATAGCTTACACAGGTATAGGCATAGCTGGCACAGGTATAGGGACAGCTGACATAGGTACATGGTGAGCTTGCCAGAGCACAGGCTCAGACGCAGTACTATAGGGGGTTATACCATGATGTCATACCAGTAGAGCAGAGGGCTCCTAGCTATCAAAGACAATCTGTGGCCTCATATAGAGCAGGGGGATCATGATCAGGAGCCTCAGTGAGGGGCCCCCAGTAGTCAGGGGATGATAGAGGAGAGAACAACACAAGGAGCAGTGTTCCTTGGCAGCAGGGATAGTTGTTTAGGCTTGTACCTACCTTGGCTTATGTACACATTTTTGATGGCTGAGACAGCCTGACATGTATATACTTTTGTATCATTTTGATCGAGACATGTATCATTATTTATGCGATGCATTCACTTTATATGATTTGACTCAGAGATGGATGGACTTTGATGTATTGTACATGTGGACATACTTTATGTTTATTAATATGATGATGCAGCTAGTGATCTCTATATGTAGTTTATTGATGCTATATGTCGTCGATGCACTTTCCTTTATGATGTTTTACATGTTTTGCATGCTATTATGATGTCTATGTGATGGTTATCTAATGCAGACCGAGATGTTTACGTGATGCTATGTGATGTGATCTAATGCAAACTTAGATGTTTACTTTGATGTTTTAATATGTAAAATGTGTTATGCAATCTATATGCCCATGCAATTTATGTTATGATCTACGTGCCTTTGCCTATGTTTTTTATTTTTCTGTGGATATATGATATGTATGATGTAAATGGACATGGGTGATCTAATGCACCTTTTATGTATTCAAATGATTTAATCATGTAAGATGACTATCTCATGTGATATGATATGCAAACTATACTATGTTTTTGTTATGTCCAAATGTACTCAATCGACACAAAAATGACACAATGATAGATAGAAGACTGACTGATTGAAGGATTCCAAGATTGTACTTGTAAACATCTCTACATTGTTGGATCTTTATTTGCATGGGATACGGTATGGATGCTTTATGGATGCTGATGGTTTCTTGACATCTTGATTTTGCAAGTATTTTGAAGTGCTTATTTCATCATTGGGTTTTTTTTGTTTTTGTGTGTTTTTGAAATGTTGTAAGAAAATACAAGCATCTAAGTATAATTGAACAAAGATGACCTAAGCATCGCTTACATGGATTTTGATTTAGCAAGTTAATACAAGCATCTAGGTATAATTGAACCGAGATGACCCGAGTATTTCTTGCATATCAACAGAAAAGGATTATACATGTTTCATGTTAGTCCTCTAATGTCCTTGATGATCATTGAGTTGATTATGTCCTTAGACAAGGCTTCACATTACTAAAGATAAACCCACAAGCAACAAACAAAGAAAAAAATTGTGCCCCCATCATAGCATCTCTAGCTTTTGGCATCCTTGAGTAGCATAGGAAACATGATAACAAAAGTGAAGACATTTAAGACACAACTGTAATTTTGAAGCAAAACACTCTTGTATTTAGATGTATCTTTTTTGCCATAATTTTGATAGAATCATTGGGATCAGTTTGTTCTTGGATTTGCTTTTGCTTGGATAGGTTGATGTCTTGCATCAAAAACTTCTATTTGGAAATGGGCTTTGCTTGCGCACGCTCGCATCTTTTGAAAAGGTTCCACAATCCTTATTGGGGAAAAATGAACCCTAAGGGATTGACCTAGTTCCTCGGGGGTGCATTTATAATGGCCTTGCCTACGTGACGACACAAAGGCAACGTAGTTCAAGACTTTGGACCATGAATGGACTAGAGGAAAGATGACAACATATGGGATGGACAATAAAGCCTCAGGGGCACATTAAAAATGGCCTTGCCTACATGACAACGCAGAGGCAACATAGTTCAGGATTGACCCTATGACACTGACGACAGACACTAGGCTAGGCTAACAATGAGGATAGGATATGGGATAAGACCTTGGTTAACAAGGTGACAAAAGAGATAGAGTATCAAGCCATGACAGGTTATTGTTAGGTTTTTATTATGAAATAGATACAGATCGAATGAGACACTTGTGGTAGGAGAAAAGGACACAAGGCGATTGGTTTCCCAAAGATGGAGGAAGTAGTTTATCACAAGTAGCACATGTTTACCAGGTTTTCACCACTTGCTTTTATTTGGATGAAAGCTAGAAAGTACACATGATGCCTGTTTGCCAGGTTTTCATCATGGTATCTATCCAAGGTTCCTGTTTGCCAAGTTTTCACCAAAGGACAATTTTTTTTTTCCATTTTTTGATTTTTTTTTCTTTTTTCTATTTTTTTTTTTTGCTTTTTTGATATATTGCCCCCCTTACATTGGGGTTCTCTTAGGTATAGAATCGGAAAAGATGCATGTTGTTGATTGGGTCATCGAATAGATCACCCTCGGATGTTGCTAACTGATATGCTCCTGACCCATAGGCTACAATGATGACATAGGGACCAAGCCAATTGGGTTCAAACTTACCTTTCTTTTCTCAATCCTGCTGATTGCGGGGATTTTCTTTGAGAACTAGATCACCAACATTGAATATCCTTGGACAAGCCCTGTGATTATAGCTTCGAGACATTCTTTGTTGATATGCTTTGAGATGGTTAAATGCATTCTGTCTCTTCTCTTCTAACAGCTCTAGCTCTTGAAGTCTGGAAACTCTGTAGTCTTCATCTGTGATAAGACCTTTTAATGACACCCATAGGGATGGTAACTCGACCTCGATGGGCAAAATAGCTTCTGATCCATAGACAAGGGCGTAAGGGGTAGCACCTGTGGGAGTGTGTATACTAGTTTGATAGGCCCACAGAGCGGGATTCAGTTGAATGTGCCAATCACGACCAGCATCATTGAATATTTTCTTGAGGATCTTCATAATAGTTTTGCTGGATGCTTCTACTTGGCCATTGCCTTGTGGGTAGTAGGGAGTAGAAAAATGGTGTTGGATTTGGAATTTGTCACAAAGTTCTTGTACATCCTAGTTTTTGAAATGTCTTCCATTATTTGTGATAATGGATGAGGAAATTCTGTACCTACAAATGAGGTAATTGAGGATGAATGAGGAAATCTGTTTACATGTGATGGTGGTTAGGAGAACAACTTCAATCCACTTGGTAAAGTACTCTGTGGCAGTTATTATGAATTTATGGCCGTTGGATGATGGTGGGTGAATTTTGCCCACAAGGTCGAGTCCCCATTGACAAAAGGGCCAAGGTGTCGTTGGAGGTCATAGCTCTTGAGCTAGTGCATGAATCAAGTTTCCATGTATCTGACACTGCTTGCACTTCTTCATGAACTGATATAAGTTGGTTTCCATGTTGGGCCAATAGTATCCCAAATGCATGAGTTTCTTAGCCAAAGAAGGACCGCTAGAGTGTGTTCTTCAAATCCCTTCGTGTACGTCTCGCATGGTAGTTTGAGATTCTTCTCGTTCTAAACAATGGAGTAAAGTACAATCTAGACCACATCGGTATAGGGTATCAGCAATAATGGTATATCGAGAGGTTTGGCGAATGAAGGTTCGACGTTGGATTGAAGATAAGTCAGGTGGGAGGGGGTTATCCTTGAGGTAAGTGTAAATCTTACCGTACCAAGGTGAATCAGATCTGACTAGTAGGCATATGGAATGGGTTTCAGGAAGATCATAAGCTGGTTACTGAATTGATTCCACCAAGAACTCATAGCATGACTCATTCTCTGGAATCTAGAGGAGCGAGGCAATGGTTGCCATGGCATCCACTGCTTTGTTCTCGATGCGAGGTATCTACTCAAAGGATATGATCACAAAGTGTTCTTTAAAGTCATCGACCATCTGCTTATATGGGATAAGCTTCTCATCTTTGGTTTGATAGTCGTCATTGACTTGGTTGATTACTAGTTGGGAATCACCATAGACATGTACGTCTTTTATTTTCCATTCTACTATCAATTTGAGGCCAATGACTAAGGCTTCATACTCTGCTATGTTGTTTGTGGATGGGAATAGCAGACAATAAGACTTAGGTATGGTGTCGCCATGAGGAGTGACCAACAAGATTCCTGCCCCCGATCCATGGTTTGTGTAGGAGCCATCGAAATAGAGTTTCCATGAGTATGCTGTGACATTGAAGATGGATTCATCTGGGAACTCAAATGTCATTGGTGTGTTGTCTTGCAATGGTGCCTCTGCTAATTGATCTGCAATGATTTGACCTTTGATAGATTTTCTCTCTACATACTCAATGTCGTATTCACTTAATAGCATTACCCACTTAGCTAGGCAACCTATGAGAGTTGCTTTGCTTAATAGGTACTTGAGTGGATCTATTTTGTAATACGCTTGACTGAATGTGCTAGCATGTAATGTCATAGTTTCTGGAAAGCAAAAACCATAGCAAGGCACTATCTTTCTATCTGGGAGTATTATAGTTCATAGCCCACCAAGGTGTGACTGATATAGTAGATGGCCCTTTCTTTTCCTTCAGAATCATGTGCTAGTAGGGCTCCGAGAGCTGTTGGCGTAGCAGATATGTAAAGTAATAGAGGCTTGCCTTGGATAGGCAGCATGAGAATAGGTGGATTCATAAGTACTCCTTTAATTTGCCAAATGCTTCTTCACACTTCTCATCCCATCGAAATGGAATGTTCTTGTGTAAGAGATGACTGAAAGGTTGGCACTTATTTGCTAGTTGTGATATGAACCGCCTAATACACTGTAGCTTGCCTTTTAGGGATCTCAATTGAGTGATATTCTTGGGTGGCAGAATTTCCATAATAGCCTTGACCTTGGAAGGGTCTACCTCTATTCCATTTGCTGAGACAATGAAGCCTAGGAGCTTGTTTGAGGTGACTCCGAACACACATATTTTTGGGTTCAACCTAACCTTGAATTGCTCTAGTCTCTGAAAGACCTTCTCTAGTATATCCAGGTGTGATTCTCTTGTGAGTGACTTTGTGAGGATATCATCTACATAGTCTTCCATTGTGACATGCATCATTTCATGAAAAATAGCAGTCATAGCTCGTTGATATGTTGCCTCGGCATTTTTTTGCCCAAATGGCATGAAATTCCAACAGAAAGTGCCCCATGGACAAGTGAAAGTTGTCTTGTGTTGGTCTTTTGGTGCTATCCTGATCTGATTGTATCCGGAGAAGCCATCCATGAGAGATAACATGGTATGCCCTACTATCAAGTCAAAAATGATATCTATGTTGGGCAACAGAAAATCATCCTTGCGGCAAGTTTTGTTTAGATCTCTAAAATCATTGTATAATCAGACTCTGCCACCAGGTTTGGATATTGGCACGATGTTGGATATCCACTCTGGATAGTCTATTGCTCTGATAAACCCCACATCCAACAGTTCTTCCTTCACTAGTAGTGCTATGTGTGGATGCATCTTTCTAAGCTTTTGTTTGACTGGTTTCACTCTTGGATCTAGTGGAAGATGATGTAGGATCAAATTTGTATCTGGATCGGGCATATCTATGTATGACCAAGCAAAGTTGCCGAGCGTTTTCTTGAAGAATGGTATAAACTTGGTCTTTTCTGGTGGAGTTAGAGACTTTGCAAAGTGAATGATCTTAGGCTATTTCTCTGTTCTGATGTTGACCGGCTCTGTAGGTTCCACAACAATCTAAGACTTCTCCTAGTGCATGTTGTTGGGGAGAGTGTCAAGCCTTCCATTGTCAAGTGCCACAGTTGGGTTTTCACCATTGGATGCGTCCTTTATTTTTACTATTTTAGGTTCTGATACTGCCGCAAAGCGGTTTTCACCATTAGATCCAGTTTTGATTTTGATATTTTTGTGACTGGAAGGCTTGGTACCCTCTCCAAAATAAGCCATAGTATTGAGTTCAATGGCAAAGCCAACATATGATCTCCCTGGGGTAGGTGGTCCCTAATTTCCATGTAATCAATATAGACATCATCGTTTTGGAACATATCTAATTGCGGGGTGCCTCATAGATCCTAGTCGATAAGTTTGGGATGTACAAGGGGGAGGGAGTCAGAGCATAGATCTGATTCATTGATATGTTGAATGGATATGTGAGGAGTATTGGTAGGGATAGGATCTGGGATGGTACTTTCCTCTAAATTGTTTATTGCGATAGAACTCAAACCTTCCTTGAAAGTCGTGCTCTTAGGAATCGACAAATCACACTCTAATGGTCTATTCATCAGCATTTGTCCCTCATTGTAGGGGCTACAGGTTTGAATGGTATCAACTCCCTTGTCCTCATAGGAGTGTTCTGTGAGTTCCTCCCACTCATATTCGTTGGATTTTGTATCACTGTCATCTTGGAGTGCATGAATCTATTCTACAAAACAAGCATTTGTCTTAGCCTTGCCCTTGTCTTGGAAGCTTAGTCCTCTTGTATTTCTTGTTAATGAGGATGAAGAGGGTTGGATGGGTTCCACTATGCCTTCTTTTCTTAGACCGATGGGGCCTTGTCCTTCATAGCCCATCCTATGCAAGATAGACTCACCATGCCTATAGAGTTTAGTTGGGAGCCTAGGTGGTTCTTGTGGCATGTCATCCTCTTCTATGTAGAGCCATTAGAGAACATCTCTCTCTTTAGTTTCATTTGATAAGGTCCCCCATTTTACAAAGGGAGCTGTGGGAGGTGCATGAGGAGCAAATAGCTTTGGAAAATGCTTAGGTCGGCCAAAGGATCTTGGGGATAAAGCATTTTAGCTAGATTGAGGCTGTGCTCGATGGAGTATTCCCCTACTCTGGTTTCTTTGATGGTAATTTTTTGCTCTTTGGGTTTGGATGAGGAAGCTTCGGAGGAGTGATCATGCTATGGGATAGGGGATGTATAGGCTCTGTTGTTAGGAATGATACAATCGGGCTTTGAGCGAATGGTATTGCAATATTGGAAAGGATCAGGATCACCTTGGATGGTGATTTGTTTGCCGTTATGTGGGAATTTTATGCATTGCTGATAGGTAGAGGGCACAGTTTTCATGGCATGAATCCATGGTCTACCTAGAAGGATGTTGTAGGCTAGCTCCCTATCAAGGACTTGGCAAACAACATCCTTAATAACTAGTCCAATCTGTATGGGTAACACCACTGTTCCTTTTGTGGTCCTTTCTTCTTCATCATAGGCTTTGATAGTGATCTTTTTTCTAGGATCCACTGCTGCTTCTAAGAACACCAATATAAGGACTAGCTTGAGTGTGCAAATATTTAAATTGGCTCCTCCATCAGTGAGAACCCTCTTGATGCGGTGTTTATGGATGAAGGCGACAATATGCAGAGGTGTGTTATGAGGTTGGGAGACTGATAAGTCATCTTTTTTGGTAAACGACAAGGTGCTTGAGGAGGTTAGATTTCCTACCATGGCTTGAAACTTCTCTTGGGCCAGCTTCATGGGCACAATTGTTTCCACTAAGGCTTTGTCAAGAATTTTCTTGTGTGAGGGAGACAGATGCAACAACTCTAGGATAGATATGAGGGCAGGAGTCTTTCGGAGTTGGTCTATGACACTATATATGTGGGAGTTAGATAGAGAATGCAACGACCTTGGAGGTAAAGTGTTCAAGGTGACTTTACCACTGTGGGTGATGATGCTACAATCATTCTTGTTAGGTCCTGATTGTTGGTTGGAAGTGATCATGTTGACATGGGGTATGTACTCTGATATGCAGTTGATAGTGTAGTCGAACGACACATTTGCATAGTTGGCATTGTTTTGACCATTGTTCTAATTTTTCCTGTTGCGGTTGTTATTGCCATTGTTGTTGTTGTTGTTATATGTCTTGTCGTAGTTTAAGAGCGGATCCTTGTATGCCATGTGCATCTCATTTGAGGTATGCCATTGAGTACCCACTTGATTTTGATCAAGTATGTCTTGGATGACATGTTTGAGATGGATGTAGTTGTTGGTCGTATGACCTCTTCCTCTGGGATACTTGCAAAAGTTTGTGTCTTTTCAGTAGTGGAGTTTCACTTGAGGTTCATAATCACTAGTGGGAGGAAGAGTGATCTCATTGTTAGCTAACAACTTTCTTAGTGCAGATTCTTGAGACTCTCCTAGGGGTGTAAATTTCTATCTCAGATTTGAAGTGAACCATTATCTAGGCTCATGAGAGAATGGTTTGTTGGATGTAGTGTTACTTGCCTCTCCTTTGAGAGTGAAGATAGGTTGTTGTTGCTTGGGAGCCTCTATTTTAGCATCCACCACTCCATCGTTGACTACATTCTTGTTCTTCATCCAAAATTTTGATTTGTCCGTTGTGTAGTTTGAGTTAGCTGTGTCCTTGTACAATTTGATTTGCCCCTTGGCAATCATAGCTTTTTCAATAAACAATCCCATCTCAATGACTTTCATGAATGAGTTAGGGCATCGAATTTGTATTTGGTAACTAAGAACGAGGTTGAGATTGTGGACAAACATTTCCATCAATTGTTTCTTTGGCACGTGATATGAGAACTTGCTCGCAAGTTGTCTCCACCTTTGTAGGAAGGCAGTGAAGGATTCACCACCCTTTTGCTTTGTTTTGCATAGGTCTAGCATGGAGACTTCGTGCTCTATGTTGAAAGAGAAGTGTGTGACAAAAAGGTTTACTAACTCATTGAAAGTTTTAATGCCCAGGGGAAGTCTTGAGAACCATTCCATTGCTTGACCACCTAGGGATCTAGGAAAAAGTCTCATGAGGTAAGTGTCGTTGTGAGCCACTTCTAAGCATGCTGCGCTAAACTCCCTAACATGATCTCTTGGGCACCCTTTCCCTTTGTACTTGTCAAACTTGGGAACTTTGAATTGAAAGGGGAAGGGTACCATTTTCAAACTTTTATCAAAGGGGTATGGCGAGATATACTCCAATGAATAAGTTTTTGTTGCTGTCCCTGTTTTGAGTTCTGCGTACTGTTGTTGTAAGGCTTGAATTTGTTTCGTTATCATGTCCATAGGCATGTTTTGGTTTGTTGTTTGTTTTCTTTTGCCTTTGTCTAGAGGGGTTTCCTCATTTGAGCTCTTCTTAGGGATTCTTTCCTCTCCTTGGTCTTTCAATGCATCAATGTCAAAGTCAAAGGGGAGTTTAAGTCCTTGGCTCGCAAGATGCAGAAAGTACTTTTGAGGGTCCTCATGGAGGATTTTGTCCATCATGCGCTGAAACTTCTTACTTTGGAGAGCCTCTTGGTACTCTTCTTGGGTGATTTCATGATTGTTGTCATGAGAAGACACAATGTGTTTGGATGTTTCAGCCATTTCAGTTTGCTTTTGGTACTGGGATCTAGTTAAAACCATGCAAGGTGACGCGGGATGAAGTGGGATGAGACTAGAGATTTTGGAAAAGTGTTCATGGAGATTGGTGAGAAGGGGATACTTGCTTTGACGATATTTGAACAAGGGACTCTTTATATCAATGATTCCAAGTAAGACAGTCGATACAAGATGATAGCCACTAGTAAAGGTACTCGATACCCATTTACTGTGTAGGGACTAGTCATGCACCAAGACCACTAGTGAAGTTCTACGACCTACTAGGGTTACTTGAATCCAAAGTGACCTGAAAAAGATCTTGTGCTAATCTGATATGGGATACTTTTGACTTTTGCTTAGGAAGACCTGGTAGAAGGTGGATGAGGTGACTAACAAAAGAGAGGGTATACTATAGAACGGATGGAAAAAGTGACTGCAAGGTAAATCTGATCTCAGAATTGGGAACACGATTGAAATGGGTACCCAAAAATGAAAAAAATTTTCTCTCAAAGTAAGTGGAGGTGCTCACTGTTACACATGCGCAGGAACAGATACGCATCAAAAAGGGTCAAATGTGCAGCAAGTCAGCGTAAAAGCGCAGTACTAGTAATTTGCAAATGCATAGTAACAGATGGTAAAAGGGAAATAAGTTGGTGTATATGCGCATAAAGTCAGTGTAAATGCGCAGCTTTAGATAGCAAATGTGCAGCTCTGATTTTTTTAATATTTTTGCAAATTTGACACACTTTTCGATACTTTTTGGTTTCTTAGTTGCAAGACTGTCTTTTTGGTCTGATTTTGTCAATTACGACAAGAAGACATAGCAAACACAAAGAATATTTTCAGGTTTTTTTAGATTTTTTTGTGATTTTTTTAACTCTTTTTGACAAGAAAGTAAGTACAAACCCTAGGCTAGTTGTGACAATATAAACCAAATTCTCCTTATTTCTAGGTGAGGCATCTTCAAGAGGTAATAATCGCCCTTCCCTGCAATGGATTATAGGGGTTTTTGGCTACTAAAAACAAGGGTGTTTAATAAGTGCAACCATTCGAGTGGTTATACATGTGGTAGCACTACTCTCCGTTATGGAGTCTCCCAGCTTGCAAGGGTTGTGCCTTGGAGGGTTTTGGGGGAGGTTGGCTGTCGGTATAACACAACTTCACTCATTGTTTGAAGCTTTCTCTCCAAACACAATTTATTTATAGTGGCTTGGAAGAGCTTGGCTTTAGCTTGTTACCACTTAAGGTTGTTCCCTAAGGACGGACAGGTATCCAAGGGCAGGCCTCTCTAAAGAAAAAACACATGCAAAAATGATATGTCTAGCATTTTGGTCACCCAAGATAGGGGAGACCATAGACCTGGTATCATTCCCAAAAACACAAAAGACAATGGTTCTTTTCCCCTAGTTAAAAATAAAAAGACTATATGAGCTATCTACTTGGGCACGCACAAGAATTTGTTAACTTTGAAGTGATAATAAGATAGCAATGGTTCAATTTCACCAACATAGCAATGTGTCTAACTTTGAAAGATAGAAATATAGCAATGATTCAATGATATGCAAGATAACAATGATTCAGTTACCACCCTCCTAGTTAGAGCTACGTGAGTTTTACATGATCATCCATTTACTTTCCTTTAGAAATAAAAGTGTGAGTTAACAAATGCAACTCTATGACTAAACCAATGCCTAGCCTACAAATAGATCCAAGAATGTTCCTGCGAAAAGTGTTAGCGTTAGCGAAAACCACAAGAAAAACCCTAAAATTCACTGCTCAGATTAGATGCGCAGCTTCAGAGCTTGAATGTGTAGAAATAGAGCTCCAAAGCGCATAAGTACATATGCGCTGAGACAGAGGTCAAAAGTGCAGGAATAAGGGATTTATGCACGCCGAATTAGTGTATGTGCAGCAACATAGGTTAAATGCACCGAAACAAAGACTGTATGCACCGAAAGATTGGATGCGCTAGAACAGACCTCAGATGCACATTAGGATGAGTCAAATGCGCAGAATCTCCCTATGTACGGAACTAAAACTCACAAAAACTCAATTTTTGGGTTAGATTGGGGCAAGGCCCCACGGTGGGTGCCAAAAATGTTAAGGGAAAATTGGATCTAAATGAATAATCAATATAATATATCAATAATACCCAAAACTCAATGAAATAATGAACAAAGAAGGTCAATCAAACAAAGAACAATACAAAGCAAACCTCCTTTAATTCTCATCTTCTATGGATAGCCTATCACAAATGATCTTGTCTATGAATATGGCCCTCAGAAGGTGTACTTCCTTGCTATGATTCCAAGATGTCAAATGGGAACAACTTTGATAGTCTTGCCATGAAGATGAGCTTCACAACAATGATAGTAGTATGGTAACAAGTTGATCGCAAGCAATGAAGGAATTGGTACCAAAGGCATGCTGTAATTCCTACAGAGTAAGTTTACTTAAAGCTTGGATGATTGAAATGGAGGCATAGGGTTGTACTTATAGGCTTGGGAGAGAGAAGATCAATGGTATAGAAAGAATGAGAAGATCAATGGTATAGAACAGTTGAGAGGTGTGCATGAATAGAAAGAAGACATGTGTCCTACTCTATTTTACATGAGAGGAATTAATAAAATAGAAGAATGAGTTAACTGAAGAGATTAATCAATTAAAAGAATAGATCAATCAGTTAAGAGAATAGAACTGGAGAATGGAAATTGCATGAGGATGAGAAGATATTTTAGCTCAATTAAATATTTAGAATATTCAATTGCATGTGCACAAGGATTGAATTATATTTAGAGATAACTCAATTTAGAAGAAATAGACAACTTAAACAAATATTTGATTTATTTAAATTTAGAGAAGATATTATTGGAAGAAACAATTAAATAATTGGTATTATTTAATTTGTTGGAGGAATTTAGGGAATTTAATTAAATAAATGATTTTATTTAGTTGTTGGAAGAATATGAATCAAATAAATAATTTTGTTTGTTTATTTATTGATAGAGCAATTAGACTTAAATAAATATTAAGAATATTTATTTAGACATAGTCGTATCATTTTTAGGTGTATACAACCCTCATCTCTACACTATGTTGAAACCATCCCAAGGAGTATGGATGTGGGTGTTACACAACCTTTAAATTTAATTCACTAACCAACATGGAAGAAATGAGATTGGATTGGGAGCATGAGTCAAATAAAACATTCAATTTCTTACCTTTCATTTGAACTCTTGCTTGGAATACTTGGGTAAACTCCCCTTCACCATGAGACCTTTCTCCTTTCTTCAAAGTCCCCTTCTTAAGTGTGGAACAAAAAATGTAGCCTTCTTCATCCAAGAAGTATCCTTTAATATATACCTCCTTTTCCACATATAGAACCCTTTTACCCTTCTTTACATGAGAAGGAGCTACTTTGGGGAGAAGTTTCCAACACATTTCTTCAATATGCCCATCCTTGTCACAATGAGAGCAATGGAACTTTCTCTTTCTTTCAATCTTTTTCTTTTTCAAGTTTGTAGCATTTTTCTTTCTCTTTCCTTCATTTGTATTCTTTCTACCATGTTGTTTCTCACTACCCTTATGCTTTTCTAAGGGAACCCCCTTTTATCTAATATGAGAGAGTGTGTTTGGGCACATGCCTCATCTATGTTTTGGGGCTTGTCCATTAATGCTTCTCTTGTTAGGTGATCAAGAAAGGTCCCCACATATTTGATTAGTACTTCATGGTCCATGAAATCCTTCCCATGTTGAACTACTCTTCTAGAACTTGCTTGTATATACCTACATTATTTGCCCATTCTCTTGCTTCAAATGATGCCATTGTACCACTTTTTCTCCTTCATGGAAAATTGAGTAGAATTATCTATGAAGCAACCCCTTTAAATCTCTCCACTAGGACGCTGGTGCTACTTTTTGAATCTCCAAAGAATGTGCATGGCTCTCATACCAAGCACAAGCATGCCCAATGAGTTTAGCCTTGTGAAATAAATTCATTATTGTGGAGTTGGATGGTGCAAGCTAAAATACATTTCTATTTGAGACAAACATAGGTCCAAATTTTATGCACTTATTTCCCCATCATATGGTTGAATGCCTATTTTAGCCTTGGTTTTGAATAAGGCATTAGACTTTGGAATGTCTTCTTGCTCAACACCCACTCTCGTGGATTCAATCTCTTCATGAGTCATCGTACTAATGTCCATCTTATCTATCAAGGCTAGTATCATGCTTCCCAACCCATCAGGCTTTCCTTCCACCTCCAAAATCCTAGTCACATCCATTTCCAACCTCCATAATCTTTCTTCTCTAATTGTTCTCATCTTTCTTAACCACTCTCATGATGAGCTATTTTGGGCTCAAATGGAAATAAATTCCATTTTCTACCTAACCTTATTGATGGTATACACCTACAACCAAAAAATAGACAAAATACTAAAGCATTTGGGTAGTTTGACACCACCCGATCCATAAATAGAGTGGCTATGCCACACTCTACTCTTAACAAACAAGGAACTTTGTTGTAAAGACCGTAATCCAGAAATTATGTGCACCTTATTCACTCAACAATTGACATTTAATAGCCAAATCATGTATTAACCATAAACATGGACATATAAACTTCAACAAAAGTTGAAATAAAGAAATCAAACATGCTCAAATCTGGGACAACACATATGAACCTAGAGAAAACCCACTTTATGTGAAACACTTCAATTTAAGGAGAAAGTACTTTGATTCCACTATGTAATAAGGAAGAATAGATGTTTACTAAATCTAATTCAACCCAAAACAAGCTCCCACAATGCTTAAGATCTCTACACACTTCTAACAAGCACTCCCCCTCCTATAATGAACTTTGCATACATGTGCTTCAACTACCACAATGGCGTTAACACTAACAACATAAGTGTCTAGCCTCCTTCCAAGAGTTCAAGTAGCTAAGAACTCCCCTTAAATTCCCAAAGGTTATATTATAGGAGATAAATCACCAAAATAGAAAAGAAAATGTTTGGTGTTCCAATTGCTAACCCAATACCCACATAGAATATTTGTTCACAACTTTACTAGTAAATATATTTTTCTCTTTGTGACAAGTTCACTAGGGTGAATGGTAAGTTTTCTAGGGTAAAATGCATGTTCACCACCTATAAAACTTGTGAACTTGTCATTCTTAATCTTCTAAGTACTTTTTAGGTTAGCAAATTTGAACAAATGCATCCCAAAGTAGTCCTAAACCATCCCTTACCTACACCAATTCTTTTCACATCCCCTACATACCAATCTCATGATGAATTCACACTAAGGTGTCTCAACAAAACTCTAATGACATATAAAAACATGACCCTAATAATCCAAATGTCTAACTAATATGAGTTTTCATATCGCCTTTGATCTTTGATGATATTGCATCCTTTTTCCACTTTGATGATGTCACATGGTCCATGAGTGAGTTGTTTTAGTTCCTATCTAGCTTCTTTTTTCCTATAGACCTTGTTAGTGTTTTCTCATCCATCTTAGAGTACTTCACTTCATTAGTGTACTTTATTTTTGATGACTATACCCCTTGTGTGATGAATGATTTAATGATGTATCCCTATCATCAAGCTTGAGGGATGTTTTATTGTAGGGATAAAGACACAATAAAACCATGTTCTCAATAATGAATGTGCACTTAAAATAATGTTCATTGGCATGTTGTTTCATATGGCTCTAAGCCAAGGCCAAGTTGTCCTTGAGAGTTCAAAAGAGATACTCATAGTTTCTAAGTGTTGAGTCAACAACTTTTACCCCGGATTTATGTCTTGCAAGTAGGAAGAAATGGATGGAGGAGTTTGATCATACATAGCTTCAAAGGGTTTCATCTTAGTGGAAGAATGATATGAAGTGTTATATAGCCAATTTGCAAGGGGTAGTCATTGAGCCCAATGAGATTGTTGTTATAGAGCCAAAGAAAAGTAAGTATGTTTCCAAGAATTTATTGGTGATCTCTATCTCACCTTCAATATGCAAGTGATATATTGAGCTCATCTTCAATTGTGCTCCCAATAGCTTGAATATTTCCAACTAAAATTAACTTGTGAATGTGGGGTAATAGTCACAAACAATGAAAGTGGGCATGCCACAAAGGTAGATGATCTGGTCAAGGAAAACTTGGGTGACAATAGATGTGTTATACAAATTGACTAAGGAACAAAAGTGGGCATGTTTGGAGAGACTATCTACTACCACTAGAATAATTGACGTGTCCCCTAACTTAGGCAATCCTTCAATCAAATCCATGGAAATGTTGGCTCATAAGGTAAATGGAATTGGAAATAGTTGTACAGTGTCTAGAGTCTAAAGAATTTCTCCTTTTTATTGATGGCATGGATCATGTGTTGTTGAGAAATCATTATAAGATCTAGGTTCAAATCAAGTTAGGAGACCTTTATGAAACTCATCCTTATTGGGTGTGCCACCATTCTTCTCAAAATATTTGTACCATTGTATGACATCATGCTCCAAATTGAATGAGGTGATGGAGACTTTTTTTGTTGCATGGGGGTTTGATGTAAATATAGGCTAGTGGAGTCATCTCCATCAAACCTAGGAAAATATAATTTGGGTGGACAATGTGATGGGCCCCCAAACAAATTCCTCCTCTAAGGGTGTGATGTCTAAAACCATGATTATGGATAGAGTTGTGTTCATCACTATGTTTTCTCTATTATTGCATGGTAGAAACAATATATTGTAGTGTAATGTGTTAACTATTGATCCTGACAATGAGAGATTCAATTTTGGCTAGCTAGTCAACCTTGCTCACTTGTTACAAGGCTTGAAGTGAGTCTTTGAAGAACTAGAGTTTTGTATAAAGTTTAGAGTCAATTTTTTCCAAAGTGGGGTCCTCAGAATAGAACCCATCAACCATTTTGAGTGACTTAGGGTTATTTTTGGATTGAGAATCATGCACCAATTATATTCAAAATAAAGCAAGAGTTACAACCTTGTGGTCAAGCAGACCACATCAAATTATTTGTAGCTTACAGCAATCCAAAAAACTTATAGTTTCACTAATATATACGAACAGTTTTAAAACTTAAAACATAAGTATATATCAAAGAGATACAAAATTCATACGAAGGACCCTAAAATCCATGATGTTAAAGTTTTATTACTATAAGATTCAATAAATCTTATGATTCAAGTCTTTCTGTTCCCTTTCCTCTGATGTAGATCTGCACTAGTTACCACTGACCGCATCTATTTCCATATCTTCTGCTGCATATCTTCGCCACTAAGCAATGGAATCTTCTTTTCCTTGATCTTCAAATTGGTTGTAAAAACCTTGGTTGTCATCCAATTCAGAGTCTTCTTCTCTTGGTCTTTCCATTTCATTCCAAAGGTCTTCTCCCCTATCTCTAAGTTGTGCCCAGTCATGTATCATTTTGTTTCTTAGGCTGTCATAATCCTTATTAGGAGAATTACCCCCTTGATAAGAATTTGAGCTGAAGTTTTGAGACACAATCTCCCACTGTTTATCTAATTCACTTTTTGCCAAGTCCTTTTGTAGTCTCTTGCAGTATAGATCCTAAAAATTAGTGTACAAGTTATAAAATCTCAGATCAAACTTTTTCATTTTCCCTACACAAAAATCTGATTCTTTGACATCTTCTTTGTGAAACACAACTCTACTCTCCATTAATTCTTTGAATTTATCAATAGATATCTCCTTTGTCATGACCACCTGCTCAAAAAAGTTATAGTTTGTGAGATTAAAGACAATCCCAGTGAATTGCCTTTCCCTACCCTAGAAACATTCCTCATTCCTTTTTTTCCAAATAAACAATAAGATCTCAGTAGATAGAATAAGCCAAAATGAGTTATGTTTTTTCTTCAAGGTATCTACATGACCACAAATAATTACTTTCTTATTTGCATGCATAGAGGGACTCCATTGAGAAATATTACCCATAAAAAATTTCTAGACTCTTTTAGCAAACAAACAATCAAAAAAATGTGGGCAACAGACTCATTAACATTACACAATGGGCACCAGACATCACCAACACCAAGATAGAGTTTATTGAGGATGAACATCCATTTAAAACAAGCTTTTTTTGGTTCAAGTATATTAGACTAGTTCCAGTTGAGGATATTTGATAAGGAATCTAGGCTTAGAATGTCACCCCAGGTCACAATGATGTACTGGAAAATTTCCTATGAGTTAGAGAGCATATTATAAATCAATCTGGGCTTTGCTAACATTAGTTTGTTTCCATCTGACCAATGCATCTTGTCTACATCTTCTTCCTCTTTGATGACCACCCCTGATTGAAACTTACAAAGCATGGTTTTGAACAAGGTTGAGAAGGTTCTGAATTGTTTATCACTTAACTGAAACTCCTCTTTTATTTGGCTCCATTTTTTTAGATATCCATCCTTAAATAGATCAGTGAGTTTTGAGATCCCAATTGAGTTGAACTTTAGGGCAGAGCAACCTTGCAGTAAAGCTAGAGGTTTATTTTTGTGTTTGATATTCTACCAAATAGATCTTGACTTGCTCCCATGCTTTCCAAATGCTTTTGAAGATAACAAATCCCCCAGGTTGAGCATTGAAATCCCCAAACAAAGTATCGTGGAGATGCAATTTACCCCAAGATTTCTTTTTCGCAGGGACAACATTTAAAATATTTGATCTTATTAACACCTTCTAGGGTTCTTCACCTACCATAGAATTGATTATCTATTTGGCTGTTAGGGAAAGACCTTGGAGCCTCAAATCTTTGAGCCCCAGACCCCCCAATTCTTTGTTCATGCAGCACCACCTCCACTTAACCAAGTGTTTTTTTGTTTTACCCTTTCCATCTAACCACAAAAAACTCCTTAATAACCTATGAATTAAATCAAACTGATAATTGGTAAAAAGCCACATTGAAGAGTAGTAGATTGAATAGGCAGAAATGATTTTTTGACAGACCTAAACTCTACGAGCCAATGATAGATGTAATCTATTCCAGTTTTTGAGCTTCTTTTCAATTTTTGTAAACATCCAGTCCCACATGAGTTTCAATGAAGGGTTAATAGCAAATGGGATTCCAAGGAATATAACAATCACCCTTGGACCCCCCCCCCATTGCCATTTCTCAAGATCAAGCCAATTAGGAGCAGCAGGGTCCCATGATAGGAGAATAGATTTAGAGGGGGAGATCTTTGCCCCAGAAGCCAAACAGAAAATATCAAGTCTATGTTCCAATCTTTCAAATTCCAATTTGTTAATCTTGGGAAAAAGGGCAGTATCATCTGCAAACTGGACATTAAGCAGTTTCTCACCATTGGGTAAAGATATACCTTGTAAATATCGAATGCATTTTGTTCTCAAGAGAAAATGTAAAGCTTCTGAAGCAATTACAAATAATGAGGGAGCAAGGGGGCATCCTTGACGAATTGACCTCCCCATACCAAAAGAAGCAAACAGTTCCCCATTAACTTCCACTTGGGATGAGGCATCTCTATATAGCATCATGACCATATTACAAATGTTTCTAGGAAATCCTATAGCCTTGAGAATTTTAAATATAAAGGACCATTCAACCTAGTCATAAGCTTTTTCAAATTCCAAAAGAAGAATTCCAGCACTTTGATTAGACTCCTTTGCCCATTGAAGTGTTTCCCATCTTGTAATCAAGTTCTCAAGAATGTATCTACTTTCAATAAAACTTGTTTGAGTGGAGCTTATTATTTCTAGCAGAATATCTCTAACTCTTAATGCAAGTACCTTAGCAATAATTTTGTAGGAGACATTCAATAAGGTTATGGGCCTCCAATTTTTGATGAGTGTCTTGTCTCCTTCCTTGGGAAGGAGCTTGATAATGCCTTTGTTAATTTCTACTCCCAAGGAACCTCTATCAATAGACTCATTATACAACTCAAACAGGTCATCTATTACCCATTCCAAGTTTACCTTATAGAACTCCGCCGGGAGGCCATTTGCACTACGGGATTTCCCATTCTTCATAGATTTACTTGTTTCAATTTCATCTTTTGAGATTTCTTTGTTAAGTTGTCTTTTCATCTCATCATTTACCTTATCCTTGCAAATTCTTTCACATAACTCCCGAGCCTCTCTGCAACCATCTTTGGAATCTTCGACTTTGAATAAACTGACATAGAAGTTTTTAAAAGCATTCAGAATATCTTTTTGGTTGTTAAAGGTGACTCCATTCTCAACGATAACTCCTATGTTCTCTTTGATATTTTTGGATCTAAGAAGATTAAAGAAGTATTTTGAACCTGTTGATTTAAGGATAGACAATTAAGAAGGGGGGTGAATAAATTGTCACCAAAATTATGTTTCTTGTTACTTAAACCTTCATATGTTTCAAAAGATTCAATCATGGAAGCACAATGCAATAATTCAAAAGCAGAAACATATTCAACACATATAACACCAAGATTTTAACGTGGAAAACCCAGTTAAGGGAAAAACCATGGGGTGACTAACCCAAGATTGTATTCTATGTTAAAAGAATAAGAAGAATAAAATGGCACTTGCCAATTAGGGCTCAGTGCCCAAGCACACTGCTCACAAGAGGCCCATCGCCTACAGGAGACACATTGTCTACAGAATAATATAAGTATTACATACTTGAATTAGAGATTAGCATCTTCACTATGCCTAAATCAGTTCCATTTAAGCCCAACACCTCTGCTCTGCTTTTCGCTCCTCTTCACTACCACCTTCTCATCATAATCACTACAACTTTTGAATGACTTCATAACTCTTATTTATACATGATATTGACTTTGGAATGATCATCAAAGTTAGCACAACATACACTTATTTTATTACAGAGCAATTACAAAAATACAACTTGACTTATTACAAAAACTTTATGCACATCACTACACTATCGACCACACTTATCTGGGACTTCAATCTTCTTTGAGGAACACGCCATGCTTCGTAAAACATCTTCAAGATCATCTACAACATGTGCAAATCATCCAGTTAGCCAAGACTAGGAAGAACACCATCACCCAAAGGTAAATTTTCAATTACGAGCTCAATCTTCAATGCGCACCACCAACATGAACTGGACATAATCTAAAGACCTCCACAGGCTTGCTTGAATCACCAAGAACATCCGCACCACTGCTGCTTACTGTAATCATTCGTATCTTCATCCGGAACCTCAAGAACACAGTCGATCATCACTGTCACATTAGAAGGATTTCTTGTAGACCTCCAAATGATGAACCAATCGAGTTGTCAATTCAAATTAGCTTCCCAAACATGCCACCAGATCTGTAGAACATGATCTTGTATTTCTAGATCTCACCGGACCTATTTGTGTCACTCTATCACCTCTGAATAGTTGTCAGAGCCAGTTTTACTCTTATGACCATAACTCCTTAACATTTTCATGCGAACCTCTCAAATTTTGACTGGATCATCTTCAGGCACATATCTACAAACACTTTGATATGCATTCTCTGATCTTCATCTATTTGGAATCTTCACTTCATAGAGCTTCACTATCTGTACTGATCTTTCTCTGTTTTTGATAGGACTAATTTTCTCAATATCCTCAGCACACAACTCATCCAAACCTTGTCATCAATGTAACAAAAGTATGTTGACATCAATGACAACACCAATTAGGCCCATACTTGCAACAATTTCCCCCTTTGTCATTGATGGCAACATATGATGTGAAAAACTGTTTTAACCATCAAAACAAGAACTTTTCTTCACTGACTGACATAGCTCCCCCTATCACCAGCAACCATTCACATGTCTTCTCTTCTTTTACTAATCCCCCTTTGATTAGCAACCACTTTTCATTTTTCACATGTCTTCTCTCGCCCTTTGACATCAATGGCAAAGGGCACATACTTGCAACCACTTTTCATACTTTAGAATCATACTGACTACTCCCCCTGAGTAGCAGCCTCCTAACATCAATCCAGATCATAACATATGACTGTGGGATCCACCGGACTGATGCACATTAGTGTACCTTAATTCAGAACTGGAGGGGTAATAACCCCTAACTTCTCCCTGAGGTACTCAAAAGTGTCCTTAGGTAGAGGTTTGGTAAAAATGTTTGCAATCTAATCCTTTGAGGGCACAAACTCCAATCTGACTTCATTCTTATTCACCTGCTCTCTCAAAAAGTGGAACTTGATGGATATATGTTTTGTCTTTGAATGCAACATCAAATTTTTTGATATGTTTATTGCACTTGAATTATCACAGAAGATTGTGATAGGTTCTTCATACTCTACTCTAATGTCTCTTAACATTTGCTTCATCCACAATACTTGAGTGCAACTGCCTACTGCTACAATATTTTCTGCTTCTATAGTGGATAGAGATATTGCCTCTTGTTTCTTGCTTAACCAAGAAACCAATCTTTTTCCCAAAAAGAATGCACCACCACTAGTACACTTCTAGTCATCCACATCATCTGCCCAATCAGCATTAGTATAAGCATGAAGAGAGAAATCATGATCCTTAGGATACCACAATCCATACTCAATGGTTCCCTTCAAATATCTGAGAATTCTCTTGATTGCCATGACATGAGATTCTCTAGGATCATCTTGAAATCTAGCAACAAGACCAACAACATTCATAATGTCAGGTCTAGTTTGAGTAAGGTAGAGTAATCCTCCAATCATTGACCTATACTTTTTCTGATCAGCTTTAGGATATTCATCATCTTTACTCAACTTTCATCCAGTTTCCATGGGAGTATTCATTACCTTTGAATCTTCAATCCCAAATTTATTCAACAATTCTTTCACATATTTGGTCTGTGATATGAAGATTCCTCTCTTTGTTTGAGTGATTTGTAGACCCAAGAAGAAATTCATTTCCCCAAACATAGACATCTCAAATTCACTTTTCATTTGATTTGCAAAAGTTTTGCACATATTGTCCTTCCCTCCAAAAATAATATCATCAACAAATACTTCAACAATCAAGATATTTTCATGATCAATCTTAAAATATAGATTACTGTCAGCAGTACCTTTGTTGAAACCAATCTTCAGAAGATGTTTGTCCAATCTTTCATACCAAACTCTTGGGGCTTGTTTGAGTCCATATAATGCCTTTTTCAATTTGCAAACCATATCTCCATGATCAAACAATTGAAATCTATCCAGTCGCTCAATGCTTACTTCTTCCAAATCACCATTTGGGAAAGTAGACTTGGTATCCATCTAATATACCTTGAAATCTTTGAAGGTAGCAAAGGCAAGAAATAATCTGATTGCTTCAATCCTTGCCACTAGACCAAAATTCTCTTCAAAGTCAACTCCTTCTACTTGAGAATAACCCTTATAGACCAATCTGGCTTTGTTTCTTATTACCTCACCATCTTCATTCAGTTTATTCTGAAAGACCCACTTAGTCCCGATCACATTTTTGTCCTTAGGTCTGGGAACAAGACCCCAAGTGTGATTCTTTTCAATCTGCATCAATTCCTCCTTCATTGTTTTAACCCAACTTCCATCATTGCATGCTTCACTTACTATTTTTGGTTCAACTTTTGAAATCAGACAATACTTCACTGAGTCTTGAGCAATATTTCTTCTTGTTTGAACACCTTTGCTTCTATCTCCTATGATTTGATCTTCAGAATGATTCAGTCTTACATACCTGGGAGTTTTGGGATTCTCTTGCACTTCTAATTCTTGGATAGGGTCATCCAAGCCTATTTCTTCTTCTTGTATTTCTGGATTCTCCAGATCAGTCTAAATTTGGATTGGAGTTTGGACTTGTTCTTCTTGGTCTGAGATATCATTTTGATCATTTGCTTCATACTCATAGTACCTTGAACGATTTTCCATGCCTTATCAACCTTCACATTTGTACTTTCTACAATCTTTCTTAATCTTTTGTTATAACACCAGTAAGCTTTGCTTTGAGTAGAATAACCCAAGAATATTCCTTCATCACTCCTAGCATCAAACTTGCCAAGGTATTCATCTCTTTTGATATAGCATTTGCTACCAAAGACTAAAATACTTCACAGTAGGAGTGATGCCAAACCAAAGTTCATAAGGAGTCTTACCAGTTTTGCCTCCGATTTGTACCGGATTAAGAGTATAAACAACAGTGCTTACAACTTCTCTCCAATAGATCCGAGGAACATTTGCTTCCATCATCATGGTCCTAGAAGCTTCCTGGATGGTCCAGTTCTTTCTCTCCACTACTCCATTCTACTGTGGAGTCCTTGGAGAAGATAACTGTCTCTTTATCCCATGTTTCTCACATAATTCTATGAACTCTCTGAATGTGAATTCTCCACCTCTATCAGACCTAATGCATTTTATGTTTATGCCGGTTTCATTTTCTACCATAGCCTTGAATATTTTGAATTTCTCAAGTGCTTCAGATTTCTCTTTTAAGAAAGTCACCCACATCATCCGGGAGTGGTCATCAATCAACAACATGAAATATCTATCACCTTGTAGACTCCTAATTCTTGCCGGACCACATAGATCAGTGTGCACCAAGTCCAACAATCCAGTTGAAGATTCTTCCTTACTTTTGAATGAGACTCTATTCTGCTTACCTAACTGACATTCTTTGCACAAACTATTAGCTGGTTTCACCGGTCTTGGAAGATCTCTTATAGCCTAAGTGTTGCTTATCTTAATGAAATTATCAAAATTCACATGACACATTCTCCTATGCCACAACCAACTCTAATCAATTTGAACAAATAAACAACTTTTTCCAGTACCAACCAAGTGAAAGATGTTACCTTTTGTCTGTGTACCGGATGCAATCTCAGTTCCAGAGCTTTCAAAGATCTTGCATTTTCTATTTTTGAAACGGAGATCATAGCCTTTGTCTACCAACTACCCAACACTGAGAAGATTATGCTTTAAACCTTCAACATATAGAACATCACTAGTTTTGTTCTTTCTATCAAAAGAAATGGTTCCTCTGCCTCTAATTCTGCTAGTAGAATTATCTGCAAACTTTACAACTCGACCTTCATATCTTTCCAGGTTTATGAACTTATTCTTGTCACCAATCATATGGTGAGAGCATCCACTGTTAATAACCCATTCATCCTTTTCTTCAACCTGAGCATCCAGAGCCCTTTCTATCATCTTATGATTGGCAGATTCAATAGGCATTGGATCTTCTTCCTTGATGGCAATAAACACCCAATCACTTCCAGATTTGTTGCCTATCTTAGATTCATCATATGTTACTCCTTCATCATCATCTTCTTGAACATAGTAACACTTCTTTTGAAATCTTGATCTATTAGAGTTTGGCCTTGAAAATCTTTCCAGACATCTTGAGGCAAAATGACCAATCTTGTTGCAGTTGAAACATTTGAAAGGCAATTTTCCTTCATACTTACCAAATCCTCTTGGCAGTCTTTTTGCAATAAGGGCTTCAAGTTGTGCAGCTTCTGACTCATCTTCTTCCGGATCTTTTCTTGCTTTATCTTGCCATGTTGATTTCTTTGAGGAACTTTCTCCTGGGTCATATCTTTGTTTGCCTTTTGTAGAGGCACTAGCGTTGAATGTAGATTCAGTCTTGGGGAGTGCATCTCCAAATTCAGCCAACTTAAATGCAGCTATCTTCCCAACCAATTGTATTATTTGTTAAAGATCTGAATTCCTCAATAGTAGCAACTTTGTGTTTGTAAGCAGGAGGTAAGGATTTGAGAACTTTGGCAACAATCTCGTCTTCATCCAATGTTCCACTAGCACATCTAATGCCACAAACAAGATCATTTACCTTTGGCATAAATGAAGTGATATTCCCATCTTCACTCATCTTCAATTTTTTTGAACTTTCCTTTCAGGCTTTGTAGCTTAGCACACTTAACATATTTGTCTCCTTCATGTAGAGTCTCCATCTTTGTCCAAATTTCATAAGCAGTCTTTAATCCCATAACATTTGTCAGCTCTGAATCAGACAAGGCACTTAGTAAGGCTTCTTTAGCTCAAAGATTATTTTCAGCATTTCTAATTTCATCTAGAGTTGTTGGACCATTCTTCGGGGGAATATACTCAGTTGTAGTCATGTTCCAATACTGCTCTCCCATGCATTGTAAGTGACATTCCATGTGGCTTTTCCAAAGAGTGTAGTTCGTTCCATCAAACCTTAGACTGTCCTTTTTGTAGGATCACATCCTAGATCTCCTCAAACGGTTAAGCTTTTTCTAGAGGAAGTTAGCTCTGATACCAATTGTTGATTTAAGGACAGACAACTGAGAGGGTGGGGGTGAATCAGTTGTCACCAAAATTTTGTTTCTTGTTACTTAAACCTTCATATGTTTCAAAAGATTCAATCATGGAAGCACAATGTAATAATTCAAAAGCAGAAACATAACACATATAACACCAAGATTTTAACGTGGAAAACCTGGTTAAGGGAAAAACCACGGGGTGACTAACCCAAGATTGTATTCTCTGTTAAAAGAATAAGAAGAATAAAATGGCACTTGCCAATTAGGGCTCACTACCAGAGCACACTGCTCACAAGAGGCCCACTGCCTACAGGGTTATTGAAAGGTGAAATTGAGTTATCTATCAAAACAATCATCTCAATGAAATGATCAAAATGGTATAACTTCCCAAATGGGAGAGAAAAATACCAAGACCATGTACCAACATTTTGCATTATTTTATATCCAAGACCATAATTGTTCAAGTGCAAGATATGAAGTAGAAGAATCAACAATAGAAACACTACTTTCTAAATCACTATCACACATGCAAGTTGATTTTGATTCTTTATTCTTATTTTTGTTTCTTAAGAGGCACACTACCATAAATAGATGGATCCATATAAAGAGGGGAATATTAAAATTTGTAGGATCAATATTATACTCTCCTAGACAAGAAATCATGATATCTAATGTACCCCAATCATCTCCAAAAATGAGACTCATTATGGGTGGAATCTTCTTCTATATTTTCCACATTAGATTCTCCTTTAGTATCCTATTTTATTTTGGCTTTTATTCCTCTTATTTAGGTATCTCTTTGGTTGATCTATTTTGTGCAATTACAAGTTTAGGTTCCTCATCCATCTAACAATGACTAACGGGATGATCGTATACATTTATTATGTACCTCTTATATTTACGAATGAAGTTCAAATTTTGATGAAGTGTAGAAAGGACCAACCTCATAGTGTGTATCCAATGATGAATGAAAAACATAATATGCACTAATGTCCCAAGAAAGAGTAAGTGGTAATATCATGATAGGAACAATAATAATAATCGTAGATTGTTGACCAATATTATCAAATCCTTTTATAGTAACATCTAGTCTTTCTAATTTTAGTAAATCAAATTGCAACTTTTGTAAGCAATCCTCACTACTTATATTAAAACTAGATCCATTATGAACCAAGGCACGTTTTACAATCATATCACCATATTTCACTACAATATGTAAAGAAAATGATCTATAATTAATGTATCATGTGGAAGCTCCAAATAATCAAAGAAAATGTCATGATTTTTTGTATGAATGGATGCTATTATGTAAACAACTTCTTTTGGCTAAGTATTTTAATTCATTTCAATCTTTTCTAATTAATAACATATCTCTAGATGTAGATGATGTATAGGATAAGTCCCAAAAAGAAAGTATATTTTGAAGATGATCTTTGATCATATCACACTCTTTATGTGCCTTGGCTGATTAAAAATAAAGTTTTTTCCTCTAGACATCCTCTAATAAGTATGACCAATTGCATGGTAACCATGTGAAATAGGTAACTCATAGAAATAAGCTTATGTCTAGATGAATCGAGTATAGCATGGAATACAAGCTTAGGCCTAAGTGAATTAGGTCCAACTTGGAACACAAGAATTGTGGGCCTACAAGAATCATGTATAGCATGAAAAGATAAAGGCATCATAGGAAGAGGAAAAGAATACATCATATGAACATTAGGTGAATATGATAGACAAGCATATAAATATGTAATACAAGAAGGTCTAGACAATCCACATTATCCTCAATTAGTTTAGGGAAAGAAAAAAAATCAAAAAATCATTTGCCAACCTCATAAACGAACTATAAAGCATAAAATATGAATCAAACCATTTCAATGCTTCATTGATTAAAATAAGTCTAAATTCATTCATTAATAATAAATCATCATCTATGTACTCATAGTTTGCAAGCAAAAATTACTTAACTTGTAAATATGCATCACTAGTACCATCAAAGTCATTTAGCATGAATTCCTCACTGGGAGCATGGATATCATCATGTAATGTAGCATAAAGCAATGTATCATCATGAATATCTATATAGTCTACATGAGATGCAAGATGACTATCATCATATGGTACGACATTATTATGTAATGTACTCGAAGGTAGTGTATCATCATGAACGTGAGATGCTATAGAACTATTATAATAAAGTATGCCATCGTCATGTAAAAAAGAAGGTATCTTTCATAGATGACTATCCCTAGGCTCCTTAAAAGATGGAACATTGGGAGGACATGGACCTAAGGATACAAAATTAGGGTCATCATGATATGTGGAAAGAGTGATATCACTAGGCTTAACAATATCATGAATACCTAATGAAAGTTAATGCCTTACCACTTGTAGCACCTGAGCACTCAACTCCACTTCTCACGCTCATAGCCAAAGCGAAACAGTTAGCTGTTGCAAGTTAACTTGTTGCTTGAAATGCTTAGGTGTTGCTACAAGTAAATTTTGTGCACTGGTCAATCTCACCCAGGTGACTCTAATTAGACTACACACTCATCCATATTGTTGTAGGCAAAATAACATGTGCACTTGCACATATACACTTCCCCAACACACAAAATAGCCCACATAAGACCCAACTAGTTTTGAAAACAAACATCACATCAAAGAGTAAACCCAAAAACACACATTTTTCAAATTAAACAAAACATCATTTAAATAAATATTTTCTTCTTCAATTAACTAGAAATAAGGTCCTTACATTCATTATATAGCTAATAAGCTTACATGGGCATGGACTTATAGCCTCCCATATTTTCCCATAAGTCAACTTGGTTTTGTTCCCACATCCATAATCACATACATATACAAGACAAAATATACTTTTTAAAATGATGGCCCACTCCTTTTGCTAGAAATAAATGTTTTCTTCTTCAATTAACTAGAAATAAGGTCCTTACATTCATTATATAGCTAATAAGCTTACATGGGCATGGACTCATAGCCTCCCATATTTTCCCATACAGTCAACTTGGTTTTGTTCCCAAATCCATATCACATACATATACAAGACAAAATATACTTTTTAAAATGATGGTCCCTCATTGGCTACTCCACACACTTATATTTCTTACCACATACTCATTCAATCTCTTGTTGTCGTTTACCTCTTACCACATAGCCCCATTGTTGTTCTTTGGTGCCCACACAAGCCAAACAAAAAGCTCCCTTGATTCCCAAGAGACTGTCTTGCCCAATCAAAACCTATTCAGTCCCTTTATTTGGTTACCTATTCCATGCTGTCCTTTAGCTATGCACACCTGCAACATATAGACAAAACCCACTACTTTTGAGATAGTGTATCTCTCTCTCCTCTCTCTCTTTTCCACATGTCACTACTGCCCCTTTTTGCACGCCACTCTTATTGTTCTCAGAGTCTAGAAGAATGGTGATGAGTATGTTGATGCACAACAGTCAGTAAACTCAGAATCAAAGCATAGTTGAAGTAGTAACAGTACCTTCCATCAGTCTGTGGGAAGATTGTGGGAAGATTGTGAATGCTGCCAGCCCATACCATATCGTGTTGAAGCGTCCGCCAAGAACAATGAAATCATGCAGGAGGAAAGGTATCCTGTCCAAATATCTTCCCGACAACGTTATCCAAATTGGCCGCCATTGCAGATTTGTAATCTTTTTCAAAGGTGCAGGACCGCAGGTGTAACTTTCAATTTCTTTCCCTACATTTATCCATCATATAGCATTGTTTAAATGTTTGAGAGCCACTTAATGTTGAAGAAATAAGGGAGCATTTTTATATCTTGAAGTTACAAACTAAAATGCTGCATTTGTTATAATAGTACCATAATAATTTATTTATTTGTTATTTTTAAAAAAGATATAGCCCCGTTTGATATGATGAGTTTGGTTTATGTTTTTGGGTAGAGTCATCATGTTAGATTACTACATACAATATCTAATGTGGCTGCTATAATGACATTTGAAATATGTGCCTTATAAATTATCAAGGATAAATAAGAAAAAACAAAAGTCTTTTTTTATTCCTTTTTTACCTCATGTGTGAAATGTTGCTAAGTTATAAAATTTAAAGCATGTCATCATGAAATATATAAGAAGATGAATAATACATTATAACGGAGGACAACAGGTGGTACGATGTGACTGGGGTTTTGATGGTTTTTTGCAACATGTGAGATCCTGATAGGGCTTGATTGACCATTGCTACTACTACTGCATGGCACCTTTGGGCCAGTCAACCCCTTCAATCCCTTACTTTTTCCTTTCCTACATTTTTTAAGATTTTGTGTGTTTTTTTGCCTGTGTTGATGGGTTTTGATCCTTGGCGGTTGGCAATCTATAGCTAGTTTTTGGGTGTGTTGCTTAGTCACCATTTCTTGCTTTGTCACACATGGCTGGGTATGGAGCGGGCCTAAGTGGTCCCCTTCCTTTTTTATTCAAAGATATTGTTCGGGCTGATGAGCCCACAACCTCAGGTCATGAAAATGTCACCAACTTTTTAATGTAGGCTACGCATGATGCCAAATCTGATTAGAGAACTAAAAATTGTCCGCCATCTAATGGTTTCCTATAGAAAAGTGAGGATGTGTTGCATCTATCTAAGAATGCCCTGATCTGTAAGTTTATGGGTATCAAAGTTACTATGCCCCTCTTAGAGAATTGGACCTGTTGTACCTAGCAACCCAAGAGGGGTATAGAGGTCATTCTCACGACAAATGGTTATTTTTTGTGATCTTTTCCAAAAATGGCTAATCGCACTATAGCTTTCGAAGGAGGTCCTTACTTTATCGGATTTGACTCAGTGGAAGAGCTCCCCTCACAAATTCTAGTTTGGATTCATCTCTTTCAACTTCCCATGGAGTTTTGGAGATCTAACGTCCTTTAATCCATTGTTGCAGTGCTCAAGAAACTAGTGGGTTCCTCACATCTTACACTAGAAAGGAAGGTAACTACTTATGCCTACATTTGTGTTGAAATTAATCTTAGCAAGCCTCTTTCTAATTTCCTAGAAATTATATTGGGAAACATGCAGTGGATTCAACAAATTAACTATGAAGCCCTTTCCTTTTGATGTTATCTATGTCATGCTTATGGTCACCTACAAAGGTACTACCACATAGAGTTACAACTCCCTCCCAACTGCCATTAGATAACATTGTAGTAAGATCTAAAGCAAAAGAGAAATCCCCAGCCCATGTAGATGCTGAAGGGATTCATGCCTATGAAATTTCGTAATAGAGGAAAACAATAAAATCCATAAAAAGGAAACTTATCAAGAGGGAAGTTTAATAATAGATTTGAAGTTCTAGAGAATTTTGTAGAAACAAAGCCTTCTACAATTGAGCAAACCCTAATGATTCAAAACCTTGATCTTAGTTTGGTTGCTCCTTTCTACCTAGTAGAAGCACTAATGGCTTCAAATTTGCAAGTATCCTCGAATGAGAGTATTCCTACCTCCCCTTCCTGCATGGAAGATGTTGTCAAACTTCATGAAGTTGATAATGCAGATATTGCTATGATTTATAGCTCTACTTTTACCATAGATGATATCATTAACGACACCTCTAATTTTATCATGCCAGACGGATCTCTAGCCTACAACTCAAAAGATGAATTGAAGAAGAAAGCCCCTCCTCTCCTAGGCCTTCATTAGAAGAATCTCAAAAAGAACTAGAAAAGATTCCAAAGCTGGAAGGAAACAAGATTAGGAAAAGGTGAAAATAATTGGGGAATCTTTGGTGCAATCTAGTGTCACTTACACACTAGATACTTATTTCTTGAATCTCCATAAATGATTGTAATTTCTTGGAATACTAGGGGTTTGGGTAGCTCTCCCTATCAAAAGGTTGTTTGTGACCATATTCGGGAGCATCATCCGAATATTATTTTCCTTTAAGAAATGAATTTATCGGTAGAGAAAATGACCTTTTTATCCTTTACACTTTGGAAAGGAAACAAGTGCTAATGTATTGGGGCTCAAGGATCCTCTAGTGGCTTGGCTTGTTTATAGGACCCTTTCCATCTCACTTCTCTCTAGATTTTTGGTAAACATTCTCTATCCTTGCTTGGTTCCTTCTTTGAATCTAGTGAATCCGTTCTTCTCACGAATGTCTATGCTCCTACAAATTTTCAAGTTAAGAACCTCCTTTGGGCTCATATCAGATTTGTTTACTCTATGTTTTCTACTATCCCCTAGATCTTAGTAGGGGATTTCAATGATATTCTTAGTCTAGATGAAAATATAGGAAGTTCTAATTAGTTTGACCCTTCTGTTGAAATAAGGGCTGACAACTGAGAGGGGGGGTGAATCAGTTGTCTTAAAAACTTTAATTCTTGCTGCAATTAATTCTTCTTTAACAGATTAAAGATGTAACCATGAAAGCATGAATCAAAGACACATAAGCAAAAGCACAATTAACAAACTTGACACCAATATTTTTGATGTGGAAACCCGGTTAAGGGAAAAACCACGGTGGGGGTTAACCCACAAGAAATTATACTCTATTAAAAGTATTACAAATGGGGAAGGCACATGCCTTCAGGGCTCACTGCCTAGAGCTCACTGCTCCAAGAGGCTCAATGCCTACAAAAATGATTACAAGAAGATAACAGAATGTTTGAACTGATGATTAGCATCTACCAATGTAAAAATTCAATTTTGGTTAAGCACAGAATACTGATCTTACACACTTCATCCTTATTCTACCCTGTTTTACTCTTCTACCATAATCCATGCTTAGATCTTTTCCTTCACACTTCTTCTGCTCTTTTTTGCACTTACTTCATCACCACATCACTCACTCACACCACAAGACTCGAATCCATCGAATATATATATATCTGCATTAAGAAAATCAATCAACTACAATCATCTTCAAGGAGACTTAGAACTTTTATTAAGAACTCTGCTCTGTCGGCTGGATCCATGCACAAATGACAATGTGGACCAAAAACCTGTGTTCTCAAATCATCAATCATGTCAGCCAATACCACTGATTATCACAAACTTCTTAACCAACAACTTTTATTCATCCATACCAAGATCAGATACTAGGTTGGCTTGTTCTTCTTCTGACTGCGCAGATTAATTGGAACCCAATACTCAGATGCTTATAACTTTTGAATCTTTCACCACCAAAGGCTAAGATCCTAGATTTAGATAGTTTGGATAATCCTTACCACTCCCTCAGATTCGTAGCACACTGTGATTTACCACCAGAGAGATCCGGACTAAGATACTGGACCCTAACACAAGCTTTGTTTCTGACTCCCGGACTTAGACAAATCCTCACTCTGACTTCCGGTATGAACAAATCATGTAATGCGGATGTGTAGGATAGACTTAGTTGCCATTAATGAAAACACCTATCATGCGAAGCAGTGTCTCTTGCCAACAATCTCCCCCTTTGGCATTGATGGCAACACTTAGTGAAAAATGACCAAGTGTCAGAACAACTCCCCCTTTCTATGTGCACTTATGCTTTTCACTATTCTCCAATGCTCCCCCTTTGTTGGATTCCCCATTTTTCACTGCCCTTCACTCCCCCTTTGACATCAATGGCAAAGGCTGGGATCCGCAACCAAACTTTACACAAATATTTTATACACCAAGCCGCATATGTACAAACAATTCTTAAGTCTTATTTACATAAACTTAAGTACATCACCAAAATTGCTCTTCAATTGTGCCAGCTCACTATCCCAGCTCTTCTTCATAGTGTTCAAAATTGATATGTGGCCACTAAATAGAAATGCTTGTGACTCTATCGTCCGCAGATCAATGGGGTCACTTGACTGAGCTGCAGTTTGTGCTTCGGTCAGAGCATTACACATTGTTTCCATTTTGGGGGAAATTAGTCCCTGGAGCTCACACATCCTTGTCTCAATTTTGTCCTTTTATTTTATTACTTTCTTTATTTCTTCAATCAGGCTGATTGTTTGACATTCTGGGCTCACCATTGATACTGTCAGAGGATCAAAAGATTGGGATACACTTGACAGTTTTTCTTTAAACTCCTTTATTTTTATTTCAATGTCCTCTATAGCTTTAGGACAGGATAAACATAATTTATATACCTTCCCTCCTTCTATAAGAGCATTTTGAATACTCTTTATACCACTATTTGGCACAATTCTATCAAGTGCAATCATCCCTTTCAATGCATCAAATCTTTTATCATTGAATTCAGTTTTAACCTTGATCTCTGCAGATTTTTCAAGAGATTCAAAATGAGAACATACAGAGTTTATTATGTTCTTTAATTGTTTGGAGGGGGATGCTAAAGAATCCTTCTAGTGAGTTGGCATGATTCTCTCTAAAATCCCTGATGCTAGACCAAGTAGCTCATTGTCTTCTATGTGAGACTTTAAAATTTCTTCTCTTACTTTGGCTTGAGCTATAGAAGCCAACTTTATTTTCTGCACCGGAGATAACGTATCAAAATTTATTGGACCTTGTATAATGTCCTGATCTTCTTCAATTTGTTTGTCTCTTTCCAAAATTTCCTTCACTGCCTCCACAGTGTCTCTTGCCCAAAATGATGATGTGTCTATTTGATTATTACCGATACTGTCAACCGGATTGTCCTACTTGGGCTCTTCATCATCATTTACAATCTCTTCATCTTTATCATTTTTCTTCTTGACTTCTTCTACTTCTTGGTTCTTAGCCTTCTCTCTTTCATGATCTTCAATCTTCAATGAGTCATCTTCAATTTGATCATCTATTTTTATATTCATCTCTATATCTTCTTTGTCAGAATGATCCAAAGGGGTTAGAATACCTCCTGCATCAGCAGTTTCATCTGTTATCTTTTTTTCTTCCTTATTTATTGTTTTCTCTTCCGGGATAGAAGAGTCATCTATTCCAAATTGTTGCTCATCCTTTTACTACTCTTCTTCATCTAGAACTAATGTGTCATCAGCAGGTTCATCTGAAACCACAAAAAAATTGTTTTTGTCCAATGCTTTTCTCAGAATTTGTTCAGTTTCTTGGACTACTTCTTCTATCTCTCCAATCATTAGTTTGTTCATTCTTGTCTTGCTCCTGAACTCATTTTTGACCTCCGTAAAAATTTTATCTGCTTCTTTGCCAGAGATTACTGGACATAGAGTCATTAACACATGTTCCCTTAGCTCCATATCTTTTGACTTGGCAGCTTCTTTTCTTATTTCCAAGATGTCTCTTAAGCCTTTTGGAACTTCTGACAAAATTTCTACCAGTGCTCGATTGAATACATTCAAGTACTTGATAGTGGCTTCTTCCAAAAGTCTTTTGTCAGTGTTATTGTAAAGATTATAGAATTTAGTCAATGGTTTTAAATTCCCATCAATAGTGATTGTCTTGACAATGTTTTTCACAGAGGGAATTGGCTTCTCAACATTAGCTTCTGATTTCTACTTTTTATTTGTCATCTTGCTTTGCTTCTCTTTAGACACTTTGACTACTTTAGTGCCTATTTTCTTTAGCTCTTTAAGCCCATCATCAAAATCTATCTTTTCTTCATCCTCCTTTTCAAAAGTGTCATATGACCTCTTTGCCTTTACTTTAGTTCTCTTCTTTTCTTTACGAGATGATATGTCTTTCGGTTTCTCAGATTTGACAAGTTTTGGGGGAACAGGGGCAGCAGCAGAGCTCCTAGTAGTCCTTGAAGTGGAGGAGGATTCTATCAGAGAAATTCCTTGTTTCTTATCCTGCTTCTCCTTCTCATCTTTTTCTATTCTTTCTCTGTTCTACTTCACAATTTCCTTTGTTATCCCAATGCTTTTAGCGTACATTTCTACTTGCATCTGAGCTTTTCTCTTAATCTCTGGCTTCTAGAGTTCAACATGTACCTTTTCATCAAGCTCTTTATAAGTCCCAAACATCTCAATAGAGTCATCCTTGGGTTTTCTCAAGAGATGTTGAGCATACATTTCCAAAATCTTCTCATCAACCTCATAATCCATAGGCATAATCCAAACAGTTTTGGGTTCTACAGCTTCCATTAGGCACTGATCAGTGTCCACCATGAAACAAATGTCATTCTTGTATTTCTCAACAACTGATTTAGGGATCCTTTCCCTAGAATGGATCATACTCTGAAATTTTTTTAAGTATCCCCAGATTGCAATTTTCTATGCATTAGAGTCTCCAACACTGTGTAGATGATCTCTTATCTAAGTAGCAACTGACCTGTCACTAGTCCAGTGCACACCTTTTACTCCAGGCACTTCATTCATGAAGTAGAAGAATAAACATATAACTAAGGAACCATATTTAAAGGTGTTTTTCTTGTCCTTAATTTTGCTCAAGTTCTCAATCAGTTGGTTCTCTAATAACTCACATAGGTCGTAATCTACATTTTCTTTCAACATTTGGTATGCAGCATATATGACCATTATGGACACAGAATTCTCCCTGCTAGAGTGATAAATCTTGTAAGAAATTACCATACAAGAAAACTTAACATCCAGATCAATAATGTCATTGATGGTCATTGCCCTCTTGTCGAACTTGGCACCGGTTGCATCAGTAACGGTCTGATTTTTCACAAATTTCAACATGGGTAAACCACCGGTTGAATTTAACCCAGTTACAATCTTGATAACATCCTTTGTAGTCTTGAATGGTTTCAACATCCATACGAACTCATCATGCATTCAGCTCAAAATGTATCAAACCCACTCACTCTCATCAAATGTCAGAATTTCAATGACCTGTAGAAAATGTTTGCTTTCTAGGGCTTTATATTCAGGTTTCAAATAAAGATTATCATCCTTAAGGTGGTTCTCAAACAAATCCAGCAATCTCAGGTTTCCAAATTCATCTACGCTACAATGG
This sequence comes from Cunninghamia lanceolata, assembly GCA_027924645.1. Lineage (NCBI taxonomy): Eukaryota > Viridiplantae > Streptophyta > Pinopsida > Cupressales > Cupressaceae > Cunninghamia > Cunninghamia lanceolata. The sequence continues at coordinate 18,654,915 of BSBN01000254.1, forward strand.
ATATATGCCCTAATATCCTCGACATGTAGCACTCCATATGGGACACTAGAAAAAGATCCTAATGGTTCAACTTCGACTGACTTGTATGGATGCTTCTTAAATTTTGGCCAGGGCCTTTCAATAATATTGTCATGCCCGCATCTCCCATGCGGTCACGACACACAAACACGCGTGTCATGCCCACATTTGCCATGTGGTCATGACACGAACCACGAAACAATTTTCTCCCTATCCCTAAAACCACCTCACATGCACTTGCATGCTTGGTGGCAATACGCTGGAGGCGTAAACATGACAACAAAATCAAAGAAGGTGAAGGCCGCCTAGGGAATATGCGACACAAAGTGTGTCGCTCTTAGGGTTAGACCGTTTTAAATCAGAACCCTAGTTTCCTAGGTGAGGATAGTTTCGCCGACTTGAACCCTAACTAAACTCGGATCGAAAAGGCAAAGTTATAAGATGTCGAGATGACATGTGGTTAAGATTTGGATGATGGAATAAAAGTTAATTAACACGACGAGAAAAATGAATTTTATAAGTAAAATTAATTAAAACTTAAGGTCAAATTACATAAATCACCAATAAGAAAACTAATAAATTAAATGATTTATTAAACAATAAATTAACTTAGAACGATATCAACATTATATGTAAAAAGATGAAATTGAAATAAAACGACAATACGACGGTTGAAGTCAACTGACAAACCGAGTTCGTTATTAAATATAATTTGGTATTATATGTAATATCTCACTTGAGAAAACTAATGAGTGAGGGAGGAGGGTTTAAATAACCCTCCCCGTAAAATAATATTAATAAATTTGATATAATTAACAACGTAAAAAAAATAAGGATAAATAGCTCAACAATTTAAAATGACAAGGAAAGAATTTCTCACAACGAATAAAATAATCCCCTTAATAATTTTCAAAACACAAAATAACAAAATCAGATTGAAAACATTATACTATTCAAAATTAATATCTTCCCAATCAAATTTAACTCACAAGTCGACATTCAAAATAGCAAGGTTATTCCATCCCAAAATATAATTCAATGAAAAATAAAAATTCCCAAGGAGAATAAAATCCCAAAGAGGAAAAAGAGGCTAGAAATAAAATTAAAATTTAAACTTTATATCCCCTCATCCTCTCAAAATAAAAATATATTAATAACCAATTTTTAAAGCCCCATTATAAAATAACACTAAGTTCCCTAAATGAAACCCTAAATAAAACTCTATTATTTACTATTCTCTTGTTGGCCTAATTTCTCATTAGGTTAAGTCCTCTCAAGAGAACCCTAAAAAAAATCTTTTACTCATGAACAAAGGTTTGAAAATGCCTCTTTCTGCAGAGAAGGGTTGGAAATTTCCGTTGATGGCGATAAGATCCAGGTTTGAGAGAAGTGTGTGTGTGGCGGAGGGTTGAAGAGGCAGTGAGGAGGTGGAAAAGGAGGGGCGTCCAGCGGCGGTGGCGGAGACAGGGGTGACCTGTGGTGGCAGAGTCAAAGGCACCAACGGAGGGGTCGTGATAAAGAGGAGAGGTGGCGCAGAAAGTGTGCAGCGCGTAGCGCACAGGGAGGTGTGGTTAGTGGAGGAGCTACCAAGGGGGAAGCGAGAGGGTGGCTGCGCATGGCAGGAGGGTGAAGTGTGGCCTATGGAGGCTAGGGCGTCCACGTCGGGGAAGAGTTTAAGGGCTTGGTGTGGGCCACGGAGGACACTCTCAATCGGGGGTTTGGGGGGGGGGGGGTGGGGAGGAGGCGTAGCCTCCTCCCCACACTATATGCAACTAAGGGGTGGGCTATGGACTTCGCAGTCCACAGTCCCACCAAACCATCTTTATTTAATAATAGATTTCTTTTGTTAATTTTAAATTTTTTTCTTACATATATTCTTTATTGTGTGGAAAATAGTTATTGTATATAAACTCATTTATATATATACTCAACACAAACTTGCATAAATATAGTATATAAGGTTATAACATTATATATATATATATATATATATATATATAACCAAAAATATATAAATATATATATACTCACATCCCTCACACTTTCTATATATTTTTAATTAAATTCCAGTTTGACATATGTACTCAACATAGATATTCTTTTTTTTTGGAATTTGTAAAATAATATGGACAATTAAATAAAAGCAAAGATTTCCCATTTACTACATGCTGAGTATAAACAGGAATACATAATCCAACAGCCACCAGTTTAAATGATATGAACATTATTTCACATATCTATGTATGTACCTTTTTTTTGAAAATGAAACACTTAGATGCATGTAAATATGATTTATGAAAAGGCAGAATTATCATGTTTTCTCATAATATGATTTATTGCAACAACAAAAAACTACTTAAACTCTTTCTTCTTCTTTTTTTGTATACATTGACTTTCCAATGATCAATGTAATGTAATTTCATACACAAGTAAATAGTGACAGGAATGTAAATTCATTTTCTCCTTCCTTCATGGTTTAAAATGGACTTTATTTATCAACATACACACACATAGGTATCATTTTGGAAAGCAAATGACAGAAACTTAAAGCAGCATTACATAACCAAGGCGTGCATTTCTTTTTTTTTCTTTTCCAACAAGATCAAACAGAAATTACCCATAATATGCTTATCCTTAAAAGAACAATGGTAAAGAAATATCAATGTCTAACTTTCCATGCATTTCTCTATACCAAGCTAATTTCATAAATAGGGAAAACAACTATTCTAACCCCCAATAACAGAAAATTTACAATGAGTAAACATTAACAGTTAACTACATGACATTAACATAGTAGCTTCATACAAAATTACATTGCAACAAGGCCACAATGGTCAAGACTCCAAATAGCCATTAAACACTTCCAATGCCACACAAGAGGAGCTCTATCCCACTTCTCCTTCTTCACTTGTAAACCTGCAACTAAACATCATCAAGGCAACTAACCAGCCACTGAGAAAGGAAAGCTCTCCTCCCTACCGTAGACCCACAAGAGGGTCACCCCCGAGATAGGGAGGTAGGGGTTTAACACATGATTTCATTCCACATCAACAATCACACACTAAACACAAAACAGATACAACCCCCATAGGATTAACATGATACTAAACTCATAAAAATGAGTTTTGAGAGGGTAGGGAATAGACCTCTCAACTTAAAGGGGCTCCCAAATGATAAAGAAAAATCTCAAAACATGGCCTCAAGCCAAAATCCCAAAACACCACAATCCACAAGAATCACAAAACCAAATTGCATGGCACTCTTGCCATTCAGGTATCTCCTCCCCAAATAATGATAAGCCCTCAAGGCATGAACACATATTGTGGGAGAGCCCCCAAGGATTGTTCCTCTCCCCTACCCATACAAGTTGAGAATTACCTCCATTAGAGGTGCTCTTACCATAACTCCCAACCCAACATCAAATGCAAACATAACAATGCAAACACTTACAAACAAAATTCAAACATTACAATGCAAACACTTACAAACAAAATTCAAACATGGAATATCATATAAGCAAAGCAAGGAACAAGTTAAGAGGCCTACCTTCAAGGCCTTGATAATGGAAGAAGAGTTGGTGAAGAGCTCCAAGCCTTCCCAAGCCTTCCAACTTTCAAAAAAATTTCTCACACCTTCTCTACTCCTCCAAACTTGAAAGGAAAAAATCCCAATTTTGCTAGAAGTTCTCAATTGCAAGAAGAAAAAAAAATTGAAAAAAAAGAACCCCCACTCCTCTACTAGAGGAGCTAATATAGGCCTTCAACATGGCCTTGAGAGAATGAGAAGGTGACATTTGTCACCCTCTCTTCTCTCCTCCTAAGACACTTGTAAGAGTGAGAAGGCAAGAGGATGACAAATGTCCTCCTCTCACTCCACCTCCATCTCCACCTCATTCACTTGTGCTTCCACTCAAGTGGGAGGGGGACAAGTGGTGAGTTGGATTCCCACTCACACCTCCAAAGACAAGAGTCTTGAGTGGTGCTCCCACTCACTTGGGAGCTTGGGAGGACTCTTGGAGACCTCCAAAGTCTTCCTTGGGAATGCTTCCCAAAACATAGGGATGGGAGATGGGTTCTTCCCAAGGCAAGGCCCATCCCTCACCTTCCCTCTTGCCAAATTCGTCACATTTACTCAACCATGGTTTAGGGTGACCTAAGGTGAGTCAAAACTAGGGTTAGGTGGTCCAAGTTGACCCTAGACTCATGGTTGACCACCTAGGGTAACTTTTGGGACCCTAGGGTTCAAGAAGGGGGTCAAAAATCCACATTAAAATGGCCCAAAAAGAAAAATAAAAATGCCAAGTGGCATAAATCCAAAATAAAATTTTACAATACTTAATAATAAATCAGAATAAGAAAGAAGGGGTACTAAGGCTAAAAATAATTAAAATTAAACCAAGCACATAAAATCATCATTCAATTACACACGTGATCCTTATCCCTCTTGGGAATGGATCGGCTTAATAGGGAATAACATGGTGTGAATCCTACCTCCGATTTCCCGTGGCTAGGGAATGTACAACCTGCACATCTCGATTAAGTGTCAGTCCTGTCATGAAAAGTAATAGCCGAAGCAACTAAAATTAACTTCACGCAATTGAAATAAACATCACTACATAACTCCCAAATCAAACTGCATTATCAAATCATATGTCAATTAATTCCATAACACATAAACAACTAGAATCTCATAACAAAATAACATCTAATATATATGTCCCATACGTCGAACCACAACATATCATCCAATATGACATAATCCAATCACATATATCAAATCAGTGAGATAAAACATCAAGTCTGCATAATGAAACATAGTCACTAAGGTCTGACAGTGTCATCTACAAGATAGCATAATGATCAAAATATGGGAGGTAAAAATAGTCGGCCTCACATCCTCCCCCCATAAGACTGAACTTCCTCCTGGAAGTCGTAAAAAAGGTGAGGATAGAGTGCCCTCAAACTAGCTGCATCCTCCCAAGTCACCATGACCTTGTCATATCAATCCCACTGGACCCTAACTTGGTCCAGGTCTGAACCTCGAAGGCCCAACGTCCGACGAGCCAATATGTGAATTGGCTCCAGCACCAACTGCCCACTTGCCTCTACCTGTAAAGCACTCCAGTCCAGTACATGAGATACATTAGATATATATCGTCTTAAGACAGAAACATGAAAGACATCGTGGATACGTGACAGGCTAGGTGGCAATGCTAGACGATAGGCAACTGGTCCTATCCGCTCCAAAATCTCAAAGGGTCCTACGAACCGCAGTGCAAGCTTAGAGCCCTTTCCATAACAGATCGGACTCTTGTGTGGACGTACTCTAAGGAATACCTTGTCCCTCACTGAGAAACTTCGATCTATCCTCTTAGCATCGGCGTACTTCTTCTGCCTATCCTGTGCCTCCTGCAACCTCTGTCTAATTAGTGTGACCTACTGCTCCATATCCTGAACAAGCTTTGATACCAAATGTCATGCCCGCATCTCCCATGTGGTCACGACACATAAACACGTGTGTCATGCCCACATTTTCCATGTGGTCATGACACGAACCGCAAAAAAATTTCTCCCTATCCCTAAAACCACCTCGCATGCACTTGCGTGCTCGGTGGCAATACGCTAGTGGCGTAAACATGACAACAAAATCAAAGAAGGTGAAGGCTGCCTAGGGGGTATGCGACACAAAGTGTGTCACTCTTAGGGTTAGACCTTTTTAAATTAGAACCCTAGTTTCCTAGGTGAGGATAGTTTCGCCGACTCGAACCCTAACTAAACTCGGATTGAAAAGGCGAAGTTATAAGATGTCGAGATGGCACGTGGTTAAGATTTGGATGATGGAATAAAAGTTAATTAACACGACGAGAAAAATGAATTTTATAAGTAAAATTAATTAAAACTTAAGGTCAAATTACATAAATCACCAATAAGAAAACTAATAAATTAACTTAGAACGATATCAACGTTATATGTAAAAAGACGAAATTAAAATAAAATGACAATACGACGGTTGAAGTCAACCGACAAACCGAGTTTGTTATTAAATATAATTTGGTATTATATTTAATATCTCACTTGAGAAAACTAATGAGTGAGGGAGGAGGGTTTAAATAACCCTCCCCGTAAAATAATATTAATAAATTTGATATAATTAACAACATAAAAAAAATAAGGATAAATAGCTCAACAATTTAAAACGACGACAAGGAAAGAATTTCTCACAACGAATAAAATAATCCCCTCCTCAATAATTTTCAAAACACAAAATAACAAAATCAGATTGAAAACATTATACTATTCAAAATTAATATCTTCCCAATCAAATTTAACTCACAAGTCGACATTCAAAATAGCAAGGTTATTCCATCCCAAAATATAATTCAATGAAAAATAAAAATTCCCAAGGAGAATAAAATCCCAAAGAGGAAAAAGAGGCTAGAAATAAAATTAAAATTTAAACTTTATATCCCCTCATCCTCTCAAAATAAAAATATATTAATAACCAATTTTTAAAGCCCCATTATAAAATAACACTAAGTTCCCTAAATGAAACCCTAAATAAAACTCTATTATTTACTATTCTCTTGTTGGCCTAATTTCTCATTAGGTTAAGTCCTCTCAAGAGAACCCTAAAAAAAAATCTTTTACTCATGAACAAAGGTTTGAAAATGCCTCTTTCTGCAGAGAAGGGTTGGAAATTTCCATTGATGGCCATAAGAAGTGTGTGTGTGGTGGAGGGTTGAAGAGGCAGTGAGGAGGTGGAAAAGGAGGGGCGTCCAGCGGCGGTGGCGGAGACAGGGGCGACTTGTGGTGGCAGAGTCAAAGGTACCAACGGAGGGGTTGTGATAAAGGGGAGAGGTGGCACGAAAAGTGTGCAGCACACAGCGCACAGGGAGGCGTGGTCAACGGAGGAGCCGCCGAGGGGGAAGCGAGAGGGTGGTTGCACGCGGCAGGAGGGTGAAGTGTGGCCTATGGAGGCTAGGGCATCCACGTCGAGGGAGAGTTTAAGGGCCTGGTGTGGGTCGCGGAGGACACTCTCAGTTGGGGGTTCGGGAGGGGGGGTGTGGGGAGGAGGCTACGCCTCCACCCACACCCGAGGGTGTGGGTGGAGGCATAGCCTCCTCCCCACACCGTATGCAACTAAGGGGTGGGCTGTGGACTTCGCAGTCCACAGTCCCACCAAACCATCTTTATTTAATAATAATTTTCTTTTGTTAATTTTAAATTTTTTTCTTACATATATTCTTTATTGTGTGGAAAATAGTTATTGTATATAAACTCATATATATATATATATATATATATATACTCAACACAAACTTGCATAAATATAGTATATAAGGTTATAACATTAAATATATATATATATATATATATAACCAAAAATATATAAATATATATATATATATATATACTCACATCCCTCACACTTTCTATATATTTTTAATTAAATTCCAGTTTGACATACGTACTCAACATAAACATTCTTTTTTTTTGGAATTTGTAAAATAATATGGACAATTAAATAAAAGCAAAGATTTCCAATTTACTATATGCTAAGTATAAATAGGAATACATAATCCAACATCCACCAGTTTATATGATATGAACATTATTTCACATATCTATGTATGTACCTTTTTTTTGAAAATGAAACACTTAGATGCATGTAAATATGATTTATGAAAAGGCAGAATTATCATGTTTTCTCATAATATGATTTATTGCAACAACAGAAAACTACTTAAACTCTTTCTCTTTTTTTTGTATACATTGACTTTCCAATGATCAATATAATGTAATTTCATACACAAGTAAATAGTGACAGGAATGTAAATTCATTTTCTCCTTCCTTCATGGTTTAAAATGGACTTTATTTATCAACATACACACACATAGGTATCATTTTGGAAAGCAAATGACAGAAACTTAAAGCATCATTACATAACCAAGGGGTGCATTTCTTTTTCTTTCTTTTCTAACAAGATCAAACAGAAATTACCCATAATATGCTTATCCTTAAAAGAACAATGGTAAACATATATCAATGTCTAACTTTCCATGCATTTCTCTATACGAAGCTAATTTCATAAATAGGGAAAACAACTATTTTAACCCCCAATAACAGAAAATTTACAATGAGTAAACATTAACAGTTAACTACATGACATTAACATAGTAACTTCATACAAAATTACATTGCAACAAGGCCACAATGGTCAAGACTCCAAACAGCCATTAAACACTTCCAATGCCACACAAGAGGAGCTCTATCCCACTTCTCCTTCTTCACTTGTAAACCTGCAACTGAACATAACATCAAGGCAACTAACCAGCCACTAAGAAAGGAAAGCTCTCCTCCCTACCGTAGACCCACAAGAGGGTCACCCCCGAGCTAGGGAGGTAGGGGTTTCACACATGATTTCATTCCACATCAACAATCACACACTAAACACAAAACAGATACAACCCCCATAGGATTAACACGATACTAAACTCATAAAAATGAGTTTTGAGAGGGTAGGGAATAGACCTCTCAACTTAAAGGGGCTCCCAAATGATAAAGAAAAATCTCAACACATGGCCTCAAGCCAAAATCCTAGAACACCACAATCCACAAGAATCACAAAACCAAATTGCATGGCACTCTTGCCATTCAGGTATCTCCTCCCCAAATAATGATAAGCCCTCAAGGCATGAACACATATTGTGGGAGAGTCCCCAAGGATTTTTCCTCTCCCCTACCTATACAGGTTTAGCATTACCTCCATTAGAGGTGCTCTTACCATAACTCCCAACCCAACATCAAATGCAAACATAACAATGCAAACACTTACAAACAAAATTTAAACATAACAATGCAAACACTTACAAACAAAATTCAAACATGGGATATCATATAAGCAAAGCAAGGAACAAGTTAAGAGGCCTACCTTCAAGGCCTTGATAATGGAAGAAGAGTTGGTGAAGAGCTCCAAGCCTTCCCAAGCCTTCCAACTTTCAAAAAAATTTCTCACACCTTCTCTACTCCTCCAAACTTGAAAGGAAAAAATCCCAATTTTGCTAGAAGTTCTCAATTGCAAGAAGAAAAAAAAATTGAAAAAAAAGAACCCCCACTCCTCTACTAGAGGAGCTAATATAGGCCTTCAACATGGCCTTGAGAGAATGAGAAGGTGACATTTGTCACCCTCTCTTCTCTCCTCCTAAGCCACTTGTAAGAGTGAGAAGGTAAGAGGATGACAAGTGTCCTCCTCTCACTCCACCTCCATCTCCACCTCATCCACTTGTGCTTCCACTCAAGTGGGATGGGGACAAGTGGTGAGTTGGATTCCCACTCACACCTCCAAAGACAACAGTCTTGAGTGGTGCTCCCACTCACTTGGGAGCTTGGGAGGACTCTTGAAGACCTCGCAAGTCTTCCTTGGGAATGCTTCCCAAAACATAGGGATGGGAGATGGGTTCTTCCCAAGGCAAGGCCCATCCCTCACCTTCCCTCTTCCCAAATTCGTCACATTTATTCAACCATGGTTTAGGGTGACCTAAGGTGAGTCAAAACTAGGGTTAGGTGGTCCAAGTTGACCCTAGACTCATGGTTGACCACCTAGGGTAACTTTTGGGACCCTAGGGTTCAAGAAGGGGGTCAAAAATCCACATTAAAATGACCCAAAAAGAAAAATAAAAATGCCAAGTGGCATAAATCCAAAATAAAATTTTACAATACTTAATAATAATCAGAATAAGAAAGAAGGGGTACTAAGGCTAAAAATAATTAAAATTAAACCGAGCACATAAAATCATCATTCAATTACACACGTGATCCTTATCCCTCTTGGGAATGGATCGGCTTAATAGGGAATAACATGGTGTGTGTTAGCACTCGTTTTGACCTGGAGGCTGAGCTTGTTTGTTGGGGGGTTTCTTCCTTCAAACCCTAGGTGTTCCTGTTCATCGGCAAGAGCTTGGTCTATCGGCGAAGGAATGTTCAGTTGTGCCGACGGTGGGAGGCTTGGCCGATGGCGAATTCATCGGCGTAGGTCTCACCGATGGAGGGATGCGAAGGTGGTCGTCGGTGAGATTTTGGCTATCGGGTGGACGGAGAAGTGTTGGCCTGACAGTTGGGTTCTCGCCGATGGAGGCGGGCTATCGGTAGGAGTTGGGCCAATGGCTCGACTGGGGGTGTGTTTCATTTGTTGGCGTCGGCGTGACATTCTTCATCGGCGGGGAGACTTTTAGGTTGGCCGATGGTGTTGGTCACACCGACGAAGGGGTGTTCTGAAGGTTATCGGGATGATCGGCGTCATCGGCATAAGTGTGAGATGTTGCTCCGACGGTGTAAGTCACACCGACGGAGGTGGGAGGATAGAGTGCTGTCGGTGTGACTTTGTTCATCGGCAGAGGTATTTCGTGTTGCTCCGACGGTATTGGTTTGGGCGATGGCGAAGGTTTGCATCGGTGAGACTAGTGAGGTCGGCAGGAGATCTGCGGGGTTGGCCGATGGTTTGTGTCACGGCGATGGGTTTTGACGAAGGCATGTGTGTCGAGCGCGGCAAAAGCGCTCGACACTTGATGTGCATGCGGCCCTGTTTTTAAAGTAGTGAAAGGCTCTCTACACCATGCATGTGGGATTTTTCCCCTTGCATTATTTTGAACCCGCGGTTGAACGTGTTTTGGTGGGAAATCTTTTTGTATGCAGCGACAGTCTCCAAGTGAACCGCGGGTGGTTGAGACCCTTAATGGCGACTGTAGCAGAGGCATGGGCGAGTTGCTGCACAGTCAGGTACCGGATTTTTGACATGAAGACTTCCAGATAATGGCGCATGGCTCGAGGCTCCCCTTTGTCTGCTGCATTAATATGTTCTGAGCGCCATTCCTCCTGGGGACTGTATCTGGCGGATTTTTTGTAATAGCCATGTGATTAATTGCTGTAGTACACTTTCTGGCTGTTATAAGCAGACTGTGTTACCATTGTTTAGGTTGTTGAAAGTTGAAGATTTTTGGCTCTGTAATTCAAAACAAGCTGATCTGGTTGCTCTGTACAGCTAAATCTGTGAGTCTATGTATCTCTTGTTGTATGTTTTGGCATGAACCCACTGATTTCATGATTAATCTTATATGAGAAATGCTATCTTAGCATGTGTTTTGTTAATTCTGTCTCCAGTATTGCATGTATTCTTCTTCTGAATTTGGATATTTGGGTAATATTTGAGACTCTAGAACATAGAATTCCTATGTTGAATGTCTGATCTTTTAACTTCTGCTCAAGGGGTAGATTAAACTGTTTTCAGGTTGAACATTGGGAAGGGTATACTGCAGTAGGGATGCCATAAGTAGAGATAACTTAACACTCTGTATTGGGAGATATCTGTAAGGTAGGTATCATATATATCCCCCTGAAATCCAGTTTTAGCTGTTCATGCTGATCATTCACAGGTGTATGTCTACTGACTCCAGGCCCTGAATAGGCACCAATCTTGCTTTGTGTTTGTGTTACAACCATGTCCAACTTTGCATTAAAACTTAAAATCTAAATCTAAATCTAAAACAATCTTTAGGACATTAGAATTAGTTTTAGGATCCTCAGTCCTCTGTCTACAACTGCAAATAGGCCCAAAGCTAGCCCCTTTGCTCTTATCTTTCAGTTTTGGTCTACTTACAGGAGGACTTATCTACTTTCTGACAGCATCCCAATCCTTGTATGCGTATCTCATGGATGTTGAGTAGGGAATACCCCCCTAGGTTTTGCAGAGCTTGAAGAAGAAGAGGAGATAAAATATAGAGTCTATCTCCTACACTGTTGGCCCTTGGCCCAGAGATCCTGTTGATCACTGATGGCTACCTTGTAGGGAAATCTGGGAATAAGCATCCAGTCTGGGAAAAAACCAACAGTGTGAATCCTACCTCCGATTTCCTGTGGCTAGGGAATGTACAACCTGCACATCTCGATCAAGTGTCAGTCCTGTCATGAAAAGTGATAGCCGAAGCAACTAAAATTAACTTCACGCAATTGAAATAAACATCACTACATAACTCCCAAATCAAACTGCATTATCAAATCATATGTCAATTAATTCCATAACACATAAACAACTAGAATCTCATAACAAAATAACATCTAATATATATGTCCCATACGTCGAACCACAACATATCATCCAATATGACATAATCCAATCACATATATCAAATCAGTGAGATAAAACATCAAGTCTGCATAATGAAACATAGTCACTAAGGTCTAACAGTGTCATCTACAAGATAGCATAATGATCAAAATATGGGAGGTAAAAATAGTTGGCCTCACAAATATCAAAAACAAGAGGAATAGCCATCTCAAAAGATCACGGGTTTAAAGCTTTGCAGAAAAATACCTTTTTCTTCTGCGGAGTTAGGGTTAGATGATTTTGCCGGTTGAATTCATTCTTCGTGCTTCAAATCTCTAGATTTTCAGCTTAGATGCTCTTCTTCTTGTTCTCTTCGAAAGAAAAGTGATTCAAATGCTTGAACAAGTGACGTTTTATCCTCTGCAAAACCTAATTTGTCATTGTAATAAATGCTTTACCCTAGTACATCCGGTTACATTGTTTCTGCATGCATCCAATCTTCAATTGCTCCACAATCAATCACATTTGCTTCTTTTCTTCTGGAATTTGCTTCAACAGATCTGCAATAACCCAAATTATCTTTTCTCATCATGCCAGATTCAAGCACCCACTTACTGTCTGGGGGAATTTAATTTTTAATGCAGCTCCCCTTGAGCCAGAGCTCCTTATTCAATTCCTAAAGGAATTGTCAGCACTAGATTTTGATGCGGACCCATTACTATTATTCATAACACTTTTCTTGACCCATGTCTTGCTCATTTCATTATGGATCTCATTCACATCAATTTTTCCCTTGCCTTTGTCTTGTCTCTGTTCATCTGATTTTCTATTTACCAGACCTCTTCTTTCATTATTCTTGCTTTTGTAGAATCTTGTAAAATGACCAGATCGGTTACAATTGAAGCACACAACATTTCTTTGCCCATTTGACTGATTTCCTCTTGATCTACACTGGTTAGCCATATGTGCAAATCTATTACATGCAAAGAATTTGCCATTGAAAGAATTTCCATTTCCTCTATTGTTAGAGTTAGTCATTATCATACTTCTACAATCATTGGATCTATGACCATACCTCTTACATTTGAATCATTGACTGGAGAAGGATGGACCACTTTGATTTACTCTGCTTCTGCACTGAGTAGCTCTATGAGCAAATTTATTGCAATTGAAACAATTTCCATTGAAAGATAGATACCTTTGAGCATTTGGTCGTCTTACCAGATGTCTTCTAGGTCTATTTCTTCCATTCCTTGATTGAGAATTTATTTGTTTGGATCCAGAGCTTTCACCTTTCTCATACCCAAGACCATGCTTATCATCAGACTTCTTCTGACTCTCAAGTAGCACTTCAAGTTTAGCCGAGCTTATCTTGAACTTCTCCTTATATTCATTTGCAACTTCTAGGTCATGTCTGATAATGACAATTTGCCTTTCAAGTTCCTCCTCATTATATCTGCATTCTTGTAGATCAGATTTTAGGTGACTAATTATTCTGTCCATTCTACAGCATTCTTCTGTTCTTTCCTTTAAAGTTTGATTCAGGTTTTCTTCAGTCTTCTTTCTTTCCTCAATTTCTTTGGTTAGCCTCATCACCCCAGATTCCATCTCATGTTTTAAAACAGAAACTTCTTTTGTCAGCTTCTCACATTCCATTGTCTTTTCTTCCAAGGCCTCATTCATGCCATTTTCTTCAGTGAAATTAGCTAGCTGCTGAAGTAGCTCCTTCCTCTTTTGCATATATATTTTTAGTTTTTGCTTTTAACATCTCAATGCAATCATCAATATCTTTAATGTTTTCCTTCAGTTCATTTATTTCTGCTTTGGACTGATCAAGATCTTCTAAAGCCAATTGAAGTTGTTCTTTGAGTGAACCCATTAAAAACTCCCAATTGAAGTTGTTCTTTGAGTGAACCCATTAAAAAATCCTTCCTAGATCTTCCTCAAGCTGTTAGGCTTCTTCCAAGGAACTTGCTCTGATACCAATTGTTGAAATAAGGGCTAACAACTGAGAGGGGGGGTGAATCAGTTGTCTCAAAAACTTTAATACTTGCTGCAATTAATTCTTTTTTAATAGATTAAAAATGTAAGCATGAAAGCATGAATCAAAGACACATAAGCAGAAGCACAATTAACACACTTGACACCAAGATTTTTGACATGGAAACCCGGTTAAGGGAAAAACCATGGTGGGGGTTAACCCACAAGAAATTATACTTTGTTAAAAGTATTACAATGGGGAAGGCACATGCCTTCAGGGCTCACTACCCAGAGCTCACTACTCCAAGAGGCTCACTGCCTACAGAAATAATTACAAGAAGATAACAAAATGTTTGAAGTGATGATTAGTATCTACCAATGCAAAAATTTAGTTCCGGTTAAGCACAGAATACTGATCTTACACACTTCATCCTTATTCTGCCCTGTTTTACTCTTCTACCATAATCTGGGCTTAGATCTTTTCCTTCACACTTCTTCTGCTCTTTTTCGTACTTACTCCATCACCACATCACTCACTTACACCACAAGACTCAAATCCATCGGCTATATATATCCACATTAAGAAAATCAATCAACTGTATTCGGCTTCAAGGAGACTTAGAACTTTTATTAAGAAATCTGCTATGTCGGCTAGATCCATGCACAAATAACAACGCGGACCAAAAAACTATGTTCTCAAATCATCAATCATGTTGGTAAATACCACTGATTATCACAAACTTCTTAACCAACAACTTTTATTCATCCAAACCAAGATCAGATACTAGGTCGACCTGTTCTTCTTCTGACTGTGCAGACTAACTGGAACCCAATACTCAGATGCTTATAACTTTTGAATCCTTCACCACCAGAGGATAAAATCCTAGATTTAGATAGTTTGGATAATCCTTATCACTCCTTCAAATTCGTAGCACACTATGATTTACCACCAGAGAGATCCGGACTAAGATACCGAACCCTGTCACATGCTCTATTTCTAACTCCCGGACTTAGACAAATCCTCACTCTGACTTCTGGTATGAACAAATCATATAATGCGGATGTGTAGGATAGACTTAGTTGTCATCAATGACAACACCTATCATGCGAAGAAGTGTCTCTTTCCAACACCTTCCTCTTCCTTACTAAGAGAAAATTATCTTTTCTTAATCTTGTTGATATTAAACCAAGATGTGGTCTTTTTACTTGGAGTAATAGAAGGTGCAGGCAAGCTTCTATCTCAGAGTGTCTTGATATATTCTTGGTTTTTGATTATTTTCTTGGTGGTTGTTTGGTCTCTTCTTCAGCTATCCTACACTGCAAAGGATTAGATAACTAGCCTATCAATTTCTCTTCCTTTCTTTTTTCCCAAGCCAAAAAGCCTCTCTTCAAGTTTCAATTGATGTGGCTTAGAGATCATGTGATTTAGGTATGCATTGTAGCCTAGTGGTTCAAGAAGTATCCCCCTTTTGGTACTACTATCTTCTCTTTTTCCAAAAGACTACAATTTGTGATGTACAAACTCAAACATTTGGAATAGATCCCGTTTCGAGAATATTTCTGAGAGAAAAAAGTAGGTGCAAGAGGAGTTGGATACTATCACCTTTCAAATTAAGGAAGAATCCATGACTATAAATCATCTTTTTAAGGAAACTTCCCTCTCTAAAGAGTTGAATGAATGGCTACTTAGGGAGGATATTTTTTGCAAATAGAAATCAAGAATTGGGTGGTTATGCAAGGGGGACATGAATACCTCCTTTTTTTCACAATTTTGTCAAGCCTAGGGGAAGTGGGAACATCTTATCTAGCCTCACCTTTGTCTAAGGGATCCAATTGTCATCCTTTCACGATTTAAGTGGGGGAGTGGTTCATCATGTTTCATCTCTTTTCCAAGAAAGTGACCCTCTAGCCAAGGAGGACAAGTAGGTCATTCTAGATTGCATACCTCCTATTGTTACTATTGATATGAACAACTCACCTATGCATCAAATGAAGAAAGGTAAGACTCCTAGCTCAAAAGGTTTTCCTATTGAATTCTTATAGGAATTTTAGGATATCTTAAAGCTTGATCTTTTAGAATTGGTTTGAGAATTTTAGGCTAATAAGAAAATACTCAAAGTGCTTAATACTGCCTTCATGGCCTCGATTCCTAAAAAGGAGGGTATTGACTCTTTTAATTTATTTCATCTCATTATTCTCTGCAATGTTACTTATAAGATCATTACCAAACTCATTATGGATCATCTAAAACAAATTATGGCTTCTCTCATCTCTCCTAAACAAGGGGGTTTTGTAAAGGGGCAACATATCCTTGATGGTATTGTTATGGCCATCAAGGCCATTCACTCTATTTCCCAATCTAAGGAGAAATCTATGTTTAATAAGTTGGATATGTCTAAGTTTTATGATAGGGTCAACTGGTATTTTCTTAGGAATACTCTCTTGGCTTTTGGTGTTTTCTCTTAATGGATAGAATGGGTGATGATCTATGTGAATTCTTATTCCTTCTTAGTTATTAATAATGGTATTCCCTCCTCCCTTTTTCTATTTCCAGAGGTTTGTGACAAGGGGATCCCTTATCCCCTTACCTCTTCATCCTTAGGGATAAAGAATTGGGTAGAGTACTTAAGGACTACGTCTCTAATGGTGGCATTCATGGATTGACTATTGCTCAGAGTATGGACCCTCAAACCCATCTTCAATTTAATTATGATACAACTTTCTTCAATTTGTTGATGATATGACTTTGTTGGGTGTTGCTAAGATTTAGGAGGCTATCAATCTCAAGAAATCCTTGGATATCTATTTGGTTGCTTTTGGTCAACAAATTAATGAGGATAAGTCTAATATCTTTTTCTTTAATACCCCTTAAGTATCCAACAATAGGCCATTAAGGGCATGGTTCGGTGGTTAAGTCGCTTGATTGTAGTGGTGGCCACCAGGGTTCAAGCCCCCACTGGGCCAACGAGCTCGTAGGCTTTACGCCTTCACTAGGCCAACAAGTTCACAAGCTTTACATCTTCACTGGGCCAACGAGCTCATGGGTTTGAACTTGTAGCATTATGGTCCCCCGTGTTGTGGCCTCACTGGTTCATAGCTCTGGGCAAAAGTGTTCCATGGAGCCAGAGGCCATGTCACACCAGTGTCACTAGTCACGTTAAGAAGTTTACCAGGCGCATTATCTTTTTAAAAAAGTATCCAACAACAAATTATTCTTATTATCTACTTCAAAATTGGGCAACTTTAGTTTGATTATCTTTGAATCCCCTTATCTATTGCTAGTCCCAAGAGGGATCAATGGAAAAATATAATTGATAGATATAGAATGAAGGTTGAACATTGGACTTTTTGTTGGTTGTCCTTTGTTGGCCACCTTACTCTACTAAAGTTTGTTCTTCAATCCTTTCCAATCTACAAGTTCCTCTTTTTATCTACTCCCAAAAGCATCCTTAATGAGTTCGATGCTCCTTCTAGGAAAGTTTTATGGGATAGTAACTTGGACTCTCAAAAATGGGATTTTATTAGCTAGGATCAAGTTTGCAAGCCTAAACAAAATGGTGGTATGGGTATATTCTTAATAGCCAGGCTCTACCTACCAAACTTTATTGGCAATGGTATAAGCATCCAGATCGGCCATGGGCTATAATGCTTAATTTCAAATAATTGGTAGGGGTTCTTGATTTCGAGATCCCAAGGATGGATTTAGTTGGAAAGGCTTAGTTGTTTGGAATACTATTAAGAAAGGAGCTTCTTTGGTCAAGAATAGTCTCTTCTGGATTGTCAAAAATGGGTAGTATGCACTCTTCTGAAATAATACCTAGGATCTTCACCCTACTCCCTCCACAAGAACTAACTTGTGTTTTCAAGTGGGTGGTTTTCCTATTTACATGTATTTTATGTCTTTTTTATAGTTTTTTCTTGTTTCTAAATTTAAATTTAGTTTTAAAACCTAAAACCATAAACCAAACTATATTCATTGAAAATGAAAACCCTAGGACCTATTCTAAACCCTAGAACTAGTTTTAAACTCTAGGAACTTTAAACTATAATTTGTAAACCCTAAATTTAGAGTTTAGGGCTTGTAACTTGGTTAATTTAATTTAATTTATGATACAATAGAAACCCTAAAAATATGAATTGATCTATCGATCAACATACAATCAATAGGTTGATTGATATTTCTAGGGTTCAGGGAACTTGTGATTCATTTAAATGTTGATTTAATTTAGTTTACAATACAATAAAAATTAGAGGTTAATTAAATTTAATTTATGATACAATATCTAAACCCTATATATATAAAACAAAACATGAAACAAAAGAAAAAAAAATGGACAAAAATAATTTAAACAAAACAAAAACAATGCTCACTAGCATTAGTCTCTTTGCACTAGACAAGATCTTGATGAATCAATTACAAACAAGAGTTTCTCTACACAGATGTAAGATAACCTTGGGAATTATTTCTCCATTGTGAAGGGGTTCAAAAAATTCATTTCCCAACTTATCATGATGCTATGGATAGCACTTTATGCATTGCCTAGGTAGCTATTAAAAGTGGTAGGTAAGCATATGGTTTCATTTTAAATTAATATGGAAAGAAACTTGAAATAACATCCCACAAAACAAGCATAAAGTGTTTAAAATACAAAATTCATGTCACCAAAACTTCATAGTGAATTCCCTTTTCTATTAGTAGTGAAGGTAATATAGAAACAAGCACAACATCCTGCCTTCACAACACAATCCTCACTTATATTGAAAATTTCATAAGCCTAGGGAGAATTGTATATCCATCTATAGAAATTATAATAGGTCCCTTATTACAATTTAAAAAAAAATAAAAATTCATTATTAAGATGTTAAATTTAGAGTTTTGATATAATATGTCACTTATAGTGGTGAAATACACACTCAATAAAAGGGCAATAATGTCAAGTTTTGTCAACCTCCAAGCACTATGAATTCTAACAAAAAATAGTTTTACTAGTGAGATTGTGTCCAATTGGAGACTATGACCACAAAGATTTCATAGAAAAGACAACACTTATGTGAATTGTCAAGGACACAACTATCAATAATCAAGGTTTTAACTGTCTAATTAATTCACTATTTATTTAATAATAAATGCGATCTTTTTAGCCCTTGTGTTTACCATTAATCTATCATAAAATTACTCTAGGATCTCCCTGCATGTGTCAAGTGAAATTTAGGCCATTCAAGTGTTTTTTTAGCCTCAAGGGATTTTAATTAGAATTTAAGGGGCCAATGTTTAGTACCTCACCAACTATCCTTTCATTTCCATTATAGGTAGTTTTCTAGAGGTGCAATTTGTAAAATTTTAATATATTTGGCTTGTGCATTGAGGTCTAAAGAGCATTAGGGATCTTCCTAAATCTTGGACATTAGTCATAGAGATCATATTTTCTATAATTATTTGATAATTCAAGCTAAACAAACTAAAATACTCTAAATACTCATCAACTTGCTTATGGGATCTAAATACTCTTTCACTCCACGTATCTATATGTAGCAAGTTAACATTAGATTTTAAAAATATAAAAATGACCTTTGATATGCTATTTATACCTCAACTTATATTCATCCTAAGTAAGTGCATTGAAATGGGGGACAAAAAGGGGGTCAAAAGTTGCCACTTTTTTCCTTAAATCAACTAAACCTAAACTTGGATGAGTAATTTCAGATGCATGCACTCAAAATTTGAAGATATGACAAGAACAAGAATTGCAGTACTTTGAATCTAGTTTCTAAACTACTAAAGTTTTTAAAAAATAGTTAAGATTAAGAGGGTGAAATGTTTTGTGTGCACACACAAGTACATGTTTTTCTCACTAAAAAATAATAGTGTCTGGTGTGCACTCCCCCCCCTTTTTTTTGTTGTTGCATTTAGTATTTTTAAAAATTAGTTGGCAGAAATATAGTTAAGAGTGAGTACTACAAGTTTTGTATTCTTTTATATTTTTTTATTAGTTTTTTTTATGTGATTTTTCAAAGTGGATGCATCCTAAAAATTGTATCACGACTTGCACAAAAATAATTGAAAATGTAAATTTTTTTAATGTGTAAAGAATGAAGCGTAGAACAATCCTATATAATTTTTTTTTAAATTTCAATGAGTGAATCAAAAGTTATAAAAAAAAATCAATACATATGTGATTGAGGAATATGAAGACACCATTTAAATAAAATAAAAATAAATACCTTAACTTATTCAAAATATTAAAAAGATTATATGGTTAGAAAGCTAAAAAATCGCTCATCATTTTGGTGGTGGTTTTATCAAATTTTGTTATAAAATGAATAAATATGATGGCATTTAAGTTTAAAAATGTTCTTGACTATGAAAAGCATGTCTTTGTGAGGTATTTTAGAGGTCCAATCCTTAGTCTTGGTTGTCCAAGCCTAAAAAGGCAGGGTAAAATTTTGAAAAAATATATAATGTGATCATGTTATATTGTTAACAAATAAAAAATTAAAAAAAATCATTTTTTTATTTTTTATTTTTTATTTTTATTTATTGCTTAAAAAATGTGAATGTGTTTTTAAATGCAAAATGTAATCATGTTTTATAACTACAAAAGATGATCGCATTTTTTAAAGCACAAAATGCAATCACATTATGGCTTGTTATTTACCAAGCCATAATGTGGCTTTGTTATGTAAATTTAAAATAATGCAATCATGTTATTGAGAAAATTAGCTATTTGGTCATTTTTTGTCCCCCATTTTGGTGCACTTGCCCTCCTGCATCTTTATTTTTTTGTCAAATACACATCCTTGTAGATATGATTGAACCTATGATTATTCCCCTTATCTCTCAAAATTGTTCAAGTATTGGGGGTCTAGTTCCATATTAGAATGTAGCTCAGGAATTCAAGAATGCAAAGATAGAAAATATTAGAATTAAATAGGATTGTTATGTATTATTCTAAACCATGCATTTATATATTTGTAAGTTTTAAATGTATAATTATTTTAAACATGTGTATTACATTATGTTTAAATGTTTAAATGCATGTATTGTTATGTTTAAATGTATTTAAAACCATGTATTTATATATTTGCAAGTTTTAAATGTATAAATATTTTAAACGCATGTATTGTTATGTAATTAAGTGCTTAAATGTATTGTTATGTAATGCATTATTTTAAACCATGTATTTATATTTTTCCAAGTTTCAAGTGTATAAATTTTGTGCATTTAACTTTTCAATGTACAAGTAATTCAATTTATATTTCTTTTTTGTAATTGTAGCTCTAGTTTAGGTACTCATACATGGATCAGTTACCATAATATGAGTTTTTATTAGAATAAGTTTTACAAAATCAACACCAACATAAAAACTCACCACCCCAAAACTGCCCCAACCATCCCCCACCTAAAACCCCCAAAAGCCCCCCACCCCCAAAATGCCCCCAAAACATGAACATGCAAAATCCCCCGCCCCCTCCATCTAATGAGGCTCGCTTGAAGCAACTATAAATGAAAACATAACCACATTATAGGAAAAAATGTTTTTATCCAAAATGAGCCGAATATGCCCCCACATGTTGCATGGTTTGCATCTTCGATGCAAACCATTATTGATTCCATTATCTATTGACTAATGCATATCTAGATAGATTTCATCTTTAGAGGCAAGAGAGGAGGCAATTCTATTTAGATGGATTTTTGTGTAGACATATCCTTGATTTACATATTCCCAAACATACCATAGGCTCGTATTTTATTGACCCTTCGACAAACCAACCCATCACTCCAAATAAAAAAAGAATTTCATTGAAATTGTTAGGATTAAGGTGTCATCAACCTTGTAAATCCTATGTAATTAATTACTCCTAATATTATTTGTAAATCATCCATAAGTGATGAAAGGTTTCACTAGCAGTGATCTTGTTTTAGCCACATGCTTATATGCGGTCCCCGATGCTAATTCATCTGCGATGGTGGGTCACAAAGGGGTTTCCCCCTTGCGAGGGGTCTGAGGGGATCATCCCCCCAGTGGGGGGATCCGGGGGCCACGTGCCTCGACAAGGGCTCAGGGGCAGTGCCCCTGGAGCCAAAATTTATCATTGTAAATCTAGACTATTTGTCATTAGGTCACAAATCTGACGGTCGATATTATGTCAGTTTTCTTGCCCTAGAAGACAACCCCCTTTTATAAGGATATTTATACTACATTTTTAGTAGAGTTGAGAGTAATAGGCATCGTTGGATTGAAGACTGAAGAAGAAGTGCATGTATTGTAATCTCATATTTGAAGATAATACAACTTGGAGCCTCTTTTCTTGGTGGAGTTTTTTACCTAAAAGGGTTTTCTCCATGTTACATACTGTGTTATGTGTTCAGTTCTTAATGCATGTTATTTCTATGTAGTGGGTTTATTTATGTTGCAATCTCCATTTATTCTACATTATTTAGAGGACATTAATAAGGTTTGAATTAGATTTCTGGTGTGTGGTTTGCACCTTCATTTCTAACATAAATGGTGTAGGCATTCTCAAATAGTAGAAAACTTTTTGGGAGTGGTGGTGGATGGTCTTTGACCATCCACTGCATGCGAATTTTGAGGTACCTTTATATTTTTTGAGAAAATTATGGGTAAAGTTTGAAATGGGTTTAAAGTCCAACTATTTTAACATCAAATCATTCTAGTGTGTTGTGATGGCATGCCACAACATAGACTAGGGGCACATGTTTGTCCAAATCGACGTGTGCCCCCTCCATCGATTATTGCTCCTTCTTCATTTGTTATTTGTGCAGCCATTCACCAGCAGGTAGTGGTCTCAACATTAGGAGCATTGAGTATGATCTTAGGAAACTTAATTGATCAAGCTACCCACATAGAAACTGAAGTCAGTGTTAGAGAGATTGGAGGAGATGGTGTCACTCCTAGCACCTCATGCATGTCAACACCATTGTGATCTTCACCCCTTTTTGTCAAAATTGCAATCACCCATGTTTTGGTCTTGTTCATGCATCCACTGTGGGGGCTAAAACAAGGCTACAATAGAGGTATGACACATTTTATGTACTTGATAATATACATATTAAATTTAATAAATAAAGATATATTTTAAAATATCAATTATCAATTTATTTAATAAATTTTATATATTGTGTTGTTTGGTGCAAATGACTGGCTTGACCACAACATCTCAGTTAGACCATTTGGTTTTGACAGTTGTACAAATCAACACACCTTATACAGTAGACCAATAAATTTCCCTTAACTATCTAGAGTTCATTAAGTATGTTTAATTAGTTTCTTAAAATTAGATACATTTTAATAATTGTATAATAATTTGAAAATGTGATTCATTTGTATAGCATCTAGGAGGTCACAACACTTCCATGTTGGACCAACTAGAAGGGGTGGTAAATGCTCCTCTAGCATCAGCTACTATGCCTGAGTAATACCTGGTGTGTAGTTAAAAATTACATTTTTAGTTTAAATTCACTTAATGTGTAATTTCATGATTTTAAATTTATCAAGTTGAAAATATATATACATGTACATATATGCAGGATGATAGAACTATTGGGGTAGCAACAATCCTACCACCGATGAGCTTGGACAAATTCATGAGTCATCTCTAGCATTTCAATTCCTACTAGCAAATCCTATGCAATTTCTAGGTTTTTTTATGGTTGTATTCTGTAAATACTCTAGCCTAATTCTTGTTTTATTTAAATATAGGAATTAGTAATTGAGACTTTTAGTACACAATTAATATCTATACCAAGGTAGCAGGAGGTAGGAGATGATGAGCACCATGAGGTATGCATGCACACAGGGCTAGGTTTAAATACTTAATTTCATGGTTTTGTTTTAAATATTTGATTTAAATAATATGCATGCAATTTTGACATTAATTGATTTGAAGCTTCTTTTTCTTATATAGTGTGATCCACCATCTATTTCATGTGGAACCAAGAGGCCTCTTCAAATTGATGATGATAAAACTTAGAGTGTAATGTTGCATTATTTCATGGACTCTGACATTTATTTCATGGACTATGAGTATCTGAGTATTTACTTCATCGTTTGTGACTATTTGAGTATTTATTTCATAGACTGTGACTATTTTAGTATTTTGTCATAGACTTTTTCAGTATTTATCTCATAGACTATTTCAGTATCTATTTCATAGACTTTTTCAATATTTATTTCATAGACTATTTTAGTATTTATTGAATGGACTATGTATGTATATGTTTTAATTTCATAGACTATTTACTTAAAATCACACATTTAATTGTAAAATTGCAAGTCCTAATTCTAATTATAAGATGAAATTACAACTACATATCCTAATTACAAGTCCTAATTCTAATTTTAAGTCAAAATTACAATTTCATGTCCTAATTGGAAGTCCTAATTCTAATGTGACAGTTAAAATTACAATTAAGCATTAAAGACCTAATTGCAAGCCTTAATTACAATTCTAAGATGAAATTAGAATCGCATGTCCTAATTGCAAGTATTAACTACAACTACGAATTTCGTGTCTTAATTAAAATCCTAATTTCATGTCCTAATTACAAGTCTTAATTAATTGTGATAAAACAAAAGTTACATGGAAAAAATTACTACTTGTTTAGTATACTTGTATAGTGAATTATAAGTATGATTTTGAAATAAAAAAATAGTGACATGGTGAATTGTGACAAGTTAATTAAGAATTCCACATCTTAATTAAAGTCCCAATTTCAAGTCTTAATTAATTGTGATAAGACAAAAGTTACATGGAAAAAATTACTACTTGTTTGGTATACTTGTATAGTGAATTAAAGTATGAATTTGAAATAGAAAAATGGTGACATGATAAATTGTGACAAGTTAATTAAGAATTTCATGTCTTAATTAGAGTCCTAATTCCATGTTCTAATTGCAAGTCTTAATTACAGTTACAAGTGTTAATTAATTGTGATAAGATAAAAGTTACATGGAAAAAATTACTACTTGTTTGGTATACTTGTATAGTGAATTATAAGTATGAGTTTGAAATAGAAAAAGAGCAACATGGTGAATTGTGACATAAATACTTGAATGTGAAACTCTAGAGTAAATTATATTGCTTAATATCTTTTATTTCAAGTTTTAGACTTAATTATAGTTTATCCATGATGTTTAAGGGTAAATTTCAATGATCTAAATAGAATGGACATGGTCAAAGAGATGTATTATGTAAGAATAAACACTAGTGCATTCTAATATTTTTATCTAAATTTGGGACAACAATTGATATTGTATTATTAATTAAAAATGTCAAGTTATTGATATTTACATTGTGACAATGGTCGATATCCTTGAATAAGTTAATTAAGAAAAAAATATGAATGGGCAAAAAATGTCTTTATTGTGATGGGCAAGGCTCTTTGGACTATCATTTTAATCATTCTAATTTTAAACATCATCTATAAAGAGTTAAACTAAATTACAATAAATGTTATCAAAGAACCAACAATACCATTATAACATTCTAGAAGTTTGAAAATTACAATTATAGGAGTACTAATTCTAAGTCAAAATATATAGTCAAAAATACAATTACATGAGTCATATTCTAAGTTCTAGACTCCTAGATTATAGTAAATTGTAGAATATAAAATTTCTTGATTTCAAGTGATGTCATGACACATAGAATGTACAAGTAGTGACAATCATTTCATCTAGTTGTAGAAGACCTAAAACAAAAATGATAAAAAGTATAATGATCAAGTAAATATGCATATAATCAGTGCAAGTAAATAAATTAACTATAAATACATGAATCCTAACTATAAGCTAGGTGAGAAAATTACAATAAATCAAGTTGGAAAATTACAATAGAAATTCCTTACATTCAAGAGATGCCTAGCATAGGAAAATCTAATATCTTGTCACACGTTCAATGCACAAGTAGTGTCAATCATACCAACTAGTTGTAGGAGACCTAAAAAAAAATGATAAAAAGTATAATAAACATAGGAGCACAAAGCCAAAAAATAAATATTTATCTACAAAAAAGAGTGAAATTTTCTATTGTGACATGTTTGATAGTTAAAGGGATGGATTAAGGAGAGTTAAGGCGATGACTTAAGGAGACACTAAACCAATTACTAATTGGCTAAGGGCATGGAAATAATTATCAATCCACTATAAATTTACTTAATCTTATATAAGTTACTAAACCAAATACCAAAGTTATTAAAGTAAATTAAACTTACCTAATTTTTGAAACGTAGTTAGCGGATGGCTTAAGGGGAGTTAAGAGGATGGCTTAAGGGGGCATGCAATCAATTAATAATTTTATAAGGGTGTTCTAGTAAATTAATTAACTATAAATCTACTTAATCCTAAACTCACATCCTAGACCAAATTCCAAAGTTATTAAACTAAATTGTACTTAATTTATGGAACATAGCTAGGGGATGGCTTAAGAGGAGATGCAATCAATTACTATTTTGCTAAGGGTATGCTATTAAATAAATTAACTATAAATCTACTTAATCCTAAACTCATGTCCTAGACCAAATTCCAAATTTATTAAACTAAATCATACCTACCTAATTTATGGAACATAGCTAGCGGATGGTTTAAGGGGAGTTAAGAGGATGGCTTAAGGGAACATGAAATCACTTAATAATTTTCTTAGGGCATTATAGTAAATTAGTTAACTATCAAGTAAATATATACAACTATACATTAGTTAAAAAATAAAGATTAAAAGTTTAAAATTTCTACATACAAGACAAACCATTTAAAAATTTTACTGCATTGTACCATCTACATCCTCTCTTTTTTGTAGGACATCTATAATTGTCTCATGCTCTTCCATAGAAAGTGTCCATAACTCTTTTGTAATAGGTTTCCCTTGATATGTCACTAATTGTATATTTGTTGCCACAACCAAATATGAATAGTGCACAATTTTCTTATGTATTTCATAATCTTCAAATGTAGGTATAATATTCTTTCTTATTAGATGTTTTCATAGCCAAGTGCCAACAATAACCATAGAACCTTTTGGATACTCGAAGTATCATCATGTACTCTAGAATGTAACAACTTATGTTTTGTTTCAACACATCAAGCAAACCAATACTATGTTTCATCTTCATTACCATCAGATGCAACAACAACATACACGTCCTACAAAAAACTTACAAATTCAATATAGTAAGACATGATATATAATTCAGAAAAAATACATGCATGTATAGAATTATAGATTACAAAATAATGTAATGAAACTAGATATTGAATTAATGTACCTTCTTGTACAAGGTCTCAAACATAATCATAGGTATATGATGCAAACAATTGATTATCCTCTTTGAACATTGTCTCATGTCGATAATGTGTTTGTATAGATGTTAGGGATCTATGTTTCCATCCTTCAACCCATTCTGTATTTTCACATGCTTCCCACTCACCTCTAATACAAAATTGCCAAAAATAGGCAAGCCCCCTAGTCCACATAGTCCATGTTCTTGCATTTGAACTCTTGAACGAGTGTCATTTTGCTGATCCACTAATTGTCTCACAATCATATTGGAGAAGAATGTCTTATTCTTCAACTAACTAAAAGAATTGTAAAACTTTAGATTTTCCACTTGATCCTGTAGACAATTATGCATTACAACATTCCACAATTGTACATGCATCTTTAAACTTTGTTGCATCCATAAATTTTAGTTGCTTCCTCTTTTAACACATGCTCTAGCTCTATTTTCTCTCATTTACCATGCCCAGCTTCGAAGAAATTCCACATATGTTGGATATTGTTTTCTTTATGGGCCCTACATAGCCAATAAAACATTCAAGCATTTTTTAATTGTCTTGTATAATTATCTAACCATATGATATGTTGTCATCTAGATTTCTCTTTAGTTTAAATTGTCATAAAATACTTTCAAACAATAATACACAAACTCTGATGAATGTAACAAGTTACCACTCAAATAGAAATGGTACCCCTCAAAAAAATTGTCATCTTTTGTACTAGATCTGCATGTATGTATACAATATGAACAAAGACAACCATCTATATTGAATTATAATATTGAGACTGAATCGCCCCTTGTGGAGCAAAAGTATATCTTTCTACAAAGTCAATCACTAAAAGTATAGTTCCAGTTGGAAATGTGTTTTTACATATGTAAAAATGTTCATCAAGTCACCAATCATATTGAGAGTGTTTCACATATTTGTACACAATCTTATTCTTGAATTCTATGATGAATACATGGACAGTAATTTGTCATATGACTAACTCACAACAATTTCTAAATTTTCCATCATTTAATGGATATTGAACACTATTGAACCTCTTCACATCCACTAATTGTTGTCCAAAATCATGTGAACTACTTTCATGCATGCATTCTCCTAACAATGAAAGGTTACCCCATCTCTTGCATTGTCTAGAAATACACTTTTGAATAAAATAATTGTTAATCAAGTGTTTCACAAAGTAAACTTGTTATAAACTCCTTAATTGTTATAGGTGGCATATTAATACCACATTCCTACATAATTTGGTTAGTATGTAAAATATAATGTAGATGTTGAAAAACATCATAATAATAATGGAATTGCACATGAGTTTTACAACAACAAGATATTTGTTGTTTATTAATTTTGACATATCAAGGTTTACATTTCTCAAATGATCCTTGACTTATGCTAAAAAATTATAATTGAATCATCTTGATTTTTTATATATAATTTTATTTGATTCATGTCTAATAGATGTTTTGGATGAGGATCACACTTTTTTGACCCCACTCTTAATTTCAAAACGTCTCTAGTATTAGACGACATCCTTGTATTATCGTGCCAATATTTTTCAATTAAAGACCCAACTTCATTATTTAATTTCATGTCATACCTTGGTAGTCTACTACTAAAAGCCCAACATTGGTTAATTGGATCATCTTCTATACTTACTCTTTTCTTTACTTCTCTTCTCAAGAGTTTTAGCATTTACATTTAAAAATCCATTGTCTTACTTATCATTCTTTTGCTCAAAACTAATTTTATTAACTAAAATAGTTATTATTGCTCATTTGTTGCATTTCTATCTTTAAATTGACTTTTTTCCAATAGAATTAATATAATTAGCAACACTAGGCATAACTTGTTTAAGTGATTTATCTTTCTTTTTGGGTTTTACAAATATGCCTAATTTTTTATTGCTTTTTTCCTTTTTGACATTCTAATTAATTGCATTATGAGTTGACATTGAAATCCGAGACTTTTTCTATAAAAATAGTTTATATAATCTATTTGCATGGGTTTATTTTTACTCCAAGATATCTTATCATGAAGATTATCCAATACATTTCTTTCAATTTAAAAATATATATTTTTATTTTCACTCATACAAGGGATTTCATTTTTGTTGTGTTGTTTCTAATAGAATAATTTATATTAACATTGTTATATCCAGTTTATTTTAAACAACTAATATCATTATAATTGAATTCAATTAAAGATTTACCTAGATTTGTTTCTACAATCACCTTTTCCATTTTATTGAACTCTTCCACATTCACCATTTTCATATTCTACATTCACCTCATCCATCTTGATCTCTTCAATGTTATCCTCTTCAATAGTCATTGAATTGGATGCTTTAACATTCTTCATTTCTCAAATTTTTTCTCTCTTATCTCTTTGTCATTTTGCCTCTTTCTCTCGATGTGCCTCAATTTCTTCAGGTGTCATGAGCTTCCTTTTTGTTTACGTTTATTCGATCCCATAATCACCAAAATATCTTGATAAAATTAACAAATGATCTTTAATTTATTTTGAGATGGATTCCTCCTTAAGATTTCTGGAGTACAAGTAGATGTAAATCCTTTGTTCAATATATCACATGTGCTTGAATTCTTTAAAAACAAATTTGCTTGACTCCTCTTAAAAATAGTTCTTGTACTTGATTCCATTTGAAAATGCTCCTTATGATTGAATCCCTTTAAAAAGTGAATATGATATGGCTTTCTAAGAGATTGTAAGAGACACCTGCATAAAAAGAATTGTCGAAATAGTCATTGTCTAGCCATACTTATAAAATGAAAATTTGTAGAGATGTTGTCATAGTACATTTTACTAAAAATAGAGTGATAATGGATATAATAGAAATGGGTATCAATTTATTTTTAGAACTCATACACATTTTAGAACAGGTACCCATTTCTATTTCAACAACGTACCCATTCCTTTTAAGAATGGGTATGTGTTTCAGAGTGGGTACATATTCCATAGAAATTCAAATTTGAAACCCATTATTTTACTTTGGTTTTAGGCTTGGAAGAGGCTTGGAAACCCAACCCTCAACCTTGGACCTACAAGTACAATGTCATGTTAACAACAATAGAAAATATTAACTTTACCAATATGGCTAGTGACTTCTTTTTATAATTTTTGAATCAAATTAAAACCAATTACATATGACAACATCTACTTTTCAAATATGTAATTTTTTTATTATTTGACATATTTTTCTATTTATTAATTAATTTTTAAATAAAGGGACTCATAAACTTGAAATGACATATATTACTATTTTTAATAACTTTTCATTTTGAAAGTTTTTTAAAAACAAATTATGTCTAACCAATCTAGACATCATTCTCTACATGATGAAAAGTAATAATGTTACAATTAGTTTAGCTCAAATTATATTGGTCATACATGAGAGGTTTTAAAAACACAAATTAGGGTTGTGAAAGGGGTTGTGCTTAAATGGCAAGGCCATAAGGTTCTCAAGATGGAGATCCAAGTTTGAATTCCCCAAGTAACACCTATAGTTGAAACTCCAAGTTGTGGCTCTTGGACTTCCATTGTGGCTTCTATTTTGAATAAGTAAATATAAGTTGAATATGTGGATGGGGAGGAGGACCCCCTTATGACCTCCATTGGAGTGGGCTAGCCTAAATATCCTCACAATTTACGAATTAAAAAAAAAATTAGGGCCAATAAAAAGTAATTAAAAAATTATTTATCAAAAATCACAAAAAATATTCTGACCAAACTTTAGCATCATATACATCTTTTCATAAAAGGAATTATAAAAATATTTTTATTTAGGTCAAATTATGTTGGTTGTGCATGTGCATGTTTTGGCCCAAAACATACGACTTTAAAAAAGCCATTTTTTGTACATTCAGTATTAGAATAAATTACATATTTGAAAACTAGAAACAAAATCCTACATTTCATATTTTGACATCATATCAATATTTTATGTGTAAGTGCTTCAAATTTTTACTCTAGCTATGAAAAACTTTGATTTTCAGGAAAAAGGCTTCCACTTTTTGGCCAAAAAGTGAACCCAACTTATTGCACTTACCTTTACTTTTCTCTTCTTGGGGAACTAGGCCCATCATACCATGCAACCGAAGGGGGATATGGAGGTCATTCTCATGAATAATGGTTATTTTTGTGATCTTTTTCAAAATGGTTGATCACAATATATCTTTCAAAGGAGACCCTTACTTACCATGTGGGATTTGAGCCAGTGGAAAAGATCCCCTCACAAATTTTGGTTTGGATTCATCTCTTTTGGCTTCCCATGGAGTTCTAGCAATTTGACATCCTTCAATCCATTGTTGTAATTCTCAACAAACTGGTGGGTTCCTTGCATCTTATGCCAGAAAAGAAGGTAACTACTTATGCTCACATTTGTGTTCAAATTAATCTTAGCAAGTCTCTTCTTAATTCCCTATAAATCAGATTGGGAAACATGTAGTGGATTCAACAAATTGACTATGAAGCCTTCCCTTTTGATGTTGGCTATGTCATGCTTATAGACACTTACAAAGGGACTATTCACATAGAGTTACAACTGCCTCCCAACCACCACTAAATAACATTACATCAAGATCAAAAGAAAAAGGGAAATCCCTAGGCCATGTAGATTGTTTAGACTTGGAGGCATTCATGCCTGTGAAATCTTGTAATAAATAGAGGAAAACAACAAAATCAATAGAAGGGAAACTTATCAAGAGGGGAGTTCAATAACAGATTTGAGGTTCTAGAGAATTTTGTGGAACCAAAGCCTTCTATGATTGAATAACCTCCAATGATCCAAAAGCCTGACATTGGTGGTCTAGTTGCTCCTTTCTTCCCAAAAAAAGCACTCATGGCTCCATAATTTTAGGTACCCCTAAATGAGAGTATTCCTACCTCCCCTTGTCGCATGGAGGATGTTGTTAGGCTTCATGAAGTTGATAATGTGAATATCACTATGTAACAACATCTCAGATTTTGTGATGCTAAAGGGATCTCTAGCCTATGGATCAAAAGATGAATTGAAGAAGAAAGCACCTCCTCTCCTAGGCCTTCATCAAAATAATCTCAAAAGAACTCTTTAGAAAAGATTTCGAAAGTTGGAAGGAAATGAGATTAGGAAAAGGTGAAACGTATTGGGGAGACTTTGGTAGAATCTAGTGTCATTCACACACTAGATATTCACTTCTCTAATCTCCACAAATGATTATAATTTCTTGGAATACTAGGGGTTTAGGTAGCTCACCCATGAAAAGGTTTTAAGTGATCTTATCTGAGATCTTCATATAGATATAATTTTCCTTCAAGAAATGAATCTATCAATAGAGGAAATGACCTCTTTATCCTCTAAGCTTTGGAAAGGTACCCAATGTCAATGTATTGGGGCTAAAGGATCCTTAGTGTATTGGCTTGTTTATGGAATCCTTGCCATATCATTCCTTCTCTTTGGATTACTAACAAGCATTCTCTATCCTTACTTGGTTCCTCCTTTGAATGTAAAAAATCCATTATTTTCACAAATGTTTGTGCTCCTACAAATTTTCACGGTAAGAACTTTGTTTGGGTTCATATCAAATTTGTTCATTCTCAATTTGGATGAAAATCTAAGATGTTCTAATTAGTTAGATCCTTCCTCTTCCTTACTAAGAGAAAAATTGCCTTTTCTTAATCTTGTTGATGTTAAATCAAGACCTGGTCTTGTTACTTGGAGTAATTGAAGGTGTAGACAAGCTTCTATCTCAAAGCACCTTGATAGATTCTTGGTTTCTAATTGTTGGCTTGGTGACTATTTGGTCGCTTCTTCAAATATTATGATTAGAAAAGATCAAATCACTAGCCTATCAAGTTCTCTTCCTTTCTTTTCTCCCAAGCCAAAAAGCCTCGCTTCAAGTTTCAACTAATGTGGCTTAGAGATCAGATGATTTAGGATGCATTGGCACCTAGTGGTTGGAGGGGAAGCCCCCTTTTGGTATTGCTATGTACTCTTTCTTCAAAATACTTCAATTCGTGAAGTATAAACTCAAACCTTGGAAAAGATCTCATTTTGAGAATGTTTCTAAGAGACAAAAGAAGGTGCAAGAGGAGTTGGATACTATCACCTTTCAAATTAAGGAAGACAACATGACTAGAGATTGTCTTCTTAAGGAATCTTACCTCTCTAAAGAGTTGAATGAATGGCTACTTAGGGAGGAGACTTTTGCATAAGAGAAATCAAGAATTGGGTGGTTTGATTAGGAGGTCAGGAATACCTTCCTTTTTCACAATTTTGTCAAAGCTAGGAGAAGTGGGAACATCCTATCCAACCTCACCTCTACCTAAGGGATCCAATTGTCATCCTTTCATGATTTAAGTGGGGAAGCAATTCATCATTTTTCCTCTCTTTTCCAAGAAAGTGACCCTCTAGCCAAGAAGGATGAGCAAGTCATTTTGGATTGCATACCTCCTCTTTTTATTATTGATATGAAAAACTCACTTGTGTGTCCCATCTCTCTTGAGGAGCTAGACTATGTGGTTTTTCAGATGAAGAAAGGTAAGACTCCTGGCCCAAAAGGTTATCCTATTGAATTATTTCAATAACTTTGGGATATCTTAAAGCTTGAGCTTTTAGAAGTGGTTTGAGAATCTTAGGCTAATAAGCAAATGCTCAAAGCACTTAATATCATCTTCTTGGCCCTGATTCCTAAAAAGAAGGGTATTGAATCTTTTAGTTTATTTCATCCTATTGCTCTATGAAATGTTACTTACAAGATCATCACCAAACTCATTACGGGTCACTTGAAACAAATTATGGCTTCTATCATCTCTCCTAAGCAAGGGGATTTTGTAAAGGGGTGTCAAATCCTTGATGGTATTGTTATGGACATTGAGGCCATTCACTCTATGTCTCACACAAAGGAGAAAGCTATGTTTACCAAGTTGGATATGTCTAAGGCTTATGACATGGTTTGATGGTCTTTTCTTAGGAATACTTGATGGGTTTAAATATTGGCCTCTTTTATGTTGTTTTTATACGCTTTCAGACCTTTTCCACATGATCTTCTAGATACTTTTCAAACATTACCATCATGATATACTATCTTCTTATATACTTTGCAAGACCTTGAACCTATTTTGTTAATATGGAATGTGGTGATGGTATTTATCAATTGAATGATCTGAACATGAGTATGCATGTAATATAGATGAGATTATATGATTTAATTATGAAGGTTATTTGCGTGCATATGTTTTGTGGATTAACCCCTATGCAGCGACAAGCACATGGCATCAAGGAGAGAAGAATTTGTAGCAAGTCGCAGAACAGGAGAATTAAAGGAAGTTGAAGTCAAGCCGCCAAAAGTTGGAAGTTGAACGTGAACCATTATGGGAAGGAATAAATGCAGAAGGGGTAGACTTGTTCCAAATGTAGCTTGTGTGTTTTTCATATTAGCCATTGCAAAGGAATTCTTATTTGAATAAGATTCTTCTTATTCTATTCAGTTATAATTAATAAATTAATCTTAACTCCATATCTTAATATCTAGGAATGGATTAATGATTGTAGTTAGTTGGTAGTTGGATAAGACTCTCCTATTTTTGAATAAGTTAAGGGATGAGATCAGAGTCAAGTTAGTTACTTCATTATCTAGTTACTTGGTTGTTTTATTCAATATTAGAAGCTCCAAATCTTGCTTTTGTTAAAAATGCAATTATTGAATACAATCTAAAAAGAGATTATATTTATGATGAAATGAATGGAACTATGTGTTATGTGGATGCATGGGTATCTGAGTTAGATTTCATTTCTAGCCAAGTGAGTCAATCCCCTAAGCTGGCCACCCAAGGTACTGATCTTCACTTCATTCATTTTCATATTCATTTATGCATTCTTGTTGAAGCTATTTTCGATTAGTTTATAAATGCATTGTGAGTTAATTAGAATACTTCAATTGTTAATTACAGTAGTTGCAGTTCATGAACAAATGTATACTTTGTCCATCTTAACTCCTTCAGAGGTTAGCATTAGCTTTCTTATCATTTTGAATGGTTTTGGATTAGTTATGTATTTTCCTATTGTTAGGAGTTATCTACAACTTATGCTGAAGGTACCAATAGCCACTAGATTCTGTAACTATTTTTACTGTTCTTGCATTTCTGAGAATTCCAACAAAGTAGAATAATCTGAGTAGGTTTGGATAAGATAGTTTAGGAGAATACGAGCCCATGAAGGCACATACAGTGCAGTGCCATCATAAGCTTACGCTCCTTGGTTGATAATTTAATGTGGGAGTACAATGTCAAGTGGACTGTTTAAATAGGTTTACCACTGAATTATGTTAAGTCTAGAACGCATTAGTTTTCCTCTGCATTTTTGGCACCATTGTCGGGGATGGTGCTACCTTCATAGGCTAATTTTACATGTTTTCATAAGTTAAATTTTGATTCCAACATTAGGGTTGGTAGATTCACTTTTCAAGAAACACCAAAAATTGTACTAACATTGTGCAGGACAGTTGATATACAAAGCTAAATCCACTGTATGCGGAGGTAGAGAGACAACTGAGGCAGATTCCTCCCTTCAAATTATAAAGACAGAGAAGATACTGCTGACTTTATCAATTACACAGTAGGAATTGCTGAGGGAGAAGGACTTGTTCTTACATCTTCATCAACACCTTCTACATCTTCATCAGCTTCTTCCACAACTATAGAAGGGACCTTTAGAACCATGGCAGATGCTGCGGTGGAGGATCTACCAGAGCAAGCAACTTTTGAGTTCCCTATCATTGATCAGGAGAGGGGTACAGTGCTGAAGAACATTCCACCTTCAACATTACTAGTCTTCTATGGCCTAGTGACAGAGGACCCAGATACGTTTTTGTTTGAGTTTGATATCCTATGTAGGAGCTATGACTACACTTTAGATGCTCACAGGCTTAAACTCTTTCCTGCCACTCTCAAGGCGGCCTTGAGATGGTTTATGGGGCTAGGAAAAGATGTCATTGTAGACTAGGATATAATGAAGGAGAAATTCTTGGAGAAATACCAAGATTACTACAAAGGACATGACAGGAGGAGAGATGGCATCTTCAGGATGTCACAAAAAGAGGAGGAGCCATTGGAAGAATATGTTGAAAGATTCCAGTTTGCTTTGAAGAAAAACCCCTAAAAAAAATTGTCTAAAGAATCACTGAAGTTGGTGTTTTTGAGAGGGGTTAAGGATGATTGCATGGATGCCCTGAATCTCATTGGCCAAGGTGATATTTCTCAATTACCTTTTGAATCAATTTGTAAGGTTTGCAGAAATTATTCAAGAACTTTCACTAGACGACCAAGGGGAGGAAGGACATCCATTACAAATAAAGAAACCAATGGGGTTTCAAGAGTGGAAATCAGTAACTTGTTGTCCAACATGAAAGAGGATATCATCAACCATATGGCCACACAGCTGGACACTCTTCACATCAAGAAGAAACAAGAAGAGGTGGATGCAATGCTTACTAAATATTGTCTCAGTTGTAGGCAAAGGAAGGCCAATTTAAAATGCAAGAGGGTGGCAAGTATCCAGCAAGAGAAGGTTGAAAGGCCAGAATTTCAGCCATTTGAAGGAGAGGACGAACAACTATTCTACATAGCTCAAAGGAGACCTTGGTAGCAAAGACAAGGTATGCCCTCTGATCCACTAAGTTTCAATTCACCCTTTCCTGTTGCAAACCAAAATTTCTCTGCTTGGAATACTCAACCATGGCCTAGTAATCAAAATCTCTGGCGAAACCCACAATGGCCTACTCCACAACCCAATTGGAACCAACAGTAGACAAACCCATGGCCCCAACAAAGTTTCCAAGGTTCCAACTATAACCCCCAGTAGCCTACATAGCAACCTCAATGGCAGCCCCAATGGAACAAGGGCCAACAATGGTAGCAAAGTGCAAATTACCAGCAACCTATGCTTCCATCTCAATCCTAATAGCCATCAATAATGCCTCCATCCACTCTGTTGGTTCCCAAATCTAAGCACATCAAACTCTAAAGATTTGCCACTTCTTATGCTCAAGTTCAACATCAGACTTGGCCAACAAAGACGGGAGATTGTTTGCACTTGTCTCCCCTACACTTTAGGTTCTACCGCACCTAGGGGGTATCCCTCATTCACAACAAAAGATTCATCCTTGACTAACTCAGGCAAAATGCTCTCACATATGGACCAAGTTTTGTAAGATAAACCCAGATTGACAATGTTCTTAGACTATCCCACTGGTTAAATCTGAGAACATGCAACTAAAACCCTACTCCTAAGATTTAAAAGATTACTAATGATGTTCTAATTTTTATTTTTATGGTTGGCTGTAAGACTTGGGTTTTGATTCATAACCTCAATACCAACTCTGACCAGTGCCTATATCAGGGCATGGAGTCACATTGGCATATATGTGTGAATAACTTGCATAAAATGAACTAACAATCAAGTTTCAAGGGGTTAATTAGCATCTGCCTTACAAACACTGCCCAAAATAGAGTATCATGTTAACTCTACTTACATATATCCCTACTCCAATACATTCTTCCCCATACTTAACCCAGAACATTTAATATATCCTTTGAATAGAAGTAGAAGGTTGAATATGCAATATAGAAAGCCTATATTCTATAATCTTAGATAACCCTTAGTTATTAGATTCAAAAGAAGAACACATTCAACCATGGAGACAGCTAACAAAATACATGCATATAGCATTTCTCATTTAAAATCAACATGAAACTAATAAAACTTGTGTAAAGATACATTCAACACACAATTCACTGACTTACATGACAAGAAATGGAGCAACCCAACAGAAATTGTATTTCATTTACTCTTCAAAAATTCCAAGTTTTTCAACAACAACAAAATGAGAGCCCAACAACTTTCTTATAGGCTCAAAGCATGTTGCCCTAAAATTAACTCATTCTAGAGGTAGGTGAGATGTTTTCACATTACAATTTTCCCTCCAAAATACATTGGGAAAAAATATATTATTTCACAATTAAAAGAAGAGAAGAATAAATAATAAACAAATATATTTTAATCTCCCCTTTTAATTTTTGACATTTTTCACCCATCCTCAAAATTGCACGGCGGCTATTGAAGATTCTTTATTCCTCTATGTGCAACTACAATACAAAATCTGAGACCTCTTTTTTCATCTCCTTCATAGCAATTTGCCTCAGAAACATCATCATAGCAGCACCCAATTCTGATTTTTGCCCAAACCAAACATCTCTGGGTCATTTTTCATGAAACAGGGGCATTTCTCATCATTCCGGTAGCCAAAATTTGAAACAAATGAGCAAAAAACCTCCACCAATGCATGAGAAATGGTCATGAGAATATTTTGCAGCCTGAAACAACATATTTGAGCCAAAAAATGCCCTGAGACCAAAAAATTTGATCAATCATTTTCAGCCTGCACAAAATCCGCTTGAGAAGCTCAAATCTGTTGAAAATGACCTCATAAACCAAGGAAATTTGTCATTTTCATTTGCAGAAGAGGGAAGAGGGCAAAAAATTCCTTGTGATGGGACTTTTGCACCATCACAGGTGTTTGGAGCTGCATAGGAAGCTCTGTGCGATGGTGCGATAAGCACCAAAAATCATTCCTTTTCCTTTATAAACTTTACTCTAAAGTTTAATATGCCTTCTTCCTTTTAATATTTAACTTTCATTTATCACATTCAAAATTCTTTTATATATTTTAAAATGCTATTTAATATTATCCTTTAATTATATGCATTTTAAACTTTAGACTTTAGGCAAAATTTGAATTTCCTTCGACGGGCACATGGCGTTTTTCCATTGCGGGCAAACTGGATGTCAGATGGTCATGAATATTTGCACAGAAGAATTATTAATTATTTAAAACAAACCCATCTCCTTAAAATCTGCTTCGCTGACCAAATTCAGGGACCTGCTTTGTAAACTGACCTGCCGGATGCCTTCGCCGTAGTCGAAAACAATTAAAATGCCTCATATGGACTCTGATTTTAATGAAACTGGAACTGGAGACATTTCAGACCAAATGAAGAAATAGGTTGCCCTCAGAATTGTGAGATTTGAAACTTTTTGGAATGCCAAATTTAGCTCGATCGCAGTCATGAAACAATTAAATACCCCACCAAAACTCGTCCTAGGAGCGCGAAACTGAACAAGCATGTTCCCATATGTTCCAAAAAACACTCCACCAATCGGATTTGTAATATGATGCCTGAGTTGAAAGATTTTAATTGCCAAAGGTGGCCTCTGGGGTAGATTGAGCAGCATATTGACCAAGCCTTCGTCGACATCTTGAAAGAATATTGGTACATCAAATTTGCAAAACTTGAGGGTGCCACCACACTCCTCAAACTAAACCTCCTAGACCTACTCAACTCCTTGCCCAACCTGCACCTAACCCTAACAACAAGCTTGTTCAATAGGCTTATACTAATGAGGTGATGCAATACCCCACCTACAAGGTCGAGGTGAGTAATGTTCATCTCATATTAGGGAAGCAACTTGCGGGCCCTTCATCTCCCCAAATTACAGAACTTGAAGATGAACAACCCACAGAGGAAGCCTCAAATAAGCCATCTTTGGAGCCTAAATCAAGTTAGGACCCTCATACCACTTTACATCCGAAGCCTCCTTTCCCTGAACACTTGGCTATCCAGAAGCAACCAGCACAAGCTGAAACTAACCTTGTAGGCCAGCTAAAAGATATAAGCATAAAAATTCTGTTACTCCAAGCTATCAAATATATTCCTATCTATACTAAGACTATTAGAGATCTTTGCATAAAGAAACTAGGAAGGAAGAGAACATACCCAAAGATAGTCCAAGTTTTGGGTAACCTTGCAGACATAATGTTGGGAAATATAACTATCCCAAAATATACAGATCCAAGTGACCCAGTAGTGGATGTAAAAATCAGTGGGACTCTAATTAAGAATACTTTGATAGACTTGGGTGTTGCAATTAATGTAATGACCAAGGAGACAATGTAGATGCTACAGTTAAACAACCTTAGGCCTACTCAAACAGTTTTGCAATTAGCTGATAGATCTACAGTTAAACCTGAAGGAGTTATTGAGGACTTGGTAATTGCATTCGATCCATGGGAATACCCTGTACTACAGCCCAAGGTCAATCTCATTGGTTATCCTCTTATACTAGGCAGACCATGGCTTGCCCCAACAGATGCATTTATAGGTTGCAAGTTAGGAAATATGATCATATCCAATGGGAATGTGACATTGGTCTTATATCCACTAGCCCAACTATACCATGAACTTGAGAAAACTATTTTCCCTACCTTGGATGATGAGGAAAACTATTCACTACAAACCTTGATGATTATTGAATGTAACCCCTTGCTACATATCTAGGATGAAGATAAGCTGATAGCTCACATTATACAAAATGATTGTGGGAGGCACCCGTAGCAGCAAGACTATTTATCCTGTTTGCAGGAGCCCTTGAGAAGTATAATACTCACCGGTTCCCCAAAGGAGGTATCCCAAATATTTCATACTTTATTACCCCAATAATGCTTACCAGTAATACCTAGCCTTGATTTGTTGTCTATACAAGAAATGTCTAAATAATTAGAAATCAAGCCGAGAAAGATGTTGACTATTAATAATGCATTGACTGATGAACATCAACAATCCCTGCACGCAGTGTTGCAGGTACACTCAACAGCATTTGCATGGGATTACAGTGACATGAAAGGCATTGATCATGCCTTATGCATGCACAAAATTTACATTGATGATGGCCATAGACCTATAAGGCAACAGCAAAGACACATGAACCCTACTCTAAGAGAGTGAAATCTGAACTTCAAAAGCTTTTAGATGCATGATTTATATACCCCATTTCAGACGGGAATGGGTTTCACCACTGGTAATAGTTCCCAAGAAAGGTGGAAAATGGTGAGTTTGTATTGATTACAGGGAATTAATGCTGCCACAAGGAAGGATCACTTCCCATTGTCATTTATTGACCAAGTTCTTGACTCTTTGGCAATGAAGAAATATTTCTCATTTCTTGATGGCTTCAGTGGCTATAACCAAATCAAGATTGCATCAGAGGATCAAGATAAGACAACGTTTACCTACCCTTG
The DNA here is from genome assembly GCA_027924645.1 of Cunninghamia lanceolata. Classification (NCBI taxonomy): domain Eukaryota; kingdom Viridiplantae; phylum Streptophyta; class Pinopsida; order Cupressales; family Cupressaceae; genus Cunninghamia; species Cunninghamia lanceolata. The sequence continues at coordinate 18,696,443 of BSBN01000254.1, forward strand.
GGGGACTTATGCATATTTTGTCTTGTCTTTTGGGTTGTGCAATGCTCCAACCACATTTCAAAGAGCAGTACTCAGTATTTTCTCTAATTTTGCCCATGATAGAATGGACATTTATATGGACGACTTCACCACATATGGTGAAACATATGATGAATCCTTACACAATTTGGAGAAAGTTTTAAATAGATGTACATAGCACAATCTATCTTTGAGCAATGAAAAATGTTTTATGATGATGACACAAGGTATTGTCTTGGGACATTTTATCTCAAGTGCAGGAATACAAGTTGACCCAAAGAAGATTGAAATCATATCTACCCTTCCTATTCCATAGAGACAGAAGGATGTAAGGAGATTCCTTGGACATGCAAGTTATTACAGGCAGTTCATTCAAGATTTTAGCAAAATTGTTGCCCCTTTGTTTACTCTATTGACAAAAGACATTGGCTTTGAATGGATCCCAGACTGTCAGAATTCATTTGAGAAGCTAAAAGTAGCCTTGACACAAGCTCCAGTTCTAAGAGGTCCAAATTGGACATTGCCCTTTCATATCCACACTGATGCATCTGACTTTACCATTGGAGCAGTCTTAGGCTAGCAAGAAGGAAGTAAAGAATATGCAATATACTATATCAGCAAAAACCTATAGGGAGCTGAGTTGAACTACACTGTGACCACTAGTAGAATTTTGGCAAATAAATGACTAAGTGACTAAAACTTTTAGTCACAACAACTAAAAATGATTAAATTCTACTAATTTTTTGCAACTCAGCTATAAATGAGTAAATAAATGACTAATTTGGTCATTGACTAAAAAATTATTTAGTCGCACAAATAAAAATGACTAAATAGTTAGTCATTTATTTAACATGATCCATTTGAATAAATCATTTAAGGAATCAAAAATCAATAGCCCGCCAAAATACTCTAAAACATACTCATCAAAATCTTATTTTCAGGCGTAGCCTACCAAAATGGAGTTTTCATTTTAATAAACATACTCTAAAACCTTCGTCCAAACCTTATTTTTAGGCATAGACCGCCAAAATGGAGAAGTGTTTCAATAAAGAATGATAGAGAATGGTAAGGAGATGTGTGTGATAGGAGGCATAGCATTCATTGCTGATTATCTCATTCCTGCTCAGCTCAACAAGGGTTACATCGTTCGCGCTACTATTTGTAATCCAGGTATTTAATTGACATATATTTGCATAATCTCAAATTCCTAATTCAGATGCTTTTGAAGTATCAATGTATCCTATTTAGGGTTTAGAATGTATCCTATATATGGTTTAGAATGATTTATTTTAATTTAAAAAATAAATAAATGATGTATTTGCCTGTGATTAGATAATGTGGAGATCTCCTAAATCTGCCCCAGCTTTGTTGCAAGTATGTGCCTAATCGGTGTTGTCATTGATGTCAACATATATGTGTTGTCATTGGTGTCAACTATATTCTTATCTTTTGTTTGATCAGAAGCCTTATATGTTAAGGACATTGAGAAAATTAGCCCCTCCGGAAGAATCAGAAAGGAAATAGTGAATCACAGTGAAGACAATGAGTTGCATACTGAAGAAAGTCCAAAAGATTGCTCCGGATTTCCCGTAGATGAAAGATCTTGGTCTATGGATTGGAAGTTATTTAGAAGCATGTCTGAAGATGCTAATTCCTGAGTTTGGGTCTCTGGTATGAAGATTTGAGTGAGTTACTTTCACCAGAGTAAAACTTGCTCTTTCTAAGTATTCTCTGGTGACAGGGAGAAAGGATTATGCTTTGCATTCCTCTGCATTGAAGTATTTTACTCTGCAGTTCTAGAGGGAAGTCTGGAATGATGATAAGTGCCTACAACTACAATGGTTCATGATTTGGTGGTCCGCAAGCTATCTTTCTTTCATGACAATTGAAGACAATGAAGTTCATGTGCTCCGGTGTGAAGAATCTCATGGATAAAGTGGTTAGAATTTGTGTGGTTTCTCCTGGTGATTACAACATGCTTGTGGATGCCTCACGATTGTGTTCTTGCCTTTACATTAGTCTGCGTTGAGATTGTGTTTGAAGATTATTCCCAGATAACGTAGTGTGTAACCAGTCTTAGCCAACTTGGTCAATTGTAGTAATTGCGGAGATCTATTGAAGAGTGTAGAAGCGTGTCGTGGCGTGGGAGATTGTGTTTGAGTACTAGCTAAGGCATGGAGTGATCCACATACATCTTTACTACATTTTCTTAGCATATTTTTGTATTAGATCAAGACCTATTTTGTAAATGTTTGTAATGCCGACCTTGGAGATTATTCCAACGGTTGATGTTTATGATGCCGACCTTGATGTTCATTCCAAGGTTGATGTCGTGTATAAATACTTGTAATTGAGTTGTGAAAATGAATCCTCGAGCAAAGATGCAAAGAAAAAGTGAAGTAAGGTAGTAGAGCAAAGCAGAAGTGTTGTGTGCTTCAATAGAACTGAACCTTGGCATGGAGTAGATGTTGTTATCTCAATTCAACCTTTTGGTAGTGAGCCATCCCTTTGGCAGTGAGCCACCCTTTAGCAGTGAGCCTTTCTTTGTAGTGAGAAATTTGGGTAGTGAGCCCTGTAAGTAGTGAGTCTCTGATTTTCGGTATTGTTATAACTTATATATGTTGTTGACTAACATCCACTATAGTTTTTCCCTTAACAGGGTTTTCCACGTAAAAATCTAGTGTCACTTGTGTATGATCTTACAATTGTATTTATGTTTTTGAGTTTATGCTTTCATAACAAATAGTGGACAAGTGTTTAATGTTTTAAGGTGCAAAATTAATTAAAGATTTGAGACAACTGATTCAACCCCCCCTATTAGTTGTTTGGTTCATTTCAACAATTGGTATCAGAGCCAAGTTCCTTCGTAGATAGTCTAACAACTCGAGGGAGATCCTAAATGGAGCTAAAAGATGAACAGCTACATACTAATTTTGATTCACCTGAATGTTCACTGAAAGTTGATAAAACTGAATTGTCCAAGAAACCGTTTTATGAAGATGATGACTATTTCCTCTCTAAAACAAAGAGTGCAAACAATCTAAGGTGTTCTAATCCAGAGGTAAGTACCAGCAATGAAGATATGTTTCAAGCAAAGAATTGTTGGATTATTGATAGTAGTTGTTTAAATCACATGACCGGTAACACAAGTAAGATTGTAAGTTTGGAAAGATATGATGGAGGGCTAGTTAGATTTGGAGATGACTATACTGCTGAAATATGTGGAAAAGGATCAATCAATCTTGGTAACAGACAAATTACTAATGATGTTTTTTATGTTGAGAATCTAAAGAAAAATCTCTTAAGCACTGGACAGTTATGTAAAAAGGGATTTACTCTTGTATTTGAGAAAGATATTTTTGAAATCAAAGAGAAATCTGGAGCTACAATGGCCATTGGAAAAAGAATAGAAAAGAATATTTATCATCTCAGAAAAAGTGACATTATTGGGCTCACAACTCAAACCAATGAAAGTTGGCTTTAGCATAGAAGACTGTGTCATAGCAATCTTGATGATGTAGTAAAGAAAGGCTTAGTCCAAATTGTAAAAGATCTGCCAGAAATTGATTACTCAAATAACATCATTTGTAGAAAATGTCAAGATAAAAAGTAGTCAAGAAGAATACTATAGGGTAAAGAAAAATCTTCCACCGAACGACTTGAATTGATCCATACAAGCCTTTGTGGTCCTACAATAATACGAAGCTTCCATGATGACAAGTACTTTATGTTTTTCATTGATGATTATTCTAGAATGACTTGGGATAGCTTTTTCAAAGAAAAATCAGAAGCTCTAGATGGACTCAAAGCTTTTAAAGCAATGGTTGAAAATGAGCTAAATATGAAAATCAAGTGTTTGAGGACTAGCAAAGAAGAAAAGTTTACCTTCAACAACTTCAATATGTTCTGTGAGACTCATGGGATAGAAAAACAACTCTCTGCAAATAATACTTGGTAATGGAAGCAACAAGAAGGGCTATTTAGGAAACTGCAAAATCAATGATAGAAGAATCAAATTTGTCAAAAGTATTTTGGAAGGAGGCAATTCAAACTACTGTCTATACACTAAACAGAGTTCAAGTAAAAGCCAAAAAATGAAAAGACTCCCTTTGAATTATGGTATGGAACAATACCCACTATGAAATACCTCAAAATCTTTGGAAGCAAATGCCTTATCGAAATGGAAAAGGATGATGCTAAGTATGAGGAAGGCATTTTCCTTGGATATTCATCTTGGAACAAAGCCTACCACTGCTACAACAATAGATTGGGGAAGATTGTTGAAAGTACAAATGTCAAGGTTAATGAGAACATTCAAGGGTACTTTGACTCAATCAATGAGGAACTGCAGAATGAAGCACAAGAAGGTTCCCAGACCATCAATGATAAGACAAAATGTGATGTGAAAGAACACAAAGCTGTTGTGACTCAAATGAGTCGATGCTTGATTTCTAGTGTTGAATCCAAAGCAGTTGATACTGATAGTAAAGGGCATCAAATTGCTCTGGAAGACATTACGAAATCTAAGGAAGAAAACATGGACTCAAAAGAAAATATGGTAGAGGTAAATTGTTGCATCCAAGAGCTAAATAAGGAGATCAAGGAACTCCAACAAAGTCTCAAAAGGAAAAGTGAAGAATTGAGTCTAACAAATGAAGATAAAACAACAATAGAGGATCATCTGAGTCAAGTTGTGAAAGATAAGTCAGAAGAATGTGAGAAATTGGTAAAAGAAATTGAGCTTTTTCTAGAGGCAGCTAATAGCTATAAAGAAAAGCTCAAAATAAGCTCTGCAAAGCTTTATGAGTTACTTGCCATCTAGAAGAGTCCAGATGATAAGCAAGGTTTGGGATTTGAAAAGGGAGAAAGTTCATCTATAGGACAGGTCAGATCTGAGAAAGGAAGAGGTAGAAACTATCTAGTAAGAAATAAAAAAGGAAGACCTAGAAGACCTCTGATCAAACAACCAAATGCTCAAAGGTACCCATCCTTTAATGGTTATTATTTTAAATGTAATAAGTATGGTCATAGGGCTACTTAGTGTAGAACTAGAATGAATCAGAATGTTCTATCTTTCTCTGGTAAATGTTTCAATTGCAAGAAAATTGGTCATAAAGCAAATGAGTGCAGAAGTGTGTCAAGAAACAATCAAATCAATCCAAGAAATGTTCAATCTTTCAATAGAAGCTATTTTGCATGCAATAGATTTGGGCATATGGCTAATCAGTGCAGATCAAGGCCAAATTCAAACAATAGGAGAAGTCAAGGTCAGAGAGATATTGTTTGTCTAAATTGCAACAAGCCTAGACATTCTGCTAGATTCTGCAGAAGTAGAAATGTAGAGAGAGACTACCCCACAATGAAGTGGAAAATAGAGCAGAAAGATGACAAAGGAAAGAACAAGGTTGATCCAGTAGAAACCAAGAATGAGATGAGCAAGATATGGATTAGAAAATATCTCAATGAGATCAAGGATGGATCCGCACCAGCATCTAGTGCAGATACTTCCTCCAGGAAATAAATTGTGAGCTATGGCTTAGGGGGTGTTGGTTTTTCTTCTGAATCAGCATTAGGGTTTGCTAGTTCTAATGCACAGGCAGATTCAACCAACTGAATACAGGAGGTTGTGTGAGCTCCTCCCCTTCACTTCTGGTTCTGCCGCACCAAGGGGGGTGTCCCTATTTGATAAAACTATGACCTTGACTAGCTCAATGACAGAAAGATATAACTTGACAGCAACAGGCAGAATACTCTCACGTAAGGACCAAGATTTGTATAACAAATCACAAGGTTGGCAACATTCTTGGACATATATGTCTGGTTGGGTATGAGAGTACGCAGAGATCCTAATCCTACTCCTACAACTAATAGGTGGAAGGATGAAATGGTTTGATTTGATGTTTGGATGCAAACCTGGACCTGGTGTATAACCTCAACATAGATCTAGATTGGTACCTATCCAGGGCTTGGAGTCAGTAGACATACACCTTTGAATGATCAGCATGAACAACTAAAACTAGATTTCAGGGGGATACATATGATACCTGCCTTACAGATATCTCCCAATACAGAGTGTTAAGCTATCTATACTTATGGCATCCTTATTGCAGTATACCCTTCCCAATATTCAATCTGAAAATAGTTTAATCTACCCCTTGAGCAGAAGTTAAAAGATTAAACATTCAACACAGGAATTCTATGTTCTAGAATCTTAGACATTCCTTGAATACCTAGACTCAGAAGAAAGATACATGCAAGACTGGAGACAGAATTAGTACAACACATGCAAACATAGCATTATTCATATAAGATTGACCATGAAATCAGTGGATTCATGCAAAAATGTACAACAGGAGATACATAAACTCACAAGTTTTGCTGCACAGAGCAACCAAAACTAGTTGTATCTTATTACAGAGCCAAAATGTCCAGTTTTCAACAACCAAAACAATGGTAACACAGTCTGCCTATATCGGCCAGAAAGTGTACCCACAGCAATTAATTACATGGTTGACCAAAAATCCTGCTAGATACATCCATCAGAAAGAATGGCGCTCAGAAGTTATTGCTACATCAAATAGAAAGGACCTCGTGCCTCGCGCCGCCATTTGGAAGTCCTCATGCCCAAAAATCAGGCAACCTGATCATGTGTACCATTTCTCTCACCCCTGCTACAGTCGCCATTGATGGCTCAACAACGCGCAGCCACCGAGCAAACTGTCGCAGCATTCAAAATGGAGCTTCCCGCCAAAACGCGCATCACCGCAGGTTTAAAATAATACAGGGAGATTAGTCCCACATGCACGGTGAGGAGACCACTTTAGCATTTTAAAAACATGGCCGCATGTATAACAAATGTCGAGCGCTTTTGCCCCGCTCGACGCATAAGCCTTTGTCCAAAGCCTATCGCCAAGACCCGAGCCATCGGCACACTCCCAAATCCTCCTGCCAACCTCAATAGTCACACCGATAACACCTCCACAAACCTCCAACATCCCCATCGGCCAACTCCACAAAACTCATCCCGACATCAATAGTCTGGCCGATGACCACAAACTACACTCTGCACCCTCGTCGGCGTGACTCCCTCCATCGAAGCATCCAAAAATCCTCTGGCCGACCTCAACAGTCTCGCCAACCGTTTCACTACATTCCCCTCATCAGCCAGAGACTGACCATCAGGCTAACTCTCCAGACTCCCACCGACAATACGAGTCTCCCTGATGGCCACTAAAACATACTTCGTCGGCCAGACAACAACCATCGGGCTAGCCCAAAATTCCCTCGTCGACATACTAAGTCATCCCGATGGTCCACTCCAAACACGCCCGTCACCAAAACATAGACCATCGGCGTAACAGAAAAGATGCTCACCAACAACACAACTCACGCTGATGGACCCTGGCCTCCTCCTTCCGTCGGTGTGACATACACCATCGAGTAAGTCAAAAACTCTTAGGCCAATCGCACAAAGTCACACCGATGCAGTCTCCACATTCCTCGCCTGTCGGTATGACCAAAGCCATCGGCGAACAACAAAATGCCTACACCAATAGAACTTTTCACCTCGATAGACACATCCTCCTTGGTCCCATCGGCCAAGCCCCCCATCGTCGGCACAACTCAAAACACTCATGCCGACAATACAACACACGCCGATAACATCCATCGGCCAAACACAAATGAAGCCTGCCGACGATGAATATCACACCGATGGCATTTCCATCGGCCAAACCAAACACATCGGAGGGAACAAAAAATAGCTCGCCGATAGGCCAAGCTCTTGCCGATGGACAAGAAGACCTAGGGTTTAAATGAAGAAACCCCCCAACATGCAAGCTCAACCTCTAGGCCAAAATGGGTACCAACATTGGCTCTGTCTAGGGACGTGCAGGTGCAAAACTGCAGCAAGGACCCTAGAATCTCTAGTTTCACAAATTGGGCCATATCTATTGGGCAACAGAGTTAATCATTGCACCAACCTGCACAAAAACTATATTTTAGTCATCACTTGGGTGGCCCCGGGTAGCCAAAAAGGAAGAACCAAAATTTTTCCTGCCAAATGCCTGATTCCAAACTGAAAGATCCCAATCCCAACTGAAAAAATTGGCATAGTTTTTCCATAAGGTCATTTGCTCAATTAGATATTCCACCACCTTTGACAGCTTGCCACTTGTAGTACTGCCTCTGTCACTCTGCATTTCAAAATCAAACATGCAACCATACATGCTAAAAAATCCTTCAGCATTAAGCAACATATGCATGTTATACTCTTCAGATGGTACATCATACTGCTCTTGGCAGTCTTCATCATTTATCTGGCTACTGCACACCATCAGGCACTCATCCAACTGATCCAAAAACTCAAAATACTCAGAAAAAATGAGACCCCCAATATCTACTGATATTAAAAACAAATCCTGATCCACACACCCAATGTTGCACATATCTAAACCAGGTGATGATGAACATCCATCATTCACAGTTTGCAAATCCATAGTATCTTCACAAGAACTGAAGATATCTGATTCATATGCCCCCCACTCACAAACTGATGTAACACCAAGGTCAACAGTCTCCTTATATTCATCATCATCCTCAAAAAGAGGATTAATCCTACACCACTGAAAGTCAAGATTCACAGCATCAAAGGCATCTGTAGACTCATCATAAAGGGGATTAACACTCACCGCAAAGGCCTCTGCTTCTTCTTCATGATACTCCAATTCTTCTTTAGTACTATAAGATCCAGAGTCATAAGAAGAACAAACCTGATCCATGAATTGATCATGGATATCATTTCTATCAACTGATTGCCCCATATACAAGATTTCTGTTGTTTCAATGCATTCTGAAGTTGAGCTATCTGCATCATTCTCCATCCCTCTAATACTTCCTGATGAAACTGATACTGACTGTTGATCCACATGATCACAACCTTGCACAACTGGATCATTTAAACATGATGGCTCTTTGATAAGGGCTGGTATGTAAATATTACTTGAAAAACCATTGTTTTCAACTTCATTTGTTGGGCAAAACAAGACATCCTCCTTTATAACAGAAACATCATCAACTTGAAATGATGCAAAAACTGGGACAACAGGGGTGTGAATACTTTGACATTCATTGTCAACTCCTGAATTAAATCTTTCATTAACATCGGGGGCTGCAGGACAACAAAAATTTTCAAAAAAATAACCCTTTTGTATTCCATGCCTCCAATTTTTTTCAATATCTATTGCAAACTAATGTGCCTGATGCAATGTGGTGGGCTCCTTGTCTCTTAATCTGTAACTCATTTTCTTATCAAAAGCTCCCAAATAGACAACTAAGCACAGTGCATCATTAGGTCTCATGCATTCTGGAATTCTATTCAATGCCCTCATAAATCTGAGGTTAAAGGCTGGGATCAACTCACCTTCTTCAATATGGATGTACATAAAATTACTAATAACTGCATATTCAGAGATTCTTTCACCATATTGTACTAGAAATGCAGATTTAAAACCATGCCAAGAGCTGACAGAGTGAGCTGGAAGGTAGGAAAACTAGTCCCTTGCATCTTCATCTAGAGATTGAACAAATAATCTCATAACCACATCCTCATGGTCAATCTCAAAGTCATCTATCACATTCATAAACTGCTGCAAGTGTCTCTCAGCTGATTCATCCTTTATACCATTAAATTTAGGCAAAAAAATTCTGATTTTAGGTGGAAGAGCATTTGGATAGCCACAAATGCCACTGAAATTTATGGGCTTATATCTATCTATGTTGAAACTTCTTTTATTACATTGTTGGGACTGACTACTATACATTTTTGCACTTGACACTTCACAAGGGTGCATAGGCTGATAATACATCCTTTATGTTTTTGCAACCCTCCTCTCTACTCAGATTTTCTACAAACAATGACTTTTGGCACTCAAAATTTAGACTGTTTTTTCAAACTTTCCTAAAGTCCTTTAAATGAGTCTTTTTAGCAACATTGCATGCCCTTTGAAATATAGAATAAGTTCTAATAAAAGCATGCAAGCTCTGCTTTCACCAATGTTTCCCTTTTAACAAGTGCTATCTCACCAAATAGGGAGTCTGTCAAACAATATGAAATACCTGGATATGTTGCAGGAGCTGCAAATTCTTCTCTGACTGATTTTGTTCTTTTATCAGGTTCTTTGATGCAGAGTCGCCACCTCCTTGAAGAGGAATGAGCTTCAAACAAGCTGAAGCTGCAAATTGATTTCTTTCTTTCTAGGTCATCCACCAGCAGAGTCACATATACAACCTTTTTCTCTGCTGCAACAAACACATCCAGGCCTAATTCTTCAATCTCGTAGACTCAAACTTTCATGGATATGACATTGATCTCCCCGGTAGAGTCACCAATTTCTGTTGGTTTTTCTTCTGAATCAGCATTAGGGTTTGCCAGTTCTAATGCACAGGTAGATTCAGCCAACTGAATACAGGAGGTTGTGTGAGCTCCTCCCCTTCACTTCTAGTTTTGCGGCACCAAGGGGGGTGTCCCTATTTGATAAAACTATGACCTTGAATAGATCAATGACAGAAAGATATAACTTGACAGCAGCAGGTAGAATACTCTCACGTAAGGACCAAGATTTGTATAACAAATCACAAGGTTGGCAACATTCTTTGACATATATGTCTGGTTGGGTATGAGAGTACGTAGAGATCCTAATCCTACTCCTACAACTAATAGGTGGAAGGATGAAATGGTTTGATTTGATGTTTGGATGCAAACCTGGACCTGGTGTATAACCTCAACACAGAGCTAGATTGGTGCCTATCCAGGGCTTGGAGTCAGTAGACATACACCTGTGAATGATCAGCATGAACAACTAAAACTGGATTTTAGGGGGATACATATGATACCTACCTTACAGATATCTCCCAATACAGAGTGTTAAGCTATCTATACTTATGGCATCCCTATTGTAGTATACCCTTCCCAATATTCAATCTGAAAACAGTTTAATCTACCCCTTGAGCAGAAGTTAAAAGATTAAACATTCAACACAGGAATTCTATGTTCTAGAATTTCAGACATTCCTTAAATACCTGGACTCAGAAGAAAGATACATGCAAGACTGGAGACAGAATTAGCACAACACATGCAAACATAGCATTATTCATATAAGATTGACCATGAAATCAGTGGATTCATGCAAAAACGTACAACAGGAGATACATAAACTCACAAGTTTTGCTGCACAGAGCAATCAAAACTAGTTGTATCTTATTATAGAGCCAAAATGTCCAGTTTTCAACAACCAAAACAATGGTAACACAATCTGCCTATATCGGCCAGAAAGTGTACCCACAGCAATTAATTACATGGTTGACCAAAAATCCTGCCAGAACATCCATCAGAAAGAATGGCGCTCAGAAGTTATTGCTGCATCAGACAGAAAGACCTTGAGCCTCGTGCCGCCATCTGGAAGTCCTCATGCCCAAGAATCAGGCAACCTAATCATGTGTACCATTTCTCTCACCCCTGCTACAGTCGCCATTGATGGCTCAACAACCCGCAGCCACCGAGCAAACTGTCGCAGCGTTCAAAATGGAGCTTCCTGCCAAAACGCGCATCACCGCAGGTTTAAAATAATACAGGGAGATTAGTCCCACATGCACGGTGAGGAGACCACTTTAGCATTTTAAAAACATGGCCGCATGTATAACAAATGTCGAGCGCTTTTGTCGCGCTCGACGCATAAGCCTTTGTCCAAAGCCTATCGCCAAGACCTGAGCCATCGGCACACTCCCAAATCCTCCTGCCGACCTCAATAGTCACACCGATAACACCTCCGCAAACCTCCAACATCCCCATCGGCCAACTCCACAAAACTCATCCCGACATCAATAGTCTGGCCGATGACCACAAACTACACTCTGCGCCCCCGTCGGCGTGACTCCCTCCATCGGAGCATCCAAAAATCCTCTGGCCGACCTCAACAGTCTCACCGACCATTTCACTACATTCCCCTCATCGTCCAGAGACTGACCATCAGGCTAACTCTCCAGACTCCCACCGACAATACGAGTCTCCCCGATGGCCACCAAAACATACTTCGTCGGCCAGACAACAACTGTCGGGCTAGCCCAAAATTCCCTCGCCGACATACTAAGTCATCCCGATGGTCCACTCCAAACACGCCCATCACCAAAACATAGACCATCGGCGTAACAGAAAAGATGCTCACCGACAACACAACTCACGCTGATGGACCTTGGCCTCCTCCTTCCGTCGGTGTGACATACACCATCGGGCAAGTCAAAAACTCTTCGGCCAATCGCACAAAGTCACACCGATGCAGTCTCCACATTCCTTGCCTGTCGGTATGACCAAAGCCATCGGCGAACAACAAAATGCCTACACCGATAGAACTTGTCACCTCGATAGACACATCCTCCTTGGTCCCATTGGCCAAGCCCCCCATCGTCGGCACAACTCAAAACACTCGCACCAACAATACAACACACGCCGATAACATCCATCGGCTAAACACAAATGAAGCTTGCCAACGATGAATATCACACCGATGGCATTTCCATCGGCCAAACCAAACACATCGGAGGGAACAAAAAATAGCTCGCTGACAGGCCAAGCTCTTGCCGATGGACAAGAAGACCTAGGGTTTAAATGAAGAAACCCCCCAACATACAAGCTCAACCTCTAGGCCAAAATGGGTACCAACAGGGGGAGCTGTGTTTAAAATAAATAAAAAAACCCTCAGCCAGTTAGTTAGTGCAGGAATCCGGAATAAAGATGTGTTGTGAAATCAAATATGAAGAAGCTCATGGAAGAAAATCTGGAAGAAAAAGGTCCAGATCAATGATGAGCAAATTCTAGTTGGAGGAAAAGTACTAGTGGAGGTGAATTCTTCTTGGGAAGCAGATTGGTTTCATGGTTGAGCAAGAAGCAAGACACAACTCCTTGTCCACTGTAGAAGCAAAGTACATTGCAGTAGCATGTAGTTGCACTCAAGTGTTATGGATGAAATAGACATTAAGAGACATCAGAGTTGTGTATGAAGATCCAGTTACAGTCCTCTGTGACAATACAAATGCCATAAACATATGTAAGAATCCGGTGATGCATTCAAGGACAAAACATATATCCATAAGATATCACTGTCTGAGAGAAAAAGTGGTAGAGAATGAAGCCAAGTTGGAATATGTATCTACAAAAGATCAGATTGCAGACATTTCCACCAAACCTCTACCTAAGGATACTTTTGATTATCTTAGAGAAAAGTTAGGGGTCATCACCCCTCCTGCTCTGAACTAAGGTACATAGAAGTGCATCAATCCAGTGGTGCTTACAGTTTCATTCTTTAAACTAGATTGATGATTTGGTAGCTACATCTCAAGGGAGTAGCTAATGAGATCAGAAAGTATTGCAACATTTAGGGGGAGTAATAAAGAAAAGTAAGGTCAGAGAAAAGTTTAATTCTATCAGAGTAGCATAATGCAAGTATGTGCCCTTTGCCATTTATGTCAAAGGGGGAGAGAAATCATGTGAAAAACTCAGAGAGGAAGAATGTAGATGTATAAAGAGAAAGGGAGAGAATCTTGTCTTGATGGTAGCTACGGTTTTTCACATCATATGTTGCCATCAATGACAAAGGAGGAGATTGTTGCAAGTATGTGCCTAATCGGTGTTGTCATTGATGTCAACATATCTGTGTTGTCATTGGTTACAACTGTATTCTTGTCTTTTGTTTGATCAGAATCCTTATATGTTGAGGACATTGAGAAAATTAGCCCCTCCAGAAGAATCAGAAAGGAAACATTGATTCACAGTGAAGACAGTGAGTTGCATACTAAAGAACAGTCCAAAAGATTGCTCTGCATTTCCTGCAGATTAAAGATCTTACTCTACGGATTGGAAGTTATTTAGAAGCATGTATGAAGATGCTAATTCCTGAGTTTGGGCCTCCGGTATGAAGATTTGAGTGATTTACTTTCACCAGAGTAAAACATGCTCTTTCTAATTATTCTCTAGTGAGAGGGAGAAAGTATTATGCTCCGCATTCCTCCGCATTGAAGTATTTTGCTCTGTGGTTCTAGAGGGAAGTCTAAGATGATGATAAGTTCCTACAACTACAATGGTTCATGATTTAGCAGTATGCAAGCTATCTTTCTTTCATGACAGTTGAAGACAGTGAAGTTCATGTGCTCTGGTGTGAAAAATCTCATGGATAAAGTGGTTAGAGTTTGTGTAGTTGCTCCTGGTGATTACAACATGCTTGTGGATGCCTCATGATTGTGTTCTTGCCTTTACATTCATCTGCATTGAGATCGTGTTTGAAGATTATTCCCAAATAACGTAGCATGTAACCAGTCTTAGCTGACTTGGTCAATTGTAGTAATTGCGGAGATCTATTGAAGAGTGTAGAAGTGTGTCATGGCGTGGAAGATTGTGTTTGAGTATCAGCGAAGGCATGAGTGATCTGCATACATCTTTACTACATTTCCTTAGCATAATTTTTTATTAGGTCAAGACCTATTTTGTAAATGTTTGTAATGTCAACCTTGGAAATTGTTCCAATGGTTGATGTTTATGATGCCGACCTTGATGTTCATTCCAAGGTTGATGTAGTGTATAAATACTTGTAATTGAGTTGTGAAAATGAATCCTTGAGCAAAGATACGAAGCAAAAGTGAAGGTAGTAGAGCAGAGCAGAAGTGTTTTGTGCTTCAATGGAACTGAACCTTGGCATGGAGTAGATGTTGTTATCTCAGTTCAACCTTTTGGCAGTGAGCCACCCCTTTGGTAGTGAGCCAACCTTCGACAGTGAGCCTTTCTTTGCAGTGAACAATTTGGGTAGTGAGCCTCTAATTTTTGGTATTGTTATAACTTATATATCTTGTGGACTAACATCCACCATTTTTTTCCCTTAATAGGGTTTTCCACGTAAAAATTTGGTGTCACTTGTGTATGATCTTGCAATTGTATTTATGTTTCTTAGTTTATGCTTTCATAACAAATAGTGGACAAGTGTTTAATGTTTTAAGGTGTAGAATTAATTAGAGATTTGAGACAACTGATTCACCCCCCCCCCCTCTTAGTTGTCTGGTTCATTTCAACAAGCTCACTGTCCTCTTTGGCACTATATTCATTACTCCAGATGCTAGGGTTTTGCATGTGACATCTTTAATATCTTCATGATAGTGGATTTTAAATAGATCTCAATCTTTTCTTTATCTTTATCATGGTAACCCTTGAGTTCCATAATCCACGTTCAATCTCTTCTAAGAACGTTGTCTTAAGCTAGACTGCATAGTATGCATATAAAGCAAGTCCTTCATACCTACCATTGTTCCAAACCACCACTCACTGCCTTGCTTAAAATGTTGCCTCCATAAGCACAATAGCATGTTTTAAAATCATGGTTTCCAGTGATTAGCCATTAATGTCACTACTTTCATCAAGATACAATGAGATTTTTGTCTTCAAACTCAAAGCATTATGCAAGATAACATTGTGAATTGTTTGTTGTGTAGGGTTTGATTTTCTTGTATATTTACTGCTTTCCTAACTGCCTTTAAGACTGGATGTTGCACCCTCAGCTACAATCTCAAACAGCTCACTCACTATCACTTGAAGTTTCCTTTCATGAGCATCCTTCTATAAAATCAACCCATGCCCTATAGATTGCCTACTTACTTACTACAGGGGACTCATTGTTTCATAGTATTGTGGGTCATAAGATCCTTCAACCTTATTGTCACTACTTCACAGTCCACAAGGTATTATTCACTATTCTCCCATCTTTGATGAGTCTCAAAACACTGCTCAAACATGCAATCCACTACATCCATTATACAATGGCTAAGAAGAAACATTGAACCTGTGATTACCACTATTACTTCATTTGGATAGTCATTCCTTGATTGCATTTGTCTTGTCTAACACTATCAATAGCATTTGAAAAACCCTTAAGGTCAGCAAGGGGGTAAGGAAACTCACTATTAAAATCTCCACTTTACTATGCAAGGTTTGAGCTTTAATATCTTGTCACTACTCAGCCTCTTTTTGACTATCACACCTCAAGTGACTGTCATTCTTCTTACCATAGATTGCATTTACAAATGTCACTGAGCTACATAGTGTGCTTGTTATTGGCTACAATATTTAGATTGCAAGATTTTGTTATTGGCTACAATGTCTCAATCTTTCTAGTATTGCAACCTCACTAATCCACTAGAGTTATGGTTTATGTTTCTATGGAGGCCTAGGGTTTGTACCCTAGTCATGATGTTACCAATGCTTTTGTTGGTATTAAAAAACAACCTTAAATCTTGGGTCAAAAAATTAGTTGTCATGACAAGGTGTGGTATGATCTTAGATTGTATCCTAGAGTGTGTGGGAAGCTTGTGTTTGATCATTAAGGTATGTAAACCTAATTAGGAAAATGTATCCTATATAGCATGGGTCTTGCTTTAATACTTCCCATAATGGTTATTATTAGATCACATTATTATAATTTGTGGTAACCCAAGATTGCATTCAAGTATGTAACAAACTTGGTCTGTAGTTTAAGTTGTACACTTTTAAGTAACATTCATAAGGTTTAGAAAATCTTGATCACTCTCTAGAATATCCCATTAAACATGGGTTGTGCTTGAATGCACTACATAATTGATATAACACAACCACTTTGCATATCAACTAGAGTTATAGGCTCTTTATTGCAACAAGAGGTAATTGCTCTTGGATCATGCTATCATTACATTGTAACCTATTAAACTTGAGTCAACTTGAATGCACCCAATGATGATTGACACCTAATTGTGATGACAGTGATTAATTTGTACATGAATTGTGCTCATATGAGTGCCTCCATTTGTATCACAACATAGCCACATTAAACTTGAGTCACACATGAATGCATCCTGTATTTGTTATAGCACAACTGTACTACATGACCAATAGAGTTATGGATCACATAATTACAGTCACAAGAATTTATTCCTCGGTTGTGCTCTTATGGTGATTCCATTACCATTACAACATAACCCTTTGGACTTATATTGCTCAAATCCTTACATTTCTTATTTTCTCTTTGGATGGATGGCAATTCAATGGCAGGGATTTGTATGTAGGTCATGCTCATATATGTGCCTTCATCACCATTGCACAATAGTACATTGGATTTTTCTTTCTTGAACCTTTACTTCATTTTTTATTGTTAGGGTTTCTTAATGATTATTCCATTTCCACGTGGCATATTGATAAAAGAAACCAAGAAAAAAATCATTTTGTTTTTAGTTAATTCTTCCTAACATACTTTTGGAATAAATGTTTGACTACATTACTTCGAGTGTGAAGAATTTTGTTTTCTTCTTATAATACATTCATTGAGAGTTGTAGTAGAAAGCTTCTTGTGCTAAAACCATCCTATAAACTTGCTTTAAGATACATTTAGGAGGCTTCATGGATTTTCTGTGATTTATCCATCTTTTGTTTTGATAGTAAATAACATCGGATTCTTTCTGAAATTGAAATGATTTATTAATTATGGTTTTATGATGATCAAATGTTTTATTTAGAAGGGGTTAATATGTGGCATTTTTATGTGCAGGAAGAAAAGATTGTGATGCAACATTTGGGTATGGATGGTTCAGGCAAACTTGGATTGCTATCAGTGACATAACCAGGTTGGAGAGTACCTTGAGCCGGTTTGAAACACTTCTAGGTGTTTTCGCTCGGAAGCAGAACCTGAGTATAGGAATACAAACATCAGTGGACAGAGAAAATCATAAATCTGCTGGTCCAATTTTGGATCTGATTTGAGGTCGTGAATATCGAACAAAGAAAGTTCCTACATTCTAAAGATAAAATCGTAAATCTGCTGGTCCAATTTGAAATCCAATTTGAGGTCATGAAGCTCTGACAGAGAAAGTTCCTACATTCTAAAGATAAAATCATAAATCTACTTGGTCCAATTTGAGGTCCAATTGTAAGGATTTGTCTTTTTAATTGCACTTTCTGACATTTGTCTTGATAGAAATTGTTACTTTAGAATTATGGTATTGCTTTTCTTCTAATGTTTTCAACCCTCATTTCAGGGAAGAGCTCTGAAGATGTTCCTTCAGATGGAGACTACACTTTTCCTCTATAGGTTTCATCTAGAAACACCAGAAGCTCAAGTACTGTCATACTCAGAGAAAAAGTAGGAGTCATGCAATGACAAGATACTCATTTTTGGAGCTTTGGTTAAGAACTTTAAATATTTGGCTATGTGTACAGATAATGTTCATGGAGTGTAAACTTCCTTACAAAGAAATTACCATAGCAAAGTTTGAGGTGAACTGCACCTACTATTTTATGCTGATATGGATATGTTCTAACCTATAGTTAATTGTTGTAGCATAACAGACAGGCTAAATAGTTGTTCATATACCATTGTTTCTAATTCAAAATTTCTATATCTTATTCTAGGAGCAAATCATAGGGGGAGTCTATACATAAGACACCATTGTTTCAAATTCAAAATTGTTGGCTCTTTCATAATTGTTTGCCTCATTTATTTGATCTAAGACAACCTACTATATAGAAGATGCTCTCAAAATCATAGTAAAATCCTTTACTCTGGGAAGACTGTTTAGAATCTTCCCATCATAACAATGAACAATAGCATCAGTCATTAACCTGAACTTTCCAAGAGTTTCATCAAATTCTACTTTTCCACTCTCTTTTCCATTCTCAATTTTATTCCCAATTTCATCCATGAAGAACTTCCTTAGCCTGTAGATTCTGTTGTTAGCCATAACTTTACCAGGTGTCGAGGATAGCTTTGATTTTTTACCCAAGTAGCAATTGACAAAATTTGGCCTTACCAGATACAATGTGTTGAAAAGCTCTTTGAAGTTATTTTGGAAAAGAGTTCCTAAGAGTATAATACACAGTTTTGAATTAACCTTTTTGCATGAATTCTATTGTATCTGGTAAGGAAGAATTTTGACAAAAAAAAAGCAATTGACAAAATTTGGCCTTACCAAATACAATGGAATTCATGCAAAAAGGCTAATTCAAAAATTTGCATTATACTCTCAAGAACTCTTTTCCAGAATAACTTCAAAGAGATTTTCAACACATTGTATCTGGTAAGGCCGAATTTTGTCAATTGTTGCTTGGGTAAAAACTTGAAGCTATCCTCAACACCTGGTAAAGTTATGGCTAACAATAGGATCTACAAGCTGAGGAAGTTCTTCATGGATGAAATTGGGAATAAAATTCAGAATGGAAAAGAGAGTGGAAAAGTAGAATTTGATGAAACTCTTGCAAAGTTCAGGTTAATGACTGATGCTTTTGTTCATTGTTATGATGTGAAGATTTTGAATAGTCTTCCCAGAATAAAGGATTTTTCTGTGATTTTGAAAGCATCTTCTATACAACAGGTTGTCTTAGATCAAATAAATGAAGCAAACAATTGTGAAAGAGCCAACAATTTTGAATTTGAAACAATGGTGTCTTATGTATAGACTCCCCCTATGATTTGCTCCTAGAATAAGATATAGCAATTGTAAATTAGAAACAATGGTATATGAACAACTATTTAGCTTATCTGTTATGCTACAACAATTAACTATAGGTTAGAACATATCCATATTAGCATAAAATAGCAGGTGTAATTCACCTCAAACTCTGTTGTGGTAATTACTTTGTAAGGAAGTTTGCACTCCTCCATGAACATTCTCTGTGCACATTAGTATGTTTGTTATTATCTTGATCTCCTTTGTGATCAAAAGAATAGTGAAGTTCATTGCATAACTCATGACCATTTTGCAGTGCTATGATCTAGTGCTCTTTTACTTCTTACTCACTGTGCTTTCAATCACCATGTGCAAATGACTTAGAGGATAGATCTTTGATTTCAATGGCCTTGCATAGCACTTGAAGAAATTTTCATTCATGCCTTACCATAGAGGGAATATGAAACATAGCTTATTGAAATCACTGTAGACACAAAACTCCTGAAGATCACCACCCTCGAATGCTAGACAACTTCCTTCGTTCATGTCACAATGCAAGGTCCCTATAGGTTGAAAGTATTGCCCTTGAAAACATACCATTGTATTGATAATGTCTTGAGGACTAAGGGTCCCACTTGAACGTAAAGAATAATCTCATATACATTCATTCTCAGGTTCATATTTCAATTTGTTATATTTATGTGTAGCTTCTAATGAGCTTGGTGAACTACATTGTGTAAAATGAGAAGCTCCTTCAGCCAATTGTGTTGTTTCCTAAAGTTGATGGCATGGAAGAATCTGTAGCACTATCTTCCAACATTGAAATCACTGACCTTCAAAACAAAGATACTAGGACTGTCCCTTCAACATTTGTGAAGTCACTACCTTAATCAAATTGGTCACTGTCCTTTCATCATCTTTGTTTGGCATTTTACTGTACTATGACAATCCTCTCACAATGACCACCATATTGTGACTGTAAAAATTTTGATCCCATCACTTGGATAGTCAAAACTTCCACCTCACAGCCACAAGAATAAGATACATTGAGAATGCACAGTCCCAAGTAAGTGTATTAGACTCAGTGATTCTTATTTTTTGTCATATGTTATAGTTACAAGTGCCCTGCTAGACATACATAAAAATGTGGAAGCATAGACAAGGCATGCGAACTGTTTCAAAAAATGCCTCAAAGAAATGTGATATCATGGATACACACTCTCCCACAAGCACTTCAACTCATGCCTGTGGTGATGCAGGGCTTTCCCGCATCATCGCAGGCATGACTTGAAGTGCTTGTGAGAGAGCGGGTGATGCAGGACTTTCCCAAAAATATGGCTTTGCACAAATATATTACTGAAATTTGGCTTTCTTCTTCATTTATTTCAGGAATTAGATCTCCTCGCATCACCCACTCTCCCACAAGAACTTCAAGTCATGCTTGTGGTGATGCAAGAAAGCCCTGCATCACCGTAGGCATGACTTGAAGTGCTTGCGGGAGAGCAGGTATCCATGATATCACAGGCAGGATGTTAGCAAAGCTTGTCGAATTTGGATTTACACCTACTAATTGCATTTGCTTGCCTTGCATCACCACAAGCATGACTTGAAGTGCTTGCGGGAGAGCAGGTATCCATGATATCACAGGCAGGATGTTAGCAAAGCTTGTCGAATTTGGATTTACACCTACTAATTGCATTTTCTTGAAAGTTTCTAAAGCCTTTTCAAAAAATCCATTTTGTGCACATCCTGCAATCATTACATTCCAAGAGATGACATCTCTTTGAGCCATTCCATCAAAAATTTCGTGTGCCTTATCTATACTTCCACATTTTGCATACATGTCTACCATATCATTTCCAACTATAATATTTGACAAAAATCCCCCTTCCATTATGTTATGATGGATGCCCATACTCTGTTCCAAAGCTCCCATTTTGGCACAGGCAGGGAGGATGCTAGCAAAGTTTGTCAAATTTGGCTTTACACCTGCTAATTGCATTTGCTTGAAAGTTTCTAAATCCTTTTCAAAAAATCCATTTTGTACATATCCTGCAATCATTGCATTCCATGAGATGACATCTCTTTGAGGCATTATGCCAAACAGTTCACATGCCTTGTTAATGCTTCCACATTTTGCATACATGTCTACCAGGGCAGTTGAAACTACAACATCTGACAAAATTCCTCTATCCATTACTTTTTGATGGATGTCCATACCTTGTTCCAATGCTCCCATTTTGGCATAGGCAGGAAGGATGCGGGCAAAGGTTGTGGAATTTGGATTTACATCTACCAATTGCATTTGCTTGAAAGTTTGTAAAGTCTTTCCAACAAATCCATTTTGTGCATATCCAATAATAATTGCTCTCCCCGCATCCCTGCGCACACACAAAAGTTCCTTCGCGGGGATGCGAGGAGAGCCCACCATCCTGCGCCCTCATGCCCTGGTCCTTGCGGGGCTGCAGGGGAGCCTGGATTGCATAGAGATAAGTAGGTGAGGTAGCAATCATGCCAAATGAAATACCCAACATATGTCTTCCCTAAATTTCTAAGCAGGTTCATCCTACATGACTGCATTACTTACACCTCTCTTCATTCTTCTTTCCTCCTTTATATTGTAGTCGATCAAGAGGCTAACAATATGAACACGCTACCATTCAAATCATTGTACATACCATGAAAGTTTCATAATGCCTTCTCAATCATATGACCTCTCTCTAAGCTCTCTCTATACAATCTATGATACCACATTTTTCTCTTCTTGCATCCCCGCGTGCACACAAAAGTTCTTTCATGGGGATGCGGGGAGAGCCTACCATCCCGCGCCCTCATGCCCTAGTCCTTGTGGGGCTGTGGGGGAGCCTAGACTGCATAGAGATAAGTAGGTGAGGCAGTAATCACGCCAAATAAAATACCCAACAAATGTCTTCCTTGAATTTCTAAGTAGGTTCATCCTGCACAGCTGCATTACTTACACCTCTCTTCATTCTTCTTTCCTCCTTTATATTGCAGTTGATCAAGAGGCTAACAATATGAACACACTACCATTCAAATCATTATACATACCATGAAAGTTTCATGCCACCTTCTCAATCATATGAGCTCTTTCTAAGCTCTCTCTATTCAGTCCATGAGACCACATTTTTTCTCTTCCCGCATCCCCGTGCACACACAAAAGTTCCTTTGCGGGGATGCAAGGAGAGCCCGCCATCCCGCGCCCTCATGCTCTGGTCCTTTCAGGGCTACGGGGGAGCCTAGATTGCATAGAGATAAGTAGGTGAAGCAACAATCATGCCAAATGAAATACCCAACAGATGTCTTCCCTAAATTTCTAAGCAAGTTCATCCTGCATGACTGCATTACTTACACCTCTCTTCATTCTTCTTTCCTCCTTTATATTCCAGTCAATCAGGAGGCTCTCTCTAAGCTCTCTCTATGCAGTCCATGAGACCACATTTTTTTTGAGGCATTCTATCAAATAGTTCATGTGCCTTGTCCATGGTTCCACATTTTGCATACATGTCTACTAGGGCAGTTGCAACTACAACATCTGACAAAATTCCTCTATCCTTCATGCTTTGATGGATATCCATACCTTGTTCCAAAGATCCCACTTTGGCACAGGTAGGGAGGATGTTGGAAAAGGTTGTGGAGTTTGTCTTTACACCTGCCAATTGCATTTGCTTGAAAGTTTCTAAAGTTTTCTCAAAAAGTTCAATTTGTGCATATCCTGCAATCATTGCAATCCATGAGATTTCATTTCTTTGAGGCATTTTGTCAAATAGTTCACATGCTTTGTCTATGTTGCCACATTTTGCATACATATCTACCAAGGTAGTTGCCACTACAACATCTGACAAAATTTCTCTATCCTTTATGCTTTGATGGATTTCTATACCCTGTTGCAAAGCTCCCATTTTGTCATAGGCTGGGAGGATGCTGAAAAAGGTTGTAGAATTTGGCTTTAGAACTACCAATTACATTTGCTTGAAATTTTTGAAAGCCCTTTCAACAAATCTATTTTGTGAATATCCTAAAATTATTGCATTCCATGAGATTACATCTCTTTGAGGCATTCTGTCAAATAGTTCATGAGTTTTTTCTGTGCTTCCACATTTTGCATACATGTCTACCAGAGTATTTCCAACTACAATATTGGACAAAAATCCTTGTTTCATTATGTTTTGATAGAGGTCCATACCATGTTCCAATGTTCCCATCTTGGCATAGGTAGGGAGGATGCTGGAAAATGTTGTGGAGTCTAGCTTTACACATGTTGTCAAAGGTTGTTAGTTTTTTATTGATAATATTCTATAGGTTTTTCATTATGGTCCAACTGGAAAACTTAAAAAAAAACCATTCATTGAGTACTGAAAACTGTATTTTGCTTTGTAGGTCCTCTCTTTGTTGTTTGAAAGGATAGTCTGTGAAAGAGCTTCCAGTTATGCATGAAGAAAACCTACAAGTGACTGTCAAGGGGCAGAGATTCATGCAAAAGACAGTGATCATGCAAACATTAAAAGATAATCTTAGAGTAAACAAGAAGAACTATGCAAAGGTTACAATCTTGTCAATGTCTCAAGAGACATTTAAATGGGTAAGGAGATAGCCTTCTATTATGCATTTGACAATGCCAAATCTTGAATGATAGTCAAGAGTCTTCATGTTAGATGCATGAACACCTAGGACAGTGCCATAGAGTTGGTACAAGTGAGCAGCAACAAGGTTGAGGGTTATCATGAGCTATTTGCCAAGACACAGATATTTTGCAACAGTGGTATCATAATGGGATGTTGATTTCTATATTAGAGGTGATGATATGATATGAAAGTTGTTCATGATAGTGATGTGATAAGTGACAGGACCAATGATGGACTGTGTGAACTTGTAACAGTCTGGTAGATGACATAGAGTGCATACCTAGGTAACAGTATTAGTGATGAACTATTTTCAAGGAATTTGGAAAAGATACAGTAATGTCAGAGGTAGTCAAGGCATTCAATACAAGGGGCAGTGTTCTACGTTGATGGGAGGCAGAGTACAAGTGAAAGTATGCCAGAATAATGAGCTAGGTAGTGGCAGTCATGAGGCATTTTATTTTATAAAGGGAAAATGCATGACAATAGGTTGACAAGTGATTGGACAATGCATTGCAAGAAGCTACAAGTTTGATTAGGACAATGCATAGCCTAGTCATAAGGCAATATTATTGAATAACAGTCCATGACAATTGAGGCATCCTACCAAAGATGACAGTCATCAGAGGCATAATCATTAGAGATAAGGACAGTTTATTGTTACAGGTAACAATTCACAGTGGCAGCTTATGAACTAGAGCAAATTGGGTGCATGAGACAGGATCTCTAAAGAGATGACAGTGTGATCTTGAACTAGGACAGTGAGCTTCATGGGATAGTCATAGATTTGTGAAGAAGACATCTATGAATGTCTTTGTGCTTCTATGCTCAGTGATACTCAAAAAATTAGTTTCTTACTCATTCTTTAAGCTATGTATTGTAACCATGAAGGTTTTTTTAGCAAAGAGAAAGCATTGTAACTTATTTTTAGATCTGTACGTTGTTTGTAAGCATTTTTCATCAATAAAACAAGTTGTTTTTACCTTCTCAAAGTTGTTTCATTGTGCAAGCTTCAAAATATACTAATGACTAAATGCAAGCTTCAAAATGACTAAATATACTACTAATTGACGTCAATTAATAATTAAATTGACTAAATATACTACCAATTGACAGAAATTAGTGAACAGTAAATAAATATGACTATATATATGACCAGTTTTAAATAAGTTAATAAAAATGACTAAATATACTACCAAATTGATCAAAATGATGATTAAAATTAATGACTAAATACACTACCAATGGACATAAATTAGTGAATAAAAATGACTAAATAAGTGACTAGTTAACAATAATCAATGACTAAATTAAATATATCAGCGAATAAAAAATGACTAAATAAGTGACCAAATTATAGCAATCAATGACTAAATCAACGACTAAATATACTACCAAATCGATCAATCAAAACAACCAATAAATGACTAAAAATGGTTTAATCATCAATTTAGTCGCGTTATAAATGACTGGCAATAAACTACTAATGGTCACGTGACCATGTTTGGTCATTTATAAGCAGTTTTTAGTAGTTTTTTAGTAATATATTGCTCTTTTTGTACTAGTGGATAGAAAAGGAAATGTTAGCTATTGTTTATGCTATTAACAAATTTAGACACTACATTACTGGCTATAAAGTGTTCATACATACAAATCATACAACAATCAGATATTTGATGAATAAGCCAATAGTGGGTGGAAGACTTGTAAGATGGTTGTTGTTATTGTAAGAATTTGACATAACGATAGTTGACAAACCAGGAAAGGCTAATGTAGTTGTTGATTTTCTATCTAGTCTGCCTACATAATCAACAGAAGGAGTGGTTGATGACTCTTTTCCTAATGAGCATCTATTTGCTCTAAACATACACACTCCATGGTATGAAGATATAGCTAATTATTTGGTCATAGGGCAGATTCCAGGTTACTTTTCTCCAAGGAAGAAAAGACAGTTCACAAATGCTTCCCTTATTCTTGGATTTTTGGATTCCTATTATATACTGGCTCGGATAACATTATGAGAAGATGTATCAGGAAAGATGAAGTGTTTGATATATTGAAGGCATGTCATGATGAACCTTGTGGTGGATATTTTGCAGCCAAAAGGATAGCCTTCAAGATCTTGACAATAGGATATTACGGGCCAACACTGCATAAAGACTCTGTCAAGTATACTAGAAGCTGTGATTGGTGCCAGAGAACAGGGAGACCTAGAAGAGGTGATTGAATGCCTTTGTAGCCCCAAATAGCATTAGCTCCTTTTGATAAGTGGGGGTTGGATTTTGTTGGCCCTATCTCTCATACTTCAAACAACAAGGAATTTATACTAGTATGCACTAATTACTTAACCAAATGGGTGGAAGTTAAAGCTTTGCAGTTTGTCATAGATGGCAATGTGGCAAAATTCTTATATGAGGAAATCTTTACTAGGTATGGTGTACCTAAGGAGATAGTGATTGATCAAGGACCACAAAGACTTAATCACCACAAGAAGTCTACCCCATATCATCCTCAGGCTAATGGTCAAGTTGAGGTTACAAATAGGGAAATTGAGAATATATTGACAAAAATAGTACATCTTCATAGAAGAGATTAGGTTTCCAAGTTACCAGAAGTTGTTTGGGCATACAGGAACACTTGGAAGACAACTACAGGATTCAGTCCTTATGAATTGGTTTATGGCAAGGCAGCAATACTGCCTATAGAGTTTGAATACAAAACTCTAAGGACAATAGTGGAATTGGGGATGGATTTGATAGAGGTTCAAAAGGAAAGGTTACAACATTTGAATGCTCTTGATGAAATCAGATTAGAAGCCATCCACCACACAGAGGTTATTCAGAAACAAAGAATTAAATGGCATGATAAGTATATAAAAACCAAAGAGTTCACTGTTGGTGATTGGTCCCTTCTCTATGATTCTAGATACAAAGATTTTAAAGGCAAGCTTCAATCTTGATGGTTGGGACCCTATGAGATTCAATAGGTATTCCCTAATGGTGTAGTTCAAATACAAACCATTGATGAGGTCAAATTTTCATTACTGGTCAATGGACACAGGCTGAAACTTTATAAGAACCCGCTTCAAAAAGATGATTTTATTGTCTCTCTAAGAATTTAGAATGGTGCTCACAATGATATTGAAGGCTTTGAAACACACAATGATGTACCAAAAGAAAATGATCCACCAATCCTGTCTAGTGATGAAGAGGTTGAGTTGCATGATTCAACCCCTGTCACTGAGACTTAATTTATATTGCTTTGCAATTCACATGCACACACAACATACTACCCATGGTGAACACAATTAGCTCTAGAGGGACCTGTTCTTCACTCTCAATTGGGACCTGTTATAGTCAGGACCTAAATAATACATTCAGTCGGGACCTGTACTGGAGGCGCCTACAACAACACTTGTCTGTAGACGTCTTCAACACTTTGGTAAAAAGTAAACTATTTTCCTATGCATTCCATTTCTTCTACACATGCTTCATTCATTTTGAATAAATCAAACACCACCGCAAAAGTGTTCAACTCACACTCACGAGTTCTTCGATCAAGCATTGCGCATTGTCACCTCACATCACTTCCAAAGTACCCACCGCCTTACCATTCACTCTCATGCATTTCATCCTACTCACATCAAATAAAATGCCAAGTACATGTTCTCCAGTTCCAAGGTGAGTTGATCATTTACTTCCATAACGTATGTACATAAGGTAACTTTCAATGATTAACTTAGATTTATTTCTATATTCATTATTACTCTTCGTTTAATTCATGCATGCGAAAATATCTATCACCATTCAATTTCATAATTACTCTTTCTTCCATATCAATTCACACATGAAGTGTGGTCACTTCACCCATTAGTTGGGGGGAGGGTTTAAAAGTACCCACCACCTTACCATTCACTCTCATACATTTCATCCTTCTCACATCAAATAAAATACCAAGTACGTGTTCTCTAGTTCCAAGGTGAGTTGATCATTTACTTCCATAACGTATGTACATAAGGTAACTTTCAATGATTAAGTAAGATTTGTTTCTATATTCATTATTACTCTTTGTTTAATTCATGCATGTAAAAATATCTATCACCATTCAATTTCATAATTACTCTTTCTTCCATATCAATTCACACGTGAAGTGTGGTCACTTCACCCAAGTCTTTAGAGTTACCAGATAGAATTCTATGTTGTTTTCCAAAGATAGTAAACCTATAATGTTTCATCCAAATTGTGAACTTATTACTCTATGGGTGAGCTGAGATATAGAACTTTGCATAACAGAGAGCTCCAAAAGTTACAGTTGGGGGAATAGGAGAAGGCAGCAAATTGTAGGTTCTTCTAAAGGTGGTGGAATCAGAGTTGAGCAGAAATTGAAACCTTTGGAGGTTGTAGAATACAGAGACAATGGGAGGTGATGTGATAAGATGAGAACCATCTGCGCACAAGGAAATATTAGAGAATGTGATGGTTCTACCACTCTTCACTAGAGTGGATGGCTAGACTACTTCTTGAAGTTAACAGAATATGATAATGAAATGGTGAAAGAATTTGCAGCTACATTGTAGTATGATGAGGCAACAGTCAGGGGATTGGTTGTAGATGCTTTTGAAATGGCCATTGCCCAAGTTACAGGATTTTCGCATACAGGGTCTGAATATCCAACTTGTGTTGATGCAACTACAACAAGAAAAGAATTCTGCGAGCGTGGAGAAAACCTGGACTCAACATTACAAGGTACAAAGAGATTGTCCCTTCCATTCTTTTGGGGAAAATGTGCTTCTTATATCATTAAATACTTTACCTGTGATGGTCAGCACAATTTGTTATATATTGTGCACTTTAAGTTTCTAAATCACTTACACCATGATAAGTTAGTCAATGTTCCCAATTTCCTCTATAACATGTTGAAGAGGATGGCATTTGAATATCAGAAAAAGCAAATGGACACCATGTTGTCCCATCACTACTTAATAGCCCTATTGGTTAAGAGAAGCCTGAGAGTTCAACATCCACAGGTTTATTGGGATGTCTTTAAACAATGCATAGATATCACAACACTGTTGGAAGTACCTGAAGCAGAGGATGAACCTCAACATGAGCCTAAACCTTAGATTGAACCTGAGCAAGAAGAACCATAGGAGGAAAATAATCTAGAAGATAGGTGGGTCACAACAGAGGAACCCTCATCTTCTAACCCTAAAGCTATGAGAGGCACTGCTTCAACATTTGTTAAGAAAAAGAGGAATAAGAAAGGTGTTGAGAAACATGAGAGCACTATAAAGGAAGAGGATGTAGGGGAAAAGAAGAAGAGGAGTAAAAAGAAGAGGAAAAGTGAAGTCAAACAGGAAACTATTACTCCCAGGCACTCAAGAAGGTTGAAAGGGCAGAGTGTTAAAGAAAGAATTGTTAAGGAACAGGGGCAGGAGGAAAAAGGTGAAGGACAACTACACCATGATTCAACATTGCTGAACACATATTCAGATAAAGAAGGAAACGCCCCTGAGAATGTCCCTACTGATGCTCATGAAAATATCAATGTGTCTACTAAGAGGAGAAGGTATGTTTCTTCATCTTCTAATTCTGACTTAGGAGATATGTTTATTGCAAAGAAAATGGGGAAGTCAGTTCCTAGTAGTTCTACTAAGGAAATTTTTGATATCACTGGGATGATGTTGATGAAGGTTTAAATTTTGAAAAGGAAAAAGAATTGTTAGAGGATAGGAATATAAGAAAAGAGCTTTAGGAAACTCTTGATAGGATAAAGCAATTGGAAAAACAAGTGAAAGGATATGAGGAGAAGGACAAAGAAAAGGAGAACATAATACAAGAGTTGGAGGAGAAAATTCAAACCTACGGCCATGGAACCAACTTGGATCTGTTAGCACAGATGGTCGTGTGTAAAACAAAAACTAAAGAGAATGAAGCATTAAATCCACAACCTCATGTATCAAGGTCTCCAATATATCACACCACTTTGTCTTTGGGATTGAATTGATGAAACTTACTCACAAATCCAAACAAGAAAAAGAAAGTTGGGAGAAAGAAAAACAAACTCTTAATGCATCACTGGAAGGTAAGAATTTGGAGTTAAAAAGGTTGGAGGGTAAATTGATAGAGGTAATAGACAGAGCCATTCAGATCATTGAGTGTAGACCTCCACCTAGGGTGTATGCATTGTTTCTAAAGGAAAAATTTCTCATTTTTCAGTTCAATAGGTTCATTAATGATTAGCCTACTTTACATTCAAGGCATATTTTTTTTAGCTATTTCAAAAAAGTCAGCCTGGAGGAACAAGATCAAATGTGTGAGTATTGTTTACACAACTATATGATGGTAGAGGATATAGAATGGAACCCCTCAATTTATGTTGGGGATTTACAAGTTAGAGTACTGTCATCCTATTTCAAGAACAAGTAGCTCAGAGGTGAACTAATGGACAAATATGAAGAACAAGAGAAAATAGTGGCACTGCTGATCACAAAAGAAGCACTGAATCCTGATGTAATCCTTACTCAATGGTTGACACCCCTTTCACACAAGGGTCCAAGAAAAATAATCATGGATTTGAGACTTCGAGATAATAGAAGGATACAACAATTAGCAGTACCTATGCTTCAAAATTGCCTAAGGTATGTACAAAGCAGATGGAATAGTCTAACCCCAGTATTGCAAAGGAAAGAGCCTCACTCTTTCCATAATTTTATGAACATGTTTGAAAGATTACGCAAGTACATCCAGATTTCAGAATAAATAGGAGTGGGATGGCTGCCACTTATCATCCTCCTATTCTCCTCTATCTAGTACCACATGGACAGGAGAAAAGAATGATGAATGTAGGAATATAGAATCAGTCAAGATGGATAGGCTTGCATGTTATAATGGTTTTTATCTTAAGCAGGGGGAGGGAGTTAGAGAAGTGATGGACCTTAGGCAGATTACCTTGCATTACAATCTTTTCCCCTAGATGTTTAATTCAATGTTTTGCTTGAGGACAAGCAAAAGGATAGTTGGGGGGAATGATGGGTTTAAATATTGGCCTCTTTTATGTTGTTTTTATATGCTTTTAGACCTTTTCCACATAATCTTCTAAATACTTTTCAAACACTACCATTATGATATAATGTCTTTTTATATACTTTGCAAGACCTTGAACCTATTTTGTTAATAAGGAATGTGGTTATGGTATTTATCAATTGAATGATCTGAACATGAGTATGCATGTAATATAGATGAGATTCTATGGTTTAATTATGAAAGTTATTTGCATGCATATGTTTTGTGGATTAACCCCTATGCAGCAACAAGCATGTGGCATCAAGGAGAGAAGAATTTGTAGCAAGTCGCAGAACAGGAGAATTAAAGGAAGTTGAAGTCAAGCCACCAAAAGATGGAAGCTGAATGTGAACCATTATGGGAAGGAATAAATGCAGAAGGAGTAGACTTATTCCAAACGCAGCTTATGTGCTTTTCATATGAGTCGTTGCATAGGAATTCTTATTTGAATAGGATTCCCCTTCCTATGTTCAGTTAGAATTAATAAATCAATCTTAACTCTGTATCCTAATATCTAGGAATGGATTAATGATTGTAGTTAGTTGATAGTTGGATAAGACTCTCCCATTTTCATATAAGTTAAGGGATGAGCTCAGAGTCAAGTTAGTTACTTCGTTATCTAGTTACTTAGTTGTTTTATTCAATATTAGAAGCTCCAGACATATTTTTGTTAAAAATGAAATTATTGAATACAATCTGAAAAGAGATTCTGTTTATGATATGAAATGAATGGAACTATGTGTTATGTGGATGCGTGAGTATCTGAGTTAGATTTGATTTCCAGCCAAGTGAGTTAGCCCCCTGAGCTAGCCACTCAAGGTACTGATCTTCACTTCATTCATTTTCTTGTTCATTTATGCATTCTTGTTAAAGTTGTTTTCCATTAGTTTATAAATGCATCATGAGTTAATTAGAATACTTTGATTGTTAATTACAGTAGTTGTGGTTCATGAATAAATGTATACTTTGTCCATCTTAAGTCCTCCGGAGGTTAGCATTACCTTTCTCATCATTTTGAATGGTTTTGGATTAGTTCTATATTTTCCTATTGTTAGCAGTTATCTACAGCTTATGTTGAAGGTACCCGTAGCCACTAGAATCTGTAATTGTTTTTACTATTCTTGTATTTCTGAGAATTCCAGGAAAGTAGAATAATCTGAGTAGGTTTGGATAAGATAGTTTAGGAGAATACGAGCCCCTGAAGGCACATACAGTGCAGTGCCATCATAAGCTTACGCTCATTGGTTGATAATTTAATGTGGGAGTACAATGTCAAGTGGACTATTCAGATAGGTTTACCCCTGAATTATGTTAAGTCTACAATGCATTAGTTTTCCTCTACAATACTCTCTTGGCTTTTGGTTTCTTCTCTGAATGGATAGAATGGGTGATGAGCTATGTGAGTTCTTCTTCCTTCTAAGTTCTTAATAGGGGTATTCCCTCCTTCCTTTTTTCTACTTCCAAAGGTTTGTAACAAGGGAATCCCTTAGTCCCTTACTTCTACATGTATATGGCTAAAAGATTGGGTAGACTACTTAAGAACTAGGTCTCTAATGGTAGCATTCATGACTAGACTATTTCTCAAATTATGGACCCTCAAACCCATCTTCAATTTGTTGATAATACAACTTTGTTGGGTGTTTCTAAGTTTTAGGAAGCTATCAATTTCAAGAAAGCTTTGGTTATTTATTTGGTTGCTTCCGGTCAACAAATTAATGAGGATAAGTCCAATATCCTTTTCTTTAATACCCCCTTAACCATCCAACAATGAATTGCTCTTATTCTCCACTTCAAAATTGGACAGCTTTCGTTTGATTATCTTGGAATCCCCTTATCTATTGCTAATCCCAAGAGGGATCACTGGAAAAAAATAATTAACAAATTTAGAATGAAGTTTGATCTCACTGGACTTTCCATTGGTTATCCTTTGCTGGTCACCTTACACTACTAAAGTCTATTCTTCAAGCCATTCCCATCTACAGGTTTCTCCTTTTATCTGCTCCCAAAGGCATCCTTAATGAGTTTGATTCTCTTTCTAGGAAATTTTTATGGCCTAGTAATGTGTGCATAAGAAAATGAACACAAGAAACAAGCTAAAATGATATTAACCTATTTCATTCACAATCTAAGCAACCTCTGATAGAGCTAATAAGGAATGCATAAAAAAATGAATCTAACTATCTAACTACACATGTAAACCTTGCTATTTTGGATGTGCTTTTGATGTGTTGATATATGGATTGCTCCTCAAACTAGCAGCATAACATTGCATAACTTGGAGACTTGCAAATGGCTTGCATCAGGTTGGATTTATAGAATTCTAGATGAGGGATTAGATGGATATGATTCATTTGAGAGATCAAGGGTGGAGATTAGTTGAGAGGATTGGGTTGACAAGAGGCCACCAAGTGGCATGATTTGATTGGAGGACAAGTGGAGTCCTTTGATTGAGGAAAAATCAAGGGTGGAGAAGTGTGTTGGATAAAGTGAATGGAGAGGATTGAAGGACAAAAAGATCCTTTTTAGAGGGATGTATAAAGGACTTGCCCATCCCTTTATAAGAGACCCATGTGGTCATGTACAAAAGCCCATGCCTTTGTACATGTTAGAGGATGTGAGAGGTTTGAATGGGTTAATGATGAGTTAGGATTGTGCAAGTGAAAGATTAAGTTGATTAATTGATTTTAATGAACTTAATCAAAAGTGCACAAAATAGGAATTAAATAAATATGAAATTATTTATTTACTTTTTGGGGTGAGAATGGGAACTTAGGTATAAATAAATATTTGGATTTATTTACCTAGGGTGGACTATAGAAGAATGATGAAAAATGATTAATTAATCATTTATGCCAAGAATAGGTACGGATGAATAGTGATGAATAATGCATGAATAGTTAAAATATTAATTAAATAACAAAATATTATTTAATCAATGTTGGAAGGGGAATTGGATAATTAATTGTCTAATGGGGATTTATCTAATTAATTATAGAGGAAAGTGGTCTAGTGATGTCCTAATTAGGGTTGAACAGTGATAAAATGATGAGAGGACAATTTTAGGTGTCTACAGGTAACTTGGACTTTAAAAAATGGAGTCTTATTAGCTAGCATCAAGTTTGTAGGCCTAAAGAAAATGGTGGTCTAGGTCTCACGTGTACTATTCTTTATAGCTAGGCTTTGGCAACAAACTTTATTGGTGATTGTATAGTCATCTAGATTAGACATGGGCCAAAATGCTTAATTTCTAATACTTAGGAGTGGTTCTTAATTTTGAGATCCCAAGGATGGATTTAGTTGGAAAAGGCTTGATTGTTTGGAATACTATTAAGAAAGGGGCTTCCCTAGTCAAGAATGGTCTCCTTTGGATTGTCAAAAATGGGCAGTCTATGATCTTCTAGAGCAATGCCTAGGATCTTCACCCTCTACTCCTCACCTTTTTTTCCTCTTCTCCATCCTCTAAGCCAAGTCTTTATGGTTGCTAAATGGTCTAAAGTTGTTGATTTTAAGAGTTCTCTTGAGGTGGGGAGCTCTGTGATCTATCATTGGAAAGATTCTAGTAGTTGGCCTAAAGGGGGCTCTCTCAAAGTTCAGGTCACCCTTTCTTCTATTCTTGTTGATCGGCCATGTTGTTCCCTTAAGGATGCAAATGTCCTTGCCTAGGGTCATGATCCTAAAGGTACTTAAGTGGCTCTTGGATACTCTTCCCTTGACACTCAGAATGGTTGGAATAGCGAGTTTCCTTGGTGGAGCAAAATTTGGAATAAAGTCAGCTAGACTAAGTGCAATTTCTTCTTGTGGCTTCTATGTCATAATAAATGTCTCACCTGGGATAATATCAAAAAAGCATGGTTTTTAGGGCCCTTCAAAATGTGTTCTCTTCAATACTAAATAGGAATCTTTTTCTCACCTTTTCTTCCAATGCCCTTTTGCTCTTGGTATTTGGAGACAATGGTGGCAAATCTAGAACTAGCCTATTATCCATGCTACTTATTTGTCTAACTTCTCAGCTAGCATGGGTCGACCACCTTCTTCAACTAGCTTTCTCAAGGTGGCCTAGGAGCTTGGTCCCACTTTCATCCTTTGGAAGATTTGGCTTCAATAGAATTGTCAAATTTTCCAAGGTCATTAGAATTTCATTTCATAAATTTGGCAAAAGGGTATTGGATTTTATTAAGGATACTATTGGTGCTAAGTGTTCTTTTGATGGAAGATTGTTCCCCTCTTATTTTGACATATTAGAAAGCCTTGATCTCCTCCATGATGGTGTCTCCTCTTACTTTTTACACTCTGTCTAGTGGGCTTCTAGAAAGATTAATAGGTTTGGTTAATGGTCTCCCCCCTTCAAGTTTCTTTAAAATTAATATTGATGGTTCCTCACATGGTAATCCAAGTGTTGTGGGGCTTGATGGGATTGGTCGTGCTAAAGATGGGTCTATTCATTTTTTCTCCTTGGTTGCTTTGGGGAACAATACCATTAATCAAATGGAGGCCCATGTAATTCTTTTGGCCCTAGAAAAAGCTTGTGAGTTGGGAAGGAAAAAAGTTATATCTGAAACCGACTCCTTCATCATGGTTTCTCTTCTAAATCGGGAGAGGACTTATGAGTCATCTTGGCAATTGGCAATTTTAGTTGAATAGATTCTTCAACTTGCTCCTCAATTTGAAGTCATTTTGTTTGTTCATATCATTTAGGGATGAAACGTAGTTGCAAATTATCTTGCAAAGTGGGTCACTAAGGATAAAATCACAATTGGAATGTCTTCGAGTCAGGATCTCTTCCCCTTGAAAAAGCCTCATAGCTCCTCCATCTTGTTCATAATGACCAATTCTGATTTTTACTCTTCTCTTTTGTTGATCAAGCTTGGTGATTTCTAGTGTCCTTGCAACTCTTTTTCGCATTTAGAACTTCTATTGGTTTTATGGCCTTTCTTGGCTTATTTGGCATGCTTGATACCCTGTTCTTTACATTCATGTTGACAAGGAGTTCCCCTTCTTCCAAAATTGTGGCTATTTGATGAGCTCCTTGAGTTTCTCTTGGAGCTGGAATTTTGGAAAACCTATCTAGATTTTCTCTAGATTCTTGCTTTGTTTATGGCTCTAGCCATTTGGAAATCATTGTATTCTCACATTATTTAATGCTCTTTTAATACAATTTTCATTTTTGCCAAAAAAGAAGCATATTGGAAGCTTGTCCTTCTACATATGATGTGATCTTGTGATAAGTAGAGGTAGATATATGAATAAGTGTAATAAATACATGTATAAGGTGAATGTATGGAAGAATGTGTGAATAAGGATAAGGTGGAGGATAAATGCATAGGAATAAGTGTATAGGAATGAGTAGCTAGGGGAATGAGCCCAACTTCACACAAGATTGTATTATTTGTCATTATGTACATGTATCAAGACATATCCTCAAAATGAGCACAAAACTAAATGAGAAATGACATGGGTATGTGTAAGGTAGGAAACTGCCTCCTTTGTAATCTCCAACTTAGTTTTATGCACTCATTTTAGTGCCCATTACCCTAGCATGTTTAGGACCACTTTTGTCACTATTTCTAGCTTCCTCAATAATTATAGGACCCCGCAAGAGCCTTAAACTCAAGAAACTATTTCCAATCTCCCCAAAAAATTTCAAGATCATATCTCTCAAGGTCCCTAGAACCCTTGAGCACTCTAACCCTGGACATAATGTACCCCGACACTAGGGCCCTTGTTTGAATTTGCAAAACAATAGTCTTCCCTGTCTTTTATACCCTAATTTGGTCAGGTTTCGATTCTTAAGTTGACAAGTCCTTAGGATTTGTGGTGTGAGCTTAGTTGTTAGTTAAATAAGTCCATGTGTAAGGTGGGCCCCATCTAATTCTTTAGAATATGGTTCTTTATAAGTGGCCACACCAAGGTTTTCGTTACTTTCTTTGTTAGTGACGTGTAGCTTTGGCTTCCCTCCCTCCAATTTCCTGCAATGGATCTTCTAGACTCTAGAAGAATGGCGATGATTCCATTGTTGCACAACAGTCAAGTAAACTCAGGACCAATCATAATTTATATTCGTAATCTGAAAATATGCCTAATTCGTGTGTGATTTGCCAAATGAATTCAGCGCCATCAAGGAGGACTAAAAGTCAGTACCTTCCATCGGTCTGTGAGAAGACTGTGGGAAGAATTAAAATGTTGCCAGCCCATATCATGTGTTGTTGAAGTGTCCGCCAAGAAAAATGATAAAATGTATACACCATCTCACATGATGACATTTGAAATATCTGCTCTATAAACTATCACGGATAAATCAAGAAAATAATTGTCTTTTAAAAAAAAAAAAATTCTGCCTATCTCTAAATGTTGTTACATTTAGGTTATAAAATTTGAAATATGTCATCAAGAAGTATATAGAAGCTTGTCATTCCACACACAATGTGATCTTGTGAAAGGTACAGGGAGATATATGAATAAGTGTAATAAATGTATGGATAATGTATGGGAAAATATGCCGATAAAGATAAGGTGGGAGATAAATGCATGTGAATAAGTGTATAAGAATGAGTAAAGGCTAGGGGAATGAGCCCAACTTCACACAAGATTGTGCCATTTGTCACTATGTATGTGTACCAAGACATTTCCTCAAAATGAGCCCAAAACTAAATGAGAAATGACATGGGTATGTATAAAATAGGAAATTGCCCCCTTTGCAATCTCCAACTTACTTTTGTGCACTCATTTTAGTGCCCATTACCCTAGTATGTATAGGACCATTTCAAAACTATTTTTGGCATCCTTGATGATCATAAAAAGACTCCACAAGAGCCCTAAACTCAAGAAATCATCCCCAATCTCCCTAGAAAGTTTTAGATGATATCTCTCAAGGTCCCTAGTGCCCTCAAGAGCACTCTAGCCCTAGACATAATGCCTCCTAGCACTAAGGCCCCTATTTATATTTACAAAACAATAGTTTCCCCTCTCTTTTGTGCCCCAGTTTGGTCAAGTTTCTAACGTTAACTTCTTTAAAAATGTAGTAGTGATTCATATAAAATCCTATTATCCTCAAAACACTAATGATGTTAGATGTTGTCTTATTATCTCATTAGAAGAAAACTTAGTATCTCCATCTCCTCTCTACACATAGGGAATTGTAGAAACCACCATCAAAAGCCATTGGAGCATAACATTGTGGATCTAAAGAAGCACACAATCTTAGGGGAGTAATTGGCATTCTTCCATTAGAAAGCTCTTGTATAATCCTTCCACTTGATCATCTCTTAGTTAGTTTTCCTTTTTCCACTAATATAGTCCATAAAATGCTATTTTCCTTCTCTCATTAACTAGAATTCCTGCCATAGACTCATACTTTAGATTTGAAACTTTTTCCTCATTTCCCCTTTATCTACATTTATTTCCCTTCTAATCTTCCTTGTACTCTATTTGATCCGCCTAACACATTTCTCCACTTTTAAATCTATCATTTCCTCTCCTCTAAACATCTTAAAATTGCATATATTCGCCGTTGGCAATACCCTCAAATTTGAAGACTCTTGGATCCCTTGCAAATCCTTTTGAGATCACCTTTCCACCTCCTTTGACTCTCATCACAAGCATACACTACTTGTGGTAGGTTCATTCCCTTGGGCTTTTTATAATCCTAAACACCATTGTTGCACACATCACAAACACCAAGCACCTAGGTATGCACACATATCCAATTCTCAACAAGTGCTTTAGTAGAGGTTGAAATAAACCAAATATCGGATTGACTAAGGCAGTCTCTCAAGCACAACTACTAATTTTCTTGTCCCCATGCTTTATTCAAATTTCGGAAGTTATAAGAGTGACAAAAACATTCTGCAAGTGGAAACATAACCTACTGATAATTATAAAGAATCCCTGAAAACCTGCTAATAGCTATAAAGAATCCCTGGAAAATTACAAAATTATTCCTGACAAGAGCCCTACTACCCCAGAAGGTCCCTAGCACTCTACTTGAGAATTAACTCAAGTAAGAATATAGATGCCACATGCTTATGACACTTCCACTGAAAACTTGGACAAGTGAATCCTACAATAGGAAACATGTTGCCACAAATCTCTCCAACCAAATTAAGATATTCACTACTTGCAAATATGAAATATGCTAAATCTAAACCCTATTCCTCGTGCTATGAGTCAACACTCACAACCATTCTTTATAGTAAATGGATAAAATATAGGAAAAAAAACATTTCCTTCAAACATGTCGTTCACATGTTCCACAATTAATAATTTTAAAAACTAATAAAAAACTAAAAGACCCGCTTGCTCTATTCGAATATTTTAATAGTGTATTTTTATGGAATCAAAGTAGGCTAGCAGCATAGACTAGATATGTTCCCTCCACAATATTATATTTATAATATTTATGAATTACAGCTAAGACACGCTCAAGTTTCTTTAAGGAAACACACAAGTTATAGTAATGATAATTGCTTTGTATATTAATTTATTTATTAATAAAATAATTTAAAATATATATATTTTTAAAATTTAAAAACGAGGTATATGAGAATAAGAAAAGGAGTAAAGATTTTAAAGAATATTGTATGACTAAGTTTATGGTTGATACATTTATTTACAAGAGGCGGAGAGAGATATAGGTTATTTAGGTGGATAAGCACCTTCAGAGTATATCTCTTTGCATTTCAGATAGATGTATTTAAGACTAGTATATTTATATTTAAAAAATATAAGAGATATTTTCTTAAGGTTTTGTATTTTTCATGGATTTTGTGAATTTTTTCATTTGGTTTTCATTTTTTATTTTGTCCAATTTATTTTTGCAGTCCATTTTCTTATTTTCAATTTTTTTTTGTTTTTATTTTTTTACTGTTTCTTTTGGTTTTTATTTTTTATTTTTTTTACGGAAAAAATGAGTGCTCTCATCTCCACCCCCTATGGTTGTAGAATGCCTCTCAACATAATTAAAAAAGACACTATTTTTTTATTCTCTTAAGAGTTAACTCCCATAAGTGCAATGGTATCAAGAACTATCCTATTAAAAAACTATTTAAAGCTAACATTTACTTTAAGAAAAAAAAAACTAAAACTATAAAATAGCTCTTAAGTAAATAAAACAACTATTAAGTAAAATAGTTCCAAAATAAAATAAAATAACTCTTTAAATATATTTTAGTACATTGTAGATTTAGATTTAAGTAGATTTTATATACAATAAAATATGTGTGTTAAGAGAGGCTAGAGTTTTCAAAAGGAGTTGGATTGGTATAGTAAAAATAAATTCACACAATGTTGCTGAAAATGTTGTTGAAAGGAAGTGTTCCTTCATCTGAGCTTGCACCTATAGTTTACAATTCTTTTGGCAATTAAGATTTTAATGGCCATCACATAAAATAGTACTTAATAGAACTTTTATGAGGTTTGACTCTCAAAAGAACTTTCTCTCCAACAGAGAATTGTCTTGGTACTCGCTTTGCATCTGCATAACTCTTTTGTCTATCATTGGCTTGTGCCAATCTTTTTCTGATTAGCTTAACTTTCTCTTCCATTTCAATTAGCATTTCTGGTCCGATGCTAATCCTATCTTCTAGCTTATCCTAGCTTATAGGAGTTCGACATCTTCTTCCATATAATGCTTCAAATGGTGCCATCTTAATAGCAGAATGATAGGAATTATTGTAAGCAAATTCCACAAGTGGTAAGTATTCCTCCCACTTATATTGTTGATCCATACAATATATTCACAACAAGTCTTCCAAAACCTGGTTAACTCTCTCAATTTGCCCATCGGTTTCAAGATGATAAGTTGTACTCACATTGAGTTTAGTCCCTAGTGTAGAGAACAAAGTTTGCCAAAACCTTGATGTTATATGCACATCTCTATCCGAGATAATCTTTTCAGGGAAGCCATGCAATCTAAACACCTCTTGTACAAATTTGTGAGCTAACACTAGTGCTCCATCAGTCAAATTCCCTAGTATAAAGTGTGCTACCTTTTGTGAGTTTATCAACCACAACTAAATGACATCATGTCTATTCCTTGACATAGGAAGACCTTGAACAAAATCCATACTAATAACTTGCTATTTCCACTTTGGTGCATCATGTGGATACAACAATCCTGTAGGGTGTTGATGTTCTACTTTTACCCTCTAGCATTCTAAACAGCTTGCTACAAATCTTGCAGCATCATTTTTCATTCCTTTCCAAAAATAAAAAGGTTTAACATCCGCTAGAAGTTTGGTCACTCTCGGATGTCCAAAATATGGTGCAGTATGAACTTCTTTCCATACTAGATCCCTTAATCTAGCTAAATTAGGAACATACATTCTACCTCTATACCTCAACAGTCCATCTGACTCAAACAAAAACCCATCATACCTGTAGAGTAAAATACTCTACATTTTGTTTAAGTTGTAGTGTATCAGCATGGCTGAGCGGGTTTCGGTTTTATTTCTGCGAGTTTCAGTTTTGGCCGTGGAGATTAACAGTAAGGGTTTCTTCTGTCTAAGTAATGCCTAAGTCACAGAGTTGAGCAAAATATGCCACGTGTTGACAACCGAGACACATTTTGAGAAGTCTCAGACTATTGCGGGAGAAGCCAAGTGTCTTTTGCATTAACGCAGACGCTGCCATATGTCATCTTTCATGTTACGTTTCAAGCCCCTTTTAATGTTTCTAAGACCATGGTGGGTCCTTGTTTCAATAAGTTTCTCCCTGCGCAGAAGGCGCCAAGTGGCAGCTGCGGAAGGTTTTAGTAAGTTTCTGTAAGTTACGCGGAAGGTGCCGTGTGTCTCTTGTAAAGTTAAGCGGAGCGTGCCATGTGTCATTCTCCGCAGGTTCTTTCTTTTGTTTCATTGATAAGCAAAGAAGTGTGGTGGGCCCCAGTGAATTGTAAAGTAAAGGCGGAGCGTGAGTGTCATCGTCCGCGTGAATCTAAATGAGTCCCAAATGTTTCTATAGTGTTTTCTAAAGCAAGGTGGAGTCCGCCATGTGTCGTTCTCCGTAAGACTCTCAAAAGGTATCTAAAGTTTCTCAAGGTTGAGCGGAAGCTGTCACGTATCACTTGGTATTTGCGCGGAAGGCGCCATCTATCCCTATCCCTTTTTGAAGCTGCTCGGGTAAGAAGCGTTGTGGGTCCCATTTTCGGTAAGTGATAGAGTTTCGGGGCAGCGGACTATGACAAATGTCAGTAAGGCAGAGCACTCCCAATACAAAGACACAATAAAGAGTATGATATAGCGGATGTCGCCACGTATCTATTTGCGAGTAGTGCGGACACTGCCAAGTGTCATTTTCTGGTGTTTCCTGAAGAATGAGACAGTTTTCAAGTAAAGAGCGCGGACACTGCCATCTGTCTCAAGGGTTTTGTTTCTAAACGTAGTGGAAGCCGCCATGTATATGTTTCAAATGCAGAGGAGGCTGCCACGTGCTAAGTTCATGTTTTGCCAGAAAGATGAAGGAGTTTCAAGTAAAGAGTGCGGACTATGTTATTTGTCTTAGGGTTTATAGTCGCAAAGACTAGTTGAAGCTGCCAAGTGTCCTCGCCTGTTTCACAGTGAGGAGTGCCACGTGTATCTGTTTCAGCCAATGAACTTGCAGAGAAGCTAACTGTTTCAGATCTAAAAGATATCTTCTGTCAGACACTTCCAGTTAAGTTCCAGTTCGGTTAGACCGTTGGGATTTGATCGTGTGGGCAATCTTGAGCTAGTCCTATGCTATAAATATGGGATCTAGATCGTAGATAGATAGAGATTGCTTCATATAGATTGTTATCAGAGATTTACGAGAAGTTTTTTGAGATCTTTTTGCTGTGGCCAGTAATATCATTTGCCTTTGTTCTGTTTTCTTGATTCAGAAAGTTTGTATAACTATGCATGTATCATTGCCTTTTATGTGACTAGAAAATTAATAAGAAGACTGAGTTTTGTGCCTTTGCTGATATTTTCTATGTCATCACAAAATTGTCTAAGTTGTGGGCCTTTGATTCTATTTGTTTTCATCTTTTACATTGATCATGCATTGTTTGCTCTTTAATGTAATTGAATCCTAAAGATAGCTTCACTGTGCTTAATATTAAGGAACAAATCATACTCAGGCACATCGCCATAGTTAAATTTTCCTTCATTGCATTTGTGATTCTGTTTAATTTCTATCCCTTTTTCCCAAAATACATTTGAGAGAAGGAAGAACCAGCTTCTTTAAAATCTGGAGGTTGTTTCAGGTTGCAAGTCCCATATTCCTGAAACTTCCCATGTTGGTGTCAGAATCAGTGCAATTTTAAGCATCAACAATACCTTAGATCTCTAGGATTATCTTCCAGAGTCTACTTAACCTGCTCATAATAATCATCACCAGACAAATTTTGCAGCACCAAATCCTTGAAATCTCCACGAATAGAAACAATAGAAGATATGTCTTCTATGACTCAAAGCATCAGCTACTCTATTCTCTTTTACTTTGATGTAGTTTATCTCAAAGTCAAAGTTAGATATCAATTCTAACCATCTCCTTTGTCGAGCATTCAGATGTGGTCGAGAAAAAATATACCTAAGACTTTGATGGTCTGACTTAAGTACAAAAGTTTTCCCCAATAGATAATGTCTCCACATTTGCAAAACATGGGTTACTGCTACCAATTCTAGATCATGTGGTGCATAATTTTTCTCATAGGATTTCAATTTCCTTGACTCATATGCTATAACTCTCCCATCTTGCATAAGCACTCCTCCTAATCCTTCTCTCGAGGCATTTGTAATTACCTCAAATTGTCCTTCGGGATCAGGGACTTTCAAAATTAGAGCTGAAGTTAACTTTTCCTTTAAGAGATCAAATGCATCTTGACATTTGTCTATCCACTCAAATCTCTTTCCTTTTCTCTGCAGGGAAGTGATTGGACTAGAAATACTAGAGAAATTTAGAACAAACTTTTTATAATAGCTAGCCAGTCCCATGAAACTACGCACCTCATGCACATTTGTGGGTACAGGCCTATCCAGAATAGCTGTGATTTTTGTAGGATCAACATATATTCCATTAACTGATATAATATTTCCTAGATATTGAATCTCCTTCTGGAAGAATGTACACTTAGATAGTTTTCCATATAACTTATGTTCTCTTAACCGTTGCAGAACCAATTGCAAATGTCGATGGTGTTCTTCTTCATTCTTAGAGTAAATAAGTATATCATCCAGAAAGACTAGAACAAACTTGTCCAAATAGTCTCTGAATACACTGTTCATGAGATTCATGAATGCGGTAGGTGCATTTGTCAAACCAAATGGCAACATTGTGAACTCATAGTGCCCATTTCTAGTTCTAAAAGTTGTCTTATGGATATCCTCATCTTTCAGTCTTAACTGATGATATCTTGATTGCAAATCAATCTTTGAAAATACAGTAGCTCCACGCATCTGATCAAAAAGATCATCAATATGTGGCAAAGGATATTTGTTCTTTACCATTGCTTTATTAAGCATACAATAA
This sequence comes from Cunninghamia lanceolata, assembly GCA_027924645.1. Classification (NCBI taxonomy): domain Eukaryota; kingdom Viridiplantae; phylum Streptophyta; class Pinopsida; order Cupressales; family Cupressaceae; genus Cunninghamia; species Cunninghamia lanceolata. The sequence goes on from BSBN01000254.1 coordinate 18,741,147, forward strand.
TCTATACATAACCGAAGGGTTCCATCCTTCTTCTTGACAAAAATAACTGGAGCACCCCATGGTGAAATAGTGGGTCTGATCAAACCTTTTGCCAACAATTCTTGTAATTGGGATTTCAATTCCATTAACTCCGTAGTTGTCATACGGTAGGGTGATTTTGATATAGGCTCAGATCCTGGTTTAATATCAATTGCAAAATTAAAAACCCTCTTGGGAAGCAGTCCTGGAAGTTCTTCTGGAAACACATCCTGAAACTCCCAAAGAAAAGGATATTTTTCTCCAAAAGATGAACTAGGGTTTTCTATCCCTTCCTCTGCTTGTTCCAATTTGACTACAAATAACTGACAACCTTTCCATCTAACCCTTTTTAATTGCTTGGCAGAGATAGGTCTAATTTTAACTTCCCTTTGAATCCCTTGGAATTGGGTTTGATTTCCCAAATCATCTAAGCATTCAACTATTTTTGAAAAATAGTCAACCTTAGCTCTACGCTTCCACAACCAACTCATTCCTAGGATTACATCATAGGAACCTAAGGGAGCTACATACATGTTTACTTCAGTTGAGAAACTAGGGAGATCAATCTTGGCTTCAAACAAACATTGCTCTACTTGAGCCTTAGATTGGTTAGCATATTCTATTGACCAAGGTTTAGACATGTTCCCAACTTTTCTAGGAAATTTATGCAAAATTCTAGGAGAAACAAAGTTTTCAGTGGCTCCTGTATCAATCAAAATAGATATAGCAACTCCTAACAAAGTACCTATCATCTCAATAGGAGTGATTTGATACTCTACTTAACGATTGTCGAGAGCTACATGAATCCTTTGTTGGAATGCTTCTTGTTGAGTAGGTAGTGGAGTACCTCTTTGTTGACCATTTTGATTCTTGTTAGGGCAACGATTAGCATAATGGTCGCCCCCGCAAGTAAAGCATCCTCCAATGGGTCCTTTCTTATCTAAAGTCTTCCCATTGTTATCCTCATTCCTTTTGTAATTGCCATTCTTCTTCTCATTTCTAGATCCACCCTTGTTTTTCTGAGATCCTTTATCTTTTCTTGTTCTCATAACTCTTATCATATCTTCTCTTGAATGGCTGGTTAGCATGAGTTCCATTAAATCTCTTGTGGTTTCTATCATGATAAGCTGAGATGGATTTCAACTTTTGCTCTTGCTTGATCACCTTCTCGTACACTTGATCCATTATTGTGGGACCATGTACATCCACTTCACAACCGATTTGAGCATTTAAACCCATGATGAATTTTTTGATCCTGAATCTCTCATCCTTTTGATACTGAGGAACATATTTCAGGAGTCAGGTGAATTTTTCTCCATATTCCACCACTGTCATATCTCCTTGTTGAAGATTTTGAAAATAAGTCAGTTTATGATCAAAATAGAGTTGTGGTAGCCATCTCTCGTGAAAGAGATCCACAAACTCATCCCACGTTACCCTCAGAGATCTTAAATTCAATTCCATCTTCTTATTCATCCACTAGGTGGATGCTTCTACTGCCAGTTGGAATGCTCCCCAAACTGCCTTGCTTACTTCTGAGTAATTTCTTATCTCAAAATATTTTTCCATTTCTGTTAACCAAGATTTAGCTGCATCTCCAGTCACCTTTCCATCAAATTTTGGTGGAGTAACCTTCTTCATATCCTTTGAGAGTTCTGAGGTCAGTCTATCCCTTGTCTCTTTATGAGGTTCCATACTCTTACTTTGATCTTCATGATTCTCTCCATTTTCTCCATATGAGTTTTCACCTCCTCCATCAATATTCCCTTTATCATCTACTTTCTTTTCCAAATCACCCAGTCTTTTCTTAGTTTCCTCAAGCATGGTTATGATTTAGTCTAGCTTATTATTTGGCGGGTGGTTTCCTTCTTCACTTTCTCCTTGGTTAGTTCTTGTTTGAACCATGTTTATCGATTTTCTCACACCTGAGAATATTGAGTTGTATATTAGTTCATGATTATAATGTATCCCATTAAATCAAAGCATAATATTTACTCAAATCAAACAATAGTTTAGTACAAAAAACAACTCTTCTTATTTATTCCATTTCAAAAGTATAGAATATTCTTCATTTATACAAGAAATGACTTCAAAATTTGTGCTCAAGAGGAGTATATCCTTCAGATTCATTTTCAAATACAAAATCTTAAGGTATATAACCTTATGAATCACTATCAGACCTAAATTCTATGATCTCAACAGTTGGGGGTATGCAGGGATCTCGCCTAACCATAGTTGTTTCCTCATCTGACATATATTCTATGATTTTAGCAGTGATCTTAACTCTTTCATTGTTTTCCCTTCTCACTCGCTTGATTTGAGTTAAGGCAGACACCAGGGCTTCAGTATCACTTAACCAAATGTCACTCTCATCATTAGTTCCCTCAAAATTTTTGATAATGGCCTCACGTTCTCTTTTTGCTTTAAGGAAACGTTGACTCGTATTAATAGACTTTCTCGTTGTCTTCTTAAGACGTACCATCCTGGCATAGAAATTTTCAAACATTAGCTAAACCGCATAATGTTGACTACAGGTAAGCATAGTGGTCTCATAAGTCCTAGTGTTGAACCCGGTAGCTCTAATACCATATGTAACAACATCCACGTTCTAAAACATAGTAAAACCAGAAATTTACCATAGAGTAATTGAACAAGGTAAAAATGAGAAATTTTTTTTTCTTTTATTTAACATATAATCAAGTAATTACAATTACAAGATTTCTCTTTACAAAATACAATAAATCATATTATCTTTCTCAATTACAATATTTGCAAAGTAAATCAATTACATAAACAAATTTGGAATAGTTGTTGCTTCTGAATATCTGACATCTTTATCACAAGCCTTGGCATGTTTTCTGCTTAGAAAGCAAGTATCTTTCTAGTGATTTACCTCTATCCATAGACCGACGGTCTCCCACACATCTTCCACATAGGAAGTGGCCCTACCCTTCACAAGGAATATAGACCAAAGGTGACCAGTGGTAATTTGCCTTTCCCGAGTACATAGTGTTGTATCCTACACAACTCTATCAACCATACAACCCTAGATACCCTCTAGCTAAGTATGATTTCTGATAGTTTGTGCAATCCAGATACAATGAACCGACAATGCATGCAAAAAATGAATGCATTACTTTGGCCAAAGATTTTAATATCAATAACATTCGTAATGAACATGGTCATTATGTTCACCCACCCCTACTCAACTTGGATACTGTCATATTCTCGCAGTTTATCCTCACCAACGATGTTTACGTAAATAGTTTAACATCTTGTCATGATAAGAGTTTTCTTGACTTAGATAAGTCTATATGACATTACTAATCATTTGGTTTCAAATTTGACTCTAGGGTTTTCATAATAACCCTTTGATAATACGATATTTCAAAATATCCATATCTCATTTCTATGAGATTAAGGTTTATAAATGACCTTTGGTTTAACTCAACCAAGGTTAAGAATACTATGGTTCTGTAATAGATAATAACTCCTATACAAAAGGAATATGAATACTTTCAACTTACCTTTACGTGATGTCATTAACCATCACTGCTTATATACTCATATATGATTCTATACGAGGTCATCTTTAGATAGACTTAGTCTATTCCATCATAATGGTTTACTATAATGCTATACTCATCAAGATTTATAGAATAGACAATAAAGATGGTCCTATGATATTTATTCCATTTTCCAAACTATCCCTAGTTCTTCTACCACTTGTTTGGTCATACCATAGATTACCAAGAATCCAAGTTCTTTTGATAAGGAATCATTTTTGACATTTATATATATAAACTAAACCAAGAATAGTTTTTAAAATGACAACATCACCATTTAATACTTTAATCCATATTACTCATAGTTGGTAAGTTTTCCTATCAAGTATCATTTACACTAATCTCGACGAGAGTTAAATACATAACTATCATATGACAAAATAATCAACTTGTTTCATAATGATAGCTCATTCAATAGAGCGACTAGTTTTCTAGACACTTGAAAACTATGATAACCTCCTTTAAAAAAGTTCCTTTATTCCCAAACAATGATTTGGTCTATTTATCAGTTAAAGACAATAAGTATATTGTTGACCCGGTATGATAATGAAATATATTTCATTGTTTAAGCTTGCATTGGCCTTTTCAGGCTAAGTCAATGCTCACTGGTTCCCTCTAAGTTATCTATACACAGCCAACATAGTTAACTAAGTTAAATCAATGATATTCTTATTCGACTTAGTCGACTCATCTCATTTTGAACAGTTTACAGAATGAACATAAAGGATAACCAAATTGGTATAAATGATTTCCCAAGACAAAGCAATACAGAAGACTTAACAATCATTCGAATTATCATTGCCTTTTTAATGCATAAATTGCAGGAGTATTTACCTGATAGTGGCGGTCTTAAATTGAGATATATTTGTAGATAGAAATATTTTTTTATTCGTCCAAGAGAAAACCATGTTCTCTCCTTATCCCTCTGCCCACCGCTAACTCTCTACTACCAATCTCCCTTCCAAAGACAAAGACTATGCAAAAATAATATGTCACTCAAAGATGCCGCCATCGACTAACTGAGTCATGGCTATAAAGGCTCAGCAAGACTCATAATGAGTCGTCCCTACTTTCATTCCCCTCACTCTACAGTTTGAAAGCATATTAAATACAAAGCAATCCGTTGGTGATTTGGTTTCAACCGATAGCTACTAAAATGCAAGGCTCAACAAGTGTCGATGATGTGAATGCCTTTGTGGGAGCTCAACAAATGTGGTTATCATCACCACCACTCCACTTCCAAAGAGGTCGACAAGGCATTAAACCAACGTTTGATCATTTAATCAACACTTAAAGTGGTTCGATCCACCACTTAAAATAATGAAGGCTCTCTTATTTGTAAGCCTTCGGCTGCTCAAGTGAGTAAATAATATAATCATGAGGTATTATCCTCTATTCGATGCACAAATATATTTATTTGTTAATATCAAATATGGTTTACATAATCATCAATTCTATTTGATAGTTATGATTTGATTAATAAAAATAATAATTTTAAAACAAAGGTTTACGGATAATGTTAATGGGTCGAGTTTACCTCCCCATCACAATCCTTCGTCAAAATCACGTCAACTTGTCTTGACGAGATCGTCATTTGATGTTAAAAGTCGACAACAAAACCATTTTATGTTAATAATAATAACACAACCATTTTATGACAACGACGTCATAATTTTTATGTTAAATGTAAATGGTCACAGTTCTTATTCAGATGACGTCATTTACTTCGCAAACAACTAGACTAGAAAAGATTCAAAATTTATTGACTACCCGTCGATTAGATTCAAAAGCACACTGACAAGACAAGACTTACCTCTTATGACACTAGTTCACATTTTCGTTAAACACTCATACTCGTTTGGCAAATAATCACTCGTAACCCGAGGTCTATATCTCTCTCCTCGAAAGATACTCTCTCTCTCTCTTTTCTCTGAGAGTCATCTGAAAACCTGTAATCCTGTATCAAACTTGAAATCAACAGATTACGATTAGTGCATCATTATTCAAATAATAAACCAAATCTCATAATGCAAATATTTATTTGACAATAACATATTCTTTTTCATAACTCCATATATGACATTCAATATAATCTGTCTTTCCTTAACATTAATCTAAACATCATAATAGATTTACTTATGTCTAAGTAAAAGTAAAAAGTATAGTAAGACAAAAATTGGGGATGTAACATTAAGTGTTAGTGATGTTTCTAGTTCATGCTTTTGGCTAGAGTTATTATGTTAAACTACTACATACAATATTTAACATGGCTACCATAGTGACATTTGAGATATCTGCCCTATAATCTATTTAAGAAAAAAAATGCCTTTTGCCATTTCATTTTTTTGTCCCTTCCATGAACTATTGCTGGCTATAAAATCTGAAGGAGGTCATTGTGAAGTATTTCCACATATGACGTTATCTTGTGATAGGTAGAGGGAGATATATGAATAAGTGTAATAAATTCATAGGTAAGGTGAATGTATGGGAAAATGTGTGGATAAGGTTAAGGTGGGGGATAAATGTGTGAGAATAAGTGTATAGGAATGAGTAAAGGCTAGGGAATAGGCCCAACTTTACACAAGATTGTGTCTTTTGTCATTATGTACATGTATCAAGACATTTCCTCAAAATGGGCACAAAACTAAATGAGAAATGACATTGATATGTGTAAGGATAAGGTTGGAGATAAATGTGTGGGAATAAGTCTATAGGAATGAGTAAACGCTAGGGGAATGAGCACAACTTTACACAAGGTTGCAACATTTTTCACTATGTACATTTATCAAGACAATTCCTCAAAATGGGCAGAAAACTAAATGAGAAATGGCATGAGTATGTGTAAGGTAGGAAATTACCTCCTTTGCAATTATGCACCCATTTTAGTGCCCCTTACCATAGTATGTTTAGGACCATTTTTTTTTACTTTTTTTGGCCTCCTTAGTGATCATATAAGGACCCCACAAGATCCCTAAACTCAATAAATCATCTCAACCCCCCCCATAAAGTTTCAAGATCATATCTCTCAAGGTCCCTAGCACTCTTGAGCACTCTAGCCTTAGACATAATACCCCGAACACTCGGGCCTCTATTTGAATTTGCAAGACAATAGTTTTCTCTCTTCTATGCCCTAATTTGCTTGGGTTTCTAATGTTAACTTGTCTTAAAAAAATGTAGTAGGGATTCATACAAAATCTTATTCTTTCCTCAAAACACTCATTATGCCAAATGATGTCTTATTACTCATCAAAAGAAAACTTAGTATCTCCATCTCCTCTCTACACACAGGTCATTGCAAAAACCACCATCGAAAGCCATTAGAGCAAAACATTGTGGATCTAAAGAAGCACACAATCTTAAGGGAATAATCATCATTCTTCCATTCGAAAGCTCTTGTATAGTTCCTCCTCTTGATCATCTCTTAGTTTGTTTTCCCTTTTTCCACTATTATAATCCATAGAACCCTATTTCCTTCTCTCATTAGCTAGAACTCCTACCATAGACTGATTCTTTATATTTGAAACTTTTTCCTCATTTCCCCTTTGTCTGCATCTCCCTTGTAATCCTCCCCATACTCTATTAGATCCTTCTCACACCTTTCTCCTCTTTTAAATCTATTAGCAATCCATTTCCTCTCCTCTAAACATCCTGAATTTGCATTCAATCACCATTGGCAACATGCTCAAATTTGAAGACTCTTTATCCCTTGCAAATCCTATTATGATCACCTTTCCACCTCCTATTTGACTCTCATCACAAATATGCACTAGTTGTGGTAGTCTCATCCCCTTAGGGTTTTTATTATCTTGAACACCATTGTTGCACACACCACAAACACCAAGCACCTAAGTATGCACATACATCCAATTTTCCAATAGTGCTCTAGTGGAGGTTGAAATATACTAAATAGGGGATTGACTAAGGTAGTTTCTTGAGTAGAGCACCCATTTTTTTTTGTCCCCTTGTTTTAGCTCAGATTTTGAGTGTTATAGGTGTGAGAACCATTATACAAGTGGAAACATGACCTACATATAGTCACAAAGAAGCCCTGGGAAATTGCAAAACGGTTCCTGACAAGGACCCTCATACTCCAAAAGGTCCCTATTACTCTACTTGAGGGGTTCCAATGCCCAAAGTGAGGTATAACAACACCCTTGTCACAAAAATCGTGTGGGATTACTCCTAGATTCATTCCACAACCAATTTTAGACTTCCTAGTGTCATTTTTGACAACAAAACTAACAAATTCCAAACACACACTTTGCCACCTACAATTTTCTTTTCTTTTCTTTTAATATGCTTATGGTGAGAGAGATTAGTGAAAATGATGAAGCTTAGATGAGTTACAATTAACTCAATAAGAATACACGACACAATTTTCGTGAGAGAGATTAGTGAAGATGATGAAACTTAGGTGAATTACAATTAACTTAATAAGAATACACATGCCACAATTTTCTTTTCTTTTTCTTTCAATATACCTACAACAAGAGAGATTAGTGAAGATAATCAAACCTAAATGAGTTACAATTAACTCAAGTAAGAATACAGATACCACATGCTTATGACACTCCCATTTAAAACTTGGACACGTGAATCCTACATGCTTATGACACTCCCATTTAAAACTTGGACAAGTGAATCCTACAACAGGAAACATGTTGCCATAAATTTCTGAAACCAAATAAAGTTTTACTACTTGCAAATATGAAATATGCTAAATCCAAACCCTATCCCTCGTGCTGTCAGTCAAAACAATAATTTCTTCAACCCGAGATGGATAAAATATGAAAAAAAATAAAAAGTCCTTCAAACATGTCGTTCGTTCACATGTTCCACAGTTCCATGTTTCTTTCAATATTGGAAATCACGAGGAAGCGAAAAATAAAAATAAAATTAAAAATTAAAAACCCCAGTTTGTATTTTCAAATATTTTATTATTGTACTTTTGCAAATCAAAGCAACGTAGACTATGTGGCCTCCACAATATTATATTTATGATATTATGCATTACAACTAAGACACGGTTATGACATAATAAATATGAGTTTCTCTAAGGAAATTAAAGTAATGATAATTGCTTTCTATATTAATTCAATTATTAATTTAATAATGAAGATTTATTTTTATTTTTATTTTATTTTTAAAAAAACTATGTAAGATCAATGGAATGCTTTTAAAAATTGGATGATTAAGTAAAGATTTAAAAGAATTAAAGAATATTTGAGGTTGGTTAATTGTAACGTCATCAATTAATTAAATATATATTTTTAAAAGATTTTTGAGAATAAATAAAAATAAAATATATATATTTAAAATATGTATGATTAAATTTATGGTTTAGATATGATAGGATTTTAAAGATTTGTGAGAATATATATTAAAAAATATGTGTGACTAAGTTTATGGTTGAAATATGATAGGATTTTAAGGGTTTGTGAGAATCTATATTAAAAAATATGTGTGACTAAGTTTTGGTTGAGATATGATAAGATATAATATTATATTTTAAAGTTTTCTTATTATAAATTCTATTTAGAAGTTTTCAAAGATTTTTAAATGTTGTAAAGAATTTTTTTTATTAATAAATTAAAGGTTTTATTGGGGGCTTCTCCTATATATATAATGTCATTATAAAAACTTGAAAATTGGGCTTAGCCCATCTTTTTAAAGGGTATAGAATCATTAATAAGAAAGGAAGTAGAGACAACTCAATCTAAAAAAATACAAACTAAAAAACCAACCTTGACCATATTGCACATGCCATTGAACAAAAAGAAGCCACCCAATGCTAGAAATCCCCAACTCTCCTAACCACCTCCTTCTCCAATCAATGACTAATAGTCGAAGGCCCAACCATGCCAGTGCGCTTAGCCATAGACACCCATCCACCTTCACCTTTTTTTATCTAGCTTGTCCTCCTGCTACTTAAAACTACAAATCTTGAAAAACATGGCTCCAAATAAGAATGTTGCTTAGAACATGTAAGACCTTCCCAAGAAAGGGATGGGAGAGTGAACACACTAAAGACACCTAAATTGTCATCTCGGTCGATGACACTAAGACTATCTACACACAAAGTAAGGTCCTTGCTTTAAGCCACAAGCTCTTCCTTCTATTCATAAACCATTTGAATTTCATTCCTAGGGGACAATATTTCTTCCTACAAACTTTAGGTTGAGCCATCCTTATGGTTGGGGAGCTTGTCCTCATTTGACACAGCACCCAAAATTGTAAAAGATAAAGGCAAAAGTTGCTTAAAAATTTAATCCAACATCTTGGTCCACCACATAATTTTTTTCTCAAAAATCCTCCATTTGCATGTGATCTAGAAAACCTAGTGTTATCCAAACCCTCCCGACCTAAGAATTTATTGAAAAATTTGTAGTTGGCAAGAACAAGGATGAAGAAAGTGTTTTAAAACACATGTTTGAAACTGCTCCCCCATAGTAATCTAGTCTTTGTCATTCCTACAATGCACATGTAGCTTCATTTTCCTTCTAGACTTCCTTATCACTCATACACTAGCCAAATAATAGAAAGTGGAAGGCACAAGGAAGTTGAAATAAAATTTTCATATCTTTCCTTCTAGAAAACCTACTCCCACACAAGTCATGTAAGGGAGAAATACACAAACTAATAATTACACATAAGTCACATAAGGATTTATACAATGATTGCTTTAAAAACATCCTTTAGTGAGGGGATAAAAAATGAATGGAGGGTATAAAAGCCCCAAAAATGTGAGCATTAGACACTCCTAGATAATAACACACTAAGGTGTATAAACAATATGAAGAATTCTAAAATTCACAAGAGTTAATTAGGATGTAGAATTCACTACTAAAAAAAGAAGAAAAACTTCCCAAGAATAAGGCCTTTCACTCTAAGCATTGAGAAACGTATAAGATTAATTCCAAAATTTGCTAAGAAATCCACACTCTTATTCCTTTCTTTGAAATGTTGAACAAAGAACACCTCTTATAGTTTACCACATAGAGAGCTAGCTTCCAAGATCTCATTATTAAGATTTCAATTTTGAGTGGCACCCTTAATAAGCCTCAAGATGATGATATGAGAACCACCTTCTATAATTAAGCACCTACACCAAAACATTATATTTACCTTCAACCCTTCGAACATACCTTCCAATTTAGTTTTATTTTTTGATTTCAACTCTACAAAAAAAGATCCATCTCTGATAGACTTGCTAGCCTCATCCTTTAGAAGGAAGAAAATTCAACCTCACAAATCCTTTTAAAGGTTTCTTCCATGTTGCTAGAGAACTTTTTTCTTTTTTTCTTTTGATTTCCCCACATAGGGGTTGCAAAATATATTAAAAAAGGTATAAATTAAATTAATAAACACCATTATTTATCTTTTTATTCTTAAGAACTTTATTCTTACAAAGGAACTAGTTAATTTTTCAAGAAAAAATTAAGATATGTCTTTGCTTTAATTTATATGTTTTATACAATTATTGTGTAAAAGAACTAAAATTTACTTGTAGAGTAATAAACTTGCTAGCCTCATTCTTAAGGAGGCAAAATTCAACTTCATAAAGCCTTTTAGTGTTTCTTCCATGTTCCTAGAAATCTTTTTTTACAAATTATCTCATTAATGCGAGAGCTACAAAAATACATTTAAAAAGTATAAATTAAATTAACAGACACTATTTGTCTAAAAAATACTCTAAAAACTTTAAATAGTTCCCTTTAACTTCTACTTTCAACCCTCAGGAACACCTAATAAATTACTTCTTGTAGAATAATTAGTTAACTTTGAGAAGAACATTAAAATTTGTCTTTACTCTAATTTCTATGTTTTATAGTATCATTACCATATAGATAAGATTGTTTATAAGATTATAACAAAAAAAAAAATTATTTTTAAAATTATTTATATGTTTAATAAGATTATCTTATTATATAAGTGACAATTTACTCAATGGAACATTATGTGGAAGAAATATTTGCTATAGGTTTTTTGGGTTATACAATATAAAATTTAAAAAATTTTAAAATATTTTATTTTTAAATTATAGAATAATAATTGTTTTTTATTTGATAAACAGGTTTTGAAAGGGCCTTGAAACCTTGTACAATAAGAATAAGCAAGAATAGCAACATGAGACAAAAACCTATGAAAGAGTTGGTCTTACACCCGAAAAGGCACTACCAAAAACATAAGACGAGACTTCCAACACACATCAAAGGGACAAAAAGAACTAATACAATCATGGAGGTTTGAATCCAAACCTCTCCAAAAAATATGAATTGGAGCCAAAGCCCGACTCAAATGGGGAACAATCCTAATTTTTTTGAAGAAGCTCCAGGCTCAACTAAAGGATAATTTGTTGGCTCTACAAGTGAATCTGGTTTCCTCTTGTCATTAATGGGAAAACCCTACACATTCCCAACAAGATCCCTAGCCTCAGTGAACAACTCCTTACGAACCACTTTAGTCCTCATAGAAATGCGCTCTTTTATCTCTAAGTCTTCTTCAACATTCTGAACCTCTTTCCCATGATCAAGAGATAGAATGATATTGTGGTACTTCTTCTTGCTATCAAGGCACAAATGGGAGAAGTGCCTAGCTTTATGGCAATGACAACAAACCTACGAGGAGGGCTTGTAATCAATTCTCTATTTCCATAATTTAAACCTGGAGCATAATTTAATGGTATTTGGTAGCACTTTGTCAATGTAAATGTACACACAAGCGTTTCATAAAATAATGATTGTTTGCTATGCCCTTAATCCTATTTGTGTTTATGGTATGAGTAGTCAGCTTATGGCAGTCAGGCATAATTAGGCATATATAGGAGCTAATGGTAAGTTTGTAATCATCCTATTGTGAATTGTATTCTTCATTTGGAGAATTGTGGAGGTTGCCCCCTCGAAGTGGCATATTATTATCAAGTATTTGTAGCATATTTCCTATTATATACTTCATTTGTGCAATTTGTTTCATTACAAGTGGTATCAGAGCATGATCTCAGCGTTGTGAAGGCAAAAACAAGGCAATTGTTTTTCGATTTTGGAGGTCATTTTGGGAAGTGTATATCTCTATGATTTTGGTCAATCTTTGAAAGATTTTTGGTGGGTTTTGAAAGGGAACATTGTAGCTACTATAGTCCAAATTTGAGTGCATTTGGACCAGAGTTAAGAGATTTATTACAGAATTAGGGTTTTCACCTTTTTCACTCCTAGGGATTCAATTTAGTGAAGTTTTTCCTAATTTCTAGAGGGTTGAACAAGACCGCTTTGATACACCTATAGTCCTAATTTGGAGTTGTTTTAAGCAAATTATTTCAATTTTAGGTTTTTTTCATAAATTCGCTACTTAGGCTGAAATTTGTGGAATTTTTCAGATTTATGTATATTTTTGGAAATATTGCAGAAAATAATTAGGGGTCTTCTCTTTGAAATTTTAATTTGGGAGTGACCCATAAAAAATAAAATAGAAAAAGAAAAAAAGTTATTAGATTTTGCAGTATATGGTTGGACCACAAACTAGGGGTAAGGGAAATAATTCAAAAACTTCAGGTAAGACTCCTAACAAAGGTGATTTATATCTAGAGGAAATATCCATCGAAGAAGATACCAATAAGGTGAAGGTGGATATAAATCTCTTGTCAGGAAGATTGGATTATGTTACAGGAGATATATCTGGCATCCATGACACTTTGGCTAGTCTTAGCAATTATATTCATAATCATTTAGGATCAAAACCAAATGTTTCAAGAAATCAAGTTGGATCATCTAGGTCATCTTATATAGATCCAAATGCTCACACTCGCATGGGATCTAAGAATTGGTTACCAAAGGTGGACATGCACAAGTTTGATGGCAAGGATCCACTGACATGGATTAATCAGATGGAGAATTTTTTTGAAGTTCATCAAATTTCAAGTGCACAAAAGGTGACAATGGCTTCATTATATCTCGAACCAGAACAATTTATTTGATATTGTTGGCTATGTGCACAACAGAAGAAAAAGGGTCTTAATGTCACATGGATACTTCTTATAGAGGAGTTACAAGAACAATATGGTAATAGTGTAGCTAACAACTACTTTAGCCAACTAGCTAAATTACAAAAAAAAGGATCAGTCAATGATTATATTCAGCAATTCCAAAACCTATATGTGAGAGTTGATTCATTTTCAGAAGAGAACTTGAATGACTTATTCCTGGGTGGTCTCAATGATCACATCTAACATGAGGTATGCATGTTTAGCGCTAATTCCATATCTAAATCTTTTGTTTTAGCACACAAGGCAGAAGAAAAATTTTTAATTCCTAGAAGGCACGGGTTTAATGGCATAAAAGAGAAGAGCTGGTCAACACAACCATTCCTCAACCCACTAGACTAACTCTTCAACAAATTGAAGAGAAAAAGGCAAAAGGGTTATGTTTTAATTGTGATAGAAAATACAATAAGGGACATAAATTTGTAGAAAAGAAATTGTTCTACATTGAAGGGCCAAATGAGGAAGAAGATGATGAAGAAGAAATATTAGATTTCTCAAGTAATGCACTAGGTGACGAATTGGGAGATCCTCAACCAATTGTTTCTTGTCATGCACTTTTAGGTTTTAGCTGTTGCAAGTATGAGGTTAACTAGTGTTGTCATTGATGTCAACATACTCATATTGCATTAATGAGAAGGATTGGAAAAGCTGTGTGCTGAGGATATTGAGAAAATTAGTCTCAATCAGGAACAGTGAACAACAATGATGAGAAGAAGGCCAAAGAACTCAGTAGGTTGAGGATTAGAGGATGCGGATTAAAGGGTTTGTAGATATGAGTCTTGAGATGTTCCAGTTAATATTTCAGAGGTTTGCATGAAGATATGAAGAAGTTGTGATCGATCAAGTAGAACCAGTTTCGGAAGATGCTCCAGAGTGACAGAGTGCTACAAAAAGGTCTGGTGAGATCCGGAAGTGCATTGTCCTATTCTGCGGATTGAAAGGAGTGTTTGGGATGTCCTTGTGATGTGTCATCTCAATTTGTACATAGTTTGGAGGTCCGAAAATACCTTTTGTATTATGACAGTGGCAGTAGACTGTGTTCTTGAAGTTCCAGATGAAGAAGAAAAGAATTCTAGTAAGTGGAGGAAGTGCGGATGTACCTGGTCATTCAGGCAAGCTTGTGAAGGTTCTTGGATCATGTTGAGGTTGTGTTGTCGGTCCGCATCAGTGGTAAAGCCCGGAATTGAAGATATTCTTCCGGATGAAGGTGTTATTGTTTAGACTGGCTGACCGGATGAGTTATTCATCTTGTGAATGTTCTTGTGGATGATTGTTGACTTGTGAATGTTGTTTTGATATTTGCCGACTTAGATGATTGTTCCTAAGTTGATGCCTTGTATAAATAAAGGTTTGTGAATTTATTTTGGAGGGTGTAGAGTTGCGGATGAGTGTGGCATAGCGAGAGAGCGAAAGGCAGAGCAGGTGTGTCTCAGGCTTAAATGGAACTGATCCAGACATGGTGAAGATGTCAATCTCTAGTTCAAGTTTGTTATTCTTATCACTTTGTAGACAGTGTGTCTCTTTGTAGGCAGTGTGCCTCCTTGTGAGCAGTGTGCTCAGGCAGTGAGCCCTGATTGGCATGTGCCATCCATTTTTCTTATTCTTCTAACAGAGAATAATCCTTGGGTTAATCACCCCGTGGTTTTTCCCTTAACCGGGTTTTCCACATCAAAATCTTGGTGTCTAATGTGTTGATGTTTATCTGCTCTGATGTTTATGCTTTATGTTTTATGCGTTCATGAATGGTTAATTGATATGCTGTTAACTAACAAAGAAGAATCAAGTGTTTGAAGTGGAAGCAAGTTTTTGCACAACTGATTCAGCCCCCCTCTTAGTTGTGTGCCCTAGATCTAACATTAGCACCCCTCAAACTCTCAAGGTAGTGGGTTTCTTAAAGAAATAAAGAGTAATAGTGTTGATAGCCTTAGGTAGCACTCATAACTTCAACAAAAAGTTGGCTACTTGTCTAAATTATTTTATATTTCCAGCTCTAGAATTTCAGGTCCTGATTGCAGATGGTGGTACTGTTAGTTGTTTAGGGAAATGCCATAGCATTAAATTATCCATGGGAAATTATCATCTTGATTTCCCAATGTATGCTAACTCCATCAATTGATATTGTTTTGGGAGTTCAATGGCTTACTACCTTGTGGACAATTGAGTTGAACCTCCAGGAATTGTTAATGCACTTTAAATTAGAGGGAAGGACAATAGAACTAAGAGGGTTGTGTGCAAAGTCTCCACGGATGGTAAGTTCTTACCAAATGCAAAAGATGCTTAAGAAGGGGGTAGATGGGTTTGTGGCCCAATTGTTTTCATTAGAAGCATATCACTCAAAGGCTTCTACACCACTGGATATACAAGCAATTGTAGATAAGCACTCAGTAGTTTTTGGGGAGATGCCAAAAGGATTATCTCCTAAAAGAGATCATGATCATGCCATTTAACTAGTACCAAGGAGCCAACCACCCAACATCAGGCCCTACAGATATCCATATGTACAAAAAAGTGAGATTGAGAAGATAGTTTAGGAGATGCTAGAGGCAGGTATTATCATGCATAATCAAAGTGCTTACTCATCTCCTATGGTAATGGTGTGCAAGAAGGATGAAAATTGGAGGATGTGTCCAGATTACAAGGAGCTCAACAAGTTTACCATAAAAGATAAGTTTCTTATTCCAATAATTGATGATTTGTTAGATGAGCTTAATGGTGTTGTTTATTTTACAAAACTTGATCTTCATTCGAGTTATCATCAAATCAGAATTAGAGATGAGGATGTACATAAGATAACTTTTAGAACCCATGACGACCACTATGAATTTTTGGTAATGCCTTTTGGTCTCATAGATGCACCCTCGACATTTCAAAATTTGATGAATTCTATCTTTAGACCATTTTTTAGGAAATTTGTTTTGGTATTTTTGATGGCATCTTAATTTATAACAAAACATGGGAGGAACACTTGCAGCATGTAAATCAAGTGTTGGACATTTTGGAGCAGAATCAATTGTATGCTAAACCATCCAAGTGTATCTTTGGTGTCAACGAAGTGGAGTACCTAGGTCACATTGTGTCACATGAGGGAGTCATGGTGGACCCTCACAAGATCAGGGCGATTGTAGAGTGGAAAATTCCTAAGATCCTTAAGAACTTACGAGGTTTCTTAGGGATTAAAGGTTATTATCACCAATTTGTAAAGAACTATGGTAGCATAGCATCTCCTCTCACAGCTTTGTTGAAGAAGGATTCTTTCTAATGGAATGAAGCAGCTACAAGGGCATTTGAGCAGCTAAAGGAAGCCATGTGCACAACTCCAATCCTAGCTACCCCCTAATTTTTCTAAAACATTCATTGTCGAATGTGATGCTTTAGAACATGGCATTGGAGCAATACTCATGCAAGAAGGAAGACCCATAGTATTTGAGAGTCGCCAACTCAAAGGTAAGAATTTGTTGAAGCCAGTTTATGAGAGGGAAATGTTGGCTATCTTGCATGCAGTCAAACAATGGAGACCTTACCTAATGGGAAGACTCTTGAAGGTCAAGACAAATAATGATAGTCTCAAATATTTCTTGGAATAGAGGTTATCATCAGAAGAACAACAAAAATGGGCCACAAAGATGTTGGGATATGATTTTGAGATCATATATAGGAAAGGTAAAGAGAATGTTGTGGTTGATGCTCTATCAAGGAGGGATGAATCCACAGAGTCAGTTTTGTATGTCATTTCCATATTACAAGTAGATTGGGTAAATGAGGCAAGAGAAGAGTGAGAGAAGGACATAGATACTCAAACTTTCATTGAGAAACTCTAACAGGATTCAAGTGTGTTTGACAAATTTGCATGGAAAGGGAATGTTTTGTGGTACAAGGATAGGTTATACCTTTGCAAGAATTCAACCCTTAAGTTTAAGGTGTTGGAAGAACTACATGCTTCTCTAGTAATTGGGCACTTAGGATTCGTGAAAACTTATCATAGAATCAAGAAAGATTTCTTTTGGGAGGGGGGTGATCCCACAATACTGTGTCCCACTTTTTGGCCAAAGTAGGACATTGAAATCAACATTTTAAACCAAATTTTCACTTTTTGACACCTATAGCAACTAAACTGTTAAGAATTTGAAGATGATATGAACTAGTGATTTTTGAGATTTTGTGTGTAAATTCTAAATGTATTTTTAAAAAAATTTTAAGAAATAATTTGTGAATTTTTTTTACGAAACTTTTAATAACTTATTTTTTATAGTTAACAACATTTTTTAAAAGTGGTGTTTATACCATATATCATAACTTTTTTTTTATAGAAAGGATCAAATTATAAAAATTTAAACATAGATTTGTAACACCAATATCTAGTGTGCAGATATTTTTCATAATTTTTTGTTACATATATTTTTTAATTAATTTTTGAAGTGAGATTAGTTTTATTCAGACATAGTTTTATACCATACAACATAACATTTTCTATATGTATCCAATTTTTTTTTTTGTTGAAACAAGGACATCAATACCTAGTGTGTAGATATTTTTCATAAATTGTTTTCTTTATTTTTTATTTTTCTGCGCGTGTGGACTAGAGACCTTGATGTTTGGTGAAAAACCTATGTTCACTAGAAAATAGAAAATAAATATAATAATCAAATGAAATCTATTCAAAATCATACTTTTTGGAAAGCTTATACTAAGGGCTACATACTTACATAATAGAATTTCTAAATGACTTCATTTGATTGCCCAAAAGGTGAAGCAAAATTAGTTTTTTGTCAGCATTTTGAAAGGTGCGAAGGAGACTCCATTGAGGTTTTGATTTAAGACTAGGGGGTTCTTTCCAAGGGGGTTTAATCTAAGGGGGTTTTATCTAACCCCCTTCAATTAAACCCCTTTATATAGAACCCGTCAAGGCTTAAATCATTATTTTTTCTAAAGAATATGTGATTTCAGACAAAAATTAGGATGCCCCAAGTTTGGGACTTAGTATTGTGGGATCACTCAGGGGCTAAAAGGGGATGTTCAAAACTTTGTAGCAGAATGCATGGTGTGTCAACAAAACAAAGGGGAGACAATTAAGACTCCAAGTCTTCTACAACCCATGTGTATCCCAAGTCAGAGGTGGGAGGAGGTATCTATGGATTTCATCATAGGTTTGCCCAAATCTGAAGGAAAAAAATGTCATCATGGTTGTTGTGGATCATCTCAGCAAATATGCACACTTTTGTGTTTTGGCACACCCATTGGCAACAAGCACTATAGCAATAGTGTTTATGAATACTATTCAAAAACTACATAGGACTCCAAAAGTTATAGCAAGTGATCATGATCCTATATTTACAAGTAATTTTTTGATTGACTTATTTTCTTGCTTGGGCACTCAGCTCACTCATAGTTCATTGTATTACCCCCAATCTAATGGACAAATAGAAGTGGTCAACAAATGCTTGGAAGTGTATCTCCAATGTTTTGCTTTAGATAAATAAGAGAGATGGGTGCACTGGATACTAATAGCAAGATGGTCGTATAACACTTCTTTCCATACTTCTTTTAAGATGTCTCCATTTTTGGCACTATATGAGTACCATCCACCATCAATCACCTCTTCCTTGAGGTCATAACTAAAGCTTCACATAGTTGAAGAACACATTCAACATCAACAAGAGGTACTAGCTAGTCTCCGAGAGAACTTGGCAATGACACAAAACAAAATGAAGCAGCAAGCTGATCAACACCGCAATGAAAGAACTTTTGAAGTCAGAGACTGGTTCTTTGTGCGATTACAACCATACAAGAAAATGTCTCTAAAAAACAACAAAAATATCACAAGCTTGTACCCAAGTACTATGGTCCTTATAAGGTGTTACAGAGGATTGACAGTGTAGCATATAAACTAGAGTTACCTATGTCAACAAAAATTCATCCTGTTTTCCATGTTTCATGCTTGAAGAAGGTTATTGGAAAAAAAATTGTAGCATAGACTGAGTTACCTGAGCTTGATGAGGAGGGAAGAATAGTATTGGATCCTAAGAGAATTCTTCAAACACGCACTAAGAGGCTTAAGACAAGGGCAATCATAGAATATTTGATAAAATGGAAGAACTCTTCAGTTGAAGAAGCTACATGGGAAAATGAAGATTTTATGCAAAAGCATCTACATTTGATTAGCACCGAGGACAACACTTCTCTGAAGAGGGAGGGCATGCTATGCCCTTAATCCTATTTGTGTTTATGGTATGAGTAGTTGGCTTGTGGCTACCTTAAATCCTAATTATGATATATAATCATTATTATAGTCAATTATAGGTTATTAGGTTGGCCTTGGGGTTATATTTAAGTATGTAAGTTAGCCTGGGTGGCAGCTAGGCATAATTAGGTATATATAGGAGCTATTGGTAAGTTTGTAATTATCATATTGCGAATTGTATTCTTCATTTGGAGAATTGTGGAGGTTGCCCCCTCGAAGTGGCATATTATTATCAAGTATTTGCAACATATTTCCTATTATATACTTGTTTTATGCAATTTGTTTCATTACATTGTTAAAATAATAGTTTTAAAAGAATTTAATAACAAAACACTAAAAAATTACTATACTTGTTAGATAAATTTTAAAATTATCTAATCTAAAACAATAATAATATAATTTTAATTTTTAATTTTTAGTATATTTAAAAAAAAAATATTTAATTTTTCTCAAATTATTAAAAAAAATCTTCAAATAAAGTTGTAATTTCTAGATAAAAGTGAGCTCATAAGCAATAGTATATTTATTTATACTCTAATTAGGTTGAAGTGTTCTACAATGACAACAAGGGGTGGAGTGCAATGACCTTTAACAAAAACTCTTATCTTTGACCTTAAATTTGATAATCATTTACATGTCAAAATATTAATATTTAAATATCTTAAATACATCTATCTAAAGAAATGTTATTTTGAGTTATTTTATTTTATTTAGAGCTATTTAAGAATTATTTTATTTTATTTACATTATTTATATTTTTATTTACTTTAGAGTTATTTTATTTACAACATACACACAAATTTTAATTTATTTAAAAGTTGTTTTATTTTACTTTAGAATTAATTAATTTACTATGATATAAATTTATAATTTTTTTGATATGTTACCTAGATCCAGGAACCAAAAAACCAATGTAACTAGGCATTATCTCCATAACTAGGTTCGACGAGCCTTTGAACCAGAATATGTTTCACTTCTATTACCTATCACTATAAAATATCAAGTCCTTATACAGTCTTATACTACTAACTATAAGTCCATAATCAGTTTGAAAGGAAAACATATAGGGGACTGAGGCAAATTACACAGGCCTCACGACTGCCCCAGACATACACATACATTTATAACAATACACTTCTGAACCTGGAGTCTTTGCAGCCTTCTCTCCTTCCATTGGAGTCGACTCCTTCACAACATCCTCTTCATCCCCCACTTCCTCTTCATCGCAACATTCAGACTCCACTGGTAAGCTTCATCTGGGAGAGCGATTTTCATGCATAAAGCTATTTCTTCAACCACAAGCTATAAGCAGAGTTATCACCTTTTGATGGTGTGCATGGGCTCCAAAAAGCAATCAAAATACACCTTGGATTGGTGAATGACATCTCTTATGTTGTCATGTGTAAAAAATAAACTAGTTGTCATTGATAATATGGATGCACACACTAGTGACTGTGTAGCATCAAAAGTGTTCCATCATTCTCTAGTATAGCTTGGGTCAAGTAGAAGTTTCACCATCGCCTGTCGTATGCTAACTCTCTGAGAATTGTCCATGTCCTTGGCAAGGACCCACATTCTTTCCAACCAAAGATGAAGGCCCATGCTTGAAATATCCCTTTCCATCATAGCCATAAA
Organism: Cunninghamia lanceolata; assembly: GCA_027924645.1. Taxonomy (NCBI): domain Eukaryota; kingdom Viridiplantae; phylum Streptophyta; class Pinopsida; order Cupressales; family Cupressaceae; genus Cunninghamia; species Cunninghamia lanceolata. The sequence continues at coordinate 18,762,640 of BSBN01000254.1, forward strand.
ATTAACCAGTGCCTCCTCCCGTAAGATGTGTCTCTTCCTTTTTTTTGGGTAGTGTCTCTTCCTTTTTTTGGGTATTTTCTCCACCATGACACTTTTCCCCTTTGAGATGATAGCCATCTTCCTTCCCAATCTCCTCACATCGGCTGTAGATGCCATGATCAATTGTAGGTTCTCAAGAAGGACACAAGGAATGAACTGTTGAGAAGTCCTTCACACTTGTCAAATAGTAACTACCTCTGCCTTCACCATATTGCATAATGAATGCACATGCACCTCCATCATTCTTATGACATCTACTATGGACAATCCATTATCAGGTGGATATAAATTTATAATTTACTTCAAAGTTATTTTATTTTATTTTACTTAATTTTTTATAATTTACTTCAAAGTTATTTTTATTTTATTTTACTTAATTTTAAAAAAAATATATGTTGGCCATGTTTTGGTGTTTTGGTTTTACTTATTATTTTATTTCTACTTAAATCTAAAATTTTACGTAGTATTTTATTTAATGCCTATAATTTTAAATAATTAATATGTATTTTTTATTATTTTTTTGAAAAGACTAATTTATGCATATTTAATCATATAATTAATTTAATCGTATAACTGTTATTGAGAATAGTTAGGTAACTCCAAACTAATATCTCTATTTGTTACATATGAACACATTAACAACTACTACAAACACATGCACACAAATAATTAAAGAAATACATGAAAAAAGATATAGAGCTATTTTATTTATTAAAAGTTATTTTATTTTACTTTAGAACTATTTTATTTGCTACAAACACTTTTGTCACTATTTTTTTTGGTGTTTTTCATAGCTTTTATTTTTCTGTACCTTTTTTCCTTCAACCTTTTCCAATTTCTTTTTTGGTTTTTATTTTTATTTTCTATGTTTTTTTGTGTGTTTTGGATGGTTTTTGAGATTTTTTCACTTTTTTCCCTTCAACCTTTTTTTCTATTCCAATTTTTTTTGGTTTTTATTTTTTCCAATTCTTTTTTGTTTTTATTTTTATGTATTCCAATTTCTCTTTTAGTTTTTATTTTTTATTTATATAGATTTTATTTTTATTTTCTATATATTTACACTGAAAATGAGTCCCTCTCACTGTACTTTGGGCATAATTATATACTTATATAACTTCCTATTAGTTTCATTTGCATTGTTTTTATTTTGAAAAAGATTATATATTATATTTATATTTAATTTTTTATTCAAAATCACCATTGATTATTTCCATATTCTTTCCTTTTGTTTTTACTTTTAAAAATTTAGTGAATATTATATACTTATATAACTTTGTACTAGTTTCATTTGCACACATTAATATATTTTTTGAAAATTTTGATGTCTCTAAATTTTAAAAATATAGTTTTTCTTTCATGATCTCCACATCAGATATTTCTTTCCCTACTATAAATGTTAGGTCCAAATAATTTTTCTTTCACAATCTCCATATGGGAGATTTCTTCCCTGCTATAAATGTTAGGTCCAAATAGTTTTTCTTTCATGATCTCCATATCAGATATTTCTTCCCCTACTATAAATGTTAGGTCCAAATAGTTTTTCTTTCAAAATCTGACATCAAATACTTCTTCCCCTGTTGTCAATATAGATTAAGCCTCTTAACCTAAAAAAAAAAAATCCATACAACCACCAAAATCTTTAAACACTCTTTAAATAACCCCCTCAATAAACCCAGTCTATAAGATTCAGTTTTACGTAGAGGCGTGTGGGTTTGTTTGAATCTTTCCAAACCAAAATTGAGGTATGCCGTTTGTAGCTTCATATGCAAGGCTTGTTCCACAAGGTTTGATTAAAAAATGGAGATCAACATCCTCCCGTACCAGGAGTAAAGAAAGCTTCTTGACTTCAATATCTCAAAAAAATTATCTTACCAAGAAATCTTTTATATTGAGTTAAGCTGCAAAAGCTCAAATTCAAAGCAGATTACCAATAAATTAGTAGCAACAAACTCCAACCATATCAGCGATTAATGTCCTCTATTTTGAAGGTGGACAGATAAAAGACACCTATACACCGAATTGTTGACAGGTCAGCATAGTTTATCTTTTATCATGTTGTTTTAACTTAATTTTCTCAGTCCTTGTAATCTTGACGCATCATAATGACATCACACGCACCTTTCCTTTGGTGGGCTAGTACTGTTACCCTGCACATCCTTCTAACAATGCTTGAAACCCAAGTCTACTCTAAATGGTGGGCCTGCAGTACCACAACATTATCTCATCCTCTGCATTATTTTAATAACCAGGATTAGTTATGACAATATGCCCAACATCTCTTTTCTTTGCCAGCCATAGGCATGTCATATCTTGTCCTCCATCTCCTGCCATTGTCTGGCCAGGAGCTTTCCAATCTTGATAGCTTCCTATAGGCTTTTTGGCCTTATCCAACCGTGGCTGCTACTTTCCCACATTGACCCACCGCAAGGGTCCACTTCCACCCACCAGTAGTGTGGCACAGACCACCTTGAAATTCATTTTATGTTTTTGTATATAGCAGAGAGCCTTAGTGCCTTGAAAGTCTAGCTAAGCATAATTGCATATAAGCTGTCCTTGAAGGAAGGAATTGAGGAACAGTTTAGTCTGTTGGATCTGGTTATCTGGTGTTCAAATTGGGGGAAAGCTTGGTTATCAGGGCTGTATGATTTTTTATTGATTTTGTTAAAGAATATAGAGATTTCAGTGTTGAAGATTATGGAGATTTCAGTAACAGATTTGCATTGGGCGGTTAGATCAAATGATGTGGGGATGATTAAAAAGCTCTTGGCAGGAGGAAACCCAATTCAATATTGTGATTCATTGGGGAGGACTCCTCTTCATTGGGCCACTGTTTTAGGCCATGAGGAGGCCTTGAAGGCTCTGTTATTGAATACATCCAGGCAGCTTATAGATGTAAGAGATAAGCTTGGGAGGACTTCATTGCACTATGCTTGTGCAGGTGGGAGGACAGATTTTGCAGGCCTTCTAATAAAAAGGGGAGCTGGGGTGAATTTTAAGGATTCCAAAGGAAGAACCCCATTACATTATTCAGCACAGAATGTGAAGGCAGACATTGTTGAGCTGCTTATCAAAAGTGGTGCAGATAAGAATGTGGGGGACTGCAATGGTGTGAGGCCATGGGATGTCGCTCTGAAATGGGGATGCCCGGATAGGTTTGAGGTCCTTAGGACTGATTCTGCTTATATGGATGGAGTTGCGGAGCCTACAAATGAATGCCCACAAACAGAAAAAGTCAATGATTTGAAGCAAAAATCATGTACAGAGAAATCCTCTTCTTTGGATGCTCTCCTGGGTGAATGGAAAAAGGCTGAAGCATGGAAAAAGAAGAAACAAGCAATGGATGGTCTCAAGGAAGCTCTGAAAGCATGGAGAGAAGCTGAAGCAAAGGCCAAGCTCGAGAGACAAGCATCATTGAACCAGCAATCTCAGCAAGATCTTGACAACCAGGTTTCTTCTTCATCATCTTTCAGAAATTTAGAGATTGTAAATAATTTTTTACCTGATAGAGGATCAAGGATTTATTCATTTCCTGCACACCACAATGGAAATGCTGGCTTCCCTACTTTTCCTTCCCAGTTTCAGTATGCCAATGAATGCACAGTAAATGATAAGGTAGATGATGCTTGGGGTTGTACAGAGTGGGAGTCTCCATTAAGTATTGATGAGACGAAAACAATTACTAAGAATGTGGAAAAGTGGGAGAGAGTGATGGAGTGGAGGTCTTTGTCAAGGTTAACTTCAGAAACAAAGAAGTTGTCTTGGTTTCAAAGAAGAAACCAGGCACCAGCTTCACCGATTGAGGCAATATAAACGCAAAACAACTTCAACTTGATCTTGCCTTTACTTACTATGTGTAAGAATAGATGAATATGCTTGAGAAAGTTCGAATGTTTCGTGGGTTTTACTTTGTGATGGGATTGCGGCATAATTGCCATGACTGAAGTTCCAGAAGGAACAAAACTTAATTTCCTTGTGAAATTGGATATGTATCCGTGTAGGGTTTGAATCAAAGTACGTGAAGATTTATTGAAAAAATTGGCATCCACTTTGTTCATCCTGGAAAAACAAACACAGAGCATCAATATATGGCTTCAGTCTCGTCTATTTTGCTTCAACAATCCTAGAAAAATAATCTAGACATTGGGAATGATTTTCTTCATTTACTCTCAGTTTTAGGGTGTGATGAATGTACAGAAGTTATTGTGTTTGATTAATTGAAATTTCAGGACTTAATGATCCTCGTTTGATTCATGTTCCTGGATGTATTAAATGATCTCTTAATGTTACTTGTATGCAGGATTGTAAGATGAGAAGAGGATTAGTTGAGGCAATATAAAGTTGGTCCCAAAATTTGATTTACCTTTGCCTTCATTTGATGTTGGTCAGAAGCAGGTTATTGTCTTAAATGACTAGGTATTGGACCCTTCACCTCTAACCATACCAAGAGCCGAGTATTTTCTGGGTATCTATGTGGAAGCTGCAGAATAACATTGATATTCTTTCTATTTATACGCTAAAGAAACTAAGTTATGTAAGCAAACATCACAAACTAAAGACCTAGATGATAAGTGGATATTATTTATTAACTCTGCAACAACATCGATTACACTTGCAGCACATGACATTCAATTAGTTCTTACAACATCAACAACTGTGTTAACAAGCACTGCCCTCGTACAAGAACCCATAAAAAGAACAAGAAAAGAATCCTCTCAAATGATGCTAATACATATATTTATAGGCCAAATGCCCCAGTACAATTAATTGGAAAGCCACCAAATAGTTTCATGTGGTTCGCAATGTGTTTCATGCAAAATGACATGTGTCCCATGCGACTTTCAGGTGTCCTCTTCTCCTTTGTTATTGGCATGGTCTTGTACTTGTCCTTTGGTACTGTGATACTCTGATCCTATTGTCTCCTTCGGCACTTTTTAGTCTACCCTGCCTCTACCATCCTCTTTTGCCCTCTCCTCAGGCTCTCCATACTTCTAGGCAAAATGATAAAAATCTGTATTAGGGCCAACATTTGGGATAACTATTCAATGAAAAAAAAAGCCCCAGTGGGTTTGGGTGTTTTCTTAGATGTGATATGTTGGGTAGCCTATCTAAAATTTAATTTTTGATTGCTGCTATTGTCTGTATACTGATATATTGGGAATTGCCTAACTAAACTTAATTTTCTGATTGCTGATAATAAATGTATACTCTTTGCAACCCATCTATGTTGCTCAGAAAACTTTACGAGCATGGAGATTCATTCTTAGACAGAACTGGAGCTCCCTTGTAAGATTAGTTCTTAGAATGCCAATGCAAAGAAAGCTAGCCCTGGAGAGTAATCATCCATTGTTTTCCTAGTGCAAAAATCACGACTTGTCAAATGAATTTGATTTGAGGTGTGGCAATATTGAAATTTCTTAAGAAATCAGCATGACCAGGTAAGAATGCGATTTATAATTGTACAGAACATGATCACCTGTTTGATACTCTAATGGCTAGTGTAAAATTTTCCTACTGTTTCATTTTGAGGTGTTACAATAGGTTGCACCAATTCTGCTATGTGTCATGCAAGTTATTGACAACTTTTTCATCAACAGAATCATCTGGTTATTGAAATTTAGTGCTGACATAATTGGAATCTTTGGTTGTGTTCTATTCTGTTAAAATGTATAACCTATTAAATTACACTGGCAATGAGGTATAAGGCTGAACTTGTTCTTTTATAAAATGATATTATATATTCAAAATATATTTCAGGGCCATGGCCTGGTTATGTAGCAAATTTAAATATGACTAAAGCATAGTAGATGCATAGTCCCAGATGCAAATCCTGTCTGCTGTTATATGTGGTAATCTGTTTCAGTCCCTGCAAGGCATCTTTTCTGTATTTGTTTCCTGCTTTATTGTTTAACTCTGTCAGCATTCTTGTTCATATCATGTGTGGTATCTGACAGAAAATTGGTTCCTTTTGGAATTTTTTATTTCATTCATATAAAAGCTTAATCTTATCTCATTTATATAAAAGCTTAATCTTATCCAAAATCCATACTGTTTCTGACCTTTGAGTGGCCACTATATTAAATATTTAGACAGCATTCTTACATTTGTCCACTTTCTTTTTGATTCCTGAAGAAAGCATAATCTGTCTCCTCTTATGAGATGCTAATGAATTATTGTTTGTTCCACTTGGAAAATTAATGTAGTTCAGCATTTGGGAGGTTCACATATTTGGAATATAATTGTGATAATGACAATATGCTCAGATACTAGTTATGCACGAATCAAAATAATTGGGCATTATAAAACATTTTTTTAAAATTTACTTACACAAGTCAAAATACATAACCCTGTAAAATGGCTTTTGTACAAGCATCTACCATGAGCCTTATCCTTTATGGTTTAGGGCTTATTTGAGGATTTTTTTTAGTTGGGCTTTCGTGCAGGATCTGCTGCACTTTACATATTACAACATTCAACTCAGATATATAAAATATTACAAGCAGAGGTTAATAATTTAGAGACTGCAAGATAGCTACAAACTGATTTACAAAATTACAGGCAATAAAATAACTATATATAGGAAATAAATTCTTACGTTTACATCTTGTTTGTCTTCGACAAGATGAAAGTTATGCTAGTAAGGGCCAAATATAGCTCACGCACCCAAACAAAATATTCTTGGATTTCTGGAAGGCTTACATTTGCCAGTAAATTCTGGGTACACTATCATTCAAGAGCTTTGTCTTTCTTTGCTCAAAGGAAAGACTATATAATGAATATGAGCTTCAAGAATCTATCAGGCTTATTTGTTACATATATGAGCTTCAATCACCGGTAGATTGTATGCTTATGTTTTGTCCTTTACTTCAACTTGCCTTCAAGTTGCCAGTTTCTTATCTTACAAACATTGGAAATTCATCACACTAACACTAAATAGGATTCACTGTTGCTACAATGAAGAGAATTCAGATTCATTTGTACTCATCTCAACTTATATGATAATTCCTTCCTCATGTTGAACAAGTGTAATTCTTAGCAGGGTCCTTCTATGGACTTGGTTGATCTTGGGGACAGGTTACACAGATGTTTTCACATCTGCGGAATTGTGTCCATGCTTTCCATCCTGTGAAATTTCTTCTGAACATTTAAAAACATGATAATGAAGAGCTGAGTTTGATACAAAAAAGGTTTGTGGCAGATAATAATGTGAACTCCAACACTAACACTGTTTCTAAATGTCAAGTATTCAAAAAAGAGGCCAGCTTAAAAACAAATTTTACAGACTAAACTATTAGCAGAGTTCACTCCCAAAATTAAACTAAGCAAGAACAACTTAGCAGTCTTCCCGCAATACATACTTCACCTTGAGTCATTTTCTGAGAATGGGAACAAAAATGAAGGTGCACATCTGGCCAACATAGTATATTTACAATCTGGAAGAGGACAATGATAAGGAGATGTTTCCTGGAGACCAAAGAACATAAGTGCATACAAAATGGAACAAATGTGAGGAAATTGGAGTAAGGTTGATTACAGAAGAACTGCTATACCTGCAGATTAAGAAATTGCTAGGCCAGCTCAGACTCGACATGGATATCTATCATTAACTCCAACAAGTTTCCAAAGTGCCAAAGGTACTCCAAGATAGTTAGCAGAGGGGAGTTTATCCATGAGATGCATCTCCAAAATGGTTTCTAGCACTGAAGGGAAGTCTTGAGGAACAAACCCTGCTAAGAGATTGAACATGGTGAAAATCAATTTTCTTGGGAGAGGTTACTCCAATAATGAAGAGTACTTGTTTCTAGCATGTTTAGCTGAATCTATGGAAGCCTTACTCAGTAGGATGGTATCATAAGAAGTCAATTAGAGCAATGCTATTGGATAAGTAGGAAAGGAGATCACTTAGATGAACTGTAGCCCTCTGCCTTCCTTCTCATCCCAAGTCATCATCATTATTATAAATTTAAATGTCATCCACATATGAAATCAAATTTGCAATTGATGTTTTGCTCTTGAAGGTTCCTAGGTTTTTGTTATATCAGCATAGGGAAATCAAGAGGAGAATCACCATTTTCAAGGATCAACTCAGGAACCATTCAGGAAATATGCAACAAAAACATAGAAGAGATTAGGGGACAACTTCATGTTTTGTATTACACCAATCATCAAATCAGCAGAAGGGCTATCATCACCATTCAGTTTCACATTTTGGAGATTGGTGTTCTAAGAGAGCTCCAGAGAGCTGCGAAGGTTGAGGGGAAATTTTCATACTCTAGATTAGATTTGAGGTCAACAATAGCATTAAAATATTGCTGTGTCTCTAGATTTATAAGGGGTTGATGATCACCTGCAATTTGAGGCATAGCAAATTAACTGGCTGAGGAAGAGGTAAATCTATCTGCCCAACAGAAGGCCACTCTGCTGCTGTTGCATGTGATTGTTGGGAATTCATATCAACGGTTCCAATTACATTAGGTAGATGCTCTTCTGCCTGGATTGCGTGTTGGGTAGTAGGGGGCTGATGTTAAGATGCTAAATGAAGGCAAAATCTCTACTTATCCCAAGGGCTAATAAGAGTGGCCGAAATGAATTCTCTATCAAGCAAATTCAACCTAATAAATATATGAGTGTTTCAAGCTTCTACCATCCATAATAAATAGAATGATCTGCTTCTGGAAAACTTCTTATTACAGGTTTTCCAGAAGCATTTTTCTCTACTAATAGATATACTTCACTAGTAAGATGGTCCAAAATGTTTGGAGTTTTCAGATCCATCTCAACAAGTTCTTGCTACACTGCAAGTATCAGTCACCAGTATTTGAAGGTGAATGCTTATAGCTGTGTTGCGACTGATCCAATACTATGCAGCAGATCAAAGGTACAAAATTCACGGGCGAGGTATGGGAGCCTAACCCACATAAGGGCTTTCATAGGGCCTGGATTTTGAGTGGAATAATTGTTTCCATCTGTTCAGGAACAATTCACCATTGCCATTAAAATCAAAGGCATCCATAATCACCTATTCTAAATTTGCAGGTGAATCAAACAATGTAATGAAAGCCCATACCCAAAAGTTTGAATTGGTAGCTAATAGCTATATTGGACGACATTTTTCCTATTGTGCTTGGCTCATTTGATCAATGCTGATGGTGCAAGAACAGACGTATGAATCTGCCTTTGATGCTAATGTGCGTTTCATAAGTTTATAAGCTAATAAGAGTAGGTTGTGTTATTAAGGACAATGGAGTCTGCTCTTGCTTCTTATAAGATTATTATTAAAGGTATTATGTTACATGACCAAGAACTGAGTTATACCTAACTGATCTAGGAGTGACATTCTGGTCAAGATCAATTAACATTCAATTTCATGAATGGTAACATGAAGAGATTTGGTTTACACTTTCTTGTATTATATTTATGCTCATTTATATGGCTTGCAATCTCTATATTCAAGCTTGGTGCTGTCTATGACTGAAAGTTTAAAAATTTAATTGGTTTTGAAGGTTATGTCTAGAAACAAATAATGTTCCCAGATATGTTTAAAAAATAAGAACCAGTGGGAAGGATCCTAAAAATCTAGTTTCAATTGTTGCTTGGTATTTGATGTGACCAAATTTGTCATTTTTGCACAAAGAAAGTCTTCAATGATTTGCTTGATATTAAGTTGCTTTTGATATTTAGTGGTAGTAGATTTAAATTGAAGATAGCCAAAAGCAGCAAGAAGAAAAGAAAAGTTCCAAATTCTGTATTTTATCAAAGAGTTGGGTATGGTAAAGAAAAGAGATCAAATCAGGATCTTAACTATGTAGTGTGGTCTTCATTGTTTTTCTTAATTCTGATCTCTCTTTCTACGCACTTTCTTCACCCATCGAGGCCTCAATGACTATGCTTGATATTAAGTTGCTTTTGACATTCCTCTGCTTGTTACTTGGCTTTTGGGTTCTTTCGATTCTCCCCCGTGAAAATTAAAGCACATGACATGTCTCTGCCTCAGCTCAAGTGTGATTGAGTAGGCAAGAGTGGTCCCTCTGTTTAATATGATTGGCAGCCAATAATACTTATTGGATCCCAAAAATTACCCCGATTAGAAGGGAATTATAACCCTACATGAGAAGATTAGACAATCACATACTAGAAGATGAATGTGATCTAATGGAGAAATATCTATGATCCATTTTGAATTGGCAATCAATTTCGAATTACATATGGATATTGGTGGTGGACAAATATGAAGTCTAAGGAATGTTGGTACTACAATTTCAGTTATTCAGACTAGGGTATAGTTTGTGGATCTGAATTTAAGCTACTTGTGAATGCAGTTGCCCAGGGAAATCCTCCTGATCAGATTGTAGGGAAGGCTTAGAAATAAGATTTTCTGTAACCAAATATTATGAGGATTGCAATTCAGATTATAGAAATTGTACCTACCCAGAGACACTTTCTCTCTGCTACTGTGGTGGTATTTCCTATTCACAAAAATAACCCAATGCCAGGATTCCTATTTCAGTTTCTCAATTTTTTATTTGATGTGATATGCACACATCAACATATAATCATGCCTGTTTCAGTCTCTTGAAATTTTATTTAATGTGTATACACACATCATCATATAATCATGGAGGTTCAGTTGGTAACAGAAAGCAGTTAGCATCCTCACTTAGTAGATACATGTATCACTCCTTAGGTAGTATAAGGGGCATTATACATTATGATATGTACATTCAAAGAGAGATGAGGTGTAAGTGTTGATTGTGTTTGAGAGGAAGAAATAAACCCCCGGGGTAAAATACATTCTGATCTTTGTATGTATCAGATTTCCAGGATATATATTGTAGGTTGGGATGTAAAAAAATATCAACGGATAAGTTGTATAACTTTTGGATTAGAATATACAAGACTTCCCATCTGTTTTGGATTCACATGTTTGTCTGGTCAAGAATTAAAGAATCAGATCTCATCAGTTGAGAGATTTTTTTAAAGTTTTACATCATCATGCATGGAATACTACCTATTGGACCAGAAAATACAGAACTCCCTATCTATTTTGGCTTGTCCGGTCAAAATTTTAAATATCCGATCTTATCAATGAATAGCTGTCTTTTGAATTGTACATCATCATACATGGAATACTACCTAACGGATATTGTTACAGTTTTTGGATTAGAATATTTAGGAGTCCCTATCTGTTTTGGCTTGATATGTTTTTCTGGTAAAAGATCAAAGAATCAGATTTTATCAATTAAGAGATTTTTCTTCTTTTTTCATTCAATTTAAAAAAAAAAAAATTATGCATCGAATACTACTAGCCAAAGTATGCTGTTTTGGCTTGACATGTATAGCTCTTGGATTAGAAAATACAAGATTCCTTATCTGTTTTGGATTGACATGTTTGTTTGGTTATTGTAATGGTGAAAATTGCATACTTTGCACTTTTCCCCTTTGTTATGCATTCACTTTGACCGGGTTAATAGCATATAAACGACATGTTTTCATACAAAAATTGACATATTTCCTTAACCTAGCTTGATTCTACCTTAACATCCCCAAGAACTAGTTTCAATTCTTAGTTTACCCGTTCACCTACCTAGGTCAAATTGCAGTGTAAAATTGAGCTTGCCATTTTAAAATTCAAAATTTAAATTGGGTCCATATCGTCCCTTTCCAACTAGTCATTGTGTGTCAACTTTAAGTACGAATATTTCAAACTGTATTCTAAGGTGTATTATAAAAGCACAAACCCTAATTCATTTTTAATACATTTGGAACATCTAAGAACAATGAGCTTGCCCATAAACTAAGAAGAATGTTTCTTACACTAGTCTCCTACTTATGAAATTCACTACAGTTAGAATTTGAGAGTATACAAATGATTGAAACACTTGCACCAATATAAATTAGAACAAGGAAATATCATAGAGAAAGATAAACATCATACTAGAGTTCAATATACCTTAGAGAATCTCCTTAATAAAAACTTTAGAAATTGTGAGAAAACACTCACTTAAATACTTCAAATGACTATTACAGTTGATCGCTAGCCTGAATACTTTCTTAAGAGCTCTCAAACACTCTCCTAAGATCAATTGCAACTCTCCAACATTCTATCCCTACCTCTACTACACAATAGTCATATATATGAGACCTAAATTCTCACATGTTGTAGGAGTATCTGGGTCCATGAATGATCTTGTATCACCCAATAAATACATAAATAAATGGTTGCGTGAAGGTTTCCAATGGTTGCACAACATTTTTTAGTGGTTGCATAACAATTCTTAGTGCTACACAAGAGCCTTAGTTGCTACATAAAAATTACAAGAACCTTAGTTGCTACACAACAATTACAAATTGGTGTGCAAGATCTTTAGTTGCCACATGAGAATGCCTTGTTGTTACACAAGTTATTTTGGTTGCTACACATGATCCTAGTTGCTACACAACCATTCCTAGTTGTTGCATAACAATTCTTAGTTGTTACACAACTATTATTGGTTGCATTTACTCATTTGGCTTTTTGTCTAACACTTGGTGTGCGAAGTCCTCAAGCCATTTCAATCAGAATGAAGTAGAGTTCAAGGGTTTTGTCTAAGAAAATGTGTTAAAATTTGTTTGGAACTAAACGAGAGTTTCAAACTTGAGCAATCTTGTTTAATAATGGTCTTAGCATGAAGACCAATATGCTTGGAAGATGAACGATTAGGGTTTGATGATTGGGATCATTACACAATCATTCATGATGACATCTAGGGCCAAGAAGATGAAGAAAAATAATTGCAAGGAATAGAAGGATGGACACAAAGATGTAGTTAGTTCGTTCTTGAACAAAAACATGCCCTAAATTGTGTGTAGAAAGGATTATGTTGGTAAGAAAGGAAAAATAACAAAGTAGAGATGTAACAAAGGAAGAATCCAACCATTTGGAGAAAGAGAGACATTAGGGAAAATAGGGAAAAACTAGAGATTAGCCAAAATAAAAAAATAATTAGATTTTTATCTATCTTGAGGCATAGAATAGTCCTATGCCATTTTTTAAAATTTTGTGAAATAGTTTAGGTTCCTTCTCAATATGATTGTAAGCCATTTGAAAGGCTAATTTTCAAAATTAATACAAGAGACATTGTTGTTGTTTTTGTTTGTCGTAGAATGTTGTCTGAGAATTGTTTAGGTTGCTAGGTTAGGTTGTTTTTCATTGGACCCCCCCACACTACAACTCCCAATACTTGAGCTACGAGTCTAAATTCACTCCATCTATACTTAATTCAACCATAAACAACATATTTATGGATGCCCAAGCCTTTTATAAGCTAAAATGGCCATGAAAGAAGAAGAGGAAGTGAAAAGCCAAAATTTAGAACATTATTGGACTTGCATGACTAAACATAAAAAAATTCTTCGTCGAATATAGAGGCAATTATAAAATCATCAGTTTGATCTTTCATTCATCACGATAGTTGGTGTGATTATTATGGTTTGAGATCATTCATTGCAATATATGAAAAATTCACCTTAGTGATTGCACTTTCACACCATCACAAATCAATGATTTTGCAAAATGAGCAAAATACTATGTTCTAAAGATATTCATTTACATTGAAGCCTATACATGGATGTATCATACCACCTTGAACATTTTTTGGTTTACATGAAGTTGTCCTCTAGCCCAAAACATGCCAAAGAGAACAAAATTAGATCCAATCTTAGATCATACCTCCCCAATTAGGTAGTTTTTGGTTCACGTTGTCTCAAAATCCACAAAATCTAAGTCTTGAGAGGTTTTCGTCTTTTCACATAGGTTTTGTGTTTGTTTTCAGCAAGTCAAAGTTTTGAGGTTTCTCGTGCTAGCATGCCACCCTTATCGCTCCCAATCTCCGCCTTGGTTCCTTGCAAAATCTATAGTGTTTCGAGATTGTAGTGTTGGGAATTCCGATTTTCCCCTTCCTTTGTGGCATGTTTCCCATCACCTCCCCAACCCTCAATCCCTGATGCCTCACAAGTGCTAACTCTTCGAGATCACAGTATCAGAGAGGTTCTTATTCTCTTGCTCGAGTAGAAGATAATTTGACGAAGGCCCAAACCTTGAAGTCCAACAAGTTTACTTTGTCTTATGTTTCTTTGGACTTTGATATTCAGAAATGTTCTTGTTCTACTTTTGAGCAGATGTTATAGTAGTGGCCTGATCCCCAAAGCCCAATGGTTTCTCTTTGTTCCCTTTTCAGACTTTGGAGATCAGGGATCTCTTTTGCGCCATTTCAAAGAAGAATATGTTGTGATGGGGGCTCGATTGCCAAAACCCGATAGTTTCCTTTTGTTCCTTTCAATTTTTAGTGCTTGGGGAACCCTCTTTTGCCTTTTCAAGAAGGGAATTGCTTTGATAATGGTTTGATTTCTGAAAGCTAATGATTTTTCCCTCTTTCACACTTGTCAAAGTTTTGTGGAGTCTCCTACTCCTGATAAAGAAGAGAAAGGTCTGGTTGAAGCACAATTTATCAGAGGCCGACGATTTTTCCCTCCTAGTTAAATTTGCACTTCAACATGTGATAAGACACCTTAGAGACCCTCTTGATTGCCATTAATGCTCATTCCAGAGCCTGATGGAGTGTTGCGTGAGTGTTTTGTGTCCCAATGATACTGTAGTCCCCCTCATTAATGAACTTTTGTACCATGGTATGGGAAAACACTCCAAATCGACATGGTTTCCTAAAATAGCCCATGTGGGCATGACACAATAGGTATTGGCAACTTGCAAATGTGTTGACCACTCCAAATCCTCACCCAAGTTGTAGTAACAATTTGACATGCTATATATGCATATCCTCATGATGCAAAAAGCAGGGTTTTCTTTACTCGGTGAAAGCTCTATCAAAATGAGGTTCAGGCCTTTGTGGGTGTTTCCAAGAATCTAGCAAATGTGATGGACCGTGTCTTGTGACCTCTCATGTCTTCGCATCTAATTTAACTATGAATGGAAAATTGGCACACAGTGTTCTATTCTTCTGCCTATATTGAATCTCTTCGGGGTTCTCTCTTCTGGTTCTTCTTCTTCCTCCCTTCTCTGAAGGAGATGTAATGGCTGTTTTAGCCTTCAAGATCAATATAAGAAACTAATTTATGCCTCTTAGAGACCTTGAAGACTATATGCTTATCCTATGGATGAATGATCCCTCTTGCAGTTTCAATTTTCTGCCATGACCTCTGTTGAAGTTTGTATGAGTCTGTGTGAGTTTATTTTAGTCTTTGAGATCATTGTTGTGCTTAGTGACAGGTCTAGGGAATCCATCTCCTATCTGGTGCATCACCTTTTATTTTCAGTTATTCTCCTCATCCCCCTTTTCCTTGGTGACTATCAGGATAGGTTTAGTTTACTGAGATTTAGGCTTGGAGAGGAACCAACCTTCTTTAGAGGTCTGATCTCGTTTGCAAGATCCCACACTTTGAGATCATTCACATTGTGTCATTGGAGTGTTTGGACCACAGGTCCAAATAGGGTGAAATTTCAAGTGACAACAGTTTTTGGCATGCCCGGTGGGACAAGTTTGATGATCCTAACTTCATCCATTGAAGAGTTTTGGTATGTTCTTCAGTGCATCTTTCCATTCAAGGTAGTTCTTCAACACCATGGAGACTCCAAGATCAAATCTATTGGTTTAAGCAGTCCAAGTGCTTAAAGACTATCAAGGATTATGATTTCGGTGGTACTCTTGATCTTTTCCTTGCTTTTGAAGCATTCCAATCACCTGGTGACTCTTTTGGTATGTACCTAGTTCTCAAGATTAGAACTAATTCCTACTATTTTCAAATTCTTGAATGATCTGGTATGTCAAACTATTGTGGAAGATATGGCTCTTCCCCTTCACTTTGTTAAAATGTAGCCTTTACACCTCCCTATCACCCATATCTAACTAAAAATGCTCTTGGTTTCGTCTAGAATAGTCTTGCTACTGTAAAGTACCAACATTCTCATAGTCCTTACCTCCCTCCCACCCCTGCTTGACCTTCTTGGTAGCCTACCCAAGCTTATAATTAGCCTTAGGAGGCTTATTTCACTCCAAATTAGTATGGCTACCCTCCTAGTCAGCTCCAAAATAATGATGACATGAGTACCAAAGATATGATCCTAGACTTCCAAAGATAGTTCATGGAGATTGATAGGGAGCAGGAGTATAACCGGTAGCAGGAGGAGCTCGACTATCAAGATTATCTTCACCAACAAGAGATGGAGGTGTAGGAAAGGTATGAGCAAGAATGTCTTGCTATGCAAGTTGTAGCTAAAGAGGAGTAGATGAGACAGTTGCTTGCCCAAATACAGAGGTAGGAAACCCAAGCTACCTCCTCCATGTTGCAAGTATATGCCTAATCAGTGTTGTCATTGATGTCAACATATCTGTGTTGTCATTGGTGTCAATTGTGCGCTTATTTTGTTACTTGCTTGTAGATGTTGAGGATATTGAGAAAATTAGCTCATCTGGTAAAAACAGTGAATTGTAGTAGAAATAGTGCATTACATGTAGAAAAATAGTCCAGAAGAATGCTTCGCATTTCCTATAGAATGAATATCTTTTCCCGCGGATTGGAAGTTATTTAGAAGCCTGTTTGAAGATGTTATATTCCAAGGTTGACCCTATGGAATGAAGATTGAGTAAGTTGTGTTCACGAGTGTGAAAACTACTTTTTCTGTGTGATTGGTGGTAACAAGGAGAGTGTTTTGCTCCGCATTCCTCCGCATTAAAGTATTTTGGTCTGTGGTTTTGGAATCAAGTCTATGATGATGTTAAGTGCCTTCAACTGCAATGGTTCATGATTTGGTGGTCTGCAAGCTATCTTTTACTTATGATAGTGGCTGACAATGTTGTTCTTGTGTTCTAGTTTGAAGAATCTTCTTGACAGAGTGGTTAGAGATTGTGCAGTTGTTCCTAGTGATTACAATGTGCTTGTGGATGTCTCCTAATCATGTTCCTACTTTTGGATTGATCTACAAAGAGAAAATTGGATTGAGAATGAAGAATGTTCTTAGTAGACCTAGTCCTCTCACCAGTCTTGGCCGACTTGGTTGATTTCATTAATTGCGGAGAAGTATTGAAGATTGTAGAGGCATGATGTGACATGGAAGATTGCATTTGAGTCCCATCTAAGGCATGACGTGATCCATATACATCCTTACATCTTTTCCTTAGCTAAATTTGTATTAGGTCCAAACCTATTTTTGTGTGTGTAATGCCAACCTTGGAGATTGATCCAATGGTTGATGAATGTAATGCCGACCTTGAAGTACATTCCAAGGTTGATGAATTGTATAAAAGTATGTAATGAAGTTGTGAAAGTGAGTGTGTTGCGACTATGAAGAATTGAGTGCAAAAAGGTAAAGGAGCAGAGCAGAGGAGTCATATTGTGCTTCAATGGAACTGAACCCTGGCATGGAGTAGATGCTATTCAATTAGTTCAACATCTTAGCAGTGAGCCATTCTTTGCAGTAAGAAATTTGGGCAGTGAGCCTTGTAGGCAATGAGCCTCTAGTTTTCAGTATTGTTATATCTTATATATATATATTTGTGGGCTAACACCCACCATGGTTTTTCCCTTTTAAGCTTTTCCACGTAAAAATCTAGTGTTTGCTGTGTTTGCTGTGTGTTTGTGATTAAGTTAATGGATTCATGCTTTCATGGTTAAATTTGATTATGACTAATTAAGTTACTGATGATTTGATATGCATGTGAAGCTAAATTTTTGTGACAACGGATTCACCCCCCCTTAGTTGTCTGGTATATTACAACAATTGGTATTAGAGCCAAGTTCCTCTAAAGAAAGATGAACAACTTGAGGAAGATCCAGGATGTCTTATAAGAAGGAAGCTCTACATTTTGATGGGACAAATTATGCTCTTTGGAAGATACGAATGAAAAGCCATCTTCTTTGTATTGGTTATAAAGTATGGAAGGCCACTGAAACATAATATACCATGCCTCAAAATGTTTGATGACTAAAGATGAAATCAAAGAATATGAGTTGGATGTCAAAGCAAAGGATGCTTTGTTAAGCTCCTTAAGTGACTTAGTGTTGACAAAAGTTGTGGACCTTGAATATGCAAATGAGGTATGGGTGAAGATGAAAAATCTATATGAAGGAGATGATTCTATAAAAGAAGCCAAGCTACAAAGCCTAAAAGTGAAATATGAGGGTTTGAAGATGGATGAAGATGAAAACATAACAGCCTTTATGCAAAGAGTTGATGAACTTGTCATTGGAATAAAGGGTATGGAAGGAACTCTCGGTGAAAAGGAAGTTGTGATGAAAATTCGTAGATCACTACCAAAGTCATATAGTCACAAGGTAGCTGCTATTGAAGAATTTATGACTGTGAAAACTATTGATAGAGATTGAAGTTACTTGCAAAGCTTACAGCATTTGAGATGAGAGAATTTGGTGATGCCCTACTTAAAGTTGAATAATTTTTTAAAGCCAGTACTTTAGAAAAGATCTCTAGAGCTAAGAAATACAAGGTGAATGATGATTTTGATGAAATTGAAGCTAACTTTGTTGATAGGCTACAAAGAGGCTCCGATAAGTTCAAAGGTAAATTACCTTTCAAATGTTTCTCTTGTGGCAAAGTACGCCATATTGCTTCCAAATGTCTTGAAAGAATTGAAAGAAATAAGAAACATGAGAGCAGACCTAGAGTTCCAAAGAAATGCTACTATGTCAGAGATTTTGATGATGAAGGGGTGACTAATGATGAATCTGATGATGCTAGTACTAGTGCAAATGAATGTCTCTTTATTGCTATTAAATAAGATCCTATGTCTACTAATTCTGCTAGCTGTGTGAAGGAAGAAAAACCAGTAGAAGAAAGTGCTTTGGCTGTTTAGGTTGAGAAAGATAAGGATGAATGGATTATTGATAGTGGATGCTCACATCATGATGCAGAGTAAGGTAAATAGACCTCAAACTCCTCAACAAACCAATTTGCAAGCTAAGAGAACCTCTGATTATGGGTTTTTCTGTTTAGACCTCCTCAAGCCTTGTAGCCCTCCTAGAGAGGTTCTTTATACTTATTTTCCTATATGGATCACAAACCCACAAAAGAATCACCTTTTCAAGTACCTTTTATACTTTTACACAACCTACCAAAGGATAGCCTATGGTTGTTTCAGACAAAAACATCAAACAATTCACTACTAATGCTACTCCTAGGCCTAATTAGGCTTCTTTTCCAAAGCATGTATGTCATTACTGACCTCCAAACTTCCCATTTGCACTTGAATTCTTTCAACTCATCACAAATGGTTAGAAAATGCAAGTTATTTGGTTAGGAACAATCACCAATTGATTTGGATGCAAGATTTCAATCTAAGTCTTATATCTCCTAAAATATAGGCAAAAACTTAGTTAGGTTCATTTAGACTCACTCCTATTTAATACCCTGCTCGCCAAAATGCTTTAAACACAAAAAATGCATTTCCAATCATCTATCATTCCAATTCCAAGAGTTTTGAGTGGTGGGGAAGCTTTGGAAACTCGTTTTACTGCACGAAACCCTAGATCCCCTGTTCTACAGATTGTTTTCAAACAAATGTCTCAATCTCCCTTTGAATTTGATGATGTCTCCTTAGACCACCTGCAAAGAGAAGTAGACACACCATACTTTCCAACCATATAAGTTATACACCATGACAGGGTTGTACCAGGCCGTATTGTCGTTGTAAAATAGAAAAATACAGTTTTTTAGTAGAAAAATAGGGAAATAAGGAAAGTTTCTTTCTTTATTCCACTTTCTCCAAGTGCCTCAAGTGTTTTGAAGCTTTTTTAAACCTTTCCCTCTTGAATTCCAACGGTCTTCAACTACAAATTAAAATTGACCTTTGATCTTCCACATGACATCACTATTACAAAGCAATATTGGACAAAATTGCATCCCTAGGACTTAAATGACACAAATACATTGGATATGGTCTTATTTAGACCTTATTGCATCACTCATGTTCTTAGACACACACCAAATCAACTATATACATCATTTACATCATTTGACCCCTATTGACTAGGTGCTCTTGCACCATACACCCATGGGGAAAAGAATCTCAGGTTCCTCCTGAGATCAGCTCTTAGACTGGTGTTCCATGCTTCTTGATATCCTCTTCAGACATCCGTGTTGCATCTTCATTTGGTAGGCCATGCCATTTGACCAAGTACTCATTATACACTTTGTGCCTTGTCCTCTTGATCTCCCTTGTGTCTAATATGTTTTCAAGCTTCATTGGTTAGCTGGGTGGTAGGTCTTTGATCTACTCTTCATCATCGGCTCCTACTGCACCCGCTTCTTCACCTACAACCATAGATCCTCTAAAAGGATAAAGATCAGCCACATTAAATATTGGTGAGATAGCCACTCCAGGAGGGAGTTCTATCTCAGAAGCATTCTGTCCAAACTTATGGACCACCCTGCAAGGTCCAATCTTCTTCATCAATAGCTTGGTGTATTTGCCTTTCAGCAATCTCTCCTTCCTTAGGTGTGCAAGTACACTGTCCCCAACCTTGAATTGAATGTCCTTCAAATTTGCATGTCTTTAATACTTCTCTACACTCCTTTGAAGGTTTTCTTTCACTTACTGATGGATGTCCCTCATTGCTACTACAAAATCTTCCCTGTCTACACTCCTCTTCTCCATTCCTTTCAAATCTCTGAGTTCATGTATCCCCCTTGGGCTCATGACATATACTACCCCAAATGGACTCATACCTATGCTCCTATTGATGGAGTCATTATAAGCATACTTTGCTTGTGAAAGGAAAATATCCCACTGCTATCCATGTTCCTTGGTAAGACACCTCAACAAGATCCCCAATGACCTATTGACCACTTTAGTCTGCCCATCTGTTTGTGGATGATAGGTAGAGCCGAAAGTCAAATTTGTTCCCAACTTTCTCCATAATGTCCTCCAAAAGTGTCCTATGAATTTAGAATCTCTATCTGACACAATGGTTGAGAGAGGTCCATGAATCCTTACAATTTCTTTGAAAAATAGTCCAGCAATATGAGATGCATCATTTGTTGTCTTACAAGGAATAAAGTGAGCTATCTTGCTAAATCTGTCCACAACAACATAAACACTATCATACCCTCTTTGTGTCTTGGGTAGACCCAATACAAAGTCCATTCTGATTGACTCCCATGGTCAGTTAGGCACTGGTAGAGGTTGGTAAAGTCCTGCATTGGAACTTGAGCCTTTTGCTCTTTGGCACACTACACAACTCTCTACAAACTTCTTGACATCTACATGCATCCTTGGCCAATGATAGAACCTCTTGACTTGCTCCAAAGTCTTATCAAACCCAAAATGTCCACTAAGACTTCCACAATGTTTTTCCTTTACCAGATTTGCTCTCATAGAACACTTTGATACACACAACTAAGTTCCCTTAAACAAAAGTCCATCTTGCAATACAAAGTCTAAAAATTCACTGTGAAAGGAGTTTTGAAATTGACTGTAGACAACAAAAGCTTCTTTAAAATCATCATCATCATTATACATACCTCTTATTGCATCTATCCCCACACTTTGCAATTGGATTTCTTGTACCACCATAGACCTTCTGCTAAGAGCATCAGCAACCTTGTTTGCTTGAATTTTCTTGTGCTTGATGGTGAAGGTATAGGCCTGCAAGTACTCCATCCACTTCATGTGCCTATGACTCAACTTATCCTGACTTTTCAATAAACTCAATGCATGATTATTTGTGAAGACAATGATTTCCTTTGGCAAGAGGTAGTGCCTCCACTTCTTGAGTGATTGTACCATGGCATAGAGTTATAGGTCATATGATGAATACTTATTTTTGATCTCATTGAGATTTTCATTGAAAAAGGCCACTGGTCTGCCCTCTTGACTCAAAACTGCTCCAACTGCCAGTCCACTAGCATCACACTCCACTGTGAAGACCTTATTGAAATCAGACAGGGCAAGAATAGGTTGTCTAGCCACTCTGCTCTTTAGGTATTGAAAGCTTCTTTTTGCCTCCTCAGTCCACTAGAACCTTCTCTTTTTGTCTCCTTTAATGGCGTCAATTATGGGTGAGTAGATGTGACTAAAGTTTTTGATAAATTCTCTATAGAAAGTGGCTAGCCCATGAAAAATTTTCACTTCTCCTACTGATTTTGGAGTTGGCCAATTGAGTATGGCTTCAACTTTGGTGGGGTCCATCTTCAAAGTACCCTTGGAGATCACAAAACCAAGTAGGTAAGTTCTTCTTTCATGAGCTCACATTTCTTAAGATTTATCATAATCTTCTCCTCATTCAACTTTTTCAACACCATATCCAAGTGCTGCATGTGTTCTCCCTTTGTCTTGCTATATACAAGGATATCATCCAAGTATACCACTACAAATCTACCTATGAATTGCCTTAGGACCTCATTCATCAGTCTCATGAATGTGCTTGGGGCATTAGAGAGGCCAAATGGCATCACCATCCACTCATAGAGGCCCTCATTGGTATTGAATGTTGTTTTCCACTCATCTACTTCCCTTATCCTAATCTGATGATACCCACTTTTCAAGTCAATTTTTGAGAAATAGCATGCACCTGCTAGACTGTCCATCAAGTCCTCCATTCGGGGTATAGGGAATCTATATCTGATTGTAATTTTGTTGATTTCTCTTGAATCAGTATATAACCTCCACTTACCATCCTTCTTGGGTGTCAAAACACTAGGCACAACACAAGGGCTCAAGCTTTCCCTTATGAGACCTTTGTCCAACAACTCTTGAATCTAATTTCTAACCTCTTCATTTTGCTTAGGTGTCATTTTATATGTTTCCTTGTTTGGCAAGCTTGAACCAGGGATGAGATCAATGTGACGACTCACATCTCTTATGGGTGGTAATAGGAAGCTCTTCCACCACTATGTCTTTATACTTATCCAACAGGGTCTACACTTCTTTAGGTTTTTCTTCTCTATCTGCTGCTGTCATGGTTGATGTAGGCTTCCCAATGATGGCATAACCAACATTCTCCTCACTCAAACTCTTCAAGAACTCTTTCTCCTTGACCACCATCACACTTGGTCCTTCATGAACAGATTTGCTTTCTTCTTGTATGGGTGAAAGAGTATATGACACACCATCCTTCTCTATCACATATATGTTCTTCTCCCTGTCATGTTTGGACTTCCTATCAAACTGCCATGGCCTTCCTAGGAGAACATGGCACACATCCATAGGGAAGATGTCACATAGTATTTTATCTTTGTAGACACCAATGTTGAATTAAATCCAAGCCTGCTCATTTACTAAGACTTGTTGACCCTTGTTGAGCCATGAAACTTTGTAAGGTGTTGGGTGAGGATACCTTTTTATTTTTAGTTTTTCAATCATTTCTAATGACACAAGATTATCAGTAGAACCTGAGTTTATTACTACTTTACATACCTTACCTTGTGCTTTGCAATTTGTTCTAAATAATGCCTTTCTTTGTGGGGGTTCTTTGGTGGTTGGCACTTTGATCAATGTCCTCCTTAGCATCAAGGTTTCACCTCCTTCTGGGATAGCATGCAGAGATGGTGAGTTCACACTTTTTTGTCCTCTTCTTGCACAATTTGGGTTCTTCTTTCTCCACTATGAGCTTGTACTTTGTTTATCTGGACACTTCCAAGCAGGGTGTCCAAATTGATTAAAATTATAACATCTTCCTGAAAAGGTATTGGAACCTCTTCCTTGACCAGCAAACCTTCCTCTGTTATTGGTCCTTCTTCCTCTAAAGTTGCCTCTTTCACTTGACTCACTCCTTTGTTCTTGTTGGTTATTTGTTTCACCTTGTGGCTTTGTTGACTGTCCTCTTCCCCCAAAATTACCTCTACCTCTAAAACGTTTTCCCCTACCTCTACCTTGCTGCTCCTCCCTTCTTTTGATTCTCTCCTCTGCCCTATCTGCCATTTGAAAGCACTCTTCCATTGTCTTAGGAGGATTTAAACTGATTTCATCTCTAATGCTCAATCTCAAACCACTTAGATACCTGGCCACCTTTTCAACCTCATCTTCATTGTGACCTGCTCTAATGCACAACCTATGAAATTCTTCAGTGTATGACATTACATCCAATTCCCTTTGCTTTAAACTTTGCAGCTTCATGAAAGTTTGTATGGCAAAATCTGCAGGTAAGAATTGGGCCTTCACCTTGGCCACCATCCTATCCCATGAACTTATCTTGGGCTTACCTTTTCTGACTCTTTCTTCTTGAACAAAATTCCACTAGGTTAGGGTTGGTCCCTTCAATTTAGTCTTTGCATATTTCACCTTCTTACTGTCTTCTATGTCTTCAAACTCAAAGAAATTGTCCAATGCATCTATCTAGGCCAAAACTTCCTCACTATCCATTTTTCCACCATACATAGGCACTTGAACTTTTATCTTTGGAGTATTGTCACCCTTGACTACCCTTAGCATCCTGAGTATTCTTGCCTCATCCGAGTCCACTTCTTCCTCATCTTGGACTCCAATTGGAGGGTACTCACTTTCACCCTCATCCTCCTCATCACTTTGGTTATCACTGACCATTCCTCTTCTTTGATTCTTCTCTAGGGCTACTAATCTCATAAGGGTTGCTTATTGGGACTCCTTATAGAGCCTTTCTCTATGGAGCATCTGCTCTTTCAGTTCTTGTATTTCTTTGGCCATTGCATTAGTCTTTGGAGGCATCTTTGCTTATGTCAATTCTCACTTACTTTCCCACTTCAAATCATAACCTGATGCTCTGATACTACTATGATGCAGAGCAAGGTAAACAAACCTCAAACTCCGCAACAAACCAATTTGCAAGCTAAGAGAACCTATGATTATGGGTTTTTTGGTTTATACCTCCTAAAGCCTTGTAGCCCTCCTAGAGAGGTTCTTTATACTTATTTTCCTATAGGGATCACAAACCCACAAAAAGAATCACCTTTTCGAGTACCCTTTATGCTTTTACACTGTTGGAAACAAGGTAGATAACTGAGAGGGGGGGTGAATCAGTTATTTTCAAACTTTTCTCTCTTTTACTTTCTTAATATTCAGTGCTATATGAAAGGATAAGTAACCATAAAACTAAAATGAAATTAACACACATAAAACAAGGATTTTTATGTGGAAACCCTGTTAAGGGAAAAACCACAGGGTGACTAACCCAAGATTGTATTCTCTATTAAAAGAATAGAAGAGTACAAAATGGCACTTGCCAATTAGGGCTCACTGCCTAAGCACACTGCTCACAAGAGGCTCATTGCCTAAAAAAGACTCGCTATCTACAAATGCTTACAGATGATACTAAAGTATTTGAACTGATGAACATCATCCATACATGCAAGAATTCAGTTCTGGTTAGGCACTGTATACCGATCTAGCACATTTCATTCTTCCTCTGCTCAATATCACTCTTTTGTCATATTCCAGGATCAGGTCTCTGTCTTCATACTTCTTGATGATTTTGTTCACTCTTTGTCATCACCAATCTACACACACACTTACAAGCTCGAATTTGACAGGTATATATATCCGCTTCAAGGATCTCGAACAATTTCCTAGTCGACAGCAAGAACACTTAGGATATTTGCAAGTTACTGCTTTGTCAGCTGAATCCATATGTGATTAATGATGCGCATCAAAAACTTAGACATAGAAATCATTAATCATGTTGGCTAATAATGTACAATGTTATAAATTCCTTGATCAACATCTTTTACACATCTAGATTGAAGTCTAATACTCTATTGATTAGTTCTTCCTCTGTCTGCTCTGTCTAACTGGAACCCAACACTCATATGCTCATATGTTTTGCATGCTTTGTCACCAAAGACTAAATCTCTGGAATACAATAGTTATGATGCCCCTCTTGACTTGTCCAAATCTGCAACTTACTAAGTTACACCATCTGAGAGATCCAGACCTGATTATCGGATCATGTTGCATACTCTATTCTTGTCTACCGGACCAAGACAATCTTCAATCTAACTTCTGGTATAGGCATATTATGTACTAAGAATGTGTGGAATAGACTTTGTTGCCATCAATGACAACACTTATGAAGCCAAACAGTGTCTCTTGCCAACAATCTCCCCCTTTGGCATTGATGGCAACACTTAGTGAAAAATGACTAAGTGTCGCATACCTCCCCCTTTACTTGTGCTTTGTTTCTTTACACTATTTTACTGATACTCCCCCTTTGCTGGATTCCTCATTTTTCACTACTCTTCACTCCCCCTTTGATATCAATGTCAAAGGGTGGAATCCGCATACCAAAGTTGTGCAAAAACTATTATTTACATGGCCGCATATGTATATACAAATCATATGTTATACTCACATATACTTAAGTATATACGTAAAGGTTGTCTTCAACTGTACAATCTCTGTGGCCTGGCTCCTCTTCATTCTATTCAAAATGGAGATATGTCCACTTAACAAAAACGCATATGCTTCTGCCCTCTTCAAATTTGTTGGATCATTGGTCTGAGTTGTACTTAGAGCATCTGTTAAAGCATCATGCAATACTTCTAACTTAGGGAGGATTATTCCCCTAAGTTCACCCATTCTATCCATCAGATGCCTCTTCTCCTTAACTAGTTTCTTTATTTCATTTATGATAACAACTGCTTGACATTCTTGGTTTACCAGAGAGATAGTAAGTAGATCAAAATTTTGAGAAAGGTTTGTCAAATTTTCTTGTTCTTTCATCTTCTTCTCAATGTCCTCTGCAACTTTAGGCCAAGATAAACAAAATTTATATATATCTCCTCCATCCTTAAGAGCATTTTCAATGCTCTTTATGCCAATGTCTAGGGTTTTTCTGTCATTGTCAATTAGTCCTTGTACCTCACTGAATCTTTTTCCAAAGAACTCTTTCCGTACCTTAGTTTCTACTGATTTTTCTAGAGATTCAAAGTGTGTATTGACAGAATTAACCAAGTTTTTCAAATTACTAGATGGAGAGGCAGATGCATCCTTCTGATATGTGGGCATGATCTTCTCTAGTACTCCAGATGCAATATTCAACAGTTCATTGTCCTCCATATGAGATTTTAGAACTTTTTCTTTTGCTTTGGCCTAAGCAAAAGATGCTATCTTCATTATCTAAACTGGAGAGAGAGTCCAGATTAAGTGGCCTTTGAATCAACTCAGGTTATCCAGCTCCATCATTTCTTTGTCCAAGAAATTATGCATTGTCTTTGTAGTGCCTCTTGCCGGTGATTTAGACTTCTTCCCTTTAGAGGTGTCTGGGCTAGCTAGTTTGGATGTGTAATCGCCATCCTTTTCTACTTGTTCTTCTTCCTCTTTTGCCTTATCTTCTTTCACTTGATTCTCCTTCTCTTCTTTTCTTCCTTCCTCTACTTCTCCAATGACTGGAAGATTTGTCTTGGCAACAGTGGGATCCAGAGGAGTGACATTACTAGTGTCTTCTATCAGTGTTTCCTTTTCCTTGTGAACTTCTTCTTCTAAAACCGAAGAGTCTAATGCCTCAGATGGATCTTCATCAATTTTCTTTAATCCTTCAACATCCATGGTAGAAGGCTCTTCATCTATTTCCTCTACAATGGGAAGATTAAACCTGTTTAGGGCTTTCTAGAGAATTTATTTTGTTTCATCAGCTATTTGGTCATTTTCTCCAAGCATGATTTTATTCATTCGGGATTTGCTCCAGAAATCATCTTTACAATCCTTGAAAACCATGTCCATTTGTTTTGGAGTGATAGAAGGACATAGCTGTATCACTATCTTCTCCTGGATCTCCAAGTCTTTTGCCTTTGCATTCTCTTTTCTTAGCTCCAATACTTCTTCTAAGCTCTTAGGAATTAATGAAATTATTTCAATGAATGCTTTGTTATAGATATTCAAATACTTGAAAGTTGCTTCCTCAAGTATTCTCTTATCTGCATCATTGTATTCATCATAAAATTCTGTCACCAGTCACATGTTTCCATCCACAGTGATTGCTTTGATGATGTCTTCAATTGAGAGAGTGGGTTCCTCAACAAATTCCTTTGTTTTCTCTTCCTCATTTCTGCTACCAGAGGACTTCCCGGAAGTTCTTTTCTTCTTCATTTTCCTGATTTCCTCATCTAATTCTATCTCTTCATCATCCTTTTGGTTCACATATGTTCTTGTGGCCTTGGTCTTCATTCTCTTTTCTCCTTTTGCAGATGGCTTGATTTCTGGTTTGGTAGTCCTTGAGTTTTTAGGAGTGATGAGCAGAACTGTTGGAAGATCTTGTCCAGGAGGGGGCTTCCACCGGAACACTTTCTTTCTTTGCTTCTTGTCTTTCTTTTTCTGTCTTCTTTATTTTCCCTCTATTGGCATCTACTACCTCCTTTGATATGCCAAACCTTTTGGTAAGTTCTTCAACTTCCTTTCTTACTTTTCTCTTTGTCTCAGGCTGCCTTAATTCAATATGTATTTTTATGTTTAGCTCATCAAAGGTGCCAAACCTTTCTGCTTCAGTGTCTTTAGGTTGGCTCAACAAGTGTTGAACATGTACCTCCAATAAGTTTTCATCGACCTCATATGCCATGGGCATTATCCACACAGTTCTTGACTCAACTGCCTCCAATAGGCATTAATCTGTGTCAACCATGAAGCAAACTATGTCTTTGTATTTCTCAACTATTGACTTTGATATTCTTTCTTTGGCATGCATCATGCTTTGGAAACTCTTGAAGTAACCCCAGAGAGCTATGTTTTGGGCTTGAGCATCACCAATTCCATACATGTAATCTCTAATTTGAATTGCAACAAATTTATCATTTTGCCAGACCTAACCCTTTGATCCAGATAGCTCATTCATATAGTAGAAAAATAGACACAATATTAGACTGCCATACTTGAAAGAGTTTTTCTTATCTTTCCTAATCTTCTGCAAATTTTCCATCAGTTCATTCAATAGAAGCTCACACAGATCATAATCTACATTTTCCTTTAGCATCTGATATGTAGCATAGATTGTTGTATCAGACACAAAATTTTCCCTACTTGAGTGGTAGATTTTGTAACCAATTATCATTGATGCAAACTTGACATCCGAATCTGTGATGTCATCTATAGTCATTTCTTTCTTGTCATTTTTTGATCCGGTGGCTTTAGTTACCATTTGGTTCTTTATAGATTTGAGTTCGGGCAACCCACTAATTGAATGCAGTCCGGTCACAGCCTTGATGGCATCTTTGGTTATCTTGAATGGGCTCATTAGCCACATAAAATTATCATGCATCCTACTTAGAACATATTGGACCCATTCGTCTTCTGCAAAAGATGAAAAATGTATGGAATGTTTAAAGTGCTTGTCCTTTATGGTCTTGAATTCAGGTCTAAGGTCAAAATTCTCATCTATTAACTATTTTTGATAGATGTCGATCAATTTTGAGTCTCCAAAATCTTTGATGTTTGCATGAATATAAACCCTAATATCTTTTACATGTAGGACATCGTACAGAATACTGGAAAATGCACCCAAGGGATCAACTTCTAGTGACTTGTAAGGGTGTTTCTTGAATTTTGGTCTCGGCCTTTCAGAGATATTGACAACCATTGAAGTAGCCATTCTAATTGATGAATTTTGAAGAGATTTCGCAGAAAAGAAATACCTTTACACACCTTAAGGTTTGTTGCAATTGTCGAAGCAAATCTTTTGATTGATTTCGATCTTTGGTTTCTTCTTGAATGTTCTGCAAAATGTCTTCTTAGAGTGTGAGGCTGAGTTTTTTTCCTTTTGTATTTTGATCGTTTTACATTTTAGTTGATGACATTATCATACTTTTAGAGACTATTGTTCCATTATGCAGATTTGATTTTATCTCCTGATTTTGATTTGACATTGATTAGACATACGGTGATTCGAT
Source organism: Cunninghamia lanceolata (assembly GCA_027924645.1). NCBI lineage: Eukaryota > Viridiplantae > Streptophyta > Pinopsida > Cupressales > Cupressaceae > Cunninghamia > Cunninghamia lanceolata. The sequence goes on from BSBN01000254.1 coordinate 18,792,527, forward strand.
TTGATCATATTTTGATGCTATGTTGAGACTAGACATGCGAGATATATTAGATGATGTTTATTGATGTGATTTCTAGTTCTTTATGTGATGATGATTATGTGACATTAGATAGAAAATATAGTTTAATCTTGAATTATGTTGTAGGTGATTAATGTTGTATTCAATGACATGAATTTAATTCCAGTTGCTTCAGCTATGATTATTCATGATATGATTGACACTTGATCTAGATGTGCAGGATTATATTCCCAAGCCATGAGAAATTAGAGGTAGTAATCACACATATGTTATTCCCTGTGAAACCGATCCATTCCCAAGAGGGATGAGGATCACGTTTGATTCGAATTTTGTTTAAGTGCTTGTTATTTTATTATTTTGGCCTAGTACCCCTTTGTTTAAATTAAATTATATCATGTGTTGTATAATTTTTATTGTTTTACAGCACTTGGTATTGTTTTTAATTTTGGGTTATTTAAAGTGGATTTATGACTCCTTAGGTGAACCTTAGTGTCCCAAAACTTACCCTAGGTGGTTACCCATGGGGCTAGGGTTAATTTTGACTAACTAAACCTTGGGGTAACTCACTTTTGGTCACTCTAAATTGAAGTTTAGTCAAAGTGACGAATTTTGAAATGGCTAAGGGTGGGAGATGAGTCATGCTTTGGGAAAGACTCATCTCCCTTCCCAAAGTTTGGGGATTCCTTCACCAAGGAAACTTGGGAGGTCTCCACGACTCCTAAGTGTGTGGGATCTCCCTCCAAGACTCACACACACGTGTGAGGGCATCTTGGAGGGAGATGACTCTCTTGGAGAATAAGAGGATGCCATATGGCATCCCTTATCCTCATGGAGGCTTAAAGGGAATTGCCACCTCACCACTTGTTCTCTCACACATGTGTGAGAGCACAAGTGGATAAGGTGAGGATTGGGATGGTTGAGGAGTGTGGGGTTCTTGCATTTTAGATTTTTCTTTCTATTCTTGGAGTTCTTTTGGGAAGTTAGAGAAAATTTTGGAGATAGGAAGATTTGGAGAAGCTTGGAGCTCTTCGCCAAACATGCTTCCATTTTTAAGGCTTTTGAAGGTAAGCTCCATGACTATGTTCTTTTACCCTTGCAAATTCTTTTATGTTGTGTTGTAGTGTTTTTTGTTGTTGTTGTTTTCATTTTTTTTTATGTGGGTTGGGAGTTTGGTGAGAGCACCTCCATTTGGAGGTAAGGCTCAACTTGTTTGGGGTAGGGGAGAGTGAACCTCCTCAAGGTCACCCCCATATTTGTGCTACTTATAGCCTTGAGGGCTTTTTCCTGGTGTTGAGATCATTTTGATGGCAAGAGTGCCATGACAGTTTTTGAGATAATTGGAGATATGTGTTTTGGAGGTTTTGGCTTGAGGCCTTGAGACTTGGTGTTTTGATATTTTGGCGTGGCCTTTTGAATAGAGGTGTCCATTCCCTACCCCCATCAAACTCATTTTTATGAGTTTTGTTATGTGCTAATCCATGGGTAATTGCCGAGTTGTTTTGTTTTGTTTGTTGTCGAGTGTGTGTGCAACCGTGTGATTCCTACCTCCCTAGCTCGAGCGTGACCCACTTGCAGGTCTACGGTAGGGAGGAGGGCATTTTGTAGTGGCTTGGTTCCCCTTTTTGTTGCGTTGCTTATTGCATGTGTTTATTGGAGAAATGGAGCTTTGGAGAAGTCCATTTTAGTGTTGTAAAATTATTTTGTTGGCTGTTTGAGCCATGGTCTTTGAGGCCCTATTGTAATTTTTGACAAGTTTATTCTACCCATTATGTTGGTTGTTGTGTGAGAATGTAATGTGAGCACTATTATGGTTTATTAAAAAAAAAAAGGGTTGCCTACTATTCTATGTTGTTGAGTTTCTGAGTAAAGGAGAAATGCAAGAAAAAATACACTTGCTGTCATTTTTTTTACAATAGAATATATATGTGTTGATAAATAAAACTTTAGTGTATGCTAGAAAATAAGAGGGAACAATAGACATAAATTTCTGTTATGTTGCATTGAAAATTCATGTTTATTAAATATGTTGTTTGTGAAAATAAGTTATTAAAAAGGTAGGTGAAATTATATTTCTTACTTTATAGATTTTGTTTAAAAAAAAGAAGAGAGTATTTCTATACATTTATTTCAAAATAAAAAAAATACAGAGATGCTACTGAAATTATTTTATGATACTGAATTGAAAAATTAGTAATCTATAGTATTTAAATTTAGTGTTATTGAGAAAGTTATATATATATATATATATATATTGGGGAATATATATAAAAATATATATATACATATATATTATTTTTTGGCAAATCCAATCTTGTTGTTCATCTTTTTATTTCACTGTATATATGTATTAATAAATATATATAAATATATATATATATATACAGATATACAAAGAAAATGTATATATATTTTAGTTTTAATGAACAAACTGTTTGTGTAAATTTGTATATATATATATACAAAATGGTAAATATATTTTTGGATATATTAAATATTGCAAACAAATTAATATCCAACATTTTTTTTTATTTATCACGGACTGTATTGGGATGTAGGGCTGGGGCGCTGTACCCCCTCTTAGGGTCGAAAACTATTTAAAACAAAAAAAAAATTTTGGACTATGAGTGGCAGTCATGGCCGCCACCCACAGTCCGCTGTGCCTTTAATGGGGTGTGGGGAGGGGGTGGTGCCCCCTCCCCACACCCCCTTCCTTTGATTAAACCTTAGCAGTGGAACGGTAGAGTCTGTGGCAGCACCGCTGCTCCCTTCGCCCTACGCCGCCTCTCCTTTGGTTTATGCCATTCGGCCCTTGAATTTGGCCTGTTCACCATTATTAAATCTGCCAAAAAAGAAAATGGTGTATATATATATCATTGTAATTTCAAACAAATATACACCTCCAGATTTTTATAAAGCAAAAAGAACCCTACGGGGTATACTCAGAAATATATGCCTCAGTATGCAAACTCTCATGGCGGCCATTGTAGAAGGAACTCCAAACCTACAAAAGAGAAGCCTAAAGAAAATAAAAAAATGGAGAAAACAAAACAAGGATGAGAAAACAAGAGATAAGATAGGGTTTCCATAAGGAAACCAATAAAATAATGATTAGGGTTTTCTTGGGTAGGAAAACAATAAAATATTAACTTAGAGCATTTGTTAGTGAGAGGGAAATTAGTTTTACTAATTTAATTATTTTCCCTTTTCTCCCATGTGCACGTGAGATTGTGTCTCTCTCTCCTTGGCTTTTCATGTCTTTTTGAATTATTTATTTTCTTTGGGGATTGGGTAGTTTTTCTTTATTTATTTAGTGGGTTTTATTTTTAAATGGGGATGGGAATGTTTTATTTATTTATTTGGGATACTTTATCCTTATTGAGATATTTAATTTGGACTTCCATTTAATTAACTGTTGGACTAATTTTTTTATGTTAGAAATCTCTTTGACTGTTATTTTTTTTAATTTTTATCGGTGTTATTATTTTATGGGGTGAGGTATTTTAATCATCCCCTTTTCTCTATTATTTTCGAGTTTGTTAATAAATATAATGTCCAAATTGTATTTATTAACATACTAAATTTTGTAATTTATTTTTTTGGTGTCATTTAATTATTTTCAAGTTTTAATATTTAATTGTAGGGTCAATTTATTTGGCCTTGACAAGATATTTAATATTTCCTTAAGTTTATTTATTATTTCTAAATTTTCTTTGAATTCTTGTGGAATTTTTATTTTTAAATTTGTTAATTCAATTATTGAAAATGCGTTATACTGTCAAATTTTTCCTAGATTTTAGGGTTTTATTTTTACGTCATTTTATTGACTTTCATTTTATCACTCCATCTTATCATGCGTCCATTATACCTTTTATTTTCATAATTTATTTATTTGATTTCATTTTTGTTTAGAGATAGGGTTTGGTTTCGAATCTAATGAAATCACCTTCTCACCTAGGAAACTTAGGGTTCGGATTAAACCGTTCTAACCCTAAAAGTGACATGCTTTGCATCGCATACCCCTAGACGACTTCCATCACGCAGGGGACGGTGTAGGATAATGGACATTCCTGAATTATGTTTGACATGTTTACACCTCATGCGTATTGCCACCGAGCACATAGACGCATGCGAGGGGGTTCCTAGGGATAGGTAGAAAAGTTTTTCGTATTTCGTGTCATGACCACATGTCAAATGTGGACATGACACGTGTGTTGTGTCTCATGCCTGCATGGGAAATGTTGGCATGACACAGAGCTCTTTTTTCTTCTTCATTTTTGAATGCAAAGTACTGATAAATGGCAAATGAAGACCCTTTTATATTTTTGCAAGACCTAATTTGCCATTGTAATAAATGCACAAACTTTTAAGTCATCTGGTTACCCTACTTCTCAAGTGAGCTTTTCATGAATCGTCTTGCAGATCTTCAAACTAGTACCTTAGTATGTTGATAGCACATATGTGTCTTAAAGACTTCCCTCTGGATCCGCAGAATAGAATATTGTATTTATAGATCATACCGGATCAAGTTGTATTGCTCTATTAACACTGGATGGTTGCCAGAACTGGATCTACTCAAGTAGTCATAAACCTTCTAAATCTTGATGCGGACCTCTCACATTCTGACTGAAAGCTCTTTGGAGAATTCTCTAAGAACCCTTTAATCTGCAACATCAGATGTTTAATCAATGTGCTAAATTCAGGCACTTGCTAATTGGCTGGGGGAGTTTGATTTCCTCAGTAGCTCCCCCTGAGCTAGAGCTCACCATTTAATTTTTGAAAGGATTATCAGCACCAGATTCTAGTACAGACCCATCACTAATGTTCATCACATTCTTCTTTATCCAAATCTTGTTCATTTCCTTCTGAACCTCATCCGCATTCACTTTACCTTTGCCTTTGTCTTGTTTTTGATCATGTTTCACCAGACCTTTTCCATTATGATTTTTGCTCCTGTAGAATTTGGCTGTATGACTGGTTCCATTGCAATTGTAACACACAACATTTCTTTGCTTATTTGAATGATATCCTCTTGATTTGCACTCATTAGCCATATGTCCCATTCTATTGCATACAAAGCATCTACCATTGAAAAAATTGTTCATTTGCATATTTTTGCATTCATGAGATTTGTGACCATACCTTTTGCAATTGAAACATTGACAGGAGAAGGAAGAATTGTTTTGATTCATTCTGTTCCTGCACTGAGTTGCTTTATGACCGAATTTGTTGCAATTGAAGCAGTTTCCATTGAAATATGGATATCTTTGGGCTTTGGTTGTCTTACCGGAGGTCTTCTAGGTCTGTTTCTTTGACTTCTTGATCCAAAGTTTTTTTGACCAGATCCAGAGCTTTCACCTTTCTCATATCCCAAGCCACGCTTATCATCTACTCTCTTTTGACTTTCAAGAAAATTTTTAAGTTGGGCTGAGCTTATCTTGAATTTTTCTTTGTATTCATTTGCAGATTGAAGATCTTCTTTAAGAGTGTCAATCTGGTTCTCAAGTTGTTCTTCATTGTATCTGGCTTCTTCAAGATCAGATTCAAGTTGCCTGATTATTCTGTCCATTTTGTGGCAGTCCTCTATTTTCTCCTTGAGGGATTGTTTTAGGTTATCTTTAGTCTTTCTCTTCTCTTCAATTTCTTGGGTGAATTTCATAACCCCTGATTCCATTTCATGTCTTATCATAATGACTTCTTTTGACAACTTCTCACATAGCTTAGTTTTCTCATTCAAATCTTCATCAGTATTATTGACTTCATTCTGATTTGCTAATTTTTGAAGTAGTTCCTTTCTCTTTTTCATAGAATTACTAATTTTTTCTTTTAGCGTATTGATGAAATCATCAGCCTCCTTAAGTCGCTCTCTCAAGTTATTGACTTCAGACTGGGATTGTTCAAGATCATCTAGGGCAGACTAAAGTTGTTCTTTCATACCATAAGCATCCATTGAGATTCCTAGATCCTCCTCAAGCTGTTAGGCTTTTTTTGAGGAACTTAGCTCTGATACCAATTGTTGGAAACAATGCAGACAACTGGGAGGGGGGGTGAATCAGTTACTTTCAAACTTTTCTCTCTTTTACTTTCTTAATATTCAGTGCTATATGAAATCATAAAGAACCATAAAATTGAAATGAAATTAACACATATAGCACAAGGATTTTTACGTGGAAACCATGTTAAGGGAAAAACCACGGGGTGACTAACCCAAGATTGTATTCTTTGTTAAAAGAATAAAAGAGTACAAAATGGCACTTGCCAATTAGGGCTCACTACCCGAGCACACTACCCACAAGAGGCTCACTGCCTACAAAAGACTCACTGTCTACAAATGCTTACAGATGATACTAAAGTATTTAAACTAATGAACAACATCCATACATGCAAGAATTCAGTTCCGGTTAGGCACTGTATACCGATCTAGCACATTTCATTCTTTCTCTACTCAATATCACTCTTTTGTCATATTTCAGGATCAGGTCTTTATCTTCATACTTCTTTCTTCTTTTTTTCACTCTTTTTCATCACCGATCTACACACACACACACTCACAAGCTCAAATCTGATGGGTATATATATCTGCTTCAAGGATCTCCAACAATTTCCTAGTCAACAGTAAGAACACTTAGGATATTTGCAAGTTACTGCTCTGTCGGTTAAATCCATACTTGATTAATGATGCACATCAAAAACTTAGACATAGAAATCATTAATCATGTCAGATAATAATGTACAATGTTATAAATTACTTGATCAACATCTTTTACACATCCAAATTGAAGTCTGATACTCTATCGGTTAGTTCTTCCTCTGTTTGCTCTGTCTGACTGGAACCCAACACTTAGATGCTCATATCTTTTGCATGCTTTGTCAACGGAGACTAAATATATGGGATACAATAGTTATGATGCCCCTCTTGACTTGTCCAAATCTACAACTTACTGAGTTACACCATCTGAGAGATCTGGACTTGATTGTCAGATCATGTTGTATACTCTGTTCTTGTCTACCAGACCAAGACAATCTTTAATCTGACTTCCGATATAGGCATATTATGTACTGCAGATGTGTGGGATAGACTTTTTTTCCATTAATGACAACACTTATGAAGCCAAATAGTGTCTCTTTCCAACATACACAACCTACCAAAGGATAGCCTATGGTTGTTTCAGACAAAAACATCAAACAATCCACTACTAATGCTGCTCCTAGGCCTAATTAGGCCTCTTTTCCAAAGCAAGTATGTCTTTACTGACCTCCAAACTTCCCAATTGCACTTGAATGCTTTCAACTCATCACAAATGGTCAGAAAATACAAGTTATTTGGTTAGGAACAGTCACCAATTGATTTGGATGCAAGATTTCAATCTAAGCCTTGTATCTCCTAAAATATAGGCAAAAACTCAGTTAGGGTTCATTCAAACTCACTCTTGTGTCATACCCTGTTCTCCAAAATGCTATAAACACAAAAAATGCATTGTCTAGCATCTATCATTCCAATTCTAAGTGTTTTGAATGGTGGGGAAGCTTTGGAAACTCATTTTGCTGCACCAAACCCTAGATCCCCTATTCTATAGACTATTTTCAAACAAATGTCTCAATCTCCCTTCAAATTTGATGATATCTCCTTAGAACACCTGCAAAGAGAAGTAGACACACCATACTTTCCAACCATATAAGTTATACGTCATGACAGGGTCGTACCAAGCCATACTGTCATAAAACAATAAAATATAGTTTTTAGTAGAAAAATAGGGAAATAAGGAAAGTTTCTTTCTTTATTCCACTTTCTCCAAGTGCCTCAAGTGTTTTGAGGCTTTTTAAAACCTTTCCCTCGTGAATTCCAATAGTCATCAACTACAAATCAAAATTGACCTTTGATCTTCTACATGACATCACTATTACAAAGCAATATTGGACAAAATTGCATCCCTAGGACTTTAATGACACAAATACAATGGAGATGGTCTTATTTAGACCTTATTGCATCACTCATGTGCTTAGACACACACCAAACCAACTATATACATCATTTACATCATTTGACTCCTATTGACTAGGTACTCTTGTGCCACATCACATGACCGGTGACAAAAGTAAGTTTGTAAGTTTGGAAAAGTATGATGGAGGACTAGTTAGGTTTGGAGATAATGCAACTGGTAAGATTTGTGGAAAAGAATCTATTTCATTGATGGAAAGCATAATACTGACAATGTTCTATATGTGAAGGGCTTGAAGCATAATCTTTTGAGTGTTGGTCAGATGTGTGACAAAGGATATGATCTAAGATTCAAAGACAATGGGTGCAAGATCATGGAAAGCTCCAAAACTGTGATTGCTACCAGTAAGAAGACAAAAGGTAACATCTATCAATTAAGAGAAACTAATGCTTACTACCTATTGGCCTAGGCAGATGGAAGTTGGTTGTGGCATAGAAGGATGTGTCATATAAACTTTGATAATCTTGTAAAGATAAGTTCAGGTCAGACTGTGAGAGATTTATCAAAACTTGTGAAACCCTCCAACACAATTTGTAAGGAATGTCAGTTGGGAAAGCGAACAAGGACAAGTTTCAAGAGCAAAGAACAATTTTCTTCCATCTTGTTGGATCTAGTGCATGTACAGATCTCTATGGTCCTATAAGGGTGAAAAGTCTACAAGGTGACAGGTACTTCATGTTGCTTATTGATGATTATTCTAGAATGACTTGGGTTACTTTTCTAAGAGACAAATCAGAAGCCCTAGAGAAATTCAAATCTTTCAAGGCAATGGTTGAGAATGAAATAGATTTGAAGATGAAATGCTTGAGGTCTGATAGAGGAGGTGAGTTCACATCAAATGAATTCAACATTTTCAATGAAGAGCATTGGATAAAGAGACAGTTGTCTGCACCTAGGACTCCTCAGCAAAATGGAGTTGTGGAAAGGAAAAATAGGATAGTTCAAGAGGCTTCTAGGACAATGATGAAGGAAGCAGATCTGTCAAAAGTATTTTGGAAAGAGGCTATTCATACTACTGTTTACATCCAAAATAGAGTTCAAGTGAAAGGTAATGGAACTCAAACTCATGAATTATGGTATGAAAAAATTCCTACAGTAAAATATTTCAAAGTCTTTGAGGTAAATGCTATATCAGGAGAGATGAAGATCTAGGAAAGTTTGATGCAAGGTGTGATGAAGGAATCTTCCTTGGACACTCTACCAAGAATAGAGCTTGCCAGTGCTACAACAAAAGGCTCAAAAAGATTGTTGAGAGTGCAAATGTGAAGGTAAATGAAGGCAAGGAAGAAATATCAGACCTAAATTTCTATGAACTAGATGAACCTATGACTATAATGAATGAAGAAAAAGATGGCCAAGTAGACAGTCATGATGAAGAAGAGACTCCAGAAAGTGTTGTCAAGACTCCCAAGTATGTAAGGATCAATCATTCTGAAGACCAAGTTGCAAAAGAACAAGTGAATTACTGCTTTCTTTCAAAGGTTGAACCAAAGACTGTGAATGAAACTTGCAATGATGAAAGTTGGGTAAAAGCCATGGAGGAAGAGCTAAAGCAGATAGAAAAGAATGATACTTGGGAATTAGTTCCCAGACCTGCTGACAAAAATGTTATTGGAACCAAATGGGTTTTCAAGAATAAGCTAAATGAGAATGGAGAAGTTGTAAGGAATAAGACAAGGCTTGTATCCAAAGGATACTCTCAGATTGAAGGAATAGATTTTGAAGAGACTTTTGCTCCTGTAGCTCAGATTGAAGCAATCAAAATGTTCTTGGCATTTGCAGCCCATAAAGATTTCAAAGTGTATCAAATGGATGTAAAGTCTGCATTCCTGAATGTTGAGTTGGAAGAGGAAGTCTACATTGAACAACTGGAGGGATTTAAGTTATCGGACCGAGGAGATGTTGTGTATAGATTGAAGAAAGCCTTGTATGGACTCAAGCAAGCCCCTAGAGAATGGTATGAAAGGTTGGATAAGTACGTACTGCAGTTAGGGTTCAATAAAGGTATTGTTGACAGTAATCTTTATTTCAAGATAAATGGAGATCAAATACTAATTATTGAAAACTTTGTTGATGATATCATTTTTGGAGGCAATGAAGGTATGTGTATGAAATTTTCTGGTGAAATGCAAAAAAGAGTTTGAGATGTCCATGTTTGGTGAGATGAATTTCTTTCTAGGTCTGCAAATTAATTAATCAGATAAAGGAATCTTCATATCTCAATCTAAGTATGTGAAAGAGTTGTTGAAGAAGTTTGGGATGGAAGACTCTAAACCAGTGTGTTCTCCCATGGTGACTGGCTGCAAGTTGAGTAGAACTAATGAATCACTTAAGGCTGATCAGAAAAAATACAGATCCATGATTGGAGGATTGCTTTATCTAACTTAAACCAGACCTGATATTATGCATGCAGTCTGTCTTGTTGCAAGGTTTCAAGATGATCCAAGAGAATCACATGTGATGGTAGTCAAAAGAATCTTGAGGTATTTAAAAGGCACTTCAAATCATGGCTTATGGTATCCAAAGGACAATGACTTCACTTTCAATGCTTATACAAATGCAGATTGGGCTAGAGATGTTGATGACAGAAAGAGCACAAGTGGAGGTGCTTTCTCTTGGGTAATAGATTAGTTTCATGGCTGAGTAAGAAACAAGATTCAATCTCTTTGTCAATTATAGAAGCATAGTATATTGCAGTAGCATGTTGTTGCACTCAAGTGTTATGGATGAAGTAGACATTGAAGGATATAAGAGTTGTATATGGAGATCCAATTACAACCTTTTGTGACAATACAAGTGCCATAAACATTTCAAAAAATCCAATGATGCATTCAAGAACAAAGCACATATCAATAATGTATCACTTTTTGAGAGAGAAGGTGACAGAGAATTAAGTAAAGTTAGAATATGTGTCCACAAAGGATCAAATTGTAGACATTTTCACTAATCCTTTGCCTAAATATACCTTTGAGTATCTCAGAGAAAAGTTAGGGGTCACTACCCCTTCTTCCCTGAACTAAGATGCATAGGAATGCATCAATCTAGTGGAGCTCAAAGTGTCATTCTTTGATCTAGATTGATGTTCTAAAGGCTACATCTCAGGGGGAGTAGCTAGATGTTTATAATGAAGTGGATTAGAGCAGCAGCATACAAGTATGTGCCCTTTGTTAGTTTCAAGAAAGACAACTAAGAGGGGGGTTGAATCAGTTGTCTCAAAACTTTCCTTCACTTAAATCCTTCTAGCATAATAATAAATCAATCATAAAAACACAATGCAATAATTTAAGAGTAGAAACACATTAACACATATGACACCAATATTTTAACGTGGAAAGCTTGATTAAGGGAAAAACCATGGGGTGACTAACCCAAGATTGTATTCTCTGTTAAAAGAATAAGAAGAACAAGATGGCACATGCCAATTAGGGCTTACTCCCTGAGCACACTGCTCACAAGAGGCCCACTGCCTACAGGAGACACACTATCTACAAAATAATAAATATTACATACTTGAACTGAAGAATAGCATCTTCACCATGCTTTAGTCAGTTCTATTTAAGCTCAACACTTCTACTCTACCTTTCACTCTTCTCCTATCTACTACACTCTCATCTCTACCAAGATGCTTTTGAAATGACTTCACAACTCTTATTTATACAAGACATCGACTTTGGGATAATCATCAAAGTCGGCATACTTTACAGAGCAACTACACAAATACAACTTGACTAATTACAAAAGACTTCATGTGAATCACCACACTGTCGGGAACACAGATCTGGGACTTCAATCTTCTTTGAGGAACACTCCATGCTTCATAGAACATCTTCAAGATCGTCTACAAGATGTGTAAATCATCCGGTTGGCCAAGTTTAGGAAGAACAACATCATCATGAGCTCAATCTTCAATACTGACCACAACACAAACTGGACACAATCCAGAGACCCCCACAAGCTTTCCTGAATCACCAAGAACATCCACACTATTTCTGCTTACTAAAATCATTCTCTCCTTCATCTGGAACCTCAAGAACATAGTCTGTCATCACTGTCATATTGGAATAGATGCTTGCGGACCTCCAGACTATGAACCAATTGAGTTGTCAATTCAAATTGACTTCCTAAACACTCCACCAAATCTGTAGAACAAGATATTACATTTTTGGATCTCACCGGACCTATTTGTGTCACTCTATCACTTTTGAACGTCTTCCAGAATCGGTTTTACTCATATGGCCATAACTTCTTCAAATCTTTACTGGATCACCTTTAGACACATATCTACAAATCCTTTGATGCACATCCTCTGATCTTCATCTTAGTTAGGATCTTTACTTCATTGTCTTCACTGTTCTTCTTTGTTCCTGATAGGACTAATTTTCTCAATATCCTCAGCATACAACTCATCCAATCCTTGACATCAATGCAACAAGAGTATGTTGACATTAATGACAACACCAGTTAGGCCCATACTTGCAACACCCTTTTCCATTGATGTCAAAGGAGGAGAGAAATCATGTGAAAAATTTAGGGGAAGAAAGAATGAAGATGTGTCAAGAGAAAGGGGGAGAACCTTGTCTTGATGGTCTTTTTAGTTTTTCACATCATATGTTGCCATCAATGACAAAGGAGGAGATTGTTGCAAGTATGTGCCTAATTGATGTTTTCATTGATGCCAACATATTTGAGTTGTCATTGGTGTCAATTGTGCCCTTATTTTGTTACTTTATTGTAGATGTTGAGGATATTGAGAAAATTAGCTCATCCAGTAAAAATAATGAATTGCAGTAGAAACAATGCATTACATGCAGAAAAACAGTCCAGAAGAATGCTCCACATTTCCTGTAGAATGAATATATTTGTTTGTAGATTGGAAGTTATTTAGAAGCCTATCTGAAGATGTTATATTCCAAGGTTGAGCCTCTGGAATGAACATTTGAGTAAGTTGTGTTCACCAGTGTGAAAACTACTTTTTTTGTGATTGGTGGTAACAGGGAGAAAGTGTTTTGCTTTGCATTCCTCCGCATTAAAGTATTTTGGTCTGCGGTTCTGGAATCAAGTCTATGATGATGTTAAGTGCCTTCAACTGCAATGGTTCATGATTTGGTGGTTTGCAAGCTATCTTTTACTTATGATAGTGGCTGATAGTGTTGTTCTTGTGTTCTAATTTAAAGAATCTTCTTGACACTATGGTTAGAGATTGTGCAGTTGTTCCTAGTGATTATAATGTGCTTGTGGATGTCTCTTGGTCATGTTCCTACTTCTGGATTGAACTGCAAAGAGAAAATTGAATTGAGAATGAAGAATGTTCTTAGCAGACCTAGTGCTCTCACCAGTCTTGGCCAACTTGGTTGATTTCATTAATTGCAAGGAAGCATTGAAGATTGTAGAGGCATGACATGATGTAGAAGATTGCATTTGAGTCCCAGCTAAGGCATGGCATGATCCACATACATTCTTACATCTTTTTCTTAGCTAAATTTGTATTAGGTCTAGACTTATTTTTGTGTATGTGTGTAATGCCGACCTTGGAGATTGATCCAATGGTTGATGAATGTAATGCCGACCTTGAAGTACATTCCAAGGTTGATGAATTGTATAAAAGTATGTAATGAAGTTGCAAAAGTGTGAGTGTGTTGCGAATATGAAGAATTGAGTGCGAAAAGGTAGAGCAGAGTAGAGGAGTCAAATTGTGCTTCAATGGAATTAAACCCTGACATGGAGTAGATGCTATTCAATCAGTTCAACATCTTGGCAGTGAGCCACCCTTCGGTAGTGAGCCATTCTTTGCAGTGAGCAATTTGGGTAGTGAGCCTTGTAGGTAGTGAGCCTCTAGTTTTGGATATTGTTATAAACTTATATATATTTTTGTGGGCTAACATCCACTGTGGTTTTTCCCTTTTAGGGTAACTTTCCACATAAAAATCTAGTGTTTGTTGTGTTGAATGTGTGTTTATGATTAAGTTAATAGATTCGTGCTTTCATGGTTAAATTTGATTATGAATAATTAAGTTATTAATGATTTCATATGCATGTGAAGCTAAATTTTTGTGACAATTGATTCACCCCCCTCTCAATTGTCTGGTATATTACAACACTCCATTCCTAGTTTTAAAGACCCCACTCTTGATGCTATAGATCATCTTGTATAGAGGAAGGCCTCCCATTTAAAAATCTCAAGCTTCAAGCAGGGAAAACCTTCTGACCCTCCACAGTAGCCCTCTCGTTTCAAAATTCCAAATTTTAAAGGTCTTATTCCTATGCAAACTCAACTTATTATCCCTCAGGAACATCCCTCTCAAGAGCTTAACCTTCCTCAAAATGCTAAAAAAACCTTTCAAATCCCCATTCCATCTTAGCCTTCTTGTCCTAACACTATTTCACTCTTCAAAGGTGGACCAATTGTTTGGTAGGATAGTGCGATAGATGAGCAGGTGAAGGAGGTGCTTGAGGCAAAGGAAGAACCATTTGTTGTCTATGAGCCTGCATGTGCTATGAAAACTCAAGAATCAAACCTATTGCAAGAATAAAATGAGAATAGTCAGTTGGAATAGTAGGGAATAGAACTAAATACAATAAAGAAAAAGAGGAGTTGGTACTCCTATTTGAGCAGCTACCTTACTTTTTTGACCAAAGGGAGGAGATCATATCCATGCCCACAAAAATAGAAAGTAATGAACGTCTTGCACCTGTTGGGAATGTTGTTTCATTCTCAATGTTGAATCCTCTAGATTATGGTTCATTTGAAAGTTTTCCTCATGCTTTTAAGGAAATGAATAAGAGTAGAATGCAAAGATTGCATGGTGAGAATCTTCAGTCATAGAGGAAACTTGTGCAATATCTAGTGGAGGTGCGGTCAAAGGAAGAAGATAATAAAGAATATCCTGATGAAGATGACTCCTTGACTACTCTTGAAGCTGAAGAACACTTGCAAGGGAATGATGAAGACCCAATTTCTCATTAGGAGGAAGAAGTTGAAGGGTAAATTATTCTAGAGGTTGTAGGGAATGATTGCATTGACTTATTTGATGAGCTTCCACCTTGGTGGAGGACATAACCCTCTTTTGAGAATGGAGAAGTTGATATGCACCAGCTTGCCCCTCAGGTTGGGCAAGACATCAAACAAGAACCTATGCTCCAGGAAGAAGACCTTTGTCTCTTTAGAACTTCAAGAGAGTTGTCTTGAAGCTAAAGTGAGTCTTCTCATATGAAAAAGGAAAGAAGATGTTGAAGATGACTATTTTTGGGATGAGATGGAAGACTTATGCTCAAATTGTGACATTAAGCCAACTTCTTTTAAAGAAGAAAGCCATGAGCATGAGTTGGAAGTGGACATATTTCCAAATTAGTCACAAGAGCTAGAGTATTTGAACCATCAAAGTGTTGAAGAATCAGAGCATAAACATGAACTCAACACTAGTGGTTTGGATGCAATTTTAAGAGGATGCCTTATTAGGCATCTAGCCTAGTTGGATACTGACAAGAAATTACCACTTGTCATGCTTACCCCTAATCATGAAGTTAGGCATCAAGAAGAGAAGAGTCACCCTAATTAATCACTTTAAGATAGCTGCATTCACAATCATTTCAAGTGAGTAGGTGAGTTTAATTTTATTCTTAGAGTGGTATTTCACCAGTTTGTTGTATGCCTACTCCTCCATTTCTTGTTATTTGCCCACAAGTATGAAAAGTATGATAAATTGATCAGAAAGGGAAGTTATTTTTAAAAACTAGTCGATGACTTTGTTTGAGACTTGTTCTAGCTGGTTAGTTTAGGATTAGATAGGTTTATGTAGGTTTCTTTCCTCCAAGTGTTATTTCACATGTTGCATTCTCATTAGGAGAATGTATGCTTTATTATTTTTGGGTGTTTTGTGTTTGCCTTGTTGTTTGTTGTTGGGGGTAGTTCAATTGTTTTCCTAAGATTGTTTCAAGATCCTTTTTGACTCCTATACCCAATGGATGCTTAAGGCCACTGGTTCTAAATGTTTAGTAGGAAAACATCCTTGAGAGGTCACCAAAATATTGTCTCAAAATCCATAAAATCTAAGTCTTGAGAGGTTTCTATCTTTTCCTTTAGGTTTTGTGCCTTTTCAACAAGTTAGAATTTTAGGGTTTCTCATGCCAGCATGCCACCCTTATCCCTCTTGATCCCCACCTTGTTTCCTTGCAAAATCTATTAAGTGTTTCGAGATCACAGTGTCAGGTGTTCGTATTTTGCTATTCCTTTGTGGCATGTTTCTTTTCACCTCTGCAACCCCTACTCCCTGATCCCTGATGCTTCACAAGTGCTAACTCTTCAGGATTGCGGTATCAGAGAGGTTCTTATTCTCTTGCTTGAGTAGAAGATGATTTGATGAATCCCGAACCTCGAAGCCTGACAAGTTTACTTTGTCTTATGTTTTTTGAACTTCGACATTCAGAGATGTTCTTGTTCTTCTACTTTTGAGACATATGTTATACTGGTGGCCTGATGCCTAAAGCTCAATGGTTTCACTTTGTTCCCTTTTCAGACTTCAGAGATCGGGGATCTCTTTTGTGCCATTCCAAAGAAGAAGATGTTATGATGGGGGCCTGATTGTTGAAACCTGATAGTTTCCTTTTTCTCCTTTTAGTTTTGGTGCTCGCGGATCCCTCTTTCACCTTTTCAAGAAGGGAATTACTTTGGTAATGGTCTAGTTTCTGAAAGTTAATGGTTCCTCCCTCTTTCACACTTGTCAGAGTTTTGTGGAGTCTTCTACTGCTGATAAAGAAGAGAAAGGTCTGGTTGAAGCCTGATTTGTCAGAGGCCGATGATTTTCCCTCTTGGGTAAATTTGCACTTCAAAATGTTATAAGATGCCTCAACAACCCTCTTGACCACCATTAATGCTCATTCCAGAGACTGATTGAGTGTTGCATGAGCTTGTTGTGCCCCAATGCTACTATAGTCCCCCCATTAATGAATTTTTGTACCATGGTATGGGCAAACATTCCAAATCAGCATGGTTTCTTGAAACAACCCATGTGGGCATGACGTAATGGGCATGGGTGACATACAAATGTGTTGACTATTGGGAATTAAGGTGTCTCAACCTTGGTAATTCCTTACATTGTTAATGTTTGTATTTATTATTTAATTGTTTGTATTTATTATTTAATTGCCTATGTTGTAAATATTTGTAAATTCCATATTATCATATTGTGGGATGTGGCACGGTGATGTGTCAATCCTACATGGAATATGACAACTTACAATTTTGTCCTCACATGAGGAGATAGGCATCCCACTTTGTGGTAGGAACATTTTTGCCATGTGTCGGCATCTTCCATGTTGTGTAAGGAAATGTTTGACCAAAATGGTTATGACGGATTCCTATGACGAATCTATGACATGTAAGAGTCAGAAATAGAAGCATGTAAGATAGGTGAAGACATGTGTCATAAAAAATCTTTGAAAAAGACATATTTGGGCACCCTAAGGTGGACTATGACATGTTGTAAGAGAATATGCTATTTATAGCCTGTGTATGACAGATTCTCTTACAGTTGTAAGTTGTAACCGCTATGATGGTCGTCAGTGTCGTAAGAGTATCTGTCATAGCCCATTTTAGAAATAGGCGACCCCTTTGGGATTGGAGCTATGGACAAGTGTTAGGAACATTCTAGAATGTTGACCAAGTGTCCTTAGGCGTGGGTTTTGGGCCATGAGGCCAAGTTGGATGCCCATCTCAAGATAGGTCCAATATTGCCTTGTATATTCTATATAAACAAGTGCTTGGAGACGGAGTGGTATCACATGTTTACAGGTACTGTTATGCTACCAGATTGACTCTAGATATGAGTGTCGAAGACCATTGAAGCTTGCATTGTAAGTGTATTGTAAACATATTTGAGATTTGTTAATACATTATGCAGGTTTCTGAGTGTGGGGTTTTTCACCTGATAAGGGTTTTCCCCATCGTAAATCTTTGTCTCTCTTCTTCTGTCTACTTTCTGGTTCTTGTGTTTTTCTGCAATATCTCATGTTAATGGTTTAACATTACTATAATAATTAGGATAAAATTGAATTTGCATAGGCCTCTCCTCATTAGATTAGTGTAGGAAGCGATTTCTGCACACCTAGCTTCCTTTCAATTGGTATCAGAGCTTGATCACCTTTGGTCCTATTTGTTAGGTAGGGTTTTTTTGAGCTAATCTTAGGTTAAGTGGAAGTCTGTGCAGAGTATTCTGTATCTTATTGCAGTAAGGAGATGGCAAGCACATCTAGAAGATTTGAAGTGGAGAAATTCAATGGCACTAATTTCGAGCTGTGGAAGCTCAAGATGGAAGACATGCTTGTAGACCGAGACCTTTGGGAAAGTGTTAATGGAACTAAACTAGCTGCAATGTCACAAGATGAGTGGGATCTCAAGGATCAGAAGGCTAAGGGTCTCATAAGACTTAGTCTTGTTGATTATGTTATGTTAAATGTCTATGAGGAGACTACTGCAAAACAACTTTGGAAGAAGTTGGGGGATGTGTATCAAGCCAAATCCCTGGTTAATAAACTTTTCCTGAGAAAGAAGTTGTATTCTCTTCAAAAGGAGGATGGAGGATCTGTCGCTAAACATATGAATACTTTTAAAATGCTGGTTACACAATTGACATCTATTGGTGTGAAGATGGAGGAGGAGGATCAGTGTATGACCCTGCTTGTTCTCTACCAGCCTCATGGGATCATCTTGTCATGGCTATTGGAAGCACCACATGCACATTCAAAATGGAAGAAGTGGTTTCTTTGTTGTTGTCTGAAGAGATGTGGAGAAAGTCTTTTGAGGTAGCCAAAGAGGCCCTTGCAATTCATGGAAGACCCAAGGAGAAAGGGAAGAAGAAGGACAAGAAAGCTAAGAAGGGTAGATCCAAATCTTGTGGGAGATTCAAATCTCCTAGAAAGTCCAAGGCTCTTTGTTGGAATTGTCAAAAAACTGGGCATTTCTGAAAGGAATGCAAAGAGGAGAAGAAAAAGAAGAAGAAAGCTCCTGATTTAGATTCTGACAAGTCACAAGATGATGGTGATGCTTTCATCGTAGCCCTGGCAACCCATGCATCTGATGATGTGTGGCTGATCGACTCTAGTGTATCATTCCACATGACCTCGCATCAAGACTGGTTTACCAAGTATGAGGAGTTTGATGGTGGAAAGGTGTATTTGGGTGATGACTCTCATTTGAAAATTGTTGGTCATGGAAGAGTCTCTATTTGATTCCCTAATGGATGAGTGAAGGGGATCTCTGGGGTTATACACATCCCAAGCTTAGCACGGAACCTACTTTCTGTACGTATGTTGAATGATGTAGGTGTGCAGGTTGTCTTTTCGAAAGAAGGATGCAAGATGACTAGAGGAGCTATGGTGCTTGCTAAGGGTACTAGGAGAGGTACTCTATTTCAGCTGGAGGCATGCATTTCACAATGCAATAGTTCTTCTAACTCAAGGAAGAGGGAAACAATCACTTCATCTCCGCCATCTGAACGAGCAATGAAGAAATCTATTGTTTCTAGTCTTGATGGTTGTAATTGTGCATTAGAAGTTAAACTTCCTGCTAAAAAGACAATGTTATGGCATAAGAGATTTGGCCACATTGGTGAGAAGGGTCTACGTATCCTAAAAAATAAGAACCTCGTTGAGGGGTTAGATGATTCTAATCTTGAGTTCAACTTTTGTGAACATTGCATTTATGGAAAATAAAATCGTGTTCAGTTTTACTCAAGTTCTCGTAAGTCTTCTGGTGTGTTGGACCTTATTCATTCTGATGTGTTTGGTCCTGTTAATGTTCCTTCATTATCAAAGTCTGTATATTTTGTATCTTTTATAGATGATTATAGTAGAAGTACATGGATTTATTTTCTCAGAAGCAAATCTGAAGTCTATAGCAAGTTTAAGGAGTTTAAGGCCTTTGCTGAAAATCAGACTAGTAAAAAGATTAAATGTTTGAGAACTGACAATGGTGGTGAGTTCTGTTCTATAGAATTTGAAAAATATTGCAAGGAACTTGGGATTAAAAGACATAAGAGAACTCCATACACCCTGCAACAAAATAGAGTTGCAGAGAGGATGAACATGACACTGATGGAGAAGGCTAGGAGTATTCTTAGTGGAGCTAGCCTAGAACAAAAGTTTTGGGCTGAAGTTATTGCCACTACCTTCTAACTAGTAAATAGATCTCCTACATCATCTCTTGTTGGTAAGATACCCATGGAGGTGTGGTTTGGCAGAAAGCCTTCAATAAGCCATCTTTGTGTTTTTGGTTGTGAGGCATATGCACATGTGCCTAGGGAGAAGTGATCAAAGTTGGAGAACAAGGCTGTTAAGTGTATCTTCATTGGCTATGGTGTCGGTGTGAAAGGATACAAGCTTTGTGACCCTATGGCTAAAAAAGTGTTGTATAGCAGAAGTGTCATCTTCAGAGAGCTTACACCTTCTTCCACTATTTTACAGCTAGAAGAAAAAGTAAAGAAAGAGAATGTTGTTTAGTTTCCTCCTACCCCTAAGAAGACTGAACAAAAAGACAATGTTGGACCTGATGATGAGGAGATCTCTGGCAGCTCTAAAAGATCAGATGAAGAAGTTGAACCTCAACCTCAGCCCTTGAGGAGGTCTACATGGATAAGAAAGCAACTTGAAAGGTTTGGTATTACATTGCTTGATTCTAGTTGTGCTTATGCTTTACTCACTAACAGTGATGAACCTAGAACTGTATTAGAGGCTTTGGACATGAAAGATGTAGGTTCCTGGAAGGAGGCCATGGAGGATGAAATGGCTTCTTTGGAAAAGAATCAAACTTGGGACATGGTTCCTTTAGCTCTTGGATAGAAACATGTTGGATGCAAATGGGTGTTCAAGAAGAAGATTGGTGCAAATGGCAGTGTTGAGAAGTATAAGGCTAGATTGGTTGCAAAGGGGTATTCACAAGTGGAGGGTATAGATTATGGTGAGATCTTCTCTCCTGTTGCAAAGCTGACATCCATTCGATTCATGTTGTCTCTCGCAGCAGATTATGACTTGGAGGTAGAATAGATGGATGTGAAGACAACTTTCCTTCATGGTGATTTGGAGGAAGAAATCTACATGTCACAGCCAGAGCATTACATGGTGAAAGGTAAAGAAAATTTGGTTTGCAAATTAAAGGAGTCTTTGTATGGTTTGAAGTAATCCCCTAGGAGATGGTACTTGAAATTTGATGCCTTTGTGTTATCAATTGGATTTGTGAGATGGAAATTGGATCACTGTGTGTACTTTAAGTTTGATGGTGATCGTATTCTCATTGTTGCATTGTATGTTGATGATATGTTTCTCATTGGGAATGGTAAGAATATGATTTCTGATTTCAAATCTCAGTTGTCAGCATAGTTTGAAATGAAAGATTTAGGGGTAGCCAGGTACATTCTAGGAATGGAAATCAAAAGAGACAAAGCTAACAGAAAACTTTGGTTAAGCCAGAGTAAGTATGTGAAGACCGTGTTGGATAGGTTCAGCATGGCAGATTGTAGACCATTGTGTGTTCCTATTTTTTTGGGGACAAAGTTATCTGTTGAGGATTGTCCCAAATCTCCTAGTGAGGTGCAGGACATGAGCAGAGTACCTTATGCTAGTGTTGTTTGTAGTTTGAAGTATGATATGGTCTACACAAGACTAGACATTTCCCAAGCAATGGGAGTTCTTAGTCAATTTATGGCTAATCCTGGATGGGTTCATTGGGATGTAGTTAAGCGAGTATTCATATATTTGAGGGGTACTTCCGAGTATTCCATTTTCTATCATGGTAATGTTATAAGACCTCCGCATTCCATTGACACTCGTGGATTTAGATTGGGTAGGTGACATTAACAGCAGGAGATCCACCAGTGCTTATGTGTTACACTATTTAGTGGTGCTATTAGCTGGATGAGTAAGCAACAATTTGTGGTTACTTTGCCCATGACAGAAGCTGAGTAAATGGTAGCAACTCATGCTTATAAGGAAGCCATTTGGCTTAAGAGATTGTGTTCAGATATTGGTGTTGATGCAGGTCAGATAACAATCAGTTGTGATAGTCAGAGTGTGATTTTCCTTGTGAAGAATCCAACTTTCCATGCTAGAACAAAGCATATTGATGTTTCATTTCACTTCATGTGAGACATGGTTAAGGATGGAAAGGTAAATTTGGAGAAGGTAGATACTTTGAAGAATGTTGTTGATGCATTGACGAAACCAATGAGCACAGAGAAGTTCAGATGGTGTTTAGAGTCTATGGGTCTCTCAGCCTATAGCAGTTAAATCTTATTTTTCTATTGGCTCTTACAAGGTGTCCGACAAGTGGGAGAATTTTGGGAATTAAGGTGTCTCAACCTTGGTAATTCCTTGCATTGTTAATGTTTGTATTTAATATTTAATTGCCTATGTTGTAAAAATTTGTATATTCCATATTGTCATATTGTGGGATGTGGCACGGTGATGTGTCAATCCTAAATGGAATATGACAACTTGTAATTTTGTCCTCACATGAGGAGATAGGCATCCCACTTTGTGGTAGGAACATTTTTCCATGTGTCGGCATTTTCCATGTTGTGTAAGGGAATGTTTGACTGAAATGGTTATGACGGATTCCTAAGACGAATCTATGACATGTAAGAGTCAGCAACAGAAGCATGTAAGATATGTGCCATAAAGCATCTTTGAAAAAAGAATATTTGGGTACCCCAAGGTGGACTATGACATGTTGTAACAGAATATGCTATTTATAGCCTATGTATGATAGATTCTCTTACAACTGTAAGTTGTAACCGCAATGACAAATTCTATGACGATAGTAAGTATCGTAAGAGCATCTATCATAGCCCATTTTATAAATAGGTGACCCCTTTAAAATGGGAGCTGTGGACAAGTGTTAGACACATTCTACAATGTTGACCAAGTGTCCTTAGGTGTGGGTTTTGGGCCATGAGGCCAAGTTGGACGCCCATCCAAAGATAGGTCCAATATTGCCTTATATATTCTATATAAACAAATGCTTGGAGAGGGAGTGGTATCACAAGTTTACAAGTACTGTTATACTGCCAGATTGACTCCATATATGAGTGTCAAAGACCATTGAAGCTTTCATTGCAAGTGTATTGTAAACATATTTTAGATTTTTTAATACATTGTGTAGGTTTCTGAGTGTGGGGTTTTTCACCCGATAAGGGTTTTCCCCACTGTAAATCTTTGTCTCTTCTTTTGTCTACTTTTTGGTTCTTGTGTTTTTCTACAATATCTCATTTTAATTGTTTAACATTGCTGTAATAGGTATGATAAAATTGAATTTGCATAACCCTCTCCTCATTATATTAGTGTAGGAAGTGATTTCCGCACTCCTAGCTTCCTTTCATTGACCAATCCAAATCCTCACCCAAGTTCTATTAATGATTTGAAATGATATATATGCATATCCTTAAGATGCAAAAAGTAGGTTTTTCTATACTCAATGTAAGCTCTGTCAAAATGAGGTTTGGGCCTTTGTGGGTATTTCCAAGAATCTGGTGAATGTGATGGATTGTGTCTTGTGACCTCTTATGCCTTCGCATTTGATTCAACCATGAATGAAAATTGGCACACTATTTTCTATTCTTCCATTTGTATCGATTCTCTTTGGGGTTCTCACTTTTGGTTCTTCTTCTTCCTCCCTTCTTTTAAGGAGATGCAATGACTATTTTAGCCTTCATCATTAATATAAGAAACTAATTTATTCCTCTCTGAGACATTGGCACTATGTTTCCTTGAAGACCGTATGCTTATCTTGTGGATGAATGATCCCTCTTGCAGTTTTAGTGTTCTGTCCTAACCTCTGTTGAAGTTTGTATGAGTTTGTGTGAGTTTATTTCGGCCTTTGAGATCATTTTTGTGCTTAGTGATAGGTCTGGATTATCTATCTCCTATTTGGTGCATCACCTTTTATTTTCAATTATTCTCCTCATCCCCCTTTTCCTTGGTGACTGTTAGGATAGGTTTAGTTTTTTTAGCTTTAGGCTTGGAGAGGAACCAACCTTCTTTGGTGGTCTAATCTCATTTTCAAGGTCCCACACGTTAAGATCATTCCCATTAATTCATTGGAAATTTTGGAAAGCAGGTCCAAATAGGGTGCAATTTAAAGTGACAATAGTTCCCAAAATCTTAGAGACAACACATTAGGGAAAAAGTACCCCTCAATAAGTGATACCTATGCCACATCAAATTACACCACAATATGAAAGTTGAGGAACTCATAAGACTTCTTGCCACCATGATAAGCATACAACATGAAGACTTTGTCATTCTTGATGACCCAGTATTTATTCCCTCTCCTATTGAAGGTTGCTTCCTTACAATACAATAGGGGTTGCTACACAAATGTCTATAGGAGTGACATCTACCACAATATCATTAATGAACTTACTAACAAGAAACATTTAGTGTGTTGAAATGTCTTCAAACCGAGTTTTGTTACCAAACTATATACAATCTAGTTAGTTTGTGGACATGAGTCAAATAAAGCATTAACCTTAACATCATTGACAAAAATCTTAATACTAAATAATGCTTCCCTATTCATCAAACCAACCTTCTTAGTAGTGCAAATAATTTAGAATCCCCACTAATCTTTTTACCCTTTTCAATTGAGATATTAGCATCACTTTTAGCCTTCATTTTGTGTGGGTTCTTTTCAACATGTAATTTCCAACATGAGGACTCTACATGATCATCCTTACCACAATGATCACAATGTCTAGATTTTTTAGTACGTGTGGAATTAATTACCTTTTTTCCCTTTTTATTGGCCTTACCAAGAGAAATATAGTTCTATATCCCTTCCCCCTTCACTATAAATTGATTGAAGGGGGCTCAATGCTGATAAGAATTCAAAGGGGAAGAATAACCATCTATCTCAAGATAATGAGCATGTAAGGATGCTTCATCTATGTCAACCACTTTGGAGAGAAACACAAGCCTATCAAGATGGTTATCCAAGCCTCCTATTTACTTCATTAGGATTTCAACATCAAGCACATATTTATCTATTTCTCTATTCCTTCTACACAATTCACTAGTGTATTCATGTACATTTTGACTTTCTTTTTGCTTAAGAAATTGTCATTCTATGTTCTTTTCATTCTTAAGACATATTCGATGAAACTATTTCCTACTTAATTGCTTAAAATATTTTGAAGCACTTATAGACATTTATTTTAATTCTATTGAATACAAGAGACTTTCAAACCAAGTCAAAGCATGATTTTATAACCTTAGTCTAGCAAATGAAATCTCCTGATCAAAAGTAGGAGTTTGGATACTAAAATATACCTCAAGAAATGTAATCTAATTGTCAAGTTTCTTTGCATCTACTTCACCTTCAAATGGTGAAATTTCAATTTTTTCTTTCACTTTAAATAAAGGCTTGTTTGGAAGAGTCTTCTCCACCTTAGTTACTTCCTCTTCTCCATTGGATCTTTTATCTTTGTCCAATCTCTCCAAGAGGACTTGCATGAGGCTCTTAATGTTCTCCATGCATTGAGATAAATTTGCAATGGTGTCCTCCATTTTGGAGAACCTAGCTTTGGCATCATCATACTCCTTCCTTTGACATGTTGTATAGTAAAAAATTGCCTACTTTGCAATTTTCACTCTATGTTGCACACTCATTATAGTATCCATTATAATAGTATGTTTTAGGATTCATTCAACCTTATCTTTAGACTTATTAGCCTCATCAATATACTAAATTGAACCCATTACCTAAGTTGAACCCTTTTCATACTTCAATCTTAGTTTCTACCTACCTGGATGCTACCATAATCACATTAGAGACCTAGTCTTTAACACGATCATAATAGTCTCCCCAATTTTCAAACTTATCTTTCAATGCACAAAATCTCCTTTTGGTGGCTTTTCTAAATTTTACAAATGATCTATTTGAATATTTTTATAAAAATAACTTTTTTTACTCATTTGAATAGTTGAATATTCTAATTCCTTCTAGGGAAAAATGCAAAATCTTCTTCCCATGAAAGTACTATTTTTATAGAACTTCTTCCATTATTTTGAAAACATCTATTATTCTATATTGCCACCATTATTACTCCTTCTTGAGATCATTTTCTTCTTAAAGGTGCATCAGGTTCAAAATGTACAAGTACAATGACATCCTAGAATTCAGCAAGTATGTTTCTCAAAAATCTAAAGCTTAGGTGATGATGGGTTGCCACTACACTATGAGGTTACCACCACAACAAAGGTCACAATTGTAGAATCCAAAATTTTGGACCTACATATAGTTCTCTTGTTCTACATCTTCAACCCTTTACTACCAAGATGTGACCATATTGGTATGATTTATACCACACTATTGTGGACTACCACAAATCTTGAGAATCTACTTGAGAATATATTCTTGAGCTATTGTGGTTTGTTGTTTTAGTTTGTCACTTTGTCAACTGATCTTCTTCAATAGCCAACCTTGAAGACATGGATGAAAATCATTTCCTTTGTCCTTTCAAAAAGCATAGCTAGTCATTTGTTTAAACTCAGTTATAGTATATTGTTTAGGAAAAAAGAGTAGTTGTTAAGTGAATATACCCTTAGATAGGACCAAACTACTATATTTTCTTAGAAAGGTTATATCTTACTTTATTTGTATTCATAGGATGTAACTAAAGGAATAACCTCATTTTCTTGGTGAACCCAAATGTCATACACTATTATTTGTCTTGATATGTCTCCCTTTCTTCCCACCAACTCTTAGATAGGATTCTTTCTTATTATCTCTTCTTAGTGTCTTATCCCTCTTTTGTTTTACTTCTCCCCTTATTATCATGTATCACTTTCCCCATTTCCTAAGCTTTCCTAACTTTATTTTGACCTACCCTCATCTTAAGTCCCTAACTTTTTGCATCCTTCATTTTTCCTTTCTTATTGTGTGATATTCCCACCTTCTTGCTGATTTTCACTTTTATGATAGTTTATTGTTTGACAAATCTAAAACTTTATCTTCCCTTCCTTCTCATAACAATGATACATTGTTAGTAAAAAATGGACTTTCTTCTTCCTCTTCTCTTTCTTATAATAATGTGTTGTTTGATTTAGAGGAGACTCTCTATTCTCTCTCTCCTTTTTCTTATGATGCATTGCTAACATAAAATAAAATTTCTCATGGTAATGATAAATGTTTGGAAGACCATCACATTATTTCTCTTCACACTCTTGCTGTTGGAATAAACAAACAATCTCTAATCCAATTGTTAATCATCAAATCACCAAGATATGATACCAATTGGTGAGATACAAGGCTTTGACTACTACAAAAATAGAAATCTAAAAATTTGTATGCAAATCTAAAAATTAAGTTTGCTTATTCTTGAAATACCATGAAGAGATTCAACTTCTTTATGATGCTAAAATTAGCCACTCTAACATGCTTGATAAAACCACCTTAGATGAACTTATAACAGAAATAACATCACCATAAGATAGCAGCAACAAAGAGGGACAAATCAGAAACATAAGAATGCAAGATCTCACAACACAAGGTAGCAATGGAACATAAGAATAAACACATAACACAGTGTTTACGTGGAGAAACCCTTGCAGGAAAAAACTCCACCAAGTAGAGAGGCTCAAGTTGTATTATCTTCAAAACAAGATTACAATACATCCACTTCCAATCTCCTCTTCAGTATTCAATCCATCAGCACCTGTGAACAAAAAATCTCACTCAACCTGTTACCTGCAAACAAGTTTTCCTCACTTCTGTTACTCAACTAAACTTCACTCTCAAGTCTCATATTTATACAAAATGAGTACCCACCAAATAAATTTGTGGGATATGAACAAAATCCAATATTTCTATCTTGGGATACACCAAAATCATCTTCTTATAGATTCCCTTACACTTGTCATAGGCATCTTCCCAATTTAGGCCCCTAGAACCAAGAATAGGAACTTACAAGACAATAATTATGTCATAGATGCTCTTACACCTTATGACAATTGTAAGTTGTCATAGATGCTCTTACAAAATTATGACATGCATCATAACAGCCTAAAAATACATTTCCCCAAGATAGGCACCAAGATTCTCCACCTCACCTCATTTACTATTTACCGAGATTCCTTGAGCTGTAAAAGTAAATTTGTAACAACTTGCCGGTAACTAATTAATTACTAAGGCCAGTAAATAATTGTTTACCATACCAGTTAAAATATTTTACTATTGATGGTGAAACATTCATCTCTTATGAATAAATTTACAAAATTAACACCCTATCTCCAAGGATGTTGGAAATCTCCAAGAACCTTGGAACTTTCCATGAACAATGGAAACTATACAATAGGATTTACAAGGTTGATGGCATATTAACCCCAACACTTCCTAACAAAGTTGTTCTTGAAAATTTTGAACTTTTTATAAGAGAAACTGCAAGGGTTTATAGGAGCCTAGTATTCTTGGTTGCACCTATTACCTTGCACACAAGAAAGAAGCAATGATTATGCAATATTTCCCAAAGAATGATTTAATGCAACTTTGATTATGAGCATATGATACATCATGTACAATGAGGGAACCCTTGTACATATAAAGGGTAAGACATAAGACAATCTAAGATGATGAATGTGTCTTAATCTTATGATATGAGACATACATATTAAATTCCCTAAGTAAACTTAACTAAACTAGTGTGAAAATGTCCTAAAAATAAATTAGATAGGTAAAAAAACTCCATTAACACCATTACCCCCCTTAAGTGCAACTTAAGAAGTGATAAACCATGAAAATGTGAGTCTTGGTTACAAGACTTCATGATGTACCCATGTACAAAATAATCTCATGTAAATAGAGAAAAGGAGAAAAACTCGTAGAGAAAAACACCCTCTCCAAAAGAGAGAAAAGAAGAAAGAAGTTAAAGTAAGGACACAAGATGACCCCCCAAGGATAGACTCCTTCACCAATATATAAAATATACTATTTGAACTATGAGAAAGATAAAACCCCATGTGGAGAAAAAGTCCCCCACCCCCCAGAAGAGAGAAGAAGAGAAACCATTTAAATGTGTTCAATATAATTGTTACTTAGTTGCACTATGTTGGAGTGAAAATGGAGGAGGATAATTGCATGACACTTTTTTGTTCTTTTCCAAACTCATGGAATCACTTGGTGATGGTAATTAGGAGCACTACCTCAAAACTCAAAATGAATGAGGTAGTGGTTGTGTTACTCTCAGAGGAGATGTGGAAAAAAACTTCTAAATCTACTAACGAGGCTCTCTAGATATTTGTGGAAGAATAAAGGTGAAAGGCAAGAAAGACTTGAAAAAAAGGTCTATATCCAAATCTCTTAGAAATTCCAAGGCTAAGTGTTGAAACTATGGAAAGTTTAGGAACTACCATAGAGATTACAAAGAGGAGAAGAGGAAAAAGAAAGATGATTTAGATGATGAGTCTAAAAATATTCTCAGGAAGATGTAGATGTCTTTGTTGTGGCCTTGGAAACTCATGCATCAAAAGGTGTGTTGGCGCTTAGGTGTGCGACCCTCAATTCCTCCCTTCCCGGGCCTGCGCGGTCTCTAGGTAACACTGCCAGGGCACCATTCACTGACAGTTTGAGCTTTTGGTGTAGTGGTAGCTGAGTAAGTGCTAATAGTTGGTGACTCTACTAGGGAGGAGTTTGATTCCCACCAATGCCCACGTGCCTTCATGCGCACAAGGTGCGCCTAGCATTCCGTGCCTGCCCAAGTGGTTATCACTAGGTAGGTATGGACTGGTGGGGCCTGTTGATGCTTAGGTGTGCGACCCTCAATTCCTCCTTTCCCGGGCCCGCATGGTCTCTGGGTAACACTGTCGGGGTGCCATTCACTGCCAATTTGAGCTTTTGGTGTAGTGGTAGCCGGGTAAGTGCTAACAAGGTGAATGGTTGATAGGCTCTATAATTCCTTCTATATGACCTCCCATTGAGGGTGGTTTTTGAAGTATGAAGAATATGGTGGCAGGAAGATGTACCTTGGTGATGACTCTCATTTCAGCATAATTAGTTGTGGTAGAGTTCATATTTAGTTCATCGGTGGATGAGTGAAGGGCATCAAGGGTGTGTTGCACATCCCTAGTTTGGCATGGAGCCTATTATTAGTCATTAAACTCAATGATGTGAGTGTGTATATTATTTTCTCTTGTGGAAGGTGTAAGATGGTGTGAGGCACTATGGTACTTGCTAAGGGTGTTTCTGTGCGTACTCTATTAGTTGGATGCATGCATTACTTAGTGTAATAGTTATTTTATTCTTGTAGTGAAGAGATCTATAAATTCTACACCTTCACCATTAGAACTAACAATAAAAAGGAGTGTTGTTTCTACTTCTAATGGTCATTAGGGTAGTCATGGTAGGAGGGTTCACAGAATAAACTATCTGAACCGTACAACAAGAGTAAACACAATGAAAATAACACAAGAATATAGAACAAATGCAAATTCAGTTATTCAGTATATCAAAGAATTCAAATACAATCTATTCGGCAACATACGGGCTTACGACTCGGCTCACAGGCCTGATTACATACATGCTCAAGATAAAGCTTTTAGGCTCCTTCGCACAAATCCAAACTATATAATATGAATCAATTACTCACTACTTTCCTAAGGATCTATTACATCATTATATATCATTTCTGGACCAACGGATTCCTCCATGTCAGCCACAACAGATCCAGAATCCTGATGAAGAGGTGTAACATGTGTTCTTGGATAGGTTAGACCTATCAGCTTGAAAATCCTTCTCCAACAGTTACAATGAAGTGTAGACCTATGAGGAAGGTCAGCCACGAACCAAGGAACATTGTAGAATGAATCACAAGGATCCGCAAGTCGGCCAATGCTCCCAATCCTTCTCCTTTAGCTGATTACTCATGACTGTCAGAGAACTCTGAGAAAACAAAGGATCTTCTGATAGCGATAACTTTCTAATGAATGATCAAAATGCTTTGAATTCTTGATATGATGTAGATGGATGAATTTAGATGCTAAGTCTAGATCTGTAAGGTGCGAAATGCCAAAACTGGACCACAAGTTGAACTGCTTCTGACTGCACTACCTGAATTAAACTAGAAAATGAAAGAATGGAAATGCAAACAAATTGAAATGCAAATGTAAATGTTTTTGGTTAATGAAAGATTACTCTTGAACTAGGGATGCTCCTACATTAGACATCCAGGGTTATTGAAAAAGTGATTCCCTCACTTTGCTGGGCTAGGGGAGAACCAAGACGGTCCACCTCAGCCTGAGAAATCCATGATGAATCTTCTTCTGGTCTACCTTTCCACTTCACAAGATATTCTTTGTATTGTCTTCCTCGAGTGCTACATCCAACTCTGCTATCCAAAATGTCTTCAATTTGTTCTAGTGTTTGTTGTGGTAACTATTTCTTCAAGTCTTCTTCCATGCTGTCACTGAACTCTGTTTCACGATACTAATGAAGATCTACAATGTTGAAAATAGGTGAAATACCTAATGTCTCTGGTGATTCCACTTCATATACATTTCTTGAATCAAATTTCCTGAGTATCTTACAAGGTCCAAACTTCTTCATCTTCAACTTGTTATATGTCCCAACTGGAAATCTTTCTTTTCTCAAATATACTATTACTTCATCTCCTTCTTCAAATTCTTTGTGTCTTCTCTTCTCATTTGTATTCTCTTTGTACTTACTGTTCATGTCTTCCAAATGCTTCTTCACTTGATTATGCACTATCTTCATGTGATTTGCAAATTCTTCTGCTTCTGCACTCCTCTTTTCTTCCATGCTAATATCTCTCAATTCTATAACTCCTCTAGGATTCACTCCAATAACAATCTCAAAAGGTGTTCTTCTGGTACTTCTATTGGCTGAATTATTGTATGCAAACTCTACTTGTGAAAGAATCAAATCCCAACTTCTTGTCTTCTCCCCAACCAAACATCTCAACAACTTTCCCAAACTCCTATTTACTACCTATGTCTGTCCATTTGTCTGTGGATGAAAAGATGAACTGAACTTCAAGTTTGTCTTCATCTTCTTCCAAAGTGTCTTCCAAAAGTATCCAACAAACTTTGTATCTCTGTCTGAAACTATGCTCCTAGGTAATCCATGCAATCTCACAATCTCCTTGAAAAATAGATCAGCCACATGTACTACATCAGTTGTCTTCTTGCAAGGTATGAAATGAGCCATCTTTGAAAATCTGTCAACCACTACAAATATAGAACCATGTCCTCTCTGTGTCTTAGGTAATCCCATTACAAAATCCATGCTTACGTCTTCTCAAGGTCTCTCCAGTACTGTCAAAGGTTTATACAATCCAATGTTCTGACTATTCCCTTTTGCAACTTGACAAACTCTACAACTTTGCACAAATCTCCAAACATCCTTATGAATCTGAGGCCAAAAGTAATTTTCACTTACCAAAGCCACTATCTTATCAATGCCAAAGTGTCCTGCCAATCCACCACTATGCTTCTCCTTGATCAAGTTGTCTCTCATTGAACTTCTAGATATGCACAACTGAATTCCTTTGAATGACATGTCTTCTTGAATGAAATAATCCAACCATTTACTTCTATCTTCTACAATAGGTTCCTTACATGTTTTCCAAGGTTCTACAAAATCAGTGTCTCCCTCATACATGTTCTTCAATTCATTAATGAAAGGAAGCTAGGTGTGCATAAATCGCTTCCTATACTAATCTAATGAGGAGAGGGTTATGCAAATTCAATTTTATCCTAACTATTAAAACAATGTTAGACCATTAACATGAGATATTGCAACAAAACACAAGAACTAGAAAGTAGACAGAAGAAGAGAGACAAAGATTTACAGTGGGGAAAACCCTTATCGGGTGCAAAACCCCACACTCAGAAACCTGCACAATGTATTAACAAATCTCAAATATATTTACAATACACTTGCAATGCAAGCTTCAATGGTCTTCAAAACTTGTATCTGGAGTCAATCCAATAGCATAATAGTACCTGTAAACTTGTGATACCATTCCCTCTCCAAGCACCTGTTTATATAGAATATACAAGGCAATATTGGACCTATCTTGGGATGGGCGTCAAACTTGGCCTCATGGACCAAAACCCATGCCTAAGGATACTTGGTCAACATTGTAGAATGTGCCTGACACATGTCCACAGCTCCCATCCCAAAGGGTTCACCTATTTCCAAAATGGGCTATGACAGATGCTCTTACGACACTTATGACTGTCATAGAATCTGTCATAGTGGTTACAACTTACGGCTATAAGAGAATCTATCATACACAAGCTATAAATAGCATATTCTCTTACAACATGTCATAGTCCACCTTGGGGTGCCCAAATATACCTTTTTCAAAGATGCTTTACGACACGTCTTCACCTGTCTTACATGCTTCTATTTCTGACTCTTACATGTCATAGATTTGTCATAGGAATCCATCATAACCGTTTCGGTCAAAGATTCCCTTATACAACATGGAAGATGCTGACATATGCCAAAATGTTCCTACCACAAAGTGGGATGCCTATCTCCTCATGTGAGGACAAAATTACAAGTTGTCATATTCCATGTAGGATTGACACATCACCATTCCACATCCCACAATATGACAATATGGAATTTACAAATTTTTACAACATAGGCAATTAAATAATAAATACAAACATTAACAATGTAAGGAATTACTAAGGTTGAGACACCTTAATTCCCAACATTCTCCCACTTGTTGAACACCTTGTAAGAGCCAATAGAAAAGTAGGATTTAACTGCTATAGGCCAAGAGACCCATAGACTCTGAACACCATCTGAACTTTTCTGTGCTCATTGGTTTTGTCAATGCATCAACAACATTCTTCAAAGTATCTACCTTCTCCAAATTTACCTTTCCATCCTCAACCATGTCTTGCACAAAGTGAAACTGAACATCAATATGCTTTGTTCTGGCATGGAAAGTTAGATTCTTCGCAAGGCAAATTGCACTCTGACTGTCACAACTGATCGTTATCTGACCTGCATCAACACCAATAACTGAACACAATCTCTTAAGCCAAATAGATTCCTTACAAGCATGAGTTTCTTCCATATACTCAACTTCTGTTGTGGATAAAGAAACCAGAGGTTGTCGCTTACTCATCCAACTAATAGCACAACCAAACAATGTAAACACATAAGCACTGGTGGATCTCCTACTATCAATGTCACCTGCCCAATCTAAATCCACAAATCCACAAATGTCAATGAAATGTGGAGGTCCTGTAACATTACCATGATAGAAAATGGAATACTCAAAAGTACCACTCAAATATCTGAACACTCGCTTAACTGCATCCCAATGAACCCATCCAGGATTAGCCATAAATCGACTAAGGACTCCCACTACTTGCGCAATGTCTGGTCTTGTGTAGACCATAACATAGATCAAACTGCCAACAACACTAGCATAAGCTACTCTGCTCATGTCCTCCACCTCACTAGGAGATTTGGGACAATCCTCAATAGATAACTTTGTCCCCAAAGAAATAGGAACACACAATGGTCTACAATATGCCATGTTGAACCTATCCAACATGGTCTTCACATACTTACTCTGGCTTAACCAAAGTTTTCTGTTAGTTCTATCTCTTCTAATTTCCATTCCTAGAATCTACCTGGCTACCCCTAAATCTTTCATTTCAAACTATGTTGACAACTGAGATTTGAAATCAGAAATCATATTCTTACCCTTCCCAATGAGCAACATATCATCAACATACAATGCAACAATGAGAATACGATCACCATCAAACTTAAAGTACACACAGTGATCTGATTTCAATCTCACAAATCTAATTGATAACACAAAGGCATCAAATTTCAAGTACCATCTCCTAGGGGATTGTTTCAAACCATACAAAGACTTCTTTAATTTACAAACCAAATTTTCTTTACCTTCACCATGTAATGCTCTGGTTGTAACATGTAGATTTCTTCCTCCAAATCACCATGAAGGAAAGATATCTTCACATCCATCTATTCTACCTCCAAGTCATAAGCTGCTATGAGAGACAACAGGAATCAAATGGATGTCAGCTTTGCAATGGGAGAGAAGATCTCACCATAATCTATACCCTCCACTTGTGAATACCCCTTCACAACCAATCTGGCCTTATACTTCTCAACATTGCTATTTGTACCAATCTTCTTGTTAAACACCCATTTGCATCTAATGGGTTTCTGTCCAGGAGACAAAGGCACCAAGTCCCAAGTTTGATTCTTTTCCAAAGAAGCCATTTCATCCTCCATAGCCTCCTTCCAGGAACCTGCATCTTTCATGTCCAAAGCCTCTGATACAGTTCTAGGTTCATCACTATTAGTGATTAAAGCATAAGCACAACTAGAACCAAGCAATATAAAACCAAACCTTTCAGGTTGCTTTCTTATACATGTAGTCCTCCTCAAGGGCTGAGGTTGAGGTTCAACATCTTCATCTAATCTCTCAGAGCTGCTAGAGCTCTCCTTGTCATCAGGTCCAACATTGTCTTTCTATTCAATCTTCTCAGGGGTAGGAGGAAACTGAACAACATCCTCTTTCTTTACTTTTTCTTCTGGCTGTAAAATAGTGGAAGAAGGTGTAAGCTCTCTGAAGATGACACTTTTGCTATACAATACTTTTTCATCCACAGGGTCCCAAAGCTTGTATCCTTTCACACTGACACCATAGCCAATGAAGATACACTTAATAGCCTTGTTCTCCAACTTTGACTGCTTCTCCCTAGGCACATGTGCATATGCCTCACAACCAAAAACACAAAGATGCCTTATTGAAGGCTTTCTACTAGACCACACCTCCATGGGTTTCTTACCAACAAGAGTTGATGTAGGAGATCTGTTTACTAGATAGGAGGCATTGGCAACAGCTTCAACCCAAAAATTGTGTTCTAGGCCAGCTCCACTAAGCATACTCCTATGCTTCTCCATCAGTGTCCTGTCCATCTTCTCTACAACTCCATTTTGTTGCGGGGTGTATGGAGTTGTCTTATGTCTTTCAATCCCAAGTTCCTTGCAATATTTATCAAATTCTATAGAACAAAACTCACCACCGTTGTTAGTTCTCAAACATTTAATCTTTTTACTAGTCTGATTTTAGCAAAGGCCTTAAACTCCTTAAACTTGCTATAGACTTCAGATTTGCTTCTGAGAAAATAAATCCATGTCCTTCTACTGTAATCATCTATAAAAGATACAAAATATACAAACTTTGCTAAGGAAGGAACATTAATAGGACCAAACACATCAGAATGAATAAGGTCCAACACACCAGAAGACTTATGAGAACTCGAATAAAACTGAACACGGTTTTAATTTTCATAAATGCAACATTAGCAAAAGTCAAACTCAAGATTACAATCATCTAACCCCTCAATGAGGTTCTTATTTTTTAGGGTATGCAGACCCTTCTCACCAATGTGGCCAAATCTCTTATGCCATAACATTATCTTTTCAGTAGGAAGTTTAACTTCCAATGCACGATTACAACCATCAAGACTAGAAACAACAAATTTCTCCATTCCTCATTCAGATGGTGGAGATGAAGTGACCGTTTTCCTCTTCCTTGAGTTAGAAGAACTATTGCATTGTGAAATGCATGCCTCCAGCTGAAACGGAGTACCTCTCCTAGTACCCGTAGCAAGCACCATAGCTCCTCTAGTCATCTTGCATTATTCTTTTGAAAAGACAACCTACACACCTGCATCATTCAACATACAAAAAGAAGGTTCCCTGATAAGCGTAGGATGTGCATAACCCCAGAGATCCCCTTCACTTGTCCATCAAGGAATCGGATAGAGACTCTTCCGCGACCAATAAGTTTTAGATGAGAGTCATCACCCATATACACCTTTCCACCATCGAACTCCTTATACTTGGTAAACCAGTCTTGATGCGAGGTTTTGTGGAATAATGCACTAGAATTGATGAGCCACACATCATTAGATGCATGGGTTGCCAGGGCTGTGATGAAAGCATCACCATCATCTTGTGACTTGCCAGAATCTGAATCAGGAGCTTTCTTTTTCTTTTTTTCTCCTCTTTGCATTCCTTTCAGAAATGCTTGGTTTTGCCATAGTTCCAACAAAGAGCCTTGGACTTTCCAGGAGATTTAGATCTCCCATGGGATTTGGATCTACCCTTCTCAGCTTTCTTGTCCTTCTTCCCTTTCTCCTTGGGTCTTCCACAAACTGCAAGGGCCTCTTTGGTTATCTTAGAAGACTTTCTCCACATCTCTTCAGACAATAGTGAAGAAACCACTTCTTCCAGTTTGAATGTGGATGTGGTGCTTCCAATAGCCATGACAAGATGATCCCATGAGTCCAACAAAGAACAAAGTAGGGTCATACACCGATCCTCCTCCTCCATCTTCACACCAATAGATGTTAATTGTGCAACCAGCATGTTAAAAGTATTCATATGTTTAGCGACGGATCCTCCATCCTCCATTCGAAGAGAATACAACTTATTTCTCAGGAAAAGTTTATTAACCAGGGATTTGGCTTGATACACATCCCCCAATTTCTTCCAAAGTAGTTTTGCAGTAGTCTCCTCATGGACATTTAACATAACAGAATCAACAAGACTAAGTCTTATGAGACCCTTAGCCTTTCGATCCTTGAGATCCCACTCATCTTGTGACATTATAGCTGGTTTAGTTCCATTAACACTTTCCCAAAGGTCTCGGTCTACAAGCATGTCTTCCATCTTCAGCTTCCACAACTTGAAATTAGTGCCATTGAATTTCTCCACTTCAAATCTTCCGGATGTGCTTGCCATCTCCTTCCTATAATAAGATACAAAATACTCTACACAAACTCTCAATCAACCTAAGATCAACTCAAAAAACCCCTACCCAACAACTAGGACCAAAGGTGATCAAGCTCTGATACCAACTGAAAGGAAGCTATGTGTGCAGAAATCACTTCCTACACTAATCTAATGAGGAGAGGGCTATGCAAATTCAATTTTATCCTAACTATTACAGCAATGTTAAACCATTAACATGAGATATTGCAGCAAAACACAAGAACCAAAAAGTAGATAGAAGAAGAAAGACAAAGATTTACTGTGGGGAAAACCCTTATCGAGTGAAAAACCCCACACTTAGAAACCTGCACAATGTATTAACAAATCTGAAATATGTTTACAATACACTTGCAATGCAAGATTTAATGGTCTTCGACACTCATATCTGAAGTCAATCTGGTAGCATAATAGTACTTGTAAACCTATGATACCACTCCCTCTCTAAGCACCTATTTATATAGAATATATAAGGCAATATTGGACCTATCTTGGGATAGGCGTCCAACTTGGCCTCATGGACCAAAACCCATGCTTAAGGACACTTAGTCAACATTGTAGAATGTGCCTAACACTTGTCCACATCTCCCATCCCAAAGGGGTTGCCTATTTCCAAAATGGGCTATGACAGATGCTCTTACGACACTTATGATTGTCATAGAATCTGTCATAGCGGTTACAACTTATAGCTGTAAGAGAATTTGTCATACACAGGCTATAAATAGCATATTCTCTTACAACATGTCATAGTCCACCTTTGGGTGCCCAAATATGCCTTTTTCAAAGATGCTTTACGACACATGTCTTCACCTATCTTACATGCTTCTATTTCTGACTCTTACATGTCATAGATTCGTCATAGGAATCCATCATAACTGTTTTAGTCAAACATTCCCTTACATGACATGGAAGATGCTGACACATGGAAAAATGTTCCTACCACAAAGTGGTACACCTATCTCCTCATGTGAGGACAAAATTACAAGTTGTCATATTCCATGTAGGATTGACACATCACTGTGCCATATCTCACAATATAATAATATAGAATTTACAAATATTTACAACATAGGCAATTAAATAATAAATACAAACATTAACAATGTAAGGAATTACCAAGGTTGAGACACCTTAATTCCCAACAATCAAAACCTAATACTTCAACTCTCATCTTTGTCAACAAGTTTCTTCTCCTACTCAAGGCATCAACAACTTTGTTTGATTTTCCACTCCTATGCTTCAACACAAAAGTATAACTCTGCATGAACTCTACCCATCTCATATGTCTTTGATTCAACTTACCTTGACTATTCAAATATTGCAAATCTTGATGATCTATATACAACACAAACTCCTTAGGCAACAAATAATGTCTCCACTTCTTCAAGGCTTGAATTATGGCATAGAACTATTGATCATAAACTAAATATCTTCTCCTTGCATCATTCAACTTTTCACTGAAATAAGATATTGCTCTACTCTCTTGACTTAACACTGCTCCAATTGCATTTCCACTAGCATCACAATCAACTTGAAGTACTTATTGAAATCTGGTAATGCCAAAATAGGTTGCTCTGTCACCTTCTGCTTTAACAACTCAAATCTTTTATCTGCTCTAGATGTCCACTTGAAATCTTTTGTCACCTCTCATTGTCTCTATCATAGGGTTACAAACTGAATTGAAATTTCTGCCGAACTTCTGATAGAAGCTAGCCAAACCATGAAAGGATCTAACCTCTCCAATGCTCTCTGATGTAGGCCATTCAACAATTGCTTTCACTTTCCTAGGGTCCATCTTCAATCTTTTCGCAGAAATTACAAATCCCAAATATACCAACTCTTCTTTCATGAAACTACATTTCTTGATGTTTATCAGCAATTTCTCTTCCCTCGGTCTCTAAAAAACTTGTCTAATATGCCACAAATGTTCTTCTTTTGTTTTGCTGAAAATCAGAATATCGTTCAAATACACAATCACAAACTTACCCAAGAATTTCTTGAGAACTTCATTCATCAACCTCATGAAAGTACTTGGTGCATTTGTCAATCCAAAAGGCATCACTAACCACTCATATAATCCTTCATTTGTCTTAAAAGTTGTCTTCCATTCATCCCCTTCTCTGATTCTAATCTGATGGTATCCACTCTTCAAATCTATCTTTGTGAAATATCTTGCTCCACTAAGAGAATCCTTAATATCATCCATCCTAGGTAAAGGCAATCTATACTTAACTGTGATCTTGTTTATTTCTCTAGAATCATTACACATTCTCCATTCTCTATCTTTCTTCGGTGACAAAACTATAGGTACTACACAAGGACTCAAGATTTCTCTGATCAAACCTTTCCTCAGCAACTCTTGTATCTATCTATTCAATTCTTTATTCTCTTCCGGTGTCATCTGGTGTGTTTCTTTGTTAGGCAAACTTTCTCCCAGTATAAGTTTCATGTGATGACTAATACTCCTTATAGGTGGTAATCCTTCAGGTACATTATCTGATATGATGTCTTCATACTCTGTCAGCAACTCTCTTATCTCCTCTAGATCAGTCTCTTTCTTGAAATCTTCAGGCTTCTTAGGAATCAAGGCATAACATAGACTTTCTTGTTTCAAACCATCCAAAAATTTCTTGCCATCTACCAAACAGATTCTAGCATTTCCACATACTTCGCTCTTAGGATCATCCTCCAAAGGAATCAAAGTAATTCTCTTTCCATTTGTTGTTATAGTATATTGATTCTTTCTCCCATTATGCATTGCTTTTCTATCATATTTCCAAGGTCTTCCCAACAAGATATGACAAACATCCATAGGCATAATATCACACGAGACTTCATCATGATAAGATCCAATATGAAATTTCACCAAACATTGTTCACTCACTAGTACCTTATGATCATCCTAAATCCATGCTATCTAATAGGGATTAGGGTGTTTCAATCTTTCCAACTTCAACTTAGTCACCATCTCCTCAGAAACTAGGTTATTTGAACTACCACTATCAATGACAACTTTACAACACTTACCTCCAGATTTACATTTGGTTCTGAACAGACTTTTCCTCTATGTTGGTTCCTCATTTTCCTCTGTTTGAAATAGTGCTCTCCTCATTACCAATGATTCTCCTTTCTTTGGATTGCCAACTGAACTAGGTGATCCAACAGGTTCTTCTTCAACATAGGTTGTTGTTCCACTATTTTCTATCTTCTTTCTTGTACTACCCTGATTACACTGAAATGCTCTATGTCCTTCACCTCCACACTTGAAACAAGTACCTCTGAATGTCCTCTTATCAATTCCTCTTCCATCTCTCTTGTATCCTTCATTCTGGTATGCACTAGAGTTTCCTCTCCAGTAAAAATTTTTGTCATCTCTTCGGTAAGCATTGTTATCTCTATCATCCTTCCTCAACGGCCTGTCAAACTTATTCTATTCCAGATAAGATCTGTCTCCTCTGGAAAATGTCCTACCTCTTAGAATTTTACCTCCTCTGCCTCTCTGTCTCTGATCATGTTTCTTATTCAACTTCTCTTCAACTTTCAGTGCAAATTGATATGCTTCTTCCAAATATGTCATCCTTACCAAACTTAGTTCTTCTTGAATGTTCAATCTCAATCCATTGATGTATCTAGCCACTTTCTCCTTGCTTGCTTCACTATGTCCTGTTGTTATGATCATCTTATTAAATTCTTCAGTGTATTCTTTCACAAATTTCTCATTTTGTCTCAAGTTTTGCAATCACTTCAACAGCTCCAACTCATAGTTAGCAGTTATGAATTGATTCTTTAACTTTGTCACCATCTAGTCCCACTTTGTAATCTTTTCCTTTAATCTCCTTCCTTTCCAACTGAACTTCTTTCCACCATATAGTAGCATGTCCTTTCAACTTGGTACAGTCACGGTAGGAGGGTTCATAGAATGA
Organism: Cunninghamia lanceolata; assembly: GCA_027924645.1. NCBI lineage: Eukaryota > Viridiplantae > Streptophyta > Pinopsida > Cupressales > Cupressaceae > Cunninghamia > Cunninghamia lanceolata. The sequence continues at coordinate 18,834,307 of BSBN01000254.1, forward strand.
ACTATCCGAACCATGTAGCAAGAGTAAACACAACAGAAACAACACAAGAATATAGAACAAATGTAGATTCAGTCATTCAGTATATCAAAGAATTCAAATACAATCTGGCCGGCAACATGCAGGCTTACAACTTGGCTCACAGGCCTGATTACATACATGCACAAGATAAAGCTTTTAGGCTCCTTCGCACAAATCCAAACTATAGAATATAAATCAATTGTTCACTACTTTCCTAAGGATCTATTACATCATTATATATTATTTTTGGACCAATAGATTCCTCTGCATCAGCCACAAGAGATCCGAAATCCCAATGAAGAGGTGTAATGTGTGTTCTTGGATAGGTCAGACCTATCAGATTGAAAATCCTTCTCCAACAGATACAATGAAGTGCAGAACTATGAGGAAGGTTGACCATGAACCAAGGAACATTGTAGAATGAATCACAAGGATCCACAAGTCAGCCAATGCTCCCAATCCTTCTCCTTCAGCTGATTACTCATGACGGTTAGAGAACTCTGCACTACGAAAATAGAGGATCTTCTGATAGCGATAAATTTTTGGTAACTGATGCAAATGCTATGAATTGTTGATATGATGTAGATGAATGAATTTAGATGCTAAGTCCAGATCCACAAGGTGTGAAATGCCAAAATAGGACAACAAGTTGAACTACTTCTGATTGCACTGCCTGAACTGAACTCGAAAATGAAAGAACTAAAATGTAAATGCAAATGTTTTTGGTTGATGCAAGATTACTCTTGTACTAGGGATGCTCCTACATCACTTATGCTTTCTGGTACCTACCTAAGTGATATTTTTATTTAGAGAGAAAGATACTTGTAGATGAGACAATGCTATGACACTAGAGAATGGACCATATTGTGAGAAGGGTCTAAGGACCTTGAAAAATAAAAATCTTGTTTAGGGGATGAATGATTGTAATATTGAATTTTATTTCTATAACATTGTGTATTTGTAAAATAGAACCATATTTAGTTTTTTTCTAGTTTGCATAAGTCTTCTAGGGTGTTGGACTTGATTCATTCAAATGTATTTGTTCCTATTAATGTTCCTTTGATTTCTATCTTTGTACTATGTATCTTTTATAGATGATTTTCTTAGGACATGGATGTATTTCCTTAGAAGTAAATCTAAATTATTCAATCAGTTTAAAGAATTTAAGGCTCTTGTGGAAAATTAGACTAGTAGGAACATTAAGGTTTTGAGGACTAACAATGGTGGAGAGTTTTGTTCCATAGATTTTGACAGTTTGTATAGAAAGCACATGATTGAGAGATATAAGAAAACTCCATATAACCATTAGAAAAATGGATTTGCAAAGAGAATGAACATGAGGTTGATGGAGAGGACTAAGAGTATGCTTAGTGGAGCTAGCTTAGAACAAAAGTTTTCAGTAAAAGTGGTTGTTATGACTGTTACATGATTAATAGATCTCCCATATTATATCTTATTGACAAGACCCCTATGGAGGCATGGATAGATAAAAATCCTTCATTACAACATCTTTGATTTCTTGGTTGTGAGGCATATGCACCTATGCCTAGGGAGAAGCAATCAAAGTTGGAGAACAAGGTAGTGAATTGTATCTTCATTGACTATAATGTTAGTGTGAAAGGGTACAAACTTTGAGACCTTGTACATGATAGAGGTGAACATTACATGACACATAATGAGCAATTAAAATGTTCTAGTATAGCCGCCACAATATTTTAAAGCAACACCAAAGTAAAATAAATTTCATTTTCAACAATGTCACAAAGTGAACTCAATTTCAACAATAAATCATTTTTTACCAGAATGGTCACAAGATAAATAATTTTCAAAACTTGGTGGCTAGACTATTAAAAAATAAATAAATAAATCAATGACAATCCTTGTAAATATTAAAAGAATTTCACCAATAATTAATAGGAGCATCAAAATCCAAAGACACTCTTAACATGCACTACATGACTATTTAAGTCACTGACAAGGGAGTACTATGCTACACTACACCTAGATTTTTCCAAAATTCTCAGTGAGTTAGAGAATGTGATTGAAAAACACCAATTAAATAAGTCTTATAAGACTCCAATCATGCTTAAGGAATTTACTATGTAAATACACACATGTCACACTAGCAATATTTTATAAATCAAGATTAGGCTAGGATAAAATTTGACTCACAAGTCAAGATGACATGACATAATCATTCATGCTTCACGAAGTGATTCACATTCATCAACCATATGATATTATATGAACATAAGATAGCTACACAAAGGGATTTAGGTTGGAACATAAGTCTTTACCCATCATTCCACATTACGAAGCTTCTATTCCCTACCTCATTGAATAGGTTACATATTCAAGGATTAAAACTTCTTGACTAATTGTCTCAGTGATAATATTATTCACTAATTCAATTGCATTGTCTAGCTCTACCAAGAGGCAAAATACATAGTATTCAACTACTTGACTAAATTGCCTCAAAGTTAAGTTAGGAAAATAACTCTTATCTTAGAGAGACCAAATAGGTTTAAGTACTAGGTAAGATGAGATTACCGTTTAATCTTAATTTTCTTTCCCAACACTTTGACTCAATACAAAAATAAATCTCTATTCAGTTCATATAGATCTTTAGCATAAAATGATTTAGTCTTCTCACCTAAGACCATGTACCACTTCTCTTAAAGGAAAACTCACTTGCACCCTACCTCGCCAAGGGTTGATCATTTATGTGCAAATGCTTATAAGCTAACATGATGTGTACTTTAATTAAAAGCATCAAGCATCATTATTTGATAGATTTAAATAATTTTCTATAAGAATAAACTTAGTTTCCTCAAATATCTCCTCCTTACAACAATTATGAATAGATATGCAAGCTACATGTAGACTAAACAAAATGCTTCAAGGAAAGGTAATCTTGAGAGGTGCTAACTAAATCTTTAATCATTAGAAGATTGCATGAGAGGAACAATTATATCCATGTCCTCCACAATTCATTGACATGGTTTGTAAAAGGTTTCACAAGATATAGGGAACTATAATCCATTTCTTCGTATGCACAACTCTTTTGTACATGACAATATGAGTACAAAGCAAAAGATTCACTAAAATATTCAATGGCAACATTCTACTTTTTAACACCCTTTGGTTTCCTAATGAACCCTAGAAAAGAATGCATTTCTAGGATCTATACCACTTTTCTAAGCATTCATTGCCAACAGGTCATTACTTACTTTTATGCAACCGTATTGGTGTGCTTCTGAAAAGGATAATGTAGGATCCAATTATGAAATATGTGATCACATTTGTTTTCTTACCTAAAGATGGTACTTGAGAAAGACATTATCACTATGGCCTTATTCCCAATAGAGTATGAAACTCTTCATACAAAAGTTCTCACATGCGCTAAGGAGTAAAATTACAAAACACTAGCATGACTTCATGAGTCAATCATTCATCAAGAGTTAAAATAGAAGAAGATAGTCTTTCACAGAATAATTTTCTATTCTAGGATATGGTAAGACTCTTAAGAGCACCTTACAAGTTAACTCACCTAGTAAAATTTGAAAGTTCCAACTCTTTTATATCTTACCATTAATGATCAATCTATTCCATTTGGTTCATTCTGAACCATCCAGGAATTAGACAAGAAGCCATCTCATCTACATATCCTTGATACAATTCTAAGATCTTCTTGATGCTTAGTTGAACCTGCACTTGGTTGAATATAATCTATGCATCTAGAAATATTATGCTCAGAGGGAAAACAACCCAACATGACCATAGCCAAAGCTAAGGTCTTGTTAACAAGTCATCATATAACTCCTCCCTTAGGCTCGATTGACTCTTGATTTAGTTTTTCTTTCTCATTCTAGATTATCCCATCCCTAGATTCTTGAGAAAGAAAAGCACTTTGTTTTGCCTAGGTTTACTTGTTTTCAAAAAGTTTTGCATCGGACATAGTAGGCTCATAGGCACTAAATGTATTCCCATCAAGAATGTGTTGGAATACATAGTTCATCAAGAATAGAGATTTCATTGGATATGATCTCTGTTATCACCCAGATTTGCACCCTTTGCTGCTATTGTAAAACTTTACCAATCTGGAGAAACATGGGAATGATCTCGAAGTGTGGGACCTTGCGAAATGAGATCAGACCTCCAGAGAAGGCCAGCTTCCTCTTTCTAAGCCTAATGCTTAGAGAAATGCATCTAAACCTAGTGCTAATGCTTGCTGGGAAAAGGGTTAGAAGGAATGCTAAAATGAACTAAGTGATACACCAGATTTAAATGTGTTTGGCTGCAACTGAATCGACACAGTAATAATCTCACAGCTAGAAAGACTTACACAGACTCATATTGATTCTAATAGAGGTCCAGACAGAATAATGGAGGAATGAAAGGGACTGTTTTGTCCACAATACATAGCCTACACTAATCCAAAGAGCAGACACAGTGCTAAAATAACAAAAGAGAGGCAAAATACCAGTTTATATTGATTATAGAGGCCAAGTAGCCATTACAAAATAGCCCAGAAGAACAACCAACAAAAATACATCTGTTTTACATGTATATATATCATTTCATTTTTGACCTCAGTCGGTTACCATCAAATTCACCCATGAGCTGTAACAGGAAAAATATCTGTCTGAAGGGACACCCATCTGCAAGAATTTATGGCATAAAAATATCTAGAACAGGGGCAGATGGGAGATATTTTAAGTCTTCAATGTAAGTTGTTGAATCATCAATCTGCACTGATAAATGCCACAAATATCTGCATCTGCATATCTCAAATTGGTCGCTGAAATGTCCAATCGATTGAGCATGCAAATCCAAATTCAGAATTTGAAAGTGAGAATATTCCCCTCAAAAGCCCACCAGATGAAAGAGGAGGCAAAAATAAGCACTTTTGCCTTTTGAAGCATGCCAAAATTTGCCAGGACGCGAAAGATATTTACGGTCAAAGCTATGGTCAAACTGCACTTGTATATTGCCTTCATATGCAAACTGCTTTGCATGTATTAGGCTAACAGGGAGAAAATGAGTTGAGCTGCCGATACATATTGGTCTCGTCGATGCCCCCACATGTGCTTTTGCATATGCCTGTATGTGCAACATGTATATTCTTACAATCACCAACATTCAAAACCGATCCTGACCTTCGTATCACCCTTTGTATGTATGCTTTGTATGTGCAAATGCATGTGTAAAGATATAGTTACAACATACAATTGTGGGCCATTACTTTTGCATCACTTTTTACATGTATGCCCTTGCCACATGTCATCACCTGATTGGTCGCTGAGTTGAGCCTAAGACCCATCGCTGAGAAATTGCATCCTCCTTATTGGCCATTGGAGAAACTTTGAGTTGAGCTTTCGATGGTCATTGTCATATACACACATCCCCTTGCATGCACCTTTGTATATTTGATTGCATATGCAAACATACAATCGCAAATATACATACAATATGGAACTCAAAAGATTATCGACCATTTTGGACTTTAGAATAGGTCCGGCTTGTATCTCCACCTCTTTTGCATGTTGCACCCTTTCGACCTTGTATATGCAATACAACTACAGATGCCAATTAATTATCCGCCACGTTTGATTGCCTAATTGGGTCCGGATTGTATGTATTCCCTTTGTATATTACCTTTGTATATCACATATGCAATGTGAATATACAAACAAAACATACATACAAACATTTGTACATACAAACATGTTTCTGACCCTCTGCATGTGACCCTTGTATATCTAAACATACAAAGCAAACATACAAACAAAACTTGCATACAATCGCTTTTGCCTTTATCGACCAGAATGTATAACTTTTTCGGGTCCGGGCCTTGCATCTCAGGATTGCATATTCCCTTTCATGTTCAATTGCATGTACAAACATACAATTGTATAAATATACAATTGGTGGACCTCACCATTTGAATCTGTCCCTCTTTGTATATTCCCTTGTATCTCGCCAATGTACATCTTGCCTTTGCATCTTGGTGATGTACATTTCCTTTGTATATTACGCCTCTTGTATCCTCCCCTTGCATCCTTTCCTTTGTATATCGTAATGTATATGACATATACAATGCGACTTGTATATGAGATACAATCGCCTTTGTATATGAGCAGACCCCACCTTTGTATAACCTCTTGTATATTTGCTTTGCATGTGCGCTTTGCATATTTCCTTTGTATGCGCAGTATGCAAACAAAGATACATACAAAAAATGCATATAAAGAACCTGATGTACATTCTCCTTTGTATATGGCCTTTGTATATGAGCACTTGTATCTACGAATGTATATTGCACTTGTATATACAAAGATACATACCAAGAAACTAACATGAAACTCATAAATCGTTGTGATAGAAAATATTTGAAGCTAAAATATTTCTGGGTTTTTTTGGGTTTTTGGCAAAGATTCTTTAAGTGAGATTTTGGGATCTTTTGGCAAGGCACAACATAAAAAATTGAAGGATTTAAGCTTTATAGGGTCACTTTCTAAAGGATAGTCAAGGAATATACAAGGTGAACTATTTAGCTCTGGATAGAGGAAAATAGGTCAATAATTTGGTGACCTCTCAAGGATGTTTGTCTGCTAAACAATTAGACCAGTGGCCTTACGCATCCATTGGGCATGGGGGCAAATCTAAAACATGCTAGAAAACTGGAACCTGCCTCCAAAACACAAAAAGGGGAAAAGGCCTGCATTCTCCTAATGAAAATGCAGCCTATGCAGAAGCACTTAGGGAAAGGGAAACCTAAAGAAAAAATGAAAAATACTCTAATCCTAAACTAACCAGTTAGAGGTGACTTTAAACAAAGCCATTAACTGGTTCTTGAAAGTAACTACCCTTCCTTAACAATTTACAATGTTTCTCATGCATTTGAGTAGTTAAAAAGAGGTGAGGGGAGAATGGGCATATGACAAATTGATGAACCACCCCCCACAAAATGGAGATAAACTCATCTATCCACCTGGATTGATTACTAATGCTGCTAACTTGTGGTGAATAAATGGGCTAATCCCACTCATTTTGATGCTCAACTTCATGCTTAGAGGTAAGCATGACAAGTGGTGACTCCTCTTGATGTGTCTCTAGTTGGGCTAGATGCCTGATCAGGCATCCCCTTGAAGTGACATGCAAATCATCATGTTTGATCTCATACAATTCCTTCTCTTCTTGCTGGTTTGAATACTCCATTTGCAGTGTAAGATTTCCTTCATCTAAAGATGTTCCACCTTCTATCTCAATTTTAATCTGATGTAGAAACGTTGGTTCACATGAATGAAAAGGAGGAATGCCTACTTCTTTATTTTCATCTACATATCCAGGTAATTCATCAAACAACAAAGCTAAATCCTGAGATTCAACCTCTATTTCCTTCTCCAAAACATGTTCAACCCGATCTTGTCTACCATCTAAGTTTAACAAAAAGGATTCAAAATCATTCCAAAATGAGTCCTCAGAAATTTCTTGGTCTTTTGACAAAAGGGGAATGCTCCTTACCTCATGAACCATCCTTTCCTCATGTTCATTCAGCTCGATAAAAGAAGGGAATTCATTGAATGAAAACATGAAATCATTGCTTTTGATATCTTTTTCAAGCTTCTCAACCTGCCATCTTCACTGATCATGCTCAGCCTCAATCTGCAAAAAATTGTCATTATTTTCAGCGTTCTCTTATTGCTGCATATCCACAACCAGCTGCTCATGCTCTTCATCTTCAACATAATTAGGTAGCTCATGAAGTAGGTGTTGGTAGGTGGCGAGTGATCAGGAAAGTACTGTACACTAGCCATGTATCCTTGCCGGGGTTCGGGGCTGGGCTGGCAGCCCCCGAGAAATTTTTTTTAGGGCCGACTTAAAAAATCCTAGGGCCGACTTAAAAAAAATCCTATTTTTATGACCGACATAAGAAAACCCTAATTTTTTTAACCGACAAAAAGGCTTGATAAAAGGTGGCCAAGGGTTAGGGTTTGGGCATTGTATTGTAGCATTTGCAGCGGTATTGAGTTGCAGGGATTGCTGATTGTAATCGGTTTGATTTATTGGATAATAATATTGGACTCTCTGTTTGGTGGATGTAGCCCGAGTTTGGGTGAACCACGTTAAATCTTGTCTCTCACTGTTATTAATTCTGTGTATTTCCATTTCTCTGTTTAATCTTTATTTGCATTTAATTGATATCTTCTGCCAATTGATATCTTCTGCCAGCTAACCCTAACAAGTGGTATTAGAGTGGGTTGTGTTCGATTATCATCTGCAGGAAAGTCTCACGGTTGAGTGGAAGCAATGGCGGACGAGGGAAGATTGAAGGTCGATAAATTCAATGGGCAGAACTATCAGTTATGGAAGATGCAGATGGAGGATTACCTCTATCAAAAGGATTTATGGATGCCGTTGGAAGGAGTAGCCAAGAAACCGGCAACAATGCCGGCAACAATGTCTGATGAGGATTGGAATCTTCTTGACAGAAAGGCACTGGGAACCATTCGGTTGTGTCTGGCACCATCAGTGGCATTCAATATAATGGAAGCGAAGACAACAGATGGTCTGATGAAAGCTTTGGCAAAATTGTATGAAAAACCCTCAGCCTCAAATAAGGTATTTCTTATGAAGCGTTTGTTTAATCTAAAAATGGTTGAAGGTGGATCTGTGACAGATCATTTAAATGAATTTAATACGATTGTCAGTCAATTGACTTCTGTAAATGTAAAATTTGATGAAGAAGTTAGAGCTCTCTTGATATTATGTTCATTGCCTGAAAGCTGGGATAGTTTGGTAATGGCGGTTAGTAACTCTGTTTCTGGTTCAAATACCCTGAAATTTGATGACGTTGTTGGTGTTATTCTGAGTGAGGAAATTTGTAAGAAAAGCTCAGGTGGATCCAAATCAGGCAGTGTTTTGAATGCAGAAAGCAGGGGCAGATCAAAGGAGAGAGGAAAAGGTTCTGGAGGTCATGGGAAGTCACGAGAAAAATCAAAGGACAAAAGATCCCAAACTAGAGGACAGAAGGATTGCTGGTACTGTGGAAAACTAGGTCATTTGAAGAAAGATTGCTGGTCTCGGAAAAATAAAGAAGGAGACAAACAAGAAGGCAATAAGGAAGCAAATGTGGTAAGTAATAAATCTAAAGATGACACTTTGATTCTTTCCCTAGATAATGCTGATGATTCATGGGTTTTAGATTCAGGGGCCTCATTTCATGCTACGCCCCATAGAAGTTATTTTCTTGATTATGTCCAAGGGGATTTTGGGCTGGTTTATTTGAGAGATAACGAACCCTATCAAATTGTTGGAAAAGGAAGAATCAAGATTAAGTTGCAGAATGGGAATCATTGGCTACTACAAGAGGTAAGGCATGTTCCAAGGCTCAGTAGGAATTTAATTTCAGCAGGGCAGCTAACTGAACAAGGTTGCATTGTTATATTTACTAATAAAAATTGGAAGGTTTCAAAAGGTGCCTTAGTAGTAGCAAAAGGTGTGAAAGTAGGCACCTTATATCTTTGTACAGGTCATACTATTCCTTCTACTTTAGATGTTATAGAGGAAAAACAAATAGGTTCAGGAACAGTTGCTGCAGGTTTGTAGGAAGAGACTGGAAAAGTTGCTGCAGGTTCTAAAACAACACTGTGGCATAACAGACTTGGGCATATGAGTGAAAAAGGTATGAAGGTACTTCATTCTAAGAAAGTTTTACCAAGTTTGAAATGTATTAATATGGATTTGTGTGAAAGTTGTGTGTATGGAAAACAAAAGAGAGTTAGTTTTCTCAGAGATGGGAAGTAAAAAAAAAATGAAAAATTGGAGCTTGTGCATACAGATGTATGGGGACCAACTCAAGTATCTTCTTTCAGTGGCTCTCAATATTATGTTACATTCATAGATGATGCAACTAGGAAGGTCTGGATTTATTTCCTTCGACAGAAATCTGATGTATTTGAAACATTTAAAAAATGGAGAAGCTTGGTTGAGAATGAGACAGGTAAAAGATTAAAATGTCTCAGATCTGATAATGGCGGTGAGTATTGCAGCAAAGAATTTGAAGATTATTGTTCCTTTAATGGAATTCATAGGCAGAAAATGGTTCCAGGGATTCCATAGGAAAATGGAGTGGCTGAACGCATGAATAGGACAATAATGGAGCATGCAAGGACCATGAGATTGCATGCTGGGCTGCCTTTAAACATGTGGGTAGAGGCTGTCAACACTGATGTATATTTAATTAATAGAGGTCCTTCAGTTCCTTTGGGCTGTGGTATTCCAGAGGAAGCATGGACAGGTAAGAAGGTGAGTTATTCTTTTCTGAAAACCTTCGGCTGTGAAGCATTTGCACATATAGATTCTGAAAATAGAACCAAGCTGGATGCGAAATCAAAAAAATGTACCTTCATTTGATATGGCATTGATGAATTTGGTTATAGGCTTTGAGATTTTGAAAATCAGAAAATTGTGAGAAGCAGGGATGTTATATTCAATGAGAAGGTGTTGTACAAAGATTCATTGCAGCAGCATGAGAAGAAAGAAAAGGATTATGTGGTGCTAGATGATACTCCAAATAGTGATGTTCCAGTGGCTCCTCATACTCCGCAACAGCAACCAGAAATACCACAAACTCTAGTGAATGTTAGACGGTCAACAAGGATAAGTAGACCTCCTGAAAGGTTTTCTCCCTCTTTGTATTCTATTTTGTTAACAGATGCTGGTGAACCAGAAGGGTATGATGAAGCTATGCAGATGAATACACAAGTTCAGTGGGAGCTTGCCATGAAAGAAGAAATGGACTCCTTGCTGAAAAATCAGACTTGGGAATTATGTAAGTTACCTGCAGGTAAAAAGGCTTTACCAAACAAATGGGTTTACAGGTTGAAAGAGGAAGATGGAGGTAAGAAAAGATTTAAGGTCAGGTTAGTTGTAAAAGGATTTGCACAGAAACAGGGCATTGATTTTGATGAGATCTTTTCTCCAGTTGTCAAGATGACTTCTATTTGTACTGTTTTAAGTATTGTGGCTGCTGAAGATTTGCATTTGGAACAGCTAGATGTGAAAACTGCCTTTCTCCATGGTGATTTGGAGGAGGAAATATACATGGCACAACCACAGGGATTTGAGGTCAAAGGTAAGGAGAAACAAGTGTGCAGATTGAAGAAGAGTTTGTATGGCCTGAAACAAGCACCTCGACAATGGTATTTGAAATTTGATAGTTTTATGGCTGAGCAAGGCTACAACAGGTGTAATTCTGACCATTGTGTTTATTTTAAGAGGTTAGATAATGACAGCTACATTATTTTATGTTTATATGTTGATGACATGCTTGTAGTTGGGTCTAACATGGATCACATCAGAGAGTTAAAACATCAGTTAGCACAGTCATTTGATATGAAGGATTTGGGGGCAGCAAAACAAATCCTTGGTATGAAAATTTGCAGAGATAGGAAGAACAGAAAATTGACTCTATCTCAGGTTGCTTATGTTGAAAAGGTGTTGCAGAGATTCCATATGGAAAATGCAAAAGTTGTCAGCACACCTTTGCCTAGTCATTTGAAATTGACTAAGGAGATGTGTCCAAAGACACAAGAGGAGGCAGAAAAAATGTCCAAGGTTCCATATGCTTCAGCTGTAGGAAGTTTAATGTATGCCATGGTATGCACGAGACTGGATATTGCACATGCTGTCGGAGTCGTTAGCAGGTATATGAGTCATCCCAGATTTGAGCATTGGATTGCGGTCAAATGGATTCTCAGATATTTGAGAGGTACATCTAATAAACACTTATGTTTTGGGGGCTCTAATACTGATTTAGCAGGTTATGTAGACTCAAATTTGGTAGGGGATATTGATACCAGGCGGAGTACTACAGGTTATGTATTTACTGTAGGTGGAACATCGGTGAGTTGGATTTCCAGGTTGCAAAAGGTGGTTGCTTTATCCACCATAGAGGCAGAATATGTAGTTGCAATAGAGGCAAGCAAGGAGATGATATGGCTGCAATCTTTCATGGAAGAATTAGGTAAACAACAGGCTAACAGTTCTTTGTATACAGACAGTCAGAGTGCCATACATCTTGCAAAGAATTCTGCCTTGCATTCAAAGACCAAACACATACAGTTGAGGTATCACTTCATTCGGTCGGTGTTGGATAATGGATAGTTAAGGCTGGAAAAGATATATACAGATGAAAATCCAGCGGATATGTTTACAAAGGCAGTGACAAGGGAGAAGCTGAGCTCCTCTTTAGCTTTGGTTGGTCTTCTAGACTGAAAACAACAAAAATAGAACAGTAGAGTCCAGGATGCTTATTTCCAGTAGGAGCTGCATGTGCAGTGGTGTCATCCAGGATCAGTCTCCAAGTGGGAGATTGTGTTAGTGTGGAGCTTGATCAGTCTCCAAGTGGGAGATTGTTAGTAGGTGGCGACTGATCAGGAAAGTACTGTACACTAGCCATGTATCCTCGCCGGGGTTCGGGGTCGGGCCGGGCCTTGAGCGGGGGTTTGGGGGCGGCAGCCCCTGAGAAATTTTTTTTTAGGGCTGACTTAAAAAAAAATCCTATTTTTTATGACCGACATAAGAAAACCCTAATTTTTGTAACCGACAAAAAGGCTTGATAAAAGGCGGCCAAGGGTTAGGGTTTGGGCATTGTATTGTAGCATTTGCAGTGGTATTGAGTTGTAGGGATTGCTAATTGTAATCGGTTTGATTTACTGGATAATAATATTGGACTCTCTGTTTGGTGGATGTAGCCCGAGTTTGGGTGAACCACATTAAATCTTGTCTCTCACTGTTATTAATTCTATGTATTTCCATTTCTCTGTTTAATCTTTATTTGCATTTAATTGATATCTTCTGCTGGCTAACCCTAACAGTAGGGAAGCATCATCCACCTTTGAAGTGACCTTAACAACTTTTTCCCCTATGCCTCCATCCTTTAGCTGTAGCTCCTCTGGATTGTGTTTAAGTTGCCTCTACAACTGAAGGTTTTCCCCATGCACTCTTTACATTTCAACCTTGTTTTCTTGATTGGATGCATGAGAAAAGGATTCAAAAGAATTAAAGTCTAAAGGACTCAATCCCTTATTTGGGTTAACAGTACTCACAGGTGCAGCAGGTTCAAACAATTCTATCTCTGTAAGTGTAGGAACAAACTGCTCCTCATTAGTTTTATCCTCTTCCACCTCCTCTTTTGGTTCATCTTTCCAATTATCTTGGTAGACAACAGGTCCACCCTTGAGGATTGAAATAGCATTAGGGAAAGAGGCCTGAATATCTTCTTGAATTTCTTGGAGGGGAGAGGGTTCTGGACACATTCGTTCTTGGGGAGTGATAATTTGAGTCTGCACAGGAACAAGGGCTTGTTGAGGGATAAAGGTGTTGAAGTCTAGAAACTTATGGAGTCTAGGTTGCTCTTGATTATGAATTGGTTGTGTCAATGGATGAGACCCTCTAAAACTTAGAATATTCATTTCAAGAGACTTAGGAGACTCACCTTGCTTGAAGCTTGGTATTCTGAACTTGGAAACCTATTCTTTAAAGAATGGATTTGGAAAAGAGATAGCTGATTGAGTTTCCAACCTTTGAAATGGAGCCAACAAAAGCGTCTTTTGCTCTTCTTCTACTAGCTGGATGCTAGAGCATGTTTCTGTTTGTATGTTTGGTGGAGGGTCTTCACAGGGTGAAAAAGATGGCCGTTTCCAACTTGGAACCTTCAAGGTAGAAGGCTGCTTGAAACTTGGAATTATGATAGGCTCAGATTCTACAACTGTTTCCTCTGCCTGATTTTGAATTGGTATGAGAGGATTGGCCTTTACAAGGTTTGGTACATTGTAACTAGGATGCTTGGTCCAAGAAGGCTACCATGATAGAGAAGTTTGAGCCACTTTCATAGATTCACGTTGGTTTGAAGGATGGACCTGTTTGAAGCTAGGAACAGGCTCCTGTGAAGGCTGGGGGCCTCTAAAACTTGGGATTTTAAAACTAGGAAGCGACTTTGGAGGTGTAGAGGGATTATCCTGCCTGAAGCTTGGAATCTTAAAATTTGGGGTTTCTTCCACAATAGGCTAAGTAGGTGTGAAAGGGAGAGGATGTTTGAAACTGGGAATGGAGGGGATTGTTTGGATGACCGGTCTCATCTGTTGCTCTTGAGATGTCATCCTTATAGCAAGGTTTTCTTGAAAAAACCCCTCTTGTGCCTCTCGTTGCTAGTCACATTTTAGCATTTCTATAAATTCATCAGCCTCCCTATTTAGATTTAGGGACAACTTCTTGAGACCATACAAGGTTATGATGCTGAGGTCATAAAACTATTGAGGCCGACTGTACCCTGCTTCTCTTTTCGCTTTATCCAAATTTCTGTCAAGCTCTAGAAAATTGCTCATGAGCTCATTGAAAGCATCAATATTCTCAAGGGCAACATCTTGGGATAGATTAGGAGGGTAGTTGCACTGGCTAGGAACAAAATAGTCTTCTTGGGGTTGATAATAAGCATTATTAGGCTGCTAAGAAGACTGAATCAGGGTGGGAGGGAGGTAAGCATCATGAGGATGCTAAAATTCTATAGCGGTAGGGCTGTATGACATAAAATCAAAGGCATTTGGGGCCTGGTATTGTTGATATGGGGGCCAATAGCCTGTATCTAGATTAGGGGTAGGGGAAAAGCCATGATTCCCATAAAATTCTGACATTTTATAGCATCTAAATGCTAGATAATCATAAAAATGTCAGAATTAGAGTGAAATAGGTCTGCAACCAAAGAGAAAAACTAGATACATACCAAAGAGGGAGTTGCCAGGTGATTGAAATATTTTTGAAAGCTGAAAAGACCAAGAAAACCACTAAAATCTTGTTCTTTGATAAAATTTTAGGTACTTGGGCTGCTGAAACCAGTTGATTTGTTCAATAGAGTCATCATGGTGTTGAAAAGATTGCCTTGAAGGCTAGTAATATCAGGAGAAACACCAAATCTCTTAGTAATTTGATGAGAAGTTCATCAAACTGGTCCCACCAGGTGTGCCAAAAGCTGTTATCACCTAGATTTACACCCTTTGCTGTTGTTGTAAAACTTTAGCAATCTGGAGAAACATGGGAATGATCTTGAAGTATGGGCCTTACAAAATGAGATCAGACCTCCAGAGAAGGCTGACTTCCTATTTCTAAGCCCAATGCTTAGAGAAATGCATCTAAACCTAGTGCTAATGCTTGTTGGGAAAAGGGTTAGAAGGAATGCTGAAATGAACTAAGTGATACACCAGATTTAAATGTGTTTGGCTGCAACTGAATCGACACAGTAATAATCTCACAGCTAGAAAGATTTACATAGACTCATATTGATTCTAATAGAGGTCCAGACAGAATAATGGAGGAATGAAAGGGATCGTTTTGTCCACAATACACAGCCTACACTAATCCAAAGAGCAGACACAGTGCTAAAATAACAAAAGAGAGGCAAAATACTAGTTTATATTGATTATAGAGGCCAAATAGCCATTACAAAATAGCCCAGAAGAACAATCAACAATAATACATCTATTTTACATGTATATATATCATTTTATTTTTGACCTCAGTCGGTTACCATCAAATTCGCCCATGAGCTATAACAAGAAAAATATCTATGTCTGAAGGGATGCTCATCTGCAAGAATTCATGGCATAAAAATATCTGGAACAAGGGTAGATGGGAGATATTTTGAGTCTTCAATGTAAGTTGTCGAATCATCAATCTGCACTGATAAATGCCACAAATATCTGCATCTGCATATCTCAAATTGGTCGCTGAAACATCCAATCGATTGAGCATGCAAATCTAGATTCAAAATTTGAAAGTGAGAATATTCCCCTCAAAAGCCCACCAGATGAAAGAGGAGACAAAAATAAGCACTTTTGCCTTTTGAAGCATGCTAAAATTTGCCAGGATGTGGAAGATATTCATGGTCAAAGCTATGGTCAAACTACACTTATATATCGCCTTCATATGCAAACTACTTTGTATGTATTGGGCTGATGGGGAGAAAATGAGTTGAGTCGCTGATACATATTGGTCTTGCTGATGCCCCCACATGTGCTTTTGCATATGCCTGTATGTGCAAAATGTATATTCATACAATCGCCAACACTAAAAATCGATCTTGACCTTTGTATCACCCTTTGTATGTATGCTTTGTCTATGCAAATGCATGTGTAAAGATACAATTACAACATACAATCGTGGGCCTTAACTTTTGCATCACTTTTTGCATGTATGCCCCTACCACGTGTCATCACCTAATTGGTCGCTGAGTTGAGCCTAAGACCCATCGCTGAGCAATTGTGTCCTCCTTATCGGCCATCGGAGAAACTTTGTGTTGAGCTGCCGATGGTCATTGTCACGTCGAAAATCCCCTTGCATGTGCCTTTGTATATTTGATTGTATATGCAAACATACAATCGCAAATATACATACAATATGGAACTCAAAAGATTATCGACCATTTTGGACTTTAGAACAGGTCCATCTTGTATCTCTACCTCTTTTGCATGTTCCACCCTTTCAACCTTATATATGTAATACAACTGCTGATGCCAAATAATTATCCGCCACGTTTGATTGCCCAATCGGGTCCGGATTGTATGTATTCCCTTTGTATATTACCTTTGTATATCACATGTGCAATGTGAATATACAAACAAAACTTACATACAAACATGTATCTGACCCCTTGCATGTGACCTTTGTATATCTAAACATATAAAGCAAATATACAAACAAAACTTGCATACAATCGCTTTTGCCTTTATCGACCATAATGTATAACTTTTTCAGGTCCGGGCCTTGCATCTCAGGATTGTATATTCTCTTGTATGTTCGATTGCATGTGCAAACATACAATTGTATAAATATACAATTGGTGGACCCCACCCTTTGTATCTGTCCCTCTTTATATATTCCCTTGTATCTTACCGATGTACATCCTGCCTTTGCATCTTGGAGATGTACATTTCCTTTGTATATTCTGCCTCTTGTATCTTCCCCTTGCATCCTTTCCTTTGTATATCATATTGTATATTACATATACAATGCGTCTTGTATATGAGATACAATCGCCTTTGTATATGAGCAGACCCCACCTTTGTATAACCTCTTGTATGTTTGCTTTGCATGTGCGCTTTGCATATTTCCTTTGTATGCGCAATATGCAAACAAAGATACATACAAAAAATGCATATAAAGAACCTGATGTACATTCTCCTTTGTATATGGCCTTTGTATATGAGCACTTGTATCTGCGAATGTATATTGCACTTGTATATACAAAGATACATACGAAGAGACTAATCATGAAACTTAGAAATCCTTGTGATAGAAAATACTTGAAGCTAAAATATTTCTGGGTTTTTGGCAAAGATTCTTCAAGTGAGATTTTGGGATCGTTTGGCAAGGCACAACATGAAAAATGGAAGGATTTAATATTTATAGGGTCACTTTCTATAGGATATTCAAGGAATATACAAGGTGAACTATTTAGCTCTGGATAGAGGAAAATAGGTCAACAATCTCACCTGCTACACTTGATGTGATATGATCTCCTCTATCAAAGCTCTAGGCTCAATGTTCTCCAACTATTTTATCAACATCAAATCCCTTGACATAATTAGTTGAGGTGCACATGAAAGGGTGCATGTGTACATTAATATTTGCAGATTTTGATACTGGTGGTTGAAGTAGTAGAATTTTTGATTGATCTCAATTGATTTTTTCCACCTACCATTTATATTTGGATGCACTACCTTTTGAGGCCTAGATTTCTATATAATTGGGTTTGTATGTTATTATTAATGTTGGAATAGAATTGGTCAAAGAAGGTAGAAAAAAATTGAAATTCATGATTTCTCCTACAAAAAGGAACTTGGTGGAGATTCTTTTTATCTTGTATCTAAGTATGATCATTTTAACTGAATTGAGGCTCCTACTTGTAAAAACTATTTTTTTTAATTTAAATGTGTAAGTGAAATTACTGGTTACAACTTGCCCAGGTAATTTGGTGGCTATTTGATTTGTTTATTTCATTTCCAAATATAATTTTTCATGTGTTTTCCTTATACTCTTGTATCATTCATGCTTTCTATTGAGGTATAGTTGACAATACTATAAGTGGTTTATTTGTGTTTGCAAGTGGAACCTGTTAAACTAATGATTCTCCCTCATATTAGCAAAGATTGTTTATTTTTCTTCCCCATTTTCTTCCTCTATTTCATTTCCATTTTCATGTTTCTTTCCTTTATTCCTTGAATATTTTTCCTATTCTTATTATTCTAGATAGATTAGGGTAGACTAGCAGTAAATTAGATTTTTTTGTTGTTTGCTTTCATCCTTGAATCTATTCAAGTTTCTTGAACTTGACTTGATTTGGTCAATACAACTAGATTTAATTTTTCTATGAATATAGATTGATTTTAGGTTAAGTTTAACTTGATTTGGTCTTCCAATTCTTGAGGTTTGTGGACACTATGATTGTGTCATTTTCTCATTAATAGAAACTAATAGGGTATGTGCAGGATCATGATGGGTCAAAAAATACCTCTAAGTGGCAATGAAAATACTAAAAATCAGACTTAATCAATTTCATGTGAAAATTTGAATGGATTATCTATACAATTTGAAAAATATGTAGGAACAAAATTTGTAGAGAATTGAATCTAGTTTATGGGCTACTATTTTGTATTAAACTAAATTTATTTGGTGAAAAATGAATATTTCAATGAACAACTATTAAATTTTTTAGAATAAAAAGTGGGTGTCATTCCAACCAACCTAAGTATGAACCAAAAAAAATTTGAATCTTTCAAAATACGTAAATGACTTATGCCCGAATGTGACGCATATATTTTTGAATTTTTTTTCCAAGAAAATAATTAGTTATGATTTTTTTACTGTGACTTTTTTAAAAATTAAAAAGTAATTTTCCAGCCAACCTAACTTGATAAAAAAATTGGAATTCAATTTTTTTTAAACTATAGCTAGAAAAAACATAGAGTATGACACATCTTTCGGATTTGAAAAAGGTGAAATGGTTTGAAAGTTATGGATGTTTTTCAATCAGTGTGTCCATCAGGATTTCAGACACACACTTTATGGAAAATTATTAATAAATGTTTAATAATATGATAATCAAGCAAATCTTATATTTTTAGAAAGCTAACAATTTCTTCAATAAACCATTTTCATTTTATCAAATTTGAATAAAAAAAAGTTGTCAACACGGAGGGTGAAGTTCGAAGAAGAGGGTGAAACTTGTAAACATGTTAGAATTTAGGGTAAGTCAACTATGACAGTCCCAAGCCTAAATACAAGGAATTTTTGAAGCAAATTAAATATCCATTATTAAAGTAACAGGCATCCATTTTGTGGAGCTAGGAATGGGTATCCATTCCTAGGAGACAGATATCCGTTCCTAGGAAACAAATATTTTTTCATGGGAAATGAATATCTGTTATCCTCAAGATAATTTTGGTCCCAATTTGAGGGAATGCCTTAATGCACTTATATAGAAACATGTGGCACACTCTTGTACTAAGTTTGGCTCCTTTCTTAATACCTGTATACCCTCATATACTCCCCTCCTTTATGCATTTCCACACAGTTGACTTATCCCTACCCCATCTGCATGTATTTCTACACCTACAACGTATTTTCAAGGGATTGACCTAGGAACACCTCCCCCCCCGAGGCTTTTGATAGTCATCATAGAGAAAATAATTTAGTAAATCAGAAAACAAATTGATATCCATTCAGACCAAGTGTTAAATCACTTTTAGGTGCCATATGAAGTTCCCAAAAGCCTAGAGAATCATGTAGTATGGATTTATAATGTGTTATGATACATATTGTAGTGAATCATCTAGTATGGTAGTGATACATCTAGTATAGATTTATAATGTGATGATACATATAGTATGATTGCTATTGATGATTTCACACCTCCCTCACCTATACATCATATTAGTAGTGGTTCGTTGTACTAGGGGAGGGGGTGCCAACCCAACTGTCAACTATATAGCTTTAGCCTCTCCCCCAGATATATAGGGCTCAACCTATGGGGATGGGCTCGAGGGTGCCTATATAGAAAGAGGGCCCTTATCTTGATGATATATATTTGACATGTCATGTTGGTCCTATGTCCATAGATTCATGTGCTTTGAATGAATTACCTTTTTTAATACATGATCTAATGAGTATAATGACGATCATTTTTCCATATCTCCACTAAACCTATGGACACTTATAATGTAGATATATATGCCTTACCTTTACCTACATGTTATGATGATTCACCTCTATCCATGCCTAATGATATACTTGTTGAATTTAATTACCTATCTATGATGATTATCCTAGTGATGAGATTTATGATGATTGTACTTCATCTCTCACTAGTGATAGGCCTATACATGATACACCTTGTTCAACTTAACATGAGGTCATTACCTCACATGTAATTCATGATGATCCATCTTGTCTATCTTGTGGCTCATGGTCTACTGATGATATGTTTAGTGATGAACATAGTGATAATTCTTTATCTTCTTATGATGAGGTTAATGACATCATGTTTGTTACATGATTATGTGATTTATGATGAAAATTCTCTTAATACACATATGCTAGAGTCATTTAGTGGTAATGAAGATGTAAAGATACATGCTAGATAATTGATATCTTCAAATTATTCTTCTATACATGATGACTATATTTTGATACAAATATTTAGTGATACATTAATTTTTACCACTAAGTAACGATTTAATTCATGTCATGCTTCTCATGTACATCCTTTCATGCATTGTCATGTGCTTTCATCGATCACTTTACTATTGGCCCTAGATAATATTTTGCTTATGGTTTTATTTCTTCTCCTTCTAGTGGCCCATTTGTAGTAGATCCCATTAAATTTTCTTGCATCAGTATGATATACCAAATTAGTAGAGACCCCCATTTGGATCCATTCATACTTTCACATTTCAATCTTTAAGTACTTATGGAATACCTCCTCCTATATCCCATCTTGCACGTGATATAGACATACTTAAGAATGAATAATAACATGAGGATCTTTTACAATTTTAACTTGGTATATGTGAGGATAAGGTGGCATTAATTGATAATATATCTTTGACACCTTCCACCATTATCACATATGACATGAGGCATACACATGTGAGTTTGAGACATGTTGAGAATGATATTTCACCTTATTTGAACCACCTCATTACTTGGATTGACAATCTAGAATGATATGTTGATACTCATGCACAAAGTGTTCAACCAAAAGATGATATTACTAAAATATTTTATAATCCTTTGGCATATGACATTTTGACTTATCCTTTAGCAAATGGATTTTGTGTTAGAACAGGCACTGTTAATTGATCCATCTTAATGCAGAATTAGATTATTGTTGTTGTTGTTGTTGTGAGGAAAGAAAAGATGCAAGAATACACAAGACACCCCCCCCTTTTCACTCAATCAAAGAACCCCCCCAAGAAAATTTGATTTGGCACTTTATATTTAGTGCATTTACAGCTGCCACTAGCAAGAAATACTAAGTGGTCTTGATTTCAATGCATTACAAAACCCTCATGAAGAGCATATGCTAAAACTATAACTTTGGCACAATATCCAAAGAAATAAACAGTACCACTGTGATCTACTCAAAAAATCATGCACTTTCAAAAAAAGAATCGCCTCGATGCAAGGTCGTATGTGAAAGTTATGATCCTCTGAAGTTCCCAAAAACGAGAACTGTGCAATGTCACGACTGAGAATCTGCAATTTCTAAAAAATCTATACACTAAAATCAAAAAATGATTGTACCAGCATGTAGAGCACAAAAAATTAGCCAAAATCAAAAAAAGAATCTCGCAAGTCCGAGGTCGGGAGCCCGAGTTATGGCCTTTGGAAGTTGAATTACAATTTCCAAAACGCCAATGGAGAGGGGTTTTGCTATAGCTTTCTGACATCATTTCTACAAAATATATAAGCTGTATGCAAAAACTAACAGATACCTAGATAGTTTTTTGGTGCTGCGAACAAAACCCAGAAGGTGTTTTTCTCTGTGATCTATAGAAAATGTGACTCTAATTGAAAAAAAATGTGTTTTGCACCAAAAAATGACATGCAAAGACTAAATCAGCTACCTAAGACAAACAAAGGCATGTTGCAACCTGCAAGATTGATCAGAATAGATAAAATGCAAGCCGATTGTTAGATTTTATCTCAAAGAGTCTTGAGGAAGCTATGAAAAAAAATAACTTGCAACTGGCAAGTCAAAATATAAACCCCCTAGAAACTAGAGTTTTCTCCACACTTTTCTATTTCTCCAGATCATCAGAAGATGCAAGAGAAGAGCATACTCATGTGCTTCAAAACCCACAACTCACAAACTAGAGTTTTCTCCACACTTTTCTGTTTCTCTAGATCATCCAAAGATGCAAGAGAAGAGCATACTCATGTGCTTTGAAAAACAACTCTACACTCTCAGATTTCTAAAAAAAATGCTAACCCACAACTCACAACCGCTCTGATACCATGTTAGATTTCTACCCAAGCATACAAGTGATTGAGAGAAAGCAAAATAGAAATCAGATATGAGTTAAATAAATTGTATTCAACTCAAGAGAATGCAAAGCATTACAATAGAATGGTGTGCTCATATGAGAGCAAGAGGTGGGTATATATATGATATTCCACCCAAGAGACTCAATACACAACCAATGTGGGATAAAGTGAAAAAGTCCCTAAGTAAGCTTAACCTAGTGTGAAAAGAGCTTAGGTGGAGAACAAGCTAAGAAAGAGCTAGATAGCAAAGTAACCCTGTTCACACTAACATTTTGGAGTTATTTAGAGTCGATTATCTAGCCACAAATTCATTGTTCCATGGAACAATAACTTGTTTCTTATAGGGAAACTATTCCTCCTCTTTACCTAATGTTGGTTGTGTCACCAAAAATATATAAGCACAAAATATGTCATTATTCCCTTCAATCTACATCTTCTTCTTATGACTATTTTTTCTTACCTCTCTTGCCTTCCTACCCTTACTATAACATCCTTTGATGGGTCTATGTACGAACAGTTCATGACTCACAACCTCGTAGATTTTCTTTTTCATTGGTTCATAAATCTTTTATCCACCTATTTCCCATGCTAGTCTTTTATCCTTTCAAGTGTCATCATAGACTATGTCAATATCCTCTAATCTAGAATTCTAGTCCATCTGCACCTTGGTGAAATTCCTATTCTTTCCTACACTTGGTCTCTTCCAACCAAGCAACTCTACTAGTCTCACATACCCATACCAAGTATCATGATGCATTCCTTGATATGTATATTATACACGATATTCTATATGATCCCTATAAAATTTTCATAGGTTACACTAGTGCCTTTGCCACTTGAAATCTCTATTGTGCCATCAACACCCTTGTCAATGTCTCTAATAAGTCCTTTGGTTTTGTTCACCACCTTCTTTCAACCACACATAATTTTTGGTTTGTTAACATAGGAAAACATAACAGATATCTGTATTATAGAACATATATCCATTTTGCAGAACAAATATCCATTACCTAGATATTCGTTGCCCAAAGAATTGGGCTTTAGGTAATGGATATCCTTTTTCAAAATGGATATCTATTACCAAAAAGCCCAAAAAAAGTAAAAAGAATATTGTTGGGCCTGACAATCATTCCCATAGATCCTCTGTTGTCAAAAAACCCATGATCTTTGCACATTATAGTAAAAAAACACTTTTATGCACTTTTGGACACAAAATTTCTTGTTACAATCATTAGGGTGATATTTTTGTTCCCCTAATGGGGAGCAACAGTCGTCGTAAAGAAAAAAGAGGAGGAAATTTACATTGGAGCAACTGAAGCAATTAGGGAAAATGATAGAGCAAGGAAGAGGATTGCAAGACTGGGTTTGGTGGATACTCATCAAGGTGAAGCTTATTATTTACCATCTAATGAAATGTAAATTGAAGGTGTTAATGTTGAATATAATGAAATACTAGATAAGAATGAAATTGACAATGATATTGCAAATTAAAATATTATAAAATGTTATGAAACACCTATTATTAAGAGAAATATTGTGGATAAAGAGGAAGAGAAACATTTTCTTGAATATTGTGGATATGAATCTCATGATGTTGAATTTGCACTCCATAATCCATTTGTTGATAAAATTGATGAGGTTGATAACATGGATGAACAATGAAAATCAATGTATCTCCAAATTACATAAGAAGAGAGGACATTTGTCAAGAAGAGAATGATCATGATGAAATTGTAAAATATCCAAGAACCCCAAAATGGTTACTTGAAATTGATGAGAACATAATGCAAAAACTTGAAGGCAAGAGGTCATCACAAACGATTCAATTATGGGCTTCAAAACTCTTCAATGAATACTTTGAGAATAAAACATTAACTAAACAATGCCAACTTTTTGTGCAATTACTAAAGATATATAGAATAAGACCTTTACTAAAGAAATTAAAGATTCGGTTAAACAAAGTGTCTGATCAGAATAAAATTATTGTTAGAAGCCTTTTCAATGCACTCAATTCTATTGGAAAGACTAGCAAGGAGAAAGATAAAAGAGCTTCTCGTAGAGTAATAACAACCTCAATAGTGAGAAAACAATTAAGAAAGGCTTGATTAATGAGGCAAACTTGTGTTGACTTAAGCTTAAATTTTAAAACATTGTAAAAAACACTAGCATTAAGATCAAGACTAGATAGTCCTCTTGGGAATGACACTTGGGATTTCAGTGGTAGGCATCCACAAGTTGATAAGAAGCTAATCAATAGCACAAAGGAAGAAATTGAACGATTTTGGCACACTAACTCTAGGGTATCACCAAATGTAAAAGATGTTTCAAAGTTAATAATTGGCGATAAAGACCGCACACCACATCCTAAACATTACTTGGAATGTAGCCAAACAACATTGTACAAAAAATATTGTGAAACACACCCAGGTATGACAATCTCACAAAGAGCATTTGAATCTCTTAAGCCATTTTATTGTGTTCCTCTTAAAATTCATAATACATGTTGCAAATAACATGTAGAGTTTTCTATGTATCATGAATTATTATGCAATATTCATGCTACTTTGCACACTAACGAAATGTTATAGGAGTGTGGTGCAATTCAACTACCAAATTCATCTAGGGACTTATTGGATTTATTTCTATGTATTAGAGATGATGGTTGCATTTTCTACAAGAATGATTGTTTAAATGAAAAGTGTTTACAACATCGCGGGTTATCAAAGTTCATATCATGTTTTCATGAGGGAAGAAAGCATGATTTTGGAAAGAAAATGGTTGAGAAAAAGAGATATGAGACAGTGGAATACAATTTGAAAAGTGGAGGTGAAGGTTCTAGATGTGAGTTGATTGCAAGAGAGGTAAGTATTGCTGATTTTATTGATGATTTTAAGAAAAATCTTTTTTACAAGTATGCCAGACACAACCACATGTATCGATGGTTAGATCAATAGTTTAGGATGTGTAAAGATGTTTTCCTGATTGGAATTGTTGTCTTTGTAGTTGATTTTGAAGAAAACTACACGTTGCAACCCCAAAATGAAGTGTAATCCTAGTACTACAATTCTAATCAAATTGCTATTTTTATTCACATCACATATAGACATGCCCCTACGAGTACAAAAGAGAACAAGAAGATTGTCAGAGAATACCATTTTTACATGAGTGATGATCGATCTCATTCATTAGAGTATGTGCAATATTATTTTCAACAATTTTATGGGTTCTTGCAAGAAAAAGAAATTAGAATGGATCAACATCTCATTTGGTTAGATAATTACACTGGTCAATTAAAGAATCTTGTATGTTCTATTGGTTGAGAAAAATTCATATAGAGAAGGTTATACCTCATATTTGGATTTATTTTGAAGCTAGACACAAAAAAGGGGAACATGATGGAGTGGGTGCATGTGTGAAGAGAGCTCTTTTTAAAGATAAACTAAAGATTAGAGGTGGTGCTACATTCAATGATGCAGATTTTATTGTTAAGTGGTGTAACTATGCATTTTCACAAGGAGTGGCTCTTGATTCAAAAGTGCACAAGTTATTTTGGTTGGTTGATGAAGGGATAATGAGAGAGAAATTGGATTGTTAGAGAATCAATGAATCGACAAATATGCATTCATTTCGAAGCTCAGATGCAAGTGCATGAACTATTTAGACACGAGAATTAGCTTGTTTTTGTCAGAGTTGTATTAAATGTGATTAGGATAATTGTGAGTCAAGTGAGTGGGTAGATGCATGGATTCCACGATATTTAACCCCTTTATCTGAGGGCCAATCATCTTTACTCAATGACATGGAGAGTTCATTTGACTATGAACATATTTCAAACCTTGTACAACCAGGTCATGTTTATGCAGTTGTTGCACCGCATGGAAATGAAGAGAGATCAGACTATTGGTTGGCATGATGTGTACAGGGAAAACAAAAGATAACATAATCTACTATAGATGATGATGGGTTCACATATCCTACATGATTAGTTGTTATTTCTTGGACTTGGTTGCAAATATATATGATTAGAAAGAATGGCATCCCTGCATTTGAAGACTTTGAGAAGCATAAAACCATATTGATGTATTTGCACAGAGTTCTAGCAATAAATGTTAAGTTACTAAAGTATCATGCAAAACCAAAAAGAAAACAACTATGGATAATTAGTAATGTTGATCATGAAGCAATATTGGAAACTTTGAAGGTAAGAGATGACCCCTCAGGTACGCTTGACTAGAATTTAAACTTTCAGATGGATAGGTATGACAATTTTTATCTTAACTTGTTCTTGTTTTTTCTATTTTTTAGAATTGTTTTATTAAAAATCTTTTTTCTTTAACTATAATGCATGATTTTGACTATACAGGACTACAAATGAGGTTATTTTGCATGGCATCATAGACGTGAGGTACAATTTTTAGTGTGCATTTGTGTTTCTTAATATTTTTCTTTCTATCTTTTTGTACATACTAATTTCTAAATTGATTTTGTGCATATCCTATAATCAAGGCATTCCATGAGATGACATCTCTTTGATGTGTTATGTCGAACAACTCATGTGCCTTCTCTATGCATCCACATTTTGCATACATGTGTCACAAGGTAATTGCAACTACAACATATGACAAAATTCTCATATCCTTAAAGCAACAAATCCATTTTGTGCATGTCTTGCAATCATTGCATTCCATCAGACATCTCTTTGAGTTGTTTTGTCAAATAGTTCATGTGGCTTGTCTAAGCTTCCACACTTTGCATACATGTCTACCAAGGTAGTTACAACTACAACATCTGACAAAATTCACATATCCTTAAAGCAAGAAATCTATTTTGTGCATATTTTGCAATCATTGCATTCCATCAAACAACATCTCTTTGAGGTTTTCTATCAAAAAGTTCATGTGCCTTGTCTATGCTTCCACGCTTGCATACATGTCTACCAGGGCAGTTGCAACTAGAACAAACAAATTTTATTCAAGGCAACTTTTCTTTTCACAAACAAATTTCATGAAGTAACTCCTCTAAAACATAGGTTACTTAATAATCCAATTTCAAGGTGATGACCTGGTTAGGAAGGTATGTGCTTATCTAGAAACTTCCTCAAACCCTATATGCCATGCCTAATTTCCATATCTCAAGCATAAATAACAAAATAGCTACTTTTGTTATCAAGACTTCACTTGTAGCATTAGGTTCTCATGTTTCAATCATATATATTAATATGCAACTATACTATGTGTAGTTTTGGCATCATGACCTTCATGTGCAGCTTCTTGTTTTCCATTTTCTCATCATTTAATCCATAAACAAACCTTCATCCATGCATTTCCATGAAATGATCAATCTAGACAAGAAAATGGAGACTTTTGGAATGTTGCATTGATAGTAGCAAACAAGGCTTCAAATTAGGTATGTGAGCAACAATTTTCATCTTGTTTCAACTTTAGGATTTTGTTTTCTTCCTTCTCAACATTTTCAGCTCCATTTGTATAGGCACAACAATAAGTTGCATCCAAATAATCTCAGGATCATGATGTTTCCATCATGGATCAGAAACACATCAACACACTAACAATATAATCATGCAAGAAAAGAACACATAGCATGAAATTCTTCAAAAACATATCATTTTTTTATCATAAATTCATTCCATCCAAACATACTCATACCGGATGCTACTCATGTTAGATGCTACGACAGTCCATGCAAACCTATCTTAGGTCATCTTAATGCTTACTTTATAAGTGTTATAGTTTTCTTAACCATTTTAGATTGTGACTATCCTCTTCCTTAACCCTACTGTTATAATCATACTCAAATAGAGAATCCAAACATACAACATATCCATTGTGATGCATCACCATTTACCCTTATAATGTTTGACATAACTCATCTAGCATAGAGGTTAGATGATAGTTCTCTAGGATCAATGACTGTCTCGACCCTTCATGATTATTGTGGAATTTGTCTTGCTTTCCTATTTTGAGATATTAATAGACTACCATGACTGTCTCGACCCTTCATGACTATGTTGTTATATTAAGAGACTACCATAATCCATTTAGGATCATTATTTTATGTTATAAATTCAGGATGTGGTCTTAGTAGGGTGTAAATTCAAGTTGTGTCATTCATTTTAGATAATTTGAAGATATCATCAACTAGAGATAGAGAGGACAGACCATATGAAGGAGAAGAAGACAATTTCAATAAAGGGATTCAAGACTATTTGCCCTTGTGATAGTCATATACGATTTGTATCATGCCCATTATCTAAGAAATCTCCATGAAAAAGAGGTTTAGGGGTTGTATTAAGGTATATACAAGATAATACAAAGGAAGTTATAAGGAGATAAAACACTAAAAATGAGGTTTTCATGAGTGATGTAGGAGCATCATTGCTAGCTAGGAGATAGATAATAATATTTTCATAAGGTCTAGGTTGCTAGGTATGTTCCACGTCTATTTCCCTCCATTTGTATGTAGTTCAAATTTCAAATTTGTGTAAATGTCATGGAGGAGGTAAATAAGGCCTTGTAAATGAGTTGCAAAAGTCAAGTTTGAGTGGTTATAAAATAAATAAGGCCATAAAGCCTTGTCATCATGTAAATGAGGTGGAAAGGGAGTCAGATAGGCATGCTTTAGTGATAGTTAACTGATTTTCCCTTCCTAGCATGTTGTTAAGCTTCTTTAGGGTTAGTTGAGTGACTTTACGAGAGGATTTTGATGAACTAAAAAATATGAAAACAACCTTTTCTTCATAAATCTATGAGAATTATGCATGTACAAATGAGGTATGACAAGAATAATGTAAGTGTGTGAAGTTTGAGGTGATTTTTGTTCATATTTCCTCAAAACTGTCATGTTGTTTCAGACAGGACAACAAGCTTGAAGTTGATAGTAGTTATTTCACCCCTGTGAAGGTACATATACTTCAACAAGGTCAAAACAAGGCTAACAAAATTTATTTGAAGTCTTGATACTCAGTTTTGTGATTTTTAGGCCTAATTATGTGTTTTTGGCCTCAAACTAGGGCAAGAGGTTAAATTATGATTCCAATGGCCAAAATTATCCAAATTTTGCATTCTTGATGCTTGCAGATGTATAGAAAAGTGTTCCAAGTTTCATACCTACTTCACATGTGCAAGTGTCTTTTTCATCAAACCCTTGGTTTGTAGACTTCTACAGGGCAGTATGACTGCATTTTTTTGGAGTTTTCTTGTGTTTTTTGAGTGATAATTTCAAGGAGAGTGTTTATAAATTTTAGATATGCCTATTTACACCTTCCATATAAATATTATGACCCGATCAATCCATTTACCCTTTGTTGTTACAAAACAGTCCTAAAAAAGTGGCCTAATTTGATTGTAGCAACCCAGTTTTTACCCATTCTATACAAAAAATCCATACCTAATATTTACATACATTTAATAAGGGCCAAAAGGGTTTCCAAATGAGGTCTTAGATCAAATTTATCAAGTGTTAGAATAGAATAATGTCAACAAAAATTCTCTGAGAAGGGCTACAAGCTCCTAGGTCACCTACTAAGGGAAATAGGTTCTAGGAACATGCTAGAACTCTATGGATGGTTTTGATAGCTTAGGTTAGATGTATATATGGTGTAAGTGTGGTTATTTAGGTTTTGTAAATTAAATTATCATGTTTTGGGCTTTTTTTCTTAATCTAGCCTAGGAAGAAAACAAACAAATGTTGTGTATAGGATCCTTAAGGAAGCTTGGCATCAATGAGTTTAGGATAGTCACAAGGCTATATATAACAATCCACTATTATAGTCATGACCATCATGAAGTTTTTTTAATGCATTACTTAATATTTCTTTGATCTTTTTTCATGAGTATCAAGAAGGTTACCTTCAAGGGTTAATGTTCTTTTGACTATCATAAAGTTCTTGGACTAGTTTAGGACTGTTAGGATAGTCAAAATGTTGATTGATAGTCCCCTTTAATAGCATTCATTTTTTCATCTTTCAAAAACATCTCCATACAACTCATATATTCAAAAAATTAACCATACAATGCATGATTTCCAAACCTAAAATAATGATTTAATACTCATATAAGAGTCCAAACAATGCCTTTGAAGGGGCAAGACAATCAAAATGGCAATTGGGAAGTTGCATAAATGTGACAGTCTAGCCATTTGCATGATTGTTAGATACTACTAGGCCCTTACCTTCACTAGGTGATGTTCTTATGACTTGATAGGGTCAAAGGGAGGATTAGTATTAGAGATATCCTTGCATAGAGGATGGTGAATCATCAAATGAATCAAGGTTACAAACATGACCTTATGATTGTCTCTTGATTGTGATAGTCCCCTATGGTACTTGATCAAGAAATTATGTATGTATTTTTACCTTTAAATAGTGATCTTCAACACCTTATGGTTTCAAATAGTTTTGAGGTCTCTTGGAAGCCCTATTTTCCTTTATGGAAATACTCATGATAGTCTTGAAGGAACAAAACTATTTATGTACATCAGTCCACTATGAATATCATAGTATTAGATTCTTTTGGAAACATTCCTTCAAATTTTCTCCTTCATAATCCTTAGTGTTTCTTAATCTTCATTGCCCCTTGGATGGTCTTCACACTTCCTAAGAACTTCTCATGACAGCCCTCCCTTCATCACTCCATCTTTCCAATATGACATAGTCTACATGAAAATCTCTAGATTGCCTTAAGGTTTATAACTCTTTAGGATAGTCTAGGTATAACGGTCCCCTATGCCTCAGTAAAGATAACTTCCATCTCAGCTATAACATTCAATTAAGGAGGGTTGACATTGTGCACAAAGTATTATCATCATATCCTAGGTGGCTTATAAGGTGGCTTGACAGCTAAAATCGTATTGCTTATGTATTTGAGATTTGGTCATGTATTGCTTAGTTAATAGTAGGTTAAAGTTTTTTTGCTTGACAAATTTTAATATATAAATGCAGGTGTTTTGGAGAATAGAGATATTGTACATTCAAGGAACTGAGATTAGTGGTTAAAGCATTTATCTTTCATTTTGGAGACATTTGATATATTTCCTAAGGTGACGTATAAGATAAAATTCTAAACTTAGTGTTTCTTAATCTTCCATCAAACTTCTTATTACAAATTATTTTAAGTTATTTGTAGTTGATAGTGTTTACTTTGCTTAACAATTTTTTGATGCATTATAAATGCATGTGTATTTCACATAGGTTTGGAGTACTTACATCTACTTATGCGGTTGGAAACAATATTTTGTGTATTCTACCTAGACCATGACTGTGTTTTGACTATGACTTGTGGTTATGATGGAAATACATCCATCATTGTTGAGTTAATTGTAGGTTAAAATTTTTTTTGGTTGACAAATTTTAATATATAAATGTAGGTGTTTTGGAGAATAGAGCTATTATACATTCAAGGGACTGAGATTAGTGGTTAAAGAATTTAGCTTTCATTTTGGAGACATTTGATATAATTCCTAAGGTCACATATAAGATATCTTTCATCAAACTTCTTATAAAAAATATTAAGTTAGTTGTAGTTGATGGTGTTTACTTTGCTTAACATTTTTTTAACTTATAAATGTAGGTGTTTTGGACTATAAAGCTATTGTATTCAAGGGATTGAGATCAATGGTTAAATCATTTAGCTTCCATCATGGAGACATTTATTATATTTTATATTTGTATATTTATACATATTTTGTATATCCTATGAGGAGATTATGATCATAATATAATAATGTTTCCATCTTACATATCCTCCTAGTGTTTCTTCACATCTGGTGCTAAGAATTGATAACCATTTCAAGTGATTTTAGTAGCACACTCTTTAAGGTGTGTTTTTTCATTATGTTTAATGCTAAATTTGATGGTTGTATATGTAGTGATTTGATGTCATGAATATTTTAACAATAAACTAGTATATCTCTTCAAATCAATCCCAAAAACCTCTTAAAAACAATCCCAAAACCTCTTAAAATCGCGTCTCCCCCTATGAAAACTAGGGTCTTTGCTTATGAAAAATGCATCTTCTTGTTGCTACCTCCACTAGCATAAACCCACCCACCCTGACCTGATGGTGTTGTTAGTTAGGTCCCACGAGGTGAAGAATGCAAAATATGGCTCTTGGCACCTTTACACTATATGTCACTTAGGCATTTTGCAAGAATGCATTCGCTATTGGCACATTCAAACGATGTTGAGTTGGTCAAAATTGAGAGAGGTTATTGTGGAGTGGCTTGTCATCCAACTGTAGGTCCAAACATATCATTTGTAGGTGCCATGAAATGTGAGAACTACTCCATCAAAGTCTACTAATTTTTCACTCATAGGTCTCTTAAGAGACTTTACAGGTACATTGTAGCCCGATTTGATTGGGACACATGCTGAATGAAATAGGGCCTCCACTAGCATAAACCCACCTACCCTGACCTGTCAGTGCTATCAATTAGGTCCCATAGGGTGAAGAACGCAAAATATGGCTCTTAACACCATTACACTATATGTCACTAAGGCATTTTGCAAGAATGTATCCACCATTGACATGGTCAAATGACATTGAGTTCGTCAAAATTGAAAGGGGTTATTGTGGAGGGGCCTGACATCTAGCCGCAAGTCCAAATAGATCATTTGTAGGTGCCACAAAATGCAAGAACTACTACGTCAAAGTCTGCCAATTTTTTGCTCTTAGATCTCCTAAGAGACTTTGCCAGTACATTGTAACCTGATTCAAATTGGGAACATGGGGAATGAAACAAGGTCTCCACTAGCATAAACCCACCCACCCTGACCTATTGACACCATCAGTTAGGTCCCATAGGGTGAAGAATGCAAAATATGGCTCTTGACACCTTTACACTATATGTCACTAAGGCATTTTGCAAGAATGCATCTGCCATTGGCATGGTCAAACAATGTTGAGTTGGTCAAAACTGATAGAGGTTATTGTGGAGGGTCCTAACATCTACCTGTAGGTCCAAATAGATCATTCATAGGTGCCATGAAGTGCAAGAACTACTCCGTCAAATTCTACCAATTTTTTTCTCTTAGGTCTCTTAAGAGACTTTGTCGGTACACTGTAGCACGATTCGATTGGGACACATGGGGAATGAAATAGGGCCTCCACTAGCATAAACCCACCCATCCTAACCTATTGACATCATCAATTAGGTTCCATGGGGTGAAGAATACAAAATATAACTCTTGACACCTTTACACTATATTTCACTAAGGCATTTTGCAAGAATGCATCTGCCGTTGGCACAGTCAAATGATATTGAGTTGGTCAAAACCAAGAGAGGTTTATCAGGATAAATCCCTGGTGAACAAGTTATTCTTGCAAAATAAATTGTATTCTCTAAGGATGGGAGATGGAGGATCTGTCGCTGATCACCTGAATACATTCAATATGCTTGTTACCTAGTTGACTTCTGTTGGTGTGAAGATGGAGGAGGAAGATCTATGTATGACATTACTGTGTTCCTTACCAGATTCATGGGACCATCTTATTGTGGCCATTGAGAGTACCACTACCACATTCAAGATGGATGAAGTGGTTTCTTCATTGTTGTCTGAAGAGATGCAGAGAAAGTCTTTTGAATCGGTTAAGGAGGCTCTTAAGGTTTGGGGTAGATCGAAAGAGAAGGGAAATAAAAAGGATAAGAAAGAAGAAAAAGGAAGATCCAAATCTCATGGGAGATCTAAGTCTCCCAGAAAGTCCAAGGCCCTATGTTGGAACTGTGGAAAACCCGGTCACTTCCGCAAGGAGTGCAAGGAGGAGAAAAAGGAAAAGAAGAAGAATTATGATTGAAGGAGAAGCATTTGTCACTGCCTTGGAAACACATGCATCTGAGGATGTGTGGCTTATTGACTCTAGTGCATCTTTTCACATGACCTCACATCGGGGTTGGTTTTTGAAGTATGAAGAACACAATGGTGGAAAGGTGTACTTGGGTGATGATTCTTACCTAAAGATTGTTAGTCATGGAAGAGTCTTAATTCGATTCCCTGATGGATGAGTGAAGGGAATCAATGGTGTTCTGCATATCCCTAGTTTGACATGGAACCTTCTTTCTATAAGTAAGTTGAATGATGTGGGTGTGCAGGTTGTTTTATTGAATGGAGGATGCAAGATGACTAGAGGATCTATGGTGTTGGCTAAGGGTGTTCGGATTGGCACTCTGTTTTAGCTTGATGCATGTGTAGTTTAGTGGAATAGTTCATCTATTTCAAAGAAGAGAGATTCATAGTCTTCATACTCACCATTGGAACCGGTAGCGAAGAGGACTATTGCATCTACTTCCAATGGTCATGCTTTTTGGGTACCTAAGGGTGCTCATTCTATGGAGATGAAACTTCTAGCTGAGAAGACAATGTTATGGCACCAAAGGCTTGGTCACATTGGTGAAAAGGGTTTGAGGACCCTGAAAAATAAAAAACTTGTTGAGGGTATGAATGACTGTAATCTTGAGTTCAATTTCTGCAAACATTGTATTTATGGAAAACAAAACCATGTTCAATTTTATTCCAATTCTCACAAATCTTCTAAGGTGTTGGACTTGATTCATTTTGATGTGTTTGGTCCTATTAATGTTTCTTCAATTTCAAAATTTGTTTACTTTGTTTCATTCATTGATGACTATAGTAGGACATGGGTGTATTTCCTTAAAAGTAAATCTGAAGTCTTTAATAGATTCAAAGAGTTCAAAGCTCTTGTAGAGAATTAGAAGGATAGAAAGATTAAGAGTTTGGGCACTGACAACAGTGGTGAGTTTTGTTTAGTAGATCTCAACAAGTTCTGTAAAGAACAAGGGATTGAGAGGCACAAGACAACTTCATATACCCCTCAGCAGAATGGAGTTGCAGAGAGGATGGATAGAATGTTGATGGAGAGGGCAATGAGTATGCTAAGTGGAGCTAGCCTTGAACAAAAGTTCTAGGTTGAAGCTACTACTACTGCTTATTACCTGATTAACATGTCTCCTACATCAACACTCGTTGATGAGACACCTATGGTGGTATGTGTTGACCCATTTTCCTCTATTCAAAGTCAAATAATTCACCTTTGATGATGTCCGGATATCCCTTGGGTTTTAGCCATGTAGGCCTTAAATCCTTCAAAACCCAATGCTCTGCCTTGTAAAAATCCCTATGAACACATCCAGAGAATCCTTGTAAAAAACCTAGAAAGACCCATAAGCCTTTTGTCCTCAATTTCTTTCCTTCGTAGGGATTTCTCATCTTCATACTTAGTCATTTTTTGGCATGGATATCCAAATGATGTCATCCAGATCTTAGCTAATATCCTAGATATTTCTTAATATCCTAGACCTTAGCTGAGGTCCCAATATCCCCTTCATATTTGGACCTTAGTTAATATCCAGATGTTTTCTAAACATCCAGATCTTAACTAATAACTGGGTCCCTTGTGAATGTCCTAATGATGTCATCTAGATCTCCTCTTTGACAAAGTTCTTCATGATGATGACATCATCTGAATATTTAGTTATTATCTGGATATTAAGTTAATATCCTGGTGACATGTATCCATGCAAATGACGATTGCTCCATGTTGCGAAGGTAAATTTGATGGGTGCATATCCAGATATCACATAGTTCGCAGACCTCCTGAGGCTGACGTCACATTCCTCTTGCGGGGCTGTGAAATGATGCCACATGTCCACATCATATAAAGGAAGGCTACGATGGGGCTGATGATCTAACGGTGGCATGGTGTCACAAGTGAATCTTTCCCTCCAGGAAGATTATGTGCGCGGCTACAAAATGATGACACGTGGACATCCAGATATCGATTGACCATAGCTTTGACAGTGATTATCTCCTTCAGCCTGAGGAATTTCTACATGATCCAAAAGGCAAAAGTGTTTAGAATTTCCTCCTCTTTCACTTGGCAGGCTTTTTTGGGGGGATATTCTCACTTTGAAAATATGATCTAAATTGCATGATCTAGATATACATCTGAATATTAGGATGGCTATCGACTAAAGAAGAATACGCAGACTCAGTCAACAAGACATCTCAACAACTGAATTGAAGTGTTGTAGAAGCTTTTTAGGTGTAGATAGTTTGCATTTATGTTGTAGATGAGTGATTCAGTTGCTCACATTGATGACCCAAAATATATTTTGGCCACCTATGGATTCAAATATTTTCTATAATCAATTCTTGCAGGCCGACATTCCTTTTGACGGAGATATTTTCTCACAGAGCCCATTGGGCATTTTATTGTAACCTAATTAGGTCATTTGGAATCAGATGCTATATATGAATGAATGTAAGATGTAAAAAAGGTTGGAAAATAGTTAGTCTCATGCTTTTGTATTCCAAATAGAGCTTTCCTCTACTATAACTGTGCCTCTTGATCAATACATATGGTTTTTTACTTCTTCATGCTTTTAAATCTATGTAGTCTTAGAATTGGCCATTGTTTGTGAATGTTTATTCTTAGCAATCCATTCTTTACCTATGTTAAAAGTTTTCATTATCTATATAAGTTTATCAACTATATTTCTTTATTTGTGCATCTCTGCTTTGTGAATGTTCTTTATTTGAAACTGGTGTATCACCTCCCTTTACTTTCAATTTTCGCTCCCTCTTCCTATTTCTCCTATCAGGTGAATAGATTAGGTTTAGTCTTAGTCGTTGAATCTGACATTCAGCAAAGGAACTAGTCTCTCTCTGGAGATTCGGCCTCCCTGTAGGGTCCCACAATTAGAGGTCGTCTCAATGTTTTCAATAGATTGTTGAAGCCCTAAAAGTCTTCAACACTAGGTACAAATCTATGTGACAATAGTTTCTAGCATGCCTGATGGGATAGTAAGCATAAGCAATTAAAGAAAAAATGAATTAAGCTAAGAATTTGGTGTTCTTCTCAGCACTCTGCATTGTGCCAGAACATTCTGTGCCCTTGGCAACTCTACAAGCTACTGGTTCTGATCAGTACCATCTTCTATGCTTATGCAAACTAGGACATCTTCTAGAGGTAACTTCCAGTTCACTGAATTATCTATTGCTACTTCAAGGAGAAGGTCTAGGTTATCTAGGTCTCCTATGAGAAGGGGTAGCACCTCTATTTTACCTCTTTCAAGGGTTCAATCTACACCCCCTTCTGTTAGGTTTCAATATAATAAAAGCTTGCATATCCCTAGACTGAATTTGAATATTCCTAGGATGGCAAGAAATTTTCCTTTTGTAACTTTCAATGGAGGAAGTTGATTAGATTTGGCTGCATACAGTGACATACTTGTTGCAGCCTTGAAAAGTGTTTCACCCTTCATGAGTGATGGTTCTGTAACCCTTGTTGAGCATATCAAAGATATATCTAATGTATGCTCAGTCCATCATATACAACATGAAGATGTTGCAATCCGTCTCATGGTCTCATCTTTCAAAGGGAGAGCTCTTCAATGGTTCAGGAGCTTAACCCCTACTTCTATACATACCTGGGACAAGCTGGGAGAGGCCCTCTACAAATAGTTTGGTGAGAGGGTAGACAATGTTTCATTGCTTGAGCAGTTGACGACTATCAAGAGGGCTCGAAGTGAGATGCTGGCAGACTTTAACTTCAAATTCTAGAGGATGTGGAAGAGAAATATAATGACCCTCATGCCATCTCCACAAGGTGCTTTCTGGTACTTTTTAAGAGCTTTAAATTTTGACATTGCAATGATGATGTAATCAATGGGTGTTGAAACCCTACCAGATGGCTATGAGATAGCTTTGAAGTCTAAAAATTGTTTAATATAGGTTGAGGAAATTTCTCCTAGACCTCTTGTCCCATGTTTTCCATAGCTACCTTCCTCATCCCAATAGCCCATTGTTGCTCCTATCCCAGAGCCTAAAGCTTCAACATCCTCTCTTTCTCAAGAAGAGAGTGATCTTAAGACCCTAATGTCCAATTTGACCAACAAGGTGAATAGTATAGCTTTTCAAATTGCTCCCAAATCCTATCAAAACTATAACTAGGGGTAGACATCTAATTAGAATTGGAACCAAGGGTATAATTCTAATAGAAATCACAACTGGAACCAGGGTTACCAACCAAATAGATACTAAAATCCTAACCTTGCATAGCCTTTTCAAACTATTAGACCTATCAAACAAATACCGACTGTAAATCCAATTAGGGCTTTAGTCCCTACACAAAATAATCTGGCCCAAGAGGCAGATTAGTGCTACCCTTGTAACCATTGGTGCACAAGAGAAGGCTTTTCTGGTGCAAAACTTTCATTCTCAGCAGACATCATATTCAGAGGCAGCAAATAGCAAACTTGAAGTACAAAATGAGTCTACCCCTAATGCCAGTACGATACTATGGACTGCAGAACACCTTTGTGTTGTCAATCAACTTATGGATAGTGTTGCTATGCCTATTATAGACAACATTAGGTCAAAGAAGAGGCAATTGGAGGCTAGCCCTATGCCTAATGTATTGCAAAAGGAGCCTGTTCCTAAGGAGTGCCACAATTCCAATTCAGAGCAGCAAATCAGATGCTACAAAAGAGATTCCAACAAGCTTAAAAGTGCTTAATCTAACTGCAGATCAACTAAAAAGAGGAACATGGATTCCCTCTATGCATAAGGCAACCACAGTTCCATTAAATATTGTGGAATAGATGAAGAAAACAAACATAAATGTTTCTATGTGGGAAGTGATGTCCATCCCCTCTCAGAGGGACCTATTACAAGAAGTCTTAAGGCACTTCTCATTTGCTGAGTTAGCAACATCAGGTTCATCAACTAAGCAAAAGGAGAAAACCCTTGCTAATCTTGTGAAACCAAGTGAAGGACAAGTAAGTATGGTCAAGAAACCATGTCCTTTCTACTTGTCTTTGATCATTGGCAAATTTTTAGTACACAACTTTATGATAGACTTTGGGGCTAGTGTTTTAGTCATGCCCAAGAAGATAGCATATGCATTGGGCATCAGGTATACCCCTGTTTCATCATGAGTATTACAACTGGATGGCACCTCTATAAACACTATATGAGTGATCAAGGGACTAGATTTGACTTTACATGCATGTCCAAACTTGACTTTCAAATAGGACATTTCAGTCATTGATCTTCCTCCCTTCTTTTCTATCTATCTGTCAAGAGACTTCACAGCTAAGGTAGGTTATTATCTTTCTTTTGAGTGGTCTCATATGTTTCTAAGGACCAGATATGGTACACGATTCACCATCAAGGCTAAACCAATTTTAGAATATCATGTGGAGAATTACGATCATAGCCTAGTGAACCCACACATGATGATTCAGGGTGAGGAAGTGAATGACTCAGAATCCATTGAGGAAAAACCTTCACCTCTTCCAATCCCTAACCTATTTTTAGATGAGTGGGTGAGGGATCATGAAAATTTTGATCCTCATGAGGCTACTGATGCAAATGACTTGGGCAATTACATGATCCATGAAAAGGATCCTCCCATCCCTTTTGTACTTAAGCCAAATTGTGACTCCAATGGCCCATGGAAGATGTTTTTTGATGGTGCAAAGAGAAAAAATGGAGATAGTGCAGGTGTTTTGCTAGTCTCTTCAACTAGTAAGAAGTTGCATTTTTCTCATAGGTTGCACTTTTCTTGCACCAATAATTTAGCCAAGTACGAAGCATTGGTCCATGGCCTGTTGATTACTGAGAAGGAAAATATCAAGCATCTAGAGATCTTCAGTGATATTGAGTTCTTAGTTAACTAAGTCAGAAAGAGATGTGCTACAAAAAACCAACTTGTAAGAGCTTATAGACATAGAGTTTGGGACCTATTTGAGAGTTTTGATGCTCTCAACCTGTAGGTGATCCCAAGAAAATTGAATGATGATGTTGATCAATTAGCAACAGTGGGAGCTCAATTTTCCCCACCTATAGATTTGTTCCAAAGTCCTGATCAGCATGTGAAAATGGTCATTAGACCCTCTATTCCCGACAATGATATTCATTGGAAAATTTTTGATAGTGATGAGAAAATCGCATGCTTCATCTAGACTGAAGCCGAGTTCTCTTCAAGGGTGCATCCCAAGTTGCAAGAATCCTATGGTGATCAGATCATCTAGCTCAAATCAAATAATCTATCCAAGGGTCTAGTCACCTTGGAGGATATTTTCACCCATGATGACAAGTTCAGGGGTGAAAAAATAACATGACCTTCAAGAAAGAAGATTACCAGAAGGTGACTGTTGCCCAGGACAAGGAGTTACTGCTAGGAAAGGTATGCGACGATGCAAAGCAAAAGGAATTCATAAGACTTGCCCAGAAGTACAATGATGTCCTGGCATGGACATATGAGGATCTTAAAGGATCCCAATTGTAATCCCAATTGATCTGGATCCCAATTGTAATCCAGTTCACCAAAAGTAGCAACCTATAAATCCAAAGATTGAGCCCCTCGTGAG
Source organism: Cunninghamia lanceolata (assembly GCA_027924645.1). NCBI lineage: Eukaryota > Viridiplantae > Streptophyta > Pinopsida > Cupressales > Cupressaceae > Cunninghamia > Cunninghamia lanceolata. The sequence continues at coordinate 18,875,341 of BSBN01000254.1, forward strand.
GAAAGAGCTTGCTAAGCTCATACAAGCAAGGATTATCTTCCCTATTAAGTATTCTACTTGGGTTTCTAATCTAGTGCCCGTGAGAAAGAACAGGGAGATTAGGTTCTATGTAGACTTCAGGGACCTGAATCAGGCTTCTCTAAAGGATCATTACCCTCTACCCTCTATGGATCAAATTTTGCAAATAGTTGCAGGGGCAGAGAGGTTTTCATTATTAGATGGCTTCTCTAGCTATAATCAGATCTTTGTCAGGGAGGAGGATAGATTTAAGATGGCATTTAGAACCAAATGGGGAACCATGGCATATGAAAAGATATCATTTGGTCTGTCTAATGCTAGTGCAATGTTTCAAAGGGCAATGGATATTGCTTTCAAAGGATTTATAAACAGGTTCATCTTGATTTATTTGGATGACATCACAGTCTTCTCTAAGAAGGGAGAAAATCACATGGAGCATCTGAAAAGGCTTTCCAAAGATGCAGGGAGTTTGGGGTGTCTCTAAACCCTAAGAAATGAATTTTTGTTGTTGCCCAAGGTAATCTTTTGGGCCATATAGTGTTTGAAGATGGGATATCCATAGATTCGAATAGAACATTTGCCCTGCTTTCTCTTCTTCTCCTGCTCACAAAAAAGCTTTACAATCATTTTTTGGGTAGATCAACTTCGTTAAGAAGTTCATTCCTAACTGTGCTAGCTTGGTGAAGCCTCTAACCCTTATGATTAGGAAGGATGCAATCTTTAGATGGACTAAAAGGGGGAAGGATGGTTTTGAGAAGATTAAGGATGAGATTTCCCATACACCTACTCTCAAGAACCCAAATTATGAGGACTTTGTCCTCTATGCATATGGAGGAGAGAATAGTATTGATGCTATCTTGATGCAACAAAATGAACATGGACTGGAGCAGCCTTTGGCCTTCTTCAATCAGACCTTGAAGGATTATGAGCTTACATATAGCCCCATGGATAAACAAATATTTTCTATTGTTAGAGCTTTAAAGAAATTCATACATATGCTCGCAAATAATCATATTAAAGTTTTAGTTTCTAATCCTAGTGTGAGAGATTACATAATGGGGATAGAAATTAATGAAAAGAGAGCTAGTTGGGGCACAAAGATCATAGAATATGATGTGGTCATCAAAGACACCAAGTTGATTAGAGGCAAAGGATTGTGTGAACAGCTGACTCAAACATCAGTGAGTGAAGCCAATTCATCTTACCATTCAAATGAGGAGGAACCTATAGCGGAGACATCATTTATGAGCTCTTGGACAACGGAGATGGATAGTTTCCTATCCACTAGTGTATATCCCTATGGACTTAATAGAACCAAAAGAAGACATTTCAGGCTACAATTTACCCCTTCTACTTTGGTAGATGGTGTTTTATTCAAGAGAAACTTAGATGGAGTCTTATTGAGGTGCATAGAATCAGATCAGGTTGATAAACTTCTTGATGAGTTTCATGCTGGACCAGCTGGTGGTCATTTCTCTACTAGAACTACAACAATGAAAATAATGAGGGTAGGTTACTTTTGGCCCACATTATTCAATGATTCCCATCTATGGGTAAGAGGATGCAAAGAGTGTGCTCTCTTTGTAGGAAAGAAAAGATTAGTGGCACTTCTACTCCAGTCTATTCAAGCTGATCAACCCTTTTCACAATGGGGATTAGATTTCATCGGCATGATAAATCCCTCTTCTAGCACTGGTCACAAGTGGGTTTTGACTATAATGGATTTCTTCACCAGGTGGGTTGAAGCTATCCCACTCAAGGAGGCCAATGAATCATCTATCATGGATTTCTTGGAAGAAATAATGACAAGGTTTGGAGCTCCTCATACTCTTATTTTGGATAATTCAAAAGCATTCACCAGTTTTAAGATCATTGATTGGGCCCTTAAGTACAATGTGTTCTTAAAGACTTCATCTAACTATTACTCCCAAGGTAACATGCTAGCTAAATCTACCAATAAGAACTTGATCAGGATCTTGAAAAAGACCATGGAGACAAACCAGAGGCAATGGCACAATAAGATCAGATTAGCTCTTTGGGCTAATAGGATCGCATACAAGAGAGCCATTGGAAACTCTCCTTTTGTTCTAGTGTATGGAAGAGAGGCTAGGTTGCCTATATCCTTAGAGCTTCCTGCACTAGACTTAGCTCATCAATTGAAGCTGGGAGGAGAAGATGAAAGGTCTGTTAGGATGGCTGAATTGACTGAATTAAAAGAAAAAATATAGTCAGCCATGATCACATTAGAAGAACAGGACATCAGATGCAGACTAAGAGGTATTATGACAAGAAGGCTAAGATCCAGACCTTCAAGGAAGGTGATCTTGTTCTAAAATGGGACACAGACTGAGCCAAAGTAGGAGGTCACACCAAATTTGATGCACTTTGGAGTGGGCCTTATGTCATCATCAGCTACAAGCAAGTAAATGCATTCATTCTTTCAAGGCTAGATGGTGAGATTCTACCAATCTCAGTGAATGGGATCCATCTCAAACCCTACCATTAAGGATGGTATGAGACCTTTGTACATATTGTTTTAGTTCATTTTAGTTTTAGGTTTCCCTTTTTCCTAAGTGTTTTTGCATAGGCTGCATTGTCATTAGGAGAATGCAGGCCCTTTCCCCTTTTTGTGTTTTGGAGGTAGGTTTTAGTTGTCTTGACCTATTTTCATTCCTCTCTTGAACTCCATGCCCAATGGATCCTAAGGCCACTGATCTAATTCTTTAGCAGGCAAACATCCCCGAGAGGTTGGCAAAATGTTGACCCATTTTCCTCTGTCTAGAGTCAAACAACTCACCTTGATGATATCCAAATATCCCTTGGGTTTTAGCCTTGTAGGCCTTAAATCCTTCAAAACCAAATTCTCTAGCTTGAAAAAATCCCTAAGAACACATCTAGAGAATCCTTGCAACAAACCCAGAAAGACACAGAACCCTTTTGTCCTTAATTTCTTTCCTTCGCAGGGATTTCTTGTCTTCATACTTAGTCATTTTTCAACATGGATATTCGAATGATGTCATCTAGATCTTAGCTAATATCCTAGATATTTATTAATATCTTGGACCTTAGCTAAGGTCTCAATATCCCCTTCATATTTAGACCTTAGTTAATATCCAAATGTTTTCTAAACATCCGGATCTTAACTAATATTTGAGTCCTTTGCGAATGTCCTGATGATGTCATCCATATCTCCTCTTAGACAAACTTCTTCATGATGATGTCATCCAGATATTAAGTTAATATCCTGGTGATAGATATCTATGTAGATGATGGTTGGTCTATGCTGTGAAGGTAAATTTGATGGGTGCATATTCGGATATTGCATAGCTCACAGACCTCCTGAGGCTGATGTCACATTCTTCCTATGGGGTTGCAAAATGAAGCCACATGTCCACATAAGATAAAGGAAGGCTATTGTGGGGCTAATGATCTAATAGTGGCAGGGGTGTCGCAAGTGAATATTTCCCACTGGGAAGATTCTATGCGTGGCCGCAAAATGATGACACGTGGACACCTAGATGTTAGTTGACTGCAGCTTTGACCATGATTATCTCCTTCATCCTGAGGAATTTCTACATGATCCAAAAGGCAAAAGTGCTTAGAATTTCCTCCTCTTTTTCGTGGTAGGATTTTTTTTTGGGGGGGGGGATATTCTCACTTTGAAAATATGATCTAAATTGCATGATATGGATATACATCTAGATATCAGGATGGTTGCTGACTAAAGAAGAATACACAGACTTGGCCGACAAGACATCTCAACGGGTGAATTGAAGTGTTGCAGAAGCTTTTCAGGTGCAGATATTTTGTATTTATGTTGCAGATGAGTGATTTAGATGCTCACATTGATGATCCAAAATATCTTCCAGCCACCTATGGATTCAGATATTTTGTACAATGAATTCTTGTAGGTTGACATTCCTTTTGGCAGAAATATTTTAAGATAGAGCCCATGGGGTATTTTATTGTAAACTAATTATGTCATTTGGAATTAGATGCTATATATGCATTAATGTAAGATGTAAAAAAGGTTGGAAAATAGTTAGTCTCATGCTTCTGTATTCCAAATAGAACTTTCCTCTGCTGTAACTGTGCCTCTTGATCAATACATATAGTTTTTTACTTCTTCATGCTTTTAACCCTGTGTAATCTTAGAATTGGCCATTATTTGTGAATGTTTAATTCTTGGCAATCCATTCTTTACCTTTGTTAAAAGTCTTCATGATCTATGTAAGTTTATCAGCTGTATTTCTTTATTTGTGCATCTCTGCTCTATGAATGTTCTTTATTTGAACCTGGTGTATCACCTCCCTTTACTTTTAGTTTTCTCTCCCTCTTCCTCTTTTCCTATTAGGTGAATAGATTAGGTTTACTCTTAGGCTTGCTGAATCTCATATTTAGCAAAGGAACTAGCCTTTCTCTGGAGATTTGGCCTCCCTATAGGGTCCCACACCTGGAGGTTGTCTTAATGTTTCACTAGATTGTTGGAGTCCTAAAATCCTTCAACACTGGGTGAAAATCTATCTGACAATAGTACGGTCTAGTAAAAATCTTTCATTAAGACATTTAAGTATTTGGTTATGAGGCATATGCACATGTGCCTAAGGAGAAGAGGTCTAAGTTGGAGAACAAGGTTGTGAAGTGTATCTTCATCGGTTATATCATGGGTGTGAAATGTTACAAGATTTGTGATCCAGTGGTTGAGAGAGTTCTATATAGCAGAAGTGTGATCTTCAGAGAGTTTAATCTTTCTTCTATTGTCTTACAACTAGAAAAAGAAGAGAAGAAAGATGATGTGGTTGAACTTCCTTCCACCCCTGAGAAAGTTGAACCAAAAGTATCTATTGGACCTGATAATGAGGAGAGATCTAGTAGCTCTAAAAGTTTAGAAGAAGATGAATAACCTCAACCTCAATCTTTGAGGAGGTCCAAGCGGATAAGGCAGCAACATGATAGGTTTGGTTATTCATTGCATGATTGCAGTTGTATTTTTTCTTTGATTTCTAACACTGATGATCCTAGAACTGTGAAAGAGGCTATGGGTATGAAAGATGCAGGTTCCTGGAAGGAGGCCATGGAAGAGGAGATAGCTTGTTTAGAAAAGAATAATACTTGGGACTTGGTGCCTTTGCCTGAAGGATGAAAACCTATTGGATGCAAATGGGTGTTCAAAAAGAAATTCGGTGTAGATGGAAGTGTTGAGAAATATAAGGCTAGATTGGTTGTGAAGGGGTATTCTCAGGTGGATGGAATTGACTATGGTGAGATTTTCTCTCCCATTGCAAGGGTGGTATCTATTCGGTTCATGTTATCTCTTACAATAGTGTATGATCTAGAAGTGGAACAGATGGATGTGAAGACACCATTCCTTTATGGTGACTTAGAGGAGGAAATCTATATGTCACAGCTAGATCACTACGTTGTGAAAGGTAAAGAAAATTTGGTTTGCAAGTTGAAAAAGTCTTTGTATGGTTCAAGAAATAGTCTCCTAGGGTGTGGTACCAGAAGTTTGATGTCTTTGTGTTGAGTATTGGATTTTAGAGATCAAAATTAGATCATTGTGTTTATTACAAGTTTGACAATGATCACGTCTCATTATTGCATTATATGTCGATGATATGTTACTCATTGGGAATGGTAAAAGTTTGATTTCTGATTTGAAGTCTCAGTTGTTAGCATAGTTTGATATGAAAAATCTAGGGGTAGCTCGGTACATTCTGGGGATGGAGATCAAAAGAGATACAGCAAACAAAAACTTTGGTTAGGCCAAAGTAAGTATGTTAACATTGTGTTGGAGAGATTCGGCATGGTGGATTGTAGACCTTTGACTATTCCTGTTACAATGGGGACAAAGTTATCTATTACAGATTGTCCAAAGTCTCCTTCTGAGATAGAGGATATGAGCAGAGTTTCTTATGCTAGTGTGGTTGGCAGTTTGATGTATGTGATGGTCTGTACAAGAACTAGGCATTGCCCAAGTAGTGGGAGTCCTTAGTCGATTTATGGCTAATCTTGGATGGGTACATTGGGGTGTAGTGAAGAGAGCGTTTAGATATTTGTGGGGTACTTCCAAGTATCCTTTTGTTATCATGGTTATTCTACAAGACCTTGGCATTCACTTTGTATTCATGGATTTAGATTAGGTAGGTGACATTGACAGTAGGAGATCCACCAATGCTTATGTGGTCACTATATTTGGTGGTGCTATTAGTTGGATGAGTAAGTGGAAACTTGTGGTCACTTTGTCCAATATCAAAGATAAGTACATGGTAGAAACTCATGCTTGTAAAGAATCCATTTGGCTTAAAAGATTGTGTTCTAATGTTGGCTTTGATGCAGGGAAGATTACTATTTGTTGTGATAGTCAGAGTGTTATATGTTTGGTGAAGAATCCTACTGTCCATGCCAGGACTAAGCATATTGATGTCTACTACCATTTTGGTCATGACATGGTAGAGGATGGGAAGGTAAACTTGGAGAAAGTTAATACTTTGACAAATGTTGTAGATTCCTTGACAAAACTTGTGAGCACAGAGAAGTATAGATGGTGTTCAGAGTCTATGGGCCTCTTGGCTGCTAGCAATTAAATCATGGTGTTGATACTCCCTTTGCTCTTGCAAGGTTTTCGACAAGTGGGAGAATGTTAAGAAGTGTCTCAATCTTGCAACTTAGAAATTTTACTATTCTTCCTAATTTTTATCTTTTTGAATACCCTTTATCTTGAAGAATGATCTAGAACTTTAAAAGTTTCCAAAAGGGCTAAAAATGGCGGGGCTTACTATTTTTAATAAGTTTACATTTAAACTCAGATTGACTTGAAATTTTCCCAGAAGGTGTGGAACATCTAAGTAAACATCTCAGGTGAGTTTCGACACAAGATCATACTTGGTTCACGAGATATTAAAGTTTCTATTTTTTGAAAAATGCCAAAAAGGTTTTGAACTCAATTTTGAGGCACTTAGAGGTCCCTAAATGCTCCAAAAATTATCATAACTAATGAAGTGGGTTACATGGTGATAGATCTCTTTATGAGCTTTCTGACACATCAAATGATTCATCAATCAAACATCTGGATCAAAAGTTATGTCCTCTAGAAGTTGGACCTCCTATATTTGAGAAATGTAAAAACATAGACACATAAAAGAACTGTAAAGGGGAGAGTTACACGTGTTGGTGTGTGTTTTGGCACATCACAAGGAATCTTTGATTGGAGATAATTTTGGCACCACTTTTGGGTGGTTTTGGCTAATGGTTTTGTAATTACCAGTAACGGTTTACTGTATTGTATCTCCTATATATCAGGAGCTGGAGATGGAGGCTATGTGTAAGAATCTTATAGATGTTGAGTTACCTCCTGAATCTTTGGTTGGATATACTCCTGTAAAAGCTTGCTCTACAAGTATATTGTAATCTTCTTGATTCCTAAATAGTATATTAGGTGGCTTTGGAGTGTGGGGTTTTTTACCTAAAGGGGTTTTCCCCACGTATATCTCATGTTGTGAGTTTTGTGTTTACATTTGGAAGTTGTTATTATCTTTCTGTTAATGTGTATCTTAATTTGTAACAGTAAAAGTAAAAAATTTTAAGGGAAAATTAGATCTAAATGAATAATCAATATAATATATCAATGATACCCAAAACTCAATGAAATAATGAACAAAGGAGATCAATCAAACAAAGAACAATACAATGCAAACCTCCTTTAATTTGCAGCTTCCATTGATCTCCTATCACAAATGATCTTGTCTATGAATATGGCCCTCAGAAGGTGCACTTCCTTGCTATGATTCCAAGATGTCAAATGGGAATGGTTATAATAATTTCACCATGAAGATGAGCTTCACAACAATGATAATGATATAGTAACAAGTTGATCGCAAGTAATGAAGGAATTGGTGCCAAAGGTGTGCTGTAATTACTGCAGAGTAAGTTTACTTAAAGCTTGGATCAATGAAATGGAGGAATAGGGTTCAATTTATAGACTTGTGAGAGAGAAGATCAACGGTATAGAAACCTTGAGAGAATGTGCACGAATAAGAAGAAGACAAGTGTCACACAAAAGTTGTTTTATTTGAGTTAACCACTTTCTTTTCTAAAGATAAGATATGACTTCATAATTAGAAGGCTTTTTTCTAATTTAAGAGATATTGACAAAAACAAAGTTGATTGAGTTAGTTAATTCAACTTGTGATTTACTTTTGCATGATTTGACAAAAATTAAATAATAAATTATTTAATTTTGTGTGCATGAAGAAGAAGACTTATTTTTAGAAGATTTTAGAAGATAATTAGAAGAATTAGAAGACAAGAAAAGCAAATTAATTAAATAAATTTATTTAATTGTTGTGCATGATTTGGAAGAATAAATAAAATATTTTATTATATTTTATTTTTGGAGATTGAGAGGATTTAAATAAATTTGATTTGATTTATTCAAATTTGGAGGAATAATTTGACTTATTTAAATAATTAAGAATTATTTAATTGTTTGGAAGAATTTAATTAAATAAAGGATTTTATTTAATTTTGATTTAGAAGAGGTAATTAAATATTTTGATATTTAATTAACTTAGAGGAATATGAATCGAATAAATAAATTTGCTTATTTATTTATTGATAGAAGAATTATAATGGAATAAATATTAAGGATATTTATTTAGACTAAATTGTGTCACTTTTAGGCGTATACATTTTACCCCTCTTTGATGCAATGCAGTTTATAGTGTTGCTTCAAAGAATAAGTTTCTGATAATGATACATGCCCCAGTTTGCCCCTGGTATAGGTTATGACGATAGGTTACCCCCTTGGGAGATTGGATGGGAAGAAGGTAGAAGGATGTGAGATGAACAATCTCATGATGAAGAAGGTAAAAAAAAGATTAGGGTTCAAGAAATTGGCTTACGGTGAACAAATGGGTTAAAGAAAGAGCCGAATGATACGTGATGCAAGATAAAATGATAACACACACAAGAAAGTAAGCAAGTATGCACAAATGCTACAAGAAAAAGCAAGGTATTGTCTCTATCAAGCGATAAACCAATGATATACTGATAATGATATACAACAGTGTTGTCATGGCGGGGAATGATCAATCCCTAGACCAACACAGCAGGCATGTTGTCATGGCAGGGAATGATAGATCCCTAGAGCAAACATGAAGGATAATGTCTAGTTTTAGGAAATGAAGCATGTCATGTAAGATGCATGTGTTGGTCTGATTTCAACAATGTTACATCTTGTATAAGACAATTGATTGATTAACTGATCGAGTTGGTTTATGACCAGACAAGGATCAAGACCATTGATTGTGATTGGATCATTTTACAAAATTGACTTGACTTGATTGGTATGGATTAAGGATGGACTTGCATTTGGATCATTGCTCGGATTGATTCGGATAAGGATGAAAGATATGATGATAGATAGAAATTTGACTGAAAGAAGAATGACTCGATAGAAGGAATCACAAGTTTTTATTCGATACTCCGCGGTTTAGATCTTTATATGCATGGGATATGGTATGGATGCTTTTGTGGATGTGAATGATTTTTCCATCTTGATAGTGCAAGTATTTTGAAGTGCTTATTTCATCATTGGGCTTTTTTGAAATGTTGTAAGAAAATACAAGCATCTAGGTATAATTGAACCGAGATGACCTAAGCATTGCTTACATGGGTTTTGATTTAGCAAGTTATTACAAGCATCGAGGTATAATTAAACCAAGATGACCTGAGTATTTCTTGCATATTAATAGACAAGGATTTGCCCCTTTCATGTTAGACCTTTGATGTCCTCGATGATCTTTTGTCGATCATGTCTTTAGACAAGGCTTCACATTACTAAAGTTTAATCCACAAACAACAAACAAAGAAAATAATCATGTTCACATCATAGCATCTCTAGCTTTTGGCATCCTTGAGTAGCATAGAAAGACATGATAACAAAGATCAAGATGCTGTAACCTAACCTGATCACGACCACAATACATTTTTGCATTTAGATGTTTTTGTTTCTTGCCATAATTTAGGTAAAATCATTTAGAGTGCTTTAGGTACTTGTTTGCTTTGCTTTGGATAGGTTGAGGTGTTGCATCAAAATTTCTGTTTTAAAGCAGGTTTTGCTTGTGCTTGCTTGCCTCGCGAGGAATTCCACAATCCTTATTGGTAAGACGGACCCTAAGGGACTGACCTAGTGCCTCATGGGTACATTGCTAAATGGCCTTGCCTATGTGACGACACAGAGGCAATGTAGTTTAGGGTGAACCCTAATGGACCTAAGACCTAGGCGATGGTGAGTGGTGTGGACTCAAATAGATAGGACTAGACATGGGATGGATGGGAAAGTGGAGCCTCGGGGGCACATTGATAATGGCCTTGCCTACGCGACGACGCAGAGGAACATAGTTTGCGCACTTAGACTGTGGATGGAATAGAGGAAAAATGACAAGATATGGGATGGATAGGGAAGCCTCAGGGGCACATTGATAATGGTCTTGCCTACGTGACAATGTAGAGGCAATGTAGTTCATGGACTTGGACCGTGGATGGAATAGAGAAAAGATGACAAGATATGGGATGGATAGCGAAGTCTCAGGGGCGCATTGATAATGGCCTTGCCTACATGACGATGCAGAGGTAACATAGTTCGTGACTTGGACCATGGATGTGTTGCAAGTATGAGGTGAACTAGTGTTGTCATTGATGTCAACATACTCATATTGCTTTGACAACAAGGATTGGATGAGCTATGTGCTGAGGATATTGAGAAAATTAGTCTCAATCTGGAACTGTGGAGAACAGTGATGAGAAGAAGGCAAAAGTACTCAATAGGTTACGATTCAGAGGATGCGGATTAAAGGGTTTGTAGATATGAGTCTTGAGATGATCCAATTAAGATTTCAGAGGTCCACATGAAGATGTGAATAAGTTGTGATCGATCAAGTAGAACTGGTTCCGGGAGATGCTCCGGAGTGACAGAGTGTTACAAAAAGGTCTGGTGAGATCCAGAAGTGCATTGTCCTATTCTGCGGATTGGACAGAATGTTTGGGAGGTCCTTGTAATGTCTCATCTCGATTGGTATGTGGTTTGGAGGTCTGGAAGCACCTCTGGCAGTATGACAGTGGCGATAGACTGTGTTCTTGAAGTTTCGGATGAGGAAGAGAAGAGATTCCAGTGAGTAGAGGAAGTGTGGATGTACTTGGTCATTCAGGCAGGCTTGAGAAGGTCCTTGGATCATGTTGAGGTTGTGTTGTTGATCTGCATTGGTGGTAGAGCCTAAAATTGAAGATATTCTTCCGGATGTAGTTCTTGTTCAGACTAGCCAACCGGATGAGTTGTTCATCTTGCAAATGTTCTTGTGGTGGCCGACCGGATGTGTTATTCATCCTGCGAATGTTCTTATGGTTGATTGCCGACTTAGATGATTGTTCCTATGCCGATGTCTTGTATAAATAAAGGTTTGTGAGTTCATTTCAAAGTGTGAGTTGTGTGAAGATGAGTGTGGTATAGCGAAAGAGCGAAAGGCAGAGCAGAAGTGTTTCGGGCTTAAATGGAACTGATCCAGACATGGTGAAGATGTCATTCTCCAGTTCAAGGTTGTGATCCTTATGTTCTTGTAGATAGTGTGTCTCTTTGTAGGCAGTGTGCCTCCTTGTGAGCAGTGTGCTTAGGCAGTGAGCCCTAATTGGCATGTGCCATTCATTTCATCTTATTCTTCTAATAGAGAATAATCCTTGGGTTAATCACCCCGTGGTTTTTCCCTTAACCGGGTTTTCCATGTCAAAAATCTTAGTGTCTAATGTGTTGATGTTTATCTGCTCCGGTGTTTATGCTTTCTGCTTTCATGAATGGTTAATTGATATGCTGTTAACTAATAAAGAAGAATCAAGTGTTTCAAGTAGAAGTAAGTTTTTTGCACAACTGATTCACCCCCCCTCTCAGTTGTGTGCCCTAGATCTAATAGGATGGAATAGAAGAAAGACAACAAAATATGGGATAGATAGGGAAGCCTTGGGGGCACATTGATAATGGCCTTGCCTACGTGATGACGTAGAGGCAACATAGTTTGTGGACTTGGACCATGTGGACACCGACAACAGATGTTATGCCAGGCTGACACTATGGATAGGATATTGGATAAAACCTTGGTTGACAAGGCAACAAAAGAGATAGAGTATCAAGCCAAGATAGGTTATTGTTAGGTTTTTTATTATGGAATAGATATGGATCGAATGGGACATGATTCGAGGAAGAAAGGATGCAAGGTGATTGGTTTCCCAAAGATGGAGGAAGCAGTTTATCACAAGTAATGCTTGTTTACCAAGTTTCCATCACTTACTTTTATTTGCACGAAAGCTAGAAAGTACACATGATGCCTGCTTGCCAAGTTTTCATCATGATACCTATCCAAGGTGCTTGTTTGCTAGGTTTTCACCAAAGGATTATTTTTTTGTTGTTTTTCTATTTTTTGATTTTTTTGTATTTTTCTGATTTTTTTATTTTTTTGTATTTTATGCCCCCCTCACATTGGGGTTCTCTTAGGTATAGAACCGGCGAAGGTGCATACTGTTGATAGGGTTATCAAACAACTCACCTTCTGATGTTGCCAACTAATATGCCCCCAATCCATAAGCAACTACAATCACATAAGGCCCAAGCCAATTGGGTTTGAACTTGCCTTCTTTTCCTGATCTTGTTGATTGTAGGGATTTTCTTTTAGTACTAGATCTCCAACCTTGAAGACTCTTGGACGAACTCTATGGTTGTAGTTTCGTGACATCATTTGTTGATATGCTTTGAGATGGTCAAAGGATTTCTGTCTCTTTTCCTCTAGTAGTTCTAGCTCTTGTAATATGGAAACTCTATACTCTTCATCAGTTATGAGACCTTTCAACGACACTCTTAGAGATGGTAACTCAACCTCTATGGGCAGGATGGCTTCTGATCCATAGACAAGGGTGTAGGGGGTAGCACCTGTGGGAGTACATATACTGGTTCTATAGGCCCACAGAGCGGGATTGAGTTGGATGTGTGTATCATGGCCAGCATCGTTAACTGTCTTCTTGAGGAGTTTCAAGATGGTCTTGTTGGATGCTTCTACTTGGCCGTTACCTTGGGGGTAATAAGGTATGGAGAAATGGTGTTGGATTTTGAATTGGTTACAGAGTTCTTGGACATCTTGGTTTTTGAAGGGTCTTCTGTTATCCGTGATAATGGATGAGGGAATTCTATATCTGTAGATGAGGTAATTAAGGATGAATGAGGAGATTTGTTTACCTATGACGGTGGTGAGGGGAACGGATTCAATCCACTTGGTAAAGTATTCAGTGGCAATTATTATGAACTTGTGGTTGTTGGATGATGGGGGATGGATTTTTCCCACAAGGTCGAGTCCCCATCGATAAAAGGGCCAAGGTGTCGTTAAAGGTCTCATCTCTTGAGCTAGGGCATGTATCAGGTTTCAGTGTATCTGGCACTACTTGCACTTCTTCACAAACTGATATGAATCTATTTTCATGTTCAGCCAATAGTATCCCAAATGTATGAGTTTCTTAGCTAAGGAAGGACTGTTAGAGTGTGTTCTACAAATCTCTTCATGTACATCTTGTAAGGCATTTTAAGATTCTTCTTGTTCTAAACAATGGAGTAAAGTACCATCTAGACCATGTCAGTATAGGGTGTCAGCAATGATGGTATAATGAGAGGTTTGGCAGATAAAGGTTCGTCATTGGTTTGAAGACAAGTCAGGTAGGAGGGTGTTATCCTTGAGGTAAGTGTAAATCTTACCATACCAAGGTGAATCAAATCTGACTAATAGGCATATGGAGTGGGTTTCAAGAATATCATAAGCTGGTTACTGAATTGACTCCACTAAGAACTCGTACCGTGACTTATTCTCTGGGATTTCAAGGAGTAAGGCAATGGTTTCCATGGCATCTACTGCTTTGTTTTCAATGTGAGGTATCTACTCAAAGGAGATGATCACAAAGTATTCTTTAAAGTCATCGACCGTGCACTTGTATGGGACAAGCTTCTCATCTTTGGTTTGGTAGTCATCATTGACTTGATTGATCACTAGTTGAGAATCACCATAGACATGTAGCTTTTTGATTTTCCATTATGTTTGCCATTTTGAGACCAATGACCAAGGCCTCATACTCTGCTATGTTGTTTGTGCATGGGAATAACAAAAAATAAGACTTTGGTATGGTGTCTCTGTGGGGAGTGACAAACAAGATTCCTGCCCTCAATCCATGGTTTGTGTAGGACCCATCAAAGTAGAGCTTCCAAGAATGTGTTGTGATATTGAATAATGATTCATCTCATAACTCAAATTGCATTGGTGTGGTGTCCTATAGTGGTGCATCTGCTAACTGATTAGCAATGATTTTCCCCTTGATAGCTTTTCTATCTACATACTTAATGTCATATTCACTTAGGAGCATTACCCATTTGGCTAGGTGACCTGTTAGAGCTCCTTTGCTTAGTAGGTATTTCAGTGGATCTATCTTTGCAATAAGTTTGACTGGATGTGCTAGCATATAATGTCAGAGTTTTTGGGAAGCAAAAACTACCACAAGACATGATCTTTCTATTTGAGAGTATTGCAATTCATAGCCCACCAATGTGAGATTGATGTAGTAGACGGATCTTTCTTTACCTTCATAATTTTGTTGTGCTAGAAGGGTCCCAAGAGCTATTGGTGTAGCAGATATGTAAAGTAACAGTGGTTCCCTTGGATAGGAGGCATAAGAATAGGTGGATTCATAAGATATTCCTTCATTTTGCCAAATGTCTCTTCGTATTTCTCATCCCACCTTAATGGAATGTTCTTGTGCAGGAGATGACTGAAAGGTTAACACTTATCTGCCAGTTGTGATATGAATTGACAAATTGCTTGTAGCTTGCCCTATAGAGACTACAGTTGAGTAAGATTCTTGGGTGGTGGCATGTCCATAATAGCCTTGACTTGGGTAGGGTCTGCCTCTATTCCATTTGTTGATATAATGAAGCCTAAGAGCTTGCCCGAGGTGGCTCCAAACACACATTTCTTTGGGTTCAACCTGACTTTGAATTGTTCTAGTCTCTGAAAGACCTTCTCTAACACATCCAAGTGTGATTCTCTTGTGAGCGACTTTGCAAGGATATTATCTACATAGTCTTCCACTGTGACATGCATCATATCATCGAATATAGTGGTCATAGCATGTTGATATGTGGCTCCCGCGTTCTTTAGCCCAAATGGCATGACATTCTAGCAGAAGGTGCCCATGGACAAGTAAAAGCTGTCTTATGTTGGTCTTCTAGTGCTATCTTGATTTGATTATATCTGGAGAAGCTATCCATGAGAGATAACATGGTAAGCCCTGCTATTAAGTTGACTATGATATCTATATTTGGCAATAGAAAATCATCCTTGCGGCAAGCTTTGTTTAGATCTCTAAAATCATTGCATAGTCTGACTCAGCCATAAGGTTTGGATACTAGTACTATGTTGGAGACCCACTTCAGATAGTCTATTTCTCTAATGAACTCTACATCCAGTAGTTTCTTGAGTTCTTCTTTTATTAGCAGTGCAATGTGTGGATGCATCTTTCTAAGCTTCTGTTTCACTATTTTCACTCCTGGATCTAATGGAAGATGATGTAGAATCAAATCTAGATCTAACCCTAGCATATCTGCTTATGACCAAACATAATTGACTTGCTTTTTTTGAAAAATGGTACAAACTTAGTCTTTTCTGGTGGGGTTAGAGACTTATCAAAGTGAATGATCTTAGGTTGTTCCTCTATTCCAATGTTAATAGGTTCTGTAGGTTCTACAACAATTTGAGATTTCTCCCAGTGCATTTCATCAGGGAGAGTGTCAAGACTTCCATCGTTAGATGCCACAGTTGGGTTTTCACTATCAGATACATCCTTTCTTTTTACTATTTTGGGACCTGACACTGCCACAGAGAGGTTTTCACCATTAGATCTAGTTTTTATTTGGATATTTTTGTGACTAGAAATCTTGGCATCCTCTCTGAAATAAGCCATGGTATTTAGTTCAATGGCAAAGCCAGCTTTATGATCTCCTATAGGTAGGTGATCCCTAAGTTCCATGTAGTCAATATAGGCATCATTTTGGAACATATCTAGTTGTGAGGTTCCTTGTATATCCAAGTCAATAAGTTCAGGATGTACAAGGGGGAGGGAGTCAAAGGATAGATCTCATTCATTGATAGTTTGAATGGATATGCTAGGGGTATTGATAGGGAGAGTGTTTAGGATGGTACTTTCCTCCAAATTGTTTATTGTGATAGAACTTGAACCTTCCTTAAAAGTCATATTCTCGGGGATAGGCAAATCACACTCTAATGGTCTATGCAGTAGTGTTTGTCCCTCATGGTAGGGGATATAAGTTTGAATGGTGTCAACCTTTTTGTCATCATAGGAATGCTCTATCAGCTCATCCCACTCATATTCATTGGAATCTATGTCATTGTCCTCTTGAAGGGTATGGATCATTTTGACAAGACAACCTTTTGCTTTTTCTTTTCCCTTATCCTTGTATCCTAGACCTTTTGTAGTTCTATCCAATGATGACGAAGAAGGTTGAATGGGTTCTATAATTCCTTCTTTTCTTAGGCCAATGGGACCTTGTCCTTTGTAACCCATTCTATGTAGGATAGACTCACCTCGTCCATAGATTTTTATTCGGATCTTAGGTGACTCTTGTTGTGTGTTCTCTTCTTCTTCTGTGTACAGCCATTGTAAGACATCTCTTTCCTCTATTTCATCTGATAGGGTCCCCCATTTTACAAAGGGAGCTGTAGGAGGTGGAGGAGCAGATGGCTTTGTAAAATGCATGGGTTGCCCAAAGGATCTAGGAGAGAGAAGCATTGTGGCTAAGTTGAGGTTGTGCTTGATGGCATATTCCCCTACTCTCGTTTCTTTGATGGTAATTTTCTACTCTTTGGGCTTGGATGAGGAAGCTTTGAAGGTAGAATCATGCTGTGAGGTAGGGGATGTAGATGCTCTATTGTTGGGTATGATGTAATCAAGCTTTGAGTGGACATAGTTGTAATGCTGAAAGGGGTTGGGATCACCTTGGATGGTAGCTTGCTTGCTGTTATGAGGGAATTTTATGCATTGGTGGTAGGTAGAAGGCACATCTTTCATGGCATGAATCCAAGGTCTACCTAGGAGAATATTGTAGGCTAGCTCCCTATCTAGGACTTGGCACACAACGTATTTTATTATCGGTTGCACTTGTATTGGTAACACCACTATTCCTTTAGTAGTTCTTTCCTCTTCATCATAGGCTTTAATAGTAATCTTCTTCCTTGGATCAACTGCATTTTCAGAGAACCCCAATGTAAGGACTAGCTTGAGCATGCAAATATTTAAACTGGCACCCCCATCAATGAGAACCCTCTTGATGCGGTGCTTGTGGATGAAGGAAACAATATGCAAGGGGGTGTTATGAGGCTGAGACACTGATAGGTCATCTTGTTTGGTAAATGATATGGTACTAGAGGAAGTGAGATTTCCTACCATGGCTTGAAACTTCTCTTGGGCCAAGTTCGTGGGCATAGTCATTTCCACTAAGGATTTATCAAGAATCTCCTTATGGGAAGGAGAGAGATGCAACAACTCTAAGATAGATATGTGGGCAAGAGTTTTCCTTAGTTGGTCTATGACACTATACTCATGGGAGCTCGACTGAGAAGGTGATGACTATGGAGGGAGGGTATTTAATGTGACCTTACCACTGCGGGTGATGATACTACAATCAGTTTTGTTGGGTCTTGATTGTTGGTTGGACATGACCACGTTGATTTGTGGAATATGTTCTGATATGCAATTGATAGTATAATCAAATAGCACACTTGCATAATTGGCATTACTATTCCCATTATTCTGATTTTGCATGTTGCGGTTGTTGTTGTTGTTGCTGCTGCTGTCGTTGTCATCGTCGTCATCGTCGTTGTTGTTGTTGTATGGCCTATTGTGATTGAGAAGTGGATCTTTGTATGCTACATGTGTCTCATTAGAGGTATGTTGTTGAGTACCTCCTTGATTTTGATCAAGTATGTCTTGGATTACATGTTTGAGATGGATACAATTGTTGGTCGTATGTCCTCTTCCTCTATGATACTCACAAAAGTCGGTGTCTTTCCAATAGTGAGGTTTTATTTGAGGTTCATAATTGCTTGTTGGTGGTAGAGTGATCTCATTGTTGGCCAATAGCTTCCTTAATGCAGATTCTTGGGACTCACCCAGCGGTGTGAACTTGCACCTTGGATTTGAGTTGTACCATGGTCTTGGCTCGCAAGAGAATGTTTTGTTGGGCATAACACTACTTGCCTCTCCTTTGAGAGTGAAGATTGGTTGTTGTTTGGGAGCCACCATCTTGGCATCAACTACTCCATCATTGATGACTTTTTTATTCTTAGTCCAAAACTTTGATTTGTCAGTCATGTAGCTGGAGCTAGGTGTGTCCTTGTACAACTTGATTTGTCCTTTGGCGATCATAGCTTTTTCGATGAATGATCCCTTTTCAATGACTTTAAAAAATGAGGTACGGTATTGAATTTGGATTTGATCGCTTAGATCAGAGTTGAGGTTGTGCACAAACATCTCCATTAATTGCTTCTCGGGTACATCATATGAGCATGTGCTCACTAGTTATCTCCACCTTTGTAGGAAGGAGGCAAATGATTTACCACTCTTTTGCTTGGTATTGCATAGATCAAGCATGGAGACTTCGTCTTCAATATTGTACGAGAAGTGTGTGATGAATTTGTTGACTAACTCATCAAAAGTTTTGATACCTGGTGGGAGTCGAGAGAACCACTCCATGGCTTGTCTACCTAGAGATCTAGGGAATAGTCTCATTAAGAAAGTCTCATTGTGAGCTACTTCCATGCATGTGGCATTGAATTCCCTAGTGTGATCTCTTGGGTCCCCTTTCCCTTTGTACTTGTCAAACTTAGGAACTTCAAACTGAAAGGGGAATGGTACCATGTTCAAACTTTTATCAAAGGGGTACGGTGCAATATCTTCCAAGGAGTATGTTTTAGTGTTTGTACCCATCTTGAGATCCATCATTTGTTGTGTTAGACCCTCGATTTGTTTCCTCATTTCTTCCATAGGTGTGTTTGGGTCTATGACTTTCTTTCCTTTGTCCTCACTAGTGTGGTTTTCATGAGTTTCCTCCATGGTTTCTTTTAGTTTACTAAGATCAAAATTGGTGGGGAGCTTAAATCTGAGATTTGCAAGATGAATAAAGTACTTGTGAGGGTCCTCATGGAGCATTTTTTCTAGCAAGCATTGGAATTTCCAATCTTGGAGGTGTCCTTGATACTCTTCATGAGAGATTTCCTCATCACTATCATGAGGGGTGACAATACGGTTGGATCACCCAACCATTTCAAGTTGTCTTTTGCATTGAGATCTGGTAAGAACTATGCAAGGCGATGTGGAACGTGGTGGGATGAAACTAGAGATTTTGGCAAGATGTCAGTGGAGACTGTTGAGAATAGGATACTTGTGATGAGATTTGGATAAGGGACTCTTTCAATCAATGATTCCAAGTAAGACATCCGATACAATATGATAGCCACAAGTAAGCGTACTCAATACCTATCTTACTGTGTAGGGACTAGTCATGCACCAAGACCACTAGCGAAGTTCTACAACTTACTAAGGTTACTTGAATCCAAAATGATCCAAAAAAAATGGCCTATGCTAATCTGATATGGGATACTTTGACTTTACTTAGGAAGACCTAGTAGAAGGTGGATGAGATGACCGACGAAAGAGAGGGTATGCTATGGAATGGATGGAAAAAATGACTGCAAGGTAAAATCTAATCTTAGAATCCTGAACAAGACTGAAATGGGTACCCAGAAATGGCAAAAATTTTCTCTCACAGTATGTGGAAGTACTCACTGTCACGCATGCATAGGAACAGATGCACAACAGAAAGGGATAAATGCACAAAAAGTTGACACAGATGCGCAATATTGGTAATCTGCACATGCATAGTAATAGATGGTAAAAGTGTAGTGATTCATTACATATGCACAACAGAAAAGGATAAATGCACAGCTTTGGTTTTTTCGGTGTTTTTGCAAGTTTTTGGCAATTTTTCTGATGTTTTTGGTTTCTTTGGCTACAATATGGTCTTTTTGATATGATTTTCTTTAATTATGGCAAGAAGACACAGCAAACACAAAGAATGTTTTCATAGTTTTTATTTTTTTGTGATTTTTTGACTCTTTTTGACTAAAAGAAAGCAAGTACCAATCCTAGAGGCATCTTTGGGAGGTGACAATTACCCTTCCCTACACTGGCGTATGTTGGGAATTAAGGTGTCTCAACCTTGGTAATTCTCTACATTTGTAATGTTTGTATTTATTATTCATTGCCTATGTTGTAAATAATTGAAAATTTCACTTTGTCATATTGTGGGATGTGGCACGGTGATGTGTCAATCCTACATGGATTATGACAACTTGGTATTTTGTCCTCACATAAGGAGATAGGCATCCCACTTAGTGGTAGGAATATTCTACCATGTGTCGGCATCTTCTATATTGTGTAAGAAATGTTTGACCGAAATGGTTATGACAGATTCCTATGACGGATCTATGACATGTAAGAGTCGAGAATAGAAGTTTGTAAGACAAATAATGACATGTGTCATGAAGAATCTTTGAATGAGGCATATTTGGGTACCCCAAGGTGGAATATGATGTGTTGTAAGAGAATATGCTATTTATAGCATGTGTATGATAGATTCTCTTATAGCTGTAAGTTGTAACCGCTATGACAGATTCTATGACGGTCGTAAGTGTCGTAAGAGCATCTATCATAGCCCATTTTGGAAAGTGGCAACCTCTTTGGGATGGGAGCTATGGACAAGTGTTAGACACATTCTACAATGTTGACCAAGTGTCCCTAGGCATGGTTTTTGGTCCAAGATGCCATATTAGACGCCCATTCCAAGAAAGGTCCAAAATTGCCTTGTATGTTCTATTTAAACAGGTTCTTGGAGATGGAGTTTGTATCACAGGTTTATAGGTACTATTATGCTGCCAGAATAACTCTAGACATGAGTGTCGAAGGCCATTGAAGCTTACATTGCAAGTGTATTGTAAACATTCTTTCAGATTTGTTAATACATTATGTAGGTTTCTGAGTGTGGGGTTTTTCACCTGATAAGGGTTTTCCCCACCGTAAATCTTTGTCTCTCTTCTTCTGTCTTCTTTCTGGCTCTTATGTTTTGCTGCTATATCTCATGTTAATGGTTTAACATCGCTATAGTTGTTAGGATAAATTTGAATTTGCATAGCCCTCTCCTCAATAGATTAGTGTAGGAAGCATTTTTCGCACACCTAGCTTCCTTTCAGTTGGTATCACAACTTGATCACCTTTGGTCCTAGTTGTTGGGTAGGGGTTTTTTGAGCTAATCTTAGGTTGAGTGGGAGTTTGTGTAGAGCATTCTGTATCTTATTGTAGAAAGGAGATGGCAAGCACATTAGGAAGGTTTGAAGTAGAGAAGTTCAATGGCAGTAATTTCGAGCTATGGAAGCTCAAGATGGAAGACATGTTAGTTGACCGAGACCTTTGGGAAAGTGTGAATGGAACTTACCCAGCTGCAATGTCACAAGATGACTAGGATCTCAAGGATCGGAAGGCTAAGGGTCTCATAAGACTTAGTCTTGCCAATTCTATGTTGTTAAATGTCCATGAGGAGGCTACTGTAACACTCCTTTGGAAGAAGTTGGGGGATGTGTATCAA
Source organism: Cunninghamia lanceolata (assembly GCA_027924645.1). Classification (NCBI taxonomy): domain Eukaryota; kingdom Viridiplantae; phylum Streptophyta; class Pinopsida; order Cupressales; family Cupressaceae; genus Cunninghamia; species Cunninghamia lanceolata. The sequence goes on from BSBN01000254.1 coordinate 18,897,152, forward strand.
GCCAAATCCCTTGTCAATAAACTTTTCCTGAGAAAGAAGTTGTATTCTCTTCGAATGGAAGATGGAGGATCCGTGGCTGAACATATGAATGCCTTTAACATGTTGGTTACACAGCTGATATCTATTGGTGTAAAGATGGAGGAGGAGGATTGGTGTATCACCTTGCTTTGTTCTCTATCGGACTCATGGGATCACCTTGTCATGGCAATTGGAAGCACCACATCCACATTCAAAATGGAAGAGGTGGTTTCTTCATTGTTATTTGAAGAGATGCAAAGAAAGTCTTCTGAGGCAGCCAAAGAAGCCCTTGCAGTTCGTGGAAGACCCAAGGAGAAAGGGAAGAAGAAGGACAAGAAAGCTAAGAAGGGTAGATCCAAATCCCATGGGAGATCCAAATCTCTTGGAAAGTCCAAGGCTCTTTGTTGGAACTGTGGCAAGACCGGACATTTCTGAAAGGAATGCAAGGAGGAGAAGAAGAAAAAGAAGAAAGCTCCTGATTCAGATTCTAACAAATCGCAAGATGACGGTGATGCCTTCATTGCAGCCCTGGCAACCCATGCATTTGATGATGTGTGGCTAATCAACTTTGGTACATCATTCCACATGACCTCGCATTGAGACTGCTTCACTAAGTATGAAGAGTTCGATGGTGGAAAGGTGTATCTGGGTGATGACTCTCATCTGAAGATCATTGGTCATGGAAGAGTCTCTATCTGATTCCCTAATGGTTGAGTGAAGGGGATCTCTGGGGTTATGCACATCCCAGGCTTAGCACGGAACCTACTTTCTGTAAGTAGTTTGAATGATGTAGGTGTGCAGGTTGTCTTTTTTGAAAGAAGGATGCAAGATGACTAGAGGATCTATGGTGCTTGCTAAGGGTACTCAGAGAGGTACTCTGTTTCAGTTGGAAGCATGCATTGCACAATGCAATAGTTCTTCTAACTCAAGGAAGAGGGTAGCAGTCACTTCATCCCCACCATCTGAATGAGCAGTGAAGAAATCTGTTGTTTCTAATTCTGATGGTTGTAATCGTGCATTGGAAGTTAAACTTCCTGCAGAAAAGACAATGTTATGGCATAAGAGATTTGGCCACATTGGTGAGAAGGGTCTGTGTACCCAAGAAAATAAGAACCTCATTGAGGGGTTATATGATTGTAATCTTGAGTTCAAATTTTGTGAACATTGTATTTATGGAAAACAAAACCGTGTTCATTTTTACTCGAGTTCTCATAAGTCTTCTAGTGTGTTGGACCTCATTCATTCTTATGTGTTTGGTCCTGTTAATGTTCCTTCGTTATCAAAATCTATATACTTTGTATCTTTTATAGATGATTACAGTAGAAGGACATGGATTTATTTTCTCAGAAGCAAATCTGAAGTCTATAGCAAGTTTAAGGAGTTTAAAGCCTTTGCTGAAAATTAGACTAGTAAAAAGATTAAATGTTTGAGAACTAACAATGGTGGTGAGTTTTGTTCTACAGAATTTGATAAGTATTGCAAAGAACTTGGGATTGAAAGACATAAGACAACTCCATACACACTGCAGAAAAATGGAGTTGCAGAAAGGATGAACAGGACACTGGTGGAGAAGGCTAGGAGTATGCTTAGTGGAGCTGGTCTAGAATAAAAGTTTTGGGCTAAAGTTGTTGCCACTACTTGCTATCTGGTAAACAGATCTCCTACATCAGTTCTTGTTGGAAAGACACCCATGGAGGTGTGGTCTGGTAGAAAGCCTTCAGTAAGGCATCTTCATGTTTTTGGTTGTGAGGCATATGCACATGTGCCTAAGGAGAAGCAGTCAAAGTTAGAGAACAAAGCTGTTAAGTGTATCTTCATTGGCTATAGTGTTGGTGTGAAAGGATACAAGTTTTGGGAACCTGTGGCTAAAAAAGTGTTGTATAGCAGAAGTGTCATCTTCAGAGAACGTACACCTTCTTCCAGTATTTTGCAGCCAGAAGAAAAAGAAAAGAAAGAGGATGTTGTTCAGTTTCCTCTCACCCTTGAGAAGACTGAACAGAAAGATAATGTTGGACCTGATGATGAAGAGAGCTCTAGCAGCTTTGAAAGCTCAGAGGAAGAAGTTGAACCTCAACCTCAACTCTTGAGGAGGTCTACATGGATAAGAAAGCAACCTGAAAGGTTTGGTTTTACATTGCTTAATTCTAGTTGTGCTTATGCTTTGATCACTAACAGTGATGAACCTAGAACTGTATCAGAGGCTTTGGATATGAAGGATGCAGGTTCCTAGAAGGAGGCCATGGAGGAAGAAATGGCTTCTTTGGAAAAGAATCAAACTTGGGACTTGGTGCCTTTGCCTCCTGGATGGAAACCCGTTAGATGCAAATGGGTGTTCAAGAAGAAGATTGGTGCAGATGGTAGTATTGAGAAGTATAAGGCCAGATTGGTTACAAAGGGGTATTCACAAGTGGATGGTATAGATTATGGTGAGATCTTCTCTCCTGTTGCAAAGCTGACATCCATTCGATTCCTATTGTCTCTTGTAGCAGCTTATGACTTGGAGGTAGAACAGATGGATGTGAAGACAACTTTCCTTCATGGCGACTTGGAGGAGGAAATCTACATGTCACAGCCAGAGCATTACATGGTAAAAGGTAAAGAAAATTTGGTTTGCAAACTTAAGAAGTCTTTGTATGGTTTGAAGAAATCACCTAGGAGATGGTACTTGAAGTTTGATGCCTTTGTGTTGTCAATTGGATTTGTGAGATTGAAATCGGATCACTGTGTTTATTATAAGTTTGATGGTGATTGTATTCTCATTGTTGCACTGTATGTTGATGATATGTTGCTCATTGGGAAGGGTAAGAATATGATTTCTAATTTTAAATCTCAGTTGTCAACTCAGTTTGAAATGAAAGATTTAGGGGCAGCTAGGTACATTCTAGGAATGTAAATCAGAAGAGACAGAACTAACAGAAAACTTTGGTTAAGTCAAAGTAAGTATGTTAAGACCATGTTGGACAGATTTAGCATGGGAGATTGTAGACCATTGTGTGTTCCCATTTCCTTGGGGACAAAGTTGTCTGTTGAGGATTGTCCAAAATCTCCTAGTGAGGTGGAGGACATGAGCAGAGTACCTTATGCTAGTGTTGTTGGCAATTTGATGTATGCTATGGTCTGCACAAGACCAGACATTGCCCAAGCAGTGGGAGTCCTTAGTTGATTTATGGCTAATCCTAGACGGATTCATTGGGAGACACTTAAGCAAGTGTTCAGATATCTGAGGGGTACTTCCGAGTATTCCATTTGTTATCATGGTAATGTTTCAGGACCTCCACATTCTATGTATATTCATGGATTTGTGGATTCAGATTGGGTAGGTGATATTGACAGCAGGAGATCCACCAGTGCTTATGTTTTTACACTGTTTGGTGGTGCTATTAGTTGGATGACTAAGCAAACAACCTGTTGTTGCTTTGTCCACAACAGAAGCTGAGTATATGGTAGCAACTCATGCTTGTAAGGAAGCCATTTGTCTTAAGAGATTGTGTTCTGATATTGGTGTTGATGCAGGTCAGATCACGATCAGTTGTGACAGTCATAGTGCAATTTGCCTTGCAAAGAATCCAACTTTCCATGCTAGAACCAAGCACATCGATGTTCAGTTTCACTTTGTGAGGGACATGGTTGAGGATGGAAAGGTAAATTTGGAGAAGGTAGATACTTTGAAGAATGTTGCAGATGCATTGACGAAACCAGTGGGCACAGAGAAGTTCAGATGGTGTTCAGAGTCTATGGGCCTCTCGGCCTATAGAGGTTAAATCCTATTTTTCTATTGGCTCTTACAAGGTGTTCGACAAGTGGGAGAATGTTGGGAATTAAGGTGTATCAACCTTGGTAATTCTTTGCATTTGTAATGTTTGTATTTATTATTCATTGCCTATGTTGTAAATAATTGGAAATTCCACTTTGTCATATTTTGGGATGTGGCACGGTGATGTGTCACTCCTACATGGATTATGACAACTTGGTATTTTGTCCTCACATGAGGAGATAGGTGTCCCACTTAGTGGTAGGAATAGTCTACCATGTGTTGGCATCTTCTATGTTGTGTAAGGAATGTTTGACCAAAATGGTTATGACGGATTCCTATGACGGATCTATGACATGTAAGAGTCGAGAATAGAAGTTTGTAAGATAGGTAATGACGTGTCATGAAGCATCTTTGAATGAGGCATATTTAGGTACCCCAAGGTGGAGTATGATGTGTTGTAAAAGAATATCCTATTTATAGCATGTGTATGACAGATTCTCTTACAGCTATAAGTTGTAACTGCTATGACAGATTCTATGACGGTCGTAAGTGTCATAAGAGCATCTATCATAGCCCATTTTGGAAAGTGGCAACCTCTTTGGGATGGGAGCTGTGGATAAGTGTCAGACACATTCTACAATGTTGACCAAGTGTCCCTAGGGGTGGGTTTTGGTCCAAGATGCCATATTGGACGCCCATTCTAAGAAAAGTCCAAAATTGCCTTGTATGTTCTATTTAAACAGGTGCTTGGAGATGGAGTTTGTATCACAGGTTTATAGGTATTGTTATGCTGCCAGATTGACTCCAGACATGAGTGTCGAAGGCCATTGAAGCTTGCATTGCAAGTGTATTGTAAACATTCTTTCAGATTTGTTAATACATTGTGTAGGTTTCTGAGTGTGGGGTTTTTCACCCGATAAGGGTTTTCCCCATCGTAAATCTCTGTCTCTCTTCTTCTGTCTTCTTTCTGGCTCTTGTGTTTTTCTGCTATATCTCATGTTAATGGTTTCACATCGCTGTAGTTATAGGATAAATTTGAATTTGCGTAGCCTTTTCCTCAATAGATTAGTGTAGGAAGCATTTTCTGTACACCTAGCTTCCTTTCAGCTTATAGGGGTTTTTGGTTTACTAAAACAAAGGTGTTTAATATGGGCAACCGTTCGAGTGGTTATACATGCAACAACACTATTCTCCGTTATGGAGTCTCCTAGCCTGCAAGGGTTGTGCCTTTGAGGGTTTTGGGGGAGGTTGGCTGTCGATATAACACAACTTCACTTGTTATTTGAAACTTTTTCTCCAAACACAATTTATTTATAGTGGCTTGGTAGAGCTTGGCTTTAGCTTGTTACCACTTAGGGTCATTCCTACTTGGATGGACGGTATCCAAGAGCAGGCCCCTCTAAAGGAAAAACACATGCAAAAATGATACGTCTGGCATTTTGGTCACCCAAGATAGGGGAGAGCATAGGCCTGGTATCATTCCCAAAACACATAAGACAGTGGTTCTTTTCCCCTAGTTAAAATGAAAAAAACTAGACGAGCTATCTACTTGGGCAAGCACAAAAATTTGTTAACTTTGAGGTGATAACAAGATAGCAATGGTTCAATTTTACCCAGATAGCAATGATTTACTAACTTTGAAGTGATAACAAGATAGCAATGGTTCAATTTTACCGAGATAACAATGTGTCTAACTTTTGAAAGATAGAAATATAGAAATGATTCAATAATATGCAAGATAGTAATGATTCAATTATCACCCTCCTAGTTAAGACTACGTGAGATTTACATGAGCAGCCATTCACTTTCCTTTTAGAAATCAAAGTGTGAGTTAACAAGTGCAGCTATATGATTCTAAACCAGTACCTAGCTTGCAAACAGATCAAGAGTGTTCCTACAAAAAGGTGTTAGCATTAGCGAAAACTTCAAGAAAACCCTAAAAATCATTGCCTAGATCAGATGCATAACTTCAAAGATTAAATGTGCAAAAATAGAGCTCAGAAGCACAACAATACATATGCACTGAGACAGAGGTCAAAAGCCCAGGAAAATAATATATATGCGCAGAACTGATAGATGCACCATATCAGAGAGTATATACGCCAGAATAGAGACTGTATGTGCCAAAAGAATGTATGCACCAAAATAGACATCAGATGCATGTTAGGATGTGTTAGATGTGTAGATTCCTCCTGTGTATGGCTTCCTTTCACACAAAAACTTAGTTTTTGGGTTAAATTGGGGCTAGGCCCCACGGTGGGCACCAAAAAATGTTAAGGGAAAATTGGATCTAAATGAATAATCAATATAATATATCAATGTTACCCAAAACTCAATGAAATAATGAACAAAGGAGATCAATCAAACAAAGAACAATACAATGCAAACCTCCTTTAATTTGTAGCTTCCATTGATCATCTATCACAAATGATATTGTCTATGAATATGGCCCTCAAAAGGTGCACTTCCTTGCTATGATTCCAAGATGTCAAATGGGATTGGCTATGATAGTTTTGCCATGAAGATGAGCTTCACAACAATGATAACGGTATAGTAACAAGTTGATCGCAAGCAATGAAGGAATTGATGCCAAAGGTGCACTGTAATTCCTGCAAAGTAAGTACTTAAAGCTTAGATCAATGAAATGGAGGAATAGGGTTCAATTTATAGACTTGTGAGAGAGAAGATCAACGGTATAGAAAGAATGAGAAGATCAATGTTATAGAAACCTTGAGAGAATGTGCGTGAATAAGAAGAAGACAAGTGTCACACAAAAGCCATTTTATTTGAGTTAACCACTTTCTTTTCTAAAGATAAGATATGACTTCATAAATTAGAAGGCTTTTTTTCTAATTTAAGAGATATTAATAAAAACAAAGTTGATTGAGTCAATTAACTCAACTTGTGATTTGCTTTTGCTTGATTTGAGAGAAATTAAATAATAAATTATTTAATTTTGTGTGCATGAAGAAGAAGACTTATTTTTAGAAGATTTTGGAAGATAATTAGAAGAATTATAAGATAAGAAAAGCAAATTAAATAAATAAATTTATTTAATTGTTGTGCATGATTTGGAAGAATAAATAAAATATTTTATTATATTTTATTTTTGGAGATTGAGAGGATTTAAATAAATTTGATTTGATTTATTCAAATTTTGAAGAATGATTTGACTTAATTAAATAATTATGAATTATTTAATTGTTTGGAAGAATTTAATTAAATAAAAGATTTTATTTAATTTTGACTTTAGAAGAGGTAATTAAATATTTTGATATTTAATTAACTTAGAAGAATATGAATCGAATAAATAAATTTGCTTATTTATTTATTGATAGAAGAATTATAATGGAATAAATATTAAGAATATTTATTTAGACTAAATCGTGTCCCTTTTAGGCGTATACAGCATAAATCTTTCCTTGGTAGATCAGTGTAGGAAGCATTTTTGCATACCTTGCTTCCTTTCACTGACATCCATCCATATATCCAAATGGATCATTTGTAGGTGCCACGAAGTTCGAGGACTACTCTGTCAAAGTCTGACATTTTTTGCTCTTAGGTCTCTTAAGAGACTTTGTCGGTACATTGTAACCCGATTCGATTGGGGCATGTGGGGAATGAAATAGTGCCTCCACTAACATAAACCCACCTAGCCTAACCTGTCAGTACCGTCGATTAGGTCCCATGGGGTGAAGAATATAAAATATGGTTCTTGGTACCTTTACACTAAATGTCACTAAGGCATTTTTCAAGAATGCATCCGTTGTTGGCACAGTCAAATGATGTTGAGTTGGTCAAAATTGAGACAGGTTATTGTGGAGGGGTCTAACATCCAGCCATAGGTCCAAATGAATCATTCATAGGTGACACAAAGTCTGAGGACTACTCCGTCAAAGTCTAGCAATTTCTTGCTCTTAGGTCTCTTAAGAGACATTGTCGGTACACTGTAGGCTAATTCGATTAAGACATATGGGGAATGAAAAAGGGACTCCACTAGCATAAACCCACCCACCCTAACCTTTTGGCACCATCGCTTATGTCCCACAGGGTGAAGAATGCAAAATATGGCTCTTGGCACCTTTACACTAAATGTCATTGAGGCATTTTTCAAGAATGTATCCGTCAGTGGCACGGTTAAATGATGTTGAGTTGGTCAAAACTGAGAGATGTTATTGTGTAGGACCTAACATCCAGTCGTAGGTCCAAATGGATCATTTGTAGGTGCTATGAAGTCCAAGAACTACTCTGTCAAAGTCTGGTAATTTTTTTCTCTTAGGTCTCTTAAGAGACTTTGTTGGTACACTATAGCTCGATTCGATTGGGACACATGGGGAATGAAATAGGGCCTCCACTAGCATAAACCCACCCAACCTGACCTATCAGCACTATCTGTTAGGTCCCATGGGGTGAAGAATACAAAATATGGCTATTAGCACTTTTACACTAAATGTCACTGAGGCATTTTTCATGAATGCATCCATCGTTGGCATGGTCAAACGATGTTGAGTTGGTCAAAATCGAGAGCAGTTATTGTGGAGGGTTTAACATCTAGTCATAGGTTTGAATGGATCATTCATAGGTTCTATGAAGTTTGATAACTACTCTGTCAAAGCCTAGCAATTTTTTGCTCTTAAGTCTCTTAAGAGACTTTGCTAGTACACTATAGCCTAATTCGATTAGGACACATGGGGAATGAAATAGGGCCTACACTAGCATAAACCCACCCACTTTGACCCATCAACACCGTTGGTTAGGTCCCATGGGGTGAAGAACACAAAATTGTTGGAAACAAGGCAGATAAATGAGAGGGGGGTGAATCAGTTATCTTCAATATTCAACTTTCTTTTCTTCTTTAACAATTAGTGTAGTTTCAAAGCATATAACCAAACATAATCATGAGAGCAGAAAATAAATCAATACACATAACACAAGGATTTTTACATGGAAAACCTGGTTAAGGGTAAAACCACGGGGTGACTAACCCAAGATTGTATTCTCTGTTAAAAGAATAAGAAGTACAAAATGGCACTTGCCAATTAGGGTTCACAGCCCGAGCACACTACTCACAAGAGGCTCACTGCCTACAAGAGACTCACTGTCTACAAGGTACATAGAATGTAACCAGGTGTTTGAACTGATGAGAGGCATCCACATATGCTAAGGTTTAGTTCCTGTTAGGCTCAATACATTGATCTACTGTACTTCATTCTTCCTCTTCTTTAGTGTTGTTGTCTTGTCACATACCGAACCTGTATTGCTGCTTCCACATTGCTCGCTACTTTTCTTCACACAATACAATACACCACACACTCCTTCATACCGAAATCAATCTATTATATATATCTGCATCAAGAATTTCAACATCTTCCTAGTCGGCATCTAGAAAACTCAAGATATTTGCAAACTTTGGTCTGTCAGCTGAATCCATGCTTACTAAGTGATGTGTATCAAAAAGATAGTTATAGGAGTCATCAATCATGTCGGCCAACCATGAATGATCCCTTAAGAAACTTGATCACCATCAATTTCTCATCCGGATTAAGGTCTGATGCTCTATCGGTCAATTCTTCCTCAGTCTGCTCTGCCAAATAGGAACCCAACACGTAGGTGCTCATATCTTTTCACTCTTTCATTATAGGAGGCTAAATCTCTGGAACGTATTAGTCATGGTACTCCTCTTGACTTGCCAAAGTCTGTACTTAGCTGAGATACTTCTTCTGAGAGATCTGGACCTGATTGTCAAACCTTGCAGCATGCTCTGTTCTTGCTCACCGGACCAAAATACTCTTCAATCTGACTTCTGGTATAGACATACCATGTCCTGCAGATGTGTGGGATGGACTTTGTTGCCATCAATGACAACACTCATGAAGCCACACAGTGTCTCTTGCCAACAATCTCCCCCTTTGGCATTGATGGCAACACTTAGTGAAAAATGACTAAGTGTCACACTACAATCCCCCTTGGCTGATGCTCTATTCTAATGTAGACTTTTTCAGAGCTCCCCCTTAGCTAGATTCCATATTTTTCACTGCTCCTCACTCCCCCTTTGACATCAATGGCAAAGGGTAGAATCTGCACACCAAAATTTCCAAAAATTAATCTATACTTGGCCGCATAAGTATATATACATGTTATACTTACATATACTGAAGTATACCTGCAAAGGTGGTCTTCAACTATACCACTTCTGTTGCCCAACTCTTCTTCATCCTGTCCAAAATTAAAATGTGACCACTTAGAAAAAATGCAAAAGCTTCTACCCTCTTTAGGTCTACCAGATCACTGGTCCGGGCTGTGGTCTGGACATCAGTTAGGGCCTCATGCATTGCCTCTAACTTGGGGATAATTATCCCTCTTAGTTCACTTAGCCTACTTATTCTATTTTTCTTCTCCTTCTCAAGCTTCTTTATTTCATTTATAGCTGCAATAGTCTGACATTCTTGATTCATTATGGAAGAGGTGAGAGGATCAAAATTTTGAGATAAACTTGATAGTTTGCTCTCTTATTCTTCCACCTTCTTGGTGATATCTGCTATCACGGTGGACCAAGATAGACAAAATTTGTATAGATCTCCACCATCTCTAAGAGCATTTTCTAAGCTCTTTATCCCAATATCCAAATTTCTCCTATCATTTGTTATAAGTCCTTGTATCTCGAAGAATCTCTTACCCAAAAAATATTTCTAGACTTTATCTTCTGCTGCTTTCTCTAAGGAATCAAAATGTGTGCTAATAGAATTAACAAGAAATTTTAGATTACCAAATGAAGAGGCCGAAAGATTTTTCTGGAAAGATGGCATGATCTTCTCCAACACACCAGATGCAATCTCTATCAACTCATAGTCTTCCATGTGAGACTTTAGAAGTTCTTCTTTTGCCTTTGCTTGGGCAAAGGATGCTATCTACATTGTCTGAACCAGGGAGAAGGAATCAAAATTGAATAGTCCTTGAAATAGTTCCTGTTCATCTAATTCCATCATTTCTTTGGTCAAGAAAACTTTAACTATTTCTGTAGTGTCTCTTGCTAGAGACAGAGTCTTCTTTCCTTCTGCAACTTCAAAACTATCACCTGGGGTTTTCTTTGTTTGATCTTTTTCTCTTTCTTTGACCTCTTCTTCTTGACTAATTTTCTCATCTTTTCTTTCTTCTCCTTCAGTTCTGGAGTCAACAGAAGGATCCAAAAGAGAGATGTTTACTTCTTCAGGGACTTCCTCTTCTAGAGCAGAGGAATCCAAGTCCTAAGTCCTCTCCTCACCTATGTCCTTTAGCTCTTCTACATTTTTCACAGTAGATTCTTCTTTTGAAGTACTTAGTCCTTTGTCATCCATGGCAGAAGGTTCATCACCTAAGTCCTCTATAATAGGAATATTGAATCTTTTAAATGCATTCTGGAGGATATCTTCTATTTCTTTTGCCACTTGGTCAGTCTCTCCAAGCATAAGCTGGTTCATTCTTACTTTTCTCTGGAACTCATCCTTGCAATCCTTGAAGATCATGTTCATTTGTTGAGGGGTAATGGAAGGATAGAGTTAGATAGCAATCTGCTCCTAGATCTCCAAATCCTTTTCTTTGGCATTGTCTTTTCTAAGTTCAAGTACTTTCTCTAAACTCTTGGGGATTAGAGAGATGATTTCAATGAATGCTTTATCGTATAAGTTTAAGTAATTGACTGTAGCTTCTTCCAAGATCCTTTTATCTGTGTCACCATACTCATCATAGAAATCTGTCAATGGTTGCAAATTTCCATCCATTGTGATAGCCTTGACAACATTGTCAACAGGAGTGGACCTTTCAACAAATTCTTTTGCTTCTTCTTCCTTGTTTTCTCCAGTAGAGGATTCCATAGAAGTTTTCTTTTTCTTCTTCATTTTCTTAACCTCCTCATCTATTTCTGTCTCTTCATCATCTTTTTGACTTGTATATGACCTTATGGATTTTTTCTTTGTTCTTTTCTCACCATTTCTGAATGTCTTGGCTTCTAGTTTGGAGGATTTTTGGCTCTTAGAGGTGGCAGGTAAAGAGCTCTTGGAGTATTTGGTCCAGGAGGGGGCTTGCACCAGAGCACTTTCTTTTTCTATTTCTTGCCTTTCTTTCTCTACCTTTTCCACCTTCTCTCTATTGGCATCAACTACCTCCTTTGATATTCCATGTCTCTTGGCGAATTCTTCTACTTCCCTTCTTACTTTTCTCTTGATCTCAGGCTATCTTAGTTCAACATGAACTTTTACACTCAACTCTTGGAAGGTTCCAAATCTTTCATCCTCAGGGTCCTTAGGCTGACTTAGTAGGTGTTGACATGCAGTTCCAGAATTTTATCATCCACCTCATACCCCATTGGCATAATCTAGACTATCCTTAGTTCCATTGCCTCTATTAGGTATTGATCAGTGTCTACCATAAAGCACACTGTATCCTTATACTTCTCAACCAATGATTGGGGGATTCTTTCTCTAGCGTGCATCATACTTTGAAAGTTCTTGAAGTATCCCCAGAGTGTTGTATTTTGAGCCTTGGCATCACCAATCCCATGCATGTAATCTCTAATTTGTATGGCAACTGGTCTGTCATTTTGCCATACCCAACCACTAGATCTGGGTAGCTCATTCATAAAGTAAAAGAATAAACACAGTATTAGCCCACCATACTTGAATGAGTTCTTCTTGTCCTTCTTGATTTTCTATAAGTTCTCTAATAGTTGGTTTAGGAGAAGCTCACAAAGATCATAGTCAGCATTTTTCCTTAGCATTTCATATGTAGTATATATGGTAGTTCTGGATACTAAGTTTTCCCTACTGGAATGATAGATTTTGTAACCAATTATCATAGAGGTAAATTTGATATCCGGATCTATAATGTCTTCTATTGTCATTGCCCTCTTGTCAAATTTTGATCTGGTAGCCTCACTTACAATTTGGTTTTTGACTAATTTGAGAGCAGGCAACCCACCAAATGAGTGCAATCTAGTTACCGCCCTAATGGCATCTTTTGTGATCTTAAACGGCCTCATCAACCACATGAAGTTATCATACATTCTGCTCAGAACATACCAGACCCATTCATCTTCTGCAAAACAGGGGAAATGGATGCAATGTCCAAAATGCTTATCTCAGATGACCTTGTACTGAGGTTTGAGTTCAAATGATTCATCTATTAACTAATTGTGATAGACATCCATCAGCTTGGAATCCCCAAAATCCTCAATATTTGCATGAATGTATGCCCTAACATTTTCTACATGCAAAATCCCATGCGAAATGCTAGAGAGGGTGCCTAAAGGATCAACTTCTAGAGATTTGTAAGGGTGTTTCTTGAACTTAGGGCGTGGTCTATCAGTAATTTTGACAACATTTAGAGTAGCCATCTTTCAAAAGATTTAGAGAGAGATATTCAAGAGCTAAAATACCTTTTTACGCTTCTAGGGTTCATGATATGAGCCAGATAAGATTGCTGGATGAATCGACTTCTGTGGTTGATCTTCGAGAGGTTTGAGGCAATTTGTTACAGAGCCCCTTTTTTTCTTCTTCTCGAATGCAAATGTGCAAATGATAAACAAGAGAACCCTTATATTTCTGTGCAAACCCTAATTCCACATTGCAATAAATGCACAACTTAAGACATTCTGGTTGCCTTGTTCTCCTTGTTCTGAGAAAGATATTTCTGGATCATTGAGATGCACTTAGAATAGTTATTGGTGATAAATGACAATCTATCTCCCTTTTTCAATCATTCCATTTATTCACAAATCAAGATATTTGAATTTTAAATCATACCGGATCTAACTATGTGAAACCTGCTTTTACCGGATGACTGTCAAGCTAGATCAATCTTGGATGCTTAACCTCTTCAAAACTTCTTGTGGATCTTCCATATCTTTACCAAGGCTTATTTAGATATTTCTCTAAGAACCCTTTAATCCACAACTTTCCATGTGCCAATTTCAGGCACCAATTGACTGGCTGGGGGAATTTGTTTTCCCTTTTGACTCCCCCTAAGCCAGAGCTCATCTATTTAGTTTTCGGAAGGAATATCAGCACCAGATTCTGGTGTAGATCCATCCCCAACATTTTCTATACTTCTCTTCACCCAAATCTTGTTCATTTCCTTTTGAATTTCATCCACATTCATTTTTCCTTTTCCTTTGTCTTGATTTTGGTTGTGATGCACCGGACCCTTTTTGTTCTGATTCTTACTTCTACAAGATTTGGCAATATGACCAGATCTATTGCACTTGTAGCAAACAACATTTCTTTACATATTTGGCTAGTATCCTCTTGATCTGCATTGATTAACCATATGTCCCATTCTATTGCATGCAAAACATCTACCATTGAATGATTTGTTTATTTGCATATTTATACATTCATGAGATTTGTGACCATACCTTTTGCAGTTGAAACATTGTCCAGAGAAGGATGAATTAGTTTGATTCATTCTTCTTCTACACTAGTTTGCTTTATGCCCAAATTTATTGTAATTGTAGCAGTATCCATTGAAGGATGGATATCTTTGAGCATTTGGTTGTCTTACCGGAGGTCTTCTAGGTCTGTTCCTTGGATTTCCTGATCCATAATTTTTCTGACCAGATTCGGAGCTTTCACCTTTCTCATACCCCAAGCCATGCTTGTCATCTACCCTCTTTTGACTTTCAAGAAGGACTTCAAGTTGAGCAAAGCTTATCTTGAATTTTTCTTTGTATTCATTTGTTGTTTGAAGATCTCTTTTAAGAGAGTCTATTTGATTTTCAAGTTGTTCTTCATTATCTCTAGCTTCTTCAAGATTAGATTCCAAATGTCTGATTATTCTATCCATTTTGTGGCAGTCTCTTGACTTCTCCTTGAGAGATTGCTTTATATTATCTTCAATTTTCTTTTTCTCCTCAATTTCTTGGGTGAATTTCATAACCCCTGATTCCATTTCATGTCTCACCATAATGACCTCTTTTGAAAGCTTCTCACATAACTTGTTTTTCTCATTCAAATCTTCATTAGTATCATTGGCTTCATTTTGACTAGCTAATTGTTGAAGAAGTTCCTTTCTCTTTTTCACAGAGATACTTAGTTTTTATTTTAGTTCATTTATGAAGTCATCAGTTTGTTTGAGTCTTTCCCTCAGATTATTGACTTCAGAGTGAGATTACTCAAGATCATCTAGGGTAGACTAAAGTTGTTCCCTCATACCATACATATCCATTAAGATTCCCAGATCTTCCTCAAGTTGTTAGGCTTTGTTTGGAGGAACTTAGCTCTAATACCAATTGTTGGAAACAAGGCAGATAACTGAGAGGGGGGGTGAATCAGTTATCTTCAATATTCAACTTTCTTTTCTTCTTTAACAATTAGTGTAGTTTCAAAACATATAACCAAACATAATCATGAGAGAAGAAAAGAAATCAATACACATAACACAAGGATTTTTACATGGAAAACCCGATTAAGGGTAAAACCATGGGGTGACTAACCCCAGATTGTATTCTCTGTTAAAAGAATAAGAAGTACAAAATGGCACTTGCTAATTAGGGCTCACAGCCTGAGCACACTGCTCACAAGAGGCTCACTGCCTACAAGAGACTCACTGTCTACAAGGTATATAGAATGTAACCAAGTGTTTGAATTGATGAGAAGCATCCACATATGTTGAGGTTCAGTTCCTATTAGGCTCAATACATTGATCTACTACACTTCATTCTTCCTCTTCTTTAGTGTTGTTGTCTTGTCACATATCAGACCTGTATTGTTGCTTCCACACTGCTCTTTACTTTTCTTCACACAATACAATACACCACACACTCCTTCATACCAAAATTAATCTGGTATATATATTTGCATCAAGAATTTCAACATCTTCCTAGTCAGCATCTGGAAAACTCAAGATATTTCCAAACTCTGGTATGTCAGCTAAATCCATGCTTACTAAGTGATGCGTATCAAAAAGATAGTTATAGGAGTCATCAATCATGTCGGCCAACCATGAATGATCCCTTAAGAAACTTGATCACCATCAATTTCTCATCCAGATTAAGGTCTGATGCTCTACTAGTCAGTTCTTCCTCAGTCTACTCTGTCAAATAGGAACCCAACACTTAGGTGCTCATATCTTTTCACTCTTTCATTACCGAAGGCTCAATCTCTGGAATGTATTAGTCATGGTACTCCTAATGACTTCCCCAAGTCCGCACTTAGCTAAGATACTTCCTCTGAGAGATTCGGACCTAATTGTCAGACCTTGTTGCATGCTCTGTTCTTGCTCACCGAACCAAAATACTCTTCAATCTGACTTTCGGTATAGACATACCATGTCCTACGGATGTGTGGGATGGACTTTCTTTCCATCAATGACAACATTCATGAATCCACACAGTGTCTCTTGCCAACAAAAATATGGCTCTTTGCACTTTTACACTAAATGTCACTGAGGCATTTTTGAAGAATGCATTCGTCATTGGCACGATCAAATGATGTTAAGTTGGTCAAAACTGAGAGAGGTTATTGTGGAGGGGCTTAAAATCCAGTCGTTGGTCTAAATGGATCATTTGTAGGTACAACAAAGTGTGAGAACTACTTCATCAAAGTTTGGCAATTTTTTGCTCTTAGGTCTCTTAAGAGACTTTGCCAGTACACTGTAGTCTGATTCGATTGGGACACCTGAGGAACAAAATAGGGTCTCCACTAGCATAAGCCCACCCATCTTGACCTATCGGCACCGTCGATTAGGTCCAAATGTGAGTCATGCCAAATGTATCTCTCTCCCTATTTAGTCATCTTCATCATCTACAAGGGAAAAATGTTCACTCCCCCACAAACATTGGAACACACCAAGGGCACAAATCATTCAGGTCTTTCCATAACCCATATAGAAGGTGAAATGAGGGTATACTAGACCTATAGACAATGAAATATTGATATGAAAATCATGTTAAACATCTAGAAGGTGAAATGCAGATATGTTATACATAAAGAAGGTGAAATGAGGATAAGCAAATCATGTCAAACATGTAGACGCAAGGAAAATGAGGATATGCAAAGTATGTAGACCATATAGAAGGTGAAATGAGGATTGTAAATCATGCCAATGTACATCTCTCTCCTTATGTCTATCTCTCGCTCTTCCTCTCTACCTCTTTCTGTTATTTCCATAACCCATATAGAAGGTGAGATGAGGGTATACTAGACATATAGACGATGAAATGATGATAGGAAAATCATGTTAAACATATAGAAGGTGAAATGAGCTTAAGAAAATAATGTCAAACATATAGATGGTGAAATGAGGATACATTATTCATGTAGAAGGTGAAATGAGGATACATTATACATATAGAAGGTGAATGAGGATACATTATACATATAGAAGGTGAAATGAGGATAAGCAAATCATATCAAACTTGTGGACCTATGAAATGAGGATATGCAAAGCATGGAGACCATATAGAAGATGAAATTAGGATAAGCGAATCATGTCAAACATGTGGACCTTTGAAATGAGGATATGCAAAGCATGGAGACCATATAGAAGGTGAAATTAGAACAAGTGAATCATGTCAAACATGTGGACCTATGAATTGAGGATATGCAAAGCATGGATACCATATAGAAGATGAAATGAGGATATGCGAATCATGCCAAATGTGTCTATCTCCCTACATGAAGACCTACAGACCATGAAATGAGGATATGATATTGAAACATGGAGTATAAATGATATTGAAACATACTTCCATTTAAGATGTACACCTATTTACATTTCCAAATGCCACGACTATTGAATTTGGGTTGTGGATAACATTTTTTTTCATAAACTAGATAACAAAATGGGTAAACACACAAACATGTATTTGCTCATTAATACAATTTAAATAACTAGATCTTGTATTGAATGAAAAACATCACAAGATTTGTCATTTTTAACATGTATCTTGCATGTTTAACATGTAAGATGAGAAATCATCAATGATTATCATATCAAATCTAGTGTTCTAAGAAAAGATAACATGTCAAATCTAGTGTTCTTGAATGAAAAAAGCTCACATGTCAAATGTTCTAAGAAAATCCTATATCTAACTAAAACTACAATCATGTGGCAATTAAGATCAAGTTATGTATTGAGGTATGAAACTACATATATAATCTTTCTACTAAGAAAAACAATCATATATAACAAGAAATCAATCTATAACATGTTATTGACTATAACTCAACCATTGTAAAATGATTATACATTAAACTTTTAAGTTTCAAAGTAGGAATACATGCACGTAAGGAATTTAAATTATATTGTATATCAAGGTGTATATATTTATTAAAATCTAGTCCATAATGGTAGACATATACTAAAATTTGGCAAATATACCAACTCAAAACATTTTTAACAAAATGTGGCATATGCCATGTCTCAAAATTTATATACAATCTACATGTTGAATAGCTACATCAAATACTAAAGGTCCACTTGACCCTATGTATCTGGTGAATCCTCAACCTGTGATGGATCCTTAAAAAGTGTCCTATTCATGCCATGATGTCTAGTAGTTGATGGATGCAAAGTTGACTGCATTAACAAGTCAAACCACAAATTTGATTAATTAGTTCAATGGTAAATATAAATAAGTTAGAGTTAGTAAATAAAATCTTATCTACTACAATTTAGAACTTTCATTTATTAACATACATCTAAATCACTACAATCATCTATAAGACCTCTATAAACTATCAATTATTTATAAAAAAATCAACTCAATTACCTCAACTCTTTCTTGTCGTTCAGACAGTCGTTCTACAAATGAGTGTCTCTTAAGATGACCAGGTGTCCTACTAAAGCAAGATGGAAAAAGGTGGCACATCACTCACTTTCTCAATTGACTATAAAAGTAAAGTAACATTGAAATAAATTAATATATAATTATTAACAAAAAAGGAAATGCATACATTAAAAAAGGTTAGATGTGTTACACATAAACAATCTATATTGCGCTAAACAAAAAATTATCTACTAGAAAACAAGCACATACCACCAATGAGGCCTCATACATCGATTGAGAAGAACTCATAATGGATGAACCAACTAATATCTTCTGTATGAAAAATGACAAGAATGCAAGACTCTATGTCTACAAATAATCATAATAACTTTTAAATTAATAGATCAATTTAAACAAAACAAATAAAAATGCTCACTAGCATTAGGAGAGAGGAGCTATTAGTCATTAGGGATAACTTTACGACCATGTAGAAGTTACATGGAATATTGTAGGACCTCTAGTTTTTTAGAAATGTGATATGGACTCTTATCTATCTACAACTAAGGTTTAGAGGTGTGACTCATCATGCAACTCTCCACATTAACACATCTAGTGAAAAGTGTCTTTAAAATGTTTTAAATATTCAACGAAAATGAGCTATCATGGAATTTTTTAACAAACTCTTACATTTCATGAGAAAATACAAGGTATTTATTGTACCCACCTTTTATATTTGTCATAGGATAAACATATAATATGAAGTATTACAATGCATGTATATTGCCACCTCAGTAGTTCTACACATAATAATAACATATGTCAACATATTTGGAATGTTTTCATTATAAGTGGATCCTCAAATAGTTTTTCTATCTTGTAGAATGTTCCCCTAAAACCTGAAATATATAGGAGACACCAAAACTCACCACTTAGGTCTTGGGAGATAGATAGTCCACCATTTTCCACTCACAAATTTAATAATGACGATGATCTAGATGAACCAATTAAAGTTGTAGTTGAGGATGATGCAAGGTCACAAATGCATAGAGATTATTGGTAGAAGATGTGTCCCCACTATTATATCCATTAGATGTAGGTAGAGGAGTGGGTTCAAGAGGATCAAAAGGAGAAGGAGGATTAGAATATGTGTCCCCACTATTATATGTGCCTGATCCTGTTACGATTTTTTTATGTTGATGACATTTGGTATTGGACACTATGATATGTATGGTTGGTCTTCATATTTATTAGTTTATGGCATGGGCATCTATATGATCTATATTTTTTATGGAATTTTAGTTTCCTTGTGTGTTTATGTGTTTTTTATATGTTGATGTGTGTATGTAAATGATATAGCATCAATTTATCAATACACACAATTATCTTGGCAATCGATGAACATTATATGTCATAATGGAATTCTCATAAGATGAATCAATCAATCCACTAAAATGGATCACATAATAAAATTAGTTTCAAATCAATTGCAAAATATGTATGAATATTTAAACAAATAATTGATGTGTTAGTAAAGCTCAAATCTATATTGTGAATAATGGATAATACATGTTTCTTTCTTTCTTTTTCGTTTTCATTCTTTTAACCATTATTTTATATGATCAAACATGTAACAAACACCATGATTCTCTATTTTATTATTTATCTAAATGAATATAATGAAATATTTAATTTTTCTAAAATATCAATTAAAGTACAGTTTAATTGAATTACCTCCACCCTTTGTTGGCATTCAGAAAGTTATTCCGCGAATGATGGTCCCTTGGGTCGATCAGGAGTTTGACTAAAAACTATTGGCAAAGATGCTACATCATTCACATTTTGGATTGACTATAAAAGTAAAGTAACATCAAGATATAAATTAATATATAATTACTCACAAATAATTAAATGCATACAATAAAAAAGTTGATGTGTAGAAAATTATACCAGTAAGTCCAAGCCAAATTAGATGGCAGAAAGAGTTCCATGATGAACTTTTATCAACTCGTCCTCTGTCATCAACTGTTATCCCCATTAGATACATTAATACTAATCTTTGTTTATATTATTCAAATAGAATACACCATGAAATTTAATTTTAAATTTTACCTCTATAAAAGATTGTCCATGCTCCTCTCCTTCTCTACCCACTGATGCATGTGCTTCTACTCTCGTCCCTGACCCCTTAGCTTGAGTTCTAGACCTCGCTGCCTCATCTCATGAAGGAGATGTATGAGGGACATCGTACTCTGAATTGTCCACGGTGTTAGGATTAAGGTGACATCAACCTTGTAAATCCTATGTAATTAATTACTCCTAATATTGTTTGTAAATCACCCATAAGGGATGAAAGGTTTCACCAGTAGTGATCTTGTTTCAGCCACATGTTTATATCCAGTCCTCAACACTAACTCATCTGTGATAGGGGGTCGCAGGGGGTTTCCCCCTACGAGGGATTCGGGGGGATCATCCCCCCGACAAGGGGTATAGGGGTTGCGCGCCCTAGTGGGGGTTTGGGGGCAGTGCCCCCAAAACCACATTTTATTTATATTTTATCATTGTAAATCTAGACCATTCATCATTAGGTCATAGATCTAATTGTTGATATTATGTCAGTTTTCTTGCCCTAAAAGGCAACCCCCTTTTATAAGGATATTTGTACTACATTTTTATCAGACTGGAGAGTAACAGGCAGTGCTGGATTGAAGATTGAAGGAGAGAGGAAGTGCATGTATTGTAATCTCATATATTTAAAGATAATACAACTTGGAGCCTCTTTTCTTGGTTGATTTTTTTACCCGAAAGGGTTTTCTCTACATTACATACTATGTTGTGTTCTGTTCTTAATACTTGTTATTTATGTGTAGTGGGTTTTGTTGGCAAGAGACATTGCTATGAAGACAAGCTAAGTGTTTTCATTGATGGAAACAAAATAAGGAGAACACATTAGCATGATAGGAAGACATAACTCTAGAAGTTCACTTGTGATTGGGAACAAGGCACAAGTATGGAAGGCAAAAATGGCTAAGTGTGGATAGTATATAGAGTAAGGGATAGAAAATGAACCAGTATGCCTCCACAGTGAAAGACCCTCAAAAGTGGATTTGGTACAATGACTTATGACCATATTATGATGATTCAGACTAGTGATTAAGTTATGACTTCCTTTGGAAGTCATGGGGAGAAAAATGACATTCCAAACAAATAGAGGTATGTCAGAGACAGTGAATAGGGCACAATATAATACTCTACATTCCCCTACAAATGCATAATCTTCTCTGCGGTTCTGATGCAAGCAAGGGATACATCATAACTACCTAAATCTAGAATTACAATCTTTGAAGTTCAGTACATCACATTCTACAAGCTATCCAATATTAGGTTACAATTCAACAATATTTCTCTATGATAGAGCAACAGTTTCATGATCCACATTTTGACATGCAGAAGTATTTTGCTTTGTGGTTTAGAAGGTATGCTAAGAGGTCAGTAACAAGCATTGGATATGATTTGTGAGGTCCCATTTGGTTCGCAGTGTGAGTTGTAAGGCAATAGATGTGTTGGGTCTCAAAAATGCAGGTTGTGGATTCTAAGGGGATGCCAAACCCTATGGTCAAATCCACAACATTTTTGAACCAATGATTGGAGTTTGACCTTATCGATCAACTTCTCCCTACACTTTAGGTCCTGCTACAACCTAGGTGGGTGAACCTTTGATTATCAAAGCAGGTTGTATGATTAAATCAATGTTGGTTTGCTGCTAGTTTATCTGATTACAATGGCATACTTGTAAATCAGATGAGATATTGTAAACTATTTCTAAAGAAAGCAAATGATTTAATCTAAATTCTAACAGAAATAAATAACAACTAACATGAAATGAATCTAAACTATAGCGATAAAATAGAGTAAAGATTTTAAACATAAAATTAATCAATAGTTGGACTAGTGCTTTGTCCATTTGGGCAACGGAGTCAGGATGTCAGAAACAAATAACTTGTATCAGGTAATAACTCGATATGATTGGCACATATAACTGTTCGCAACTTGTACAAGCATGCAAGGAAGAAATTATTAATTCATTCTTAATAATCCAAAGGACATAATTGTATTAAATGCAAAATATTAAAAGGATTTTAATCTTTTCAGAAAGAACCAATTTAACTTTACAAAATAATAAATTAGATCAACTCTGGAGACAAATTAATAACCCTAATCAATTAAGCATACTTAGTAATCCATTCAACATTCTAAGATTACTATAATTGATGAGAAATGATTTAATTCTCCTTGAGAAACCAATCAAATCAACTATACTAAATTAGCAAATGTAACCAGACAATTTGAACATATCCTTGACACATTCAAATTGGATAATCAGAAAATGAATGACATGGAGATAATTAAATTGATTGAATTAAAAACAACAAACAGATGATACCGTCACAATGTATTTCAAATTTGAATCCTCAACTGCTGCCTCAGAATGTATCATGCACCATAGCCTTTCTCAGAACGAAATTGCATAGAAGGATCAAATTTGCATCAGATTGAATCAAATCTAACCTAATCTAATCCTAAAATGTTTCAATTGTCTTTGTGTAAAAATCTCTATTTCTAATCTAATTCTAACTCCATTCTCTGCCTTGCTACATGCACCATCAAAATATATGGTCCATACACCACTTTCATCAAGTTGGGCTTCATGGTGAATTGGGTCAGTGTTGTTTAGTTCAAGATTGCTTTCTTCTATCCTGAATGTGCCAAGATCTATGTCACAAAAGCAAGTCATTTGGTTTGGATCAATCTTTTCTATAATATTTTCAAACTGTGGCTCCCTATAAAGTTTAACTTCTTGTGTTCCTACTGGGATAGTGGCATAAGATAAATCTAATTGCACATTTCCCCCTACCATAGCAATCCATTGTCTTGGTCATCCACACACCATCTGTGCACCTGCCACCTGCAACATCAAGAAGAGACCCTGATAGATGATTCAACAAATATGACTTTCCACTACTTTGCTTTCAGTAGATCCAATGCTAGACCAAGTTGAAATTTATATGAAACTTAAATATCTAGCCAATGTATGGCTTCTCTTGCATTCAAGCTCTCATCTTGTCAAATACCTATCATCATGGATTGAGTTATGGAGATATGTAAACCACTGATAGAATCTCTTCATACAATTCCATTGCTGACCCAAGGTAAAGCAACCCAAGCATGCAAAATGGCAAGCTGCAGAATTAATGATAAGGGAATAACCAAAAAGAGGAAATGTGCCCCGTGAAAACACATATGGCACACAAAGAACTACCAAGATCTTCATAAGAATAGGTGTTATAATTTCTTGAAGAACCCATAGACCATGGAAATGAGAAAATCCATCTGCCATGCTTCTATATGTGGTTCAGTTTCCACCAGTAATAGTTACTAGGCCGCTAATGTCTGTAGACACTACATGATCTCTAGAAATGCTGGCACTGTTATTAGCTGAGAGATTTGATGCTAATGGACGAATCCCACTTCGAGTAGGGAGCACATCTGAGCGGCGTACCTTAACATTCAAGTAATCACCAATGGCATCCAAAATGAACTGAATCTCTTCTTCATGGGATTCCAATAGCACCATCAAAGTAGTATTGGAATCTATATTTCCTACAATTATCCTTCCAAGGCAAAGTAGCATGAGAACCACCCTCCCATCTTTTGTTTCAGGTACCATCAAATCCATGCCCTCTAGAGAACAATAATCAGGAAGGACAATATGCACACAACTACTGGGACAAATAATTCTTTTTTTTTTTGCATCTTTGTCAGTCATCATCCTCACTTAATTACAAAAGGATCCAGCAGCATTCACCATCACTTTTGCATAAATGTTAGATTCCTCACCTGCCAAACTATTCGGCTATTCTTAAATATCATTGACTTCAACAGTTAAAGGTCAATTTTAATTAATAAAAATAAGATAAATATTTACAGCTTTTTGTTGTGAATGAGATGTAAAATTGCTATTAACTGTTTAACCATTAAAATGGATGATATTTAAATAGAGTGAAACTATTCCATACATCTATGATTTCGTCAGTAGGTTCATCCTTGTGAAGTGCTATGACTTTTGCATGATTAAGCACTGCTGCACCTGTTAATGCAGTTGTGCAAGCCAAGCCAACATTGAGACGTGCAACATTCATTTGCCTATCATAGTAAACTATTGTTCGCTTTAGACTTTTATCAAGTCTCATGTATATGCTTCAAAAGTTTGCAAACATGTCTACCAAAGCACATTCAACTATAATATCCTTTATGTTTTTATGAACGCCCATACCCTGTTCCAAAGCTTACATTTTCGGCACAAGCAAGGAGGGTGTTGTTTGGAAGGCCATGTTACAGTCATGGCATGGGTAGACATGTGTTCATTATTGTTTTGAGGAAGCACGTACTTGTAGATTTGCGTGTGGTTGTAGATATGCACGTGAGTGGTTGTTGCAGGCCTTCACCACATTCAAAATTATCCTTTTTTTTAATTTCCCGCTGGGTAACTTGGTTCCAAGGCACAGTGTGGGTTGCATTAGTCATGTCAAGTAGAGATGCTAGAGAGCTAGGACAGGCTGGGTATAGACTATGATTGGGAGCATTACGAGCTAGCAACTTATAAAAGTCCAAGAGAATAGGAACACAATAGCAGTGAATATGATTTTGCAAATACTCATTATTGGATGAGGTAGATAGCTTAATACACTCCTCAAAAACTCTTTCACTTAGTCACAAACCATATCCTATAGCATATTTGGTCTATCACTAAGACACCATGAAAATGAAAGTATTGTTTTTCTTATGCAACCAACCAAATGAAGCATTGCATCATTGGCAACATTATAGTATGCTAAAGTCTGATCCTGCTATAGTTGCTTTCCTCAATAGATGAGATGATGTTCATATGAGGGTAACCTATAATAGAATCAACTGTGTCACTCAAGCTAGTATGAAGGACTATGGTACATTCATCTAAAATGCAAACTCAGAAAGGTGGTATGATAAATGCCTATGGATGACACTTTGAAGATTATAGTAATTTGGGTTCAATCGGTGCCCCCAATAACTTCAACATTGATATGATTGTGGAAAAATTGATCAAGATGAATCTCAATAGGAAATGGATCATATAGGAACTTTTTCTTATTACATCTTTGGAACTTCTATCTTGCAATCATTTATCTTAAAAACATTGAATATATTCTCACTGTACTTCACTTGATAAAGATCAATTTATCGTTCCTACCTAACTCTTATACTTTTGATACCTAATATGCTTATTGTAGACATTTTAATCAACATAGTAATGAAGATATCCTTCATCCTCATATGATGAACCTCATACTTTACAACCTCTAAGCCATTGTAGCACCCCGATGGATTTTGAAGATGTAGTTGAGACTGTTTTATTTGTTGCCATAGTTTATGTATCACCACACCATTAGTGTGGAATTTTAATCATGACTATTGTAGGTCTCAAAGCATTGACATCTAACACCTTATAACTATATTTTTGAGTGCTGGAATTAGTTTTTCATTATGGGAACCTAAAATGTTTGCAAAATTTAGTGGGAAATTTTCAGTTCCAACAAGACGAACCTGTTGAGCATGCTCTAAGGAACAGGCCGACTGGTATGGTAAATCTATGTGTGGAGAAGAAATAGTGTTTGAATAATCTATTTAAGTGATTACATGGTTAAAGATAACCTATATGAAGTTATGTACATCATCACTTGAGCCTACATTGAAATTAGTACACATGATCAGGCCGACAAAGTAGAACATCTTGCTCTCACATTTTTAGTTTGTCCTTCCAACCCAATTAAGTGAAAAATTTCATGGCAGATATATACAACGGATGGATTTTAGTTTTGGGATATTGAAATGTGACCTGATATGTATGTGTATGAAAAATATGTGAAGATAAGATGATCAAAAGCAGAAGAAGAGAGATATTATCCTTAAAGAAAGAAGCCAGCAGCAAAACAGGGCAATTAGTAATCAAGAGCTTTGAATCAGAATTTTGCTCTTCAATGAGACAGTAATCATGCATGGAGAGATGCAATCTACACATTCATCTTGGCAATGAGCCACCCTCTTCTTCTCTTCTCTCTTTTTCAAGGCAGTGAGCCTATGTATTAAGCAGTGAGCTCTAGGCAGTGAGCCTCTTGTATTTCGATATTGCTATAATAAAAATATTTCCTGAGAGCTAACACTCTCTGTGGTTTTTCCCACCTTGGGGTTTTCCACGTAAAAATCCTGGTGTCCATGTATTATGTTTTTATGGTTTCTATTCATTTGCATATTGTGCTATTGTTTAATTAAACTTGGAAAATGGTTAAAAGTGAAAGTGCATAAATAGTTTTATGGAACACTGATTCACCCCCCCTCTATGTTCCTGATATTCAATAGGTTTTATTTTTGTTGTAATCTCCATTGATTCTATATTGTTTAGAGGGCATAACTAAGGTTTGAATCACATTTTCGCTATGTGGTTTGCACCTTCATTTCTAACATTTGGTATCAAAGCCTAGCTAGTTTTGATTCTTGGGTGGTAGTGTGAAGGTTTTTAGCTACAGTGGGATATTTGATTGTTATTTGTTTGCAAATCTTGTGTAGATATCATGGCTTCATCCATTGTTTCTTCTACCTCTCAATTGGACATCAAAAAGTTTAATGGCACAGGGTAAGAATTGTGGAAGCTGAAAATGGAGGCTTTGCTAGAAGAAAGAAACTAGTGGCTGGCTATTATGAAAGAGAAGAAACTCGATGATGTTGCTCCTGATGAGTGGGAAAGACTGGATAAAAAGGCACAAGGTACAATTCATCTGTGTCTTACAGATTCTATTCTACTGAATGTTGTGAGTGAGAAGTCCGCACATATCTTGTGGAAGCATCAGGGTGAGATCTACCAAGCCAAGAGTATGGTAAATAAACTTTATTTAAAGTGTAAGTTATTTTCCATGAAAATGAAAGAGGATGAATCGGCTGCATAGCATTTGAATTCATTTAGTTTATTATTGAGTCAACTAGCATCTGTAGATGTAGAGGTGAATGAGGGAGATAAAAGTATATTACTTCTCTGTTCTTTGCCTAAGTCATGGGAGAATGTTATTTTGGCTATCACTACTAACCTCACAGATCCAAAGTTGGATGCTCTTGTTTTAGTTCTATTGTCACATGAATTGAGGAAGAAAAGTTCAGATAGTTTAGGGGATGCTCTCAGTGTCAAGGGAAGGTCTATGGAAAGAAGACCAAAAGGAGATCTGAAGAGGTCTAAAGAAAAGTCTAAGGGCCATTCTAAGACTCCTAGAAAGAAGAATAGAGTCAAGTGTTGGAACTACAAAAAGAGAGGACATGTGAAAAAGGAATGTAGAAACCCAAAGAAACAATGGGATTTTGCTACTGATAAGTCTTTGAATGCAGGTGATGAGGTTTTACTTTCTACATGTAATTTTGTTTCTCATGATCATTGGTTGGTTGACTCAGGATGCTCATACCACATGACCCCGCATAAAGAATGGTATTCCACATACAAAGAGTATGATGGAGGAAATGTGTACCTTGGGGATAACTCCTCATATCCTATTGTTGGACAAGGGAAGGTACTGTTGTATTCAGTGATGGGAGAATTAAATCCCTCCCTGGTATTTTTCATGTTCCTGGATTGGTTAGAAATTTGATTTATGTTTCTAAGCTGAATGATTTGGGAATGCATGTGACATTTGATAAGCATGGCTGCAAATTGGTGAGAGCAAACTTGGTGGTAGTGAAGGGGAAAAGATTGGGAACTCTGTTTAAGTTAGAAGTCACTACTGTTTGTAATGCCTCTTATGTATCTGAGGCTAATACTGAAAATACATGTATGTTGTGGCACCATATATTGGGCCACATAAGTCAATTTGGTTTAAAGACTATCTTAAATAAAAAATTGTTATCTGGTTTATCCTATTCTAATGAGAGTTTCAAATTTTGTGAACATTGTGTGTTTGGAAAATAGAATAGATCTCCATTTCCTTTAGGCAATAATAAATCTAATGATAAATTAGAACTTATTCATTCAGATTTTTTTGGTCCAGTAGATGTTGAATCAATTGGAAAATTTAGATATTTGGTTTCCTTCATTGATGATGTCTCAAGGTTTACCTAAATTTATTTTATGCGTCACAAATATGAAGTTTTCACTAAGTTTAAGGAATTTAAAGCCTTAGTTGAAAAGAAATCAGATTATAAGATAAAGTTTTTGAGATCTGAAAATGGAGGGAAATATTATTATAAGGAATTTGATGAATTCTGTAAGCATTTAGGTATTGTTAGACGGAAAACTACCCTGTATACTCCACAACAGAATGGAGTGGCAGGAAGAATGAATCAGATAATAATGGAAAGAGCCAGAAGTATGTTGAGTGAATAATAGTTGAATAAATGTTTTTAGGTAGAAGTTGTGTGTACTGTTAACTACTTGATTAATAGATCTCCATGTAAGACTCTTGTTTCAACTCCTTATGAAATGGGGATAGGTAAGAAACCTTCTATTTCACATTTAAGGGTATTTGGCTATGAGTCTTATGTTCATGTGCCTAAAGAAAAATAAACTAAGTTGGATCCAAAAGCTGAAAAGTGTACTTTATGGTGATAATGTAAAAGTTTATAAGTGTTGGAATGCACAAGACAACTGAGAGGGGGGTGAATCAGTTGTATCAAAAACTTTAAACCTTCACAAACATAAACACATCCACATTAATTCACTTAAACCCTTTTTCTATTATAAAGATTAAACATGAAAAAAAGATAACATAAGCATAATTACATCAACACCATGCACAAGAGAACACAAGATTTTTACGTGGAAAACCCTAAAAGGGAAAAACACAGTGAGGATTAGCTCACAATATAAAGTAGTATCAATACTGAATTATAAAGAGGCTCACTTCCCAAGGACTTGCTATCCAAAGAAATACTCACTGCAATAGGCTCACTACCAAAATAAAAGGCTAACTTCCATGAACCAATATGATAGCATCTACCACATGCCTAAGTTCAGTTCCATTGAAGCACAACAATCATCACCTTCATAGTTTCTCTAAAAATTGTAGATGACTTTTGCTCATTGCATTAGGTCTTCTACCACATGAAGGTCCTTGTTGCCTCTGATTCAAATTCACAACACAAACATCCTCATATTTGCACATGCCCACATACACATGAATCCTTTACACTTATTTATATCAATCATCAACCTTGAAACATTCACCAAGGTCAGAAACACAATCTACAACTTTTGAAATAATCTCCAAGGTCGACAAACATACAAAATTCAAATTAGGCCTGGACCTAAACAATCCCACGAAGAAAAGTAATGAAGGTAGAATACTTCACACCTTATCTTGGACCTAAAAACATCTTCACATGCTTCAACATGCTTCCACAATCCACAAAGCACATTCGCAAAGAGTGTAAACAACCAAGTTGGCCAAAATTGGTGTTGCCACTAGGATCTTTAGGCACGCACTTCCAAGAACATAACCATAACTTATGGACCAAAAACAAGCCTTTAATATGATCTAGAAACATCCATGAACAACATGAAATCACCTAGGATCCAACAAGTCTAGCTACAACAAATCTCACTTGATGATAGTTCACAGACTGCTCACAACCAGCACTGCCAAGCTCTACTACTCAAGAAAACTACATTCCAAAGCATCAAATCACAAATCCTTTGGATAGGACATAGATATGGACCTTATGAACACTTATCCAAAACCACAAGACCAAAAACCAAACTACAGAGAAATGTGGAGCAAAATACTTTCTCTCAGTCATATTGTAGACACTGCAAGGCATAGTCTTCAAACTGGTGAACATAACTCTCAAAACATAGTGTTTCGAAGCACCAAATTCTAGATCTAACATCTTCAACCACTTCTCTAAAACATATCCAAACCTCAAACTCCAATCTTCAATACAGGAGAAATGCGGAGCAAAAACTCAGACAGTATCCTATAAGCCAGAATACATCTTTACAACACTATCTTCAATATTTATCAAATTTTCTCAAAAGCACTTGGAAACTCAGCAATAAGAGCAATATACTAACATCATCAGCACTTCTGCAAGTCATTCAAATCACTTTAACAAAATAACTTAATCAACCAAAAACAACAACATTAGAAGATACAGTTGACACCAATGACAACACAAACATGTTGACATCAATGACAACACCGATTAGCACACACTTGCAACAAGAAGCTTTGGAATCCTTTAACCCAAACTATTATCTATTCTAGAGATGTTATTTTTAGGGAACTTAGTGTTATTTTAGAACCTGAATAGCCAAAGGAAAAAGAAGAAAAGATGAAGAGAGTGCATTTTGAATTAGAACATGAAGATGCACCTTAGGAAGAACATAATGATGGATTGGGGGGTGAAGAAGTAGAAGAAGACTTGATTGAAAGCTTTGATGAGGAAGAATCTGTTGTGACAGAAGAAGTTGGTACAAATGAGCATGTAGAAGAACCTAAAGAGTCTATTACTCCACCTCTGAGAAGATCCGCAAGACAATGGAACCCAGTTGATAGGTATAGCCCACCAAATTTCCATTGTGTATTTTCTTTATTGAGTACTAACAATGAGCCTAGATCCTACAGGGAAGCTATTCATGTAGATGATAGTGAGTCTTGGCAGTTAGCCATGCATGAGGAGATGATGGCTTTAGACTCTTGCAACACCTGAGATCTTGTTCGTTTGCCCAAAGAAAGAAAGGCCATAGGTTGCAAGTGGGTCTTCAAGAAGAAGTTTGGAAGAAACAGTTCATTGGAGAAGTACAAAGCTAGACTGGTAGCCAAGGGCTACTCCTAGAGAGAGGGAATTGATTTTGGTGAAATTTTCTCTCTTATTTCTAAATTAACTTCTATTAGATTTCTCTTATCCATTGTTGCGACTCTTGATTGGGAAATAGAGCAAATGGATGTTAAGACTGCATTTTTGCATGGAGAACTTGAGGAAGAAATTTGCATGCAACAACCTACAGGTTTTGAGGTAAAAGAGAAAGAACATTGGGTTCACAGATTGAAGAGGTCTCTTTATGGTCTGAAATAGTCCCCTAGATTGTGGTACCAGAAATTTGAATCATTTGTATTGAAATTGGGTTTTGCTAGAAGGGAGGAGGATCAATGTGTTTACATTCATTGTATTGATGATTCTATTCTGATCATTGCATTGTATGTTGATGACATGTTATTTTTTAGCAATACTAAGGGTATGATTAGTGAGTTGAAAGCCCAACTTTTAGGTGCATTTGAAATTAAGGATCTTGGAGATGCCAGGTATATTTTGGGGATGGAGATCAAAAGGGATAGAGGTAACAGAAAACTTTGGTTATCTCAAAGTAAGTATGTGAACACCATTTTGCAGAGATTTAGTATGTAGGATTGTAACCCAATTAGAGTTCCTTTGCCCATTAGTACTAAGCTTTCATTAGATATATGTCCAAAGAATGAGGATGATTTAGAGGATATGTCTAATGTGCCATATGCTAGTGCTATAGGGAGTTTGATGTATGCAATGGTTTGTACTAGACCAGATATTGCCCAAGCAGTGGGAGTATTGAGCAGATTTATGTCTAACCTTGGTAGACAGCATTGGAATTATGTGAAGAGGGTATTTAATATTTAGCATGTACTAATTATTATTTGGTTTATTATGGTACTAACAGTGCTAATAAAACTTTGGACATACAAGGATTTGTTGATGCGGATTGGGCAAGTGACTTGGATAGTCAAAGGTCCACTAGTGGCTATGTGTTTACTTTGTTTGGTGGAGCAGTGAGTTGGATGAGCAAAAGGTAGCCCATAGTTGCTTTATCCACCATCGAAGGAAAGTATATGGCTGCGACCCATGTCTCTAAGGAGGTATTTTGGTTGAGGAGATTATGTACAGGTATTGGTTTTGATTGTAGGATCATTTAGATTGGTTGTGATAGCCAGAGTGCTATTTGTTTGGCTAAGAATCATATGTATCATGTTCAGAATAAGCATGTTGATGTATAGTATCACTTTGTTTGAGATATGGTTGCAAATGGATAGATTGAGTCGAAGAAGGTAGACACTCAAGAGAATGTTGTAGATGCTTTGACCAAGTCTATGAACACAAAGAAATTTGTTTGGTGTAGAGAGGCCATGGGCCTTGCTTCTAGTGCCTGATTATTTTATGGTTTTCCTATGGGTATTTACACTGTATGATGTCAAGTGGGAGAAAGTTAGGGTTAAGGTGCCATTAACCTTGTAAATTCTATGTAATTCATTACTCCTAATATTGTTTGTAAATCACCCATAAGGGATGAAAGGCTTCACTAGCAACGATCTTGTTTCAGTCGCATGTTTATATCTGGTCCTTGGCACTAACTCATCTGCAACGAGGGGTTGCAAGGGGGTTTCCCCCCGACGAGGCGTCCGGGGGGGTCATCGCCCTGACGGGGGGTCTAGGGGCCACGCGCCCTGTCAGGGGTTTGAGGGAAGCGCCCCCAAAACCACATTTTATTTATATTTTATCATTGTAAATCTGGACCATTCGTCATTAGGTCACATATCTGATGGTTGATATTATGTCAATTTTCTTGCCCTAGAAGGCAACCCCCTTTTATAAGGACATTTGTACTACATTTTTATCATATTGGATAGTAACAGGCGGCGTTGGATTGAAGACTAAAGGAGAGAGGAAGTGCATGTATTGTAATATCATATATTTGAAGATAATACAACTTGGAGCCTTGGTGGATTTTTTTACTCGAAAGGGTTTTCTCCATGTTACATATTTGTGTTATGTGTTTTGTTCTTAGTGCTTGTTATTTATGTGTAGTGGGTTTTATTTCTGTTGCAATCTCTATTGATTCTATATTGTTTAGAGGGCATAAATAAGGTTTGAATCAGATTTTTGTTGTGTGGTATGCACCTTCATTTCTAACACAGGGGTGGTTCACTACTCTCCATAAGAGGACCTACGCACATCTGATTGCAAAAAATGTAATGATGAGGCACACAAATATGTGTGGATGAAGAGGGTCTAGCAATATTAGGTGATCTAATATGACTGCCAACATCATGTGGTTGTGCAAACTGAGAGGTCTATGTAATCAAGTGCTCGGTCAAAGTGTGTATGGTAATGAGGCCAATGTCTAGGTGTTGAATTGGAGGTGGAGAAGGGATAGAAGGAGGGGGGATAAAAGGACCTTGCACTTGTCTCATTGCCCTAGGTCTAACTTGAGGAATTCCCTTACCTACTCCCTAGAACTCTCTAATATCAAAATAATTCACATGGTGACCCATTACAAACTTTGAATATAATTTATGAATGAAATACAAAGGTATATCTAAATTGTTGTTGAGTAGTTTATCAAAAACCATCCACCAACAATCCTAAAAATTGTGACTAATACCTTAGGCTTACGAACATCAAAATGCAATCCAGTTTTAGGATTGACAAAATATTGGGCTAACATAGCTTCAGTAATGTCTAAATCTTTCACTTGATTGTACGATAAACCATTAGCATATTCCACCTTCTTGGTTTCTCTCCATTTCCTAAATGATTCATGTTGGATTGTGAGGGTTCAAAAATGAGTAATAATCCCTTCTAAATTCAATGTCATTGAAGACAATCAAGGGTGGTAGCGATAAATTTCTACAATCCTACTTATTTGATCAATATTTCTTTTAATTTTCTCTTCAATTGTTGGAGGGGGAGGGTTTGGTGGGGGAGGGTTTAGGTTTTCAGGTTTTTCATCCATTTTACCTATTTAAAATATAAAAGATACCCATTTAGGATAAAAAACAAAAAAACAAAAATCACACCTTACCTTGAATCAAACATTTGTTCTTCAGATCTTTGATATCCATTTTTGAGAGGTCTGCATTTTGCAAGCTACGGTTTACAAAATGCAACCCCTTTTTTCACTTTTTATGGTGTCCAAAATGAATGTTCATTTTGGGACACACAAAACAGATATTCTATCCAACCTAGAAAAAGTCAAACTTTCACTTTTCGCAATTTTGGCTAAGTAAAGGCGCATTTTTTTCCTATTATCACGATTTGGCCTGCTATGATCCTGCACTCACCCAATAATGCATACTATCAATAACCACTACCACTAACAATATGTTGTGCCCTTAACCCATTGATTGTATTGGGATATGTGGAGCCAACTTGTGGCTCAAGCATAATCCTTAATTAACTTATAATTATATATAGGTAGTTAAGTAAAAATGGGTGGCATCTAAGACATAAGTACGATATATAGGGGAGCTAATGGTTAATCTATGATCATTAGATTTTGAATTGTGTTCTTATTGGAGACTTTTGGAGCTTTTCCCCCTCGAAGTGGTTTATTATTCTCAAGTATTATAAAGTACTTATAGCATATTTCTATTATATTCTTCTTATGTGCAAGTTAATTTATTCTAAGTGGTATCATAGAAAGATCTTGGCACCCAAAAAAACAAGAAATGAGGCAATTTTTTTCAACTCAGGAGGTTGAATTATGAAGTGCACATCTCTCTCAATTTTAAATTTTTTAAATTTTTTGAATGTTTATCAAGGACATATTGAAGCTACTAAAATCTATATTTGAGGTCATTTGGAGTAGAATTGAAGGAGTTACTGTGAAATTAGTATTTCCACTAGATTTACTCCTAAGGATGCAAATCAACAAATTTCTTGGAGATTTTTCTGAAAGGTGATATTAACTTCCCAAGTAAGTTACAATAAAAAAATTAGATTATTTTGATTTCTTTTGAGTAAGTTATTATGAAAATTATTTTGGTGGCATCATGATGGGGAATTCAACAAGAGGCAAAGGAAGGAATACAGACACTCTGGGAAAGACTCTTGACAAAATGATCCATTAGTAGAGGAGATGGATAACATAACCATTAAAGATATGAGGGAAGAAACCAACAATATTAAGGAGAAAATCTTGTCAAGGGTGGTAGAGCAATTGAAAGGTGGTATCTAAGTTAAGATAACTTGAGGCAATGGTTGAATCAAGAGTTTCTCACCATGGTTCTAGAGATTTCCAATGCACAAAGTCACACCATAAGTCTTGGGAAGAAGACATGTCTTCTAAGGGACGTGATGCTTTTGGGTTTTACTCAGTTCTAAAGATGAATCATCTCTTGAATAATTCTATGGCTAGGCACTTCAATCCAAAGATGGATATGTTAAAGTTTGATGGCAAGGATCCAACCATTTGGCTTTACCAAATGTACTAGTTCTTTGATCTTCATCATATTCCATGTCAACAAAAGCTTGCAATGGCATCTTATACTTGGAACCAAACTAATTCATTTAGTATGGTTGGTTATGTGAAGAGAAGAAAAAGAAGGGATGTTTTGTCACATGGTTAATCTTTCAAGAGGGACTCACTAGACATTAGGGTGACAATCTTATGGATAGTTACTTCAATCAGCTTACCAAATTAAATAAAATAGGTATAGTCAAATACTATACTAAAAAATTCCAAACTTTGTCTCTAAGAATGGAGCATGTTCCAAAGGAAAGTTTGAAGGAATTATTTCTAGGGTGTTTAAAGGACCACATCAAATATGAGGGCATATGTTTCATCCAACTTTTGTGTCCTAAGCAATGATTATGGCAAGGAAGGTAGAGGAAAAGTTTTTGGTCAATAGAAAATAAGGGTTTGTAAACATAAGAGATAGAAGCACTTCTATGTAGTCACTTCCTTAGCCTACTAGACTAACTATGCAACAAATTAAATAGAAGAGAGTAAAAATGCTATGTTTTATATGTGATAGCAAATATAATCAAGGAAATAAATTTACTAGAAATAAATTGTTCTACATTGAAGAGCCGGTTGAGGAATAAAAGGAGGAAGAAGAAAAATAGAGTGTGATAATGAGACAAATGAGAAATTGAGGGATAACTAACTAAGCATTTCTTGTCATGCACTTTCTAGAATTAGTACCCCACAAACTCTCAAGGTAGTGGGTTTCTTGAAGAAAGAGAGAGTAATAGTGTTGATAGACTCAAGAAGCACTCACAACTCCATCAACAAGAAGTTAGCTTCTCATCTGAATTGTTTTATATATCTAGCTCTAGAATTTTAGGTCATGATTGCAAATAGGGGTACCATCAGTTGTTTAGGGAGATGTCATAGCATTAAATTGACAATGGGAGAATACTATATTGATTGTCTGATGTTTGTTATTTCTATGGGTATAATAATTATTGTGTTTGGAGTATATAGGGGCTTACTACATTAGGGACAATTGAGATAAACTTCCAAGAGTTATTCATGTGTTTTCACTCAAAGGACAAGATAGTCAAACTCAAAGGGTTGTTTGCAAAGTCTCCATATATGGTAAGATCTCATAAAATGTAAATGATGATTTAAAATGCATTGATGCTATTATGGCCCAATTATTTTCATTAGCAACCTATTAGTTAAAGGTTCCTGTTGTGATGTTCACAACACGCCCCATTATGCTCCTTAGCAAAATGGGGACCCCTGCTGTCGCTTTGCTTTTTGCTTCTGCTTGTGTTTTTCTGCTTTCTGGCGGTTTGGTAAAAATGAGTCGGGTGCATCATCATCATGATATTGGATGAGGTTGGTCATCATCATGAGGTCAATTTGTCAAATTTCATATTTTGTTTCTGTGACCTCATATTTAGAAAGAGCTTGAAATTCCATGCAGGTTTGCCTTTTACATCACTTGAAAATTCGTCCATATGAGGGAGTTATGAGCAGTCAAAGTTTTGGTCAAACCTGATAATCGCAAGTGATCATCATATTTTTTCATGTTGTCAAGGTCATCATGATCTTGATCTATCACCTGATAAAATCATGCAGTCGAAATATCCGGACGTCAATCTTAGGTGAGAGTGCCCTTTACCCGTCAAATGACCTTATGCGCATCGTGAGCATCATGATTTTAGGAGGGTCATATTTTATAAACTCAGTTTTGCTGTATGAAGAACATCATCATCATATTTGAAGCGCCCCCCCGATAATATCCTGAGGTTCAAATATCCGGACGTCAACTTTAAGTCAGTAAGTTTTCCCCGTCGAGCGGTCTTTTGTATCGCAAGCATCATGATATTTTAACATCACCTGAAATTATAATATCATGCTGATATTAAATATCACCATGACTTAGAAAATCCACCATCTGCATAATTTGCATGCGCATGCCAAAATCCTATCGGAGGGTCATCATCCTGATCTTTCACAAGAGGGTCATATCTGCTGAAATTCGCTAAGATGATGATGACGTCTTCATATCGTCCTGATCTCCTTTTGCATGATCATGATGATCACCCTATCTTTTAAGGGAGGCTGATATTCCATTCTTCAACAGCATGATCATATTTTAAATATCACCCTAGCGCAAACCTGATGATGACCTCAACTCATCTTCATGCTTCGAAGATGGAAAATGATGGTTACGTCATCATGATAATTCGATGAGGAGGATCATCATATTTTTTATCCTGTCATGTTGTCAAGATCATCATGATCTTGTTTGTCTACCCGATATTTCGTAAAGTCCTCCTGCCGAGAAAGAACGACCTTTTGCAAATATCCTGATGATCATCATCATCACATTTCCCTTCGGCAGGATATTTTCCAAAACACGATCCGGTTCGCGAATATGATGATGACGTCTTATTCTAAGTTCGACAAAAGCCCCAAATATCCTGATGATCATCATCACCTGATCTTTCGAGAGGGTTACCTTGGCCGCAAAGGGGTCATTTTACATTCACCACCTGATCATGCTCCTTAGGTGACCCGATTTTACATTTATCCCCTGATCTTAACTGAACACGATGATGACGTCATCTTTTGCATTTTAACGAAGCCCGAATATGACGATGACGTCACCATCATATTCCTTTCCTCAGCAGCAGGTTCATATTTCATATCCTCCTATTTTCCTTCGACATGAATATGATGATGATGTCATTCTTTTCCCCAATATACAGAAGCGAAACATCATGATGACGTCATCTGGACCATTTGAAAGGGTGAGCATCATATTTCCAGAATATCATGCAGATGAAGTGAACATCGGCCAAATAGAGAATATCGGCCAACATGTTTTTCGACACGTCGATGGGCGGGAAATGAAACGGTGGAGTTTTAAACCATTTTTTGGCGCCCGTGGCATTTTTTCGGTCAGCGATGGTTGACCCGATGGGTTTTGAGCGGTCTGAATGCGTTTTGAACGCGTTTTAGGAGTATTTTGGATCTGATTTCCACAAATTTGCGCAGTCACCTGGATTTAAACGATTATTTTAATTTCCTGCTGTTTATGTGATAAATGAAATACTTATTGCTTGTCTTGTCTTGCAGGCTTGCAGTTGAGGAAGCAGCTGGAAAGTCAACACAGTGACCTCATGGAGGAAGGAAATCTGATCTCAGGAGCAGGAAGATAAAGATGAAGTGCGAGGAAGTCAAGGCCATTCAAATAAAGGACAAAGTTGCAGCTGAGGGTATTACTACAACAGACAAACAAAAGTTATTGCCAAGCTGCCGGAACTTCTCAGAAGGGGCAATATTTTGCCCAGATTTGACACTGCTCAGAGATATTTTGAAGAGCTGGTTCACCTGTATTTATTGCTGTAACCAGGGGTTTGAACCAGGGGGTTCAGTTAGGTTTTTGCTGTAGTGAGGACAATCAGAATGTCTTTATATTGTGCCTCTCTACACTGTAATACTTTACAACAGGGATTTTAGGAAAACAACAGGGGCTACAACAGGATTTTCTTTTTTAGAAGCATACAGTGAGTTAAGTTAGCATAGTTTAGAGGTAGAAGAAGGAGGTCGCCTGTTTGTCTGCAGTAAGGTGCGCGTGGAATGTCTGGCTGCCTTACTGTATCTGTAAAGCTTGTAAGTTCTCTGTAGTATGATCAATGAAACTAAGAGTCATTCCTACATTGTAAATCATGTATGACTATTCGTTTCTAATACAATAGAATCTGGAGTTCTGCATCTATCTTCTGAGTGTTCTCCTGCTCTTCTTTGTGTTTTGAAATATCTTCTTTGAGAGCTTGCAATTTTAAATGTATGTTTGTGAAAATGCTCAGAACTTGCATTTAGGGTTTTTACTGTGGATTTGATCAAATTACTGTGGTATTTACATAGTGCATAACAGAAACAATTAGATCCTTCGGTAGATTAAATGAGGTATAGATTAGATCTTTCTAACTTTTCCCAACCCATCTGAAATATTTAGCTGAAAACGTAGAAATCAAAAGGAAATTATCTCAAATTTGAAGAAGCATGCATAACAGAGCTATAAGTAGACAGTTTTCATAAATAGATAAAGAAGAAAGCTGCAAAAATTCAAGAAAACCATCTAAAACTTGCAGTACAGTATCACTTTTATGCAAAGGAATGAAAAGTATTGACATATCTCATGACCTTTTTGCATATTCTTAGTCCAGTAAACCACCAAACAAACCTAAACTACGTAAGGGCCCTTGAACATTACAGCTTCACATTGACCAACTGATCTTGACCAACCGAACCATTGTAGACTTGGGATTAGTTGAATCTCAAATGATTCCTTCTTATCTTTCAAGTATAGTTTCAGTTCATTTCATGTGAATTTTAACTTATTGTTATGATTGCATCAAAACAATCATCAACAGTTCCTACACAACTAGATCTACAAGCAATTATAAATAGTCACTTGATAGTTTTTGGAGATATGCTAAAAGGATTACCTCCTAAAGAGATCATAATCATATCATTCAACTAGTACTAGGGATTCAACCACCCAAGACTAGGCCTTATAGGTACCTTGATGAACAAAAAAGTGAGATCAAGAAGATAGTTCAAGTAGTGCTAGAGGTAGGTATTACCAAGCATAGTTAGAGTGCTTATTCCTCTCCAATAGTAATGGTGTGCAAGAAAGATGGCACTTGGTGGATCTATTTTGGTTATAGATAGCTCAACAAGTACACCATAAAAGATAAGTTTACCATCTAATAATTGATGAGTTGTTGGTTGAGCTTGATGGTGTTGTTTATTTTATCAAACTTGATTTTCATTCTAGTTATCATCAAATTAGAATTAGAGTGGAGGATATACATAAGATAAATTTTTGAACCCATGAGGGTCACTATGAATTTTTGGTGATGCCTTTTGGCCTCACAAATGCACCATCAAAATTTCAAAGTTTGATGAACTCTATATTCAGGTCATTTTTGTGAAAATGTGTTTTGGTTTTTTTATGGCGTTAATGTATAGAAAAACTCAGGAGTAACATGTGCAATATGTGAATCAAGTTTTAGACATTCTTGAATAGCACTAGATTTATGCTAAGCCATCTAAGTGTGTGTTTAGAGCCAAAGAAGTGGAGTACCTAGGTCATATTGTTCTGCATAAGGGAGTCAAGGTAGATCCTCACAAGATCAAGGCCATAGTCAAATGGAAAATTCCTAAAACCCTCAAGGACTTATGGGGTTTCTTAGGGATTGCTAGTTACTATCATTGATTTGTAAAGAATTATGGCAGTGTAGTATCACCTCTCAATTTTTTTTATAAAAAGAATTCCTTTCAGTGGAATGAGGTAGTTACCTGGGCATTTGAGAAGCTAAAGGAATCCATATGCACAACTCCAATTCTAGCTACCCTAGATTTCTCTAAAATATTCATTTTGTAATGTGATGCTTTAGGACATGACATAGAAACAATACCCATGTAAGGAGGAAGACCCATATCATTTCAGAATAGCCAACTCAAAGGTAATAATTTGTTGAAGCCAATTTATGAGAAGGAAATGTTGGCTATCTTGCATGTAGACAAACAATGGAGACTTTATCTAACAAGAAGACATTGAAGGTAAAGACAGATTGTGATAGTCGCAAATGCTTGTTGGTAAAGATATTATCATTAGAAGAACAACAAAAATAGGTCACAAGATGTCAGGTTATGACTTTCAGACCATATATAAAAAGGAAAGGAGAATGTTGTGGTTGATGCTCTATCTAGGAGGGATGAACCCACAAAGTCACTATTGAATGCTATTTACATATTATAGACAAATTAGGTAAATGAGGCATAAGAATATTAGGAGAAGGACATGGATACTCAAACTCTTATCAAGAAACTCCAACAAGATTCAAGTGTATTAGATAAGTTTGGATGGAAAGGAAATTCTTTATGGTACAAGGACATGTTGTACCTATATTGTAAGAACTCAAACATTAAGTTTAGGATTTTGGCATAATTGCATGCTTCTCTTGTAGGTGGGCACATAGGATTCCTAAAAATTTATCATAGAATCAATCAAGATTTCTTTTAGGATGGGATCAAAGGGTATGTAACTTATAAATTTGTAGTAGAATGCATGGTATGCCAACAAAATAAAGGGGAGACAATTAAGACTCCAAATCTTTTGCAACCCTTATCTATTCCAAGCCAGAGGTGGAAGGACTTATCTATGGATTTCATCATGCATGTTTGCCCAAGTCTAAAGGAAAAAAATGTTATCATGGTTGTTGTGAATCAAATCACCAAATATGCACATTTTTGTGCTTAGCCTCACACCCAATTGTAGCAAGCACTATAGCAATAGCCTTTATGAATATTATTCAAAAACTACATAAGACTTTAAAATTCATAGTAAGTGATCATGATCCTATATTTACAAGTAGTTTTTGGACTAAATAATTTTCATGTTGGGAACTCAACTTTCGTGTAGCTCATCATATCATCTCTAGTCAAATGGATAGGCTAAGGTTGTCAACAAGTTCTTGGAGGGTTATCTCTAATGTTTTTCTTGAGATAAACAAGAGAGATGGGTGTAGTGGCTACTACTAGTAGAATGGTGGTACAATACTTCTTTCCTTCATTCAAAATGTCTCCATTCTTGGCATTTTATGGGTGCCATCCACCATCAATCACCTCTTCATTGCAAGCATGCCCAAAGGTTTGAACATTTGAAGAACACATCCAACATCAACTAAAGGTACTTGATAGTCTGAGGGATAACTTGGCAATGACACATAATAGAATGTTTAGCAACAACTAGATTGACATTGTAGTGAAATGAATTTTGAAGTAGGAGATTGGGTCTTTGTGTGATTGCAATCATATGAGCAAATGTTTCTAAAAAATAAAAGACGGATAACAAGCTTGCACCTAAGCGTTATGGTCCATAAAAGGTTTTGAAAAGGATTAATAGTGTAGCATACAAATTGGAGTTACCTATGTCAACAAAAATATACCTAATCTTCCATGTTTCATGCTTGAAGAAGGTTATCAGACAAAGAATTACATACTATACTAAGTTACCAAATCTTGATGGGGAGGGACCAGACAAAATCCTTCAAACATTCATTAAGAGGCTATAGATGAGGGAAATTATAGAATATTTGATCAAATGGAAGAATTCTCTAGTCAAAGATGCTACATAGAAAAATGAAAATTTTGTGCAAAAGCATGCATAATTGATCATGACAACGTTCCCTAAAGAGGGGCCATGCTATGCCCTTAGTCCATTGATGGTATAGGGATATGTGTGGCTGAATTATGGTCAAAATAACCCTTAAGTTATATAATCATTTATATAGTATTATATAGATAGTTAAGTCAGATCGAGGGCATAAGTATGGTATTTATAGGAGCTAGTGGTTAGTTTATGATCATCATATTATGAATTGTGTTCTTATTGGAGACTTTTGGAGGTTTTCTCCCTCAAAGTGGCTTATTATTCTCAAGTATTGCAACATATTTATTATTATATTATTTTCTTGTACAAGTTATTTCATTACACTATAAGAGATAAGCATGGGCAACAATAGAGAATGGAACCAAGAAGATCCATGGTAATATTAGCAAAGAAAGATATGATCAATATCAATGGCACAATAATGCAGAATATTTTTATGCTTACCAACTTGTACAAGTTATTTCATTACACAATGGGAGATAAGCATGGACAACAATAGAAAATGGAACTAAGAAAATCCATGATAATATTAGCAAAGAAAGATATGATCAATATCAATGGCACAATAATGCAGAATGTTTTTATGCTTACCAACTTGTACAAGTTATTTCATTACACAATGGGAGATAAGCATGGACAACAATAGAAAAGGGAACCAAGAAGATCCACCATAATATTAGCAAAGAAAGATATGATCAATATCAATGGCACAATAATGCAGAATGTTTTTATGCTTACCAACTTGTGTATTATATATACTTTCTATCCTCAAACAAATCCAATGATAAAACAAGCCATGAAAACATATTATTTTTGAAACTGAGACCAACAATCTTTTTTCCAACCACTTTTACCCACAGTATTTCACAAAAACCTACAACATGAGAAATCAAATGCCAACAAGTCATTAAAAAAAATAGCACAGTTCAAACAAATTAAACTGCCAATGTCTATTTTCTCTAGCCATACATATATAATAAAACATTTTGTTTATCAACAATCAAACCACTAGCAAGTAGTGACATTAAGTGATGTTTTCTATTATGCAAACAACTAGTACCATCCTAGAAATCAATATTAAATGCACAAAAATAGTAATAGAAATTTACATTTGGAAATAATATAAAACGAACACACAAAATATATTATGTCAGGTTAAAATTTACATTGCCAAATATGAGAAAGGAACACACAAAACACATTATGTTAGGTTAAAACTTAGTTTGTCAAATATGGGCTTATACAGCATTTGTTTTAGTCATTTAGATAACTATCAAATACCCATCAATAACTAAAAACTATCCAAACTATTAACC
This sequence comes from Cunninghamia lanceolata, assembly GCA_027924645.1. Taxonomy (NCBI): domain Eukaryota; kingdom Viridiplantae; phylum Streptophyta; class Pinopsida; order Cupressales; family Cupressaceae; genus Cunninghamia; species Cunninghamia lanceolata. The sequence continues at coordinate 18,941,501 of BSBN01000254.1, forward strand.
ACAAATAATTAAACTAACACGACATTAATAGTAACCACAAACAAACACTTTGAATCATATAAACATAAGAGAAAACATATCCAAAAGATTTTATTTTTATTCTAAAATTCATTGTTCTTTGAATCATATAAACATAACAGAGAAAACATATCCAAAAGATTTTATTTTTATTCTAAAATTCATTGCTGGTGGTGATTGAAATCATCCACAGCGGACGAAGTTTGCAGTGAGTGTATCGATATGCTTGAGGGCACCCATAGAGCGAAATATAAAGTGAACTGTTTGACCTGCAGGAATGGGTTTCATAAACACTGTCTCAGTGTAACCAGCTTCGTTTCTCATCTGCAGTGAGACTTTATCTGCTTCACATGTTTTGCAACCATTTGTAACTGTAACATTGAATGGAGTTCTGAACTTGGGTGCGTCAGTTAATGATGCTTCCTTGATCTCCTCAAATGAAAAATATATATCTTCTAAACGACACTGCTGACCTGCATTACCAATTTATAACAAATTATTTTAGAACAGGAACCATAGAAACCATGTCATTTTATTCATTATCAGATATCAAAGAATCAAAACAAGACTCACCTTGTACCAATTCAGAATGTATAACAATGACAAAGAGAATAGACCACAGAATTTGAGACTTCATATTTTCAGCAGAGACTGTCCTTTCTTAACCAAATCAAATAGAATGCATGAACACCAATTCTTGATAATCCATTGTCATTTTATAGTTTCTTGTTAGGGTTTAGTTTTTGGGTGATAGATAATTCCATTGTTCAATCTAATTGAGTTAATTTTTTTTGGTGGTTGGGCTGGATTTGATTCGAGTTGAGCTCGACTTGATTTGGTTCCTAAAAGTAGATTTAGTTCTGTCATGAACACATATTAAATTTAGGTTTCATAGGTATATGATAATTATTAATTAAATGATTTGATCTGTATTTAAATAAGCAAATTCACAAAAAGCAAATGTAGATTCATGCTGATTCGCACTGCTAAATTAGCAGCCACTGTGCTCTTTCAACGGGTCCATTTTTTATTTGTTGCTGATTTTGGTTTATTACTTAACATTTATTATTTTGCACCGCTAATTTAACTACCAAGTAGATTTACTTTGATCTTGGTGGTGTTTTTATTATCCCCTAATTATGCCGATTCTATAGTGGAGCAATGCAGAGATTATATGTTGTGAATAGTGATGAAAACTAAAACATAATTCTGGGCACTCTTAATCCAAGAGTTTCAACCTAAGGTTAGTGCTTCCCAATCAGCTAGCAAAAACAAATTTGTGGATGGCCTCCATAAAAAAAAGTAACATATAAGTGTATAATATTTATTATATAGAAGTAAAAACAATACAAAAGAATTAAAGAAATAATAAATGGTGGTTTTTTATAAAATTAAAATTTACATACAAAACTAAAAACATAAGGGCCTTCTATTTAATGAAAGATAAACTATAAAATTAAACTTCTTAAAAGTAACATATGAGTGTATAATTACGTGGAGAGGCAACCTACAGCAGCAGCACGGGGTGAAATGGGGTGAGCGTGTTAAGAAAAACAAATTTAAAAAATAATTAAACCGCTGACATATAAAAATAAATAATCATAAACATTAAATGCAACATTAATAATTAAAACATATATAAAACATAAATGTTTGAAAGTCTCATTAGATAAATTTAGAGAGCCGAAACTAAGAAGCACAAAATAAAAATCAATCTACAACAAAATCACATCTACGAATTTCATGATTGGTTGGAATAATTGTATGCACAAAAATTGATTGGTTGGAATAATGGTGTTAATAGTGTCTCATAAATTATTTCATATTGTTGGAATATTAAAAAATTTAAATTTATTTAAATCGCCTAAAATCTCCCATTTACTTTTAATATTCTTTTAATCCTCTTTGTTATTATATGAATTTAGTTTTCTTTTAAAAATATTTAAAAATATTTGTTGCAAGAAGGAAGAAGCATAAAATAAAAATCAAGAAACATCAAAAAAATCAAAAAATCTTAATGGTGTATGCATAATATTTTTTTAAAAAAAATTAACTATTTTTTTATAATTTTTTTACACTTTACAATTTACAAACATTATAATATATATTCCCAAAAAAAAAAGACACATGACATGGGGTCAATTGAACACCATTATATGAATTTAGTTTTTTTTTTTTTTAAATGTCTATTTTATTTTCTTTCATGAATTTGCTAAGTGTTATAGTAAAAGTTAAAATAGTATTCATTTTTTATCTTGAAGTCTTTGGTGAAGAAATAAAAACTAAATATATAAAACTAATTATTTGCATTATTTATGAGCAACTACTACAACCACTCTTGGAAAAAAAGTAAATATAAGCAATGTATATAGTAAAAGCAATATATAACCTAGATATTAGTAACTAGTAACATTGGGAATTTTTGTTGGATTGAATATCTTTCACTATATATATTAATCAAAGCATAAGTACATATTGCAATCCAAAAGGGAACCTATTATAAGATAAAGCTTTAATAATAGGTTCAAAGAGAATACAGCTCTAGAAGTACTGACTACAAAAAAGAGGTACTATAAAGATCATATCCAAAGATAGTTTATATTTGAACTATCAAAAGTGATCATAATTTAGCAACTATTACTCCTCCATGGCTATAAGATAAGCTTCAAAATGATGTTAATCCCTATCCTACATAGCATCCTAATGAAACCATTCTTCCTCAACCTCTATGAAGTTCCCTGAGTACTCTGTCTATGTGCCCTGCTGAGGAGAAGAATTTGGCCAGCTATCCTCATCAAAATTTGTTTCATCCAAATCAATGCCATCATATTCCAGATTTGTTTTGAAGAACTTTTTCTTGACTTGGACCCATTTAGAATGCTCCAAGTTATCCATGCTTCTCATATATTCCCTATTGTAGCTGCCTTTAGAAGAATTTATACCTTTAGCTGACTCTGTGGGGCAGTGGTGATCAAGAGCTTTGATGTTCCCAATAAATTTTTGAGCTGTAATGTCCTTTAGCCTCTTATCCTAATTTTTTTCCACTCTAATTGGTGTAACTTGTAGTATTCAGATTGAAAGGCTGTGAACTCTCTCATAAAGTTGTCATGCACCCTGTTTCAACTATGACTTCCAAACTTAGCATTTTGTATATGTCTTCTTTGTACAACATAGCCCCCCAATCTAATATTTGTCCTTAGGAATCTCAACTGTCATCATTACATGTTCAATTAGTTTCAAATTTGTGAGTTTAAAAGACAAATTAGTGAGTGACCTCTCCTTACCTTGAAACCTCTCATCATTCTTCATCTTCCACAAAAACCATAGAATCTCTGTAGATAAAGCTAGACAGAAACAATTAAGCTTTTTATTTAACCCTTTAACAAAACCACACAATATTTCTTTCCAACTAATCACATCCTCAGGGTCCCAGTTTATCACATTTCCCATGAAGATAGGCCAAGTGGATTTTGCATAAACACAATCAAAGAAAACATGTTGACAGTTATCCAAAACATTACACAAAGAACATACATTGTTATCATTTCCTACAACCAATTTTTTAAGCAAGAGTAACCATCTAAAGCTTCCCTTTTTAGGCTCTATACATCTAAACCAAAAAAATTCAAAGGCTTTGGCTAAGGTCTTATGGTCTAGTTTGTGATCCTAGACTAGGTTAATATGCTCATGGACTGCCAGAGGATTAATCAACATTTTATAGATTTTCTTTGCATTAACTTCTTGAAATATGGTTCCATCAATCCACTTGATCTTCCTTATGCAATCCACCCCAAGAAAAGAAACATCCTGGGGGAGCCTACCCAAGAAAGAGCAAGAGATAATAAAAAATGTTCTTTTTTTCATTTTTGGATAGTTTATAATCTTGTTCAATTTGTTCCCAGTTTTTAGCTTTGTTCTCATCAAATAGGTCACTAATCCCTTACCATGCCAACTCTTAGCTGAGCACCCTTGCAAAAGTGCAAGAGACTTATTCTTATGAAATATATTCCACCAAATGGACCTGTGACCGATAATTATGCCCCTTTTTAAGTCATATGCCTTATCATTGTCAAAAATAATTTTAGCTTGTTCCCAAGCTTTCCAGATGCTATTAAAGATAGTAGATCCCATAGGTTTAACTTTGAAAGACCCAAACAACAAGTCATGTAGATGGAGACCTTTCTAGGATTTAGCCTTGACGGGAACAAAATTACAAATATTATTTCTAACCAGGATTTTCTAGGGCTCCTCACCCTCTAAGGACCTAACTATCCATTTTGTAGCCAAGGCTACACCCTAAATTTTTAAGTCTTTCAATCCCAAACCTCCTTGTTCTTTCCCTAGATAGCACCACTCCCATTTAACATGTTTTTTCCTTGCTCTTTTACCATCAGACTAGAGGAATTGTCTGATAGTATTTTGAATGACATTAGATTGGTAATTCTGAAACATCCACATAGATGCGTAGTAAACAGAGTAGGCAGAAAGGATTTTTTGGCAAACTTGTACCCTCTCAACGAAGGAAAGGTATTGCCTATTCCAATTATTTAGTTTCTTTTCAATTTTAGAGTAGAGCCAATCCCACATACATTTTAAAGAAGGAAGAACTGCAAAAGCAATTCCCAAATACCTCACTTGCTTAAAAGAACCCCCCAACTCCATTTGTTTTTGTCCCACCAGGCCAGAGCCTCATCATTCCAGCTTAGCATGATAGATTTAGAAGAAGAATTTTTTTCTCTAGAAGCTAAACAAAAGACCTCCAACCTTTTCTCCAAGTTCATCAAGTTCTATACCTCAATCTTTGGAAATAGGGCAATATCATCTGCAAATTGCACATTTAAAAGCATGTCATCATTTGGAAGGGCAATACCTTTCACTTGGCCTAACAGGCTACCAGTTCTCAACAGATAATATAAGGCTTCAGAAGCAATTACAAATAAGGCAAGGGCAAGGGGGCAACCTTGCCAAATGGATCTCCCCATATTGAATAGCAGAGAAAGTGACCCATTGACTTCCACTTGAGCAGAGGCATCATTGAAAAGCATCTTAACAATATCACAAAAGAATTTGGGAAAGCCAATTATATCTAACATCATAGTGATGAAAGACCATTCTATTCTAGCATAGGCCTTTTCAAATTCCAAAAGAAGAATACCAGTTTCTTGCCCAGATTCTTTAGCCCAATGCGATGCTTCCCAACTTGTGATGATATTCTCAAGAATAAATCTATCCTTTATGAAACCTATCTAAGTATTATTGATAATTTTGGGTAGAATATCTCTTAGCCTTAGGGCAAGGACTTTGGCCAAGATTTTGTAGGACATATTCAGTAAGGTAATCGGTCTCTAGTTTCTCATATTTGTTCTATCTCCATCCTTAGGCAATAGCCTTATGATTCCTCTATTGATCTCTTTCCCTAGAGACCCTTTGGATATAGCTTCAAGTGATATACCTCAAGTAGACCATCTGCTACCCAAGATATGATTGCCTTGTAGAACTCCACGGGTAGCCCATCAGTAGACCTGTCATTCCCCGTAGAACTAATGGTAGCCACAATTTTTGCTTTGGTTATCTTAGTCTCTAGTTTTTTCTACAATTCATCATCTAACTTCTTTTTACAGACCCTTTTGCACAGCTCCTAAGCCTCTCTACACCTTTTATTATTGTCTTCTGCTTTAAACAGGTTCTCATAGAAACTTCTAAACACTTCTTGCATACCTCTATCAATTTGCCAGAGATTATCACCTTCTTAAATTGGACCAATATTTTCTTTTAGATTTTTATATTTAAGTAAGTCAAAGAAGTATTTAGTGCCTCTGTCCCCACCTTCTAGCCAGTTTAGTTTGGCCCTTACCCTGGCCCCTTAGGATTTCTTGACTTGGAACTGCCTTAATTTATGTTTAACAATTCCCAATTTATTAGCCAGTTCTAGTCGGTTAGGTTCCCTCTGAATCTCATCGTCAATTCTAAGAAAATCTTCCTGGAGCCTAAGCTCCAACTTTCACCTGTCTAGTGCATACTTTTTACCAACTATTTGAAACAAGGTCTTTCAAGAAGTACTCATGTTAAATTCCAATAAGTAATTTCACTTACATTCCTGTCAAGGGATTTACAGATCTCCCTCAGAGACCAGATACCATCCATACAATCCTTTTCGTGTAAAAGCTCACAGTTTAACTTGAAGTTAGAATCCCTTTTAACTTTCACTAAACGGCATTGGTTTTTCAAGGAGATAGTTGCTTTGATTGGGTGATGTTCTGAAAGGGCATTAGGAATGACTTGCACATAATTGTTATGGTCAGAATGTGAAAATTGGAAGTAATCTTTATTTGCATGAAATCTGTCTAGTCTACAATATATTCTTCTTTTGTCTTTCTGGCTATTACACCATGAAAACCATATGCCAGAAATCTACTCCTTTTGACCAGCCAGTGGATCAAAAATGTTTAACAAATTCTTCATTTTGTCCCTGTAAACACAAAAATCACGCACAGCCTCCACGAGGACCCCTATGATGATTTTAATCCTTGTCACATACATGTGCGTGAAATATTGTCCTTTAAGCAGAAAACCTCTTGATGACATGTCTTCTTTCTTGTCTTGTGTTGTTTCTTCTTTGTCAATTTCTCTCTCTCCCCGTTCGTAATGCTTTTCGACACTTTTTGTGACACTTGTTGATTTGTGTTTTCTAAGCTTTTAACCTTGCTCCTAAGCCTTGTAAGCGTCTTGTAGGTGAGTTTTCACCTTTCCCCTATGTTTTTCATCCTCTGCACACCCTGGAAGCCTTCTAGAGGTCCCCCTTATTCATTTCCCACTTTCAGTTTTCAGTTCTGCTTAACCAATCCAAATCTCCCCCTATTATTTCTGGATCTCCCCTGGGAGATCTTGCAGGTGCAAGTGGAGATTTGGATTCTTACACATGACTAACCTGTTTCTAGAGGCAGAACCCCTCCTTTTCTTCTCTTCTTTCATCTCCCCCTGCAATTCTTCAAAAAACCCTGTCCAGCCTGGATCTCCCCTGGGCAACCTAGGGTCGTCCAGGGGTGACCCTGCCATGTTTACAGCCACGGAAAAACTCAAGTTTCTCACTCGTTTTAGCTCCATTTTCGCCCGTTTTTCTTCCAGTTTGCATCATTTTTTATGCCTAATATGGAGTTGACTATTTCATACACCCACACATGCATAATTAACTCCATTTAATCTATAATTAGCTTCTTAATTAATCTCATGCATTCTCTCATCTCCAATTCCTCTTTAGTGATAAGCTATAATTGATTTATTACTCTATAGTTAGCTGAGCTCACTGGGTAATCAACCTTGTTAACTCCCCAATCAATCTTTGTTAACTCATTAGTCAAATGAGTTAACTTCTCAATCAATCCCATTCCGCAAACCTATAAATACCCCCTCCCTCAAGTACAAAGGGAGGAAAATTCATTGTGCACACAACTCTTGCCAATTTTTTCTCTCCAACTTAGTATTCAAATGCTCTCACAGGACAAAGGTGCCTTTTGCTTTATTTGTTCAACCAAGCATCATTACACTGCTTCATTCTATGTCATTGTGCTCAACCAAAGTTCTCATTGAGCTCATTCAAGCTTCATCAAAGCTTCTTTTTGCTTCTTTGTGTTGTTTTGCCATCAAGAGGATCACCTGCTACTACAAAAGGACTCAAGGTTGCCGATATCAAGGATTTAGATGAGGGTAGTGGAGTCACACAAATCTTTGTTTCTCTCAGGTTCCTTCATTGTTTTGTTTAATTTATAGTAATTGGAAAACCAAATTTGCTCTTGGGAACAGTAAAACATTAATTTTTCCTTAATAATTAGATCTTGGATGTTAGAATAGTTGTTTTCATATTTCTAGATCTAGATTATTAGAAGAAGTAATTTCCCTTTTCTTAGATTAGATTACTTAAAAAAAAGTGAAAAACCCAAAAACATAGATTAAGATTGCATTAGGAAAAATCATATTAGTTTGCATACATATTTCCCTTTCATAGATTTAAAAGCACTTTTCATTTCCAAAATATTAAAAAAACACAAAAAATGTTTTGCATATCATTTAGCTTTACATGCACATAGAAACCCTAGAATAGACAAACTTGTAAACCCTCGATACCATCACGAGGTAATCATGGTTAAATGATCCAATCAACCCTCGATACCATCACGAGGTAAAAACAAGTCAAAACATAGTCAAACCCTAGGTCAACTAAACCCTAGGTTAAAACTCTAAATTTAGTTAAGGTTAGTAATCACACATCTACCTCCATCTTGGCTCAAGAATGTGCCTAGGAGTGAGAGGAGAGTGGGTGAGGGCTACCCGTGATGAGATCAAAGAGATCAATCCAATACCACAATAAGAAACATTTGTTCTACCACAAGGAGACCCATTCGTCCTCTTATTGTTAGAAGAAGCTAGACAACTCCAAATACAACAAGAACTCATTGAATGCATAGAAAGACAAGCGGACATAAATGAACGAAACCGCTTACCTGTTGGAAACAATGTAGATAACTGAGAGGGGGGGTGAATCAGTTATCTCTTATAACTTTATTTTTCCTTTTATAATTTGAGCAGCATCAAAACACATAAGCATATATAATCAAGAGAGAAGAAAAGAAATCAATACACATAACACAAGGATTTTGATGTGGAAAACCCTGTTAAGGGAAAAACCATGGGGTGACTAACCCAAGATTGTATTCTCTGTTAAAAGAATAAGAAGTATAAAAATGGTGCTTGCCAATTAGGGCTCACTACCCGAGCACACTACTCATAAGAGGCACACTGCCTACAAGAGACTCACTGGCTACAAAGTTTATAGAAGGTAAGTAGGTGTTTGAACTGATGAGAGGCATCCACATATGCTAAGGTTCAGTTCCAGTTAGGCCCAATATACTGATCTAATGCACTTCATTCTTCCTTTGCTCTAGTGATGTTATTCTGTCACATACCAAACTTGTATTGATGCTTCCACACTTCTCTCTGCCTTTCCTCACACACTATATCAACACACACACCTTTATACCGAAATACATTTGGTATAGATATCTGCACCAAGGATTCAAACATCTTTCTAGTCGGCAATCGGAATACTCAAGATATTTCCAAGACACTGATCTGCCGGCTGAATCCATGCTTAATATGTGATGTGTATCAAAGACATAGACATAGAAGTTATTAATCAATTCGGCCAACCATATATGATCCCTCAAATAGCTTGATCATCATCAATTTCTCATCCGGATTAAAATCTGATGCTCTGCTAGTTAGTTCTTCCTCAATCTACTCTACCTGTCAAGAACCCAACACTTAGATGCTCATATCTTTTTACTCATTCATCACCGGAGGCTCAATCTTTGGAATGTAGTAGTCATGGTACTCCTCTTGACTTGTCGAAGTCCTCAACTTTTTGAGTTACACTATCTGAGAGATCCGGACCTGATTGTCTGACCTTGTTGCATGCTTTGTTCTTGTTCACCAGACCAAAACATTCTTCAATTTGACTTCTGGTATAGGCATACTATGCTCTGCAGATGTGTGGGATAGACTTTCTTGCCATCAATGACAACACTCATGAAGCCACATAGTGTCTCTTGCCAACATTACCCACATAGAGGTGGAATCTAAGAAACCCAAATAGAAGAAGAGAAACCAGCGACCCTTTGAGCCATAGGGTTATCTCAACTACAACTTTAAATGAATGAAACATTCAACTTAGCACACAACAAAGGCCACAGTACTTTCTAACCCCTCTCTGTGAAGTCTAGCTCTTCAATGAGCCAGACCTTCACCGTGTCTCGCCTCCTCTTGACTGGCTACTTCCACGTGAGCGAGAGTGATGTGGCAGATCACCCCATGGAAAGGAGGGAAGGGTTCGTGTGTGTGCCAAAATCTAACCCGACAACCCTAGGCAACTAGAGTCATGATTTTGAGTGTACATATTTTAGTGAACCTGACTTGAAATACAGAATCTTTTGGTGTTGTAGTTTGTGTTCCCATTTCAAACATTTCAAAAACATTTAGCCAAAAAAACTTTAAAATATTTCCATTTGTTCTGTGGTGTCTATGGCACCCCCGAATATGACAGAACCTAACTTACACCAGGGGAATATTCCCTCCAAAGAACCAAAAACTCCTTCCTTCGATAGGTATGTATCATCTCATCTTGATGTGCCAATTACCAACTGTTATGACTACAAAGATTTCAATTATGAACAAGATCAAAAGAGAATCCAGGCATTCTCTATCTTTCAACAACCAAGCTTGGGAAAACAACCCGACCATACCAAATGTGCCACATAAAGCTAGAAGGATAAGTTTAGAGATACATCGACCCGATCAACCTTCCACAAGCACATCAAGTACTCATCTTGATGAGGAAGTTAAGCAATTAGAAAAAAAACTTGCAAGAAGCCAAAGATGCTCAATAAGCATTAAGAACTACCTTATGAGAAGAGAAAAAAGAGAATGTTGCACGCGAGGAAACATATCACCATGAAAACACTCGAAGAGAACATCCTAGAAATGAAGAAACACCTAGAGTTGTAACTCCTATAGACTTGATCGCAACGCTAGTACAAAGAATTAAAATCTTGGAAGCGGAGCAAGCCGCTCCTAAAAAAGGTAGAAATCTCATGAACAGGACTAGGAGGCATCTCAAAATCTCCCCTACCTCAATTATTATTCATGAAATGCCAGTAATGACACATGTTTGAATGGGAATCCTCCTGTTCAAAACAATCCAACAAATCCGACAATGGGTTATCAAAACCCACCTACAGGGTTATTACTATCAACCCCATAATCTCAAAGTGCCTTTCTAGGAACATATCTCAAATATTTGAAAGAACCTTTGGACCAAAACATAAGAAGAGTTCAACTACCTTGTCCATTGCCAAATCTCCCGAAGTTCAAAGGAGAAGGAGATCCAAACTCCCACTTTAAAGCCTACACCACAGCCATAAGAGAACTTCTCCCTTGGGATGAGGTTGTAGTAAAAATATTTCCAAAAACTCTTGAAGGCATCACTTTGGATTGGTATTATCGTCTCCGATAAGCTTCAATCCATTCATTTAGATAGCTAATCGGAGAGTTTTTCATGGCATTCGACATGAACAAAGTCGTTAAAATAGGGATCAGAGAATTCCTCACAATGAAATAAGAACCAAACAAATTCGTAGCCCACTTTGTCACTTGATGAAGGCAAGTCCTTTATTCTTCAACTAGTGCTCCAAACATGGACCACCGAGAACTGTGCAACCTCTTTTTGCATGCCCTTAACAAGGACATGAGAGAAGATGTCCAAAAATTGCCATACAAATTCTACGAAGAGGCATTGGAAAGTGCTTTGAGGATTGACCAAGCTGCCATTGATAGTGGTAGAAAGGTCTATGGGTCTAATGGAAAGCTAACAAAGGAAGACACCGAAAACAATGCCTCTGTCATTAAAATCCTTAAAAACAATAGGAGCGGAACCACAGATGGGGTGACAGATCAACCCCCAATTATAAGGATAAAAGATTATTACAATGAGAGAGATTACTATCCTCCTAACATGAATGCCATAGATTGACCTAGGAACAACGGGTACTACCCTCGAGACAATTACCAAAGTTGGAATCGCAATGGAAATAGGAATGGAAATGATGGAAGATATGAGAGACCCCCATATGAGTTCAATCAATTTTGTTCTTTTCATAGAACAAGGGGGCATAGCATAGAATCTTGTAGAGAATATAATAGATTCATAGCAAGGCTACCAGAAGACCAACAACATTTGTTCATAGAGATGTTCTTAAACCCATAGGAGATCACGCTGAATAACAAAGATACAAAACAAAATCAAGCTCTAATAGCACCACAGAATGCAAACATGAGAATTTATCAGGACCCATTCCCCGCGCATAAAGACACAGAAATGACAAACCAAAATAAGATGGCTCAGAGTAGTAACTCTGAAATCCCACCACAACTGGGACAAAAAGGAGAAGCTAGGATGATGGGATTAGTCCAGATTATGCACAACGAAGAAGAAGAAGAGGAAGACCATGAGGATGACATGAGCAAATAGAAGCATATGAAAGTATCAACTCGGTAGTAGAACCAATACTAACTCCAATAGGGCCTTATGAACTCATAGAAGAGTTAAAGAAAACATATGCACACATTTTGTTCATTGATTTACTCAATAACTCCCCTTCACATTGCTCAATAAAGCAATAGGTCTAAAATACCTCAACCAAATTATGCCACCACCTAGTGAGCAAATCAATCATGTGGACTATGACATCAGCCCACCAAACTTAGAACTCAAAGATCCAGGGTTCTTCTTCAACTTACAACAAATGCCTTTCGAGGCAGACTCAACAAAAAAAGGAGACCCTGCACTATATCTCCAAGTGTGGATCTATGATACGTGCATCAAGTGGACCTTAATCGATGATGGAGCAACAATTAACATAGTTCCTTTCTCCCTATTAGAGAGAATGGTCTATGGACACACTAATATCACCACCTCACAAGATACTCTAAGCAGATATGATAATCTAAAAACTACCACCATAGGTAAGATTACCCTTCCAGTAACCTTGGGACCTAAAACCATTCCTACCACTTTCTACATCATAGACAAAGACATAAGATATAACTTGATCCCTGGAAGACCATGGATACACAAAATGAAAGTTGTGCCATCCACATTATTCCAGGAGGCTCAATTTTTATACTTAGGGAAGGTATACGTCACAAAGGGAGATCCAGAACCTTTCAACATGTTAAAATCAAACATGCCAAACAAGCGTATAGGTATCCCCATATACTACGAACTACCTACCAACAAGTTAACAGTCCCTAATCCTAGACCTCAGTCAATATGCATTAAACAAATGGAAATCCCAAAAAAGACCATAAACGCTGCAGAGATCAAAACTTTAGAGAATGAGCCATTACCAAAACAAAAGGAGATGGTCCCTAAAGAAAGGACAATTGAAATCATGGAATTGATTGAGCAAGATGGGCCACTCCAATTTCCCTAGAGGTACTCATGATCAATTTCCAAGAGGCCTACAAACTCTTCCCTTGCATAGGGGAGAAGCCTCATACAACTAAAGGACAGGTGTTTCAAACCACTACATTAGATCTGAGAGATACAAACCCACATGCTTTCTCAGACGCTGAGGAAGACATAATAGAAAGTTACACACCATTGTCACCACTAAGTGAATCACATGTCCCTGAGATACCAAAAGAAATAGAATCGTATCAGCCTCTCACACCAATAGAGGATTCACATCAACCAGTGATACCCATGGAAGAGGCACATTCTATGGATAATGAATCAACCAATGTTATAGGAATGCTACTAGGATGTTCATGGTATCCAAACTGCAAGAAAAACCAACCACATTTGCCTCGGTTCAATCAAATGAACTCGGTGAATGGGAAGCACCTTTGGTACAAATCAAAATGGTTAAAAGACTTCTTGTTGAAGATGAAGAAAGCGAAGGTATCTTTCACAGAGAGTGGAAGATGAGAGTGACAGTCAGTGTCGACGACCCTGTCATTTTTGAACTACCAAAAAGTTACATCGAATATGCCATGGACTTGAGACCGGAACTAAATGGAGGACAAGTATAAGCTTTGTCCCTCCTGATGAGCAAAAGGATCCACAAACTCCTCTTGAGTTGTTCCAATTCTTGCAAAGAATCCAAGAGAGACTAGATGTGAAGATCTACATGCAAGAACAATTTGACCTATTAGCAGAACTACTGAATTGTAATGGAGTCCTGTATTGGACTCCTTCTGATTAGCAAGACTTTCGAGACTTACTTCGTCTCGCAATGCCAAGAGAAACCACCAATTTGGCAAAAGTAGATTCAAATGACAAACCCTACAAAATAGGAGAACTTGTCCTAAGAAGAGGTAGCACGAAGAATAAGAAAAGAAGATGAAAAAGAACGTTTTCGGAGGACTGGAAAGGTCCTTACATGGTCAAAGAAGATGTTAGAAATGTTGCCTATCTCTTGTGCACAATGAAGGGAGAGGAATTTGGTGAAAAATTTAATACCTTTCATGTCAAGAAATATTATGTCTAAAAACCAAAAAAATCATAAAACATAAAAATATAAAAAAAATAAAAAAATCAAAATGTCAAAAACAATTTGTTTCTTGCATTTTTGTTTTATTCTATTCATCTTGCATTACAGTGAATGACTTGCTCTTGTATTATTTTATTCTCACTAAGGATTCAAAGGTTGCCTAGATTACGTCATCCTTTCAGGGCCTAGAGATTCCCCATTTTTTACAATCGCCATTATCCCCTTCATTCCTAGTGATTCTAATCAAAGCCTAGCTCTTAGCTTTACACTGATCCCAGTCTTAATGAGTCAAGATGTTAGGTCAAAACAAAGTCAGTAATCAAACCTACAGTGTTCAAAGGAAGCTTTCAAGTAGACATTCCCAATTCTTCCCTAGCATTAGAGAAGTCCAAATAGATTACAAAAACTTTAGGTGGTGCTTGGCCTCTTGTCTTTCCTGGCCAAAAACGTCAGGAAGATCAGAACTCTAAAGGAGGCAATCTAAGATACGAGTGAACAAAAAAATGAAAAAATTAGTGATCAAAATAAGAATATTGAAAAGTGAGAATTGAGAGATCAAAGTATTCCATATCAAAAGTTCCAAAAAGCATTCATTTCTTGAAAAGTCAAAAATCCAAAAAAAATGAGAAAAATCAAGTAAGGAAAATACAAAAAAAAAAGTAAAAAGCAAAAAAAAGAGTGAAAGAGAGAAGATTGTTGAATGTCCGTACTCTTGGGTGGAGATCAGTCTAAGGTTGAAGCCTCAAGAGTGACATACGAACAGAGAAAGAAAGGTACAAAGCACACACGCACTAGCTGAGCAAAACCTAGAGTCTAGTAGTCTCTAGGATCATCTTAGGGACCCTTGTTCTTTCCTTTTTATCCTTTACCCCAGGTCTACCTCGCTTGCCATCTATGATCTAAGTCTAGTGAACACCAAATAAATTTGCTACTTGTCTAAGTTGAAAGCTTGTCAGCTTGTCTTACCTAGATAAGGATCAGTGTTTAGCCTTTAGCGAAGCCAAAGTTTAGAAACACTCCATCTTCATTTCCACTCCCTACTTGAGTTATAAAAAAAGTCCTATCTCACAGCCTTGAATAGGTCTCTTATATCAGGACAACTTGCAATCCCCTGAATCAAAAAATCGTATCTAAGAGTAGTCATATTGTTTGTTCCACATTGCATTCATGTCAAAAACTAGAAAAAGAGTCTCAAAGCAATAAAGTCAAATGTCATATCTCATGACATTCAGTAAAAGTAAAAGTTCATTTCAACATTTCTTGTGTTCTTGCATTATCATATTGTGAACTGCATCTCATATATATGCCACACAAAAATTACAAAAATGTCATTGTTGTCATACTTGCATCGTTAAAAGAGTTGAAAAGATCAAACACATAATCAAAAAATTCCCAAACCTCCAAACATGCACAAGAGATGAGTATAAATTCAATAGGCGAAAACCATAAAAGGACAAACTTTCATAGATACATCTAAAGTTTACATTTACCAAAAGCATCAAGGAGCTAGGACAAAATGCTCCCAAAAGAAGTAGAGGCTCCCCATGCAAGGGGGCATGATTTCAAGAAAGGAAGTCAAGGCCAGTTCCCCCAACAGAGCCCTCAAGACTTCAGCTCCTCCATCTACAAATACCACTTGTTGCTCCATGGGACTTATGAGAATGAGGTGCTCTACTATGAGCATGTGACTGTGAAGGCCCCACTATACTAGCATCATGTCATCCAAAATTAAGGTGAGCCATCTCTCAGAGTACCTGATTCTCACCCTTAAGGGTGTCAAATTAGGTCTTCAACTCTGCATTCATCTGGCATCCATGATAGACAAGAGCAAAAATGTCAGTGTGTCACCCAACAACAAGGGCACACCAGGGTCATCTAAAAGATGATCACCAGTCATCCTAGTGAAGCAAGAAGCCAACCTGACATTAATTTCATGAACAAAGTTCCTCCACTCTTTGACGTTACCTAAAAGAACAAATCAAGAGAAGAACAAGTCAGTTCCCTATGAAAAGAGAAAGGACAAAAGTATGAAAAGCAAATAGACTAGACTTATGCAGATCACCAGGCTACCAATCAGGGTCAAATTGTCGCATCACCTCATCCAAATGAGGAGGTCGAGGAACCACAAGAGGACCCTCATGGATATCATGAGGAGCATCATCTACATCATTAGTGTCATCAAAATCCTCATCCTCGGGAAGGTCCTCATTTGACGAATCATCATCATCTGGAACATAGTCCTCGTCAATGGACTCTGAATCCATAGCCACAACGAGAGATTAGGAAGGAGTCCCTCTCCCTCCCCTCTGTCCTTGTCTCAAAACTCTAGTAATGAAGACTCCAGGAGTCAAGGGAGTCCAAACAATAGTCCTCTATCCAATCTCACCCATCTCTAGGACAGTCATGTAGCAAGTGGACACTAGGGGAAAGTCCTCAAGGATATCCTTGTGGAACCGTTGTGAGACACGATCAACCCGATGGGCTTCAACTAGACCATTATAGTCCAAAATATCAGATACTCTGCAACATTACTCTCTGATTTTGCCATCTTGGGCCTAGGATCCCTCCATGGCACGATAAGGATCAAAGATCATGTCCTCATCGGTAGGAGTAGCAACAATGGGTAAAGAAGCATCAAAATGACCAACATGCATCCACCTTGTTGCTCTCATAAGTGTCTATCTGGAATCAGAATGAGTTTTTGATAGGGCCTCATGTGCTCAAATATCCATGTCATGATTAAAGAAGAGTGGCTAAAAGCTAGAGCCTCTCACTGAGAAATCTGATAGAAGTCTCTGTAAACCATGGCCAAGATGTCTAGTCCCCAAGCATAAATTGTGCCCTCCTCAATATCACAAATGATGGGTGCCCAACACCATCTCAGATGAGCTAAGGCCTTGTCTCCCAACAGCCTCGATGCAATCAACCCAATCAGGAATCTCCTCAAAATTGGAATGCAAAGTCATGCTACAGAAGTGATCTAAACTCATGTCTGATCCCTAGGGTGACTAACCCCCATGAATGTTGCCCAAGAAGCCTTGTCCTCGAAGGACTTGCTAACTAGAAGAACTAAAGTTTGTCATCTCATAGAAACCCCAAGTATACAATACACATCATAAAGAGTGATAGTCCACTCTCCACAGATCTGCGAGAACCTAAATGTGTTTATATCTACATCCCAGTATATTAGAATGTCACAGCATATACAAGACATAGGATGAATAATAGGCACGTGATAAGCTCTAGCTAGACATGTCCTCCTTAGAATAGCACGATCCTTATCACTCAACCAAGCAAACATTCCTGAGAGCCATCCCTACTCTCAGAAGGCATTCCATCAGATACGCATGTCTTGCAAAATCAAAAGAGAACTTTACATTAGATCTCGTAAACTCGTAAAAATCCCTAAAAATTGTAAAACTGCAAAAAAACCTTACACAAAAAAAAGCATATAAACCTTCAAATTTGCAATAAACAGGTGAATACACTAGCCAAAACATGTCATATCAGAGTAAAACAAGCATCAAACAACAAGAAATTTCAGTCAAAATTAGCACAACAGTGTCAACCTCGGGTGACCCAGGTGTTTTGCAGGATCTCCCCCAGGTGACCCTGCTGTCAAATAAGATCTCCTCTAAGAGACCTGCCTGACATAAGGGGTGACCCTAGAGGAAGATTCTTCAATCAAAAATTGCTTTAAAAACTTTTTTTTCAGCCGATTTTAGAAAACGAAAAGCCTATCTTGCTCTAAACGATGAGACAGATACAATGCAACAAGAAAAATTGATAAAAAAGATAATTTTGAGAGATTGTTCACAAAAGTCAAACTAGGTTTTAGAGAATGGTTTTTCACTATTTGCATACCCAATTCTCAGCAGCTGAAGAAGAGGTGGCCATCTTTACAATCTCCTCGACGATACCTTTCTAATGACTACTCATACGAACGATTCCATCGTCGTTTCACTCCAATCTCACAATTTGATTTGCTTTGTTTGCCCTTAGCTTAGTTTCATTTGTGCATTTAGATTAGTTCTTTGCTTTTATGTATCCATTTTGTGCATTGTTTTGCATGCTTTCATCCCTACAGGTCCAAATCGACAAAGGCAAACAACTAGTTGAACTCAAACAATCCATGGTAAGTTTGTCATTTCAATTTTCATTATTTGTTTTGATAATATTTAAATGCTGAACTAATACTAGTTATTGCAGGTACAAATTGTGGGAAAATTAACAATAGCTAAGGCCTAGTTCAGGAACAGTACCTACCTTTCATGTAGACTACCATCCCCGAGGGGGCAAATATGTAAGCACAAAAATCACGCATGGCCTCCACGAGGACCCCTATGATGATTTTAATCCTTGTCACGTACATGTAAGCATGAAATATTGTCCTTTAAGTAGCAAACCTCTTGATGATGTGTCTTCTTTCTTGTCTTGTGTTGTTTCTTCTTTGTCAAGTTCTCTCTCTCCCCATTCGCGACGCTTTTCAACACTTTTTATGACACTTGTCAATTTACATTTTCTGAGCTTTCGACCTTGCTCCTAAGCCTTGTAAGTGTCTTGTAGGTGAGTTTTCACCTTTCCCCTATGTTTTTCATCCTCTGCACCCCTTAGAAGCCTTCTACATCTCCCACTTTCAATTTTTAGTTCCGCTCAACCAATCCAAATCTCCCCCTATTATTTTTGGATGTCCCGCAGGAGATCCTGCAAGTGCAAGTGGAGATTTGGATTCTTGCACATGACTGACCTATTTCTGAAGGCAGAACCCCTCCTTTTCTTCTCTTCTTTCATCTCCTCCATGTAATTCTTTAGAAAACCTAGGCGACCCTGCCATGTTTACAGCCGCAAAAAAACTCGAGTTTCTCACTTGTTTTAGCTTCATTTTCGCCTATTTTTCTTCCAGTTTGCATCATTTTTTATGCCTAATATGGAGTTGACTATTTCATGCACCCACACATGCATAATTAACTCCATTTGATCTATAATTAACTTCTCAATCAATCTCATGCATTCTCTCATCTCCAATTCCTCTTCAGTGATAAGCTATAATTGATTTATCACTCCATAGTTAGCTGAGTTCACTGGGTAATCAACCTTTTAACTCCCCAATCATTCCTTGTTAACTCATCAATCAAATGAGTTAACTTCTCAATCAATCCCATTCCTCAAACCTATAAATACCCCCCTCCCTCAAGCACAAAGGGAGGCAAATTCATTGTGCACACAACTCTTGGTAGTTTTTGCTCTCCAACTTAGCATTCAAATGCTCTCATAGGATGAAGGTGCCTTTTGCTTTATTTGTTCAACCAAGCATCATTATGCTACTTCATTCTAGGCCATTGTTCTCAACCAAAGCTCTCATTGAGCTCATTCAAGCTTCATCAAAGCTTCGTTTTGCTTCTTTGTGTCGTTTTGTCGTCAAGAGGATCTCCCGCTACTATAAAAGGACTCGAGGTTGCCGATATCAAGGATTTAGATGAAGGTAGTGGAGTCACACAAATCTTCATTTCTCTCAAGTTCCTTCATTGTTTTGTTCAATTTCTAGTAATTAAAAAACCAAATTTGCTCTTGGGAATAGTAAAACATTGCTTTTTCCTTGATAATTAGATCTTGCATGTTAGAATAGTTGTTTTCATATTTCTAGATCTAGATTATTAGAAGAAGCAATTTCCCTTTTCTTAGATTAGATTACTTCAAAACAATCAAAAACTCAAAAACATAGATTAAGATTGCATTAGGAAAAATCATATTAGTTTGCATACATATTTCCCTTTCATAGATTTAAAAGCACTTTTCATTTCCAAAATATTAAAAAAGCACAAAAAAATGTTTTGCATATCATTTAGCTTTGCATGCATATAGAAACCCTAGAATAGACAAACTTGCAAACCCTTGATACTATCATGAGGTAATCACAATTAAATGATCCAATCAAACCCTTGATACCATCACGAGGTAAAAACAAGTCAAAACATAGTCAAACCCTAAGTCAACTGAACCCTAGGTCAAAACTCTAAATCTAGTTAACATTAGTAATCACGCATCTACCTCCATATTGGCTCACAAATGTGCCTAGGAGTGAGAGGAGAGTGGGTGAGGGCTATCCATGTTGAGATTAAAGAGATCAATCCAAGACCACAACATGAAACATTTGTTCTACCACAAGGAGACCCATTCATCCTCTTATTGTTAGAAGAAGCTAGACATCTCCAAATACAACAAGAAGACTCATTCAACGTATAGAAAGACAAGTGGATATAAACGAATGAAACTGCTTACCCACACAGAGGTGGAATCTAAGAAACCCCAACAGGAGAAGAGAAACCAGTGACCTTTGGGTCATAGGGTTATCTCAACTATAATTTCAATTGAATGAAAAATTCAACTTAGCACACAACAAAGGCCACAATACGTGCCAACCCCTCTCCGTGAAGTCCATCTCTCTAATGAGCCAGACCCCCACCATGTCTCACCTCCTCTCGACTGGCTACTTCCACGTGAGCAAGAGTGACATGGCAGATCACGCTGTGGCAAGGAGGGAAGGGTCCGTGTGCGTGCCGAAATCTAACCCGACAGCCCCAGGCAACTGGAGTCATGATTTTGAGCATACAGTCCTAAAAATATTTTTCAAATTCCTTTCCATTCAATTTTGATCCCTCCTGATTTTTCCTCTTTATGTTCAATCATGTTAAAGTCAACCCCCAAGAGCCAAGGTATTTTTAGAATCTCATTAGCCATCCACTGCCAGAGTTCTGCCCTAATGCCATATTCATTTGGTGCATAAACTGAGCAAAGCCTAATTTTAACATTATCAATGTTAAGTATGACCCATAGATATCTATTACAAGGGAAACAACCCTGCAAAGAGATGCATTTTTCCCATTTCCTATTCAATAACATAGCAATTCCCCCCTTGCCTTTGTCATGTTTAGAGGTGGTAAGGGCAATTGAGTCTTTCCAAATAAACCTCAGGTTATTTTCTAGTTGGAAACCCACTGCTTTAACTTCTTGCAACATTAAAACATCTAGCTTTTTAATCCTCTTGCAAAAATCTCTGACAACATATTTTCTATCTGAGGATTCAAGTCCTCTCACATTCCAACTATAGTAGGAAAATTCTAACATATCAAGCCTGTTTATTCAGAGTTAGGTTTATTCCCTTTGTATAGTTTATCAAAACATTTGGGTAAGAGCTCCTCTTGCCCTTTTTACCAGGTTTTGTAGAGCTATTAGTTCTGCTATATTATTTTCTCTTTTTACCTTCCTCATCTTTCTTGGGGAGAGGCTCATTGCTTTGGAATCTACAAACACCCCTAGGTTCAATATCTAATTTGGAGTCACAACCTTCACCAAGGAGGAGACTACCATCATTCGGGCCATTCATAGATAACCCCAAAGGATCTACTGTCTTAATAGCACTTAATTTATCTTTTAACAAATTAGGCTTTCTCAATTGCTCTTTGGCCTTATTGTCTCTAATTTTTCAAGTGTCAATTCTTGAGCATTCTTTTTGTAGTTCACTTTGTTATTGTTGAAAAGACCTTTGTCCCTGCACTTATCTAAGTCCATTTTTCTCTCGTTTATGATATTGGTCCCACCTTTAATGCTGGGAAGAGTAGAAAGCTTGTTCTCTTCAACTTTATCAAAACTAGGGTTTTCATATATAGTAACACCATTTCCCAATAGGGAGCCCTTTTTAGGGATAGAAGCATATGCAAACTCAGCCCTAAGGCTGGTAAGATTGTCATTATTAGCTTCCATAGATGCTTCAAAATCTTTAATTACACATTCTTTAGGGGGTTTAGGGTAGCCTCAATAACAAGAGGAGGAACATTTACCACCTCTGAGACACTGTCTTTGTTAATTTTATTGACATCATTATGCAGAGACACATCCGTATCCTTGGGAAGGTCAGCCAACACCAGAGGATGTGCATCATGTAAGGCATCATCTTTATTCAAATCTGAGGGGAGATTATCTTCCCTAATTTTAGGGGAACCCACGAAATCCCCAAAACCCCTTTTTTCCATTTTATTATTAGACATACATTAGCATCAAACTGACCTCCTTCCTTGGAAGTTCTTTTAATTAAGATTGAACAATATTTTTTTTGGTGGTCTTCCATTTTACATAGGAAACAAGAATTGAAACCACCTAATCCAACAAGTTCACATTGAAACCTTTTCTCATTTCAGCAAATTTCAATAATTTTAGGAATAGCAACACCATTTTTCAAAGCTACAAGTACCGTTGCATTCATATGTGGTAGAGAGACCCTAGTTTCATCAACCCTGAGAACTTTCCCGATGGGTTCCAACATCTGTGGCAAAAAACACATCTATTTGGGGACATTTTTAATCAAAAACAATTTTAGTGCAGTGCAAAAAAAATTCATTGTGGGTTACATTTGGAGACCATGGAAATGCCTTAAATAAAGTTTTACCAATATTCTAGTAACTTCTTTCCAACACTCTCTTCTATGTATTATGAGATCTTAAGAAAATGACAAATAGACCAGTTTTAACCATTCTACAAAATGAAATATGTATCCCCAATTTTCTCCCCCAAATTGAGCCCAACCAATTGTCAAAAAACCTTTGTGAGGGAAGTTTATCAACATTCAGACATGCAAAAAATATAGCAACATTTTTCAACCTTATCTCTTCTGCAGAAATGGCTTTTATCATATCATTATTAGGATTGAGGGAGAGGATCCTAGGTAACAAGAGATCATCACCTTCCTTTCCACCAACCCCTTCATCACCTCTCTCCTGACCTTTAGGGACTCCATAATCTCCTTTGAATGATTTCTCGACCTCAAAACCTGCATTTTGCAATGAAGCTTTGGCATCTTCAGAGTGTAAAGCATCACAATAGGATTTGGGGGCATCCTCAGACCCATTAAGCATGCTGGAGTAAGAGCCTCTGGCTCCTCCATAATATGCTTTACACCTGCAATAACTCCAACTACAAGCAAGATGTCCTCCCTCTGGCGGCTCGGGAGCATTGGGAAATGCGGGTACGGAATGATGACACAGAACAAGTGAAGATCGGGTGAAAAGCATTCAAATATTTAAAATTTATAAAACCATTGAAACTTAGACTTATGCAAGAACACAACCAAGCACATAACAATTAAAACAAAGGGGACTGAGACCATTCAAAATAGCCTAATTAATCTAGCTAGATTTTACAGAGAAAATTATGATAAAAATGCAACAAATTAGACAAATGATAGAGGGCAAGGTATGGAGAAGCACCACCAATAAATCATGGAGAGTCAAGAAACCCTCGAGATACCAGCAGAGCTCCTCAAACCTCATAATTCCATCTTTGTAAGATATTAAATGCGCGATATTATAAAAAGTAAAATTTTCTAACTACTATATTAATTGTTTTACTTCTATCAACTCTATATACATATAAAACATTTAGTTGAATTATTTTATCAAACATAATTAATACTATGTAAAAAGAGTTTAGAATCATACAATTCTCCAACATTATAATTATGTCAATTGTTGGAATTCTATCTCCCATGGTTGCATGAAAGATTATCAATGTGAACAAATATGAAGAATAAACACCATTAAAAAGTGTTTAACAAGCTACATACCAAATCATTTCAACAAGCACTAACATTTTCAAGGTTGCATTGCAAATATAACTATTAGGAAATTGGGTTTTGGTATGCAATTCAATTGTATTGTAAAAATTCACACAACACAATATAAAATAGATTACAAATTGGAATGAAAAGCACCCAAATTATGGAAATATTTAGACTACAAGCTTATTAGAATAGTTACTAAAAAAATTTATATATGAATTTTTTTGGCTTTTAAATAAGAAAAGTTTGAACCAAAAGAGTGTAATTTTGGGTTAAAAAGTAAGATCCTAAAACAACGCTAAGAGATCCAAATAAAACATGAGTGATTTGTGGAACTCAAATCAAACAACCATGATATGAATGATTTGTGTAATTTTGAAAGATAAAAGTATTTGCAAAGAAATAGATAAGAATATTATGTTGACAAATATTATTCTTATGTGTATAAGTATTATGGTGGCAATGTACATGCATTGGAATACTTCATATTATATTTTTTGCTTATGATGTCAAATGATGTCTTTAAAGAATTACTCCATGCCAAATGGTTTTATCTATTAATATAAATTTGGGAATATATATTGTACCAATGAAATCATTTGAAATGACCCAATCCTAGCCCTAACCCTAACACTAACTCAAGTGCTAGAATTAGGGTTAGGGTTAGAATTAGTGGTATATTAGATATGAAAATGGAAACCTAATGGGATTTGAAAGGGTGGCTAGGGTGGGTAAAGGAGAGATCTCAACATAGCAGAAAACTCTAAAAGAAAAGATATAACAATAAAATAATGATAAGTAAGAATACAATCCCTTAAAAGATCTAAAAAATGATAATGCCATCAAAAATCACATATCTAAGACCCTAAAAGTGATATATCATACAAAATGTGTACCAAGCCGGCTCATGGTGGGAAAGAAATGGGCAAGAGTTAACAAAATTATAAGTTTTAAAATTTGAAATTTAGGGGTCAATTCCATGCGATGCAATATGACTTTTAAGTATTGGTGTGGGACAATGGAACACTAATATTGAGGTGAGGAATGGGTTTTATGACATGGGTTAGAGTTAGAATTAGGGTTAGAGTTAAGGATAGAATTAAGCTTAGTGATAAAATGAGAGTCAGATGTAGAATTAGGGTTAGGGATAGAATTTGGGTTATCGTTAGAGTTAGAATTAGGGATAGGGTTAGAATTAGAATTAGGGTTAGCATTACTATGAGAATTAAGGATAGGGTTAGGGTTATAGTTATAATTTGGGTTTGAATTAGTAATATTAGCAGTATTGGGGTGAGAATTAGGGTTAGGGATAAAATCAAGATTAGAATTAGAATTGGATTTAGGGTTACAATTACAATTAGGGTTAGGATTACCACTAGAATTAGTGTTAGAATATGGGTTAGGGCTAGGGTTTAGGTTAGAATTAGGGTGAACATTAGGGTTAGGGTTATAGTTACAACTAGCATATCTCTCTACCTATTTTAGATATATTTTTTATATATAGATATGCTAATATTTATTATATAGAAGTAAAAACAATACAAAAGAATTAAAGAAATAATAAATGGTGGTTTTTTATAAAATTAAAATTTACATACAAAACTAAAAACATAACGGCCTTCTATTTAAAGAAAAATAAACTATAAAATTAAACTTCTTAAAAGTAACATATAAGTGTATAATATTTATTATCTAGAAGTAAAAAAATACAAAAGAATTAAAGAAATAATAAATGGTGGTTTTTTATAAAGTTAAAATTTACATACAAAACTAAAAACATAACCGCCTTTTATTTAAAGAAAAATTAAACTATAAAATTAAACTTCTTCAAAGTAACATATAAATGTATAATATTTATTATATAGATGTAAAAACAATACAAAAGAATTAAAGAAATAATAAATGGTGGTTTTTTATAAAATTAAAATTTACATACAAAACTAAAATAACTCTTCACATAAAAATCAAGTAAACAATGTAATAAATAAAATATTTTTAAATTAAAATTAAAATTTAGGTGTCCATGTAGTAAGTAAAATACTTTTAAAGAGAGTCTCCATATTTATTTTTAGTTTATTTTATATAGAAGTTTCCAACTATTTCTTTTAATCTTATTATTATTTATTTTTAGTTCAATTGATTTTGATTTTTAAATATTTTACTTTTTATCTTGGTTTAAGCATATGAGTGTGAAATTGACTTAGATCAATTCTCCATCTTCCAATTTAAATCATTGTTCCTTATTTTAATAAATTACATGTTAGAGTGGTGTATTTAAAGGCTAACCCTAATTGAAATGAGTTATCTAGAATATGAGAGAGAAGAAGCTATTGAGCACATCTACAATTTGATTACAAGTGGATAAAATTAATTACATTAGCATTGCATCATCATTATAGGAGTAGACTACATGCTTGCTTGTTGTTGTTGGTCTTGATTCATAATCCTTGAATCTGTCCATCCAATTGTCTTAAAGAGGGGATCTTGACCCTTATGATTTAGCAAATTCTCCAAAGAACTTTATAAATATTTCTTTTCTTTATACAAATTTAAATATAATAAATTAATGCAAACAAGTTTTAGACTATAGAGTTATGCTAGATCATATCCACATGTTATAAATTCAAATCTATTCATTAGTCTTAGGATTGCAATACATAAGGGGAGACCAACTCCATATATGTGGAATTGAACCAAAAAAGCACAGAGCCATATTCTGAGGTCAACAGTAGATTCTAAAATTATGGCATTGAGGAAAATAGATTCTTGACATTACACAATGACATCTCCATTAATTTCAAAGTTAAGTGCTCATATACTTAATTTAATTTCATTTTCACATTTAATTTCAATTATGAATCCTAATTCATTTATAATGTAGATAATTTATGTAAGTAATATTTGTAGACATATAAAATTGACTACATCCTAAATGACACATCTAACATCACTTTTGACACCTTTTGACACCATCCTAATCCCATCCTAACCACATACATCTTAATACTAATTAATTAGATAAATTTGTTGAATGCATAGGACAACTGAGAGGGGGGTGAATCAGTTGTACATTAAAACATTAAACCTTCAAGCTATTCAATCTTCAACCACTTATTATGCATTAGCAAAATGTAAACATATGAAGCATAAATGCAAAACACATCAAACACATAAGAACACCATATTTACGTGGAAAACCCAAGAAGGGAAATACCATGGTGAGGATTAACTCACATATATATGAATAGCAACACTAAAAACAAATAGGCTCACTTCCCAGAAGAAAGGCTCACTACTAAGGGCTCACTACCTAGAAGGACTCAATGTCCAGAAGAGAGAAGAATAGAAGAAGACTATTATAGAGAGATTCACTATCTCAAAGCAATAGGAGAAGTCCACCACTACCACTTCTTGCCATCCACAACCTTTGGCTCACTACCTCTAGTAACTTCAAGCACACTTAAACATAGACACCTTTTGCTCACTACATTCTAGAGTCATAAGCACTTAAGCTTACACACAACTCATTACCCTTGATTCACATTCACATCATCTTCTCTGCTTTACTCCACTCAACATCATCTTGCCTTTATACCATCTACAACCAAGACTAATCTCAATTAGTTCGGTCCTAATGACGTGTGTGCACCTCAAACGTACAACACCAAGTAGGTCAGCACTAAACACTTCTGTGGTGGAAAGATGTGTAAGTGGACCATGTCAAGGGTTAACTAGGACTTAAATCTACATCACCAAGTTGCTCATCACATCCACAATCCATGAGGTACCTCCGCACATGGTGCAAGTAAGCTAGGTCAGCCAAACCTGAGCAAATGACCACATCCACACTTCTCCAAGTCCAACAACACCATGCAGACTAGAGAGACACTCCACATCATTCACAAACCTTTCCATACCATTCAACACCATTAGAATTTCTTGCAACACCTCCGCAACCTCTTGGAACAAGGAATGTCTTCAATATGCACATCAGGATTCACTACCTCTAAACATCAACACAATAACTAAACATGCGTATCAACCCATCACTATAAACTTCTTGGGAAGGTAGATATAGACTGTATAAGCACATCCCCAGATCTGTAGGACAAGAAACCACAATGCAGAGAAATATAAAGCAATCTCATTTCTCCTAGATAGTCTTCTACATAGGCAGACACTCTATCAGACACCTCTTCCACTTCCACATGATCCAAAACCTGAATCTCTGGATATAACACCTCTGAACACCTTTGATCAACACTTCCAAACCGCACAAACATATCTTCAACTATGAAGAAATGTGGAGCACAACATTGAGCACACCTCTATCACACTGCACACCTTTTTATCATTTTTTTTCAAAAGCACTTGGAAACCAAGTAAACTACCTACTAGATGTTGACATCAATGAAACACCAGCAAGTTTCCAACAATATCCCCCTTTGTCATTGATGGCAACACCAACTATCTAAAAAACCATCAAGACCTAAAGCAATTAATCATTTGCTCAATAGTACTCCCCCTGACTAGAGAAACTCTTTACTCTTCACATACTTTCCTTCAAAACCTTCCCTACACAAAGGTTTTTCAGCACTTCAACTCTCTCCCCCTTTGACATCAATGGCAAAGGGCAACACTTGCAACACTAGCAAGCATTTTGCTCTCACTTCAATACTTTCACTTTTCTACACCTCTTAGGGTCATAAGATATGCTCCATCTGATTACACTATCCAATACTACCTACTCCCCCTGAGAGGTGGCCTTCAACATCAGTCCAGGACCAAAAATATATCTTAAGATGCTTCCCAGACATATGCACATACTCATGCATCTAGTTAAAAGGAGGGGCAATAACTCCTAACTTCTATCATAGATACTCAAAAGTATCTTTAGGAAGAGCCTTTGTAAAGATGTTTGCAACTTGGTCCTTGGTAGGCACATACTCCAATTTCACCTCATTCTTCGCAACCTTCTCTCCTAGAAAGTGATACTGGATTGAAATATGCTTTGTCCTTGAATGCATTACCAGATTCTTTGAAATGTTGATAGCACTTGTATTATCACATAAGATGGGAATAGGTTCATCACATGACACTGATATCCTTCAATGTTTGCTTCCTCCACAACACCTGTGTGCAGCAAGATATTGCTGCAATGTACTCTACCTCTACAATAGATAAAGACATTGAGTCCTACTTCTTACTTAACCATAACACAAGTTTGCTTCCCAAAAAGAAAGCACCACCACTTGTACTTCTTTTGTGATATGTACATCCTACCCAATCTACATCTGTATATGCACTTAAGGAGAAATTAGTATCCATGGGATACCATAGGCCTATTGGAATTAGGGCTGACAACTGAGAGTAGGGGGGTGAATCAGTTGTCTTGAAACTTTAATACTTGTTGCAGTTAATTCTTCTTTACCACTTTTTAACTGATTAATGATATAAGCAAGAATTAATAACACGTGAGAAGAAACACAAATAACACACTTGACACCAAGATTTTTAACATGGAAACTCAGTTAAGGGAAAAACCACAGTGGGGGTTAACCCACAAAGATTATACTCTATTAAAAGT
Source organism: Cunninghamia lanceolata (assembly GCA_027924645.1). NCBI lineage: Eukaryota > Viridiplantae > Streptophyta > Pinopsida > Cupressales > Cupressaceae > Cunninghamia > Cunninghamia lanceolata. Next base: position 18,970,821 of record BSBN01000254.1, read on the forward strand.
ATTACAAAAGGGGAAGGCACATGCCTTCGGGCTCACTGCCTAGAGCTCACTACTCAAAAAAGGATCACTGCCTACAAGAATGATTACAAAAGAATTACAGAATGTTTGAACTGATGAACAACATCTACCAATGTAGGAATTATGTCCCGGTTAGGCACAAAACACTAATTTTACACACTTCATCTTTTCTCTGCCCTTCTTACTACTCTTCCATGGTCCAGACCTTAGATCGCTTCTCCTTCTCACTTTTTTCTACCTTAATCGCACATACTATTTCATACTCTCATTGCACATATAATTCACTCGAGTCCATCGGTTATATATATTTGCCTCAAGAAATTCAATCACTTTTCTATCAGCCTTATGAAGAACTTAACAAACAATACAAGTACTATGTTCTGTCGGCTGAATCCATACACCAATATTGATGCATACTAGGAATAACACTTTTAGGTCACCATACATGTTGGCCACTAACATTATATCCCATACGCAACTCACCAAAACACTTCTACTAGATCCGCACAAGGGTCTAACACAAGTCGGCCTATTCTTCACTGAACTGTTTTGTCATATTAGGACCCGGTACTCAAATACTCATAACTTTTAATCCCTTTGTCACCAGAGGTTGAAATCTTGGATTTAGATTTTCCTCACATTCCTATACTCTCCCTTAGATTCACAACACACAATGATTAACTGGAGAGATCCGCTAACCAAAATACTAAATTTTGCCATATACCCTGCACCTGTCTATCTGGACTAGACAAATCTTGGAACTGACTTCCGATATGATCTAATACTGCACTATGGATGTGTGGAATAGACTTAGTTGCCATCAATGACAACACATGTCATGTGTAGTAGTGTCTCTTGCCAACAATCTCCCCCTTTGGCATTGACGGCAACACTTAGTGAAAAATGACTAAGTGTCGGAGCTATTCCCCCTTACTCTGTACACTTGTGCTTTCCACTCTTTCTAAAGCTACCCCTTTGCTGGATTCCTCATTTTTCACTATTCTTCACTCCCCCTTTGACATCATTGGCAAAGGATGGGATTCGTAAACCAAAATTTGCCCAAAAATTTTGTATACAATGTCGCATATGTACAACCAATCCTTAAGTTATATTTACATATACTTAAGTACATCTCCAAAAATATTCTTCAGCAGGGCCAACTCTATATCCCAACTCTTTTTCATACCATTCAAAACTAAAATATGGCCATTGAGCAAAAATGCTTGTGATTTAGCCTTCCGGAGGTCAATGGGATCACTTGTTTGTGCAGCAGTTTGGGCTTCTGTCACAACATTGAACATTGCTTCTATATTAGGGGAAATCAGTCCCTGGAGCTCACCCATTCTTGCTTCAATGGTCTCCTTTTCTCTTGTCAACTTCTTTATTTCTTCCATCAAGTTGATTGCTTGACACTCCTTACTTGCCACTGATATTGTCAACAGATCAAAAGCTTGGGACATACTTAACAATTTTTGTTTGGAGTCCTTTATTTTATCTTATATATCCTCTATGACTTTAGGAGTAGATAAACAACACTTATATATACTACCTCCTTCTGAAAGAGCATTTTGAATACTCTTTACACTATTAGCTAGCACCAATCTATCTACCCCAATCATGCCTTTAAGTGCATCAAATCTTTTTCTATTAAATTCATTTTGAACTTTAATCTCTGTAGACTTCTTAAAGGACTCAAAGTGTGTACTTACAGATTTTAAAAGGCTCTTCAGATTTCTAGAGGGAGAATCAGATGGATTTTTCTAGAAAGTTGGCATTATCTTCTCCAATATACTGGATGTAAGACCTAACAGCTCAATGTCCTCTATGTGAGATTTCAATATTTTTTCTCTTGCCTTGGCTTGTGTGAAAGATTCTAGGTTCATCAAACTCTAGCATTTCTTTACTCAAGAAACTCTTCATTGCATCTACAGTGTCTCTTGCCACAATTTCTGGACCACCTTCCTTTCCTTGAGTTTTCTCAGTGTCAGTATCAGGACTATTTTGTTTGGATGCATCAACATTTGCACCATCTTCTTCTGCTTTATCTTCCTTACCCTTGACTTCTTCTTCTTCCTTTTGTTGTGAACCAACTTCAATGGGAATTTATGTTTCCAAGTTTACTTCTGTGTTAACTCCATTTGTTTGATCATGAGTATTTTTGTCTTCAGCCTCTTCTAATTTCTAATCCTCATTCTTCTCAAAGTCATCTTGAGTAGGACTTAGTGTCTCTACATAGGCTTGCTTCAGAGGATCTAGAGTATCATTTTGGTCATCATTGCCCTTTCCAGTCTCTTCTTCTAAAGTTTCCTATACCAGAATTGAAGGATTGCCTTCCTCCACTTGTTCATCTAAAACAACATAATATTTATCTTTATCTAGGGCCTTCCTCAAAATTTCCTCTATTTCCTTTACAACTTCCTCATTTTTACCAAGCATTGGCTTGTTCATTTGGATCTTGCTTCTGAATTCCTCCTTTACTTCCTTAAAGATTTTATTTTCTTCCCTTCTAGTCATTACTGGACAGAAGGTGGAGAGAACATGTTCTCTGAGTTCTAGGTCTTTAGCCTTGGCGGCTTCCTTCCTCATCTCTAGTATATTCCTTAAACTTTTAGGAATTTCTTGCAAATTTTCCAGTAGAGCTCTATTGAATTTATTCAAGTACAGGATGGTGGCATCCTCCAATATTTTCTTATTTTCTTTATCAAAACTATCATAATATTCTCTAATAAGCCTTATATTTCCATGAATAGTAATTGTTTTTACAATTTCATCAACTGTCATAGCAACCTTACCAGTCTCTTTCTTTTTACTTTCCCTTTTGCTTCCAGAAGGCTGGTCCTTAGAAACCTTTCAAGTCTTGGCTCTCTTAGATCTTATCTCTTTAACTTCTTCATATGTCTCCGTCTCCTCATCATCTTTTGTGCTCATATACAATCTTGTGGCCTTTGTTTTCTTTCTCTTCCTTCCTTCATTGAATGGTCTGGCTTTGGGTGTCTTAGAGGGAATGGACTTGGATTTCTCAAAGACAATTGTAGAACTTCTTGTATTTCTTGATGAGCTAGGTATGACTTCCGGAGCAGCTACTGGTTCACTTTCTGTCCTCTCTTTTGAAGCTTGCTCAGTTCTTCTCTTTATTTTTTCAACAGCCTCTTTAGTAAGACCAATACTTTATGTGTATGCCTCAACTTGTTTCTGGACTTTTCTCTTGGTTTCATCCTTCTGGAGTTCTACATGTATTTTCACATGTAGCTCATCATAAGTTCCAAACCTTTCTACTTCAGGATCTCTTGGTTTGCTCAACAAGTGTTGGGCATATAGTTCAAGAACCTGTTCATCTACCTCATAGCCCATAGGTATGATCCATACTATCCTAGGCTCTACTACTTCCATCAGGCACTCATCAGTATCTATCATAAATCATATGGTGTCTTTGTACTTTTCTGCAAATAATTTTGGGATTCTTTCCTTGGCATGCATAGTACTCTGGAAGTTTTTGAAATAGCCCCAAAGTGTGGTCTTTTGGGCACTAGCATCTCCAATACTATACAAATATTTCCTGATTTGTAGGGCCACTAGTTCATCATTTGTCCAGTAAAGATTGGGTGTCCCAGGTATTTCATTCATGAAGTAGAAAAATAGGCACATAACAATGGTGCCATATTTGAAGATATTCTTTCTATCTCTCTTTATCTTACCCAGATTCTCCATTAGCTGATTCAATAGGAGTTCACATAGGTCATAATTTGTGTTTTCCTTCACCATTTGATAGGCTGCATAAATTGCAGTCCTCGAGACTGAGTTCTCTCTACTGGAGTGGTAGATTGTGTAGCCTAATACCATGGATGCAAATTTTACTGCCATATCAATTATATCATTGATGGTCATGGCCCTTTTGTCATATTTCAATCTGGTGACCTCTGTAACTATCTGATTCCTAATAGACTTCAGCATGGGCAATCCTCCAGTTGAGTTCAACCCTGTTACAATTCTAATTACATCTTTAGTTATTTTGAATGGCTTCCTTAACCACAAAGTTTCCATGCATTCAGCTCAACACATATCGGACCCACTCGTCCTCATAAAAAGTTAGAAACTGAATAACCTGAGTGAAATGTGTTGTGATGTTCACAACACGCCCCATTTTGCCCCTTAGCAAAACGAGGACCCCTGCTGTCGCTTTGCTTTTTGCTTCTGCTTGTGTTTGTCTGCTTTCTGGCGGTTTGGTAAAATGAGTCAGGTGCATCATCATCATGAAGGTCAGGATGAGGTAGATCATCATCATGAGGTTAGTTTGTCAAAGTTCATATTTTGTTTCTGTGACCTCATATTTTGAAAGAGCTTGAAATTCCATGCAGGTTTCCCTTTTACATCACTTGAAAATTCGTCCATATGTGGAAGTTATGCACAGTCAAAGTTTTGGTCAAACCTGATATTCGCAAGGTGATCATCATATTTTTATATCCTCAGTCATGTTGTCAAGGTCATCACGATCTTGATCTATCACTTGATAAAATCATGCAGTCGAAATATCCGGACGTCAATCTTAGGTGATAGTGCCCTTTACCCGTCAAATGACCTTATGCGCATCGTGAGCATCATGATTTGAGTGTAACCCGATATTTCATAACAACGAGCATCATGATATTTTTACATCACCCGATATTATAATATCATGCTGATATTATAATATCATCCTGCTTAGAAAATCCACCATCTGCATATTTGCATGCGCATGTCAATATCCTGATGATCATCATCATCCTGATCTTTCAAGGGAGGGTCATATTTACTGATATTCACCAATATGATGATGACGTTATCATATCCTCCTGATCTCCTTTTGCATGATCATGATGATCACCCTGATCTTTTAAGGGAGGGTGATATTCCATTCTTCAACAGCATGATCATATTTTAAATATCACCCTAGCGCTAACCTGATGATGACCTCAACTCATCCTCATGCTCCGAAGACAAAATATGATGATTACGTCATCATGATATTCGATGAGGAGGTCATCATATTTTTTTATCCTATCGTGTTGTCAAGATCATCATGATCCTGTTTGTCTACCCGATATTTCGTAATGTCCTCCTGCCGAGAAATATGACCTTTTGCAAATATCCTGATGACGTCATCCTAACCTGATAAACGAAGAAGCAAATATTAGGATGACATCATCATCACATTTCCCTTCGGTAGGATATTTTCCAAAACATGATCTGGTTCGCGAATATGATGATGACGTCATATTCTAAGTTCAACAAAAGCCCCAGATATCCTGATGATCATCATCATCCTGATCTTTCGAGAGGGTTACCTTGGCCGCAAAGGGGTCATATTACATTCACCACCTGATCATGCTCCTTAGGTGACCCGATATTGCATTTATCCCCTGGTCTTAACTGAATATGACGATGACGTCATCATTTGCATTTTAATGAAGCCCGGATATGACGATGATGTCACCATCATTTTCCTTTCCTCAGCAGCAGGATCATATTTCATATCCTCCTATTTTTCCTTCGACATGATGATGATGATTGTCATTCTTTTCCCCAGTATACAGAAGCGAAACATCCTGATGACGTCATCCGGAACTTCTCACGCCGATGGGCGGGAATGTACATAGCGGTGGAGTTTTAAAGCATTTTTTGGCGCCCGTGGCATTTTTTCGGTCAGCGATGGTTGACCCGATGGGTTTTGAGCAGTCTGTATGCATTTTGAATGCGTTTCAAGGGTATTTTGGACCCGATTCCCATGATTTTGCGCAGTCACCTGGATTTAAATGATTATTTTTAATTTCCTGCTGTTTATGTGATAAATGTAATACTTATTGCTTGTCTTGTCTTGCAGGCTTGCAGTTGAGGAAGCAGCTGGAAAGTCAACACAGTGACCTCATGGAGGAAGAAAATCTGATCTCAGGAGCAGGAAGATAAAGATAAAGTGCGAAGAAGTCAAGGCCATTCAAGTGAAGAACAAGGTTGCAGCTGAGGGTATTACTACAACAGACAAACAAAAGTTATTGCCAAGCTGCCGGAACTTCTCAGAAGGGGCAATATTTCGCCCAGATTTGACACTGCTCAGAGATATTTTGAGGAGCTGGTTCACCTGTATTTATTGCTGTAACCAAGGGTTTGAACCAGGGGTTCAGTTAGGTTTTTTTTGCTGTAGTGAGGACAACCAGAAAGTCTATATATTGTGCCTCTCTACACTGTAAATACTTGACAACAGGGGCTACAACAGGGATTTTTCTTTTAGAAGCACACAGTGAGTTAGCTTAGCATAGTTTAGAGGTAGAAGAAGGAGGTCGCCTGTTTGTCTGCAGTAAGGTGCGCGTGGAATGTCTGGCTGCCTTACTGTATCTGTAAAGCTTGTAAGTTCTCTATAGTATGATCAATGAAACTAAGAGTCATTCCTACATTGTAAATCATGTATGACTATTCATTTCTAATACAATAGAATTTGGAGTTCTGCATCTATCTTCTGAGTGTTCTCCTGCTCTTCTTTGTGTTTTTGAAATATTTTCTTTGAGAGCTTGCAATTTTAAATGTATGTTTGTGAAAATGCTCAGAACTTGCATTTAAGGTTTTTAATGTGGATTTGATCAAATTACTGTGGTATTTATATAGTGCATAACAGAAACAATTAGATCCTTCGGTAGATTAAATGAGGTATAGATTAGATCTTTCTAACTTTTCCCAACCCATCTGAAATATTTAGCTGAAAACGTAGAAATCTAAAGAAAATTGTCTCAAATTTGAAGAAGCATGCATAACAGAGCTATAAGTAGACAGTTTTCATAAATAGATAAAGAAGAAAGCTGCAATAATTCAAGAAAGCCATCTAAAACTTGCAGCATAGTAACACTTGTATGCAAATAAACAAAATACTTGTTGAAATCTATGATCTTTTTGCATATTCTTAGTCCAGTAAGCCACCAAACAAACCTAAACTACGTAAGGCCCCTTGAACATTACAGCTTCACATTGACCAACTGAACTTGACCAACCGAACCATTGTAGACTTGGGATTAGTTGAATCTCAAATGATTCCTTCTTATCTTTCAAGTATAGTTTCAGTTCATTATATGTGAATTTTAACTTATTGTTATGATTGCATCAAAACAATCACCAACAAAATGTTTATCCTCTAGCACTTTGTACTCTGGTTTGAGATTGTAATTATCATCTCTCAGGTGGTCATCATACACATCTATCAATTTAGAGTTTCCAAATTCATCTAAATTGCAGTGTATATATGCCCTAATATCCTCCACATGTAAAACTCCATTCAGAACCTCAGAGAATGCACCCATTGGATCCACATCCATAGATTTGTAATGATGTTTCTTAAACTTAGGTCTTGGGCACTCAGTAATGTCAACAACTAAAGGTGTAGCCATTTGTAGAGATTGAAATTTCAAAGAGATTTCACAGAAAATAGAAATACCTTGTTCCACAGGTTAGGGTTTTGCTTGGAAATCCTCTTCATGATTCAACTCTTGAAAATTCTCATCTCAGAGCTCATTCACCTCTTTTCTCCTTGGATACGAAGTGATTTTGAAATTACTTGGGTTACCTTTTTATCCTCTGCATTCTAACTTTTTATTGTAATAAATGCTCTTTGCCCTAATTCATCTGGTTACTCTGTCTGTTGATGCAGTTTCTCATCAATTGCTCCACATATTTTCTTCTGAAAGTTCTCTCAAAAGATCTATAATAGCCCATTTTACCTTTACTCATTGTGCCAAATTTAGGCACCCACTTACTGGCTGGGGGAATTAGATTTTTATTTCAGCTCCCCCTAAGCCAGAGCTCCTAGTTTAATTGCCAAAAGGATTATCAGCAAAACTGTCACCATTGTTCATCACACCTTTCTTCACCCAAATTTTGTTCATTTCACTCTGAATCTCATCCATATCCACTTTGCCCTTACCTTTGTCTTGTTTCTGATCTCTGTTTACCAAACCTTTTCCATCATTGTTCCTACTTCTGCAGAATCTTGTAATATGACTTGATCTATTGCAATTAAATCATACAACATTTCTTTGCTTATTTACTTGATTCACTCTTGATCTGCACGGATTGGCCATGTGTCCAAATCCATTACATGCAAAGTAGTAGCCATTAAAAGAATTGCTATTTTCTTTATTCTTTGGGTTATTCATTATCATACTTCTGCATTTATTGGATCTATGATCATACCTCTTACAATTGAAGCATTGACCGGAGAAGGATGGACTACTTTGATTCACTCTACTTCTGCATTGAGTAGCTCTATGACCAAATTTATTGCACTTGAAACAATTTCCATTGAAAGATGGATACCTTTGAGCATTAGGTTGTCTTACTGGAGATTTTCTAGGTCTGTTTCTCCCATTCCTTGATTGAAAATTTCTTTGTCTGGATCCGGAGCTTTCACCTTTCTCATATCCAAGACCATGCTTGTCATCAGTCTTCTTCTGACTTTCAAGTAGTGCTTCAAGTTTAACTGAGCTTGTCTTGAATTTCTCTTTGTATTCATTTGCAATTTCTAGGTCGTTTGAGAATGACAATTTGCCTTTCAAGTTCTCTCTCATTGTCTCTGCTTTCTTGTAGATCCGACTCTAGATGGCCAGCTATTTCATCCAATCTGCAGCATTCTTCAGTTCTTTCTTTTAGAATTTGATTCAGGTCTTCTTCAGTTTTCTTCCTATCTTCAACTTCCTTGGTTAGCCTCATCACCCCGGATTCCATCTCATGTTTTAGGACAATAGCTTCTTTAGCTAACTTCTCACATTCCTTTGTCTTCTCTTTTAGGGTCTTATCCTTGTCATTGTCTTCATTAAGATTTCCTAGTTGAAGAAGTAGCTCCTTCCTTTTTCCATTGGATTTTCTCAAATTTTCTTTTAAAGTCTCAATGAAGTCTTCAGCATCTTTAAGGTTTTCTTACAGTTCTTTAACATCTACTCTCGACTGATCAAGATCTTCTAAAGCAAGTTTAAGTTGTTCCTAGAGGTTGTATGAATCCATTTTATTGCCTTCATAGATCTTCCTCAAGTGGTTAAACTTTTTCAAAGGAACCTCACTCTAATACCAATTGTTGGAATTAGGGCTAACAACTGAGAGGGGGGGTGAATTAGTTGTCTTGAAACTTTAATACTTGCTATAGTTAATTCTTCTTTACCACCTTTTAACAGATTAATGATATAAGCAAGAATCAATAACACATGAGCAAAAACACAAATAACACACTTGACACCAAGATTTTTAATGTGGAAACCCGGTTAAGGGAAAAACCACGGTGGGGGTTAACCCACAAAGATTATACTCTGTTAAAAGTATTACAAAAGGGGAAGGCACATGCCTTCAGGCTCACTGCCCAAAGCTCACTACTCAAAAGAGGCTCACTGCCTATAAGAATGATTACAAAAGAATTACAGAATGTTTGAACTGATTAACAACATCTACCAATGCAGGAATTCAGTTCTAGTTAGGCACAAAACACTGATTTTACACACTTCATCTCTTCTCTGCCCTTCTTATTGCTCTGCCATGATCCGAACCTTAGATCTCTTCTCCTTCTCACTTTTCTCTGCCTTAATCGCACATACTATTTCATACTCTCATTGCACATATAATTCACTCGAGTCCATCGGATATATATATGCACCTTAAGAAATTTAATCACTTTTATGTCGGCCTTATGAAGAACTTAACAAACAATACAAGTACTATGTTCTATCAGTTGAATCCATACACCAATATTGATGCGTACCAGGAATAGCACTTGTAGGTCACCATACATTTCAACCACTATCATTATATCCCATACGCAACTCACTAGAACACTTCTACTAGATCCACACAAGGATCTAACACAAGTCAGCCTATTCTTCACTGAACTGTTCTGTCATATTAGGACCTGGTACTCAGATGCTCATAACTTTTAATGCCTTTGTCATCGGAGCCTGAAATCTTGGATTTAGATTGTCCTGACATTCTTGTACTCTCCCTTAGATTCACAACACACAATGATTAACTAGAGAGATCTGCTGACCAAAATACTAAATTTTGCCATATACCCTATTCCTGTCTATCCGGATTGGACAAATCTTAGAACTGACTTCCGGTATGATCTGATACTGCACTACAGATGTGTGGAATGGACTTAGTTGCCATCAATGACAACACATGTCATGCGTAGTAGTGTCTCTTGCCAATAAGGCCGAACTCTAGAGTGCCTTTCAGGTATCTAAATATCCTCTTTACTGCTGAAACATGTGACTCTCTAGGATCTGCTTGGAATCTAGCCACAAGACATACTACATGCATGATATCTGGTCTAGTAGCAGTTAGTTATAACAATCCACCAATCATTGATCTATACTTGGTCTGATCAACCTTAGGAGATTCACCATCTTTGCTTAACTTACAACCAGTAGTCATGGGAGTACATACCAGTTTGCAGTCTTCCATTCCATACTTCTTCGACATTTCCTTAGCATACTTTGACTGTGAAATGAAAATGCCCTTTTTGATTGACATATTTGTAACCCAAGGAAGAAGTTCATTTCCCCACACATTGATATTTCAAATTATTTTTGCATTTCTTTAGTAAATCTCTGGCACATACTTCATTTCCTCCAAAGATTATATCATCAACATACACTTCCACAATCAGAATTTTATCTTCTTCAACTTTGAAGTACATATTGTTATCTGCAATTCCCTTTTTGAATCCTTGTTGCAGGAGGTACCTATCCAACCTTGCATACCAAGCTCTAGGATCCTATTTGAGTCCATACAATACCTTCTTCAATCTGCAGACCATACTTGTATCATCTGATAATTGGAAGCCTTTTGGTTGTTCAATGTATACCTCTTCTTCCAACTCTCCATTCAGGAATGCAGATTTCAAATCCATCTGATAAACTTTGAAGTCCTTATGAGCTACAAAGGCCAAGAACAATCTAATGGCCTCCAATCTTGCCACTGGAGCAATTTTTTCTTCATAATCTATTCCTTCCACTTGTGAATAGCCTTTACACACAAGCCTAGCCTTATTTCTGACAACTTCTCCATTCTCATTTAGTTCCTATCACATTTTTGTCTGTTGGTCTTGGGACAACTTCCCAAGTCTGATTCTTCTCAATCTACATCAATTCTTCTTCCATAGCCTTGATCCAATGCTCATCTTTTCATGCTTTAGTCACTATTTTGGGTTCTATTATAGATAATAAGCAAACATTTACTTGTTCATTTGCCATAGAAAAATTTCTTCTTGTTAACACACCTTTGTTCTTATCTCCAATGATTTGATCTTCAAAATGATTCTTTTGCACATACTTGGGAGTCTTAGGAACTCTTTCCAAAGCCTCTTCATTAACTTGCATCTCTTTTTCTTTTTCCTCTTCTCCTTCTTCTCTACAAGGGGATTCATCTAATTCATATCCTTCTATCAGCACTAAGTTTTGACTCGGTTCTTCATCCACTTTGACTTTTCCACTTTCAACTAACTTATTTACCCTCTTATAGCACCGGTAAGCTTTGCTCCTTATAGAGTATCCATGAAATATTACTTCATCTGATCTTGTATCAAACTTTCCCAAATTTTCTTCATCTCTCCTAATGTAGCACTTGCTTCCAAACACTCTAAAATATTTTACAGTAGGAGTTCTTCCATACCACAGTTCATATGGAGTCTTTGAACTGTTAACCCTTTCTTGCACTCTATTTTGTATGTAGATTGCAGTGTGAATAGCTTCTCTCCAATATACATCTAGTAGATTTGCTTCTTTCAACATTGTCCTTGTTGCTTCCTGAACTATCATGTTCTTTCTTTCCACAAGTCCATTATGTTGAAGAGTCCTAGGGGCTGACAATTATCTTTTTATTCCATGATCTTCACAAAAGCAGTTAAACTCATTGGAGGTGAACTTACCACCTCTATCAGACCTCAAACACTTGCCTTTTAGATCAATTTCATTTTCAACCATAATTTTAAATGCTTTGAACTTAACTAGAGCTTCTGATTTTTCTTTAAGAAATGTTACCCAAGTCATTCTAGAATAATGGTCAATCAACAACATGAAATACCTGTCACCTTGAAAGCTTCCTACCCTTGTAGGTCTACACAGGTAGATGCATGCACCAACTCTAGAGGTCCAGTGGTTGAAATTCTTCATTATTTGCCTCCCAATCTGACATTCCTTGCAGGTTGCATTGGCAAGCTTTGTAATTCTTGGCAGATCCCTCATAGCTTGAGTAGAGTTGATCCTCACTTGGTTATCAAAATTGTTGTGGCACATTCTTCTATGCCATATCCAACTTTCATTAACTTGATTCATAAAAAACATACCATTAGCACCTTTGAGATGATATATATTTCCTTTTGTCCTTGTTCCTATAGCAACCAGAGTTGTGGAGTCTTCCTTTTTGATTTCACAGCCACCATCCTGAAACACAAGTTTATATCCTCTATTGCACATTTGTCCTACACTTATTTTGGAGGCCCTTGACATAGAGAACATCATATGTATTATGCTTTCCATCAAAATTGATTGAACCTTTTCCACATATCTTAGCAGATGCATCAACTCCAAACTTAACATATCCTCCATCAAACTTCTCAAGCTTAACAAACTTATTCTTAACACCTGTCATATGATTTGAACATCCACTATCAATTAACCAGTAGTTCTCCTCTTCTCTTGCATGAAAGGTAGTTACCAAAGCTCCTTTGATATTGTGCCTTGTTTCTAGAGTAATTTCCTTCATACATCTTTCAGAGTCAGCGAAATTAGTTCCAACACTCACAACCATGAACAAGAATTCATCACTTTCATCATGTGGATAGTCAGACTCATCATCAGATATGCTAGCATCTTCTTTAACATAATAACTCCTCTTGAATGATTTACCTTTGTTATCCTTGTATTTGTCATTTGAAATTTTGACCGGACACTTTGAAGCATAATGACCTCTCTTTCCACAATTAAAACACTTAAAGGGTAACTTACCTCTGTATTTTCCAGAGCTCTTTTTCAATCTGCTTGCAAAGTTTTCTTCCACTTCATCAAAGTCATCTTAATTTGATTCAACCTTCTTTTCTATCTTGCTAGCCTTAAAAGCAATTTCCTTTCTTGAATCTTCTTGACCAAATTCTCTTATCTCAAAAGAAGTTAGAGTACCAAACATTTTTATCCCTAGAATACTTATCTAGATCTTGAGTTTCTTCAATAGTAGAAACTTTAGCACTATGATATTTTGGAAGAGTTCTTAGTACTTTCTTTACCACTTCACTTTCCTCCAGCTTTCCACCAAGACCATTGATGAAGTTGACAATTTGATCCACTCTCTACATGTAGCTTGCAATATTTTCATCTTCTAACATCTTCAAAGTTTCAAACCTGGTCTTCAAAATCTACATCTTTACTCACTTGACCTTTTCATCTTCTTCATAGGTACTTTTCATCTTCTCCTGGATCTCATGTGTGGTTTTGTAGCTCATTACCTTCACTAACTCAGAATCAAAAAGATTGTTCAGAAAAACACTCCTTGCCTTGCCATTGTTCTCATATTATACTTTTTCTACACTAGCTTCCATATGCCATATCCCAATGAGATGAGAAAGCTTTCCATCCTAGTCTTCCAAAAAGAATAATTTGTTCCATCAAACACTGGAACCTCAATACCTTTCTTGTGCATCATTCAGATCTACCCCAAGTGGTTAAGCTTCTTTAGGGAACTCAACTCTAATACCAATTGTTGAATGCACAAGACAATTGAGAGGGAGGTGAATCAGTTGTACATTAAAGCATTAAACCTTCAAGCTCTTCAATCTTCAACCACTTATTATGCATTAGTAGAATGTAAACATATGAAGCATTAATTCAAAACACATCAAACACATAAGAACACCAAATTTACATGGAAAACCCAAGAAGGGAAAAACCACAGTGAGGATTAGGTCACATATATATGAATAGCAACACTAAAAACAAATAGGCTCACTACCAAGGGATCACTACCCAGAAGGACTCACTACCTAAAAGAGAGAAGATTGTTGTAGAGAGATTCACTATCTCAAAGCAATAGGAGAAGTCTACCACTTCCACTTCTTGCCATCTGCAACCTTTGGCTCACTACCTCCAACAACTTCAAGCACACTAAAATGTAGACACCTTTTGCTCACAACATTCGGGAGTCATAAGTACTTAATCTCGCACAACTCATTACCATTGATTCACATTTGCATCATCTTCTCTTCTTTATTCCTCTCTACATCATATTGCCTTTATACCATCTACAACCAAGACTAATCTCACTTAGATCAGTTCTAATGAAGCGTGTGCACCTCAAACGTGCAACACCAAATAGGTTGGCACTAAACACTTCCAAAATGGAAATAAGTGTAAGTGGACCATGTCAAGGGTTAACCAAGACTCAAATCTATATCACCAAGCTAGTCATCACATCCACAATCCACGAGGTACCTCCGCACATGGCACAAGTAAGCCAGGTCAGCCAAACCTGAGCAAATGACCACATCCACACTTCTCTAAGTCCAACAACACCATGCGGACTAGAGAGATACACTCCATAGCATTCACACACCTTTCCATACCATTCAACATCATCAGAATCTCTTGCAACACCTCCTCAACCTCCCGAAACAAAGAATGTCTTCAATCCGCATATCAAGATTCACCACCTCTGAACATCAACACAATAATTGAACTTGCATATCAAACCATCACTATAAACTTCATGGGAAGGTAGATATAGACTATTAAGCACATCCCTAGATCCGTAGGACAAGAAACCACAATGCAGAGAAATGTGAAGCAATCTCATTTCTCCCAGACAGTCTTCTACACATGCAAACACTCTGTCAGACACCTCTTCCACTTCCGCATGATCCAAAACTTGAATCTCTAGATATAACACCTCTAAACACCTTTGATCAACACTTCCAAACCACACAAACATATCTTCAACTATGAAGAAATGTGGAGGACAACACTAAGCACACCGCTGTCACACTACACACCTTTTTATCAAATTTTCTCCAAAGCACTTGGAAATCAAGTGAACTACCTGCTATATGTTGACATCAATGACAACACCAGTAAGTTTCCAACAAAATTATATTTATTAAATTAATTAGGATTATTCTTTTAATATTTTCTCCATCATCAAATTAATTAAATAAATTATATTTATTTAATTAGCCTATTTTTTCACATCCCTCTACAATAATTAATTAATTTTTATTATTTGAATAATTAATAAAAAAATTAAATCCTATTCAAATCCCCCTAATTAAATCCCATCCTTATCCATTATCATCAAATAAATGAATTAAAAATTCAACTAGTCACATGATTAACCAAAGGTTGTCTAGATTCATTGAACTCAAAAGTCAAACTAACTTTATATCTCCAACATTCATTCACATACAAAATCTTTTAGTCCTAGCCATTCACATAAGGATAAGCCCTAGAAGCTTCAATCATTTGCCTAATTCTTCTAATTTAATCCTAACCATCCATTTGTCTTTAATCTCAACCCTTCATCCTTATAGAATTTCCTAGAAGCTTCCATCCTTGTGCTAATTCTTCTCATTTAGTCTTAACCATCCATTCATATTTAATCTCAAGTGTTCATCCTTATGGGATTTCATAGAAACTTTTAATCTTTCAATAATTTGTTTTATTCAATCCTATGCATCCTATGCAAATGAATCTTTATAGAATTTCTTAGAAACTTTCAATCTTACCCTAATTTGTTTGATTCAATTCTAGACATCCAATCCAAATGAATCCTAACCCTCCATTCCTCTACCTCAAATCTATAAATTTAAGTGTTCCCCTCATCCAAGGCATCAACACAAATTTAGAGGTATGTGTTGCGACATTGAAGAGTCCACTTGAGAAAATCAACATAGCAATAATCATCAACACTTCATCATTTGGATCCATCATTCACATCCAAGGAAAGATATTGAGTTTTGTTTAGTTTGCATTACTTTAGTTACCTTTTCTTTCATGCTCCAATCTAAGGTAGAGGTAGTCTATTAGATTAGGTTTACATTTTTATCTTAGATTTTTCCTCCTCTACAATATATTTGCCCTTACAAGTTTATAAATGTGAGTTTTTATATATAATATTTCATTGCTCCATTTTAAATGTTAGCCACTTTCTCATATAAGGGATGTTTAAACCTGAAAAGAAAACTAAAGATATTTTTTAATGAATAGATTGAAAATTTTTCTTTCTAATGGTTTTTAGAACTATAAAATTTCCCTAGACACATCTTTAACTCAAAAGAAATAAAATGCACCTTTCAAAATATCTAGAGGTGTGATAATAAAATTAGATAAAAAGTGTTGGGTTTAGACTCATATTTAGTCCTAGAATTAAAAGATAAATAAAATAGATAAAATAAAAGTGTACCTTGATGTCAAGAAGGAGAAGATTGATATAACTATGATAGAGAACTAATAACTAGACTCTAAACCTAGATTTGGAATGAATAGAATAAGATGACAATGTTCTATGGAATTTGGAACTCCATGTGAAATTGGATCAAACTTGCACTTGCAACCTTAAACCTCACATATATAACCTTAAACTAAATAGTGTAGCTTTGATCCCTAAATATTTTGAACTTTGATATCTACAATAAATGTTTTTATATACTTGCACTTGCAAATGGAAAAACTTGGTGATGCTAAAACCATCTTTCAAACTTGCTATGTTAGGGGTAGGAAGTTGACTAGTTTCCTTTCTTGTGCCTTGGTCAAACCTCATTGATCAGTTCAATGATTTCTATAAAATTGGAAGACATAATAAGCAATTTATGCAAGAGATGAATAAGTAGTTTACATTGATTTGGTACAATGAAATGGAATGCTTAATAATTGATGCAATGAATGTCAAAGTGACCTATTACAACAACTAGGGTTTTGGCATTTGTTGATGTCATTGATATGAGTGATGCAAAAGAGTAAGTGTTGACAAAGGTGTGACTATTGAGTGATCCTTCTTTTAGTGATGATGGTTAGATTGATAGAGTGAATGATGATTGAAATTAACTAGGGATGATACATCTTTTTATAGATGGACAATTTTAGGCTAATGAAATCTATTAAAATTATTCAATATCCTTTCTTTATATCCTCTTGTCAAGTATAATAAATGTACTTTCTATTTACTTTAGCATACTTGATTTATTGTAGCTCACACATAAGCTAAATTAAGTGGAAAATGTAGAGATGAAAACTATGTACACTTAACACTTTTCTACCATATTTTACACAAAGTTAATCTCCTACTCTTTAAAACATGACTCTTGATTACTTTTATAAATTTTAGAACCCAATTCACCCTTGAGCTTATACAACATACCCAAAACTAAACCCATAGCATATTTGCATCCTCTTATATCTTATTTATAACTATCTACCCATTTTGGATACCAATGCATCCATGTTCTCCAAAAAGGGCACACTATACACTAAAATGGCCCAACACATAGCCTTTTAGGAATGGACAAAAGAAAACTATAGAGAATTGATAAGAGACTCAAAAGGAGAAAACCAAGAATCTACATCCTCAAATAATATGATTGCCTAAGAGAAACCTTAAACAAGACCATGTTTGTCCAAGGAGTTCACTTGGTCATGGATAGATTTGGTTTGAAACTTGAGGTTCACCTAATGCACTTATATGATAACACCACATTGTGTGATCGATGGGGACAATAGATAGAGACTTGACAAAATACTTGCTCAATAATAAGATCAAGGCTTAATAGAATTTAATGAAAGATGTAAAGATCAAAACTTTGGAGAAGTCTTCATTTAGGTTGATATATTTTACTTAACAAGTGGGTCAATGTTGTTATTGTTGGATAGTTCAAGATTGCCTGGATAGAGTGTTGATATTGGTTGGCCATGAGAGGTAAACAGTTGTACACCCTACAAAGTTAGAAGAAAACATAGAATATACAAGTAAAATATTGATACAAAAATGGATGTGCCAAACTTTCTAATGAATATTATGAACAATGTTTGTACATATAGGAGAAGTGGTTGAGTCACATAAGAAGTTGACTTATACACACCAAAAGTGGCGGTGAGTTTGCTCCACCACATAGCAAGAGGTTGCACCACATACCTTGGAAGAGTTTGACCATCTCTCCAAGTTGCCACATAGCTTGGAAGAGTTTGAACAACTCTCCAAGTTGCCACATAGCCACCTAAGATGGCTTAATGTCAGGTGTAGAAATACATGCATAGTTACTTAGTAATCTTCTACACTAACATCCCCCTTAAGCATAGCTTAGGTGGGCACAAAGAAAGATGGGTCCCAATAGATAGGATTGATGAGGTACCCATGTACAATGCAATCTCTCATAAAGTGGAGAAAGAAAGAAAACCTAGTGGGAAAAATCTTCCCTCCAAAAGAGAGAAAAAAGTGGAAGTGTACTAGACATGACATAAAATACCCAAAGATGATAGTCTTGAAATCCTTGCAAGATAGGGCCCATGTGTGTCTCCAAAAAGAAGAGAAATAAATTTAACACATAATGTCTCATGATGAATGCTATAGTAGGTCCCTCTACACCAAATGGTGCATCTTCCTTTTGGAAAAGAGAAACCCTGACTTTTCAAACTTTTAAATTCCCACTCAAGTGGAATGTATGAAGGTATTAAGATGTATGGATCCTAGTATCTTAGTGGCTGAAGAAGTGCTAACCAATCCTGGAGAACTAGACACACCTGTGTGGGCCGAGGCAGTCGGATGGAAACTCTGTCTTATAATCGCAACAGAAGATGAAATGAGGAAGGTAATTGCGATCTATTACAGAGAAATGATTAAAATTAAGAGGGATTTTTCTGCTCTAGAGGTGGAAGCTAATGGGTCTAATGATGAGAAGCTCCTAGATGTCAAAGAAATAAAATAGAATTTCAAAAGGGTAGTAACTGATGAAATAGCAAATTATGATGTAATAATAGGAGAATCACTGGGGAGACTTGCGAAAATGGCAGCCTATATTAACACTGTTAGAAATGAATTTGATGAAGTCCACTGAAAGGTGGTGGACATTGATACAGCAATGATGAAGAAGAAATGTCAGATTAGCATGACAGGAATTCCACCCAAGATGTCATTGACACATGTAATCAATAGATACAGGACATACAAGGCAAGTTTATGAGCATAGGTACCCCATACAGTGCAAAGTGGCACAGGAGAAGGTGAACAGGCAAAGGAAGAGGAAGTGATGGATGAAGTGGACAATGGTGATGAGGATTTGCAAATCCTTAATTGATTTCATTTTCATGCTTTAGTTGTTTTAAGATATTTTCTCTAAAACTATTGGCTTTGGAGGGCCCCTTATTATAATTATTGTTTAAACATCTTTAAGTCAGTTGTTTCAAGAAGTCATTATGGTTTTTAAAAACAAATACTTTTTGGCTTAGCTATATATTAGGATAGCTAGTCAATTTAGGGATCTTTTGACAAACTTTATTTTGGAAGGCTGATTGTTACAAGTATGTGCCTAATTGGTGTTGTTATTGATGTCAACATATCTGTGTTGTCATTGGTGTCAACTATGTTTTCATTTTGTTACTTGCTCATAGATGTTGAGGATATTGAGAAAATTAGCTCCTCTAGTAAAAATAGTGAGTTATAGTGGAAACAATGTATTACATATAGAAGAATAGTCCAGAAGAATGCTCTACATTTCCTATAGAATGAATATCTTTGTCTATAGATTGGAATTTGTTTAGAAGTCTATCTGAAGAGGTTATATTCCAGTTTTGAGCTTCCGGTATGAAGATTTGAGTGAGTTATGTTCACCAGTGTGAAAAATATTTTTCCTATATGTTTGGTGATGTCAAGGAGAAAGTGTTATGCTCCGCATTCTTCTGCATTGAAGTATTTCAGTCTTCAATTCTAGAATTAAGTTTGTTATGATGTTATGTGTCTTTGACTTCAATGGTTCATGATCTGGTGGTCTACAAGTGATCTTTTCCTTATGATATTGGCTGATGTCTGCCGATCATGTTCCTACCTTCAGATTGGTCCACGGAGAGAAATCTGGATTACGGTTGAAGAATGTTCTTAGAAGACCTAGTGTTCTCACTAGTCTTTACCGACTTGGTTAATTTCACAAATTGCAGAGATGCATTGAAGATTGTAGAAGTGTGTCGTGGCATGGAAGAATGGATTTGAGTCCCAACTAAGGTGTCGTGTGATCCACATACATCTCTACATCCTTTCCTTAGCTAAATTTGTATTAGGTCCAGACCTGTTTTATGTATGATTGTAATGCCAACCTTGGAGAATGTTTGAATCGTTGATGAATGTATTGCTGACCTTGATGTACATTCCAAGGTTGATGACTTGTATAAAAACTTGTAATGTAATTACGAAAAGTGTGTGAAGTGTGAGAATGAGGAGATAAGTGTGAAGGAATAAAAAGGCAGAGCAGTGGAACTATATTTTACTTCAATGGAACTGAACCCAGGCATGGAGTAGATGCTATCAATATAGTTCACCTCCCTTTGGCAGTGAGTCATTCTTTGCAATGAGCAATTTGGGAAATGAGCCTCTATTTTTTGGTATTGATATAACAAATATATTTATGTGGGCTAACACCCACCGTGGTTTTTCCCTTCTAAGGTTTTCCACGTATCTATTGTGTTGAATGTGTGATTGTGGTGAAATTTACTATTATGTGCTTTCATGGTTAAATCTGATTATCAAAAATTAAGTAGTTGATGGTTTGATAATCTTGTGAAGCTAAGTTTTTGCGACAACTGATTCACCCCCCTCTTAGTTGTCCTATGTATTTCAACAATTGGTATCAAAGAAGGTTCCTCGAAAGAAAGCCTAAAAGCTTGAGGAAGATCCAAGATGTCTTTTAAAAAGGAAGCTTCGTAGTTTGATGGGACAAATTATGCTCTTTGGAAAGTATGAATGAAAAGCCATCTTCTTTGTCTTGGTTATAGAGTATGGAAAGCTGCAGATTCAAAATAAACCATACCTCAAAATGGTTTGACAACTAAAGATGAAATCAAAGAATATGAGTTGAATATAAAAGTGAGAGTTGCTCTGTTGAGTGCTCTGACTGACACTGAATTGATAAAAGTCATGGATCTAGAAATTGCACATGATGTTTGGGAAAAGTTGAATAAATTGTATGAAGCAAACGATTCTGTAAAAGAAGACAAACTACAAGTCTTGAAAGCAAAATATGAGAGCTTAAAGATGAATGAAGATGAAAACATTACTGCCTTCATGTAAAGGGTTGATGAACTTGTTAACGGAATAAAAGGAATGGGAGGAACCATTGGTGATAAGGAAGTTGTGATGAAAATTCTTAGATCACTACCAAAGTCCTATAGTCACAAGGTAGCTGCAATTGAAGAAATAATGACTATGAAATCTATTGACAAAGATCAATTACTTGGAAATCTTATAGCCTTTGAGATGAGAGAGTTTTGTGATGTCTATTGGAGTCCAGAACAACACTGAGAGAGGGGGTGAATCAGTGTTGTGTAAGTTTTTCAAATCTTTTACAACTTTTAATTTTCAAAACAAATAGAGAGGAAGACATTAATGATTTGTTGTTCTCAAATGCACAAGACTAATAATGAAGGATGTGAACAAAACTTAATAAGAAAAGCACTAGTATACACACATACAGATGAAAATAACATGAAACATGACAAATGCTTTTCACGAGTGGAAAACCCTCCTAGGGTAGAAAAACCACTCAACAACTGCCTCACTGGCTTAATCAAATTCTCACTAATTACATGAAGGTCTCACTAACCAAAGAAGCTTCACTAGCTATATAGGATGCCTCACTGGCATACATTATGTCTCACTGACTGATACAAGGCCTCACTGGCAAAATACAATCACCATGATCAACATATAAAATCTAGTGTGCAAGAAATGATTGCAACTCAATCTGATTTGCACCAATATACACTCTATGTTTCATCATACACCCTTATACCTCCTATTTGATTTTCAAATCAAGACCATATTCTTTTACACACCTCTGCAAACAAGCTCCTCTTACAAATCTCTGTAAATAATTATCTCTGCAAATTGTCTCTATCAATCTTTCATCAATCACTGCAATCAATGCTTGATTCCTTGCAATCAAAACATTACAAACCTCTGCAAGTGTCTTTATACATTTTGATACACCTATAAGAATATTTCACTATGAAGAACATCTCACACAATATGTCTTTACTCTGCAATTTGGTTCACTCAATCATTCATCTATATCATCAAATTATCTTAATCATTGATTTGCACAACAACAACACCATCAAAGCACCTGTGATGTCATTAAATATCAGATGACCTTTCACATTCTGCAAAATGATTTTCATCTTTCCTCAATGAAGATCCTACATAATTGGCATTAAGTCCTTTCATCTTCATCTTCAAAGCCTGTTTATATATTTTTATCTTCAAGAATTCATTTTGTCTTCAATAACAACATGCATCTGCAAAAACTTTAAAATGACTCTTGATTTTTCTTCTCTCTGCATATTCATTTCATATATCATTTTGCACCTACAATTTATTTTCAAAAACTTTACATAAAAAAAACTTCAATATTTCATTTTTGCCCTCACAAGGATAACCCTTCATATGCAAATTCATATTCATTATGTCCTGCAAAAATCTTCAACAAAATTCCAATAAATTTTCTTCTAACTCTTCATATTCTGTGTACTTCAAAAGCCTTTTTCAACTTCAATCTGCAAAAACACTCTTCACCAAATTTGTTAATCTTCATCTGCAAGAAAATAACTCTTCAAAAAAATTCTTTCAAAAATTCTTCAATCTCAAATTCCCTTTGTAAAAAAAATCTTGTTGTAACAAAATATTATTCTTAAAAAGAATAATATCATTATAAGGTAATTTCCTTCTTTATCTCCAATACATGAGATGAAGATAGAAAAATAGAAACAAAAATATTCTAAAAAGGCTCCAAGAAAATCTACATAAAATCTTCTTTTTAAAGACTAAAAATAGTCTTTCCAAAACTATCATATGGTGATGACATTTAAATGAACATCAAAGTAATCTCATACTAGTCGGGGACAATTTGAATGACCACCATTGATAATGTATTTTGCACTCTTTAACCTTTAAATTAGAGCCTTTCATTTAAAAAGGCACCTAAACACACAAAGGTAAGACCCAACCCATCTGCAGAAGATGTGAACAGGGCCAGTCATGAAATTTGCCTTAAACCCTCGAATAGGTCACCTTTAGTGACTAAACTTGCAAGCATCGGTCACCTTCAAAAAAGAAATAAACTGCTTTATGGGCAGTGAAAGGCATAGAAGATGTGATCCTGATTTAAGTGTTCTAAAACTTGATTCAATACCTTTGGTCACATACATGTGATCCATCAAGGCCCATATAAAATAATACCTATGAAATGATATTCCTCTGATGCAGAATATCAAACCACTAAGATCTAGACAACATGAAGATATACGACATGAAAGAATCAACTCAAAACACTAATGAAACACATTCTTAATCCAATCACTTGTGCCTTAACATGAAGTAACCAAGCACTTGTTAGATACACTTTCCACCTCCATTTTAAAGCATCTCATATGAATCATACTAACACACTTCAACATTGATATGAGCATCTTCATGAACCATAATTGTGACACCCTGAAGAATATGAAAGCAAATGATTTGGTATAAACAAAGCATCACAAATGATATGACCTATATGAACTTATCCAATCCTCTTGACAGACCAAGATCAGATATTCCAACAACTGGCAGTAACGAACCACTCACCACTCATCACAACTCACTGCAGTCTAAGCTCATACAACATCTCTTGTGAGAACATATATCATCTCCTGTAAAGCATCTTGTACATGATCAACAAATAAGAAGATAATAGACAAAGCACATGCACACCTTTAGACACCATATGAAAGGTATACATCCTAATCTTCAACTACCACATGAAAAGCATATATCTTGATCTCAACATCACACATCTTGTTCTCACACATGATCTACAAAAACCCTTTGCAATACCCAACATCTTCTGTCAACAATGGCAAGTACCTTGCATTGCATTACCCAACATAGAGATGAGAATAGATAAACTATGGATAAACACCATTATCAAGACACTATCACTGAATGTGAACTCTGTCATGACATGAAACACCTGACATGAAGATCAAAACATCTATTGTGTCTTGGACAACATGAAGACCATCAAATGAACTCCTGTCTCTATGAACTCATGACAAACAACTTGACACCTTTTGATGCAAGATTTGATGAAGGAATCTTCCTCAAACACTCTACCAAGAGTAAGGCCTACCAATGCTACAACAAAAAGATGAAAAAGATTGTTGAGAGTGCAAATGTGAAGGTGGATGAAGGCAAAGGGAGAACATTAGATCAGTGTGGCTATTAAATCCCCTTGTCACCCATATTGAATTAATTTAACTCAATATTTATCCCCTTCTAATGTTAGCCCATATTAATTAAATAAATATTAAATATTTATTTGGTTAATATTCCCATTCACAATTCCAACTTAATCACATCCTTAATTAATTAAATAAACTCACTTTATTTAATTACTCATCCCTTTGTCACATGTCTCCATAACCCAAATAAAAAAATAAAATAAATCCCTCACCTCTCATCTCATTACAACACATGTCACACCATTTACCCTCCACCTAATCCCTTCACATGACTTGCCAATTTAAATATTTTTTTATTTAAATTGGAGCTAATTATTCTCCTCCCTCCATTTGTCACATGACTACATAGTTACATACACCTCTTAGCCTTTTATTCTAATTTAAAATTCATCTCTCTTCTCCATCGTACACTTGTCACAAAGCTAAACTTGATCCATGTATGATTAATCCCAGCCATCCATAAGCCAAAAGTCAAAATCAAATCTCATCCCTCCATTTCAGCCAAGCTTTTCTATAAATACAACCCTCTTCTAAGCTATTTGCATCCAATCTTGAGCATATCATCACTCTGTCAAAATCATTCTTGCATCTTTGAGCTAGGGTTTAGTGATTTGCATTTGCATGAGAGCATTTCACATTTCAATCTTTGTGGGTATAGCTAGAATGTTCTTGGGTGTAGCATTCTCAACCTTAACCATGGATTGTGGATCATCTTGAAGGTATATTGCATTGTTTTGTTTGTGTTTTTGTTATTATTTCCTTCATGTTAGTTTCCATGATTTCATTTGGCATGCCCGGTGAGACTCCTAGGTCCTGATTTTACTAATTCTTAATTGTGTTTTTGAAGATTTTCATCAAAAAGCCGTACTGTAGGTTTTGTTACAGGTTTTGGCACGATATTCGACTGTTTCGATGCGATTTCTTCTCTGTTCGGCATGATTTTCCTCAACTTTGGTGCGATTCTGTCGATTTTTTGTGCGATCTTTTTGTGTTCATTTGATGGATTTTTTGTGGTTGCATGATCTTGTATTTTTAGTTTTTGACTCAGTTTTTGTACTTGCAAGTTCTAACAAGCTTTTGTTTTGCAGGTTTTTGATCAAAGGTCTAGTAGTTTTCACTAGGTTTATACTAGGGTTTGATATTTAGATTGCATGTTAGCTAGATTTACATCCATGGACTAGGGTTTGCATATTTCTGGTTTATTAGGGTTTAAGATCATATAGAAGTCCATCTTAACGCAAATAGAAGGGTTTGGCTTTTTTATCTAATTTGTTTTTAAGGATAGGTCTTTTTTCTGTCAATTTGGCGCAATCTACACCCAAATCCACGCGATAGTTCAGCCTCTGCGAATAGGTAAATCAAGTAAAAACTCAGACTGGTGCTATTTTCTATTTTTTTGGCATGATTTTCTATTTTTATGGCGCCATTTTATGTTTCTGTGGCGTGATATTTCATTTCTGTAGCGTTATATTCAATCTCAGCACGAGTTCTCTTTTCTCTAGCGTGATATTCTGCTAACAGGTAAACATTTCTGTGTGTCACAATTTACTAATTTTGTGGCGCAATTTCATGATTTTTTGGTGCTTTTCTATTTTGTTTTGGCACTATTTTCTGTACTAATTTTTTGATTGTGCAAGTTGTTTGGCCGAACTCTGCAGCATAAAAGAACGCATGTCAAAGACTGCAATCTAAAAACTACTAACAATTTGCTGTAGGGTTTTTGTTAAATTAGGCACACTTTGTTTTGGGTTTTAAGAATGAACCTTTGTGTGTTTAGTTAGGCAAACATTTCATTTGGGCTTAAAAAGAATCATTGCTTGATCTTAGGAACATTTAGATTTGGACTTAAAAAGAACATTAGCATTTGTTTGTCGTGTTTGGTGCACTTGCACACTTTGTGTTACCCAAGAGTTATAATCGAAGTATCCTCTCCCCTTGCCTTCAAAAGGATTTTAGGTGTAAGAGAAACGGTTCTATTCTCTTCTTTTTTAAGATGTGGGCCTACCCTTGAGACACATCCGTACGGAGAACTCATTGGCAACCCCAAGCGGTACTTTCATCTGGTCTGCTATATGTCAATTGAGGATAAGGCAAAAGACAAGTCTAACCGGTATTAGCACTCACCATACAGTGCTAGCTCGAAAGGAGGCATACCTTTGTGTATATTAAACTCCTAGCAGGGTTAGTTAGAGCCTTAAGTGGCTTGCTGGATGCTCGTGAGGTGCCGGTCCCCCTGATGTTCCCCCACTACAGACCATTGTTTTAGTAGCCCAAATCCTTCTATTTGTTGACACAGAAGGGAAACCTTTGAAGCGGCCCCAATTCGTGCGGTTCTTAGCTGAGGTAGTGGGGACAATCCTAAGGTTTGGTGGTGGTACTAGCCTTGGGAAACCTGAATCATGGTATGTGTGAGAAGTGAGTGCACTGTAAGGGGGAGCCGGTGCTACCAATATCCTGGAGCTACCCGCTTTGAATAGGCGCAACTAGGGGATTCAACAAATATTGTCCTTGCCTTCGCCTTAGGTTGTGCTTGTTTCAAAATTTGCAAAACAACAAAGACATTGCATCAAAACAAACTTTCCCATTGTGTGAATTGTGTGCTTTGTATTTGTTTGCCAAGAGACATCCTCATTTCCAAAACTTTAGAAAATCCAAAAAAATTCAAAAGCTTTCAAAAATCCAAAAAAATCCAAAACCTTAGAAAAATCCAAAAAAATTCAAAAGCCTTCAAAAATAAAAAAAAATCCAAAACCTTAGAAAATCCAAAAAAAACCGAAAGCCTTCAAAATTCCAAAAAAAATCTAAACATTTAGAAGTCCCAAAAACATTTTAGTCTTGTCTCATTAATCCTTTTCATTTCATTTATCCATTCATAGCCTAAACATCCATCCATTCATCTCATCTTGACCTTAGAGAAAATATTTTGATTTGTTGAACTCTCCATCTTTTAAACATTTCATCCCAAAATCATTTTCCACTTACATCTCAACCAAATTGCCTATTAAGCCATTCACTTTTTATCCTACCAATCCATCAACCTTTGGACTAAGCTTGTGTGCAAAAGATTCAATCTAGATCTCATTTTGTCCTTGTTTGTAAGATACTTAAAGATTAGCTACCTTTGGTATCCTTATAAACTTCATCTACCATCATCCTTATTTATGTTGAAGGTCATTAGTCTAGCTTCAAGTAAAATATCTTATCATCCTTTTTCTTTGAGGTCATTAGTCTACCTTGAGTATAAGGAATCATCTTTGAAACAAAACCTAAAGATCTAGATTTTATCCAAGCTCATCTTTTTTAGTCCTAAGCCATCCTTCCAAAGTTCAAACACCATATCTTTAGCCAACTCCATCACCATTATCACCCTTTAGCCTTGAAAAATTTCATCCATTTCACTCTTTCTCCTCTTTGGGTCCAACTAATTATAAATTGCTCTCCAAGGTCTTTTTTCCCAAGAACATCAAAAATCCAACTCACCCCAACATCATTGCATGCCCTTAACAAGGTTACAAGCTAAGAGACTTGAATAAATGGGATCCTTCGATACTGGAATGCCCCAAACCAACCAAAATAATGTCGCTATCAAATTGGATTGCAATCAACTGATGAAAATAATGTGCCCTATGACCATTCAATTCAACCTCCACCATCGCCCCATGGAACGAATGCATCTGACCAAGAGGTTGAGGATTTCTTACAAGATACTGAGGCCATGGATGTGTTACATAGAGTTCTCAAATCGAACCCCAATAGGTTTATGGATCACCTTATTCGACTTGGGGCCACTCCTACAAACACTAATGCCACCACGCAACAAATCACACTCACTATTCTTAGCAACACTCCAAACACAAATACTTCCATAAGCCTCTCATCCAATGATCCTAACTCCATAGCCATCATATCACAGCTCCTTTCACAACAAAATCTCAACACTTCCAAGGTCACAACCATTTCCATGTCCCAAGACAATCAAAACCCAAATTCACAACGACAAGATGCCAACACATGACAAGGCCAAGACATACAATTACCACCATATCTTCAATGAATGTGTCAAAACAATTCTACCCCACAACAACCCCTCACAATTGAAATGGTCCAACAAATAGTAGAGAAGGCAAAGGAACCCAAAAAGAAGCATTATTCTCTTGAGGAAATATGTCATTATCCTTTTGACAAGAATCTATAGATACCACCTTTCCCTAAACACTTTGAAATGCCAAAATTTGACAAATATAAGGGAAAGGAAGACCCTTGGGATCACTTGCAGGAATTCTACTTCACTTGCCTTGAAGTTGCTCAAGAGGACACTTCTTTAATGAGACTTTTTCCCAAAAGCCTTAGTGGACAAGCCGCTAAATGGTTTACACATCTTCCCTGGGGTATTAAATCATTTGAGGAACTTGTGGACAAATTCATAACTCATTTCTCCTACAATTGTGAGCATGAAATCTCTATGACAGACCTTTGTAATACTAAATAAAAGAATGGGGAACCATTTGCGACCTTTTTACAAAGATGGAGAGCAGTGGAAAGCAAGTTACCATGGCAAATACCTAAGAAACAATTCATGACCATGTTTGTCACTAATCTGAATCTTGAATTAACATTTCACTTGCAAGTGTTTTGTGCCTCAAACTTTGAAGAAATTATTGAAAAGGGAATAACAATTGAAAAAGCCCTTATTGCTAAAGGATCAATAAAACTATATGACAACAACAACAACAACAACACCTCAAACAACAACAATAATGCTCAAACAAGTGACAAGCTACACTTTTGGAACAAAAATAAGAATTCCCTCAATGATGGAATAATAGATACAAAAGCGGTCCAAAATGTCCAAAATAATCCCCCGCTGAATATCTTAAGCAATATTGTGAAAATACCTAGGGGACCTCCCAGACAATAAAATCGCCCTAGAAGAAGATTTACCCATTTGGGGGAATCTATCGCAGACATTTTGGATAGGTGTTTGAAAGGGGGCTTATTACAACTACCACCCATAAGACCTGTTGATGAAAGTCAATTTAAACCCATGTGGTATGATGAGAATCAATACTGTGAATATCATCGTGTTAAGGGACACCCAACATCAGATTGCATGAGATTAAAACATTGCATACAAGATCTCACAGAAGCAGGCAAAGTCAACCTCCAAGACTCTTCAATCCATCTCTGAATGCAAACTTGGGAGCATATAAGGACCCCTCCCCAACCATAACAAAGGAAAAGCGTCTTCATCCACCAATCAAACATATCATGTTGTTCCTCCGCCAAAATGTTTTGATTTCATTGTTGGCCAAATAGAAGAATCCTTTAGCCATGTCAACACTATTACAATCTGAGTCCAGTCCCAAACTCCCAATTGTGCTATCACAACCCATCGTGTTTGCGTAACCATTCATGGTGCCACTAACCAACCAACTACAGCTGATCAACCTCCATCATCCGCACCTTCCAATCCACTCGCATATAAGTACAACCTCCTAGACCATCTAGGAAAGACACCAGCCCAAATGACAATTCTTGAGCTCCTTCACACATCGCCACTTCATAAGGAAATCTTGGATAAGGCGTTGATGGAAACACAAGTCCCTATTGATCTAAATGTGGAACAATTTCAAGCTATGGTAGCTCACCTTGCAGCACCCCATCGCCTCACCTTTTTAGAAAAAAAGATCTTTCTTTAGATACATCTCATAATGAAGCATTGCACATCGAAGTCCTGGTCCATAAACACATTGTAAAAAGGGTTTTAATAGATTGTGGCTCCAACCTAAATTTGTGCACTCTAAAATTATTGAAACACTTGGGATATTCTGATGTGGTCATAAATGCAAATGAATGTATCACCATAAAAGGTTATCATGACACAGAGACATTGTCTGCAGGGACTATCAAACTCCCTATTCAAGTAGGACCTAAGATTTTGGAGACAAAGTGCCAAGTCCTTGACCTTGATCTTCCTTACAACATTCTTCTTGGTTGGCCATGGATTCATGCTATGCAAGCCATTCCCTTCACTTTCCATCAGTGCCTCAAATTTTTGCACAACAAAACTGAGGTGACCATTTATGCCGACCCTTGTCCTTTTCAATATTGTAGCTTCTTGGAAGGACATGATCATACTTTTGTCCCTATAATCATCTTGTTGCGACCCCTTCCAAGACTACACAAACAACTAGATCATCTTCCAACTACATTGATCCTGCTGATTTGCCATCAACATCCCAATCCACCCCTCATCCCAAGATCAAGATCAAGGCAAGTGACAAAGGATGTGGTGAATACGATTTACATGGTGCCTTCTTTTGTGTCGGACTTCTACCACCATCCCCTAAGACATATGGCATTCCTAAGGGAAATGAAGTCTCTACTGTAGTCATCAAGTGCAAACCAACAGCAACCTTTGAAAGGAAACATCTCATGGATCAGGATGTCTTAGAATATGTATCCTCGTGGCTATACAAGGATGAAGAAGAGAAAGAACCCCTGGTTCTTCCATTAGAAATCTATGGTCAAGGCTCCCAAATATTTAATAAAATGGGATACAAGGGACAAGGGGGCATTAGCTTGCATAAATTAGGGATCATTGAACCAATCCAAGCTTATGGACATTATTATCGCCAAGGGATATGGTATGGAATATTAGAATTTCCACCTTCAAAACGTGAGTGTACTTTTGAGGAGGACGCCAAGGCCTTCCCAATAATCAATGAAAATGATGAAGAGTATCATTTTGACTCCTCTGATTTCACTGAAATCTTTGAATCCTCCATCTGTATCATATTCACATTATCCTCCATGCCATCCATAACCGATGACCTACCTCTCATATATCCACAACTTGTTGATTGGGACCAAACAACACCACCCATCCTAGATGTACAAATCGACGAAGCTCTTGCTGAGTTCATGGGAGTAAGAAATCATATTCCTTTGAGAGATCATAAAGCAAGATATATCATGGAACTTAACACTGATGCATACTTTGGCAAGACCACCCAATCTCTTAGTCGCAAAATGATGAATATAAAAATAAAAAAGACATCCCCTAGCGAAAACCACTTTGTGGCACTTTTAGATGATAAAAAAAGTAAAAATAAAGGACGTATCCTCTGGTGAAAACCTCTCTGAGGTGCTAGAGGATGAGAGATTGGACCTCCCTAAAGTACCTCAATTTTATTAAGAAACATCTCCTATCTTGACAGAAGCGTCATAGGAAATGAATCTTGGCACAGAAAGCAAGCCCTAGATCACATATCAAACTGAATCATTAACACCAACAGAACAAAAGGCCTTTCTAAATTTATTCAAACAAAGAAGCATCAACTTTGCATGGACTTACGCTAATATGCCTAGGCTGGATACCGCTCTCATAGTTCATCATCTTGCAGTATATCTAGATGCGAAACTAATAAGACAGAAATTGTGAAAGATGCATCCATAAATAGCATTACTTATCAAAGTAGAACTGAAGAAACTTCTGGATGTAGGATTTATTCAACCAATAGACTATCCCCAATGGGTGTCAAATCTAGTACCAATGAAAAAAGTGATTGGGGGTATCTGTTGTGTTAACTTTCGAGATCTTAACAAATCTTGTCCTAAGGATGATTTCCCTCTTCCTAACATCGACATGATTGTAGATCTCACTGTTGGACACGAAATGCTATCCCTCGTAGATGGGTTTTTAGGATATAACCAAATCAAGATTGCTGAGGAAGACCAACACAAGACATCATTCATAGCACCATGGGGAACTTACTATTGGGTTGTGATGCCTTTCGGATTAAAGAATGTAGGAGCTACATATCAAAGAGCAAGGACAGTCATCTTTCACGATTTCTTTCACAAGATAATGGAAGACTATGTAGACGACCTTTTGGCAAAATTAAAAACAAGAGAGGAACATCTGAATGTGCTAGCATAGATCTTCGATCGATTGGAAAAGTATAATGTATGACTGAATCCTAAAAAGTGTGTTTTTGGGGTAACCTATGGGAAACTCCTAGGATGCATAGTGTCATGAAGAGGGATAGAGGTAGATCTGAACAAAGTCAAAGCTATAATGGAGATGCCTCCTCCTTTGACACTTAAATAGCTCATAAGTCTACAAGGTAAGTTGCAATCCATTCATCAATTCATAGCGCAGCTCACTGAT
This sequence comes from Cunninghamia lanceolata, assembly GCA_027924645.1. NCBI lineage: Eukaryota > Viridiplantae > Streptophyta > Pinopsida > Cupressales > Cupressaceae > Cunninghamia > Cunninghamia lanceolata. The sequence goes on from BSBN01000254.1 coordinate 19,003,530, forward strand.
AAATGCCAACAATTTCAACATCTTCTTAGAAAGAATACAACTTTTCAATGGGATAATAATTATTAGTTGGCCTTTGAACAATTGAAGGAATATCTTGCCAATCCACTAGTTCTCATGCCACCAAGACCAGGACAACCTCTTCTCCTCTACATATCAGTAACAGAAACAACAATTAGAGCCTTACTGGCACAACATGACGAGCAAGGAAAAGAGAGAGCCATCTATTACATCAGTTGCACATTGATAGCATATGAGCTTAATTATTCACAGATTGAGCGAGCATGTTTGGTAGTAGTCTTTTCATCACAAAAGTTAAGGCACTATATGCTTAGTCACAAAACCAAGCTCATTGCAAAAATTGATCCATTAAAATATCTGCTAAGAAAAACCGCTCTCATTGGAAGAACAACAAAGTGGGTAATGGTCTTGAGTGAATTTGACATTGAGTACACAGAATGAAAAGACATCAAAGGGCAAGATATCGCTGATCAATTAGTAGACGCTCCTATGCTAGCTAAACATCCTTTGTTGTCAGAGTTTCCAGATGAATCCATACTGACAGTTGCATAGACAGAAAACACTTGGAAAATGTATTTTGATGGGTCGTATACTCATCATGGCTCAGGGGCAGGTCTCCTATTTATCACACCTCAAGGCGACAGAATCCTTAGGTCATACAAAATAACATTCCCGTGTACCAACAATATAGCTGAATACGAGGCCCTCATCACAGGGCTTCAGATGGCAATCAAATGGAAAATAGAAACGCTGACAGTATATGGGGATTCGCAGTTGGGTATCTGACAAGTCAACGATGAGTACAAAACAAAAGATGATAAGCTCCTACCATATAAGAGAATGCTTGATGACTTCAAGGATTACTTCCACGATATTCACTTTGAACAAATTCCAAGGATTAATAATAAAGCAACTGATGCAATGGCCACCATTGGGTCATTGGTAGATATGAAAAAAGATAGCAAGAGATGTGAATTCTTGGTGGAAGAGCTTGAAATCCTTCCTTATAATTTTTCGCAGTCAGAACTTGTATGCGACATTATTGGTCCTTTGTCCCCATGGTACCAAGAAATCTATTTATACCTTCATGATAATACCCTTCCACCCAACCTGACATCAACCCAATGACAAACCTTCATCCGCCGATCATCTCATTTCACCATCATTGTTGATACTTTATACCGAAGGAGTCTTGATAGTACTCTTTTGAGATGTCTTGATGCTAGGGAGGTTGAGATGACCTTGCATGAAGTGCATGAGGGTATCTATGGGGTGCATTCTAGTGGACTGATCTTAGCCAAGAAGATTCTTCCAACGGGGTACTATTTTCCGACTATGGAAAAAAATGTGCATGATTATGTTAAGAAATGTCTACCTTGCCAGCAACATGGAGATTTAATACATGCACCATCATAGGAATTGCAACTGATCATGACTCCATGGCCCTTTTCACAGTGGGAGCTTGACCTCGTAAGAAAAATCCATCCACCCTCTTCCAACGGCCATAAGTTTATCATCACCGCTATTGGTATTTTTTCCAGACTGGATGCTTGTTCCCAGTCACCCCTACAAAGTAGCCATCAATGATCAATAGGATTCCTAGGCTAGGGGCCAACAGTATAGGAGATAGACTCTATAGATATCTCCTCTTCTTCTTTAGGCTCTGTAGAACCAAGGGGGATATTCCCTACTCAACATCTATGAAATGCATCCATGAATTAGCTGGGATGTTGATACAAAGTAGATGAATCCTCTATTATGCAGACCAAAACTATGAGATAAGTGCAAAGGGGCTAGCTTTGGGCCTATATTCAGTTGTAGACAGAGGATTTTGGTCCTAAAACTACTTCTAAAGTCTAAAAGTTTGTATATGAAGTTTGAGTTTGATTTATATCTAGATGCAAAACTAGGACTTTGGGTTACAATAGAGATACCAGACCAGATCGGTACCTATCCAGGGCCCAGAGTCAGTAGACATATATATGTGAATGTTTACCACAGACCTAAGATAGTAATCAGATTTCAAGGGGTTTCTAAAATGTCTGCCTTACAGACAATACCCAAGAGAGAGTATTTAGTTATTTTTGCTTACAAACATCCTTACTGTAATGTATTCTTCTCGACACTTAATCCAAAACATTCAATTTACTCCTTGAGCAGAAGTAAGAGACTAAATATTCAACATAGAAAACCTATATTCTAGAATCTATAACACCCCTTAGATGTTCAGAGTCAGAAGAAAAACACATTCAGTCTGGAGACAAATAATAAAACACACGCAGTGAAGCATTACTCATTTAAATCAACATGAAATTGATAATTCTGTGCATAATACATACAACATACAACTCATAAGCTCGCAAAGACACCTGAAATAGAGTCACCAGAAAGTTGTATCCCTATTGCAACACCAAAATTTGTCTAGTTTTCAACAACCCAATGAGTAACACAGTTTGGCTTTTTTTATACCAAGACTACGTACCCAACAAAATTAATTACACTACAAGGTCAAAAATTCTCGCCAGATACACTGCACCAGAGATGGCACTCAAAATAATAAATGCAGCAGCAGAGGACACAACAGGAAGAAGTAAGAGAAGGGCGAGGAGTAGTTGAGCTCAAGCCCTGTGCCGCCGCTAGAAGACTCTCTGTCATAAACCTAGTACTTGGTCATTCGACCATCGGCCCATGCCTATCTACAATCCTGCCATTAATGGCTCAACCACCCATAGCTCCTTTTGGAAACCGTAACAGCGTACCCATGGAAATTTTCCTGCTCAAAAAATGACTGCAGATACAAGGAAAAAACCATCGCTGAAGGTTCAAAACCTGTCCGTTGATCCAAAAACCATTGCCAAGATCTACGGTCTCAAAACATGCATGAAAAGTCGGGTCAGTGCAAGAAGTTAGGTCCACTTTTTGGCCGAAAAGTGGAAGTGTTTTCCCTGATTTTCAGAATTTGTCGCATTTGACCTTAAAATTTGAAGCACTTAGAAATGGAATCTTTAAAAAAGTCACTAAATATAAAATGTAGTACTCAGAGTCTAGTTTCTAAATATGTAATTTTTTTCAATACCTAGATGATACAAATTAATTTTCAATAGGCATTTCTAAAAACCACTATTTAAAAGTCATTTTTTTTTTTACCATACCATGCATGTGTACGACCAACATAATTTGACCTAAATAAAATTATTTTTTAAAATCCTTTTGGGAAAACATGTGTAGTATAGTGAAGTTTGATGAGGATATTTTTTTATAATTTTTTTCCAAATAATTTTTTTTATTAATTTTTTATTAGGCCTAATTGGTACTTTTGAAAACCCCTCGTGTACAGCCAACATAATTTGAGCAAAAAAAATCATAAGATTGATTTTTTTTTATTGTGTAAAGAATGATGTGTAGATTGATGACATATAAATTTTTTTAAAAAAAAATTTAAAAATTAAAAGTTATTAAAAAAATACAAACACCTGTCATTTCAGGTTTTTGGACTAGTTTGCTTATAAATTAAATAATAAATAGAAGAACATGTCCAATAACAAAAAAAATTATATATTTGAAAACTAGACAATGTCATCTGTAACGGGTTTTCATTTCGCAAAAAAATTCAGAAAAAAAGCCCTCAGCCATACAGGTAAACTTAGTGTTTCTTCTTGTTTTGTACTTAGAAAAAAACTTGCAGGTCCAAGGCTCAAGGTCGGTCAACCATGCTTATCCCGAGCCTAAAACCCAAGCATAGGTCAGGGAAAAAGCGGGCGGAGATTTCTAATTTCAGATAACGGGTACCCATTATAAAACGGGTACGCGTTAAATAACGGGTACCCGTTATATAACGACTACCCGTTATATTTTCAATAACGGGTACCCGTTATATAACGGGTACCCGTTTCTATTATACCCGTTATTTCCCATATTAGGGAAAAAAGTACTTTCCCTGTATCCCTGCAACTTGCAAGTCTGATTCGTACGGCGCGACAGCGACAATTTCTGTATTTTTTTACTTACAATTGTTTTGTGGAATCTCTTAACAGGTCATATTCTATTCAGATTTTGAAAGGAGTCGATCATATGAACAATTCTGAAGTGAAATCAAGTGCATGAGCTATTTTCAAGAGGAATAAAGCAAGAGGGTTTTTGTTTTTACATCTACCTTTTACTTCAAAATCTATGGAACAAAGGATCTACATCTAATTCTACTTCAAAAGTTCAAATAAGGACATCAATTATGAAATTGGATTAAGTATCAATTGTTATTTTATCAAGAGGGCTTGGTAATCATGGGATCAAATCAATGTCAAAGAAAAAAACAAAGGAGGGTAATGACACCTCAAGAAATTGAAGCAAATAGAGAGAAGGAAGCCAAAAGGCAAAGAGATAGAAGAGCAAGGATTCAAGAGATGAAGAATATTGAAGCATCTAGCTCCATGAGTATTGAAGAGAAAGACATTCAAGAGAGTAAAAATGATGGGATGAATGTAGATGATGCAAATGCGAAAATGGTGAATTTGGAAGAAAATGTGTCTATAGAAACAAATGCATGTATGTCTTCAAACCCAACTTTCAAAGATATGGAAAATGCGACTATACAAACAAATCCAGGTATGTCTTCATAGCCAACTTTCAATGTTATGGAAAACAGGACTATAGAAACAAATCTAGGTGTGTCTTTGGAGCCAACTTTCAATGATATAGAACACATGACTATAGAAACAAATCCAGGTGTGTCTTCGGAGCCAACTTTCAATGATATGGAAAACATGACTATAGAAACAAATCTAGGTATGTCTTCAAACCCACCTATTGATGATATGAATGAGAATGATATCCCTTTTAGGAGTGAAAATGAAAATGTTTTATTTGAGATTGAAAGAAATGTCTTAGATAATCTTCCTGGTAAGATTTCTTGGAGGCAAATGAGAACTCATGCAAATAGATTATATAAAGATTTTTTTTATAGAAAAAGTCTTGGATTTCAATGTCAACTTATGATGCAATTGATGAAGATGTGGAATTGTGAAAAGTAATTAAAAAGTTAGGCATATTTGTAAAACCTAAAAAAAAAGATGAATCAATGAAACAAGTTTTATCTAGTGTTGCTAATGCTATTGATTCTATTGGTAAAAAGAGTCGATCTAAAGATAACAATGCAGCACGAAGAGCTATAACAACTGCTTTAGTCAATAAATCGTCTTCTAATAAAAGAATGATAAGTAAGACAAGTGAAATTCTAAAGATAAATCCTAAAACTTTGAGAAGAGCAGCAAAGAGAAGGGAATCTATTGAAAAAGATCCAATTAACCAATGTTGGAGTTTTAGTGGTAGACTCCCAAGGTATGACATGAAATTAAATAGTGAAATCAAATCTTTAATTGAAAAATATTGGCATGATAATACAAGGGTATCATCTAATGTTAGAGATGTTTTAAAATTACGAGTGGGGTCTAAAATTCGTGATCCTCATCCAAAACATCTATTAGACATGACTCAAACTGAATTATATAAAAAATTCTTAGATGATTTAGTGTTAGAACCTTTTAATATTACCATAAGCCAAAGATCTTTTGAGAAATGTAAACCTTGGTATGTGAAAATTAATAAACAGCGAATCTCTTGATGTTGTAAAACTCATGTGCAATTTCGTTATTATTATGATCTTTTTCGATATATACGTTCTACTTTGCATACTAATGAAATTATGCAGGAATGTGGTATTAATATGCCACCTCAAACAATTAAGGAGTTTGTAGTAGGTTTGTTTTGTGAAACATCTACTGGATACTTATTTTATTCAAAAGCATGTATTTCTGGACAATGCAATAGATGTGGCAACTTTTCATTGTTAGGAGAATGTATGCATGAAAATATTTCACATGAATTTGGACAACAATTAGTGGATGTGAAAAGATTCAAGAATGTTGAATATTCTTTAAAAGATAGAAAAATTGGAAAGTGTTGTGAGTTAGTCACTGAAAAAATTTGTGTGCATGCATTCATCAAAGATTTTAAGGATAATATTGTATCCAAATATGTCAAACACTCCCAATATGCTCGGTGGCTTGATGGACAATTCCGTTCACGTAAAAACACCTTTCCAATTGGAACTATCCTATCAGTGGTTGACTTTGCAGAAAACTATACTCTCGCTCCACAAGAGGAAATTCAATCTCAGTATTATAATTTAGTGCAGGTGGCCATATTTGTTCATATTGTATACAGACATGCAGATGATAGTACAGAAGATAATAGAAAAATTTTGAGGGAGTATCATTTCTATTTGAGTGATAACTGGTTACACTCTTTAGAGTTTGTGCAATATTGTTTCACAAAATTTTATGAAAGTTTAAAAGAAAGAGGAATCCAGAGGACACAACATTTCATATGGTCAGATAATTGTACAGGGCAATTCAAAAATGCAAGAATGTTTTATTGGCTATGTAGGGCTCACAAAGAAATCAATATCCAACATATGTGGAGTTTTTTTGAAGCTGGACATGGTAAAGGAGAACATGATGGAGCTGGAGCATGTGTGAAAAGAGCTCTTGCTAGAGAGCAACTAAAATTTGAGGATACAGCCAAATTTAGAGATGCACGTGCAATTGTGGATTGGTGTAATGAAAAGTTATCTACGAGATCAAGTCAGAACTCTACAATTCGACGATTCTTTTGGTTAGTTGAAGAAGAGAATATTCCTACTCGACTTGATTGTGAGACAATAACTGGATCAACAAAATGGCATTCATTTAAGAGTTCAAATGTAAGCACATAGACTATATGGACTAGGGAGCTTGCATGTTTTTGTCAATTTTGTATTACAGGTGATTGGGGAGCATGTGAAAATACAGAATGGGTTGAAGAATGGAAACAAAGATCCTTGACACCTACAGAAACACAAGATCAACTTGAAACAACAATTGAAGATGATAATCAAATGTTTGCATCAGATGACTATGATCATGTTTCAGACCTTGTACAAGAAGGTACTTTTGTTTTCAATTTTTTTTATTGTCATTTTTTTGTACATCCTGTATATAATTAATTATATATGTATGCATCCACAAATTTATGTGATTTAGATACATGTCACACTTTATTGAATTACATAATTTTTTTGTAGGGCATGTCTATGCTGTTATTGCACCTGAGGGCAATGAAGAGGAAACCGAGTATTGGTTGGCTCGATGTGTTGAGACAAAACAAAAGTTGTTACATCCTAGAGTAGATGATGATAACATGGAGTATCCAACAGGTTCTGTGGTTGTTGTTGGCACTTGGCTACGAAAATATCTAATAAGAAGGAATGGTGTGCCTGCATTTGAAGATTATGAAACACATAAGAATATCATACACTACTCACATTTGGTTGTGGCAACAAATATAAAACTAGTCAGATATCAAGGCAAACCTTCTAATAAACAGTTATGGACACTTTCGATGGAAGAACATGAGTCAATTATAGATGCATTAGAAAAAAATGAGGATGCAGATGGTACAATGGAATAAATTTTTAGGTAAGTAAACAATACTCTTACATCCCCAAGTTAAATTCTTTCATTCTCATTTCAGCTTCTATATTATTCCCCTTGTCTTAAATTTTGTATCGACCCATGGAAATATATAGTTAATTTACTTGTACATTTGAATATTACTTTTTGCAGGTGTACCCTAGACAAGTCGTCAAATGTGCATGATTGTCAATAGAAGTTATCACCATACAAGTATGTGAGGTCAATTTTGTAGTCTTCAGCTAAAAGTGAATGCAAATTAGGTAATTACATATATATATATATATATACTCAAATATTTATCATCCATCCTCTAAAGACACCCGCTTGTACATCCCCTTAATTCAGATGTCATCTTAGCTCCCCTTAAGCCATCCTCTTCCATCCCCTTAAGCCATCAAGTTTTATTTTATACTTTGTAAATTGACTAGTATACATCTCTCCAAGTAAGCTATCCTCTTTTGTATTCCCTTGAGACATCCTCTTCTAGCTCCACTTTCAATTAATCCTCTTATACATCCCCTAAAGCCATCCTCTTATGTATCCCCTTAAGACATCCTCTTAGCTCCCCTTAAGCCATTGTCAAGTTGTATCCTCTTTTTTGTTATTTAGTACATATTGCATTAATATTTTGTGTTTTTGGTACATATTCTTTCATTCTCATTTACATTCATTATTTCTTGCAGGTGTATCCTACAAGTAGATTTTTCCATGATTGCCACTACAAGATTTGATCATAATGTAAATTGTAGATCAATTTTGTAGTCATGTCAAACTAATGTTAGTCAAGAGGTTTTCACAGTAATTGATGATCAAGTATATTGTGTGGATAAGATTCAAATGAATTTCCTTAGATAGTTTCTTCTTTAAAAGAGTTCTAGTTTCTCTACAAGAATTGTTCATGCTACTTCTTGAATAATTTCAAATTATGATAAATTTTTTTGTATCTTATATTGTGTGGATAAGAAAATTGAATTTCCTTGTAGTTTCTTCTTTAAAAGAGTTAGTTTCTCTACAAGAATTGAATACTACTTGAATAATTAAATCCAAATGTGATAAAAATTTTTGTAGCTTATATTGTGTGGATAAGATTTAAATGAATTTCCTTAGATAGTTTCTTCTTTAAAAGATTTAGTTTCTCTACAAGAATTGAATGCTACTTCTTGAATAATTTCAAATTGTGATAATTTTTTTTGTAGCTTATATTGTGTGGATACTTGATTTGAATTGAACCTTTTAGTTTCTTCTTGATTTGAATTGTTTGAGATTTGTGGCGGAGGCTTGCAAAGAGCCATTCACGGTTGAACTTTGTTGAACATGCTTGGGCAGAGCTTAGAGACTTAATATAGGTATTGGTTGGTTGTTGCACAGAACTAGCTATGTGATTAGTATAGTGTTGGAGTCATTTAAAGTAGGTTGTATTAGACAGAGCCATACATGGTTGAAGTCCACAAAGAATGATGTCTTTTGGAGACAAAGCTTAGAAAAGTTGGTGGCATCTTGAAAGCAAAAGTGTTGATTGTATGTAGGTTGATACAGTTATTGAGAGTCCTTGATAGAGGTATAGATTGCAAATAGACTGGAGCCATGTTGTAAGTTTACAGTAAAGCTTGTGAAGCCGGTTGGTTGGTAAAGATTCAAAGCCTTATGACTAACTAGATAGTTGATTATGGTTGGAAGAGAGGTTGCATGCAAAGTCAATTGGGATTGTTGCAATAAAATTTTGGACTACTATTTAAGTGGTGTTTGGAACCCATGCATGGAGCTCTCATCCTTCATTCTCCACCATTGCAAGAGGAGTTGTAGGTCATGATCCATTTTAGAGAATTGTGCATTTGGATAATTTAAGTCATGTTAAGGCTATGTAAAAGCCATTATATATTATGAATTAGTGTCATTAGAAGCATTGCTCACTCTTTTGAGAATTTTATGCCTAGTTGAGAGTTTCTCCCAAGTTTGAATTCTTGTGTTGTATACTATTTATTTATGTGTGATGCAAGTTTAAATGTTCCACATTTGAGATGTTGTCTTAGTCTTTTAATACACATTTTAGATAGCCATTAGAGGTGGTTGATTGAAGGTAAAGGAAGTTGGAAGTATCTCATTTTTAAAGCCATATGTGATGTATCGAAGTGAGGCATCTAGCTACCCCGAGTTTATGGATTAATTGTCATTTGTTCTATACAATGTGTAGAGGTCTAGAAATGTGTCAACTTTCATGGACTGGAGAATGCAAAGTGTCCAAAGGTTCTTTTGGTGGAGCTTGTAAGTGTGTTTGGGAATGGTGTGCACAATAGGGCCTATGACAAATGGAAATCCCTCTATGAGGAGTGGGACGTTCGATGCATTAGGGAGTGCCAAATCTCCCTCAAGATGTTGATGTGGTTTGGTGTTTTTTTTTTTTTTAGCTTTCTATTAGTTGTGTTGGAATTTTGTGCTTGCTATATGTATTGGGGTATTGATATAGTTGCATATGGGTAGTTTAGAAACCTTTATGGGATGTTGTGCTTTCTACTGCTATGCCTAGTCTTGGGTTGTTAGCACACTCATTTATATATGTTTTCTAAACTATTTAGTAAGGATGGGTCCCCTAAGTAGAACACCTATATTATAATTCAAAAAAATTAAACCAAACAAATATGAAATCCACACTAGGAACTAGGTATGTTGAAGATGTAAAGTAATTTTGAATTGGGAAAATATTCATAGGAATCTCTTCTTTAATTCCTTTCCTTTATGAGAAACTATATGTGATTCAACTTCCAAAGGCCAAGGAAGTTTTGGCTATTATAGTGGTTAAGTAAGAAAGATGATAACAAAGTCTCAGTTGCAAATTAATAAAATTTCAAGGACTATACAAATGATATATATTGAAGGTTTTGTAATCAAAGGATGACCACAATCATTTAAAGGAACATGTATCTCAATTGAGGCTAACTAGGTGAGTCTAACATCCTTATCATTTTATCGTGATTTTGCAGGTTTATCCTAGGTAAATTACCTTGTTATAAAGTGCCATAAATTTATCTATTAGATAATTGTAACACCAAACTTATCCATTAGATAATTGTAACACCATTTACCTATCTATTCCACTATGTAAATTAACTTAATTTAGGTTTGTGAGGCAGTTAATAGATTGCTCACTATGCATAATGATTGATACAATGGGAAAGGTGACAAACCTAAAATAGTCCAAAATTTGGGATGCATATTCACATTTAAGGAAGTCTCTGGACAATCATCATGTATTTCTTAAATGTGAATATGCATCCCAAATTTTGGACTATTTTAAAGAAATATGGTGCATTTAGGAACTTGGTGATTGTTGGGGTAAAGAGGAATATATGATCATACTAGAAGAGGTGGATTAGGTTCATAATTGGCCAAGGTTGCTTTGAATAAGGTTAAAACAAGGAGATACCCATGTTGATATTCACACCCTTTGGTCCACACCTACATTGGGATGGATTAAGCTTGAAATTTTGATGGGTAGCCAAGGGTAATCCTAGTGAAGTAGGAGGAGTATGTTTATTAAGAGATGATAAGGGAAAACCTCTACCTATCTTAGCTTATGATTTTGGTGTCAAGAACAATAATATGGTAGATTCTAGGGCCATGATATCCAGGGCCTCAAGATGACTTGGAAACTAAACAAGATATCCCTTAGTGTGGAAGGAGATTCCAAGATCAACATTGATCATATGAAAAAGCATAGATGAAGCTTGTGGTTATTGGAAACTATTCTATTGGAAGCTAGAAACTTGGTGAATAAGTTTAAATCTATCTCCTTCAAACATATCAAAAGAAAAGGTAATTATATTCTAGACTAGGCAGATAATGGAAGAAATCATTAAATTGCTCCTAGACATCTAGCATTTGTTGGGAAGAATAATTTTTTTACATTCAACTCAATCCCTAAGTTGTGCCTCCATGCTATCAAATGTTACTTGTATCTACCTTCTATACAATGATATTGAAGGGGTAGAAGGTTAGGCTAAGGATTTCTATATTGCTACTTAGATAAATTCCACATCTTCAATGTGTGGCATGAGCATATGCACAAAGCCTTGGAGGATATTTCTACGATAATGAAGATAAACCTTCATCTTGATGCTAAATTGGATGATTCTATCTACTATGAGAATTAAGATGAGGAGGATGTGACATAAATCCCTCCTATCAAATTCGAACAATGTTAAAAATGTCAAGGAAGTGGTAGAGGCTTTGTAAGGCTTGTGTAATTTGTCCCACCACCCTAGGATAAAGTTTTTTAGTTTATTAGTAATTCTAACACTACTTCAACTAATTACTCTAGGGTGAGGGCCACTATAATTTTCCCTACCACTAATATATCTTAAGACACCTATTGGTTTATGTTTGATGTCATTGTAGTATGTACCTTTTTAAAGATAGATAGTATATTTTATGGAGTTTGAGATAATAGGGAATATCACAAACTTTTATGGAATAGTTGATGTCATGATATGTGGTGTTTCAATTCACATATTTTAATAGAAACTCTTTAGTATTGATGGTAGTATGTTCTTGGCAATGACACTTTATTTTAGAAAAGAATCACATCCTTAAGGTTGAATCCATTTTTGGCATTTCTAGTGAGACAAATTTGAGAGGGATAACACATATAACATAGATGGATCTACTAAACACTTTGTTACCAAAATCCAAACTTTTGGCATTCTTTTTGTTCACTATTTCAAGAAAAACTATTGAACCATAATGCATTTAATCACTTCTTAAAAATTTAAAAATGTAGTAGAGAGAAATCTTCTAACATACATCTCAATTAAATAATTTATAATCTAGAAGTTGACAATGAAGCATATTTAACATACTAAACTACATTCAAGCATATATACTCAATAATATATACATGTAGATCTAGATCTAGATAAGTCCATGAAATACTATAAAATATCTAGGTAGGACCCATGAAATGTGTACTTTAAAACATCTACTCATCATCAGCATATAAATAAATACAAATCACAGTTCATGAAATACTGAAATATATCTAGAAGAACATGTCATAGCAAGTTCGACATAGATAGTCAAAGTTCTGGAATGGCATATATAAAAAATAATATGCACATCATACAGTTTAGTCTATGAAATAAAACTCTATGTCAGGGATGATCATCACTCAAGTTCAAATATGAAAGAGGCCTCTTTCTTCCTCATGAAATGGATGGATCTACCTCATGTTGTACACACAAGAGAAAGAACTTGCAATCAGATTTAAAAATTTTTAAAATGACATGAAATTAAATATTTAAATGTAGGCTTTAAAGTGTGCATTTAAATTACCGTCTCACTTCCCACATTTTGTTGTGCAGGTGGTATAACTGTTTCATCTTCGTGACCAAAAGTTTGACTTGCTAATTGCTAGAATTTCAAATAAAGCAAGTTTGAAATAAGTTACAATTTAAAATTAGCATATAAAGACCTCGAAATTGCACATATAGAAAATTTTAAAGTAAAGTTTAGGACCTGAAAATGTGTAGATGGCTCATGAATTTGTCCCTGAGTACCAACCTAACCAATAGTCTCACTCCTATCATCCTGCACTTACATATATATGGGTGCATATATAAATTTATATAAACTCAAAAAAAGACCTAGAAATTGCACATATAGAAAATTTTAAAGTAAAGTTTAGGACCTGAAAATGTGTAGATGGCTCATGAATTTGTCCCTGAGTACCAACCTGACCAATAGTCTCACTCCTATCATCCTACACTTACATATATATGGGTGCATATATAAATTTATATAAACTCAAAAAAAGAAACTTAGTAGAAATTTAGTACAATTCTTTAAAACACACACCGGGGAATACTTAGGCATAGTAGCTGTCGATGGAGGATCAATGGAAGAAACACCTGAGCCAGGTGGTCGGTCAGACATGGGAACTGCCACATGACCTGAGCCTCGCTGCAATAGTAGTGTTTCACATATATGTATGTATATAGTTATTTATTTAATTATACATAGTTTGTTAATTTAAAATATAATATTGATAAGTTTCAAAAGAAAAATTAAACTAGAATTAGATACATATGGTTTTAGGGTTAAGATATATTGGTTTACCCCGTAAGGTGTGCCAACCTCTACAGCTGTCGATGCAAAACTCAATGTATCAAATCGTGATGTGGCCCTAGAGCGACTTGAGATCTGTACAACAAATAGTTTACAATTATATAAATTAATTCATTAAATTATTTATAAAAAATTTGATCTACATTCAAATTATACACTTGAAATATTTAATAAAATGTGGTTAATGTACCTGTGTAGGATTATCATCTGAATATAGTAGATCCAAGTATGACTCCACTCCGGTTGTAGCTGCATCTGATGTGGATGTAGGAGGAGGACCATAACACAGTTGATTGCAATTTGTACACAAATGTGCCCCTGACAGGCTTGGGGCTCTATGTTGAGATGCATCGACTCCTCCATGATGCTCTCCACCACTGAATTCAGCTGCCATGTGGGCAGCTTGTTCAGTGAGATTGCCTGAGAGTCTACTCAATGCTCCTAATGTCGACAAAACTGACTGTTGCTGAATAGGTGCAGGAATCATGGGCAAAATAGGAGCAACCATAGGAGCAGGAGGAACAAGTCGATTGGGGTCAACTCGTGCCCCTGGTTTGTGTTGTGGCATGCCACGACCAACACCCTGAAAATCTCTCATATCAAAATAATTGGGTTTTTGACCCAATTGAAACTCCACCCATAATTTTCCCAAAAAATATAGCGGCACCTCACAATTAGCATGTGGTGGGTGATCAAACACCATCCACCACCGATCCCAAAAATGTCTCGAAATCCCCTCATGCGTACACCACTTAATTGATATTCTTTTTTTTGTTGCAGCTATAGATTGATTAGTTTTTGGGTGACGAAAAAATGGGGCTAATGTTTGTTTTGTAATGTGGAGGTCACGGATGTCTTTATATGAAAGACCATCCGCATAGAATTGCCTCCTCTCCTCCTGCCAAAGCTAAAATCTATTTAGGTCTGCATCGATAGACCTAACAGAATCAATAATGGTTTGCATCGAAGATGCAAACTGAACCACATGAGGAGGCATCAAGTGAGGTTGATTATTAATCAAATTAATGTTCTCCTCAATTGTATTAATATTTTCATTAATGTTTTGCCACAATCGGGCCTCATCAAATGGAGGGGGTGGGGGGTTTTGAGGTGGAGGGGATGGGGGGTTTTGAGGTGGAGAGGGTGGGGGGTTTTGAGGTGGATCACGGGGTGGGGGGGTTTCATAAAGAATGTCATCTATTAAAAATTCATCTAGACTCTGGTCATCCATTAGATCTGTCTCCTACAAATTTTCAAATATGTAAATTCATATAAAAAACTTACAAATGTATAATTTCACAATTTATATATATATATATATATATATATACATACATTGAAAACTTACAAACAAATATCTATAAATTTAAACTTAATCTAGAATAGATCTATAAATGATTTAGTTTAAAATATCCATGAATTTAGAGAGCACGTAATACTTGAAAATTAAACACATGCACAAGTTTATCATATAATATGATCAAATGATGATGCCTCATACCAATGTCTCCTTAAATTAATCCAACATTTCCCTAAAATATTATATTCTCCTTCCTACTTCATTCCTCTTTAACCATTTTTTAGAGGGTTTTTGAACTATAGAATTGGTATTTATAGATAAAATATGGAATAATTAGAAAAAAGATCTCACAAAAATTACCAAGAGGAAGTTATGCAAAAAATTACAACATAAAGCTATGTCTAAATTTTTAGATCATTAAATTCACATAGTGGACAAGGTTGTAGGTTCTAGGTCCTAGTCATACACCAAGGTGTCACTCTACCTACCAAGGTCTTGTCGTATCATCATTTTTCTCAAAATTATAATGGAAGTTACATTTTGACACCTTATATAGTCCAAATTTAAAAGTGCATGCCAAGTGTATTAGATTCCCATTTCTCTATTAATCAGGCTACTTCTAGCTTCTAAGTTAAGCTCAATTGTGACGGTGTGACATGAAGATGTCTATGTGATGCCCTGACATTATAGGTTCTAAGTTAAGCTCAATTTTGTAAATAGTATTTCATTTCAATTCATTTATTGCTCTTAACTTAGAAAAGTTATATTTTCTAATTAATAGCATTATACTCAATTTGCTAGAGCTATCATTCCTATTTCTCTTCCTATATTAACTCCAATTTTACTATAGGCTTCTCATGTGTCTCAAAAGAGCGGTACAGATTATGACTTAATTGAACATTGCATGCTACTTTTATACTACATTTATTACCAATACTACATTTATAACAATAGTGACCTTGTTAAAGACTACATTTATACCAATACTACAACATTGTATTCCAACAATATGAGTTACCTTCTGCTAAAGTGTAAAAACACTAAAATATCATTTTGAAACCTTATTAAATGTTAATTTCCAAACCCTAATATGAGAATTTGAAACCCTAAAATGTCATTTTAAAACTCTATTACGTGAATTTTCAAACCCTAATACATCATTTTGATACCCTAAAAGGTGAAAAGTGAAGCCCTAAACATCTACTTTAGAACCCTAAAATTTATATTTGAAACCCTAAATTGTGGATGTCAAGTTCCCTAAGTTGTAAATTTGAAACTATAAAATGTGGATGTCAAGGGTAGAAGAATGTTTTCCTCAATATTTTTAAATGAACTAAGGGTAGGTGAAGGATCAAGGAATGTGTTGGGTTTTTCTTCTGAATCAGCATTAGGGTTTGCCAGTTCTAATGTACAGGCAGATTCAGCCAACTAAATACAGGAGGTTGCGTGAGCTCCTCCCCTTCACTTCTGGTTCTGCCGCACCAAGGGGGGTGTCCCTATTTGATAAAGGTATGATCTTGACTAGCTCAAGGACATATGGATATAACTTGATAGCAACAGGCAGAATACTCTCATGTAAGGACCAAGATTTGTGTAACAAATCACAAGGTTGGCAACATTCTTGGACATAATGTCAGGTTAGGTATGAGAGCATGCAGGGACTTCCTACTCCTAATCCTACAACTAACAGATGGAAGGATGAAATGGTTTGAATTGGTGTTTGGAGTTATGGGATTTTCCTAGACCCATTGAACAGACAGATTCCCAAACCAGTGCCTTATCTGGGCAGCAAAGTCATATCTAAGAATGTAAATGTCTCCCTATGACGACATAAATTCATATCCAGAGGACTTGAGAAGAATGCTACTGCCTAACAGCAACATGTCCAAGAAAGAGTATTACTAATGATCATACTTAACAAATCTTATGATGCAATCTATTTTCCTTTGTATCTGATCAAAAGCCTATTTAACCACTCCTTGAGCAGATGTAATAAATCAGACACACAGTATGCATATACTGAAAAACTCGGAAGCCCTTGACAACCTTGTTTGAAAGGAAAACAAATGACATACAGGAGACAATCAAAAACAATACACACACAGGTGTTTTTCATTTAAAATCAATCTGCATAGAAAGTCATCATAGAGAAAATCATCATTTACAAGCCAAAATAGACTAGTACACCAGACTAAGGACCGAGTCTGTAGCAAAAAAAATGCCTTTCAAAATGTGAACACCTTATGTTCAGAGCCAGAGCTGAAAGCCCAAAAACATCCAACCCCCGAAATGAGTAACACTTCCTGCTTAAAAATAGCCAGAGGGAAGCGTACTCAGCACTAATTACATGTATTGACCAAAATCCACCAGATACAGTCATGAGAAAGAAATGGCGCTCATAAGTCATCAATGTAGCAGGCAGGAAAGACCTCGAGCCTTGTGCCCCCGTTGGAGAATTCTCCATGCCATAAATTGGGTACCTGACTGCTTGACCGTTTGCCCACACCTCTGCACATCGCCATTGATGGCTCAACGACCCGCACTTCACTTGGAAACTGTCGCAATTTTCAAAATGGAGCTTCCTGCCAAAATGTGGTTCACCTCAGGTTCAAATTATGCAGGGAGATTAATCCCACATACATGCCACAGAGACTCCATAAGCAGTTTAAAAGCATGGCCACACACATAAAAGGTGTCGACCGCTTTTGCCACACTCAACACACGCCTCTTAGCCCAAAGCCCATTGCCAAGACTACCACCATCAGCCAAGCTCAAATCCTCTTCGCCGATCTCATCGGTCACACCGACGCCTACCATCAACTCCATCATCGACCAGACCAGAACCATCGGGCTAGTCCTCCAGACTTCCACCGATAGCATGAGTCTCACCGATCGCCAAATCCTACTCCCCTGTCGGTGTGACCAACACTATCGGCCAAACATTCCACATTTTCACCGATGAACAAAGTCACACCAACAACACCTTCGCTTCCTACCTCCATCGGTGTGACTTACACCATCGGAGCAACATCTCAAACCTACGCCGACACCTGCCATCATGCCGATGAACAACTTCATCGGCGTAACCCACGCCATCGGCAGACCCCCCGCCAGCTTGCCTGATCTCAATAGTCTCGCCGATGTGCTGAACGTCAACTCCACCGTCAGCCAGACTGAACACAAAATCATCCCGATGGCCATCTCGCATCCTCGTCGGCCAGACCTAGACCGTTGGCAGAACCTCCATCGATCAGGCCGATGTGCAATCTCACTCCGATGGCATTCCCCATCGGGGTGACTTCCTTCAATCGGCAAACCACAAAACACACTGGCCGATGAACACTTGACTTACCCCCATCGGCGAGATCAACACCATCGGTGGAACCACAATCTCCCCTGCTGATAGCACAAAGTCTTGGCGATGGAAGAAGATATGACTGCTACCATCATGATCGCTAAGACAAAAACAAATTCATGCCGATGGAGAAAACATGAAGACCACCTCCTCAAGAACTATGATGCGGATGTTTGAAAAACACTGAGGGGCCCCAATACTTAAAACTTTTTGGATTTTTTGGGAAGGTACCTGCATGAAAAATTGTTGAATTAGCTGACAGTCAATTCAGGCACTAACAGAATGATCCCAACTTCATATAAGATTGCACACCGTATGTTGATATGCAACTATATTAATCCATCTACTAGAATGGACCCAAAACTAAATGAGAATTAGCATAGGTCTACAAATGTCACCATTGCACTAGTTAATAAATTGATGTTATCTAAATCATATTTAATTGTGAAACTAAAACAAGAGGAGAGAAAATTATTTATTGAAGTAAAATATAGATGCAAATTTGTTATTCCAAGTTTAAAGTTGTAGTGAATTTTTTTCAAACCATTGTGGACTATAAATTTATTTTTCATTTCTTACATGAAACTTATGGATAAGTTTACCACAACTGATAAAATGTAGATTTAAATCCATGCATAAAATCTTATGGCCATAGTGCATCAAACGTGTTGGATAAACACTATCTTCAAGGGAAGTAGGTAAAACAAGTATATAACTAGAACAACACAGGCTATAGAAAACACATCCTCATTGGTCCATCATTTAAATGTATCATGAAGGTATCAAGGATGGAAGGATCACATGTCACAAAAGATTATCCAAGCTTTTAGATAGGTTGAATCAAAAAGGTATATATCACTATTTACATGCTCAAACCCTAATCAAGAAATGATAGGAAAAGATAAACAAGGATGAATGCAAACCGTAGGTAAATCTATTTAAGAAAAAGATAAAAGTGAGAAATTAGATCTAAGAACTGTAATTAAAAAAAGGCCAAACCAGTACTATAAAATCCTAGGTGATGGAATTTCAAGTTCACTAATAAATATAAAGGAAATCCATTTGACTATTACTGGATACAATTTCAATACATCTAACAGTTGTGTTACACAAAATGAACCCCTAGTCAATGATCATAGGGCCTTACACTTGAAGATGATTGGGGTCTATTAGAATTTATATCTTATAGTTTTGGTGAGTATCATGTGGATCTTAAAAGGCTTATGGTATTCCATTATTAAATACATATGACCAAATATCGTTCTATTTTAATATGGACCCTTAAATAATGTGATATTTCATAGAATGGAAAGAGTCTAGGAGTTTAATATGGTTCATATGTACACTCAAGTGAAAACTATGGTCAGGTTCACAAATAAATGTAAAGGAATATCATTTAACTATTATTGGATACAATTTCGATATATCTAACAATTAAGTGACACAAAATTAACCCCTAATCAATGATCATAATGTTTTACAAGAAGATGATTTGGGTCCATTAGACTTTATGTCTTATATTTTTGGTGATAGCAACCTTACTGGCATATCAGACAGGAACTTCTAATAGCCAACAATGACAGATATCAAAAATAGGGTATAGTCTTATAGCCAACAATGACATAAATAAAAAATAGGGTATATAGTTTTATATGATTCCTCAATATTCCTCTTGATACATTTAGTGTACCCTAAGTTAATCATCAACACTGAAGTATCCTACATGCCTCCTCTTGATACATTTTCATCTTCAAACTTATCCCTTTTATCATTATTACATATACCAATTTGGTTTTTTAGGGTTTAGGGTTTAGGTTTTTAGGGTTTGTAGGACAACATGGTTTTAGGGTTCATAGTTTGGTTTTTTAGGGTTTATAGTTTACGTTCTTAGAGTTTGCAGTACAACATGGTTTCAAGGTTTATAATTTGGTTTTTTAGGGTTTATAGTTTAGGTTTTTAGGGTTTGTAGTACAACATGGTTTTAGGGTTTATAGTTTAAGTTTTTTAGGGTTTGCATTAACATGGTTTTAGGGTTTGCAGTAACATACAATCACAAAATTCTAATAACAAGTAAAACCCTAATTTTCATTTTAACCCTACAATTAGGAAAAAAAACATTTAAAACAAGCTAAAGATAGGTAGAGAACCAACCTGGAAGAGCTCAGTGGTGACGAGGTGGTGGGAGGAGGTGAGAGGGCAAAAAAAACTCTGTTGTTTTCCTTGTCTGGTCTTTGGTAACGCGTACCTATTTTTTGCTGTCCGCTGTCGCTAACGGCCTCTGTGGGTGAAAATGAGCCCGCAGAGTTCTTTTTTTAAAATATATAATTTTTTGAAAATGGGTACCCGTTTAATAATGGGTACCCGTTTAGGCTCGGGTGCCTATTTAGGCTCGAGCACCCGTTCCTAAATGGGTACCCGTTTCTTTGAAAATGGGTACCTGTTACTAGCGGCATTTTTTTTGCCCGCGCGACTTCCCCTATATGTGGACCGAGTTTCTTGTGGGTACCTAGTCGCCAACCAATGATATCGTGCCACATAGGCACCTTGACCCTCTATCACTGACCTTTTCTCCTTTTACTATGCCCTTATCGCTTTTGTAGATGCATGTTCAAATGCATATACAAATGTCAGATATACAAGCTAGACCTCAAATCTTTATTCACTGCATTTGATTTCTCCTCCGTGTCTAAGTTGTATGTCCCTCCTTGCATATCGCAATGTATATCTGCATATACATTCACCTTATACATACAAGGCGAATTTCAAATTTTATGAAGCTCGTTGAGGTTGCTTTGAAATCCAGCTTACATCTTAACCCTTGTATCTTTCGAATGTATATCGGCATACATACAATTGCCATTGTATACAACTGGTGGGCCCGACCCATTTTCTCTCTCCTTTGCACATTTCGCTTTGCATGTCGCGAGCCTTTGTATAATTTTCAATGTACATTTCCTTGCACATACAAACAAGGAATCTTCTCCAGAATATTCCTGCAATGTATCTAACCATTATATGTGCGCTCGAATGTATATTGCATATACATTTCACCTTGTATATCCACGGGCCCCACCACATGCATCTCTGCCTCGCCACTGTAGCAAATGTATATTTGCACACTTGTATGTGCCAATATACAAAAACAAATATACAAACCCTCATATACAACTACGGAATATGCGACGAAATATTCCAGGAATGCATCTTTTCTTTGTATGTTACTGTTGTATGTCTGAACATACAAACCAAATATACATGCAACTCAATATGTAGGCAGCGAATATTCCTGGAATCTTCAATGTATATTTTGCCCTTGTACATTTTCCTTTTGATCCCGATATGCATTTGGAAATGCATACAACTAAATTTCTTTATCATTTTTGGAAGCCGATAGGGATTTCACAAGCCCGCCAACAAACATTTAGTACTTTGCACATACAAGACTTAATATTTTTCTTAGGTGCAACAGGAAAAAGTGATAAAACATGGCATGGGGCCGATCAACCTATGAAAACCTAAACATGAGGAAGAGATTTAACAACTAGGAACCCACCACAGAAGGTCAACAATAGAAAAGGCAGAACAATGCAAGACACCACGACTTAGAAAAAATAGGGTTTGAAAGGGAAGACCTGCAAACATTCAAGCTTAAAACCCTAAACATAAATGATTACCAACAACCACCATGGATTACTTCACTAAGTGGGTAGAAGCCCTTCCACTCACCTCTACCACTGGTGTCCAAATTTCCAAGTTCATCCTGCATTACATCATCTGTCATTATGGTATCTCGCACTCCATTATCACGAATAATGGAAATCCCTTTAAGAACCAAGAAGTTCGTACCTTGTGTGACAAGTTCCATATCCAACACCATTTCTCTACCTCGTATTATCCACAAGGTAACAGTTAGTCCGAAGCTTCCAACAAAACCATTTTGCACATCCTGAAGAAAATAGTTAATGAAGTTGGTCATGATTGGCACCTACATCTTAATCCCGCCTCATGGGCATACTGCACTAGCATTCGTACACCCACAAGAGCCACACCCTATTCATTAGTGTTTGGTTCTGAAGCCATCTTGCCAATAGAGGTCGAGCTCCCATCTTTGCGCATCTCACTGAAGAACATTATCACTGATGAGGAATATCAGACTACATGACTAAATGAATTAGAATTGTTGGATGAGAAATACATAAACGCTCTAAACAATTTGCAAGCTTACAAAAATTTCCTCTGGAGAAGTTATAATAAGAAAATGAAGAGCCACAGTTTTGAAGTAGGTGATCTTGTCCTTATGGAGAATTAGAAGAACATGCAAGATCACCCCAAGAAAGGAAAGTTCAAACCTAATTGGCTAGGTCCCTTCATTGTCACAGCTAGTTATGGATCAGGAGCCTATCAACTATCTACACCTAAGGGGCAGCCTCTAGAGGAACCTATGAACATCATGCACTTGAATAAATTATATGCATGACCCATCAAATATCCCAGGTCATAAAATCAAAAAATTAAAAAAATTGAAAAAATAAAGAAAAAATCGAGTGCAATAAAGCCACCCCATGGTGAAAATCACTCTAGTGATGCCTTGGATAGGTACCATGGTGAAAACCTATTTTAGGTGCCCTATGTAGCAGATGGTCCTACCATCTAATAAAATCCCTCTATGCACCCATAACCATCTATCCTGCCATAATAAAATCCATCATTGCATAATCATCCATCCCATTTACATACCATAGCTTGGAGTTTGAATATTTTTTGGTCATCCCACCCTCATCTCCTTTCATAAATCTCACCCACAAATAAAATCCTGGAGATGGTATCCTTGTATGCAGGTGAGAGTCAGAAATCATACCAAAATACAAAAAACCACAACATTCCAAAAAACCCAAAAACATCAAAATATCCCCTCAAAATACAAAAAAAATCAAAATATTATCAAAAAAATCCAAGCAATAAATGTACCCACAACCATCATCAACCCGCATCTTCTTCCATCCACAACCACTCAGAACCATCCTTCTATCCACATGCCACACGTCCAACCAGAACTACATATTCATCTTGCTCGCCTCTTTTAAAGGACCTTGATCCCGTGGATACGGGTATGTAGGTAGTCTAGAATATGAAGAAAGTATCCATTACTCAGGTCCACAAGATGCACCCATTCAACCCAGTTGGATGGTCTTGATTGATCAAACATACCTTGCAAAGCAACTTAAGCATCAACATCAAAACATCATCCCCAAAAATGCAAAAATTGTCAATCAACAAATCAAACCTCATAATCACAAATAGCTAGCTATTTGCTTGCCTATCCTTTCAGCCTCTAATCCAACAACATCATCAACAGGTTCTTGCCTTCATGGATATATCATTCCTACAATAGGTAGAAGCTATTTATCCCTTATCATCATCAACCATTATCCAAACTTGCTTAAGATCATTAGTCTATCTTAAGTAAGTCATCCTTATCCTATCTAAACATCTCTTGGCAAGAAATACATGGTTGTTGTCTTGCTTGTGATTGATCTTGTTGATTCTTGATTTTTTATCTTTTTGCCTCATTTTTTTTGGATATTCGAAAGCTGCCTTGATCTCATCATATCTTGGTATGTGGACGAGGACACCTAGAATGGAGCATAGTCATTGTTTTGGATGTTGTGTTTGTAGGATGGTCTCCTTCCCTATAAGAATGGTATTCATATCTTGATAATGATGTGTCGGTTCTAGCATATTTCTCTCTTGGGCCATTTAAGCACATATATCGCCTTTTATGTTTCCAGGAGGTTATGTTATGAGTCCCCTTCCATCATCTAGTCAAGGTTGTGCTATCTTACGAGTCTAGGTACTTATCCCTTTGCTTGTAAGTCTGGTCCATGCAAAAATAGGATAATTATCAGCACTTTGGTCATGTCATACCTTTGTGCACTTTATCCTATTTTGCTATAATAAACCTAGAAATGCTCTCAATGTTATCATGTGAGTACTAATCCTAGCTCATTCCCCCCATCCAAGCTTTTCATCCATCTAACTTATTTTCTGTTTAACATGTCTTGTTTACCCCCCCTAACATGAGTCCCTCAATGATGTGGTGTCTACTGACTTGGTTTCCCTTCCATTTTGCCTATACCTACCCCCATTAGTCCTTTCCTCTATCCTTTCCTCAATCCTGTCACCTAGGGTTTGACATAATCTAAATTGTATCATGACATATTTTCCATTCCATCACATTGCATTTACATTTTATGTTTAGATGCATTATCATTATTACATTGTCACTTGCATTACATTTAGGTACATTTCCACTTACATTTTGCATACCATATATCATCACATTTTGCATATACAAGAAAAGAAAACATTGCATAAATCATATACTAGGCATGACATTCATAACATCATGAAACATCACATCACCATATAAATCATTAGTATGCAATTGTCCATATCATAAACCATCATAAGTCAAATGCATCCATAGTCCAACATAACATACATAGGAAACATTTTAGATCACCATCATTTTGCATACATAAAATAAAGCCAATAGAACAACACATTTACCATCATCCATAAAGCATTTTGCATGAAATAAACATAAGCACATAAACACATCATAACCACAGCATATAGGGCACTAAAATCATCTCATATATATATATATCATCACAAAATATATACATCACTCATAAATACATCAAAAATATGTCATAATGCCTCCAAGGGCCAAAAAATGATACAACATCAAAAAACTGTCAGCCCTTGCCTGATGAGCCTCTCTTTGACTGAGTTGGAGATCCCCCTGGACCCTATGGTGGCTTTGATGGCTATGGTACCTGTGGTGTCATCTACTAAGATAGTGGCTCATGGATAGACTGCATCGATCTCGATCTATGTGAACTTGACATCCTAGATCGACTCTGCTAACTAAAGCCAGGAAGCCACTGCTCTGAAGGAACAACTATGTAGTAAGCTACATAATAGTAGTCTACCCAGGAGGCCAGCTGTGATGACCATCTTTGCTTTTCCACCAACTGACCCTGCACCTATATTAGCTAACTCTAAAACTACACTGTCTGTGATGTGCTTCCTCTGGCCACTAATCCCTACAACCTGGAAACATCAGCCTGCAGTCCCATAACCTGGTTAGTCAAACTAGCCACCTGAGTCTCCACTACCTAACGCAGCCCTCTCTCTCTGTCCCGCTCTGCTGTCAAGGCTATAACCTGTGCTTGTAGAGCACTGATCTGACCATCCCCATCCCTACTACCTCCATCTATAGCTACTGATAATCCCCAGAGCTGGGCTAACTTCTAACCCTATCTCTACAAGGTATCCTCATAACTTGCTATCTGAGCACACAGGGTAGCCATCTCTGTCTCCTCATCATCCCCTCAGCCTCTGTACCGTGATACCTGTCTCTCTGTCAGGACATCCTCTCCTCCTTTTGAGCTACCTGCCCCTAGGGTCCCAAAGCCACTAACCAATACCTGCTACTGGCCACTCGGTCTCACCTGCTGAACTGTAGGCCTCCCCTGCTATGGTGGCCTAAGAGGTGGTGCTGACCCCCTCTAACCTAATTGTATCAGTATCCTACCAGAAGATACCAGTACCCTCTGTGCATGCTATGGTGGTGGTCCCATCGGTCCTCTCTATAGTGGTCCTCTCTATGGTGGTACCTTCCCAATACTACCACCCTGATCTCTCCCACCCTGTCCTCTACTAGCTCTCCCTCTGCCAGCCCTCCTCACCAAACTGCCTACTCCTCCTGCATCATCATCATCATCTAATCCCTCCTCCACTGTCATATCTGGCTCGGCCTCCAGATCTGTCAGTCGGTTGGGTCGCCACACGACGCACCATCTATCATAGTCAGGAGTAGTACCCACATCCACAATGGTACTCTGCCAATCCCACTACTGTGACTGTAAAGCATCAAAATTGGCAATGGCTATCTAGGGCACTATCCAAGAAGGCCATCTCCTATCTCTCGCCGTCTATCCAAAAATGGCTATCACCTATGGTATATCCTATCGTAGACCAAACTATCTCATAACACGCAAGGGGATGTATCTATCTATGGTCTGATCTCCTTGCCCCATGATATATTGTGTCTGAATGGCATAAGGCAACTGCTCATCCTCATCCAACCACTGCTCACACCCAATGTATGGCTTGTATACCACCCATGTCACCTCATCTAGCAATCTCTGCCAGCACCTCAACATCCCTATAGATGAATGTTGTAGCTATCCTCAATATCTAAAAACATAAGGCTCAAAAGGTTGTCGGTGCAATACTGCCACTGGACGCGTGATCAGAATATGCTCAAATGCTCAAACATGTAATAATGTCACTCATGTTGATAGGGCACTGTCTAAATGATACACAACTATGTGCATCTCATGATACAACTATGCAAGTATGCAGGGACCCCAGGCAAATAGTCCCATGAACCACCATCTCCTCAATAACCTCTCCCCAGCCAATTGAGAATCCTTGTCCTCTCATGTCTGGCATCACCACTCCATCGATCAGAGCACAAAGAAATAGGATCTGAGTCCACTCCCCAGCTACAAGAGTCTAATGGTAACTCATCACTCGATCCTCCTCTACTAACACAAACACACTTGGCACGAAGGCCCTCTCCAATGCTAGCCCTCCTCTACCCACATCATAGATCACTCATCTCCCATGTATCGAAACCTTTAGGATTCGATAGACATCTTCTAGGGTGATGGTCATCTCATCCATCGGCAACCAAAATGTACATGTCTCTAGTCTAAACTGCTCAATCAAAGCTATCATTAGGGCTCTGTGTGCCCACAACACGGGCATCTCTGTAGGTGTCTGCAGTCCCAAAGCACTAAACCGTGCTCATGTAGCATCATCAAACCCTACCCAAAGTGCCATCACCTTAGGCACTCTCCGCTCTCGCAATGACACAATGCCCCCATCAATCTACATTTCATCACCCAATTCATGCCTAAGCATTCATTTTCTCCCAAAGCCTTAATTTCAGAAAAAAGCGCTAACAAAACTTGATATTGTGCTAAAATTAATTTTCGCGCTGATCCCCTAGCCAATGGCTCCAACATCAGAATTGGCACCACTATTCCCCCAAATCATGCTATTTCAATAAATAGCGCCAGCTCACCTTAACTTTGCGCCAATATCCCGATTGGCGCGAATTCCCCCAGGATTGCGTTACTATGTAAAATAGCACTGCAATCCTCCCATTTTCATGCCATAACTAAAAATGGTGCCAGACTTTCCTAAATTCGTGCTAATTTATAAAATCACGCTTCTCCACATAACTGCACCATTCCTCATAATGGCGCCAAAAACCCAGATAGCGCGATTATTGAAAATTGCGCTACAACCCCTTCAGATTGCGCCATTTTCCAAAATGGCACCAATCTGCTCAAATTTCACGCCACAAAATGGCACTAATCACCCTAACCTACCTATTTCCCAACCAAATTAAATGCAAAAATGAGCAAAATTCAAAACACGAAGAAAGGATCAATGACTCACCCGCTGGCCAGCCTCCGCCACTCGCATGCACGTCCGTACCCGCTCCGCCAGGTGTGAGTATCGAGGGAAGAAAGGTCGGTTGCCTCCTCCTGCCATCTCTCTTGCTCTCTCTTTCTCTCTGAATTTCTATTAGCTATGTGTGCAAATGACTCACCTTGGGCCCACTTTTTACTATTTATAGCTAGCCATGTCACCTCTTTTTCATCTTTTTCTTCCCTAAGGAGCATATTAACTCCTTTTTCGCCCGTTTTTCTTCCTATTGACTTAATTTTCCATCTTGCCTTCATTTTTCACCTCCATTTCTTACCTTTTCGAGAGTTCACCCAAATTTTTTGTTATTTTTTTCCTGATCTCTCGAGGGGGCATCCCTTACCCATTTTATTCCTCCCTGCAGCTGGGGCAATTTTTCTTTGACTTAACGCCACTCCTTGCTAAGTCATGACACCACGTCAAAGAGGGGCAAATGTAGACACCCTAATATGTCCTAACCATTTAATCGTCCCAATTAATTAATTAAATTTTATTTAATTAATTAAATCCTCATTTATCCACAATTAATTAATTAAATTTTATTTAATTAATTAAATCCCCTTGTCACCCATATTGAATTAATTTAATTCAATATTTATCCCCTTCTAATGTTAGCCCATATTAATTAAATAAATATTAAATATTTATTTGGTTAATATTCCCATTCACAATTCCAACTTAATCACATCCTTAATTAATTAAATAAACTCACTTTATTTAATTAATCATCCCTTTGTCACATGTCTCCATAACCCAAATAAAAAAATAAAATAAATCCCTCACCTCTCATCTCATTGCAACACGTGTCACATCATTTACCCTCCACCTAATCCCTTCACATGACTTGCCAATTTAAATATTTTTTATTTAAATTGGAGCTAATTATTCTCCTCCCTCCATTTGTCACATGACTACATAGTCACATGCACCTCTTAGCCTTTTATTCTAATTTAAAATTCATCTCTCTTCTCCATCGCACACTTGTCACAAAGCTAAACTTGATCCATGTCTGATTAATCCCACCCATCCATACGCCAAAAATCAAAATCAAATCTCATCCCTCCATTTCAGCTAAGCTTTTCTATAAATACAGCCCTCTTCTAAGCCATTTGCATCCAATCTTGAGCATGTCATCACTCTGTCAAAATCATTCTTGCATCTTTGAGCTAGGGTTTAGTGATTTGCATTTGCATGAGAGCATTTTACATTTCAATCTTTGTGGGTATAGTTAGAATGTTCTTGGGTGCAGCATTCGCATCCTTAACCATGGATTGTGGATCATCTTGAAGGTATATTGCATTGTTTTGTTTGCATTTTTGTTATTATTTCCTTCATGTTAGTTTCCATGATTTCAGATCCAAGAGAATCACATGTGATGGTAGTTAAGAGAATCTTGAGGTATTTAAAAGGCACTCCAGAACATGGCTTATGGTATCCAAAGGATAATGATTTCACTCTTAGTGCTTATACAGATGTTGATTGGGCCGGAGATATTGATGACAGGAAAAGTACAAGTGGAGGTGCTTTCTTTTTGGGCAACAAATTGGTTTCATGGATGAGTAAGAAACAAGACTCAATCTCTTTATCAACAGCAGAAGCAGAATATATTGCAGCAGCATATTGTTGTACTCAAGTGTTATGGATGAAGTAGACTTTGAGGGACATAAGAATTATATATGATGATCTAGGTGCAATCTTCTGTGACAATACAAGTGCTATAAATATTTCAAAGAATCTAGTGATGCACTCAAGGACAAAGCATATATCCATAAGGTATCACTTTCTGAGAGAAAAGGTGACAAAGAATGAAGTAAAATTGGAATATGTGTCCACAAAGGATCAGATTGTAGATATCTTCACTAAGCCTCTACCTAAGGATACCTTTAAGTATCTCAGAGAAAAGTTAGGGGTCATTACCCCTCCTACCCTCAACTAAGATGCATAAGAATGCATCAATCCAGAGGTATTCAAGTCTCATTCTTTGATCTGGATTGATGTTTTGGGAGCTACCTCTCAGGGGGAGTAGCTAGATGTGTTGGTAACAGCCTAATTGGATCAGAGCAACAGAATGCAAGTATGTGCCCTTTGCCATTGATGTCAAAGGGAGAGAGAAATCATGTGAAAAACTCAGGGGGAGAAAGAATGTAGATGTGTAAAGAGAAAGGGGGAGAATCTTGTCTTGATATTCTTTTTAGTTTTTCAATTCATATATTACCATCAATGACAAAGGGGGAGATTGTTGCAAGTATGTGCCCAATCAGTGTTGTCATTGATGTCAACATATCTGTGTTTTCATTGGTGTCAACTATGCTTTCATTTTGTTACTTGCTTGTAGATGTTGAGGATATTGAGAAAATTAGCTCCTCTAGTAAAAATAGTGAGTTATAGTGGAAACAATGTATTACATCTAGAAGAATAGTCCAAAAGAATGCCTCGCATTTCTTGTAGAATGAATATCTTTGTCTGCAGATTGGAAGTTATTTAGAAGTCTATCTGAAGAGGTTATATTCCAAGTTTGAGCCTCTGGTATGAAGATTTGAGTGAGTTATGTTCACCAGTGTGAAGATTTCTTTTCCTGTATGTTTAGTGATGTCAGGGAGAAAGTGTTATACTCTGCATTCTTCTGCGTTGAAGTATTTCAGTCTGTGGTTCTGAAATTAATTTTGTTATGATGTTAAGTGCCTTCAACTTCAATGGATCATGATCTGGTGGTCCGCAAGTGATCTTTTCCTTATGACAGTAACTGAAAGTGTTGTTCTTGTGCTCCGGTTTAAAGAATCTGATGGGTAAAGTGTTTGGGCATTGTGCAGATGCTTCTGATGATTATAATGTGCTTGTGGATGTCTCCTGATTGTGTTCCTACCTTTGGATTGGTCTGCGGAGAGAAATTTGGATCGTGGTTGAAGAATGTTCTTAGAAGACCTAGTGTTCTCACCAGTCTTGGCCGACTTGGTTAATTTCACAAATTGCAAAGATGCATTAAAGATTGTAGAAGCGTGTCGTGGCATGGAAGATTGGATTTGAGTCCCAGCTAAGGCATGGCATGATCCACATACATATTTACATCCTTTCCTTAGCTAAATTTGTATTAGGTCCAGACCTATTTTATGTATGATTGTAATGCCAACCTTGGAGATGTTCCAATGGTTGATGAATGTATTGCCGACCTTGATGTACATTCCAAGATTGATGACTTGTATAAAAACTTGTAATGTAATTGCAGAAAGTGTGTGAAGTGCGAGAATGAGGAGATAAGTGCGAAGGAATAAAAAGGTAAAGCAAAGGAACTATATTGTACTTCAATGGAATTGAACCCAAGCATGGAGTAGATGCTATCAAATTAGTTCACCTCCCTTTGGTAGTGATCCACCCTTTGGCAGTGAGTCGTTCTTTGCAGTGAACAATTTGGGTAGTGAGCCTCTATTTTTCTGTATTGATATAACAAATATATTTATGTGGGCTAACACCCATCGTGGTTTTTCCCTTCTAGGGTTTTCCACGTAAAAATTTGGTGTCTACTGTGTTGAATGTGTGATTGTAATGAAATTTACTGTTCTGTGCTTTCATGGTTAAATCCGATTATCAATAATTAAGTAGTTGATGGTTTCATAATCTTGTGAAGCTAAGTTTTTGTGACAACTAATTCACTCCCCCCTCTCAGTTTTCCTATGTATTTCAATAGTGATAGTAAATTTTGGTTTCTATTTTCAACTGCTTTGATACATGCAATGAAAATCAATACAATGGAGTTTTAAATGATCATGGACTTTGTGTTTTGGTTATTTCGATTCATGTTCTGCTTATGTTGAATGTGTTGTTGCTAGTGTTGGTAATATTTGTGTATCGAGGTGGTTGGATATCTATAGTTATTGCTCACTGCTGTGAATTGTTTATCTTTTGATACATTATTTGAGGTGGTGAATATATGGTGTATGATATCAGTTTGTATTAATTCATAGATGTTATGTTGGTGGAAGTCTTTGAGCTTCTTATAGTTTGGTTGTAAATTTACCTTTATTGTTTTCTGGTCAAAAGCTCTACCTTTGTTTTTGCTTTCTGGTTAAAAGCAATTCTAATTTTCATTCATAGGAATATCTTTCAAAGGTAGCTACGCCTTGTTAAAGAAGTAGAGAGCCTTTATAAAATACCAATATATTAGGCTCAATTGTTGATTATATTTGTCACTTGTCCAGGTGTGAGTATATAGAGTTAGGTGAAAAATCTGTTAACCAACAGATTTTTGGTGACTCTACTAGGGAATAATATCAAATTTGTATATGTATATGCTTTGTGAGTTGCTTTATTGTTGGACTTTATGGTTTTTCATGGAAGACATGCACCAGTTCTGCAACCTAACATAGACTAGCTAGTGGGAGATCAAGAAGACATTGTTACTAGTCTTAAACTTGTTGCCTCGAAAACCAGAAGAACAAACCAACAATTTCACCAAGTCGATGAGGTGTTGGAAGAAGAAGAAGAACTTGGTAAGATTATAAGAGAAAATGCACATCATTTTGCTAACGCTTAGGAAATACTCTTTATTGAAGGAGTCATTCCAGTGCCTAGGAGAGAGAGGCCTTTGCAAATTCAAGCAGTTCCTGACAATAGACCAAGGAATCCCACTATCAGACCAAGGAATCAATTCCCTACACGACCAACTCACCCTCATAATAACCAGTAAGTGGTTTGGCGACTCTACTTAATTATTTTTATCACACACATGTCGTTGTGAAAGTAGGCTATGAAAAGATATACTCGAGGTGATAGACGAAGGGGTCTTTCTGATATTGTTTGCTTCAATCTTTAAACTTCAATCCTTTCCATCCCACAAGAAGAGTTAGATCTTTAAGTAGACCATCATCTCCCCCACATGTAAGAGAATTTGCTAGTTCATCATGTCAAGGTCTAACTCTTGACAGTACCATCTTACCATTACAAGTAAATTTCCCTCTTCACTTCCCTTTCCATATGGCTCATCGTCAACCTCCACTAGTCTCATGGGGTGCTACTATTGGGCCACTTTGTCTTGGAGAAAATTTACATGATTTACTTAGGGGATCAAGCAAAATTATACCCAAATTTAGGGGTGATGGGAAGGTTACTCCAGAAGAACACATAAATGCCTTCTTTGTTGCCCATTCCATTTTAGGAGTCCAATATGAAGATGTGTCCGATAGACTATTTGTTGAGTCCCTTGTTGATGCTGCTACCGATTGGTTTTACCATCTCCCTAATGCCTCTATCAAAGACTAGGCTTCTATGAGACATCAATTTGAAGATAGGTTCAAAACTACCGACAATGAACATACATTAGTAGCCCAACTCTACTCCATGAATAAAGAGGTTCATGAGCAAATGAGAGAATATGTGGCCAAGTTCAATAGACTCTCAAATAGAATTCCAGATGATGTCAGACCTAGTGATGTGTTGCTGAAGTGTTTATTTATTAATTTGCTTCCCCTTGATGTCAGTTACACAATAAAGAGACAAGGAGTCCCTAACTTGACTAAAGCACAAACATTAGCTATTGCAATAGAAGATGACTTAATAATTGCAAGAAAGTGGAAAAAGGAATTGCAAACAAGCAAGCCTTCAGTGGTCAACTCTACAAATCCTGTTATTCAAAGGTTGGCAAATGACATTATCACTCTGAAAGGATAGATGCCTAAAATTCCATAGCAGTCTCCTCAGGGGAGTTATAATATAACATTACAATTACCTGGCCCAGCCCAGAGGTTGGCATTCGAAGGAGGACCCTCCACCAATAAAAATAACCATATGGTGTGTAACTTTCATCTTACCTCTGATCATGATGGGGCATCTTGTCCAGAGATGATGAGATTCATGCAGATGCTCTCTATGAATGAACATGGAGAAGAGCCTTGTGTAGAATAATTTTCTACATCTGGTGATGCTGGTGTCAATTTCTTTGAATATGAATCAGATGATGGAAGTGGAGAAGATGTTTACACTGAGCTTGATAATCCCAATTGTGCAGTGTTTACCAGAGGGCAACAAGCGTAGAAAGGACAAAACCCTCAAAACCAGCCTGGTAATTCATCCTCTACGCCTAAATATATTATGACAAGGCAGAACCATACCAAGAAGGCAGAGAATGTTACACCCAGAGTTGCAGCTGCAGAGGTACCATCTACTTCATCTTTTGAAACTCTTGTCTCTAGTTCATTTGATATTGTAGAGTCATGTAAAAAAACAAAGATTCAAATCTCACAACCTAAATATCTAAGGCTCAACCCATCTGAACTAGATAGACTAGTTAGATATGTCAAACAAGAACCATCCTCCTCAAATTGTAATGCTCAAGTGTCTGATGATACCGAAATTCATGTCAGTAACCAAAATTGTTCGAACTCTTGCTCCTAAGACTCTAATCTTCAAAATTCGATTGAGAAACTAGAGCCTTTTTATCTCTTTATACATTGCTGGTTATAAAATTAGCACTTGTGTTATTGATTCTGGAGCTTCAGAGAATGTGATGCCTGCTTAAGTTGCTAAAGCCCTAGGTTTATCATATACACCTTCTCATGGTAGATGCTTCCAAATGGATGGTTCCCTAGTACCTATCCTTGGCCAAATCAAAGATGCTCAGGTTGCCCTAACTGCTTTCCCCAAGAAAAGATTGAAGCTAACCATACTAGTACCAAACATACCCGCAAGTTATGGGATGTTGTTGAGTCATAGTTTCTGCAAGGACTTGGGTGGTGAAATTCAAATGGACTGGTCTCTTGCCCTAATACCTATATACGGGAAGAAGGTTCACCTGAACCCAGAGCCCAAGGCCAAATTCACTGTACTAAAATCTAGAGATCCTAGAGTAGATATCCTATTTGTAGAAACTAGGCCTAACACTTACATGTGTACAACAGTAGATGATGGAGATGTAAACCTAGTCAACCCTGATCTAGTTGATGAATTATGGACCTTAGAGTTTGATGGCAGCTGCTCTACTGTAGGGTCTAGGGCTGGGGTCATTTTAATTTCTCTAGATGGTTATATCTTCCCATTTGCCTTTAAACTTGAATTTGAAAACACAAATAACACTGCAGAATATGAGGCCTTGCTGTTAGGTCTAGAACTGCCTAGGGAAAAGGGGGTGAAGCAGTTGAAAGTCAGAGGTGATGTTGAGTTGATTGTTAAACAAGTAAGGAAATTGTATACGGTTAAAAATGGTAAACTAAAGCATTATCGAAATAGGGTGTGGGACTGTATTGAAGACTTTGATGCCTTTTCTATAGAGGCAATACCTAGAGAACAAAACACTAGGGTTAATTCCTTAATTGTTTCAACATATCTCCTCTTATCGCATCCAGATTTCAAAGATAAGTCATACAAGATTGAAGTAGTATACAAACTTAGTGTTCTTGATAATATAAATCACTGGCAAGTCTTTAATTCTAATCAACAGATTATTTATTTTCTTGAAAAGGTTGAATCTTTTGCCAATATGTTCTTTGAGGGTAGTAGTGATGAGAGCAACAATGTGTTGGAAGGAGAAATGAATTCCCTTAATGACCATAAATTAGGAGTTGTTCAGTTGAAAGGGAATTAAATTCCTAAAGGTCTGGTCTCACTTGAAGACCTTTCAGTCTACATGATCAGTATCTTAAGAAGAAGAGTAAATTTTTCATCACGTCTTTAGCTGATTATGATCAAGTGAATATTGGTACAGAAGATGATCCCAAAATTGTTTGTATCAGCAAATGTTGTTCTCGAAAGGAGAAGGAATGTTTGATTTCTTTTCTCATTAGATATAAGGATGTTTTTGCATGGTGTTATGCAAACCTAAAGAAGTTCAAGAATGAAGAAATGCAACACCATATTCCATTGAAGCCTTGCACTGTACCCTTCTGGCAGAAACAAAGAACTTATAATCTGAAGGTAGTCGAGGCTATTTTCAATGAAATTGACAAGATGCTAAAGGGTAAAATCATTTAACCCATTCATCACTCTACTCGGGTGGCTAATATTGTCCCTATTAGGAAAAAGAATGGAGAGATCCAAATTTGCGTTGATTTCAGGAATTTGAATCAAGCTTCTCTGAAAGATAACTACCCCTTACTAGTAATGGATCATATCTTGCAAACTGTGTCTAGTTCGGAGATGATGTCTATGTTCGATGGATTTTTAGGGTATAATCAATTGAAGTGGCTTAGAAAGATCAACACAAGACAACCTTTACTACTCCTATTTGTGTCTTTGCATACAACAGAATGCCTTTCGGTCTCATTAATGCTAGAGACACATTTCAGAGAGCAATGGATCTGACCTTTGGTGATTTGAAGAACAAAATCATTGTTGTTTATCTTGATGATTTAATAGTCTTCTCTAAGAAAAGGGCTGACCACTTGCATGATTTAGAGGTAGTCCTGCAACGTTACAGAGAACATGGCATTTCTTTAAATATGAAGAAGTTTATCTTCGCTATTACAAAAGGGAAGCTTCTAGGTCACATCGTCTCAAAAGATGGGATAAAGATTGATCCAATGAGAGTCAAGGAAATTTAGCAGTTGAGTTTACCGATGACCAAGAGTAACACAAGATCCTTTTTCAGTCAGGTAAACTTTCTAAGAAGGTTTGTTCCTAATTTTGTTGAGTTGACTAAGCATATCTTAGAAATGATGAAAAATCATCCTATCTTTAAGTGGAATGTTGAAGGTAAACAAGCATTTGAGGACATTAAGGTAGCCATTGCTAATGCACCCACACTTGTGCATCCTAATTTTTAAAAGGATTTTATCATCTATTGCTATGTGTCTGCGCATACCCTATCATCTATTCTGCTATAGAAAAATGAACAAGGGTAGAGGCCCCCATTACCTTCATGAGTGTGCCATTAAAGAAACATGAATTAAAATACTTTGCTTTAGAGAAGCATGCATATGTTGTGGTGAAATCTTTAAAAAGATTTAGATTTTATATCTTGCATTCACATGCTATTGTTTATGTCCTAAAATCAGCTGTAAAAAGTATTCTTACGCAGTAGGAAATTGGGTGTAATAGTAGAGGAGCCTAGATAGCCAAAGTTCAAGAGTATGATGTTGAGATCAAATCCACCAACTTGGTTAGAGGCAAAGGATTATGAAAGATGATTACTGAAAACAAGGTTGATGAAGGTGAGAGGTTGCCCTTAGTCCTTTTCACTAGTAATACTGATGACTGGTTCTCTGATGTTTCCTATTTCTTGACTTATGGTGGTTGTCCATCTCACCTCTCTGCCAATGGGGAGGTAATCTATATAAAAGAGGAATAGATGGAACATTTCTGAGATGCGTAGATAAGGAGCAATAGAAGAAACTGCTAGAGACTTTCCATGATGAAGCCTATGGAGGACACTTCTCAGCATTAATGACAACCTTTAAGATACTAAGGCAATGTTTTTACTAGCCTGGTATGTTTAGAGATGCCTACAATTGAGTGTCGAAGTGTGAGAAATGTTTGAAGTTTATGGGTAGACCTCAGTTAGTTGCCTTGCCTTTGAGACCGGTGGTTATAGATGGGCCATTTCAGCAACGTGGATTAGACTTCATTGGACCTATTAATCATAATTCCAGTGCTAGACATACTTATATCCTAATAGCTACAAATTATTTTACCAACTGGGTAGAAGCAATTCCAGTAAAGAATACTACTTCTAAGGTAGTCTGCACCTTTCTTAAAGAAAACATTTTAGTTAGAATTGGTGTACCTAGGAAGCTGGTGACTGATAATGCTTCTAGTTTCTCCTCCACTGAGTTTACTCTTTTCTGTTATGACTTTGGTATTAGCCTTACCCATTCATCTAATTATTAGCCACAGGGCAACGGGCAGGCTAAATCAAGTAACAAAAATCTCATTTCCATTGTCAAGAAGTTAGTAGAAGAAAACCAAAGGAGATGGAATAAGAGTTTGTATGATGCTCTTTGGGCTAATAGAATACCATATAAAAGAGTTATTGGTATGTCACCTTTTCAACTAGTTTATGGAACTGACAGTGCAATTCCCATTCCCTTAGAATTGTCTGCATTAAATTTGCAAAGGGCAATTGAAGATGAGCAGTTTCAATCAGCACTGGAGAAGAGAATATTATATTTGAGTCATTTGGAGGAGCAAAGGGACATTGCTATAGGTAGAATTGCCAAACATCAACAAACCGTTAAGAAGATCTTTGACAAAAGGGCTAAATAAAGGAACTTTGTTGTAGGGGATTTTGTCCTTTTATGGGATAGGAGAAGAGAACCAAAGGGATCCCATAAGAAATTTGATTCCTTGTGGAAGGGTCCTTTCAAGATCAGAGAAGTTATTGGAGAAAATGCATTCTTGTTGGCTTATCCAGATGGAACATCATTGCCTCTTGCCTATAATGGGCAAGAGTTGAAATTATATAATTGGTAGTATCTTCAAGTCTTGTTTTGCACCATAGTTTCTTTCCTTTCTTTTCTATTGTTTGTGTTGTCCCATTTTTGGTGCGACTGTATTGCCCCCGAAATAAGGCTTGATTGCCATAGTTTGTCTGGATTCTCTGCGTCCTCCTTAGTCCTTGTCCCTAATTAGAGCCTATTGTTGTCCAATTTCAAAACTGTACTAAAGTATTCACGCCTTAGCTTTTTCTTTGTCTTGTGTATGTCACTTCCTTGTTTATTCATCCTGAGTTCAACTTTACTTAGTCATTTTTTGATTCGTCGGTGATCCTTTGCATTCTTGAACCAAAATCGGCGAGTTCAAAAGTTCTTAAACCACCCAACTTCCCAACATGCCCACGAAGTTCAATATCTTAAGTCTCCCTTTGTGTCTCGATATTGTGAAGTTTCTATGTTGTCAGGAGGTTGGAAGTTCTTTAAACTTCTGAACCTCTGATTTGGAGTTCAAAGCTTCCATTTTTGCCTAACTTGCCGACTTTGAAGAGCTTGTTCCTTCATATGGTGTTTTTGTTGCGCTGGTGTACAGTATAAAGGAATGACACTTGTCACTTTGCATTTAATTAGAAGTACGTGAGAACATAGTGGCACAATCTTTGGAGGGAAACTCAAGATATGAATTAATGAGTTTAAGAGATAAATTCGCCGTTAGAATTTAATGTTCCCTACAAGCAAATTTATGTGAAGTGACATTGGTTTTAATAAATTCTCCATCTCACCTAAGGTTGTACCATTTCACAAAGGGTATGCGTTGCAGAGTAATAAATGGCTATCTTGTTACATACGAAATATCAACATAACTCCATTCTCACAAGTCAACATGATTAGTAGCTCTATCTCTTTCTTGTTTTACTCTGTTATAAAAGCACAACACTTTCTTTGGGAGTTAGAAAATTTCTATTTCCATGTATCTGCATAAAGAACTTCCTATTAGTGCCTTGCATTTCCCTGTGTTGTCTGCATATGCTTTGGAGTCTCTGGTTGTTTGGTTCATCAAATATATGAAGATGAAATTTAAATTTCAAGGAATTCCTATAGCCTCTATGTTGCCCTCTCCGTTGTTGTCCTTGATGTCAAATACACAAACTCTCAAGTTTGTGGCACAATGATAGTTGCATCATGATAGTTGGCATGGTAAAATTATTTGGTTTTATATGACAGTGAGCTTGGTGAGCTTGGTAGCATCATGACAGTTGGCATGACAAAGGTATTTGGTTTTATGTGACAATGAGCTTGGCAACTTTTGGTTGACTTGGTATGACAGGTACTATTGGTATTCATGATGTTATTCATATGACATCACTTGATGCAAGTTAGTGTGCTACAAGTTGGCGTGCTATGCATTGTTTCTCTCATTGCATTGCAGTGGTATTGTGGTTCTTGGCATTATAGTGGGCTCAAAAGCATAGTGTTTTATAATGATTTTTTCCTGGCAATATGGTTGTGTTGCAATTGAATGAGGCACTTGGTTATCTTCTCTTGATCCAATATGCATGCAATATTCATTAAAGTCATCATTGATATGAAAGGTTGCTTGTTTTAGTTTGATCAATATTCAAATTCTATGGAGTTATTCTTACAAAGCCTTGACCACTTTCAAAGGGACACAAAACTATTTGCTTCATTTCAAATTGCATCATTGAACATGATTTTTGTTAGATGGGATATGAGTTTTGATACATGAGATGTTAGATTATGGTGCCATTCAATTGATTTACTTGCAGGACATATGATACTATTTGATATCATGTCTCTTAGGACATGTTGATGTCAGAGGTTGAGATCCTTTAGGAATTGATGCCATGTCATTGTTTCATAAGGTTGGTGCATGGGATTTGTCATTCACATCAAAACATCACTACATTAAAGGTATTTGACTAAACTTCATTATGTAAAGTTAAGGTATGTGGTAAGGTGATACACATTGATATATGTTTGGCTTAGTTGATATTATGACTTAGACCATGCTTTGGTCTTGTGAATTGACCTTGGTCCTCACTTAGCACATTTGTATCATTAGACTGACACAAGACATTGTGATGAGTATTATACTCATGTGAATAATAACCATGAATTTATCACCGACACATATTATTTGGTTATTATGATGTTTGAATATCATGAGGTTTTTTGGTAAACATTGAGGTACAATACTCACATAACCATTTGTGGTTTTGTGTGACACAAAGTGGTAAAATCTAATCAATATCATTTATGCCCTAATTGTTCATTCAGTTTTCCAAACATAAGATATTTTGTTGTAGCTGAGCTAGGGTTTTTTGGAGAAGGTTGGAGAGCTCGATGGAATGAATGGTATTGCAGTTGAAGTTGCAGATAAATGGTCTTTAGTTTACAATGGCAGATTAACTTCAGGGTATGCAAAGTAAAGTTGACTTCATTGGTGGTAATATCCTAATGTCGATAACATTTTTACTTTGGTTCTATAGTTTTGAGTTATGTCGACTTAGCATTTTCCTATACATGGTGTTGTTTCATTTGTATATCTTGGTATGCTAGTTTATTATATGGGGTTTTTGGAACCATGTTAGTAGGGCATTATTCATATTGTTTGAGTTCATCATTTTGCTATCCATGGTAAAATATTGTTTATCAAGGGTTTGTCTTAATGGTTATTCATGGATATGTGGTATTGTGTGGTTGTGTTAACCATAGCTAGGGCTCAGGATTTAAATATGTTTAACAAATGTATTGAAAGATTTTCACACAGGTTTTGATGTGTACATTTGAATTGACATGAGGTATATGTCTGTTGTTGTTTGTGTGCACATTATTTATTGTATGAGTCATCTACAATGTGGGAAGTTCATGTAGGGTTGTGGTAACTCTTGTGATTATTGTGTCGACTTGAGTGTTGGGGTTTCATGTTATTTATATTGTGCAATGTCGACCCTGGAAGAGGTTTTTATTATATAATTTGTTTTGCACAAAATGTTTGAACAACAATTCTTGGTGAATGCAAAAGGGCAATTCTGGAAAATAGATATACACTTGGCAGTCTATTCAAATGATAGTTAAAGAGAAAACAATTTTTGTTATACCCATAACAAATAATGTTAGGGTTCATGACTACTAGACAATTTGAAAGATTTACATTTAACTATAGTTCAGTTATGTTGGATCTGTGATTAAACGATGGTCATGGTATTAAGATTTCTTGACTGTGGTTAAATGTTGTGACATCATTTGTAGAAGAAAAGGAACTATAGTTTATGATAGTTACATAAACTTTGGTTAAATTGTAATGACATGTATCTTTGATGGTTATATACTATGAATAATGATCTTATTGAAGGTTTTTTTGAATCTCATGAACCAAGACATATATAAGTTGGGTCAATTCAACCTCATGACATTGACAGTTGTTACTAAAACTAACTGCTACAGGCAGTTACATGAATTCAATTACTTGTTCAAACTGTACTATGAAAGGAAGAAGAAAAATTGAGAAAGTTTAAAAAGTATCTGTAATACTTTGTTGAGTTGAGGTTGCATTGTATTACTTGCTATATCATTTCAAAGCAACAAACTATTGTATATCTTTTGATCAATTGATATGCACAATTTTGGTTATGTATTCTTGAGTCTCAATAAATGAGACTGTCAAGATTTGAATTGTAGAGAAATAGAGAAACCCTCTGTATTGTACATTTTCATATGATCTTTGAGAGGTTGTAAGTGATCATGTCAGTGAGGCAATATGATCATTGCCACTGAGACTTATGTTGCTAGTGAGGCTTGTGTTGCCAGTGAGGCAATGATAAAAGTCAGTGAGACATTTTTCTATAACTCGTGAGGCATGATTTTTTTATTAAGCTGGTGAGGCATTTACTGAGTGGTTTTTCTACCCCAAGAGGGTTTTCCACTCCTAAAATTTGTGTCTTATGGTCTCATTTGTTGCATGATTCATTTGTCAATTATACTTGCCTGTTCAGTTCTTTAATGCACAATCTCTTGCATTGATAAAGCCTAAATCAACATCTGCTTCTATTTTTAAAGTTAGAAAATAGAAGTGAATAAAATGTTTAGTTTTCTACAACACTAATTCACCCCCCCTCTCAGTGTTGTCAAGTACTCCAACAAGTGGTATCAGAGCGTAGGTTCCCTATTAAAGTCTAACAAGCTTGGGTAGGTCCTGATAGCAGAGTACCATGGGAAAGTGTAGAAGAAATAAAGGATGGAAAGTTGTTAAGCAAAAGGTTGTACATCAAACTCTAGTCAAGCCTAGTGATGAATTGTTGCCTAAGTCATCTTTGAAAGTTGACACAAAGTGTGATAAAGAAAATGACTTCGTTGTTGAGATTGATGATGCAGAAGGAGACCTCTTTGTGGATAAAGATGAACAAGAGTTTGATGAAGATGATTGTGTAGTTGATGTTGAAGGAGAACTCTTGTGTGCTTT
Organism: Cunninghamia lanceolata; assembly: GCA_027924645.1. Classification (NCBI taxonomy): domain Eukaryota; kingdom Viridiplantae; phylum Streptophyta; class Pinopsida; order Cupressales; family Cupressaceae; genus Cunninghamia; species Cunninghamia lanceolata. The sequence continues at coordinate 19,046,236 of BSBN01000254.1, forward strand.
GGATACAATCAAGCATCTTAGAATAGAGAATAAGAAACTGGAAGACCAACTTTAATAAGAAAAAGATTCTCAAGACAAGGTATGTTCAGATTTTGTAAAAGTTTCTTTAGAATTAGAAGAAGCAAGAAATTTGATTGTAGACTTAAAGAGTCAAGTTGAAGAGTCTAATAAAATGATTATTAGTGTAGAAGCTAAAAGAGTAGCTGATTTTACAAAATCAGATCTTGAAGTCAAAACTAATGAATGCCTAAGATTAGAATTAGACATAGTTTCTTTGAGAAAGGAATTGGAAGAAGCATCTTCTAAGTTGCACAAGAATCTGTTGTTTGAAAAGAGTACTGATTGCTTGAATGACATATTGAGTAAATAAAAGCATCACAAAGACACTATAGGTATAGGTTATGAAGAATGGTAATGCTCTAAAGCTAGAAGTGCACCTAGGAAAAAGATAGATTTGGGTTATCATGTTGTTGCTCCTGTAGATAAGACAGAAGATAAATGTGTTAATGAAGGTAGAAGGACAAGCAAAACCTCAAGACCTTCACCTGTTAGGCAATATCATTCAATAAAGTATAACTACTCTCAGTTTCATGGTTATTGTTATTCTTGTCATGTTTATGGTCACAGAGCTAGAGATTGTAGAACTCACTCAATACATGATCTTCTATGGAATAAGAATAAGAGTTCTTATAGTTTTTCAAATCAAGGCTATAATAGTGTTTGTTATAACTGTAATATTGTTGGTCACTGTGAGGACCGCCCTTTTTACTTCTGTTGTTATGACTATTTACATTACTGTTATTGTTACTTTTTATGTTTGTGGGATAGCAGTTCCCGGAATTGTCAAACTATTAAACTTTATTATGATTTCGGAAAAACTAATTGGGTGATGTTTGGATAAGTTTACATTTCAGAAAAGTTAAATAGGTGATGATGGAAAATTGTAATATGATTTCATTTATGTTAATTAGAACTATGTCATGATAATGCATGTTTTTAAGTTGCTTCGGCTATGATGATTTTATGTGGTTACTGATCTTGTAATTTAGTGTGCAGGAATTACTAATCGAACCACAGATTTCGGAGATCATTCTGCACCTCGTTATTTGTTATTCCCTGTTAAGCCGATCTGGTTTGACGAGGAACCAAGAGCTTTTTGTGTTTGATGTGATGATGTAATGTGGTCTTTTGTATGGTCGAGTGGGTTAGGTTACCCTCATGTAACATTATTTTATAATTTGTGTTGTAAAAAAAAAAAAAAAAATTGAATTTGAATTTCCTTATTTTATTTAAATTTATGAGGCCTTTTCTTGTGCTTTACCTTGACCAGGGGTGTCTTGAATGGGTTAAAGTTGACCCTGGGTTTTACCCCATGGGTCCAGGGGCCCATTTGGCATGGGTAACCCTTGAGTAACCTCCACCTAGTCATCTTAACTTCCCCCTGAAGTTAAGTGGCGAAAATTGGAGGTATGGAGGGGACATGATGGGTTGTACCAACACCCAACCCATCCCCTCCACAATCCCCAAGGTAAGAGATGACTACAAGCCCATCCATTATTGAAGGATTGACTTGAAGTCACCCCCTCCATTAGTGAGATTCCCCCATGTGAAGTGGGGCCACCCATGTGAAGGAGGGAAGAAGAGGCATGGGTCACCTGTCTTTTACTCCTTTAACTCCTTTTATTTCTCCCATGCGAAAGAGAAATGACAGGAGGAAAGGGATAAGGAGTACTCTAGGGATGGGTGAGTGACATAAGCCACCAGGACAGAATAGTGGTTTTGGGTAAGGGTGAGGAGGTGACAAGTGTCACCTCCCCATTCCTCGAAACTGAAAAGAAATGGGGTTATTTGTTTCCAATTTTGGGAGGAGAGGGAGTTAGTTGAATTTTTGGGGAGAATTTCATTCTGATTGCCAAAAAAATAGAAAAGTTAGCTTGCAGGAGAGAGAAGGGAGAGGGAGTTGGTGGTTAAGGTTGGAAGAGAACTCTGTGGGCTCTGCAACAGTTTCATTCCAGGAGGGCTTTGTAAGGTTGGTTAATTTTTTTTTACCTTTATTTCGTATAGCTGAATGTGTATGTAAAGTGTGTGAATTTGTGTTTAGATTTGTTTTCTGTGGGGTTTGTTGTTGGGTTGTTTGACAGAGCTTCTCCCACTTGGGAGAAATGCTCATCAAGTTTGGGGTAGGGGAGGAGAGATCCTCCTCGGGTGCATACCTGTTTCCATCTTTTGGGATGTTGAAAGCCTTGAGGGCATGTATCTGCGACTGTATCTTTGACTTGAGAGTCAAATACAGATTTCTTAAAAATTTGTGATCAAACTTGGTTTGAGACCAAGAGAAATTGTATTGGTTAACTTATCTGTCAGGGTGACACTTTGGAGTCGAGTGTGTCCACTCTCCTGCCCCTTATGAAACTCACTGTAAATGAGTTTCCGTGTTGTGTAAATTACCCACGGGTGTTTGTGTGCTTTGGGATTGTTGTTGTTACTGTTGTGAAGTGGAGTGCTTGAGTTAACCAGGTGTGAGTATGGTCTCCCTAGCTCGGGGGTGACCCTCTTGCGGGTCTACGGAAGGGAGGAGAGCTAGATGAGTGGTGTTTTCTTCTTTGTTTGTCTTTGATATGCAGGTTTTCTCTTGGAGCTTCTGGTTGGATATTTATGAAGAAACAACTTATTCTTCTTTGTCATGAGAATTAGGCCAGGTTCATTTCATAAGAGTTGAAGAGAGAGCACCTCTCTTGTTATTGTTGTAATTTATTGTTACCCTGGGAGTGAAGGACACCTCCCTGATCTTGTTATTGATGGACTGTTACTTGGTTGTCACAAGCTATCAGTTGTATATTGTTTGGGAGAAGGAAGTTCATATCTGGGAAGTTAGTTGTTTGTATCTATGGTTTAAAATTCTCTTGCTATTTGTAGTGGAAGAATTAACTTTTCTGTAATATGAATGTGGTAAACAAATACCTTAAATTTTCAAGTTTGTTGCTTTGGAACCCTTTTTAAATAGCAATTTCATTACTTATTTGCAATCTAATCTGAGTTTGTTCATGTAATTATAAGAATAGAACTGCTAAATTAGTTGAAAGGTCAGTTTTATGGTTCATTGTTCTAATGGAAAAGTTAGTTTTAAATGATTAAGTTTTCTTCTACATAAGTAATGGATTCAGTTATTTTGTAAGTTTTAAAGAAAATCTATTTTATAATTACTTCAGTTTGTCTTAAAAGTTGAACTGGACATGTATTAATTACCGAAATATACTGATTAAAACTTCATTTTCTTAAGTGTATATATATATATATATATATAATCTTTGTTTAATTATTACTTGATCTTTTTAACTGACTAAAAGAAACTGAATAAAGTGTTTAATTTGAGAAAATTATGAAATATATATATATATAAATACATATATATATATTTATATATATACATAAAACAGTTGTTATTTAATTATCATTTTGACAGAATTAGAGATACTGAAAAAAATGGTTGGATTGAGAAAATTAAAAGACAATCTGAAACTGAATTATATATATATATATTACTTGATATTTAATTATCATTGACTAATAATAAAACTTGGATTAATTTCTTATGACAGTCGAAATACGAAATTTGAGAGCGCTGTATTGAACACAGTCGAAGCTTCATGGTGGGCGGTGGGGAGTAATCCCCACCGCAGTATCTATCTATTAAATAGAGGTGTGGGGAGGGGCGGAGCCCCACCCACACCCCACATCGTGGGATGTGGGTGGGGCTCCGCCCCTCCCCACATCCCCCTTCCCTTTGACCCCCGCGGGGCACAGCCCTGCAGAGCCGCCATTCACACCTCCTCCGCGGCCTACACAGGCCCTTCCCCTACGCGGCCTGCACTCCCCTCCACCGCGGGCTCCCTCCGCCCTAACATGACCTCCCACCTCACTCCCCTGCCAGTGGCTCCGTCCCTCTGCGCGGCCGACCACTGTTTCCCCTGCCGCTGCGGCCACCGCCGCCCCATCTCCTCCGCTGGCTGTGTAGTTAAAACAAAAAAAAAAGAAATGTTAGGGCTCTTGGCCCTAACATATAAGTTTGTCTATTTTAAAATGAAATACATTATAATTGCCATATATATAGACATATATATAGATACTATATATGTCTATTTATATAGCAATATATAATGAAATAATTCATATATATATATATATATATATATATATATAAAGTAAGGAATTACGTGGAGTTTGTTAAACAAATTAAAAGAACAATTTCGTCAACTACATATACATTAAAATATATATATATCTATATATATATTTATATAGGAGTAGTTCTATGAGCCATTTTATTGGGCCCTCGTTTAAAATCTTGACAAAATGTGACACAGTAATATAAAAAAAAATAAAACAAAAAAATATATTTTCACAGTTAGGTTTTATTAAGTGTTGAACAAAACAACCAAAGAATTTATGTTTCCATGATCAGGGTTTTATAAAGTGGAGAGCCTCCTACATAACTTAACAATGGTATATGATTTACATGAAGAACACTAATATTAATGATTAGTAATAATAACAACAGTAATTATAATTAAGAGAAAATAAAATTATAATTTAAAGAGAGCATAAAGGAATTTACTGTAATACTCCGGAAAGAGTTTCTCGGAAGTTTCCACTATCAATGCGATTCAATACCGGGAAAATGAAGAGGAAAATTACACGTCACCTTACTTAAAGGATCACTCGAAATAAACTTAAGAAGCCATCACAGACATTCCATGTGAGGCCATTTTAATCTCAACTGTAGTAAACGTCCATATAAGTAAACCTGTAAGAGAGTCAGAAGAAGAAAAAGTAACATTGGAAAAACACAGAGGAGAAAATGCGCGACAATTCCCACATGGGATAAGAGAACTAAGTCGATGGACCCTCCAGCCAAAATTTGCTTAGGAACAAGTTTAATTAATACATACAAGAGAAGAAACCTAGATCGGAGAAGACTAGGAGACCGAGTCCAGCGAAGTAGTAAACCAGCCTATGTGACCTGGATCATCCAGAAGTTAGGTTTAATATTAACAATAGAAACAGTGATAACCCTGATTGATGCCCAATATGTAGAAAGGAAAACGAAAGAGAGAGAGACCGAAATATAAACAAACTAAATTATCACAGAAATAGTTAAGGTGAGCGCGATAAAAATACAATCAAAATTAAGACCCAGAAAAAAAGGGAAGAGAGAGCAAACGAACCGTCTTGATGAGAATGCTAAGTCGAAGGAGGAGTATGTTTCAGGAAGCAAGAGAGGAGACAGACAACCGTGCCTTGTTGAAAAATGATTAAATAGGGAGATCACGAGTAGGTTTAGTCGGAACAAGGCGTCGTGGGAAGTTGTTAATCTATCAGTGAACCACGTGCGTAAAATAGTGTTGAGTAATTCCCACTTACGCCGTAAGGCGTTATGTTATCAGAATTTTGCCGAGATTTAGATTTAGGAACCCTGATATTTTAAACCTTGCAGTGACGATAACGGCACCGTAGAGACCCCCTTGTTGGTCTACTTGTGGTTGCACGCAATTGTACTTATATCCCGCTGAAAACTGTAGTGTTTTCGCCATGAGAGAACACCGCCGAGCATGCTTACGCATGCGAGGGGGGGTTTGTGTGAGAAAAGTTTTTCATATCTCATGTCATAACCACATGACAGATGTGGCTATGACACGTGTGATGTGTGTTGTGACCACAAGGAAAATGTGGGCATGACATTTGGTATCAGAGCCAAGTTTAAACACTGGGCGTATTTGGGCACGTTGTTATTCCGCAACTTTGGCTAATTAGTTTCTACCTTGTTTTGTAGGATGCCTCCCCGTGTTCGACGAGCGCGGTCACATCACACAGCGTCTGTCGAGGTGCACACCGATTCCTCAGCTGAGGGACTGGCACCCGTAGTTACAGGTGCACCACCTGAACCACAAGCACCACTAGTACCACAGGCGACACCAGTATTGGATATAGGTCCACAGATCTTACAGACACTACAGGCTATGTTAGACAGGTTACCGCCAGTGATTCCTGAGCCACGTGTAGAGCCTCGTGTTGATCCGCAAGAGGAGCCACGTGCCGAGTCACGTATTGAGCCACGTGAGGAGCCCCGCATTGATCCACTAGAGGTGCCACGTGTGGAGCCCTTCATTGAGATTCCCGACACAACAGTAGAGGAGGTAGGGTCAGCCTCCCGAGCACGGAGCAGGAGTCCTCCGAGACTTTTGAGACGAGATGAGATCCAGAGGGTAGAACAGGTTCAGCATGGAGTATATGAGGATGGTGTGGAAGAGCCACTTGTGAGACCTAGAGACAGAGGGGACCCCATCAGAGATCTACTTAGGCTCAACCCACCCACTTTCGCAGGTGCTACAGAGGGAGCTGCGGCCGAGGCTTGGCTGATTAGCTTAGATAGGTGTTTCGCATTGCGACCATATGGAAGCAATACGAAAGCACGAGTGGCAGTCCATCTTCTTAGGGATGCAGCAGCTACCTGGTGGCGTACAGAGGAGTGCAAGCGCCAACTATCCGTGGATACACTCACATGGGACATCTTCATTGAGCGCTTCAATGTGCGATATTTGTCCGAACATTACAGACAGCGCAGGATCGATGAGTTCCATGATTTACAACAGAGGGGACTCACTGTTACTCAGTATGAGAGCTGATTCATTGAGCTTTCTCGTTACGCGGAATACCTCCATGACAAGAAAATCTTAATACACAAATTCATCAGAGGGCTAAATCACGGGATAGCAGGACCAGTTCGTATGGCAAATCCCCAGACCATGAGCGAGGCTGTTGAAAAGGCCCTTATATCAGAGGAAATTCAGGGACGAGGACAGAATTCACGCCCGCAGTACCAGGAACGTAATCCCCAACAACAGCAAAACTTCTGAAGGCCTCAAAACACAACACAGAGAGGAGGATATAACCCTTCATCATTACCTCCTAGGCCTCCACAGCAGCAACAACATCAGCAAAAATCCAAATTTCAACAGAGGGGACAGGGAGGACAGAATCGTGGATGGCAGCAGCAGGGCCCACGAAGAGATCAGAGACAGCAGGGTTCATCGACAGGACCCGTGAGGTCCCAGCAGTCTTACAGAGGCTCACAGGGATCCACTGGACGGACTGGGCAACAACAATCGGGCAGAACACAGTCAGGGCAGTTACAGGTTTGAGGACCATGTTATGTGTGTGGTGGGGCAGGGCATCTGGCTAGAGAGTGCCTGCAGGGATTTACTGCAGGGGGACAACCCCGATCAGGAGGATCTGAGCAGACCGTAGGTGACGTGGGCAGAACCCACCACATGTTTGCAGCGGTTGATAACCGCCAGGCCGATTTTCAGGCTTCTGTCATCGAGGCAGCAGGTATGATTGGAGACTTTTCCATTTCGATCATTTTTGACTCAGGAGCTACTGACTCTTTTTTGTCTACATCGTTAGTGGAGTGTTGCAGGCTGGTGGCTTCTAGGCAAGACATTAGGTGGGAAGTTGAGTTGGCCTTAGGGATCAGGATGTCAGTAGATTCCTTGGTTAAAGACTGTGAGATCACATTGGGATCATTCACCACAACATGTGACCTTAGGATTATGCCATTAGGATCCTACGGTGTAGTTCTGGGTATGGTTGGCTTGCGGCACATAGAGCCAAGCTTGACTGTCGCCAGAGGACGATTAGCTGTTTAGACAATCATGGTTCGTCGGTTGAGATAGTGGGCATTCAAAAGCCCACGGCTGTTCGTATGATATCCGCTCAACAGCTTAAGCGCTGTATGCGGAAGGGATGTCAGATGTTTGCCATCACGGTCAGTGATAGAGCAGAGGATGAACCTGAGGCTACTTTAGATGATCGCCCTGTCCTTAGAGAGTTTGCCGATGTATTTCCGCTGGAATTACCAGGTATGCCTCCACGCAGAGAAGTGGACTTCCACATCGACTTAGTGCCAGGTGCAGAACCGATATCCCGTGCACCCTATAGGATGACTACACATGAACTCACTGAACTTAAGCTACAGTTAGAGGAATTACTTGAGAATGGGCACATCCGACCTAGCGTTTCACCATGGGGCGCACCGGTTATCTTCGTAAAGAAGAAGGATGGGTCTCTTCGATTATGCATGGACTACAGGCAGTTGAACAAGGTGACGGTGAAGAACCGTTATCCTCTGCCTAGGATTGACGACCTTTTTGATCAGATGCAGGAAGCCAGAGTGTTCTCGAAAATTGATCTAAAATCTGGATATCACCAATTGCACATCACGGAGGCAGATATTCATAAAACTGCTTTTCGAACCAGATATGGCCATTACGAATTCACAGTGGTACCCTTCGGGTTGACAAACGCTCTTGCAGTATTCATGAGTCTCATGAACGGGGTGTTCCGCACGTACCTAGATTGGTTTGTGATAATATTCCTAGATGACATTTTGATTTATTCACGGACTGAGGAGGAGCATGTGGAGCACTTGCGTCAAGTTTTGCAGCAATTACAAGAGCAGTAGCTTTATGGCAACTTGGCGAAGTGTGCCTTCTTCAGGACAGAGGTGCAGTATTTGGGACACATTTTATCAGGCGATGGCATCTCCGTAGATCCATCTAAAATTAGAGCAATTCAGGAGTGGCCGGCACCCACCAACGTGACAGAGGTCCGAAGCTTTATGGGGTTAGCCGGGTATTATCGTCGGTTTGTCGAGGGCTTCTCCAGGATAGCACATCCCATTACTTCCCTTCAGCGAAAAGGGAAGGGTTTCAATTGGACCGAGCAGTGTGAAAAGGCCTTTGGAGTCCTCAAGGAGCATCTTACCAGTGCTCCTATTTTAGCGGTCCCAGATCCTACAGAGGAGTTTGTAGTTTGTACAGATGCATCATTAGAAGGTTTGGGAGCCGTGCTTATGCAGGGTGGTCGAGCGATCGCATACGAATCGCGGAAACTAAAGACACATGAGTTAAACTATCCTACTCACGACTTAGAGCTCGCAGCAGTTGTTCATGCTTTGGTCCGCTGGAGACACTTTCTCCTAGGTCGACGCTTTGAACTCCATTCGGATCATCATAGTTTGCAGTATATTTTTACACAGCCGAATTTGAACGCCCGTCAACGGTGTTGGATGGAATTCCTATGCGAATATGACTTCGATGTCCACTACATCAAAGGGAAGGAGAACGTGGTCGCTGATGCTTTGAGTCGAAGGTGCCACGAGATCCAGACCCTGACCTTGAAGGTGGACTTGAAGGATCGCATCTTACAGCATCTGCCGGAGGACGAATGGTTTCTTGAAGTACAGCAGGCATTATTAAATTAGAAGGCCCTTGAGGGCAAATTTATAGGATATACCCTTGAGTCTGATGGTATGCTTCGACATCGGCAGCACATCTATGTACCCCTTGCGGGTAATCTTTGTACAATAATCCTATCAGAGGCTCATAGAGCACCCTATGCAGCACACCTAGGAGTGAAGAAGATGCATGCTGACTTACGACAGCTTTATCATTGGGCTGGGATGAGGCGTGACATTGCCGAATTTGTTGTTCGTTGCCTGGAATGTCAGAGGGTCAAGGCTGAACATCAGCATCCAGCGGGACTGTTGTACCCTCACGAGATACTTGAATGGAAATGGGACACCATTTCGATGGATTTTATCATTGGTCTACCTATGTCCTCACGTCACCATGATGCTATTATGGTGACAGTTGACAAGCTGACCAAAGTGGCGCATTTTTCACTAATATGCACAACATACAATGCACCATCAGTGGCAAAGGTGTTTCTGGATCAGATTGTTAGACTTCATGGGGTACCTTGCCGCATTATATCTGACAGAGACTCCGTATTTACTTCATCATTCTGGAAAGCTTTACATCAGGCATTGGGCACACAACTCAACTTCAGTTCAGCATATCATCCGGAAACCGACGGACAAACAGAGAGGGTCAACTAGGTGTTAGAAGACATGCTTCGCATGTATGTGATGGACCATCAGTCTAGATGGGAGGAGTACCTATATCTAGTTGAGTTCACCTATAATAATGGGCATCATAGCTCATTGGGTATGCCTCCTTTCAAGGCTTTATATGGCCGACCATGCAGAACACCATTGAGTTGGGATCGGATAGAGGACAGAATGGTCATCGATCCAGAGATAGTTCAGAATATGGAACAGCAGATCAAACAGATTAGACAGAGACTTTGGGAAGCTCAGGACAGGCAGAAGAAGTATGTCGATGCTAAGAGGACAGACCGAAGCTTCTCTGTGGGGGAAAGGGTATTTTTGAGAGTGCGACCACACAAGAGTCCAATCCGTTATGGGAAGGGCTCTAAGCTCGCACCTCAATTTGTAGGACCTTTCGAAATCTTGGAGCGGATAGGACCAGTAGCCTATCGTCTAGCCTTGCCACCTAGCCTGTCACGTATCCACGATGTATTTAATGTATCAGTTTTACGTCAATATATTTCTGACTTATCTCACGTGTTGGATTGGAGTGCTCTTCAGGTAGAGGCAGACGGACAGCTGGCGTTGGAGCCAATTCGCATATTGGCTCGTCGGATGCTGGCCCTTCGAGGTCGAGAGTTGGACCAGGTTAGAGTCCAGTGGGACCTATACGACGAAGTCACTGCGACATGGGAAGATGCAGAGAGACTGAAGACCCTTTATCCTCACCTTTTTGATGACTTCCAGGGGGAAGTACCGTCTTAGGGGGAGAGGATGTGAGGACCGCCCTTTTTACTTCTGTTGTTATGACTATTTACATTACTGTTATTGTTACTTTTTATGTTTGTGGGATAGCAGTTCCCGGAATTGTCAAACTATTAAACTTTATTATGATTTCGGAAAAACTAATTGGGTGATGTTTGGATAAGTTTACATTTCAGAAAAGTTAAATAGGTGATGATGGAAAATTGTAATATGATTTCATTTATGTTAATTAGAACTATGTCATGATAATGCATGTTTTTAAGTTGCTTCGGCTATGATGATTTTATGTGGTTACTGATCTTGTAATTTAGTGTGCAGGAATTACTAATCGAACCACAGATTTCGGAGATCATTCCGCACCTCGTTATTTGTTATTCCCTGTTAAGCCGATCTGGTTCGACGAGGAACCAAGAGCTTTTTGTGTTTGATGTGATGATGTAATGTGGTCTTTTGTATGGTCGAGTGGGTTAGGTTACCCTCATGTAACATTATTTTATAATTTGTGTTGTAAAAAAAAAAAAAGATTGAATTTGAATTTCCTTATTTTATTTAAATTTATGAGGCCTTTTCTTGTGCTTTACCTTGACTAGGGGTGTCTTGAATGGGTTAAAGTTGACCCTGGGTTTTACCCCATGGGTCCAGGGGCCCATTTGGCATGGGTAACCCTTGAGTAACCTCCACCTAGTCATCTTAACTTCCCCCTGAAGTTAAGTGGCGAAAATTGGAGGTATGGAGGGGACATGATGGGTTGTACCAACACCCAACCCATCCCCTCCACAATCCCCAAGGTAAGAGATGACTACAAGCCCATCCATTATTGAAGGATTGACTTGAAGTCACCCCCTCCATTAGTGAGATTCCCCCATGTGAAGTGGGGCCACCCATGTGAAGGAGGGAAGAAGAGGCATGGGTCACCTGTCTTTTACTCCTTTAACTCCTTTTATTTCTCCCATGCGAAAGAGAAATGACAGGAGGAAAGGGATAAGGAGTACTCTAGGGATGGGTGAGTGACATAAGCCACCAGGACAGAATAGTGGTTTTGGGGAAGGGTGAGGAGGTGACAAGTGTCACCTCCCCATTCCTCGAAACTGAAAAGAAATGGGGTTATTTGTTTCCAATTTTGGGAGGAGAGGGAGTTAGTTGAATTTTTGGGGAGAATTTCATTCTGATTGCCAAAAAAATAGAAAAGTTAGCTTGCAGGAGAGAGAAGGGAGAGGGAGTTGGTGGTTAAGGTTGGAAGAGAACTCTGTGGGCTCTGCAACAGTTTCATTCCAGGAGGGCTTTGTAAGGTTGGTTGATTTTTTTTTACCTTTATTTCGTATAGCTGAATGTGTATGTAAAGTGTGTGAATTTGTGTTTAGATTTGTTTTCTGTGGGGTTTGTTGTCGGGTTGTTTGACAGAGCTTCTCCCACTTGGGAGAAATGCTCATCAAGTTTGGGGTAGGGGAGGAGAGATCCTCCTCGGGTGCATACCTGTTTCCATCTTTTGGGATGTTGAAAGCCTTGACGGCATGTATCTGTGACTGTATCTTTGACTTGAGAGTCAAATACAGATTTCTTAAAAATTTGTGATCAAACTTGGTTTGAGACCAAGAGAAATTGTATTGGTTAACTTATCTGTCAGGGTGACACTCTGGAGTCGAGTGTGTCCACTCTCCTGCCCTTTATGAAACTCACTGTAAATGAGTTTCCGTGTTGTGTAAATTACCCACGGGTGTTTGTGTGCTTTGGGATTGTTGTTGTTACTGTTGTGAAGTGGAGTGCTTGAGTTACCCAGGTGTGAGTATGGTCTCCCTAGCTCGGGGGTGACCCTCTTGCGGGTCTACGGAAGGGAGGAGAGCTAGATGAGTGGTGTTTTCTTCTTTGTTTGTCTTTGATACGCAGGTTTTCTCTTGGAGCTTCTGGTTGGATATTTATGAAGAAACAACTTATTCTTCTTTGTCATGAGAATTAGGCCAGGTTCATTTCATAAGAGTTGAAGAGAGAGCACCTCTCTTGTTATTGTTGTAATTTATTGTTACCCTGGGAGTGAAGGACACCTCCCTGATCTTGTTATTGATGGACTGTTACTTGGTTGTCACAAGCTATCAGTTGTATATTGTTTGGGAGAAGGAAGTTCATATCTGGGAAGTTAGTTGTTTGTATCTATGGTTTAAAATTCTCTTGCTATTTGTAGTGGAAGAGTTAACTTTTCTGTAATATGAATGTGGTAAACAAATACCTTAAATTTTCAAGTTTGTTGCTTTGGAACCCTTTTTAAATAGCAATTTCATTACTTATTTGCAATCTAATCTGAGTTTGTTCATGTAATTATAAGAATAGAACTGCTAAATTAGTTGAAAGGTCAGTTTTATGGTTCATTGTTCTAATGGAAAAGTTAGTTTTAAATGATTAAGTTTTCTTCTACATAAGTAATGGATTCAGTTATTTTGTAAGTTTTAAAGAAAATCTATTTTATAATTACTTCGGTTTGTCTTAAAAGTTAAACTGGACATGTATTAATTGCCGAAATATACTGATTAAAACTTCATTTTCTTAAGTGTATATATATATATAATCTTTATTTAATTATTACTTGATCTTTTTAACTGACTAAAAGAAACTGAATAAAGTGTTTAATTTGAGAAAATTATGAAATATATATATATATAAATACATATATATATATATTTATATATACATATATATATTTATATATATATATATATATATATATATATATAAAACAGTTGTTATTTAATTATCATTTTGACAGAATTAGAGATACTGAAAAAAAGGTTGGATTGAGAAAATTAAAAGACAATCTGAAACTGAATTATATATATATATATACATATATATATACATATATATATATATATATTACTTGATATTTAATTATCATTGACTAATAATAAAACTCGGATTAATTTCTTATGACAGTCGAAATGCGAAATTTGAGAGCGCTGTATTGAACACAGTCGAAGCTTCATGGTGGGCGGTGGGGAGTAATCCCCACCGCAGTATCTATCTATTAAATAGAGGTGTGGGGAGGGGCAGAGCCCCACCCACACCCCACATCATGGGATGTGGGTGGGGCTCCGCCCCTCCCCACATCCCCCTTCCCTTTGACCCCCGCGGGGCACAGCCCTGCAGAGCCGCCATTCACACCTCCTCCGCGGCCTACACAGGCCCTTCCCCTACGCGGCCTGCACTCCCCTCCACCGCGGGCTCCCTCCACCCTAACATGACCTCCCACCTCACTCCCCTGCCGGTGGCTCCGTCCCTCTGCACGGCCGACCACTGTTTCCCCTGCCGCTGCGGCCACCGCCGCCCCATCTCCTCCGCTGGCTATGTAGTTAAAACAAAAAAAAAAAGAAATGTTAGGGCTCTTGGCCCTAACATATAAGTTGGTTTATTTTAAAATGAAATACATTATAATTGCCATATATATAGACATATATATAGATACTATATATGTCTATTTATATAGCAATATATAATGAAATAATTCATATATATATATATATATATATATATATATATATATATATATATATATATATATATATATATATATATATAAAGTAAGGAATTACGTGGAGTTTGTTAAACAAATTAAAAGAACAATTTCGTCAACTACATATACATTAATATATATATATATATATATATATATATATATATATATATATATATATATATATATATATATATATATATATATATATATAGTAGTTCTATGAGCCATTTTATTGGGCCCTCGTTTAAAATCTTGACAAAATGTGACACAGTAATATAAAAAAAAATAAAACAAAAAAATATATTTTCACAGTTAGGTTTTATTAAGTGTTGAACAAAACAACCAAAGAATTTATGTTTCCATGATCAGGGTTTTATAAAGTGGAGAGCCTCCTACATAACTTAACAATGGTATATGATTTACATGAAGAACATTAATATTAATGATTAGTAATAATAACAACAGTAATTATAATTAAGAGAAAATAAAATTATAATTTAAAGAGAGCATAAAGGAATTTACTGTAATACTCCGGAAAGAGTTTCTCGGAAGTTTCCACTATCAACGCGATTCAATACCAGGAAAATGAAGAGGAAAATTACATGTCACCTTACTTAAAGGATCACTGGAAATAAACTTAAGAAGCCATCACAGACATTCCATGTGAGGCCATTTTAATCTCAACTGTAGTAAACGTCCATATAAGTAAACCTGTAAGAGAGTCAGAAGAAGAAACAGTAACATTGGAAAAACACAGAGGAGAAAATGCGCGACAATTCCCACATGGGATAAGAGAACTAAGTCGATGGACCCTCCAGCCAAAATTTGCTTAGGAACAAGTTTAATTAATACATACAAGAGAAGAAACCTAGATCGGAGAAGACTAGGAGACCAAGTCCAGCAAAGTAGTAAACCAGCCTATGTGACCTCGATCATCCAGAAGTTAGGTTTAATATTAACAATAGAAACAGTGATAACCCTGATTGATGCCCAATATGTAGAAAGGAAAACGAAAGAGAGAGAGACCGAAATATAAACAAACTAAATTATCACAGAAATAGTTAAGGTGAGCGCGATAAAAATACAATCAAAATTAAGACCCAGAAAAAAAGGGAAGAGAGAGAAAACGAACCGTCTTGATGAGAATGCTAAGTCGAAGGAGGAGTATGTTTCAGGAAGCAAGAGAGGAGACAGACAACCGTGCCTTGTTGAAAAATGATTAAATAGGGAGATCACGAGTAGGTTTAGTCGGAACAAGGCATCGTGGGAAGTTGTTAATCTATCAGTGAACCACGTGCGTAAAATAGTGTTGAGTAATTCCCACTTACGCTGTAAGGCGTTATGTTATCAAAATTTTGCCGAGATTTAGATTTAGGAACCCTGATATTTTAAACCTTGCAGTGACGATAACGGCGCCATAGAGACCCCCTTGTTGGTCTACTTGTGGTTGCACGCAATTGTACTTATATCCCGCCGAAAACTGTAGTGTTTTCGCCATGAGAGAACACCGCCAAGCATGCTTACGCATGCGAGGGGGGGTTTGTGTGAGAAAAGTTTTTCATATCTCGTGTCATAACCACATGACAGATGTGGCTATGACACGTGTGATGTGTGTTGTGACCACAAGGAAAATGTGGGCATGACAGTCACATTGAAATAAATTGTAGTAGACAAGTTCTAAATGATAATGTAAGATTCATGAGAAGATATAGACCCTTGAACATGTGTTATAGTGTAATGGTTTTGGACATACAACCAAGTTGTACAAAAGCAAGGTGTTAAAATCATCTGAACAAGAAGATACTCTGAACAAAGAAAAGAAAAAGCCTATAAAAGTTTGGAGAAGGAAGCAAGTTCAAGAGCATACGAAGGAAGAGTCTAATCTTGTGCATGTTGCACAAGAGACATCATTTGTTGCCTGAAAGAGGAGCATGAATCAAGGGGGAGTTGATTTGTAATGTATCTTTCAAATCCCTTAAACAATCAACAATAGAGATTGTAATGAGACTGATATGTTTGGTTTTGCATCTAGAGTTATTTGATGGCAGAGACTTATAAAGCACTTGACAAAGTTGTATAATTTCTTTTTGAAGCAATGACTTCAATATGTTCTTCTTGAGATCTTTGAACAATTCAGTCCATAGTTGGAATGGTGATAACTTCAATTAGGTACCTTAGAAGAATTGTGTTAGGTTTTGATCATATGGGAGTTGTCAAGCATTGAGACATCTTTAGGAGGGCAAAAGGCAAAAAACTAGAGCAATTAAGTGATCCTTGATACCTTGTTACAGTGATTTGGTATACAGTGTTTTGACAAGTTTTTGGTGCTTTCAGTGGTATACAATGCCTTGACAGTTTTGGTAATAGTGCTTCATGAATTGTTTCATTGATTTTTTTTAGTTATGATGAGGAGTTTTAATGCATACAATGTATTTTTCATGTTTGATCTTATGCATGGTTTTAGGGGGAGATTTCTTGTATATTTTACACCCCTAGTTCAGATTACATGTCTATTACTCTTTGGTGGCATTTATTTTGTGGAATTATATTGCATGCTCCTATAGTGATGACACTATGAGTATCTTCTCTCAGTGTGTGGTTGCTCATATCTGTTTGCATCATGACTATATGGTTCAGCATTACACTCAACTATTGTGATCAGTTTTTGATACTTTTACAGTGTACATGTGAAGCATTTATGAGGCAGTGATGACAACCTAGACACTATTTTTGTGATGGTTTAGATTGTGATTCCTTCTTGCACCATGGACATATTGAGGAAGTTGCTCTTTTGGCATATGAAATCTTATACTGTGATAGAAATGACAGTTATGGTTGGCTTGGATTGGGAGTAGTAACAGTGATGTGATATCTTCAGTGGTACTGTACTTAATATAATGTTGTTTTTCAGACTTTAGTGGTGTATCGTTATGCTAATGACATCTATGTTTTTGCTCTTTGATGATATGTTGTTTCACATGATTGGCACATTCAGTTGTTGTCCTTGATAGTACTTTATCCCTCCTACTATAATACATGTTCATTTATATGTTCCTTCTTTGGTACTGACAGTGCAATGATGTTTCAGGACATTTTGGATACCTTGTGCTATATTGGCCAGTGATGGTATGATTTATATTTCCTGTTTTTGTTTATCATTTCTTTCTACAATATAATGGCTTATGGTTCCTGATCTATCTTTGAGGCAATTGCACAATTCTTCCTCCCTTTGTCTTTGATACAAAAAGGGGGAGAGAGAGTTGTGTTTTGCCATCAAGGACAAAAGGGGAGTTTGTTGCCCTCTCAGTTGTTGTCCTTGATGTCAAATACACAAACTCATAGGTGTGTGGAACAATGATAGTTACATCATGACAATTGGCATGGCAAAGGTATTTGGTTTTATGTGACCGTGAGCTTGACAACTTTTGGTTGACTTGGTATGACAAGTACTATTGGTATTCATGATGTTTTCATATGACATCATTTGATGCAAGTTGGTGTGCTATGCATTGTTTCTCTCATTGCATTGCAGTGGTATTGTGGTTCTTGGCATTACAGTGGGCTCAAAAGCATAGTGTTTTACAATGATTTTTTCCTGGCAATATGGCTATGTTGCAATTGAATGAGGCACTTGGTTATCTTCTCTTGATCCAATATGCAAGTAATATTCATTAAAGTCATCATTGATATGAAAGGTTTCTTGTTTCAGTTTGATCAATATTAAGATTCTGTGGAGTTGTTCTTACAAAGCCTTGACCACTTTCAAAGGAACACAAAACTATTTTTTTCATTTCAAATGGCATCATTGAACATGATTTTTGTTAGATGGGATATGATTTTTGATACATGAGACGTTAGATTATGGTGCCATTCAAGTGATTTACTTGCAAGACATATGATGTTGTTTGATATCATGTCTCTTAGGACATGTTGATGTTAGAGGTTGAGATCCTTCAGGAATTGATGCCATGTCATTGTTTCATAAGGTTGGTGCATGGGATTTGTCATTCACATCAAAACATCACTACATTAAAGGTATTTGACTGAACTTCATTATGTAAAATTAAGGTTTGTGGTAAGGTGATACACATTGATATATGTTTGGCTTAGTTGATATTATGACTTAGACCGTGCTTTGGTCTTGTGCATTGACCTTGGTCCTCACTTAGCACATTTGTATCATTAGACCGACACAATACATTGTGATGAGTATTATACTCATGTGAATAATAGCCATGAATTTATCACCGACACATATTATTTGGTTATTATGATGTTTGAATATCATGAGGTTTTTTGGTAAACGTTGAGGTGGAATACCGACATAATAATTTGTGGTTTTGTGTGACACAAAGTGGTAAAATCTAATCAATATCATTTGTGCCCTAATTGTTCATTTAGTTTGCCAAACACAAGATATTTTGTTGCAGTCGAGCTAGGGTTTTCTAGAGAAGGTTGGAGAGCTCGATGGAATGAATGGTATTGTAGTTGAAGTTGCAGATAAATGGTCTTCAGTTTACCATGGCAGATTAACTTCAGGGTATGCAAAGTAAAGTCGACTTCATTGGTGGTAATATCCTTATGTCGATAACATATTTACTTCGGTTCTATAGTTTTGAGTTATGTCGACTTAGCATTTTCCTATACATGGTGTTGTTTTGTTTATATATCTTGGTCTGCTGGTTTATTATATGGGGTTTTTGGAACCATGTTAGTAGGGCATTCTTTGTATTGTTTGATGTCATCGTTTTGTTGTCCATGGTCAAATATTGTTTATCAAGGGTTTGTCTTAATGGTTATTCATGGGTATGTGGTATTGTGTGGTTGTGTTACCCATAGGTAGGGCTTGGGATTTAAATCTATTTAACAGATGTATTGAAAGCTTTTTATACAGACTATGATGTGTACATTTGAATCGACATGAGGTATATGTCTTTTGTTGTTTGTGTGCACATTATCTATTGTATGAGTCATCTATAATGTGGGAAGTCCATGTAGGGCTATGGTAAGTCTTGTGATTATTGTGTCGACTTAAGTGTTGGGGTTTTATGTTATGTTTATATTGTGCAATATCGACCTTGGAAGAGGTTTTTATTACATAGGTTATTTTGCACAAAATGTTTGAACAACAATTCTTGATGAATGCAAAAGAGCAGTTCTGGAAAATAGTTATACACTTGATAGTCTATTCAAATAGCAGTTAAAGAGAAAAGAATTTTTGTTATACCCATAACAAATAATGTTAGGGTTCATGACTACAGGATAGTTTGAAAGCTTTACATTTAACTATAGTTTAGTTATGTTGGATCTGTGATTAAAGGATGATCATGGTATTAAGATTTCTTGACTATGGTTAAATGTTGTGACATCATCTATAGAAGAAAAGGAACTATAGTTTGTGACGGTTACATAAACTTTGGTTAAACTGTGATGACATGTATCTTTGATGGTTATATATTGTGAATAATGATCTTATTGAAGGTTTGTTTGAATCTCATGAACCAAGACATATACAGGTTGGGTCAATTAGACCTCATGACATTGATAGTTGTTACTAAAACTAACTGCTACTGGCAGTTAGATGAATTCAGTTACTTGTTCAAACTATACTGTGAAAGGAAGAAGAAAATTTGAGAAAGTTTAAAAAGTATCTGTAATACTTTGTTGAGTTGAGGTTGTATTGTATTACATGCAATATCATTTCAAAGCAACAAACTATTGTATATCTTTTGATTAGTTGATGTGTATAGTTTTGGTTATGTATTCTTGAGTCTCAAATAAATGAGACTATCAAGATTTGAATTGTAGAGAAATAGAGAAACCCTCTATATTATACATTTTCATCAGATCTTTGAGAGGTTGTAAGTGATCATGTTAGTGAGACAATATGATCATTGTCAGTGAGGCTTATGTTGCCAATGAGGTTGTGTATCTAGTGAGGCAGTGATAAAAGTCAGTGAGACATTTTTCTGTAGCCAATGAGGCATGATTTTTTTATTAAGCTAGTGAGGCATTTACTGAGTGGTTTTTCTACCCCAAGAGGGTTTTCCACTCCTGAAATTTGTGTCCTATGGTCTCATTTGTTGCATGATTCATTTGTCCATTATACTTGTTTGTTTAGTTCTTTAATACACAATCTCTTACTTTGATAAAGCCTAAATCAACATCTACTTTTGTTTTTAAAGTTAGAAAATAAAAGTGAATAAAGTGTTTTGTTTTCTACAACACTAATTCACCCCCCCTCTCAGTGTTGTCAAGTACTCCAACACTCTATTGTGGAGAATGGTTTGTCTGGGGTAAGAGATCAATTTAGGCCATGTTGATTTCAAAGATTTTTGGAGAAGAATACAGTCTGAAAATTAAACTCCTCTGGTGGAAAAGGTTGTTAGTAGCGGGTTGGATAAGGATAGAGGTTTTTTGCCTGTAGTACATTGCCTTGAATTGATAGTGGTGTGTGCTAATGGTTACTTTCCAAAGTCCCAAGAGATAAGAACCTCTAATGGTGTTGTCATGGCAAAAATTGATTTCAAATCTATCGCCCTAGCTCTAAATTTGGAGGAACACGAAGACAATCCTCCATTATTTAGCATCCTTGTTCTACAAATTACCTCACTTTTCTCTTCTTTTGCTCTTTATTCTCCTGATGATGGATCATGGAGTATGATCTGAAACGTTGAGGAAAAAACACGCACACAGTTAAATCCTGAAGCATTGATCTACATTTCATTATGGACTATGGAATTCTGATGTCTATCAATGCTGATGTTTCTGTGTCCTTTGCCTAGAATTATTACAATGAAAGAAAAGATTGGTGTCATACTCTCATTGCCAAGAGATGGTTGGAAATTGAGAAGACTGGGAAATCCTGACTTCCTGCCAATCTAAAGAGGAGCCATTTTAAAGAAGAGATTTTAGATTTGATAACATTGTTGAACCGAGTAGTTGGGAGCCCATAATTGGATACTTTTGAGTCTTGGATGTGTAGATTTATTTTGTTGATTTGTGGAGACCACCGCATTGATTGGGCGAAAATTATTAGCGAAAGTTTGCATGAACAGTTGATGAATTTCACAAGAAATATGAGTTTCCACATGTGTTCCCAGCTGGTGTACATGTTGGCTCAGAGAGAGGTTGCTTGGCTTAGCTTGAGGATTCAAGAAAATCTTGTTGCAAGTACGCCTGTGTACCAAATTTTCCCTCAGTTGCAAAAAATTGAAGGGATGAAAGATTTCAAGCGAGTAAACGATGCTTTTTCTATGATGTTGACTAAGAAGATTGATGGCTTGATAGAGCGAAGGTTTTCAATTGAAGCGTCCACTCTAGTCATGAAATTTAGAAGTTTTTACATATATTTTGATTACTTTTCTTATTTGAGAATTGGAGGTTATGAAAATGCCTCATTGAAATTGCCATGATACCCATCTGACTATCTAGTGTTTCTGGAGTTGTGCCATCAGATGGCGTCAGTGAATGTAAAATATCATGCTATGAAGAAGAAGGGATCTTCTTTCCCTGTGACCTTGTCTTTCTATTCCTGCAAGAGTAACGATGGAGCCAAAAAACTTGACAAGCTGCTATTGGAATTTAGTCTCCATAGTTTATCACCCCACGTAGCATTTGACAGTAAGAATTTGATAAAAGAAAATATGCATGGAGGTTGCTCTTATCTGCATCAGACTTAACTCAAATATTTTTGGGAAGATTGCATAGATGAAAGAAAAGTGTAGAGGAGAAAATAGATGAGGCTAACTATGGATCAGGTTTGAGCTTTCAAGATGAATCTCCAGGTTCCCAACATAGTTGATGATTGTTGCAAGTATGTGCCTAATCGGTGTTGTCATTGATGTCAACATATCTTTGTTGTCATTAGTGTCAACTATATCCTATTTTATTTCTTGTTTAGAAGCTTTATATGTTGAGGATATTGAGAAAATTGGCCTCTCTAGAAGAAACAAGTGAGTTACAATAAAGTGCAGTATAGATAGTGAGTTGTATGCTGAAGAACAGTCCAATAGATTGCTCCACATTTATTTATGTTTGAAAATCTTAGTCTGCGGATTGGAAGTTATTTAAAGGAATGTCTAAAGATGCTAAATCTTGAATTTGAGCCTCTGGTGTGAAGAATTGAGAGAGTTGCATTCACTAGTGTAAAACCTGCCTTTTCTGATTATGTACTGGTGATAGGGAGAAAGTATTTTGCTCTGCATTCCTGCACATTAAAGTCTTTTTCTTTACGGTTCTAGAGGGAAGTCTGGGATGATGATAAGTGCCTACAAATCCAATGGTTCATGATTTGGTGGTCCGCAAGCTATCTTTCTTTTATGACAATCAAAGACAGTGAAGTTCATATGCTCTGGTGTGAAGAATCTCATGGATAAGGTAATTAGATTTTGTGTGGTTGCTCCTGATGATTACAACATGTTTGTGGATGTCTCCTGATCATGTTCCTTCTTTTGCATTTGTCTGCAAGGAGTATTTTGGATCAAAGTTAAAGATTGTTCGCAGACAAGGTAGCGTGTAACCAGTCTTAGCTGACTTGGTTAATTCCAATAATTGTGGAGATCTCTTGATGATTGCAAAAGCATGTTGTGACGTGGAAGATCATGTTTAAGTCCCAACTAAGGCATGACATGATCCACATACATCTTTGGCTATACTTCCTTAGCTTAATCTTTGTATTAGGTCAAGACCTATTTGGTAAATGTTTGTAATACAGACCTTAGAGATTGTTCCAACGGTTGATGAGTGTAATGCTAACCTTGATGTACATTCCAAGGTTGATGAATGATATATATACTTGTAATTTGGTTGTGGAAAAAACATCCTAAATGCGAAGATAAGGAAAAGAGGTGAAAAGGCAGAGTAGAGGAGAGGAACTATTGTACTTCAATGTATTAATCTCAGACATGAAGAAGATATTGATCTTGGCAGTGAGCCTGCTAGATCTAGTTGTACTTCATGGCAGTGAGCCAACATGTTCTAGGTCCATGGAGTGACCAAGCCTGAACATCATTTTTCAAAGATTGCAATATATTTTGAGAGCTAATCCTCTCTGTGGTTTTTCCCCACCTTGGGGTTTTCCACGTAAAAATCTGGTATCTCTTATGTTTGATCTTGCTATTGTGTTTAAGTTTCTAATTTCATGCTTTCATGTTTTGACCATAATATCAATGGGCAAGTGATTAATGTTTTAAAGTGCATAAGTAGTTAAAGTTTCATGACAACTGATTCACCCCCCCTCTCAGTTGTCTAGTGCATTTCAACAGATGATAACTCAGACATCATAGATGAAGGTTACCATGATGCGTCAATGAAACCCCTGCCTCCTATGAAATGGTTTGAAAAGGAAATTATAGATGTAGAGTTTCTTTCCCTCCATGTATTGAGAAGAACAGAGAAATGGTTAAAGGGGAAAGTAAAGGAATGCGCTAGTTCTACAACACGAAAGGATTTGACCTCTCAAGGCCAAAGCAGGTCTCAAACTGCTCACTCATATAGAAGGTCTTCTAGTTTGGACCCGACTCTTTAGAGAGTCAGCTCAGAATCAAATGGCGATGATGACAAGCCTCCTGATGAAGCTAGAAAAGTAAAAACAACATGTGAACAAGACACTCCACCAGTGAAAGGAAACACCAAAATGACTACTTCTTCGTCAAAGGCAGACCATGTGTCACATGTTAATAACCCTGTAAGTGATAATGATTCTTTCATTTTCTCTCAAATTGGAGAAGATAGTTTGTTACGATCTCTGTTAAGTCCACCAAATTCCCCCATCAAAACGAACCTCCAGAACAAAATTCTCACCCTGTGCCTCTAATTGCTACTATTGACGTTGCTAATGTTCCAACCTCATCTCCTAATTGGCTGAAGAAAGTTGTCCAAAGGAAAAAGAGGTATACCCCACCTCTAGATGAAGGTATTGATACTATATCTAATTTGCTACAAAGTACTCCTAAGCCCAAATGTGCCAAAAGTATGTCTAGAATGGTGACCGACCCTGCCTTAAGAAACCAATTTCTGGAAATTACAAATCTAGTCGTGGACAAGAATGAGGATGAAGTGACAGAAGCCAACTTCAGAATGAGTAGTGTGGATTTGGGACCTTCTACTACGGAGGGTGACCTTTACCATGTCAAATACTCAGTCAATAACATATGTAAAAGAGTTAAAGGGCTATAGGAGGAAAATTCAAAGTTACTAGCCCATGTAAGTTCTTTGTCATCTTTTGTTCATTTAGTTGCTAAGATAATAACACCCTCAGCTGAAACTCCCCCAAATATTGACCTTCACATCCTTGATCCTAGCTTGCTTCAACAAGTAAAAACATCATTGTCTTTGAGAAATGCTATGGATCAGTGGGTTGAA
This sequence comes from Cunninghamia lanceolata, assembly GCA_027924645.1. Taxonomy (NCBI): domain Eukaryota; kingdom Viridiplantae; phylum Streptophyta; class Pinopsida; order Cupressales; family Cupressaceae; genus Cunninghamia; species Cunninghamia lanceolata. The sequence goes on from BSBN01000254.1 coordinate 19,070,817, forward strand.
AAAGTTGCTTTTGATTGTCTTGTGTTCATAGAGGAGGCAGTAAAATTGTTTGATTCCATATATGTGAAAAGGGAAGCTTTGATAGTAGAATTTGACAAGGCTAGAAGTGATCATCACAGTTTGTCTATAGCCTCTAAAGAGATACAAGAGATGGCCAATATGGATCCTGGTATCTTAGTGGCTGAAGAAGTCCTAACCAATCCTAGAGAACTGGATACACCTATGTGGGCTAATGCAGTTGATTGGAAACTCTATCTTATAATCGTAGCAGAGGATGAAATGAGGAAGGCAATTGCGATCTACTATAGAGAAATGATGAAAATTAAGAGGGATTTCGCTGCTCTAGAGGTGGAAGCTAATGGGTCTGATGATGAGAAGCTCCTGGATGTCAAAGAAATAAAATAGAATTTCAAAAGGGTAGTAACTGATGAAATAGTAAATTATGATGTAATAATAGGAGAATCACTGGGGAGACTTGCAAAAATTGCGGCCTATATTAACACTGTCAGAAATGAATTTGATGAAGTGCACCGAAAGGTGGTGGATGCCGATAGATTAGTGATGAAGAAGAAACGTCGGATTAGCATGACAGGAATTCCACCTGGGGTGTCGTTAACACATGTAATCAATAGATACAGGACATATAAGGCAAGGTTACGAGCATAGGTACCCCAAACGGTGCAAAGTGGCATAGGAGAAGGTGAATAAGCAAAGGAAGAGGAAGCGATAGATGAAGTGGGCAACGACGATGAGGATTTGCAAATCCTTAATTGATTTCATTTTCATGCTTTAGTTGTTTTAAGATATTTGCTCTAAAACTATTGGCTCTGGAGGGCCCCTTATTATAATTGTTGTTTAAACATCTTTAAGTCGGTTGTTTCAAGAAGTTGTTATGGTTTTTAAAGACGGTTACTTTTTGGCTTAGCTATATATTCAAGATAGCTAGTCAATTTAGGGATCTTTTGACAAACTTTGTTTTGGAAGGGTGATAGTAAATTTTGGTTTCTGTTTTCAACTGCTTTGAGACATGCAATGAAAATCAATACAATGGAGTTTTAAATGATCACGGACTTTGTGTTGTGGTTATTTGGATTCATCTTCTGCTTATGTTGAATGTGTTGCTACTAGTGTTGGTAATATTTGTGTATCGAGGTGGTTGGATATTTGTAGTTCTCGCTCACTACTGTGAATTGTTTATCTTTTGATACATTATTTGAGGTGGTGAATATATGGTATATGATATCAGTTTGTATTAATTCATAGATGTTATGTTGGTGGAAGTCTTTGAGCTTCTTATAGTTTGGTTGTAAATTTGCCTTTATTGCTTTCTGGTCAAAAGCTCTACCTTTGTTTTTGCTTTCTGGATAAAAATAATTATGATTTTCATTCATAGGAATATCTTTCGAAGGTAGCTGCGCCTTGTTAAAGAAGTAGAGAGCCTTTATAAAATACCAATATATTAGGTTCAACTGTTGATTATATTTGTCACTTGTCTGGGCGTGAGTATATAGAGTTAGGTGACAAATCTGTTAACCAACACCCATAAAAAGTTTTGTTGAAGTGGAACTATTTTTGTAGAGAGGTCCTCACTAGGGGATCTAGACCTTTGTCCAAGAAGACTCAAAGAGAGAGAGAGATTTGGCTTTAGGTGTAGATAATTGCTCCTTGTGACCTTGGTCACTTGGTGGTTTTAGATTTCTTCCCTTTTCTTAATCATTCTCCATCCTTCCTTGAGAATGACCTATTTGTATGTTGTTGGTTTGCTTGAAGAGGAAGTTGGTAGAGGTGAGTGGAGAGGGCTATCTTAAGGCTTCAACATAGAAGGGGAGGTGTGGATAGTAGGATTTGTTTGAGGAGAATATTAAGGAGACGGGGTGGGGTGAATGAAGGGGGAAGAAAGAAGAACAAGACTCAATGGAGAGGAGTTATGAGGATGTAGGACATAATTGAGAGAGGGTTAGAGAACAAAAAAGGAGTGGGATTGATTTGTTGGTTTGCAAACAAGTCAATCTCTTATTAAGTGTCCCTCTTTATGGTAGTAAAAGCAAGCATTTGGTTTATTCAAGTAGGAGATAGGTCTATTAAAATTAAAGCCCAATCATACTAGTTCGAGGGAATCAAGTACATTTGCTTGAGTCAGATCAACTTCAGCATAGGCCCTAAGGTACACATAGAGGCTTGAGAATTTGTCTGCATTGTTATAGAACTATTTTACTCTTCCTAATTGGGTTGTTGTCTTTCAGAAAAGATTAGAAATCTAAGTTCAAACAAGGAAATTCTACTCACATTAAGTAATGGGACATGAAAACGGCCTCAAAACGAAAGTCAGAATCCAAAACTTACAAATAACATATTTAACCGCATATTATCTAAAGTCATATTGTAAAATTCCCTGTACATGTTCAATTCAACAAAACATGTACATATACCCTTGGGTAGACCCCAAATAGATTATGTCATCCACCACCTATTTTCCCAATGTAGTCTTGCCCATTTATAAAAAACTCCTAGGAAAAATAAAATCAAAACGTCTTGCCCCTTCACGGAAATAAAAATTAGAGGGCAAACCATTAGTTATATTACACGCCCACTGGGCTAAATCAGAATAAGAATACTAATTATTCATGAAATGCAACTAAGAGAATTATTTACATTTTGAATTACCAAGCCTAAGTTCCAAACCTAAGAGAATCTAGGTCCGGGAATATTACCAAGTGCCAACTCTCAAAACCTCTTCTCCCTACATATACCTGAAATAGTTGCCATCGAAAACCTAAAATGTTCGGATTCATTGAGGTCGAAAGCTGTATTGAATTTAGGGTTCTTGAAACAGAAATGTGATATTTCATGAGAATGGGCAACGATGACAAAAAATGCATTTCTGACACCTCTTGTAGGAGGGCGGCTTTAGCTGCCCGTTGAACGCATGCAAATTTGCTGAGCCCATTTTATTCATTCATGTCTTTATATCTATGTTTCCCTGTTTGCAAATGCGTGGGACCCTGGCTTCCTTTGATTTTTCCCTCTGTTTCTGTAAGTAAGCAATAGCTTTATGGATCTGCCTTCAGTGGGACATGATTTTTTTTCTTATATTTGATAGATACAGACGGACTGTTTGAATGCTCAGATTTATCTCTTTAGTTATCTAGTCTGATATTGATGTTGCTTGCCTAAGTTAATCTGGGTGCTCTTTGATTTCTATGGGTTTTCGAGATGCTATGAAAGAAGTATTCCTAAGGTGAAGTGTCGAGGAAGTAATTTCAATTTTTTTTCTCATCATTGATGATTTTAGTATATGTAATGAAAAATCTCGTGAAACCATTGAAACTGTATCTTGCAATCTCGTTGTTTTTGGAATCTTGGCAACAGCAATTGAGCTGGGTCTTTTTTTCCCCACAAGAATCGACGTCTTTGAGAGAGCAGGAAAGAGCCTATGACATCTCTGGACATTTAGGGTTTTTCTGTCATATGCGTAGAAACCCTCCATCTCAACCATTAGACCATAGCTAGAAATCTCCAGTTTTGAACAATATAACAATACTCTATGTATGCCTGCATCTAAATTAACAATTTCACTTGTGTCCTGTTCCTGCACAAAATTGTACATCATGTTAACACTGATATTTTATATTAATTGAATAATTTTAGGTATGGCTTTCTTTGGGGACTCCTTAGCTGGATTGAATTTGATCTGATTTTGCCATTGGTTTGAATTTTATAGAGATTCCGATATAGTGTCTGATTGTAGAGCAGATAATAGGATCTGTGTCCTGGATGTTTGTCTGGCAAACTCTTGGACACCATCCCCTGGTTCTAACCACAGAACTGGTGTAAATGTAGTAGAGTGGTGTCCAAATAAAAAATTCTTGAATTTGTCAGCAAACAATGACCCTGAACTACTGTTATGATATCAGAAGCTATAAAGCGACATTTCACAAGGGATATGTAGATCCCAGACATATTATGTTCTCAAATTTGTAGGGTAGTGATCAAGTCAGATCTCTTTATACAGCACAGATAGTGGAGTGGCTCTAAACAGAGGGTTTGTAGGATATGCTCTTAACTTGGTTATGTGCGTTCTTAAAGCCAAGACTAAGAGAATTGTAAGATCCACGATTCAGATTAAATATATACAGAAATAATAAGAATTTACATTTTTAAATAATATAAAAGGAATATGTAAAAATATAACTAAAAACTTCTGCAAATCACAAATAGTTAAATGTCAGTTAAATGTGAGCATCATTGATAGTCTTCTACATGTTTATTGCCCTATGCAACTGTCACAAAGCCTAAAAAGTCATAGCCTCTGTTTAACACTACTTGATAAGATCATGCTGAAATTTCTCTATCATCATGCCACTGACCATGAGCAACATAAAAAAGGTTCACTCTTCACTATTTTGGTTGTCAAAACTCTCATTGTCTTAAACTATTTTTTCTTCACTATCTTGCTATTGAAACTTCTCATTATCTTTGTTACCAAATGCTTAACTATGCTGATCATTTTCTTGGTGATTCATTAGCCTTTAAATTCATCATCAGCCAATAATCAATTGTTTGACCACATACACATTAGATGACTCCACTTTGCCTATGCTTCTTTGGCATATACACAACATTTGTTAGAGGTGTTAAATTTTGATATGTTGTTTTATTTTCCCCCTCTTGCCTGTGGAAATGCAACTACTCCTACTAAAACTGCCTCACAAGTAATGGGCCCAATCTTCAAGCAAGAAATTAACTAGAGACGAGAATATTTCTCCATCTTTCTAGTGGATCTTCCAACTTTCAATAAGAGCCCTCATAGGCTCTAATAGCTGAATATAGCATGAGAATAAACTTTCTATGGACTAGTTAAGACTTGAATTTAGGATCTCCCATTTGTTGTTAGGGTGCTTTATTGGTGCGGTTTCCCCCCAAATTTTTTTTTTTGGGGGGGGGGGGGGGGGAGGAGAATTGCTTATTATTTTATAAAACACATAGAAATAATAATAAGAATTTACACTTAAGGAACACAAAAAATATGTTGATGACAAAAAATACATATTTAGATTGGCTATTATAGACCATGGAAACATCATATCTTTTATCAAATAGCTACCTATCAATAATTAAAAGCTATCCTTCATATATACGATAGATAATCTCCCAATATTAATCTCTTCGAACTTTGAGATTTTGAAGAACTCATACTCAAGCCAAGGGTTAAAATACAAAAATAAAATAAAAATTGATGTTTTTTATACTCTGTGTTTATGGAAAAGTCTTAAAGGGAATTGCAAATTAGTGGAAACCAATCAAGAGTGGTCTCCTTTCCCATACACTTGCCTAATGTTTTTGATAATATTAAGCGGCAAAATAGGGCACACACAAACCAGAAACAAAATAGGGATAGTAGATAGGCAATTGTCAAACAGGCAATTGTCAAACAACAGACGAACACTAGACAACCCCAGAACTTGAGGGGACAAAATAGACTCCCTTGGCCCTAGGTTGCAAAACGACGACAAATTTGAGGAGTCCCTTCTTTCTTTGCACAACCGACCAAGAAGATAAAGTCGAAGTCCACCAAGCGAGGCGAGAGGAGTGGATCCTCAACAGTCACTACGAGCAAGGAGCCACCACGCACTGAGGGAGCCAACAACACAGAAGAAGAGTCAGGCGCAGTCAAATGACCATTAGAGGCGATCATTGAGGGTCGAGCAAACTCGGCTTGAACAATGACAATAGTTCGAGGCACCAATGGTTCTGGTAAAGGGACAACCAGTAGGGGATCATATGGAGACAATCTCCTAGGATGATTCAGCAAAGGAAGGATCAACCTCCCTGGAGGAATCATCCGAAGAGGGGTGCCCACTGTCAAATGATCAGTGAGAGCATCCTTCCACCAGAATACCACACCCTTGCGGCGAACTAAAGGGTAGCCAAAGGCAATATGACCAATGGAGAAACATCTCCTGCATCGAAAAGGGAGACCCTCATAGTCCAGTCGCTGTGTCCATGGTCTGTCCTCCACCATCAAGGCCACATCCCCATGGAGTGGTTTGGAGATGTCCATATCAACTAAAATACAAGGCCATCGTAGTATGCCCAAGATTCCAGGTCGTAGAGTCCACCTTCAGAAGCATCCAATGGCGTTGCCAATGGCTTCATAATAGGAATCCTCCCAAAACTAGAGAGGGAGATTCGGAAGTTGGACCCAAACAGATTTGGTATTCAGCGGCTTTGTAAGAGGATTGAAGGAGCGATCTTAAGGCTTGATGGACAACGAATGGACACCACACATCCATCCCTGGTCCAACACTAGGTCTCGCTCCTCGGAGGAAGCAAAGGTCGCAATGAAGAACCCCCCAGCACTGGGAAAGAGTTCAATCTGCCCAAAGACCAAAGGCTTCCCAAAGGCCAAAACCCAACGATGGAGATCGAGGAGGGCCACAAGTCATTAAACCTATAGACCACACGACGTCTCAAATAGAAACCCTCATTCTCTACAATCTCTGGCCCACAAACCACTATAGGGGAAGTACAGGCACAAGGCATAGGCCTAACCCTAACCTAGGAAGGGAGTGTCTAAGCACGAGCATTAGTAACAACATTAGAAAAAGTTTTCTGATGGTCACCAGAAGTTGCCCTAACAACATCGAGACCAGCGAAACCAGAAGACAAACCAGCAAGGTTGCCCCTAGACGCTGACACAGAAGATGACTTCTCATTCTCTGCATCTGCCAGAATCCCAACACCCCGATGAGAAGGGCCCCCAATGCGTCTGCATCCCCCGAAATAATAGGCAGCGAATCCACATGTATGGACGCGCCAGAGCCTTCCTCCACAACAACATTTAATGCTTCCCCTGGAAAAATAGGTAGCGAATCCACCTGTATGGACGCGCTTGAGCATTCCTAAACAACAACATTAAACACATTCGCAAGTTCCCTCTGAACGCCTTTCAAACTTGTTCTCCCATTCAACGCCATTTTTTTATGAAAGTACATATACTAACATTAGGAGTTACGCTTGCCTAATGTTGCCCACAAAGAGAATCCTTTAAAAAAAAATTAGAACATAAGCATAACAAGTCTATACAACTCAAAATTGAATAATGAGCAAAGCAAGCAATATGGATGTCAATTAGTGGCAGGAAAAGAAGATCTAGAGATGATAAGTAGAATAACACTTTGTTGCATGTGTAGATTTTTTTTATTCACACCTCTCTCTAATGAAAGATATGAAATCTTTTTGGAACTGGGTTTTCTTATGTCTTTGGGATTTTAATCACTAGATAGGACAATGTTGAATGTGTTCCTCAAAACTACTTTGAAATACTTTTAAACTCATGATTTTTTTGGTTTATTTGTTGACTTTGTTATTTATGTCTTGTCACTTTTCATAATTGTTTTCACAATTTATGTTTGTGATTTCATGAGATAATGTTGTTGATTCCAACCTATTATGTCGGAAAAAGTAACCTTGGGGCCTTTTTCCTCTTAAGGTTTAGCTCCCAAGTCCTTTAAGATGCATTTAGGACATCTTGCATGTTAATTTGACATCCTGATGAGAAAACCCTAAAATTTCATGGCAAATGGGACCTAGGGGGTACATTTATGATAAATCTTGCCTGAAATAGGGGGGAGGACTTGGGCGCCCGCACCCTAGTCCTGCCCTATTTTAGGCCGGGACCAATTTCAAAGTGTCGGTTTATAACCATTATTTAGGTCCTATGTCGACACGATAAGTTTGAATAACAGAATTCTTAGCGGGAATGCTTGTAGTTGCATATATAAGCATGATTAGGTTCATTTGTAAACTAGAGATGGAAATTAGATGAGCATTGTGATTTTGTGAAAGTGATTCAAGACATTCATTGTGTTGCAAAGTAGAATTTGTGTTGTTCTTATGTTTGTATTTGCAAATTTGGCATCGATCTCCTCATGGCATGAAGAGCATTTTCTTTTCATGAGATCTTCACTACAAGGTGATATCAATTGTGTTTTCTATCATTTATTATTTGGATTTTGCCTCTATCCCACATGGATACGCACTATTTATCTGACAACAATGTTCATAAGACTTGAATGTGTCTCCGGGGCTTGACTGAGGCAAGCTTCTAAACACTACAACCCCAACCCATTTTTTCGTGATTGCAGGTTACAGGTTGCGAAAGCAGAAAAAGTGGAGTTGCAAAAGAGTAGTGCAGATTGTTGGAATTATAGATCGGAGAAGAAAATAGGGACCTGGACTAGGGCACCCGCTCATTAGTCCTCCAAATCCCGCAACAGGAAAATCTCCAGAACAACAGAAACAAGTTGCAGACAAGATTCCCAGATCTTGACAAAAACTGTGGCACTGGACTAGGGTGCCCGCTCATTAGTCCCCGACTTTTCCATTTTCCGAACTTCAAAATTTGGTATGCATTTGATTGTCATTTGATATCTCTCTGTGATCATTTTTGGTAATTTGTCTGTTTGCTTCCGAATTTATGTAATTAGGGTTTTGAGCATAATTGGACTTAATTGAACAACAAAATCATACAATTCCAATCTTCCCCTATGTTCTAAGTGACAGAAGGCTTGTAGTAGACTTCCTACTCAACTGAATGTCCTTGAATGTTTAATGGTGAAAGGAGAATTTACACAAACCATCAAAATCAACCCTAAGCAAATCCTCTTCATTTTTCACCCTAAACATTTTGGTGAACCCGTGTTTTTGGATTTTTTGCACCTTGCGGAGTCTTGTGCTTTAGATTTACGTTCATTTCATTCATTCATATCATTGTTCATCTTATTGCATTTGAAAAATTACAAAAAACATTAAAAAATTTGAAAAATTTAAATTTTTTTGGCATTTTTAGCTTGCATTTTCAAATAATTTAGATTAATTGACATTGAATTTCAACAAATTTCTGTCATTATCATCAGATCTGATTTAAAATACATAAGTTTTTCATTCATCATTCATTTAGATTGCATTTTCATATTTGAATTGTTAAAAATTGCTTAAAATTGTGCATTTTTTCATATAACCTAGTTTTACATTAGCTAGGGTTTGTAGTCACCCTTTTAAAACACTCATTATGACTGATTTCTAACTGTAGTTTCATCATAGTAGTTTGCTTGCAAAATTTCATGCCCAAGGTTTGAAAACCTTAATTTTTCACTAGATTTTGGCCTTATTGTCTCTCTAGATTTGCACCATAGGCGTGTTGTAAATGATTTTTCTGCATTAATTGGCTGTTATCAAGGTTATTATCTGCTTCCCCTCCTAAAATTCTTTACAACACCTTTTTATTGGGCTCTTACATTGAAAATTTAAGGAAAAATTGCATATTTTGGCTATATTTTCACTAGGGTTTGAGTTAGGTTTGCACTTCAAGCGTGGTGTAACAGATTTTATGACTTTAGGTGACTGATATTACTGTTATAATCTGTTGCACCTAAAATTTTTTACAACACCCTTCTTGTTGGGTCTTTGCATTGAAATTTGGTGAAAAATTGTATATTTTAGTGTATTTTCACCAGGTTTGGACTTGTCATCACTCTAGGTTTGCATCAAAAGCATGTTGTGAAGGATATTATTGCTTTATTGGACAGATATCAGACATATTATTTGTTGCACTTCATTAATTTCCTTACAACACCTTTTCTTTCACTTATTTGCATAGAAAAAAGTTGAAAAAATAAAGCATTTTAGGTCATTTTCACACATAGTTTCGCATTCATAGATTCTCCTAATCGTTCATCTTTGGAAGATTTATTTGAGTACATTATGAATTATGATAATTTTTGCAAATTCATTGATAAACATCCTCAAGTCTTGCATCAAATAACATACATCTATGGTATTGACATGAATGTGAGCACCACCTGTGATATCCTTCGAACAATAGCCTATTTTGAAAGCTTTCTTGCTATTGTGGATGTTTTCCCTTCAATCTTGGAAAATCACTAAGTTCATTGCTGAAAACAATCATGGGGAAAGAAGTAGTGAAAACATTATTCCCTCTGTCCCTTCGTTTCACGATGACATAATGGACATCCTTTATGAAACCTATGAGAATGATATAGCAATGGGTGATTCATCGAACAAAGAGACTTGTCCCAACATAACCCCACTTAGTGAGGATATTTTGGCACAAGAAGAAGACATCATTGATACATTTATTCACACTACTCTGCCATCCCTTCCCACTCTTTCAGGCCAAGATGAAGCATTGGATGATGCAGATTCTCTTTGTGACCATTTGCTTCTACATGCTAAAACTAAAAACTTACCACCTGATGTTCAAGAACTTCTAAATTACATCTTAAACAAAGAAATGGATCATGCATCTTTACCTAAACCTTCACATACCTTGGAAAACAATGAAATTTTACACGACATTAAAGAACAAACTATCCCTCAAACCCAAGGTATTCCAACACCCTATATATGGACTGAAATGGGCACTTTTCAGGTTCCTCAACAACTTCATTCAAATGGAATTACAAGAGCTCCTATAACTGACACAGAAAATGGCAACATCCCCTCTACCATCATTAATGGATACCTTTCCTACAATGTTGCCCTCACAAACTCATGAACATATGGAAGAGAGAAGAAGAGATAAAGCCTTAACCATTGAAGTAAAGATCAAGATCCGTGACGACCACTAGTCGGGTTGTCCTTACAGGTAAGCATTTCTAACCCTTTATCTCTCATGATGTGTTTCCCCCATGATGTGTTGTTCAGGCCTCCTGGGATGACCCTTGATTCTCTTGTAAGGTCCAGGATACCAGGAGATCGCCTTTGTTGTGACCTTCTATTTGTATCATCATTCTTCTATATCGCTTCTCCTCTATTTCACTGTTGTGTTTTGTGTCTTATGGACATAGTGTTGTGGTTGGTGACTTGGGGGCACCCTCCTACGTGACTGTCCCTAAGGCACTTGTTTTTCCTCTCTCGATTTATTGTTTCCCTTCTTCTAGTGTTTCTATCTAGTGAGCGGATGACGAAAAACATATTATACTGATACAGACCTAGTGTCCCTTCAACGAGAAATAAAAAATGAACCAAGTCCATACATGATGACGGGGTTGGTATATATTATCCGACGCTTGGCTAGTAGAATCACTCCATGTGATCTTGATGTTGTCTTATCGCACTTACAAACCATAACAATACTGCTGCTCCGTGCACTTTGTTTGTCTTTGAATCTCGCCTTGGTTACACTCAGTTTTGAGATTTTTGCAATATAGCCCCACGGTTATACTCGGTTTCTGAATCCATAGTATAACCTCGGCTTTCTTGATGTGAATGATCATATGCATTGTTGTTTTTATCATGATTATATGGACACTAACACTTTTCTTGCAAGAATGTGTTTGTGGGAACATTTGGCGATCGTAAGGTACATGTCACCTCCGGGGGGCATGGGCCTTGCGAGAGCTTGTGTTCCCTTGTGTGTTTTCTTTCTACCTTAACGTGCTTGATGTCATCACATGCTATCAACCACCTTAAGGTGGGGGCATATATAAGGTAAGATGCCTATTTTAGATGCTAGCAAATTGTGTTTGTTCTCAGGTGCAGTTTTAAATACTGGTGGCAATGAGTCCCTCCTACACTCTGAGATTTGTTTGAAATCAACTTACAATCATTTAAGCCCTCTGTGGAGGTGGGATATCACGTATATCCTTTTTATCTTAAGCCTTCTACGGAGGCGAGGATTGTGTATTTATCGAGGAGAGTGCATATCCTGTCATTTTCTAAAAGTCCTTTATGGAGGCGGGGAGCGGTATTGTGACTAACTTAACCCTTAAACGTGTCTTCGGTGATTCTTGTAGCGAAGTGCAATCGTCGGTGTGTGCCTGTAATGTGCCTGAGATGGTGATGAACCTAGAAAGAGGAACACTCCATCACTTGTCTGCCGTGTTTTCTCTATCTTCCATGTGTGTGTGTATTGTGTGTTTGTTCCCAAGCATAGTCTTAAAGACTGGTGGTGATGAGTCCCTCCTATGCTTTGGGATTTGTATGGCGTGCTTGTTTTGTATGGCGTGTTTGTTCTCAAGTGCAGTCTAAAGACTGGTGGCGATGAGTCCCTCCTGCACTCTGAGATTTGTTTTGCATGTTTGTTGCCCCATGTGCAGTCTAAAGACCAGTGGTGGTGAGTCCCTCCTACATTTTGGGTTGTGTGTTTACTTTTCCTATACTTGCATCCTGCATTTCATATATGAGAAAAATAAAATAATCACTGCATTCACTGTATTTATTATGTTTTGCATGTCTTCAATGCTGTCTTCTTCGTTTCTCCGTGTTTTGCATGCTTGTTAATGTCTTCTCTGTGATTAGCATGTCTTCTCCATGCTTGGTGTGTTTGTTGTGTTTGTTGACTGTACTTCACTGCTTGTATTGGCCTTGTGTTTATACAAACATTAAGGTGGGGGCTAAATGTTATGTTGAAAAAAGTAACCTTGGGGGCTTTTTCCTCTTAAGGTTTAGCTCCCAGGTCCTTTAAGATGCATTTAGGACATCTTGCATGTTAATTTGAGATCCCGATCAGAAAACCCTAAAGTTTTATGGCAAATGGGACCTAGGGGGTATATTTATGATAAATCCTTCCTAAAATAGGGGGAGGACTTAGGCGCCCGCGCCGTAGTCCTGCCCTATATTAGGTCAGGACCAATTTCAAAGTGTCGGTTTATGACTGTTATTTAGGTCCTATGCTGACACGATAAGTTTTAATTACAAAATTCTTAGCGAGAATGTTTGTAGTTGCTTATATAAGCATGATTAGGTTCATTTGTAAACTACAAATGGAAATTAGATGAACATTGTGATTTTGTGAAAGTGATTCAAGGCATTCATTGTGTTGCAGAGCAAAATTTGTGTTGTTCTTGTGTTTGTATTTGCAGATTTGGCATCCATCTCCTCATGGCATGAAGAGCATCCTCCTTCCATGAGATCTTCATTACAAGGTAATATCAATTATGTTTTCTATCATTTATCATTTGGATTTTGCCTCTATCCTGTAGGGATACGCACTCTTTATCTGACAACGACGTTCGGAAGACTTGAATGTCTCTTCGAGGCTTGACCAAGGCAAGCCTCTAAACACCACAACCCCCAGTCCATTTTTCTGTGATTACAGGTTATAGGTTGCGAAAGTAGAAAAAGTGGAGTTGTAGGAGAGTAGTGTAGGCTGTCGAAATTGCAGATCAGAGAAGAAAATAGGGATCTAGACTAGGGCGCTTGCTCATTAGTCTTCTGGATCCCGCAATAGGAAAATCTCTAGAACAACAAGAACAGGTTGCAGATAAGATTCCCAGAACTCAACAAAAACTGTGGCACTGGACTAGGGCCCCTGCTCATCAGTCCCTGACTTTTCCGTTTTTTAAAATTCAAAATTTGGTACGCATTTGATTATCATTTGATATCTCTGTATGTGATCATTTTCCGTAATTTGTCTGTTTGCTTTCGAATTTATGTAATTAAGGTTTTGAGCATAATTAGATTTAATTGAACAACAAAATCATACAATTCCAATCTTCCCCTATATTCCAAGTGACCGAAGACCTGTAGTAGACTTCCTACTCGGTTGAATGTCCTTGAATGTTTAGTGGTGAAAGGATAATTTACACAAACCATCAAAATCAACCCTAAACAAATCCTCTTCATTTTTCACCCTAAACACAACTTAATCATTATATTGAAAAATAGAAAACATTAGATAAAACTATTTCAATATAATATATAAAACGACTTTAATACATAAATTATAATATTTTTAAACATTATTCATAAATATAATTCCTATAAGAGAATTGAACTACTTTCCATTAGTATTCTAAGAAATTTAATAGTCATATATATTAAATTAATCTAATACTTAGTAGGCATAACAGTAAGCAATTCTTTTTATAGTTTACATTCTAAAAAGGTATAATTAAAACATTAAATTTAGTGGTTGGTTATCCATTCATTATTTCTAAGTTTCTTTGTGCACTTCATTAAAGAAAATTAAGAGATTGGAAACCAAATATTACTATAAAGCATAAAAGCTTTCTTATATAATATTACTACAAAGCATTAAAGCTTTCTTATGTAAGTTGGGTTGGAGTGGTATTTTCACCACTATGGTATATATGTTTCTTTTAATTATCATTTTATTTGTAATAATTCTTTATATAAAATGATTTATAAATATGATTTTATAATTTTTTTATTTTCCTAATGGATGTCTAAATGTTAGAAAAATATTATTTTATAAACATTAAAAATATTGTCTTTAATCAAATTTTTTGTTCATTTAATTTTTAGTACTCACTTTCCTCCGTCTATAAAATAATCTTTCAAAATGTACATTTTCATTTTTATATTGATAAAAAGATAAAACTATTCAAACAACACTTGCTAATATTAATTTTAAATAATCTTTCAAAATGTACATTATGGCTTTTATATTGACATAAAAGATAAAACTATTCAAACAACACTTACTAATAATAATTTTGCATGACAAATTTCGTCTCCTAAAAAACCCCTTTTAACACATTCACATTTAAATTGATTGTAAAACTTCAAAATTTAAATAGTTGAAAATATTTTTTGAAAACTATGTCCTAAATTATAGAGGTTTATTTTAATAAAGTTTTTAAAAAGTGACTTCTTCAAGAGACATTTGAACTTTGTTGGAAAAAGGGAGAGAGAATAGGGTAAAGCTGTAGCTATGTGGCTTTTAAAATGTTTTCTCTCCCCTTTTGCAACATGTGGTATAAGAGCCAATGGTTGTAGTGAGAGAGGGATGCTTTTGTTTTTTGAAGTATTGAAGGAATTTTGGTTGCAGGGGAAGTTCTATGTTAACATTGAATTACAGATCTGTGAGTTTGGAAGCCATGGTGTTTACTTTTTAGATGGATATTGTCAAAAGAATCTTTGTTGGGCTCTTGAGGCTCAAGGTTATGGATCTTTATGGAGTTGATCTTGTGGTAGTGATTTGGAGCTCCATTTTGACAATATGTGTATATTCTCTTGTTTGGTGGTTTTATTCCTTTAGCTTGTGGTCATGTGCAGTGAAAGGGTGTTTATGTTGGATGGTTACTTCTGGTTCCTTAATCACATGGAAAAACATGCATTTCTTGGACTATAGTTTGGAGTGCTTATGTTAGGTTCATGGTTTCAATCCATGGTTACATGAAAGCACCAAATGATTTATCACTAGTTCTATGGAGGTTGTAAAGTTAGTATTTTTTATGATATGGACACTCCTAAACAACCTAGTTTCTCCTTTCTCATATTCATGTTATTTTGAATATGTAAGTTTTCACAGTTTTCTTGTTTCAAAAGACTGTGGGTTTGTAATTCTGTGATATTCCAATATTTTAGATGACATATTTGATAGTGTTCATTGGTGTGAATATTTGGATGTTTAAATGATTTCAAGATTTACAGAGATGTGGTTTTGTAGGTTTTACATGTTAACCAAAATATGTCGTTTGTAGATCTATGAAAAAAATTGTGTTCAGACACTTTCTAGATAGAAACAATTTTAGATTTGCAAGGCTACTTATTGGGTTCTTATGATCTATGGTTTCTCCTATGTGAATTTATTTGGAAAATCGGATCTAGAGTTGATTCTGGTGTTTGAGTATTGAAAATCTACATGTTATACCTAGTTACATTTGTTCTACATGTTGCTGATGTGGGGTTGAATCTATTTTTCAATTATTAAAGGTTGAAGCACTGACCATGTTTTTTCTCCTATGAGATGTTGCATGTGTGCAAATCTTGTGAATAAGCTGATGTGGGTTCTATTTGGTAAGCCTTCTTGGTCACCTTGATTACATTGGTATTTTTTGTATTGAGACAAAAGGGTAGTTTGGAGTACCTAATTTAGTTATTCATTGGAATCTATAACGGTAAAATTATGTTGCATCAGAAGCTTTTTTCACTTTTAGTGGAGTTTTGGTAATGATGTTGATCATGATACCATGCATAACTTGGTATCACTTTCAATAGGAGTTTTGTGCGATTACATAATGTGTTCTATCTTCTTTGTTTTAAGATATTGGTTCTAAACTATTGTTATTGTAGTGTTGTGAGCCATGCAAAATCTTTGATTAGAAGATGGATGATCTTTTGCAATGGTTGTTGGTGTCATAAGAAGCTCTTGGATTATGCCTTTAGTTTGCAGTAAGGGTTCATTGACATTTTTGGTTCTATTGACAAAGGATGCTAGATCATCATGTTTTTTGAAGAGGTGTTGACATCTTGGTTTTCCATGGAGGGCTCTTGGAGTTTTTGGTGAGGTGTTGAGTTTATAACTTATCAATTTTTGATATATGATCCTTAGTTTAGAGGATGTATAGTATTATGTCATGATGCACTCTTGATCATGAATTAGAGTTTTTGGCATAATACAGGTGCTCTTAGGAGCAAGATATGTTCATTGGAGCATATGATCTTCTTTTAAGAAGATGTTAGATCATGATGTCATGATATGTTCCCGATTCTATAGTTGGAACTTTGACAATGGTTTGGTTAGTTCTCTTTGGTTTTGAAGTATTAATCATTTGCTTAGAGCTTCATGATTGTGTAGATTGCATTTGAAGTTGGCATAGATTGATTGTTGAAAACTCATGGATACTAGAGAGACTTGGGTGAGCCTTGATATCTTTTGAACTTAGAGAAATGTGTTGGAAAGATTTCTCATTATGAGATGTCAACAAAAATACCGAGAAGCCTACACTTGGAAATGGTTGTAAGTCCATTATAGACCTTATGAGAAGGTTGTCTTTATTATAAGCTATTATTGCTTGATGTTATATGCAAGGACAATCTTGTATCCCACTCTTGGTCTACTTGGCAGGTAAATGATCTAATAGGTGTTGCCCACCTGATTATTAGATGCATTATTTATATGTATCTTGTCTTCTCTTTTACACTAGTCTTGAAAATGAATGTTGAGAAGTAGATGCATGGGTTTATGGATTTCTGTTGTTCTCATTATTACTTAATCTTGAACTATGAAACTAGTTTTGAGGATTTGTTTTGGAGAGGTATAGAAATAGTTGGTGGTTTTTTGGGCTAATTCCCTTTTGTTGTGGTAATGTTTGGCTAGTTTGATCTACTTCCAGTGAGAGGTTAACATCTATGGCTGCCATGCTTTCATCATAATTTGGATGTTAGATGTTGATATCATTTTTAGTTTGGGAGTGTTGAAAGAGATCTTTACATAGTTTAGCACAGGTTAGTGTGGTATAAAGACATGGTATGATTTTGTAGTTTCTCTCTTTCCTGGTATATTGTCTTCTTAAAGTTTCTCATGTTTATGGAATTGAGGTTTGTATTGGAGTCAAGTGTTATTGTTGTTAACAATAATTTGGTAGCTCCTTGATCTCTTTCTTTATTGGTTAAGAAGACTTGGAAGAGTTATTCAGAGATTGGTAATGAGAGATGTTTTATGCTTATCATTATATATTTTGACACTATATGGTAGAGGAGTTAGCCACTTCCTCCAAGAGAAGTGCTATAGGAGGATCTATTAATGCCTTGATCTTATTTTCAGATTTGATAGTACCTATGCATTAGGAGTTCCTGGATATGCATGCTCTTTATTGTCACGATATCTTCTTGGTTGTCTCGGTTTGTAAGTTATTGATGTGAAAATGAGTTTGCATGTTACATTTATTTTGGATCTTTGAGTTTTGTGGATTAGCTACCCCTTGGCTACAGTGGGATGACTCAGATGTGGACTGTCAATATCCACAGATCCTACAGTGTTACTGCAGATTTTGTTTGTTGGCCTTGTCTTTGGTCATTTGTACATTGGTATGTTGCATTGAGATGGGAGGATGGATGATTAGCAGGATTGTTTTACAGGGACTTGATTGCAGTTTTGGGTTGGTATGTTGATGGCATGGAGTTCTAACTGTGATGGTTTGTTTACCCTATTTTTGAGGTATGATATTTTAGATGAGCTAGCAACTTGTTGTGGTTGCTTTTTCTTTTTGGTATGAGTGTGGAAGACACTTAGAGCCTTATGTTATCATGTGATTTGATGCTTGTGTTCATGTTGAGATTGATGCAAGTTTCAGTGACAGTTGATATGTTTCACCTTGGCTTGTTCTTGTTTATCATGGTTGACATGATGTGAGGAGTTCTTGTTTGAGATGATGGTTATCATGGTTACTTTTGTAGGTATCTTGTTGGAGCACACAAGCATGTTGAAGAATCAATGGTACATTGATGGCTAGGGATGTTTTTCCCTATGATTTAAAGTTTGATTATATCATTTAGAGTTATTGCAATGTATAATGTCAAGTGAGAGAATGTTGAGATAAGTTGCCATTAACTTGCAATCCTAACCAATTCATGTGTCTCCAAAGTTCTTGGAATGTGTTCCCCAACACATAAGGACTTAAAGAGATTAATTATTATTTAATTATATCACTTGGCTTATTATAATCAACTCCTAATTGATAGGGTCAAACTTGGGTGCTCACTTTTGGGGTGGGGGCCATGAAGACTTTGTTGACTTCTCCTAAGTCTATCTTGAGAGTTTGTGTAGTATGCTACCCCAAATTTTTTTCAGATTTAACAAATGATCACAATAGGGTTAGCACAATAATGCATGCAACTGGAACCTCCACACTTTTTGATCACCAAGTTCCCAATTCGGGTGAGGTGAGAGCATAATGTGTTTTGGCTTACAAACTAAGCATTGTGTAACAAAGTAAATACAATTCATCTGCTATGAACAAGCATCCACTTTACAGTGGGAATTCACCACTTTTTAGTGGGTGTGAATACAATAATTAAAGTTACAAACCATCCACTTATTGAGTGGGTGTTCACCACTTGTCCAGTGGGTAGAAATATAAAAGAAAGAAAACCAATTTTTCCCACACTAGCGATAAACCATCCAAGGGTACTTATGTGAGTTTGCAACATGAAAGAAAGGATTACGATTGTTGTATCAGACTGCAAACTACTAAGAAATGTCTCATTAGATCATCATATCAACATGAAATAAATCATTGCAACACATAAATACCTTGCATAAACCATTAATAGCTCCAACTTAGAATATTAATCTACCCACAACTGAAAGATTGCAAAGAAACCACTGTTGATTAGGACTGAAGACAAAAATTAGACTTCATGAATGCTAGACAATTGCCTGTAGATGAATATCTTCTCACAAAATGAACACTAAACACATATACCCTCATAAACCTACCACAAACACTGAGCATTCATTATTTGATAACATACAAGGAAGAAACTACCAAATAAAGAAATCAATTTGCATCATAAGTCCCAGGCCCTTCCTAACAGGTCCGTACGACACTTCAAGGGTAATTCCATTCGAGCCACCTCATAAACAACTAATTAAACCAAGGATTAGATCTGATATTGATTGCTTACTAGTAGCAAAGCTTCTACAAACTATTATTGTTCTAAACACACAATATTCAAATCACAACAAGATTTATCCTCCATAAATGGTACTGCTAAGTATGCAGCGACCCTGAGTGGGGAACTTCATTAAGTTATCATATATATATCATATCTCCTCCCAATACTAAAATAGCAATATCATATTTGCAACAACATCATTAGATAAGCAAAGTTTCAATTCATAATTCAAGACCATGAAACTTAATTAACTCTCATTTTTCCTGCAAGTATGGCACATATCAATACCAGTACGGATGGACCAACAAATGCTCAACAAACTTCAAAGTCTCTGTAAGTTATTAAGGAAGCAAAGCCAAAATAAGAAAACTTAATGCTCAAAGATTGATCTAAACATAACCCTAAATGAGGGCATCAAAATGAACATCATCAAGGAATGTACGACCTGTATACAGAAAACTTCATAAATCCATATCAAAACTTTCAAGAAACATCTTCATATCATTGCAATTTCAATAACATCAATTGCCAATCCAAAAACTTCCAAAACTATGCAAATTCATAAAACTCTATGGCAAACTCTGAATGAGCTTGCTAAAAAATACACCTTCAACACAATGGTGATTCTTGTATTGAAACCACACCCAACCTCAAGAGAGTTTTCATCTTCAAAGGCATTCTACAAGAGGGTTTTCATCCTCAAGAGAATATGGAAGAACTCACAAGTTCAATCCATCAGCAAACAAAAATCAATTCCAAAAACATAACCCTTCCAAAAGAGCTGACATTCCCCTTTTATAACTTTTTTAGAGGAATATATTATTATTTTCCTTTTCTCTTCATATTTCTCCTCTCCAAGGGACCCTTTTGAAATAATAAAAATATAACATGTGTGAGGTCCCGTTTTGAAGTGTCTATCATTTAGAACACTTAAAAACCTTTCCAATGAGCTATAACACTTAGGTATTTATTAATTATTTTCACCGCTAGGAGCTTAAGTGAAAATAATAATTAAACTAGCTCATTAAATATTACTTTTCGTAGAAAATCCCAAACTTCATCCAAATGCAAAATAAACTGAAGCAATATGTTCTGTAAGATTTGGGATGAGAAACGATGCCTTTTGAAAGACTTTCCAAAAATAGACAGCTCCTCCAAGAATCTTGGAGAGCAATCCGTAAACCTGATCAAACATCAAAAAGCATCTCTGTGAACTTGAACATCCACTGAGCTCAATGCCAAGGAAAAATTAGTCCATTCCCATCTGTAGATTGAACCATGACCACTCCAAGAACATTGGAGTTCTCCTAAACATGCCAGATAGCCTCCGAGAGACTAGGAACAAGCATAATATGCACAAAAATCTATGCACCAAAGAGGGGACATTACAGTCTTCCCAGCTCAAGATTGCTTGTCCTCAAGCTATACATGCTATCCAATAGAGATACTTGCATGATTGGAAATAATATACCCGGATCCCAAATCAACCTCAAGAATGCTCCACACCACTTCTACTGCGCTACTCTGATGTAACTACAAACTGCACAATTGAAACTCTGCTTACAACTCTAAAACATTCTATTAGTCACAAATCTTTTTGGATCCCAAACATCTATAACATCACTAAGCTAGCATCATTCAACAAGTCATCAATACAATTTATCCAACTTGAAACTATTGTTGGGAACCAAAATCTGAAATGTTCCTCCAAGGAAGAACACAAATAAGCTTGAACACAAGTTGAAAGTAACTCTGAACAACCATGAATCACCTATTTTTTACCATCCAAAAGAGCAATATTAGTTGAAACACTTGTCCTTTTCAGCTGAACCCTTCTGTCACCTTTCCACAAAGAGTTAAAAACAACAAAAAGATCAATTTCATGGCTACAAAATTCTAAACAATCTCATGAAAATAAGATTTCAGTAATTTGAAAATGGGACAATAGATCTGAAATTTTCCAAGAATACCCAGTGATTTGAGCCTTCCACAACCAAAATATTCTAAAGTTATGACCAAAATTTCTCTCCAATCCATAAAAATGTATCCAATTGACAACTTATGATGGATGATAGGACTAAGGACAACAGCTTCATGACATAAATTTGACTCCACAATCATACATGAAACATTTTTACCAACATCATTATCCTCCATTGAACCCTGAGGATAAACTCTATTATGAAAGTATGCCATCATTGCACTTAACTCATTGCATACCTTGACCTCATGCCAAACTTCAACAACTAATGATAACTTCAAGTTGATGAAGTTTTTTTACAAATTAACATCCCATGAGTGCACCTCACATGGACCCCATATCCTGTTACTATCCTCCATGTTGCTAACATCAAATTGGTCCTCATCATTCAACACGAGGAGAGGACTGTCTTGAGTTAACTCAACCTCCATCATAAAAGGGAAATGATCAAATGATTAGAAGTTGTTCCCATCTCCATGTTCAGATAAGTCATCATATTGCTCCAACTCTGTATCATCAAAATTAGGAGATTGTCCTAAGTCAATATCCTGTTGGATCAATTCAGGCTCTTCAGTTACCAGCTTGATTTCATCTGCTCTTGCCACTATGTCTTGCTCCCTGAATTGATGGACATCAACAATCTAATTTTTAGCTTTTAAGAGAGCCATTTGGGTACTCTCTAAAGAACTTATTGTTGATTTAAGCTTAGATGTAAGCTTATCAAATTCAACCTCTCTTCCCTTCAAAGCATCATAGATCCGATCAGCAAACTCAAGAACATGATCTCTATTAGAAAGCATGTTCAAATAATATGATTTCACCGTTTCTAAAGCCTCTCTGACAACACACCAATCTTCAAGTGAAGATCCTCTTTCCATGCTCATTTGTCTCCTTTCAACTTGTGCCCTCCAAATGTGATCCTCAACAAGCTTATGTATGCAATCCAAGTGAGTTAAGGAATGTACAACTTTATCTTCAGTGACTAACAACTGATTCTAAAATTCCAATGTTGAACCAACAATAGAAGCTGATCCAAATCTTCCAACAAACTCTCCATCAACATGCTCATCAACTGACTCTTCTACAAGGACACTAGATTCTTCAATTTGCATGGGAATTGAATCTTCTTCTTCATCACTTAGATCAAATGATATGCCAGCCTCAAATTCAAACATTAAATCATCACCAATGGCTGATTTAAAATATTCATCAACATACTCCTCATCATGGATCATTGAGAAGACTAATTGTTCTTCACTTGTCATGGGAATTTACCACTCATACTCAGAGCTATTATCACTAGAATAGTGGAGATGCTCTTCGTTAGGTGCTGATCTGAAAATTACAACAGCATTAACTTGTTCAACCTTTGTAGTTTCATTGTTTCCCATATCTTCATCAGGACACTCTACTTCAATGCTCTCAAGCTTGTTTGCAAAGTCACCTTCTAGAAATCTATCAATCATTCTCAATTCATTCTTCAATGTAGTGGCATCTTTAAGGTCTTCAAATTAAGGACTTGCAAAGTCAAACACTTCTATCTCACTAACTTTATCAAAGTAAAGCTCAACTTCACTAATTTCTTTTGTAGGTTTTTCCAAATCAGCAAGCTCCTCTATGCATGCCTCTTGATTTGTGACCTCTTCATCATACAGAGGCTTTGACTCATTTATTTCAACTATCAGGACTTCATCATCTCCTTTTTTTGATTCCATATCATCCTAAAAGAAAGAACATGTGGTGAATGTTATTGTTTCATCTTCTTTGTTCTTGCATTGGTGGTTAGGCTCCCAAGAATCTTTGCACAGAAAACAAAGATTTCTTCTCCTAAGTTCATTTTTACTATCCTATTTTTTTCTTGAATTGAGAGAGTTCTTGTTCTGTTGGCAGAAATGTGATGTCTTGGAATAGTTCTTGGTCCTTGCCACAGGAGTAGGTAACTCAGGCTTCCATAAAGACATTTTATCCTCCTTCCTCATCCTTCAAATGTATCTATAAGGCCCTTTTTGTCAAAATCTCCCTCTTTGATTATTTCCAAGAAAGCATCCCATGAAATTTGATGCTTAAAAACATCTAGAAGACCTTGGTACTCATCAATAATTTTGGTGGCCTCTCGATCATACTTCCTTTGATCCAACTTCTCTTAAACTGCTCTTTCCAATTCATCTTGACTTTGTCTAAGAGGATCAATCAAGACACCTGTCTCAATTCTTCTCATCATGAGAGATGCCATGATCTCATATACACTGCTCAAAATCCTTCAACTACCCACCTCTGAACACACATGCAAGGCAAAAAATTCTGACCCACAACTGAAAATCTGCAAGGAATGAGTAGCAACCCAAATAGGCTGGCAAGATCACTAGCTCTAATACCACTATAATATGCTACCCCAAAATTGTTTTTGATTTAATAAATGATCACAACAGGGTTAGCACAATAATGCATGCAACTGGAACCTCCACACTTTCTGACTAGGTTCCCAATTCAGGCGAGGTGAGAGCATAATGTGTATTGGCTTATAAACTAATCATTGTGCAACAAAGTAAATACAATTCATCTACTATGAGTAGGCATCCACTTTTCAGTGGGAATTCACCACTTTTCAGTGGGTGTGAATATAATAATTAAAGTTACAAACCATCCACTTATTTAGTGGGTGTTCATCACTTGTCCAGTGGGTAGAAATATAAAAGAAAGAAAACCAATTTTGTCCACACTAGTGGTAAACCATCCAGGGGTACTTATGTGAGTTTGTAACATGAAAGAAAAGATTACAATTGTTGCATTAGACTGCAAACTACTGGTTCATTAGATCATCATATCAACATGAAATAAATCATTGCAACACATAAATACCCTGCATAAACCATTAGTAGCTCCAACTTAGAATATTAATCTGCCCACAACTAAAAGATTGCAAGGAAACCACTGCTAATTAGGACTAAAGACAAAAATTAGACTTTATGAATGCTAGACGGCTACCTGTAGATGAATATCTTCTCACAAATTGAACACTAAACACAAATACCCTCATAAAGATGAGTGATTTGGACTTAGATGGAGATGGAGATGGAGATGGGGATGAGGCATGATTTTGGCATTATGATGATATGATAAGAGGATTTTTTGGAGAGATTTTGGCAGAGTTTAGATGCAAGAAGAAGTCTCTTTTTAAATGGCTTAGAGAAGGGTTTCATTTATAGAGTTTTAGAAATGAGGATGGAGGGTGAGGATCAAAAGATGAGATCAAGGGCTAGGAATCAATGAGAGTTAGGGTTAGGATTGAATCCATAGCCTTGTGACAAGTGTCACAAGGGGAGTGGATGAGAGGGATCAAGGGTTGAATCTTGGTCAATGGGATTGGAGGGCTCTCATTAAAAGTGAATTTTAAATTCACATGGGGAAATGTGTGGAGGATTAAAATGAATTAAAGATTCATTTTTGGGAAGAGTGGACATGACAAGTGAATTTTTAATTCAACTCATGGGGGAGTGTGAATTAAAAACTCACCTTTATGTGGAGATGTAAAGATGTACTCTTACATGTGTAAGAGGGTGATAAACGAGGGGTAAGAAGGATTTGACCCTTTGAATAAAAGATTGATTTTTATTCAAAGGTGTGTGGAAGGATGGGCTAAGCAAGGTTGATTAAGTGTTTAGCTTAATTAACCTAGGTCCAGGGGATAGGTAGGCTAGGGTAGATTGATCAGTAGGATAGATTAATTAGATAAGAATGATTTATCTAATTAATAGGAATTAGGGAGATGGACAAAAAAGCCAAATAAATATTAGAAATATTTATTTAATTGATGAGGATAGTGTTGTAAGTTCTAGTGATAAATTAAGGGAATTAATTGATCACAAGGGATAGGCAGATGGTTAGGGATAAATTAATTAAATAAGATGAATTTATTTAATTAATTGGTGTAGAGGTACGGGAAACTGGTTTGTAGAGCAAGCTAATTTTAGGTGTCTACATTTGCCCCTCTTTGAGATGGTGTTGCGGCTAGGTAACACCATTTCAAAGAAGTTAAAACATAGAGTTGGATTGGATAGAAAAAAGATTTTGGCTTAGAAGAATAGGGTAAGGTTTGGGCATAATTGGTAAGGGTGATGCCCCCTCGAGAGGATAGGCAGGTTGTGAGAACACCCAGTTGTGCTCTTGAAATGGATAGAAGAGATTGGTAGAAGTGGTTGGAGGATAAGGGGCGAGATGAAAGTGTGATGATGTTGGGAGATTGATTGGTGGATGATCATTGTGCTGAAAATGATTTAGAGCAATCCTAGGTTTGATATAGCAAAGTGGATATTTTCACCAAGGTATAGAAGACCAGGGTGATGATGTTTATCCAACATTTGCATGGACTAGACACACAGACAAAGGGATGATCTCATGCATGCCCAAGATAGTACAACCTTGTCTAGATGAGGGAAAGGGACTCATAGCATAAGTTCTTAGTACACAAAAGGTATGATGAACCTTAGATGCACAAGGAGATCAATATGCTAGAACCGACCCTACGATCAACAAGATATGAATACTAGTTTGGAGTAATGAAACCAACCCACAAACACAGCATATAAAAGCAAGACTATGCCCCATTCTAGATGTTTTCGCCACATACCATGATATAGTGAGATCAAGGTAGCTTTGATGTGATCTTTGAATAGGACAAAAGATAAAAATAAAAAACAAAAAGAGCAACAAACCAAACAAGTAGCCATTGTATCTATTGCCAAAATGGATAATGATTTGATAGATTCTGCCTATTGTAGGAAAGATATATTCTAAGGTAGGAATCGATGGATGATTGGATCATGTTTAGTTGATGTTGTAAGATTGGCTCAAGATATGATGGTGACAAGTTGTGGTTGGTGCTGATTTGATAGTTGATGATTTTTGTCAAGGGATGATGCTTTGATAGGTAATGCGATGCTTGGATCTAGTGTAAGCTCAATGGGTTGGATGGGTGCATCTTATGTACCTGAGTACTGGAAACTTCCTACGTATTCTAGACTGCCTACATACCCTGTATCCATGGGATCAAGGCACATTAAGATGCAGGTGGTTATGATATGTAGTTCTGATTTGTGATGATGATGTGGGATGGTGATAGATGTGATGATGTTGGAAGATGAAATGTGTTGGATGATTTGTGTGATTGTGATGATAATTGTTTTTGGGATTTTGTGGATATTTTGATTTTTTTGGATTTTTAGATTTTGTATTGTTTTTGGATTTTTTGATTTTGTATTGTGTTTTTTGAATTTTCATGTTTTTGGAAAAGGAATGGTTTATTATGAGATGGTTGCATTGGATTTCATTTGGATAGCCTTTGCTCTAGATACCAATGACAAGGGAACACCAAGTCTAGAGGTGAAGGTGATGGGGTTGGATAGGGGGATATGGGATGAAAGATGATGGATAGCTGATTCATGATAGATGAATGGACAAGCGATAGGGATGCATGTTAGATAAATGGAAGATAGGGATGAGGGATAGGATAGGTATGCATGATATATGGATGGGGAGTTTTAGGATTTTCTCCAAGGGCTAGGTTGCAAGGAATCATATGCCCCAATACTTAGAATTTTGCATGATGGGTTCATGTTTGAATGGGTGGACTTTGCAGTAGATGGATGGAGGATATACTTACAAAGGGAGTATGCCAAGAGGTCTCCAAAGCATGTTGTTAATATTTTGTCCCTTGTCTTTATCAAGATCTAAGGTGGTAGATGGTAAAAGCAAGATATAATGGATAGGATGGATGGGAAATGATAGGATAAATAGGGGATGGTGGATAGGAATATGATAGGATAAGGATAAGACAGTGGATAAGATGTGCAAAGGATATTATGGATGTGGATGAATGATATGGTTTTGCCCCCAAGTGTAGGGATGCAAAATGGATGGAGAAGGGATTATGCATGATGTCCACAAGGGGTTTTCATCATGGTACTTGCCCAAGGTGCCACAAGGAGTGGTTTTCACCATTTGGACAGTTTTTTTCTCTTTACTATTTTCTTGATTTTTTTTTTTTTGATGGAAGGGGGACTCTACCATTTGTTTCCATAGCAAGGTGAAGATGGTCCCATGTTGGATAGCATTTTGGATGATGATTGCATAGATGTTGGTAGATAGGAGAAGATGGAATGTATGGTGGGTAGTGGATTATGGTGTGGATTATGTGGATTATGCAAAAGCATGGACCATAGGAATGTGATGGGGGATATATGTAGGATAGTGGATGAAAGATGGAGAAATGGGGGTATGTGGGAATGTCAAGTGGTGGAGGGGAAACAAGACCAATGGTTGCACACACCGTGATGTATTTGGAAGCTTGTACTTTGGATGTGGAGTTGGGAGTAATGGGGATCGGGATGGGGGATTTTTGGATGTTCAATTTGGGGTTTTAGGGACCCAAATGGACTTAGGATTTGGAGGATTTTTAGATGGGGAGTGAGATGTCTGGGAGTTTGGAGTGGATTGGGATGTGGATGCCTCATTAGAGTTTGGTGCTTTTTGTTTAGGGACCCACACCATTTTTATTTTTGCTTTTTCTTGTGATGATGTGGGCTTTGATAGCCTTTTGGATTTTTGATTTTGATTGGAAGGGATAACATCTTTAGGCTTTTGTGCTTTATGAGTTGAGGCATTCAAATTATTACTTTTGAATCCCATGGGTTTGATGGAAGCTTCATGTTTGAAAGATGTGTGCTTTTGTTGGTCTTGATTGGAAATTTTAGGGGGTTTATGGGTGAAGGAGTAAAAAGTGGATTTATGGATAAATGGATGAGGGGATTTGAGGATAGGGATATTAGGAGTTGGGAGTATGGGAGGATAAGAGGATTTGTGGATAGGGATGTTTGGAGTTGGTAGGATAGGAGGTAAAGTGGATTTGATAGGGATATTTGGAGTTGGAAGTAGTGGAGTTAAATTTGATGGAGGAAGATGGATGGTCACATGCTTTTGCAAATGATAGGATGATGGAGGAGGGATCGCTACATATGCTTTGGGGGTACGATGAGATGCACCATGTTTGGGATTGGATGAATGGATTTTGGAAGGTGGGTGGATAGTATCAACATGTTTATATTCTTTTTCTTGGGGTGTATAGCCAAGGCCATGCGAGGATGGATGGAATGTGGTGTGGATGGGCTCCAAGATGCCTTGTTCATGAAGGCCTAAGCCATTGCCTTGATAGTTCATATGTTGGAGCATGCGACATGCAATGGGATGTTTGGTGCTTTGGAAACAAGATGTGAGTCCATTATTTGTTGGAGAAAAATAGGTGGTGGATGGAAGTTGTTCACCTCTTACAAGGGAGTCACCACGGATGAAAGTGCTTTGTCTGAGTGAATAGAAGGATGGATTTGGGATGGGATTGGTAGATGTTGTGGGATCAATAAGTTGATCAATAGAAGGGAGGGGATTAGATGGAATTGTTAGATCTTGATTAGGAGAAGGGGTTGATGTTTCAACATGCTTTGGATTTGATTCTTGACATAGCTCATGCGCTTGGATTGAAGTGGGAGAGACTTGGATATATGTGATGGGTGCTTGGATGGATGTGATAGGTGTTTGGATGGATGCGATAGGTGCTTGACTTATGTGTTCTTGAACATGGCTACATGATGGTTCTTGACTTATGATAGGGGATTGGTCAAGAGATTTGGTGGATGTTGGATTGCATGAGGGTGTTTGATTCCTTGCTAATAGCCAATGGATGGTATCATTCATGAGTGTATGGGTTGAAGAACATTGTAATGGATGGATAATGATGGTGGATGGTGTAGGATTAGGATTTGGATTGGATAGGTGGGTGATAGGATTAGGTAATGATGGTTCATGGATGGGTTCAAGGATAGGTGTGGGACTAGATGGTGGTGTTGGAGGGGTGGAGGATTTGGGGGATTCCGTTACTTTTCTTGGTGATCTTCTTTAGAGGAAATCCCACAAGGCTTCTTTGGATGTCGTGGGCTTAGGAATTGGAAGATTTGATGGTGGATTAGGTGGTGGATGTGTGATAGGGATTCGTGGATTGGGAGATACATAAGGTGATGGATTAAGGTTGATAAGGTTGGAGGGATGTTGTGATGGGAGGATTGGGATTGATGGATTGTAAGGTAGGTAGGGTGATGGATTAAGGTTGATAGGATGGGGATTAGAGGATGGAGGATTTGTATGGGGAAATGGTTGTTGATATAAGGTTTGGATTTCAGAGATAAGTTGTGCTAGATTGGTGTTCCCTTGATCAAAGTTATCATGACAAAGGTTGGGGGATGGATAAGTTGGAGGTATTGGTTGATTGGATAAGTATGATGGCATGGATGTGTAAGGGGATGCAGATTGATATGAGGGTAAAGGTTGATATGATGAAGGTTGATATGATGGAAGTTCGTATGAGGTTGAAGGTTGATATGAGGATGATGGAATGGATATGTAAGATGTAGGTTGGTATGAAGGTTGAAAAAATGAAGATTGGTATGATGTGGATGGGGATGATGTGTAGGGTATTTGTTGATATGATGAAGGTTAGGTAGGGGCTTGGGATTCTCCAATGATGAGGTGTGCTAAGGGCATATCTATAATGTCATTTTTGCATTTTGCCTTAGCATTAGGATCCATGTTTTCATAGACTTTTCTAAGTCTTTGTAAGTGTTGCATTGCTACATAAGGATCCATGTTGTTGGGGAGGTATGGGATGATGGGGGATAATGGATGATTGCAATGTTGGGGATCAAATTTCAAGACCTTAGGGTGATTCAATTTTCTTCAAAAGATGGATGATTCTCTATACTTAAGGTGGAATAATGACACTTAAGTAATAGAATTGATTTGGTTGATTTGATTGGATGATCAATTAAGGTCTTGATTTTTGATTGGGTTGATTTGGATTTTGGATTGGGATGAAAGTAGTTAGGATGTGATTTGGCTTGGAATGATTGGATTATATGTAATGACTAGGATGTGATGAAGGATGAATGATTAGAATGATGTTGTTTGGATAATGATTTAGATAGAATGATGATGATTTAATGATGTAGAGTGACAAGGATATGATTAGGATTGATTTAGGATGACTTGGATGTGATTAGGAATGAAGTGGCTAAGAATGGGTGATTAGCTTGAATGTGATTGGATTTGAATGTGTTGAAATGACTTGTCTTTATGTGTTTGGTGTTTAACTTGATTTTGGCAATGTTTAATGAAATGATCACACATGTACAAACATGATCCACTCACACAAGACACATAAGCAATTTTGGATTTTGAATTTGAAGAATATGATGATGATTAAACAAGCACATGTGCAAGACACATCAACAAGCCCTAATGTCTAGTTTGATGGGGTATGGTCAGTTAGGTTTGGGGGCAATGTTTACACGAGGTTGACTAAGAATTGAAAGTGAAATCCTGTCACACAGTCGGGAGAAGGGGTAACCCACCCTTCACCTTCACTTCCCAAAGGTAGAAAGTTCTTTGGGGCTTAGCCAAGAGTGACAAGATTCTGATTTCAATGAGGGTGTCTTTCGATTCAGCCTCGAATGAGGTCGTCCCTAGGGGTAATGAAATCCCCTAGCAGGCCTCCTAAGAAAGGGTAAACAAAAGTGAATAAAAGTGAGGTGTTTTTGATCTCCAAGGTCACCTTGCGGTGCGAGGAGAGAGCATACACACACACACTTGATTCACACTTGCAGTGGTTAATTGCCCCTTAGAAAATTGAAATGTGAGAAAGACATGTCAAGCAATGGCTCTTTTTAGCCCAATTTCAAGATGTGATTGAAGACACTGGTTGACTTTATGCCTAATTTCAATGATGTGTGATCAAACAATGTTCGTTTTAGAGGCCCAAATCGAAATGTGTATGCAAACAATGATTTGTTTTATATCCCAAATTGAAGTGTGTTTGCAAACAAGATTATAAAGACATGAGAAATAGAATGAATGCACCTGATTATTTTTCTATCCAAATTACTGTATTTGTTGTTCCTGATGTTGTTTTAGCTCCGAATGATCACCTGCAAGTCACAAAATTGAAAACAAAGCAAGTAGACTAGCATAGGAGATTGTTATGTGAAAATTGATAATCTGATAAAATCTGATGAAAAATGAACTGATACAAGGAAAAAAAGTTCATAAACAGATTCTACATGAAATTCTATGCAATTTGAAAAAGAAATTGCAAAAATTTGATAAAAAATGGAAAAGTTATGAGCATTTGAATATTGTAAGTAGGTTTGACTTTGACTGATACAAAATGTAGGAAAATAGTATAGTCACATGAAAATTCCTTCACCACTGCATAGTTCGCCTCGTCAGCTTTCCGATAAGTCCTAGTTTGTGAATTTTTGACTCCGTATGTGAAAGTTGTGTGAGTTTGAAAAAAATGGCCTATTATGGCATGTAGAGGCACAAGATGTTAACTTGACTGTTGGGATAACCGCTAGCGGTTTGTAAAATGCTGGTCACATTAGGTGGTTTAGCACTGGTGGTTTAGAGTCTTCAGTTGGCCTCCCGGTGACCCATGTGACCAGGACCCACACAAGGTCAAAAATAAAAATAAAAAAGATTAAAAATGCCCCAAGGGCCAGGTCACCGATATGACCACAGGGTAGCAATAGGGGTTAAAGGGGATTAGGGATTTTGAAGGTGACGAACCTCTAGTAAAAACCATCAATTTAAGATTAAAGACTTCAAACGGTTTTAAAAACTTCAGCTGTCGGCTCGCGGTTTAGGGTTTCCTGTAGGAGGCCATCGGCGGGAGATAGCAGAAAGTGGCGATGGGAGGTTAGGGGTGAGCGGCGAGGAGGGACTGGCGGAGGAACTCGCAGGAGGTGAGACAGAGGATCGGGTGGTAGCGATGGGTGGTGGTGACCTAGCAAACAAACGACCACTGTTAGATTTTATGGAGGTGACAGTGAATGGGCGGCGGCGACTAACAGGGGACGACCGGGCGAAGGGGAAGTGTTCAGCGGGTGGTGACAGGAGAAGGTTGCCGCCAATGGTGGCGACGGGGAGGGGACCAGATTAGAGGTAGCGGCAATGGGAAATGCCACAGAGGTGGCGACTGCAAGAAGCGACAGCGACAGTGTTGAGGATGGGGAGAGGGGGCCGAGCGGCAGTAGGGTTTTGCGGGGGTTTGGAGTCGGCAGCGGTGGAGGATTTGGGGTTAGTAGGGGTGTTGATAGGTGCAGGTCACTGCCACTGGTGGTGACGGGAGGTATAAGGAGTGGTGACCGGGGGTTTTGGGTGGGTTTCGACAGTGGCAGGGGGGTGGCGGCGAGGAGGCTGCGAGTAGGTTTTTAGGCGGTGACGACCCAAAAATACTCGTTAATGCAAAAACAAAACCTGCAAATTTAGACTTGCATCCTGAATAAATGCCTGCGACTTCACAACACAAGCACTGTATAGATTAGTACGGATAGTCCATATGGTACGGATCCGTACGGTACAGACTGTACCTTTTTTTTTCAAAATTTTTAGTCATGGAATATAGGCAAATTTACTGTCAAAAAACTTAGAAACAACCTTCTAATGTCAACAGTGCAGTGTATTTTTGCCCAGGATGCAACTTGCAACACTTTACCTCCAACTTTTGCAAAACTTCCCAAAACGAGAGTTAGAAAATGAAGATTTTGACAACAAAAACTTCACAAATTGACGATTAGATCCAAGACCGGGCGTGCCAATGTGATCTATGAAATCAAAATGAAAGTAGAAATATAAATCAAATGCAAATACAAACGATTATACCTTCACTTGACTCACAAATCCAAGATTGCGGGAAGGAGTTGCACCCAAGAGCTCCTCAGATTTTACCCATGATGACTGAAATGTGGATTTCTCAATTCTTGCAACACAATGTAGATGAGTGATTTGGACTTAGATGGAGATGGAGATGGGGATGAGGCATGATTTTAGCATTATGATGATATGATAAGAGGATTTTTTGGAGAGATTTTGGCAGAGTTTGGATGCAAGAAGAAGTCCCCTTTTAAATGGCTAGAGAAGGGTCTCATTTATAGAGTTTTGGAAATAAGGATGGAGGGTGAGGATCAAAAGATGAGATCAAGGGCTAGGAATCAATGAGAGTTAGGGTTAGGATTGAATCCATAGCCTTGTAACAAGTGTCACAAGGGGAGTGGATGAGAGGGATCAAGGGTTGAATCTTAGTCAATGGCATTGGAGAGCTCTCATTAAAAGTGAATTTTAAATTCACATGGGGAAAGGTGTGGATGATTAAAATGAATTAAAGATTCATTTTTGGGAAGAGTGGACATGACAAGTGAATTTTTAATTCAACTCATGGGGGAGTGCGAATTAAAAATTCACCTTTATGTGGAGATGTGAAGATGTACTCTTACATGTGTAAGAGGGTGATAAATGAGGGGTAAGGAGGATTTGACCCTTTAAATAAAAGATTGATTTTTATTCAAAGGTGTGTGGAAGGATGGGCTAAGCAAGGTTGATTAAGTGTTTAGCTTAATTAACCTAGGTCTAGGGGATAGGTAGGCTAGGGTAGATTGATCAGTAGGATAGATTAATTAGATAAGAATGATTTATCTAATTAATAGGAATTAGGGAGATGGACAAAATAGCCAAATAAATATTAGAAATATTTATTTAATAGATGAGGATAGTGTTGTAAGTTCTAGTGATAAATTAAGGGAATTAATTGATCATAAGGGATAGGCAGATGGTTAGGGATAAATTCATTAAATAAGATGAATTTATTTAATTAATTGGTGTAGAGGTACGGGAAACTGGTTTGCAGAGCGAGCCAATTTTAGGTGTCTACAATAAGTCCCAGGGCCTTCCTAACAGGTCTGTACAACACTTCAAGGGTAATTCCATTCGAGCCACCTCATAAACAACTAATTAAACCAAGGATTAGATCTGATATTGATTGCTTACTAGTAGCAAAGCTTCTACAAACTATTATTGTTCTAAACACACAAAATTTAGATCACAACAAGATTTATCCTCCATAAATGGTACGACTGAGTATGCAGCAACCTTGAGTGGGGAACTTCATTAAGTTATCATATATATATCATATCTCCTCCCAATATTGAAATAGAAATATCATATTTGCAACAACATCATCAGATAAGCAAAGTTTCAATCCATAATTCAAGACCATGAAACTTAATTGACTCCCATTTTTCTTGCAGGTATGATACATATCAATACCAGTACATACAACCCAACAAATGCTCAATAGACTTCAAAGTCTCTACAAGTTATTAAGGAAGCAGCACCAAAATAAGAAAACTTAATGCTCAAAGACTGATCTAAACATAACCCTAAACGAGGGCATTAAAATGAACATCATCAAGGAATGTACGACTTGTAGGCAGAAAACTTCATATTTCATATCAAAACTTTCAAGAAACATCTTCATATCATTGCAATTTCAATAACATCAATTGCCAACCCAACAACTTCTAAAACTATGCAAATCCATAAAAATCTATGGCAAACTCTGAATGAGCTTGCTAAAAAATACACCTTCAACACAATGGTGATTCATGTGTTGAAACCACACCTAACCTTGAGAGGGTTTTGTCCTCAAGGGCATTCTACAAGAGGGTTTTCGTCCTCAAGAGAATATGGAAGAACTGACAAGTTCAATCCATCAACAAACAAAAATCAAATCCAAAAGCATAACCCTTCCAAAAGAGCTCACATTCCCATTTATAACTTTTTGAGAGGAATATATTATTATTTTCCTTTTAACTCTTCATATTTCTCCTCTCCAAGCGACCTTTTTGAAATAATAAAAATATAACATGTGTGAGGTCTCCTTTTTAAGTGTCTATCATTTAGAACACTTAAAAACCTTTCCAATGAGCTATAACACTTAGGTATTTATTAATTATTTTCACCGGTAGGAGCTTAAGTGAAAATAATAATTAAAATACCTCATTAAATATTACTTTTTGTAGAAAATCCCAAACTTCATCCAAATGCAAAATAAACTAAAGCAATATGCTCTGTAAGGTTTGGGATGAGAAACGATGCCTTTCGAAAGACTTTCCAAAAATAGACAGCTCCTCCAAGAATCTTGGAGAGAAATCTGTGAACTCGATCAAACATCATAATGTTTGAGATTGGCGCCATCATCCCAAGGCACACTTTTTGGGGTACTTTGTATTTGACATCATACAAACTAGTGCAAGATCAACGCTTCATGCTAAAGCACATTTGGAAGGGGGATTCATAATCTTTCAAACTTAAACTTTATGCGAACACCTCCATAGTTGGTGCCATATCTCATTGGCGCACTTGTTGCCCTATCTTGCATTGTGAACTTGAAGTCATACATGAGAGTCCATAACTAGTGCCATACCTCATTGGCACATTTTTTGAGGTACCTTGTTATTTGATCATTTCACAAAGACTTGAAAATAGCGCTAAAGACACTCTTGGAGAAGGCATGAGTAATTTGAAAATAATTCATAAGGATCAAGAAATGACATTCTTCTCCCAGGCGCATGCTTATCTTCACCTTGCAATTTGAAGATTTCAAAAATCTTACAACACTTGAGCAAAATTAGCGCCTTAGGCGCACTTTAAGAGAGAATTTGCATTATGAACAATCCATATTTTATACAAGCATCTCCAAAACTTGCGCCCATTTTTTGTCTAGGCACACATTCATCAGGTCTTCGCACAATGCAAATTCTAAATGCAAACTAAAACCAATGCTTATCCCTCACATTGGTGCACTTTTGGCATCACTTCACAATTTGAATTTATACACACACATGCAAAATTGGTGCCTTTTGGTCTTTGGTGCACTTTTGGAGGTCCTTCGTATAAATGCTCAATACAAACCCCTTTGAAATCTGCGCTTTTCCTCCTAATGCATACATACACGAAATCTCTACCCAAACTCTTGCAAGCTGTCTTAGGCGCACTTTCAGCTTACCTTTGCACAAAACATTTATACAAGACTACTCAGAATTTGTGCTTTTCCCATAGGTGGTCATTTACCTTGAGCTTGCATTCAACATTAATACATGCAGGGTCAAAATTAGCGCTCATTCCTAGGTGCCCATTTACCCATACCTCGTATTACATATTCAATATAGACTAGCATAAAAAGTACGCCTTTGTCAATGCAGCTCACCTAGAATCAGCGCCTACCTCCTTACATACTACTTCAAGAACTTATGCTTTTCCATCATCCGATTCAAGTGTTGAGGTATTCAGTTATGAAGTAAGGCAGGAATATTAAGAAATGGACATAATTCTATCATGCATTATGATGGGAATGATTTGTGATGTTTTGCAGGGCAAGTAGATTATTTCAAAGAAGGAGAAGATTCCATCGAAGGTATACATGGAGGAGTGCTGCTTGGGTTCTTGAAGAAAACAACATCACTTCCAGAGGAGGAGCATCATTTCACCATGCATAAAAAGAAGTTCATTTCGAGAGGTTCATGCCACATTCAAGTTCTAAAGCTATCCACATCCTGCATCAGAGAGAACATCCATCATGCACAAATCGACTCCACAAAGTCACGTTCATAACATCTTCTATCATACCATCCAGAACCAGAGTGAAAACATTTTGCATGAGAACAAGGGAAATAAGTCAAAGCATTCAAGAAATCCATAAGTTACATCAAGACAACAAGAGAAATCCAAAATTCCCAAGTTGCAAGTTCGGAAAGAAGCTAAGTTCCAAAGATGAAAATTCAAAGATTCAAAGACTACTCCAAAAAATCCATAATTAGGGAAAGTATTCCAAGCAGTGTGAACACAGAGAGAATCAAACCAGTTTGCTCAATGCTCAGGTGGCATATGCACATCATCAGGCCAATTGCACTTCGCCACGTCACCTATCCAATTTCACTGTACCTACAATAATAAAGAAGTCAAAGAAGGCATCCAAGTTGAAGATTCCCAAAGATTCCAATTCAATATTATCATCTTGGAAAATGTGCCTTCATTGCCTCTCTTTTGGCTGATTATGCACTGTTTTCACAATCTTGGCCATTGATTCACAAATCAATCTTGGCCATTCATGTAATGTTTGGAGTCTATATAAGGTCCATTTCTCTCATTTGCAAGGGAGATCAAAATAGAAGTAGAAGTAGATGCTGTCAAAGTAGGAGTAGAGTAGAGGAGACTCTTTGAAATCATTGAAGAGACATGAAATTGTTGTAATCATACACTTCCAAGATCAATACAAGCTCATTGTTGCTCTCATGGTGATTTTGTGTGATTGTGGAATGTTAGCATGGTTTCTAATTCTCGAATGTTATGGAGAGATGTTTCCAAGTAGCTTAGAATTAGATTAGAAGTTCATTGATGTAATGTTTATATGTGGAGGTATTTGATGAATTCCTTAAATGGTTCATACTTTTTATGATTTGTCGATGATAAGTCATTTTGCAAAGTTAGCTTGAACCATGTTTGCTTTAGTTCAGTTGTGAATGCTCGTTCAAGCTGCGCCAGTTGTAGGTGTTTGGATGGAGATTTACAATTTGAAAATCCTTGAGTTTCCTTAGAAGATCACACCAACTTCGTGTAGTTGTTGGTTCTCATGGCGAAGCGGAGTTAGGTTTCCTAAGGAGTTTGTCTATCTTGGCATATTTCTTTATATCATTGTCCTTAGAATAACTTTCTCAACCCTTGCCTTTTTTCATTTTCTTTCGTAGTTGGTTAGAAGAAGTTCCATTTCATAAGGAGAATAACATATTTAGAGTGGAGTAAGGAGTTAATTCAACATAAGTCCCTTTGTGAGTTTCAGCAAAGTCACATCAACTACTGAGTCTATCCATTGCAAAACACGAATTAGGAACCTTGGAGTTGTCTCATTGGATCACATCGTTTAGCCTTTGAGAGACTTTATTCAAGAGAGGATAGAATACTTAGTATTTTATTCTGAGTTTGCATGTGCATAAAAATCACATCAATAGAATTGGCGCTAGAAGGAGGGCGGAACAACGAATTGCTCCATTTGTTATAGGCATACAAAAGATATTCTAATGTTTTATCATTAATCACTTCATCATCCATCACTTTTATGCATGCCTCTCTTCATACCACTTGATAGAATTCAGTAAGGAGGAGGCCAGAATGAAGAATTTCCTACATCTCAATTCAAGATAAAAGGGCATGGACAAGGAATTACCTTGCTTCTTTCACTCTGAGCACGCGAATGAACTCTGAATTGTGGGATTGGAACCAAGTGAGCTTTCAAAGCTAAATTCAAGATTTGTAAGATCTCTTTTATGCCAAAAAATACAAAAAAAGTATAAAATTTCAAAAAACCCAAAAAAAAGTAAAATTTTGAAAATACCAAAAAATAAGGATGGATTTCTCAAAAAGGCAATTCAATGTGGATCATCCTCAAGATGATGTTTTTCATCTTTGGTGGACTTTGAATGTACAACTCTATCCTAAGAGTTTGGACGACTTTGCATCAAGGAAGGGATGTAGAATTCACAACACCAATGGACACGAGGAGCTATATTGCCTAACGTTCTTATCAAGGATGGAATTAGCACTACAAGCAAACATTTCTTTTGCATAGGTATATAAGCCAATTGTTTCTACAAAGGTGGTTCCCGACGCCTTATTTGATGAAAGAGAGTTCTTCATAAGATTTAAGGAAATGATCAAGAAGAGACTAAGTATTGAGAAGGACCTTGTTGCATAGGAAATGTTGATTCCAGGTAGCTGGTGCAAGATTCATAAAATTTTCTGAATATGAGAAATGTGTGGTGAAAGAACATTTTTCTGAGTTTAAGGACAAATTTGCCAAAATCCAGACCATCACTTGCAAATTTCTTCTGTTATTCATTTTGAGAAACCATGCCAAAGCATGTATATATTTTAGTGTTTTGAGTCATGTTCTCTCTTTGTATATAGATCTGGGTAGGTGTCCTTTCCGCATGCTTTAGAGTAGTTGGTTGTGTTTAGTTAGTCTTTGGCTTTGTTTGCTTTCTATAGTTTAGGTTTCTTTCGTGGGTTTTCTCGATAGGTGAAATGTGTGTTGTTATCCTTTAAAGCACATATAGCCCGATTCATATCGAATGTTAGTTCATTTCTTTGATAAATATCCATGAAATTCTTTAGAATCCAAGGATGATTTTCTTTAACTTTATCAACAAGTTATGATTTGTACTTGACTCAGAAAGGAATCCTATATTGTGTCTTGACACTAACATCTTAGGATTATCATGTTTAAAATGCCAAATCTTAATCTTATTATTAACCTCTTAGTTTTCCTTTGAGAAACTTGTATCAGATGGATAGATTCATTGTGGACTCCATTGTTAGTGTTTAGATAGCATGTTGCTTGCTCTTGGAAGATAAATCGACTGCTTAGAATGACTTGAAGTATTTTGAGATCTTATACCTTATACACTTAAAAATCTTGAAGTATCTAAGTGAGTCTGAGGGATCTTACATTAGATAACTCGTGCTGTCAAAAAGCATGTGTTGCAAGGGTAGAGGTACTGCATTGTACTTTGCCAAAATTTAATTCTAATTGAAAATCAAAAGAAAAAGAAAAGAAATGCAAAGAAAATCACACATTCACACACTATAACTTAGTTAGATGGACAATTGAGTAATCTATACCAGAGCTATAGACACTCGCTCGCAGTGGGGCTCTGCTCGAGTGGAATTACGAGACAACCTCGTCGGGGCTATAAACGCTCATTGGCAGCAAGGCAATGTCTAGCCCTGTAGTTCATGAGGTGTGTACTAATCACGTAGATTAATGTAAAGGAACTTAGATGACCTTAGTCCCTGATGGATGGGAATGAATGCAAACACACACACTTGGATCTTTGGGATATGAATGGTTGTGCTAAGCTTTTGATTTTGACTCTTTGATCATGTATTCATGTCTATTTGGTCTAATATGTGGGTGTACGCAGGGATTTTGAAATTTTGATTCTTGTTTATCTTTGGGACACTTGAGATTTTTTATTAATCACTGTTTTGGAAATGTTTAATTATGATGTGTCTTGATCCAATCTAAGATTCTTCTTCCTTTTCAAGTGTGTTTCCTAGCCGGTTGATGAATTTAAAGGAATTGTTAGAGGTTTCCGGGTCTGGATTGGGTCTTTATTTTTTGAAACGTTTAGGAACATTTACTCGAATTGGCGCTAGATGTTGTGATGTAATCACACATCACCCCATTGCAAATGGGGACCCACCTTTTTTTGTAGTTTCGAGCTTGTAGGGTCTTTGGGAAGTGTCATTCAATCAATTCTTCACCCTCGGTCTTGGTGGATACTTTCCACGCTCAGGATAACCAGCTTAGATACCAAATGACACAGATAGGTACTCCCTCTCACTCTTATTCACATTATGAAAACACAAAATCTCCCTATGACAAAACAAAACTTACACAAGCACATAATTGTATAGGCCAAAATTATTTTTCATTCAAATTGAAATTTCAACTTCACATTTAAATTCAACAAAATACACAATCTCAAGGAAAACAAATCTGTATTAAAGAATATACAAAATCTTGACTCTCAATACCCATTCTCTCCACAAAGTTTCACCTCTGCAACCTCGATATGCTCCCAGCACGATCAGTTATAACCTGTATCTCTCACACAATCTTCAGCATGCTCACCTCTATCTACAGTACAATTGCATAGCCTCACAAGGTTTTCTATCCCTCCCTTCCTTTGGAACCCTCAGGCGCATTCACTTACCATCTCTGCAAACTTTTCCTACTCTTTGGCCGAGCCCTCTTTTCTCTTAATGGTCAACGCCCTCAATTTCCAGCAACAAGGCTTTTTATAACTAACAAGAGATGTTTCATCTCCTTTGATACTACAGAACATGAAGGGACTCAAACAAAGATAATATAGATGAAGTCAAATGACTTCTTCCAAAACTACCGTGGCCTCTTGAGGCATCTTGCCAAATAGCTATATCATATGAAGATGACATTTATATATTGTTGTGCAGATTTATGAAACTGCTCAACGGTTCCCATGTCCACCCGGTCCCACGTGACCTCCTTGAATTTCTTTGGAATTATCTTGATGCCGTCGATTCACTTTCTTCTCAAGAAAGAGTTCATCCAAAATATAACTTCTAATATGAATGTTTTAAAATAGAGCATAGGAAAATCATTTATTGCACACAGAGCATCTGTCATGAGAACTTCATTGTCTCCCATGTGACTGGTGCTTCTTGGCTTTTTCCTTTATATAATCCAAATATTGCCTCTATAATTCTTCTCTTGTAAAGGAAGTCCAATGGACTAAAACTTATCATGCGTGAGATCCTAAGAAATGATATAATGTTTATCTCCAGGTGTCATGGTTCAACTGTCGTGACGGACTTCACTAAGTTTTGTTGTTGCTGATCTTCTCACCATTGGCATATTATCCTGGTAGAGTTGACCATAAATAGATCGCAATTCAGTTCTTAGAAGTTCAGGTGTACTCAAATATGCAATATGCAACAAGCCTCTTTACAAGTGGAATGAACGAGTCCACTAGATCAGTTCCTTCATTTGTGATCCAATTTGACATAATGTTTCCATAGCCTTATCCCTCACACTAGTTCCCTCGACTGTACAAAGAGTTTCCGGAGGATGTAGTAGAACGTGTGCATAGTCCACCGCACCGACACAAGGAATGAACAGTCCTAGTTCTTCTGCCATTGCAAACAAAAGCTCATCATCATCGTCATCATTGTTTTCACTTACTGTCTTCTTTATTTCATCTCTTGGCTGATTCAAATCGTTGGCTCAAACCGTGCCAACCTCTACTAGACAAGCTGGATTTCTATTGCAGCTTCCAACTACCAATGGATACCATAAACCTAAAAATTAAACCTGGAATTTTTTTATTGATGTTGGATAATTGGTTCACCCGGGATGCTCCTGCATCAATCCAAAACATGACTCTTTCATCTAAAACAGATTTTGCATGCGAGGCTCAAGCTGAACCTTGTGCATGATCTTTAGTCTTGTTTATCAAATTCGAGATTTGGCATCCAATATGTCTCACTTGTATCAGATTGGAGACCTTCAAGCACCTTTCCTAGACCAGTCCATG
Organism: Cunninghamia lanceolata; assembly: GCA_027924645.1. Lineage (NCBI taxonomy): Eukaryota > Viridiplantae > Streptophyta > Pinopsida > Cupressales > Cupressaceae > Cunninghamia > Cunninghamia lanceolata. Next base: position 19,113,255 of record BSBN01000254.1, read on the forward strand.
GGCCCAAAGTGCTTGAATTTGGATTCATAGCCTTTTCTAACCCTCTCGACCTAGACATTTCTCTTGGCAGCTTGCTTTATTTGGGGATAATGCTTAGTGGCCAACTTATATTGCTAGCATTTGGAATTTTTTAGAGCCACTCATCTTTTGCAAAGGTCCAAGCAGATGTTGTCAAAGTGGTTTTCCATTGTATTATCATGGATTTAATGTTGGTTGAAAGTTTCTGATCTCTATTTATCTAGCTCTGCTGATTTTGAAGGCTTTTATGAGTATTAGGAATGGATTATCAGTTGAGAATGTGTTTTCCTGTGCTTTGTATGCATGTAAAAATAGGGGTTCTTGACTTAAAAAAGTGTTTCATGTAGGGTTTTCTATAGTGGCTAAGTTCTGTTGTCAAACTTGCTAAGTTAAAACAAGTCTCATTAGAGACTTACCAAGTAACTCACATGTTACTTGCAAGTTTCAGTAGTAGACTTACCTCAAAAAAGGGGTTTATGGAGGGTTTTCTATAGTAGCTAAGTTCTCTTGTCAAATTCACCTTGTCTTAGCGGAGACTTACCGAGTAACTTGCATGTTCCTAGTGAACTTCTACAGCACGTACTTGCCAAGTTTTTGAACTATGCTAGATGCTATGGCTCATTCGATTCCATTATCTGCACATAAGAGAAACACATTATTCATTTCACGTAGGTCCGTAGTAGATACACTAAAAAGGAGTAAACACCCCAACATACAAGTCACCTAATGCAATCAGACATGAGTTGTTACATGTATATAATAAAGTCAGGCCCAAGATCTTGACAATAGAATAAAAGGAATTATTGGCATTCAGATTTAGGTTCACGCATTCTAAACAATAAATGCAACCTAAAGGATACTTACTACATGCACAAAGTCTAATCAAGATCCTCAACAACAACTAATGAGACAATCAAGCGTTCACTTGAGCTCATTTCACAATATTAAAGATTGGTACAAAGTTTTGGCTGTAAGACCCATCACCTTCCATGTTGGCACATATGTTCTAGCAGTACCCCTTCAAGTTTAATTAACAAAGAATGAGGACAAATAGTAGAGCTTCATGGGCCCTACTGCTACTAGTAATTCTATACAAAAGGCAATATGTCTGTAGATGGCATTTGTGCCTTTCTCTTCGTCGCCTTTGGTGTATCGTTTTATTTTGATGTGATATTTTTGTATTGTAAATTGGTGATCGCTAGTAGTTACCAATGTTCAATCTAGATTCTTGGTGTGTGTATTTGGACTTAGGAGACTTATATATGTGTGTGTCTATGTATTATTAGAGTTTTAGCTTCAATGTTTTCATTTAAATATCATGATGGGTGGGTAGATATGATTTCCTTCAATATGCTTATTTTAAATGATTAATTGCACATTTAAATGGTTAATATTTAATTATGTAATTCATGTTATTCACTTCGGCTATTGTTATATATTGGGTAGATGTGCGTAATGTTTGCAATGAGTGTGTAGGGAATTACAGGGTATTGTCCAATGGCTAGTATGTGGAGAAGTTCGTTATGAATATCACTTAGTCACCTTACTCTAGTTGTTTCCTTGATGTCGAAAACAGTCAAACCTCATCCGAATCAAATTTGATTCTAGATACCCCTTGTGTTATACCAGTAAAATGTCTCTCGGGGTGTGTTTAATTTTATCGCTTGTGCGATTTTGACTACGCTTGGTATGTGACAAATGAATAACAATGTTCTAGAAATCATTATTTGATGCTATGCAATTCTAGTTTAGAGAAAAGCATTTTTTTAAAAATTATTTAATTGGTGTTAGAAATTATTTAATTTGAAAAGGAATTTTTAATTATACTATGTTGGGTGGTTGAAATAGATTTAATTCTATGTTGAAAAGAAAAATATTTTAATTCTATGTTATTTGTTAGTGAAAAATTAGCTTAAGGAAAGGATTATTTAGCTTAATTCTAATTAGGTTCTTATATAGGAAAAAGGGCTTTGTTTTATTTTCATTATGTTATGTTTAGGAAATTGGGAGCAAATTGGAGCAAAACTCATTTCAAACCCTCCTTTGAAGAGATTTTGCTTGCTGATTGCTTGAAAGTGCTTGTATTGAGCTGCTATTGGAAAGGAAAGTGTGTAGTTTCAAATTCTACATCTTTTAAGGTAATCTATTTATTATTTGCTCTCAGATTTGATTTTTTTTTTTGAAAATCTTAGTTGTAGGAATGCATTTATTTTGAAAACTGTATTTTCAAGAAAGGTCACGACAAATTTTTTAGAAATGCTATTTTTATTTGAAAAAAGTATTGTTGCGTAGATTAGGCATAAGAGGATATGCTTATTTCAGATTTTTGTATTTCTCGAAAAACATGAAAATTATATGAATATACATGTTTTGCCCTACTTGATTTGACTGAATTTTTTTATGTGATGTTAAAAATGTAATGTTAGGCTAATTTAGAACAAAAGGGCATTCTTAGAATTTTAAAATTCATTGTCTTCTGATAAAGTGAATTTTTGGGTGTATGGTTTTGGGAAGGATGCTTCTGTTGGAATTAGACCAGACAACTGAGAGAGGGGGGGGGGGGGGGGGTGAATTAGTTGTCACACAAAATAAACCTTTTCTACTTTTAACATTCTTTATTAACTTACTATCAAATTAATGATGTAAACATTAAAGCATGGATCAACAACATATGCGCAGAAACATAAGCAACACACTTGACACCAAGATTTTGATGTGGAAACTTGGTTAAGGGAAAAACTACGGTGGGAGTTAATCCACAAAGATTTGTGCCCTGTTAAAAGTACTTTAGAAAAATTGAAGGCAGATGCCTTCGGGCGCACTGCCCAGAGCTCACTGCTCAAAAGAGAGGTTCACTGCCTACAAAATTTATTTTAGAATAGAAAGAATTAATTGAGAAATAGCATCTACTTCATGCCTAGTTCAGTTTCATTAAATTCTCACAAAACTTCTTCTCTGCCCAAAATACTTCTTCTCTAACTCTTCATCAAAATAGTTCTTTTTCTTCTACTTCTCCTCTGCCCTGCTCTGCGTTTTGATCCTTTCTTTAGATTATATTATTTTTGCACAAGGATGATTTTCCATGACTCATCAACAAGTATTTATACGCTTCATCAACCTTGGAATGAACATCAAGGTCAACACTACAAACATTTGACTTAATGCGAATCACTAAGCTGTCAGCCAAACATAACTAGGACTTAAATCTTCCTTGATCAACACACCATGCTTCATAGAATTGCTCTTAGATCATCTGCAACATGCTTGAATCATTCGGTCGGCCAAGACTGGGAAGAAGAACAACACCATGAAGGAAATATTCTTTGACAAGCTCAAACTTCAATGCAGACCTCCAACATAGTAGTCACATGATCTAGAGACCTTCACAAGCACATTGATTTCAACAAAGACATCTGCACTCTTATAAATCATTAGAATCACTTGCATCTTCCTCGGAAACCTCAAGAACACTATCTGCCATGATTGTCACATTAGAAAGATTGCTTGTGGACCTCCAAACCACGAACCACTTGAATGGATGATACACACTAACTTCCCAAACATGCCTGTAGATCTGCAGATCATCATTTGACATATCTAGAACAATCCGGACCTCTTTCCTGTCACTTTGTCTCTTCCAAACACTGCAAAACTTGTTCAACTCATATGGCCATAGCTTCTTCAAATATTCATGCGAACCATTCAAAACTTAACTGGAGCTTCTTTAGATGATCCACTACTCAGCCATATGGTCTACATACATTAATCCTCATTAATTTTCTCAATATCCTCAACAATCCAGTCTCCCATACAGGCAGCAAAATATGATACAATTGACACAAATGGCAACAAGGATATGTTGACATCAATGACAACATCACTTAGGCACATATTTGCAACAATCTCTCCCTTTGTCATTGATGGCAACATATGATGTGAAAAATTGATTTGACCATCAAGACAAGACCTTCTCCCTCTTTCTTTTAACATTTTTGTAATTACTTTCTTCACTGCTCCCCCTTTCATTAGCAACTAGTTTTTCACATGAACTTCTCTCCCCATTTGACATCAATGGCAAAGGGCACATATTTGCAATCTTTTCTCCCTTTTTATTTCAGATTGATCCAAAAAATTTGTACTAACTACTCCCCCTGAGTAGTATCTTCTTAACATCAATCCGGATCACAAGATATGACTGTGAATTCCACTGGACTGATGCACCTTACTGCATCTTAATTCTGATTAGGAGGGTAAATAATCCCTAACTTCTCTCTGAGATACTCAAAAGTATTCTTGGGAAGAGGCTTAGTGAAAATATCCGTAATCTAATCCTTTGAAGACACAAACTCCAATTTGACTTCATTCTCATTTACCTTCTCTCTCAAGAAATGAAACTTGATGGATATATGCTTTGTCTTTGAATGCAACACTGGATTCTTTGAGATACTTATTGCACTTGAATTATCACAGAAGATTGTGACAGGCTCCTCAAACACAATTTTGATGTCCTTCAACATTTTCTTCATCCATAGGACTTGAGTATAATTGTTTGTTGCCGCTATATACTTCGCCTCTATTGTAGATAGGGAAATTGCCTCTTGCTTTTTGCTCAGCCAAAAAACTAATCTACTTCCCAAGAAAAATGCACCACCACTAGTGTGTTTTCTATCATCCACATCTCCTGCCCAATCAACATCTATATATGCATGAAGAGTGAAGTCATTATCCTTTAGATACCATAATCCATAATCAATTATCCCTTTTAGATATCTAAAAATTCTCTTGATTGCTACAACATGGGATTCTTTAGGATCAACTTGGAATCTAGTGACAAGCCCAACTACATTCATGATATCAAGTCTGGTTTGAGTTAGATAGAGCAGTCCTCCAATCATCGATCTATACCTTTTCTGATTTGTCTCAAGGGAGTCATCATCTTTACTCAACTTACATTCAGTTACCATAGGCGTACCTACTGGCTTTGAATCTTCCATTCCAAACTTCTTCAACAATTCTTTCACATACTTAGACTGAGATATAAAGATACCTTTATCTGACTGGTTGATTTGCAGACCTAAGAAGAAATTCATATCACCAAACATGAACATCTCAAATTTATTTTGCATCTGATCAACAAATGTTTTGCACATGCTCTCATTTCCACCAAAAATGATATCATCAACAAATACCTCAACAATTAGAATATTCTCATGATCAATCTTGAAGTAAAGATTATTGTCAGTAGTGCCTTTGTTATATCCTAGTTTTAGCAGATACTTATCTAATCTTGCATACTAGGCTCTTGGGGCTTGTTTGAGTCCATATAATGCTTTCCTCAATCTGCAGACCATGTCTTTCTGATCAGACAACTGAAATCCTTCCGGTTGCTCAATGTAGACTTCTTCTAACTCTCTGTTTAAGAATGTTGATTTGACATCCATCTGATAGACCTTAAAATCTTTATAAGCAGTAAATGCAAGAAATAACCTGACTGCTTCTATTCTTGCCACCGGAGCAAAAGTTTCTTCAAAATCAATTCCTTCTACTTGAGAATATCCTTTGCATACCAACCCTGCTTTGTTTCTTACAACTTCACCATCTTCATTTAGTTTGTTCCGAAAGACCTATTTAGTTCCAATCACATTTTTATCCTCGGGTCTAGAAACAAGATCCCAAGTGTGATTCTTTTCAATTTGCATTAATTCTTCTTCCATTGCCTTTACCCAATTTTCATCTTTGCAGGCTTCACTTACTATTTTTGGTTCAATCTTTGAAATTAGACAAATCTCTTCTTGATCTTCAGTAATTCTTCTCCTAGTTCGAACACCTTTATTTCTATCTCCTATGATTTGATCTTCAGGATGATTCATCCTTACATACCTGGGAGTTTTGGGATTTGCTTGAACTTGTAATTCTTGAGCTTGTTCCTCAACTTCTGCACTAGCCTCTTGAATTACTGGATTTTCTAGATCAATCTGGATCTGAGTCTGAGTTTGCACTTGCCTTCCTTGACTTGGATTTTCATCTTGATCATCAGAATCATATCCACAAGACTTGGAATGTCCTTCCTTGCTCTCATCAACTCTGACATTAGCACTTTCAACAATCTTTTTCAACCTCTTGTTAAAGCACCGATATGTTTTGCTTTGAGTAGAGTAACCCATAAAAATTCCTTCATCACTTCTTGCTTCAAACTTGCCTAGATCCTCATCTCTTTTGATATAGCATTTACTACCAAAAACTTTGAAATATCTCACAGTAAGAGGATGACCAAACCAGAGTTCATAACGAGTCTTACCAGAATTGCCTTTGATCTACACCTGGTTAAGAGTGTAGACAGCAGTACTCACAGCTTCTCTCCAATAAACTTGTGGAACATTTGTTTCCATCATCAGGTACTGGTAGCTTCTTGAATGGTCCAATTCTTTCTTTCTACAACTCCATTTTGCTGAGGAGTCCTAGGAGCAGATAATTGTCTTTTTATTCCATGTCTTTCATAGAATGGATCAAACTCACTGGAGTTAAACTCTCCACCTCTGTCAAATCTCAGACACTTTCTCTTCACACCAATCTCATTTTCAACGATAACTTTGAACACTTTGAATTTGTCAAGAGCTTCTGATTTTTCTTTTAAGAAAGTTACCCACATCATCCGGGAGTAATCATCAATCAACAACATAAAATATCTATCTCCTTGCACACTCCTAATTCTAGCAAGACCACATAGATCAATATGCACAAGTTCCAATCACCCACTTGAAAATTGTTCTTTACTTTTGAATGATGTTTTGTTCTGTTTACCCAATTGACATTCTCTACACATGCTATCAAGTTTCACAAGTATTGGAAGATCTCTCACAACCTGAGTAGAACTTATCTTGACAATGTTATCAAAATTCACATGACACATTCTCCTATGCCACAACCAACTTTGATTTGTCTGAGCAATCAAACAAATTTTACTAGAACTACTTAATTGAAAGATGTTACCTCTAGTTTGTGTACCAGATGCAATTTCAGTTCTGGAGCTTTCCAAGATTCTGCATTTGCCATCCTTGAATTTGACATGCTGCGAAAAATACCTCCTACTTATCAATTGATGAGGTAAAGGGGCTCTATAATGAATGGTTCATAAGGCACAACACTTGCTGAAGGTTTTGCAAATGGGGTAGCAAGCTAAGTGGGCTTGACCTTGGGGGAAACTCCATGGTTAAGCACGCTTGAGTCAAAGTAGTACTAGGATGGGTGACCTCCCAGGAAGTCCTAATGCTGCACCCCTGTGTGCATCACCTAGATGCAATGAGTGCTAAGTGGACCATTCATTAACATGAGAGATGGGTTCATGTGAACCACTACTCATGAAATATGGGTCATGTGTTTGACTCAAAAATTATGCAATTAAACCTTGAAATAAAATATCATAATTTGACATGCTACAAAAAATACCTCCTACTTATTGATCATAACCCTTGTCAACCAACTGTCCAACACTGAGAAGATTATGCTTTAGCCCTTCCACATACAGAACATCATTAGTGTTATTCTTACCATCGAAAGAGATGGATCCTCTGCCACAAATTCTACCAGCTCAGTTATCTCCAAATTTTACAAGCCCACCTTCATATTTTTCAAGGCTTATAAACTTACTTTTATCACCAGTCATATGATGAGAACATCCACTATCAATCACTGATTCATTATTTTCAACAACTTGAGCAGCCAAGGCACTTTCCACATTTTCACAGCTAGCAAATTCAATAGATTCTGGATCTTCTTCTTTGATAGCAATGAACACCCAATCATTTTAAGTGGAACCTCCATGATCAAATTCATCATCTGTGACTCCTCCAGCTTCTTGGACATAGTAACATTTCTTCTGACTTTTATATCTATTAGGGTTTGGTTTTGAAAAATTCTCCGGACATCTTGAGGCAAAATGACCAATCTTATTACAAGAAAAATATTTGAGTGGCAACTTTCCTTCATACTTACTGGATCCTCTTGGCATTCTTTTGGCAATAAGAGCTTCAAGATCTGCAGTCTTGATTTCATCATCTTCAAGATCCTTCCTTGCTTTCACAAATCTATTTGATCTTGCTAAAGATCTTTCACCCGAATCATATCTTTGTTTTCCATATACACTGGCCTTAAATGTAGATTCAGACTTAGGAAGAGAATCACCAAATTCACTTAATTCAAAAGCTAAAATTTTGCCAACCAGCTAATCTCTTGTAACTTTTGAGACAGTCCTGATCTCCTCTATAGCAGCAACCTTATGTTTGTCTGAATTAGGTAAAGATCTGAGCACTTGCCACAATCTCTGATTCATTTATCTTTTGCATGTAGATTGTAATGTTTTCATCTTCACTCATGCTTAGATTTTCAAAATTTCCTCTCAGACTTTGTAGCTTGGCACATTTGACAAATTCATCGCCTTCATACAGATTCTCCAACTTCTTCCAGATTTCATGAGCAATTTTTAGTCCAAAGGCATTTGTCATTTCTGAATCAATTAGGGCACTCAACAAGGCTTCTTTAGCTCGAAGGTTATTTTCATCATTTTTGAGTTCAACTGGAGTTGACGGACCTTTCTTCGGAGGATTATACTCATCCTTAGTTAACACCCAATAAGCTTCACCTATGCATTGCAAATGGCACTCCATGCGACTCTTCCAAACAGAGTAATTTGTTCCATCAAATCTCAGACTATCCTTCTTGTAGGTCGACATCCTGGATCTCCTCAAGTGGTCAAGCTTCTTTTAGAGTTTCTGGCTTTGATACTAATTGTTGGAATCAGACCAGACAACTGAGAGGGGGGGTGAATCAGTTGTCACACAAAATAAACCTTTTTCTACTTTTAACCTTCTTTATTAACTTACTATCATATTAATCATGTAAACATTAAAGCATGGATCAACAACATATGAGTAGAAACATAAGCAACACACTTGACACCAGGATTTTGACATGGAAACCCGGTTAAGGGAAAAACCACGGCGGGGGTTAATCCACAAAGATTTGTACCCTGTTAAAAGTACTTTAGAAAAATTGAAGGTACATGCCTTCGGGTGCACTGCCCAGAACTCACTGCTCAAAAGAGAGGCTCACTGCCTACAGAATTTATTTTAGAATAGAAAGAATTAACTGAGAAATAACATCTACTTCATGCCTGGTTTAGTTTCATTAAATGCTCACAAAACTTCTACTTTACCCAAAATACTTCTTCTCTAAATCTTCATCAAAACAACTATTATTCTTTTGCTTCTACTCTGCCCTACTTTGCCTTTTGATCCTTTCTTTAGATTATATTATTTTCACACAAGGATGATTTTTCATGACTCATCAAGTATTTATACGCTTCATCAACCTTGGAATGAACATCAAGGTCGGCACTACAAACAGATCTGACTTAATGTGAATCACTAAGCTGTTGGCCAAACATAACTGGGACTTAAATCTTCCTTAATCAACACTCCACACTTCATAGAATTGCTCTTAGATCATCTGCAACATACTTGAATCATTCGATCGGCCAAGACTGGGAAGAACAACACCAAGAAGGAAATCTTCTTTGACAAGCTCAAACTTCAATGCGGACCTCCAACATAGCAGTCACATGATCCAGAGGCCTTCACAAGCACATTGATTTCAACAAAGACACCGCACTCTTCCAAATTATCAGAATCACTTGCATCTTCCTCCGGAACCTCAAGAACATTGTCTGCCATGACTATCACATTAGAAAGATTACTTGTGGACCTCCAAACCATGAACCACTTGAATGGATGATACACACTGACTTCCCAAACATGCCTCTAGATCCGCAAATCATCATTTGACATATCCAGAACAATCTAAACCTCTTTCCTGTCACTCTGTCTCTTTTGAACACTGTAAAACTGGTTCAACTCAAATGGCCATAGTTTCTTCAACTATTCATGTGAACCCTTCAAAACTTAACTGGAGCTTCTTCAGATGATCCACTACTCAACCATATGGTCCGCATACATTGATCCTCATTAATTTTCTCAATATCCTCAACAATCCAGTCTTCTATACAGGTAGCAAAATAGGATACAATTGACAAAAATAGCAACAAGGATATGTTGACATCAATGACAACATCGCTTAGGCACATATTTGCAACAGCTTCAAGATTTGTTAATGGTAGATCTTGGATATTCAAAATTTATTTTATTTTAATTTGGTTGATAATTGGATTTTCTGGGAGTTGCTTGTTATGTGGAATGGTTGTTTTCCCCATAGTTTATTTTTGGTTAGTGCATTGGGAAGTGTGTTCTCTGGGAAAACCATTCTTTTCCTACTCTCAAGCTTCTGAAAAGTTGACCCCAAAATTGTATAGGATAGGGGATATCTGTAGGAGGCTTGGGGTGGTCAACTTCTAGATATGGTGTGTTTCTTGTAGGAGGATCCTCGCTACTTGGGGTATGCATGCATGGGCCTTATAATGGACTTCTGTACCTAGGGGTGAGATGTGTTCCTTGGGTAAGATCATGGTGTCTTCTGGGAGGATCCCCACTGATTGGGGCAAGTGTGCATGGGCCTTGCAATTGATTACCTAAGACCTTTATGGCCTTTTGCTTTCTAGCTTGGTTATGAAGAACCAAGGGGAAGCCCACCCTAGTGACTTAGCTAACCTTCCCTAGTCCTTGTTTGGTTGGATTGAAAGTATTTGACCTTATGTTGAGACAACCTTGTTGGCTAGATAGTCACAAAAAATGGGGATGCTGCCTAGATCTGATTTTGTTGCCCATTCTAGTATTGTGTTGTTTTGTATGTTTCTTGTGTATGTGAGATGGTGTTTTGGGACTTTGGTGCTTGTGTGAGTGTGACTTGATAATAGTGTATCCATGATCGTCTTCTCCATAGCTCAACGGTTGCCTAGAGTGGCATATGCACCTATTGCACTTGACGATGGTAATATGGTTGAGTGGCGGGTAACATTCCCCCATTGGTCCTCGATTCGATCTAAGTTCTGAAGCTGAAGAATTCCTTCTTCATTTATGGAATTTTTGTATTATTGTACTATGTGCCTATGGGTCCACTTTGGAGGTGGTTCATTATGATGTATATTTATGATTTGTATATGTTATTCATTGGAGTGTGATACTTCCATGTTTGGGAAGTAACCTCCGTCATGTTGTAATTTTATGATGTCATTTGGATTGAAAATGAATCACGTTTTGAATGGAATTTATCATTTTGTAACTTTATCTCATGTGTTGGAAATGGCTAAGGATGGAGTCCTCTGTTTTGTATGATGTACTTATGTTATGTCATGTTTATTGATGGAATTGTATTGTGCCCACATTATGATTGATATTTCCATGTTTGATTTTGGCCCGATTCGAAGTTGGTGTTGAATGAGCATGGCATTCCATTTGGATTTTATCATATTTGACATGTATGTTAGCATTTAGGAAAAATGTCATTTCTTTATTTGATGGATTTCATGTGTTTGATGTTAGATAGCATGTTGTTTATGGTCATTGAGTGGATTCCATGTGATTTGGATCCCAATGGATGTTTCATTTTGGTGAGGTGTCATAGTCGACCCTCCTTTTGGCTTGTAGGTCAAATGTCGACATGGATTGGCACGTTGGCCACATGTAAACATTGGAGGTCTTGTTTAGTAGTGTTGAGGTGTTGAGAGAAGTGTTTTCTTGTTCACTTTCTCCCTCGTGCCTTGGCATTCGCTTTGTTTTATGTGTTGATCTCCACCCCTATGGGAGAGCGTTCTTGACATGTGTGTTCCTTGCTGAACTTGAATGGCCTTAGGGCTATTGTTTTCTCTCCTAAGTGTTGGTGAGTGTTCTTGAGTGTTTTTGGCATTTGGAGTAGCCTTGGGGAGGTGTGAGAGTTGTCTCAAAACTTGTGCCTTTGCAAATTTTTCATTTAGACAATGTTCAAGGACTCTAGCACCCCAGGTGGACTCTAGCACCCATGAAGGACTCTAGCACCCAAGTGGGACACTAGAGCTAAGCACTGGTGTCCCAAAAAAGTGTTAGACCCTGGACGCGCTGTTGTCCTTGAGCCATTAGACAACGAGCATTTCCCAACATTTTTTGAGGAAATTTTTTATACAAAAGTTGTTCCCCATGGTCTCTTGAGTCCTCTCATATTCTTATCTTGACTGGACATGATGTATTCTCAGAGTTATGACCACTTTTGTCTTGGGAAGTGTGCGTCATGTTGGGTTGACTAGTTGTCTTTATTTTTAGTGAGGGTTGTGATCTCCCTAATGGATCCCCTTTGTGTTTAGATGTCTTGTGTGCTTGGTAAGTCTTCCGTTGGTGTTGGTGTGTTTGGACCCCAAATGGTCACTTGGGTTGTTTTTGCGTCATGTCCTAGAGTGATGTCATGGGACGTTGTGATGATTTTAGTGCATGATTGTGTAATTGGGACATGAGCATGTCACAATTACATCACAAAAAATTTATTCATCTTGTTTTGTCCATTAATGGACCCTCGTGTAAAAGTTGGAGCATTACAACATATAGGAGAATTATCAAGAAAGCTACATTTTAACCCACTTGTACCCCTTTAGTGTCCCCCATATGTGTACCCTTCTCCATTAACCCCCTAACTATGTTACCTAGGGATGCATCCTTGACTAAATCAGGGTCGTCCCCTACAAGGGACATTTTGGGGATGCAAGGACGCATCAAAAATGTCCCCACCCTATCCCCCTTTTTTCCACCTTAAAAAATGTTTCTTGGATGCCTAATATAATGCATGAACGCAGGGGATGGCTAGCCATCCCCAAGACGGCCAGGGGATGTCCCCAACACCTTGAGGATGGCTAGCCGCCTCCTAAGGCTCGATAGTCTAAAGTCTCAATTTAAAAAAAAAAAACAAAATTGATTAGAAAAAAAATGAAGGGATGTGTGGTCTCAAAGGCTCCCAAACCTCATAAGGGATGCTACCCCTCAACCCCACTCGAGGTGCTACCCCCAGATCTGACAAGGGGCATTGCCCCTCAACCCTACTTACAACTTCATATAGTCAATCAAGAGGAATAGGCTTATCTCTCGATGATTGGAGAAGTTGTGCATAATGCCTTGTGACTTCAAGACTGATAGAGTCTTGATTAATGTCTGACTCCAACCACATTTTGGGATGTTAATCCCAAAGATACCACACAAGGTAATGAGGAGACACAAAAGGGATTGGTTGGGGTGCAATTGGACGAGGCAATCCCTCATAGTGGCAGTGACCTAGACTTAGATTCTGATTTTGATGTAATGCTAGTAGATGTTGATTAGGGGTAATGACATATTTCCTATGTTTTTGTCTTTTAGTAGTTGGAACCTCTGGGCATTTTATTGTAATTTTTATACAATATATATGCATATTGAGAATGAAAGCAATTGAATTTTGTTAATTTGTTATATATTAAGATTCTATAATGTATATGATGGATGCCTTATTAATGTTATCATATGAATATTTGAAATTTCCTATATTTTTAAAATTCTCGATTTTTTAATAGTCGTCCCCTGTCATCCCCATCCAGAAAAGTTGGGGTAACATAGCCCCCCTAACCATAGAGATTAGTTTAATAGTTTCATGGTTGCAGATATGTGCTTTAAAATGAACAAATTCAATAGTGCAGTTTGGGAGCTTCTAAACAGGAGAGTTTGCAGTTTCAATAGGCACTTTGTAGAATTGAATATCACATATATCTCATTGAGTAATCCTATTATGCATTTTTTAGAATTATCAAGGAAGCTACATTATAACCCAGGTGTACCCCTTTAGCATCCCCCATCTTGTGTACCCTTCTCCATTAACCCCCTAGCCCTAGAGATCAATTCAAAAGTTTTTGGTTGTAGATATGTGCTTTAACAACAGACAAATTCAATAGTGCAGTTTGGGAACATCTAGATAGAAGAGTGAGCAAGTTCAATAGACACTTTGTGTCGGAATATTTGTCATTGATGTCAAAGGTGAGAAGACATATAGTAATTGATTTCAAAGCAAGATTAATGTCATTAATGTCAAGGAGTTCATAGATCAAAGATTGTTAAGAGTAATTGTCATGGACGTTACGATAGAACTCACAAGTCCAAGAAGAAGAAACTCAAATGTATGCATTCAATAATATGACAAATAGTGGTTATTACAATTCAGTTAAGCACCAAAATATAGCTTAAATTGAAGATTTAAACTATCTTGAGTAAAGTTGGCCAATTCCCCTAAGTAATGAAGAGTGAATTCGGGTGATTAGATATGGGCGATCAAGTTTTAAATTAAAGATTTAAAACATACCTTAAGCACAAAGGAAGGATTGAAGTTAATTGTTAATACAAACAATTCATGTTCAAGGCCGATATCAAAAGGAGGATTAAAAGTTTTATTGCCGTTGATATGGGCCGAGCCATATTAGAGTTTAAGATTTGACAAAGAATAAATATTTTAGTGAGAACGACCTCCTCTCATAATGGAGCGCTCAACATAATAAGACAATAGTCTTATTTATAAATCATAGATATGTCATGCAGTTAACAAGAGAAAAGAGTGATTAAAGAAAGGATGTTATACGATGATCATTAATGAAGGCAACAACGATTATGAATTATAGTGCAAAAAGGATGCTATGAAATAGACTACAAAAGATCATATTTAAACATTAAAGGAGTGGTTAACAAATGAACTCCAATGATTAGTGAATAAGACAAGTCTTATATCATAGAAGACAAGATATGAGATGCAATTAATAAAAGGAAGGAAAGCTATTTGTTAAGGAGTTATCACTATTGTTTGAAGGCAGCAATTAATATTCTATGTGATGCTATTCAAGTTTGTGAAGGGCTGCGATTCATGTGTAATTTGTTAAGAAGCTTTTGGGCAGTGATCATTATCAAGAGGTACGATTTGGTGAGAAAAGGATCAGCGATTTGTTATAAGGAAAGGTAGTAATTTGTTGTGAAAGGGTGTGATGCATTTAAAAGTCATTTCCTTTCGGGCAAAAGATACATCAATTCATAAAGGATATCTTCCATGAAGAACATATAAATGCTAAATGAAGGTATGTCTTGAAAGTAAAAAGTGTAATGAATATTATAAGAACAAGAGCAGATTGAAAAGAAAATAAAGGGCAGAAATATGAAGTGTAACTCAGATTTATTTTGAGTGTATCTGCAGCCCATGTATGAATGATAAATGCAAATATATATGATGAATATATGTGAAGATTAGAAGCAGAAATCTATGTGAAAATATTGGCATGATAATGATTAGTTTTTTGTGAAATGAGTTAGTGCATGATTAGATCAGATTTATGAAAGAGAAGTGTGTATGATTTATAACAGATTTGTGAAGGAGTGGAATTATATGAGTGTGAACCTAATTTGAAAAGGAAAGACTTACATCATACAGAATTAGAGGTAGTGATCAGATTTGTGTTTGGATCAGATTTGAGATTGCATCAAATTTGTGAGAAGAAGATTCTGTAAAGAATCATACTATATCAACTATTGAAGGACTAATAGGTTGGAGCCTATCAACTAGAGGTTGGAGCCTCTTGTTGGGTTGGAGCTCAGTTTGTGTGGGGGTTGGAGCTTCCAATAGGTTGGATCCTATAATTTTGTCAAGTGGAGATTGGAGTCTAATAGGTTGGAGCCTACAAGAAGAAGAAAGAATATATATATATATATATATATATATATATATATATATATATATATATATATATATATGAGAGGTGGGAGGGGGCAGGATGGGAGATCTAGCAATTAAGTACACAATGAGAACACATGATTTACATGGAAACTCTTTCGGAAGAAAACCACGGCACAATATATATATATATCCCATCCTACCCACTCCAGCCTCTCAGTGTCACTATGTGCTCATCACTTTGCAGCAATTGAATATCACCTACATCTCATTGAGAAGTCGCTTGGCATGCACAAACCAATCTACCCTAAATGACATGACAGCATTGATGGAATAGTTTTAAAATTTTAGGAATTTTTGATGGTAAATGAGCATTTAAATACCATGGAAAACTCATCTAAGGTCAATAGACATTTTGGCTAAAGCCGTAGGATCTTCGTACTATACGCCAGTCAAATAAATGCCAATATAATGAGTACAAGAAAAATGCAATTTCATCTCAAAAGCAAATGATAATATCCCTCTTATTGAGGGAAGACTGTAACAAGTGGAATACCAATTGCAGAGCCTTCAAAACCAACTTTCAAACCTCTGTCATGACATAGATACTTTGGTCATCCAATGATGCACAATACTTTAGTTAGTTACTTAAGTTTCTTAGCTTGGCCTCAAATTTTCTCACTGTGGATCAATATATACAGTTAGTCCTAACTAGTACGCCTCATATTTTAGAGTCTACCTTTGGCCAAGGTTAATGCTTTATGAATAATACAAATGTTGTGTTACACAGACTATTCTATGATTTATATATTAAACCTTAGTAAATTTCTTCTTGGCCATATAACAACATTGTTTTTGATGTTATAAGGCGGCAAACTAGGGGCTGATCCCATATTACAAAACATAACCCAAAAAGGGCAGAAAAGGCTAAAAAAAAAAGAGCCAAAACAACCACCGACAACTTACTTACGACCGATAGATAGCAAAAAGTTATTAACAGTAAAAAGCCAACAAACAAAAAGTAAAGAAAGACTAGGAAGAGATGTCCTCCTCTCCCTTTGAAAGAAACTCCAGCATTTTGTTCAGTTCTTTAACCCTATCATTATCAGCTCCATGCATGAGAGCCTCCTGCTCCCGAAAAAGAGAGAGATTGTCCATAGCAGTCTTACATAACATGTTAGAAATGAAATTACCAAGAGAAGAGACCTTATTTTCTAGGAACTCCACCCGTTCCTTTAGCTAAGACAGATCATCAACATCATTAGTTTCCTCAGTATTGTCTTCTTCCCTACCATCTTGAGTAGTATTGTTAGGATCAATAGGAACAAAAGTGGGAACAAAGTAGATATCTTTCCCAATGTCCTCATCAATATCAGTCATTTTTGCCTGGGTAGTAATATCACCAACACCCACATAGTCACCAATGGGGATAGGATTATGAACCCCAACATTATCTTCAGTTTTAAAGACCTCCATAGGAATGCCCTGCTCATCAATTTCTTCTTCACCACCAAAACCTTCAATAGCAATTTCCTAAACATCAGTCTTGAGATCTTCCTCCTAATGGGTAAAGGCTTCTAAATTGCTTTCCGAATAGTCAATTAGCTTCAGTTTGGGAGCCCGTTTGCTAGCAATTCTACCAAACCGCCTAATGACAGCAAATTTACCCTTCGTTTTAGCTTTTTTGAGGTTCCTTAAGGGTCCCTCCCCACCCTAACTCTGCTTAATCTAGGTCCTAGAAACACCAATATCATCCTTCAAAAGGTTAGCCTCTATGTCCACATTTGAGAGACATCTTTTAGCTTTCAATTTAAATCTGGAGGGAGGGTTTTGAACACTCTTGGTCGAAGACTTAGAAATACCAAAGCAAGGATCACCAACAAGGGGTTGACTAGGAGTAGTAAGACTTGATTTCACAGAGGCAGGTGTATCCTGACCAGAGGGTTGAAGAGAGGAAGGAGGAGACAGGGCTAAGTGAAATTGGTATCAATGATGAATGAGCCCTTGATGTAAAGGAATAGGCTTTTCATCAGGTTTCTTCAGCAAAGTCTTTTTAACATGTTGCACAGAGTGTTCAAGAGAAGAAAGCAAGTAGAAAGGGAAACTAATTGTGGCATTCCTTCTAAATGATTCAATAAAGGGAGATGGTAGTGATAGAACCTGGTGAAACGATCCTCAAGGGTGAAATACTTCATCACCATATAACACATGTCAGCCCACAATTCAGGAAGACGAGCTTTTTCAAAGCCACCTTGGTAAGGCACCAACTCCTCTCCTTCGCCAAGAAATAATTTCTGATTCTGAACATCCAAAACCCTAGATTTTTTCTGCATCTTCTTTCCCTTTGGAGACATACCCGTAGCCATAGCAATGTCATTCTCAGAGACCACAAAGTTGACATTCCCAATTTACACCTTGCGGTTATCCCAAGACTGAGCAAATTGAATAGAAAGATTTTCATCGTGTCCATTCAAACATTCAAGGAAAGGGGTGACTCCTCCTTCCTTACAGTAATGCCAGACCAAGGCATTCTCCTTAAATTCTCCGCAGTTATTGGGTTCAGTTCGAATCTTGTCGCCACCCATGATAAAAAACCAGAGAAGCTGAATGAGCCTGGGAAAGGAGTAGATGGAATTGAAATCCAGGAAACTTCTATCAATACTGTGAGAAAATCAAGAGACTTTGAACACAGTGCAATGAGTGTAAACGACAATAAAGAAGACACGATCTGAATTAGGGCAATCATTAAAACGATAACCCAAGGTCCTAATATAATCTTTCCAAATTAATCGGCAATCTTTCACATGGATGCAGGACTGTTTAGGCTCACTCCCATCATTATTAGAGTGTCTAATTAGCATGCCCTAAATTAAAGAATTGGCCACGTAGATAAACCAGGTGAAATGATGAGTAATCATCATGTAAGCATTTTGAATGATATCTTGAATCTGATGTGGGATATTATGAAGTTGGCGCCAACATCGCCAGTTTTGAAATTGCTGACCTAAAATTGCCAAGCCATTAGCAACAGTGTTGCCCTCCCTGTAAATGTGAGAGAAAGAAATGACAGGAATAGCCTGAGAGAGAGTTTGAATATCAAGCACTATATCCTTAAGTTGCCATCCACACTCTGAAACTTTAGAAACAACCTCAATAATAATTTTTGAATCATCCTAAACATGAAGCTGATGGATGCCAAGAGAAATGGCCAACTTAAGACCCCATAAAAGAGCAGAAGCTTCAGCAAAATTATTAGTTTGGTTACCAATTCCTCCAGCATAAGCAGCAATAAGAGCTCCTTTGTAATTCCTTATAACTCCTCCAGCACTAGCCTTACCGTTAGACTTAGCAGCTCCATCAAAATTTAATTTGAACCAACCTTTATCAGGGGGAGTCCAAATAGTGTTATGTGATGTTCTAATATTTAGGCATTATTAAAATTAAAGATCATGATAAACGATGAAATTGCCATCGTCCAATCTTGGTGTCTATAATATTCCTTCCCTCGTTAATTCGAATAATAATGGTATATTTTTAATATATATAAACAATATTAAATGATATTATTACATAAACATTTCTTATATAATATATTTATTATATTTATAAATAATAAATATAAATACAAATATAAAATATAAATGTCAACAATTTGGATTTTAATAATAAATGTTATTATAATAATATATGGTTATTATTTTATTATGAAGATATTAGTAAAGGTGTTATATTATTATATAGGATATTATATTATATTATATTATATAAGATATTAATCTAGTAGCATATTGTTATATTAAGCAATGCCTATTACAAAGCAGCGATTAATCTATATTAAAAGGGTGAAAGCAGCGATCAAAGTTTGTAAAGACTTTAAAATAAAATAAATCTACATGGAGCAAAGTTTGACAAAATCTTATTCCTTTATGAAAGGGTACGATCTTGTAAAGAGGCACGAAATATTTATAAAGGCAGATTAGTTAGGAAATATATAAAGGACTAATATGATAAGAACAAGTCTTATTCATTGAATATGGTGTGGTTAAGAATAGCAGCGACTTAAGAGAGTGTAATTAATATGCAAGGAAAGAAATTTATATTGTTTAGTAAAGGTTACGATTTATGAGGAAATGTGACTCTTTGGAGAGTCATTTATAAAGACATCACGATTATTGAAGGGATATATAATCTAAGGGGAATATATGCATTGGGGATATGGAGATTGGCACTTAGCATATAGACTTTGGGAAAATAGATCTAAATAGAGAATAGGGGGAGAAGAGGTCTCGCGGAGGGGTCTGCAGCAAATCAGATTTGGATAAAATTTAGAAGGAAGGTAGCAGCCAGCAGGTAAGTATTGTTTATTATGTTTTAATTTATTGAATATAGGATTTATGAGATTTCTTTATTCTTAATTAAACTAATATTCATATTTAGACTTAGGATCTAACAATGATGAACAATTGTACAAACAAGGGTACTGATGATGGTATTTAGATTTGCAAGTTGAATGTCTTTAATTCATGCATCATGATGATAATAAGTACAAGGGAATATTGAAACCAAGATCATATCTCTGTAGCCCTTATTATTTCATCTAATGAGGAACCATAGGTATTGTAGGGACGGGCAGAGTAATTCCACTTCCTGTGCGTAGACCCCAAGGGCTAGGGACTAAGTTCCCGATGTTGGGTCCGGAGATCTCGTATTGATCCCAATGCCTGGGACAAAGTTCCCGAAGTTGGATCCAAGACTCTGTGTGTAGACCTCAAGGGCTAGGAACTAAGTTTCTTAAGCTAGGTTCAGGAATGGTCCACGCACCCTAGCATGTAAGATCCTAATTCCTTGATGAATAATAAGAGGGGAGAGTATGAATCTAAACTATGTTTAATATTCGTCCTAATGTACTTATGGAATGTATTATATAATAGTATAAATGACAAGAAGGAAATGAATAATCCTTGATACAAATGAAATACTTATATTATCTTTGATTTTATAATTGAAGTTTATTGATCTCTAATGTTACTAATGTCTCCTTGAGAATTACTTTGAATGTAGATTCAGGTTTAAGTGTTTCCTCTAAAGAGGGGACATTACAAGTGGTATCAGAGCTACTTTCCTGCCACCCTGTGTATCCTTTGTGACCTATGCTCTTATGTGGATACTTTGTATTACATGTATTCATGCTTCATGCTTGATGTAGATACTTTGTGCTCATGTGAATACTTCGTAGTTGTATTTATATTCAAGTCTATACTCTATGAATTTGCAATTGTATTAGAGTGTATGCTCTATGAACTTGTATCTATATTCAAGTATGACTTTGTGTTCGTATTTGAGTGTATACTCTGACTTTGCAATTGTATTCAAGTGTATGCTCCATGAAATTGTATTTGTATTCAAGTGCATACTTTATGATTTTGTAATTGTATTCGAGTGTATGCTCTATGAAATTGTATTTGTATTCGAGTGTATACTCTATGACTTTGTATTTGTATACTCTGTATTCAAGTGTATACTTCATGACGATGTATTCGAGTGTATACTCTATGACTTTGTATTTGTATACTCTGTGACTTTGTATTCAAGTGTATACTTCATGACGATGTATTCAAGTGTATACTCTATGACATTGTATTTGTATACTCTTTGACTTTGGATTCAAGTGTATACTTCATGACGATGTATTCGAGTGTATATCTATGACTTTGTATTTGTATACTCTGTGACTTTGTATTCAAGTGTATACTTCATTTGAGTGTATACTCTATGACTTTGTATTTTTATACTTTGTGACTTTGTATTCAAGTGTATAATTCATAACAATGTATTCGAGTGTATATTCTATGACATTGTATTTGTATACTTTGTGACTTTGTATTCAAGTGTATACTTCATTCGAGTGTATACTCTATGACTTTGTATTTGTACTCTGTGAATTTGTATTCAAGTGTATAATCATGACGATGTATTCGAGTGTATACTCTATGACATTGTATTTGTATACTCTGTGACTTTGTATTCAAGTGCATACTTCAAGACGATGTATTCAAGTGTATACTCTATGACTATGTATACTTTGTGACTTTATGTGTTCAAGTGTATTCAATTGTATACTTTACGACTTACATGTGTGCTTTGTGATTTGATGTACTCATACGTATACCTCATGTATATGCTTCATGCTTCTTGTATATACTCTATTTATTTTATGCTTAAAAACTATGATAATGATTAGAAATGTTGTTTGTCCAATGGCTCAGGCTACTTGGTTGCTTACATGCTTGAGCTACTTGCTTGTCTACTTGAGCTCCTTGCCTACTTGCTTGAGCTAGTTGCTTACGTGCTTAAGCTATTTGCTTATCTACTTGAACTACTTGCCTACTTGCTTGAGCTAGTTGCTTACGTGCTTGAGCTACTTGCTTGTCTACTTGAGCTACTTGTCTACTTGCTTGAGCTGGTTGCTTGCATTCTTGAGCTATTTAGTTGTCTACTTCAATTTTATTATGTAATCAAATGGCAATGCATGTAACCTACGAATTGGTGTATTCATTCCTATAGGAGATCACTCAAATTGATGTATTAATTCCTATAGGAGATCACTCACCACCATTCAACCTTGAGGTGGAAAAGGGAAGAGCATTTCATCTAAGAAAGATATCCAAAAACATAATTAAAAATTCAATTGAGATTTAGAACCACTAAGGTTTCATATCAACCTAGGAGGATCAATCTCTTAAAACTCAAAACAACAATTCTTCAATGAAATCGACGAGTTTAGAAGCATCATAGTTATAGTTGCTTGAGGACAAGCAATTTTGGGCGGGGTGGATTGTGATGTCCCAATATTTAGGCATTATTAAAATTAAAGATCATGATAAACGATGAAATTGCCATCGTCCAATCTTGGTGTCTATAATATTCCTTCCCTCATTAATTCGAATAATAATTGTATATTTTTAATATATATAAACAATATTAAATGATATTATTACATAAACATTTCTTATATAATATATTTATTATATTTATAAATAATAAATATAAATACAAATATAAAATATAAATGTCAACAATTTGGATTTTAATAATAAATGTTATTATAATAATATATGGTTATTATTTTATTATGAAGATATTAGTAAAGGATTTATATTATTATATAGGATATTATATTATATTATATTATATAAGATATTAATCTAGTAGCATATTGTTATATTAAGCAATGCCTATTACAAAGCAGCGATTAATCTATATTAAAAGGGTGAAAGCAGCGATCAAAGTTTGTAAAGACTTTAAAATAAAATAAATCTACAGGGAGCAAAGTTTGACAAAGTCTTATTCCTTTATGAAAGGTACGATCTTGTAAAGAGGCACGAAATATTTATAAAGGCAGATTAGTTAGGAAATATATAAAGGACTAATATGATAAGAACAAGTCTTATTCATTGAATATGGTGCGGTTAAGAAAAGCAGCGACTTAAGAGAGTGTAATTAATATGCAAGGAAAGAAATTTATATTGTTTAGTAAAGGTTACGATTTATGAGGAAATGTGACTCTTTGGAGAGTCATTTATAAAGACATCACGATTATTGAAGGGATATATATTCTAAGGGGAATATATGCATTGGGGATATGGAGATTGGCACTTAGCATATAGACTTTGGGAAAATAGATCTGAATAGAGAATAGGGGGAGAAGAGGTCTGACGGAGGGGTCTGCAGCAGATCAGATTTGAATAAAATTCAGAAGGAAGGCAGCAGCTAGCAGGTAAGTATTGTTTATTATGTTTTAATTTATTGAATATAGGATTTATGAGATTTCTTTATTCATAATTAAATTAATATTTATATTTAGACTTAGGATCTAACAATGATGAACAATTGTACAAACAAGGGTACCAATGATGGTATTTAGATTTGCAAGTTGAATGTCTTTAATTCATGCATCATGATGATAATAAGTACAAGGGAATATTGAAATCAAGATCATATCTCCGTAGCCCTTATTATTTCATCTAATGAGGAACCATAGGTATTGTAGGGAAAGGCAGAGTAATTCCACTTCCTATGCGTAGACCCCAAGGGCTAGGGACTAAGTTCCCGATGTTGGGTCTGGAGATCTCGTATTGATCCCAATGCCTGGGACAAAGTTCCCAAAGTTGGATCCGAGACTCTGTGCGTAGACCTCAAGGGCTAGGAACTAAGTTTCTTAAGCTGGGTCCAGGAATGGTCCACGCGCCCTAGCATCTAAGACCCTAATTCCTTGATGAATAATAAGAGGGGAGAGTATGAATCTAAACTATGTTTAATATTCGTCCTAGTGTACTTATGGTGTCATGTCCCCGTTTCCGACTTGATCATCGAGTGAAGAATGGATTAGCCTATTCCTCATTCTCGGAGGCTAATTCTAAAAGATGAGGGAATGAATTGGTTTTTGACTAACTCAATCTTTTGTTTTGCAGGAACAAAGTCAGAAATCTAAAATTTGGCTAAGTCTGGAAGTTGACTCTTGGAGTCTAGGCGCCAGTTTCACCTTAGTTTTCCTAAATGAGCGCCTAGCATGGAAGCACCCTGATTGAAGGACATCTAACAAGGCGCTTTGGTAGGATAAGTTGATTAGTCTTTAAGATGAGGTTGCCTTAGTGAATTAAGTCAAGATGAAAGCTTATTCACTTTAGGCACCAATCTTGAGTTGCACAAACATGAATGGGCGCCCAGAGCAACAAGGCGCCAATACTTAAGTCCAGGAACCTGAACTTGCGCCCAAGCTTGTAGGAGGAGTTTTCAAGAAGCAAGAATGTTTAAAGTCTTAAGGAACTTGTCCAAAGGATCAATGGTGCCACCTTAATGCCTCATAACCCCAATCTTGCGCCTAGGAGTTAAGGCGCTACTTTATGACTCTTCAAATCCAGATATGCGCCTAAGGTGCTAGATCATGACTGAATACTCTTTGAATGGCGCCCTAAGCAAGTTAGTGGCCTGAAAGGGTTATTGCAATCATCAAGGAGTCAAGTGAAGTGCTAAGAGAATGAGGCGCTTTCTTCCTCATCTCCAACCTCACATTTGCGCCTTTACCAACAAATGTCCAATTCATCCTTCCACTGACACCACAATGCGCCTAAAGAAGAAAAGAGCTTTCAATCTACTCAAGATAAAAGGTGTTTGATAGGAGATGGTGTTTTTGATTTAGTTGTGACTTGAGTTGGAGTTTTTAGCGAGGAAAGACCACTTCCATCCTAAGGCGCCAATCTAGATTCTTTTCTACCAAATATGTGCGCCTAGATGAAATTGAAGACCTAGACAAGATATAGATACTCTGAAGAAGGCGCTAGTTTAAAGGAGCATCAAAAAGGAATGATTACAAGTGATTGAGAGTTTGAATAGTGTGGAACATCTTCACTAAGGTGCTAGGCGCAGATACCAATTGAAACTACCTCAAATGTGCGCCTAAGATGGGAACAAGTCGTCAAGTCCAATCTAGATACAAGGCGCTCCATCAAGGAGGCAAGATCAATCCAATTGATGTCAAGTTGCTTTCAATTTACCTTGAAAAGATGATCAGTTGGAGCCTAAGAGCAAATTCCTAGCCAAATTGATTGTAAGTGCACCAAGTTGAGAAAGAAGCATCTTCAAAGGAGGGAAGTGTTGGGCGCCCATTTCTTAGGAATTAATCTAACTCTTGGGAGCTCCATTTTTTGGTCCAAACTTGTGGAAATTTGTCAAACTATTCCTTGGCACTAGATCTACTACAAATCCTCTAGGTAAGCGCCTAGGTTGGAAAGAAGTTTCCAATCACTTCAAATAGTCAAGGCGCTTGGTGAGTAAGTGTCTCACTTCACCACAAGATCTTCAAATGTAAACCACCACATGCA
The DNA here is from genome assembly GCA_027924645.1 of Cunninghamia lanceolata. Taxonomy (NCBI): domain Eukaryota; kingdom Viridiplantae; phylum Streptophyta; class Pinopsida; order Cupressales; family Cupressaceae; genus Cunninghamia; species Cunninghamia lanceolata. Next base: position 19,138,796 of record BSBN01000254.1, read on the forward strand.
TGAAGATGAATCCAACACAAGGTGCTAGTCTCCTCCCACACTCACTCAGAAGAGCGCCTCAAGCAGGTTGACTTGGCGTAGAGTTCTTTAGAATGTGAAGGCAACACAAGGAAACGTTTCCAAGTTGCATCATCCCTTGTTGTCACTAAGTCACAATCACTAGTTCAAAACTATCAAGATGTGCGCCTAAGACCCATAGGGCGCCATTTCATGAGCAAATCCTCCAAAGCTAGCGCCCTGTCTGAAGAACACTAGAACTGCGCCTAAGTTGAGGTGGTTAAGGTAGTTACACAACTTGGATTCTCATTGGCTGAAAGAATGGTTTTGGGATCCGTGTCAAGTCATTGGATTAAGTTGCCAACTCAGAATGAGTCATCAGATGAAATATTCCCTTGGATATGCTTTTTGGAAAATGTGCCTTGGTTGCTTTTTGTGCATTGAAAAACATGCCTTCGTTGCCTTTGGAAGGCCTATAAAAGGAGGAGCTCTCTCATTCATTTGACATCTAATCTTTTGGCGAATTTCTCTCTGCAAAGCTCTAAGCTTATAATCTTGAGGCCTGCAAGTTTCAAGTGTTGGGGTGATGCTCCCTCAACTGACAAGGTGATGCTCCCTTGTATTGTGAGGTGTTAACATTTAGTTGACATTAGTGAGTTCAATAGAGTTCAATTATGGAAGTCATTGTAAACATCAAGGTTTCAAGGCCTCTTTTGTAATCCATTTGAATAAGTTTGTATAATCATGCTATTGAAGGCATTATCTTTGTAATAAGACATTTACAATAAGATTGAATCAAGTGATAAAGACAAGTACCCAGCTTCAAGATTGATTCATCCAAGTTGTTATCTTTGATGTATGTCATTAAGTTATTGAGTAGTTGATGAGTTAAGTGCAAGTAAATTTATCTCAATAAGAAAAAGTTTTAGTAGAATTAGTTGGGTATCTTACATAAGGAATGTATTATATAATAGTATAAATGACAAGAAGGAAATGAATAATCCTTGATACAAATGAAATACTTATATTATCTTTGATTTTATAACTGAAGTTTATTGATCTCTAATGTTACTAATGTCTCCTTGAGAATCACTTTGAATGTAGATTCAGGTTTAAGTGTTTCCTCTAAAGAGGGGACATTACATGTTAAGTCTTTTAATGCATTTAGAATCATCAAAAGCAGGAATTTGATTCCCAATCCCCTAGTTAGAAGCCGCAAGGACTTCATGTTGAGTAAGAGACTTATCAACAATTTTGATGTTTGAATTTGATACATTTTCCAAGAGAGCCTTAGAAAAAGAATTGAAAACCTGTGAAGAATTTTTGACAATTTCTGTAAAAATTCTATTATTTCTTTCTTTCCAAAGGAACCAAGCAACGAAAAGAAGGGTTTGAGTCCATAATTCAACTAACCAAGGATGGATTAGAGGAGGGATCCAATTAAGAATGAGATCTTTTATTTCTTTGTTGCAGACCCATTGTAACCCAAAATACAGAGAGACTTTACTCCATATCTCGGTTGCAAATTCACAATGTAGGATAAGATGGGAGACAAATTCTTCCTCTTTCAAACACAAAACACATCTGTTAACCAGTTGCATACCCCTTTGTTGAAGATTGTCCCGTGTCAGAATTTTATTATGAACAACAGTCCACCAAAAAAAGTTAACCTTAGGAAGGAGTTTACAATTCCAGACCTTCCTCCAGACATCATCTTTAGATTCCTCGATCAGCAAATGGTAAGCAGATTTAACTGAAAAAAACTCCTTCCTGTCAGAAGACCAAAAAAATTGATCACTTATAGAGAAAAGAGGAATCCTGGTATTAAGAAGAATTTGCTGTATTTTATTAGCCCTGTGGAGGAGATTTGGATTATTATTACAGCATTCCAAAAGATTTTTCCAAATTCTAACACCATGATCTTGATGAATGTAGTGAATATAACAACATTGTTTATTACTTAGAAAATTTGAATTTTGGTTGCTTTATATGACTAAAAATCAGCAAAGAACTCTTAATATTGCATCCCAAAAGTATGTCTTGAAACATAATGAGCTAATGTGGGGAAACCATGGAGTGTTATTAAAGTCTCATGCCTAAGAATGCTGCAAATCTTTCTAAATCCTCGTGTAGTTTTATCCTTCAAAAAATTCTTAGCAAAAACAAACAGAAGCCACTAGTATATTTTTTCAAGTAACAGGATAGTGTAAAAAAACAAACAGATGTCACTTAAATATTCTTTTAAGTAACAGAATAGTACCCATACTCTTCAACATAAGAAAGCATTTAATGAAATGTAAATAGCTAGAATTGTACTCGTCTTTGAATCATTACAAAGAATTAGGAATTGCTCCTTTCAAGAGGGCCACTATTTTTTTTTGGCCCAAGAACTTATACCACTGAAATAGAAAGCTTCCTATGAGTAGGAGATTTATATTTCCTTGATACAAAACAATCACATTAGTTGTGAAAATATGTAGTCCCATTCTTTTCAATTTCTTCCCACATGTTTTCTTGTATGGTATGATAAGTTCTTCTAATAGTCTAATTCTGACTTCCTCATGCAATATTGCTGCTTGTTTCTGGGCGTAAGAACATTTCCTGTAAATGAGACAGCACACAAATGAGTGGCATTTGTAACAATAGTATAGGACAAGAGATCTAAATGCTACACAAGATAATGAAGTAAAGAACTATTATGGTAATCTCAATTTCACGAAGATCATACTCTTCTGATTCAAACTCAATCAACCCCCAAACCTTAAAAGATCAAGAAGAGCAGAAACATATGTAATTGCTCTTCAAAAATATTTTGATATACAAATTAAAATATGAAACTAAGAACTGGCTTAAATTACAGCTGAGAACCTATAAACATTTCGGACAACTTTTTAGACAAATGCAGCAATATAATCAACTAGTTCAAACTTCAAATGGAGTCAGAAAATAACACAAGCTACCTGAAAACATGCTAGTACATATTGGACATCATCCTCTGAGATCTGGTGATGCGTGACAATTCTGAATCTGCAAGAACAAATCAATGGTAAATACTTATGACATGATTTACAGCATCTAGCCGGACGGTAAACTGATTTGAAAGTTTATAGGTTTGTTCAAATTTCTCTATATGTTAGCATTCTGTATCAAAGAAACCTGTTCAAACTTCAATGGTCATATTTATATGTTGAATCCCCAGTTAAGCTCCATATATATGGATAATATAATAGCCGTCAACATTTCAAATAAATAATACAAAACACAGTATTTAATTGTCAGAATTATCAGTCCTTATGCAGGAGATATTCAATAAATGATGTTTTTAATAACCCTATTCCATGATATGTTAAATTGCAAACCTAAAAGATCAAAATAAATCACATCGGTTGAAAACGTATATTTCCTTGAGAAAGCATAGTTTCGCACTGATAAAATAAGGAATTCCATCACGTGCGGTGCATAAAACAGATAATGTATTTGCTGATACTTCTCCAGAAACTGTCCATGCCAAATCAGGGCAGATAAACATATCATAAAAATAAAGGTTTGGTCAAAATTGATGTTATTGACACTGAAGAATTCATCCTAATAGGTCACCATCTACCTAGAATAACAGCCACAGGTGTAAACATTTCCTTACCGACCATATCCAACTTTTTAAATGCAGAGTTATTTAAGTAGGCAAATGGCCCTTTTTCACTGGGGGTAAGCTCCACCTTCAATAGCACAACGCTGCCTTCTTTACTAAGAAACAAGTTTATTAACACAGCAGGCAAGCCAGTTGCGCTTTGTGGTTTTATCGTGCAAGCAATCATCATTTTACTACTAGACCACAACCAATAAAATAAACCTGTTGTCTTAAAAGCAATAGGATCTAGTAAATGTATGTGACTGAATAGCCATGACCAACATGATTGACATCTTGCAATATCACAAAGTTTGAGAGTGGAAGATAAAAGTTCTGGCACTAATTATTACATAAAGTAGTTAATTCAAGGCAATCTACAATAACTCATCACAAAAGCTGTTCCATGGTTTTCTTTTCATAGTTAAGTCTTCAGTGCCATTATGAACTTTTTAAGTTGAAATCCCCAATGCCATTGCAGTTTTTCTTTTAAGAGTTAAAGGTCCCAATGCCATTGTGTTGTAAAGTTATTCAACTAGAGCATTATCTTTAAAAAAGTCCTGTAACTCTGGTCATACACTTGCCACTTCTAATAGTTCCAACTCTTTTCAACACTTGTCAGGCATACTTTTTAAAAGGCTTACAGCTGTATGATCAAGAATTCTTTCTTTTATAATTAATGAGGGATTTTCATTTAACATATTAAAAATAGTTTATAAAATTATAGAAATACTTTCTACCGGACCTGCTAGAACTAGATCTTTGGAGAAGATGCACTAAGAGTCTACGACTCCTAGAATCATGTTCCTGAAACAGATTATCGACCTTATTTTTTAATAAAACTTCAGACTATTATGAGATCTTGCAAAACTAGGCATTTCTAGGGACATTTGGAACTAATAGCGCAAGCACTGACAAACCTGCTACATTTCCACATACTGTAAAATGCTTTAATTTACATATCACATGCCTCTGAGGCAACATGTACTATGTATATATTGGCACCAGTTTTGTATTATTTGTGGTTCGTGCCAATATAGTTGTTTTGTATTTCGTTGTGCTAAGAATAGATAAAAATGTGCATTAAGACAGAATTTCTAGAAGGCCGCAAATTAGAGAAACATGTAAATACATAGGATAAGGTTTGTAGATAACTTTTAGGAGAAGTAAATGGAATTCTTGACCTGCAAGCTTTATGCATCTATTCCAAGAGTAGAAGAAAGCTAGACTAGATTTAAAGCAATCTAATTATAGATTAGTCAACTATGGGGAGAAATTCTATATAAAACCCCATGATTTAACCTTTTGAGAAGAAGTTAAATATATACTAAACTTTGCTTGTTTTGGTATGTGAATTCTTTATTGTCTTTTGTATATGTGTTTGAATTTCAATCAAGATGAAAGATTACCTAATGCTGAAATTGACATTGAATCAATCATACAAAAACATTGAAATTAAACAACGGAAACGATGAACACCAGACAACAATATTTTCACACCTATGACCTGCTTCACATTCCTTTGGAAACTTACAAGCAACCTCCACAACTGATGTTACTCAGCTGCATGGAAATATTACATTGTACTGAGTTAATAATTTTCTATCTTGCCTCTACCTTTATCTTATTTAGCTAAAAATCTAATATTCCAATAAAGTGATCTTATCTCTCAAAAAGAAAGTGAAAGAACGCAACCTTATCTGTAATGTCCCCAATTTCTTGGTTGTCAAAAACTGTTCTAATTCCCAACTTCCACTCTAGAAACTTAAAATATCCTGCAAAACATGTTAGAGCAAACTTACAACAATGTCTTTTTAGCATATTTAGATAAGTAAAATCTAGTTACCCAAGAAACTCAATCATAAGAGAGATGAGAGAAATGGCTTTGATAGGGTGTCCCGGATCCTCTACCCAAGGCCCAAAAGTGGATATACCATCCCCCTTGGCCTCGTGTGGCGCATGCCATCCATATGAGGTGGTGTACCTAATGAGGAGTCCGTTGTTCCGTTCCCCTTCCTTCTTACCATCCCCTTTCCTTTCTTTATAATTGGATCCTTGAGGGTGAGTACTTATGATAGGAAGATGGAGTCACAAAGGGTGCCCCGAAGGTTATCTCTCCTAAGCCCAAGGGCGATATTCCATTATACCCCCTTGGCCCCAATGGGATTTATTAATCCCCCCTTAAGGGGTGGTGTACTTAGAAGGATACCCCATTGCCGTTCCCCTCTTGAAACTCATCCCTTTATCACATACTCTTATACAATTATTCCTATAACATATTTATTCCATATATTCAATTGTAAATAACTACTCATGTTAACCATTTTAGTTTAATATGTGAAATTATACACAGCATTCATACTAAGTTACCAGCTTACTAATGGTAGACATTAATACTTAGATTAGATTATTAACGTGGAACTTAAAGTAACAATCATAGTAATTTACTTGTTAAAATATTAGATCCTCCTGATACAATACTAATTACCACGATACCTCTGCTGCTGCGAACTAAGTGAATTGCACATACAGATCATTAAACAATCTTCGTCAGATTCTTTTCCTTGCTGCCCGATGCCTCTTTTGCTCACCATTCGCTCTCTATTTATTAATCCCCGATTGCTTGAATGGGCGCGATCCTTCTTTAGTGACGTCTTTCCCTTGTGAGGGATCGCGTCCCTTCTAACCTTTGTTTGATATTTGTTATCCTTGCTACCTTTCGGGAGATAGCGCTAGGAGGTAGTTAATATTGGGTTTTGATATCATATTCAATATTAATAGTATTGAATTAAATATATTTATATATGTATATTTCCTAATAATGATAATCAGGTTTATATTAATATTTGATAGAGAATGCCTTTATTCCATTTTATAATTACAATTGTTTGCAATAATCATTATTATTCAGATTGATGTATAATATCATTATTTTTTCTCTATAATTATGGGGGCATTACATTATCTCATGCAAAAGATGACTTTGAAGATAAATCTAAATCATTAGTGCTTTCGCACTTTATTAGACTTAATTAACTAAATATAATATTTCACTTTAATCACTAAAGTGAATTACAAAATAGAATAAATTGAACACTTTTAACTCGAACTACATCTCGCACGTTCACATTGAACCTATGCAGAAGTTCTGAACTAAGCTAAACATTCAACACTCCCTCTTAGTGAATAAGGAATTCTACTTCAACTACTACTAATCTGCTGCTTCCTAGAGGCCGGAAGACTCAATGATGGTACTCATCAAAGCTATGTAGTTAGAAAACTTTTTAGTAATGTGCTGCACCTGTTGGTTCTTTGTTTAATCTTAATAGTGTTATTTTATTAATTTTTGTGTGATCTTTCAGACTAGACAGAAGATGCAGAAGGGGTTTTTTGTTTGCATGTATTTGTTTTTGCCAGAATACATAGAAAATAAAGCATGCAAGTGAAACCCAAAAAAAGTACAATAGGTATGAGCAAAATAAGAGAGAGCCAAATCATAAAAGCACAAAATATGAATTACTAATGCATACCCATATCATGATTTACAACTTTATAAGACTGCTGTAGCTAAACCAGCATCATAGTCATCACAAAATGGCTTATAACAGCCCAGCAACATATTTCTCCCTCTAAATGAGGAATGTGAAGTGTTGTATCAGTCCAGGCGCCTTGGAAGAATGCAAGAAATGACCTTCAAGAAAGGGCAATTGGATGAAGAACTGAATCAGACCTTCCCTGGAAGTGTACGGCCCTGCTGTAGGTTATGATCAGCAGCAAACAGCATCACAATGCTCCCAAATCTGTCATACAGCCCTCAAATTTCTTCTGCAACTGGTAACAATGCCTCCACGCCCAAGGACACACACAAACCCCTCAATTAACACTCCAGATTTCAGTCAAAGAGGTACGACCCTAGCTAGGAAGTACGGCCAGCAAGAGGATGAAGGTGCAGACGCCAAAACTCCTTGTAAACTAGTCAAATCTGCAACTACAAAGTATGCCCTCCGCTGTTCATAAAATCTGTATAGAAAGATGTGACATTATGTCCTCAAAACCCATTGAAGCTCAAGTGCGAACACTATATGCATTTGCCACACTAGCACCTTTGGATGGTCTTTCACGCCTGTAGAATGCTATTACTGAAGGAAGTTTGTGTTTCCAACAGCCTCTTGGGTTCAAATCCCCTTCAAACCCTCAAAATACTAGCAGAGCAAAAACCACCTCAATATCAATGTCAATGCATATCCAAATGAGACTCACTTTTCATCTTTTATTTCCCAAGAGGGTCGTTGCACTATGGAGGGAATTATTTTATTTAAAAAACACTTTTATTATTCCCAAAAGGTGGGCGCCCAACATCTCTTAAGTGACACTTTTAATATTACTTCTTAATGTCACTTTATTTTAATATTTCTAAAGTCCCACATTAAATAATTATTATTAATCTTCGGACTTTAAAACGGAGGCCAAGATATGCTCGGAATCCTGTGCTCTAAACCTCATTGGAAAGGTCTCGTTGAGACACACCAACTCCAATACTGAGAATCCTGAAACGACACAAACCCTAATTTGCTAAAAATAGCAAGTCCAGCCCCAAACAAACAAACCACCTCTAGGAAGTGCCAACTGGATACCAAACTGAACTCAAGCCATTATCCACTCAATTGATCGACTCATCCAAGTCTTCGTCAACCAAAGTTCCCTAACCAAGCTAGTTAGTATACGAGAACTCGATATTAGACTAACTTTGTATAGAGAAAGGGAACATTACAGTCCACCCTCCCCAAGATTGCTTGCCTCAAGCAATCTCAGATCAGGATGCGATAAAATCTACTTGCTCTCCCAAGTAGCATCCTCAATTGGTAGGTTTTTTCATTTGACTAGATATTCCTTGATAAGCCTCTGCAAAGTTCGTTCTCTGGCATCAATAATGGCCTCAGGTACTAAGATCAACTTCCCCTCTTCATCAAGAGGAGGCAACTCTGTAGAAGGAACCACATTGTGTCCTAACGCCTTTTTGAGGTGAGACACATGGAATACATTATGTACCCTGCTACCTGCCGGCAACTCTAACTCATAAGCCACTTCTCCAACTTTCTTGGAGATCCTAAAAGGCCTGTAGTAATGTGGCTTAAGCTTCTCTGCACCACTCTTTTTGAGAGTGGACTGTTTGTAGGGCTACAACATCAAATACACCATGTCACCAACCTCAAAAGAGCCCTCAGTCTTGTGTTGATCTGCATACTGCTTTTGTTGATTCTATGGCTTTTGAATGTTTTCCCTCAAAGACCTCATAATATCCTGACTCTCCTATAGAAAGTCTTTGGCCTTAGGCACTCTGCTATCACCAAATAAAAAATCTACAAAACTCGGTGCCTCATACCCATATAGAGCCATGAATGGTGACATCTGAATCGACATATGGCAAGTGGTGTTATAACAATACTCTCCCAGATGTAGCCACTTAATCCATGCTTTTTGCTGCCCTGCTATATAATTTATGGGGTATCCTTCCACCCATTTATTGACTATTTCTATTTGGCCATCTGTCTGTGGGTGGTAGCTAGTGCTGGGGGTGAGCTCTGTCCCTGTCAACCTAAAGAGCTCCTGCCAAAAATTACTTAGGAACCTATTGCCCCTATTGCTCACTATGCTTTGTGGCAACCCATGAAGATGGAATACCTCTCTAAAAAACAATTCTACAACCTAAGCTACACTGAAGGTGGTCAGAATAACAAAGTGTGCAAACTTCATCAATCTATCCACCACCACGAAGATGCAGTCCCAACCTTGGACTCTGGGCAAGCCTGTGATAAAGTCTATCGAGATACTATCCCATTTCCTCTCAGGGATGGGTAGGGGCTACTGTAAACCACTTGGAAAAGAGTGCTCCTGTTTATTTTGTTGACATGTGGGGCACTCCCTTACATACTTCAACACTTCGGTTTTGAGGCCCTTCCAAGTGAAATGCTCTCTCACCTGCTTGTATGTTTTAAAATAACCAGGATGATCGGCCATAGGCAAATCGTGGAAAGCTCTCAAAATCCTCTGTTTCATCTCTGAACCTGGCACTAGAAGAATCCTACCCTTGTAAATGATCAAGTCATTTACCATTGTATATCTGTTATCTCCGATAGTGCCATCTATGATCCCAGAAGCCTATTTGTCCTTTGCATATTCTGCAGATATCAACTCTCTCCAATCCTTTGAAATCTCACCAAGTGCACACAAATGAGGTCTCCTAGACAGTGCGTCAGCAACTATATTTTTCTTTCCTTTGACATAGACAATGTCAAAGTCATAGGCCTGTAGTTTACTGACCCACTTCTGTTGCCTGTCATTAAGATCCTTCTGTCCAAGGAAATGTTTTAGGTTGTTATGATCTGTTTTAACCACAAACTTACTCCCTACCAAGTACTGCCTAAACTTAGCCAAGGCGTGCATGATGGCTAACATCTCCTTGTCGTATATACTGTAGCTCTTCTCCACACCCCACAACTTCCTACTCTCAAATACAATGGGGTGTTTATCCTGCATCAATATCGCACCAATGTCTTCCCCTGATACATCACATTGTAGCTCAAAAGGCTTGCTAAAATTTGGAATGGCCAACATTGGACAGGTACTCCTCAACTCCTTAAACCTGTCAAAACACTGTTGAGCATCACTAGACCACCCAAATGCATCCTTCCGAGTCAAATCTATAAGGGGGGCAACTAATTGTGAAAAACCCTTCATGAAGTGGCAGTAGTACCCACATAAACCAAGGAATCCCTTGAGCTGAGAGAGATTCTTTGGTGGTAGCTAGCCAATAATTGCTCGGATCTTTTCCAAATCTACCTTAACACTACCAGCACTGATGATGTGACCTAAGTATAACAACTTGGTCATCCCGAGCTCACACTTCGACATCTTGGTGTATAATGACTCACGCTCAAGTATGCTCAAGACAATGTTAATGTGCTTCAAGTGTTCCTCCCATGTCCTGATGTATATAAGTATGTCATCAAAGAATATGAGCACAAACCTCCACAACTGCTCTTTGAATACCCTGTTCATACAAGACTGGAAAGTGGCTAGTGCATTGGTCAAACCAAAAGGCATGACCAGAAACTTGAAATGCCCATAATGGCATTTGAATGCTATCTTCTCAATGTCCTCCTCCCCGACCCGTATCTGATGATAACCGGATCTCAAATCAATCTTTGAGAAGTAGCATGCTCTGTGCAATTCATCTATGAGCTCGTCAATGCAAGGAATGGGGTACCTATTTTTGATGGTCTTTTTATTCAGCTCCCTATAATCAATACACATCCTGAGTGTTCCATCCTTCTTCACCAGGACAACAGAAGAAGCGAATGGACTCTTAGTCTAATATGCCCCATTTCAAGAAGCTCCTTAATAGCCTTCTCGATCTCGTCCTTGTACCTTTTTGGATGCCTGTATGGTGTAGTAATAACAGGTTTGGCACCCTCTTTGAGCAATGGCATGCTCAATTCCCCTATCAAGGGGTCAACCTAGTGGTATATCACTAAACACTTTGGTGTGTTTAGTCAATAGAGCCTGAATGTCTGGAGGATATTCATGCTTCTGCTACTCTGTAACTGCAAGCATCACCATCACCTCTGCTGCCTACTAAACTTGATCATGACGAATCATCCTCTCCATCCTCCTAAGTGAAACCACTCTCAATCCACCATCTGATAACCCTCTGAGCACACATCTTCTCCCGTTCACCTCAAACTTCATTTCTATGGTCCAAAAGTTGAGGGTGAACTCCCCAATGTCATGAAGCCATCTCATGCCCAACACAACATCCATCTCACCCATGCTAACCACATAAAAATTTGACTGGCAAACATAATCATTCAACTGAATGGTTAGGTTGGGTATCCTCCTGGTGCAGGTGAGAACAAAACCATCTGCAACTCTCACCTTAAACCCTTCGAACTCTTCTGTTTTGAGCCCTCTCTTTGCAACCAAACCTTCATCTATAAAATTATGAGTAGCACTAGTGTCTAATAAAGTGATCACTCTTTGCCCACCAAGAACTCCTCGAATCCTGAATGAACCCTCTCTCTGAATGCTGGTGAGGTGTGTTGTGGGTAGATCAGTTTGCTCCTCTTTATCTGATGCCTCAGATGACCCATCTGATCCTGAATCATTGGCTTCTGATTGCTGATCCGAATGATGTTCCGACTCCACTAACTCATCTGCACAAAAGTACTCCAACTATTTTGCTTTCCCTTGGGTAGCACACTTGTACTTAGGATCCCAGGGCTCTCGGCAATGAAAACATAGTTTCTTTCTCCCGAGGTCATTAAGCTGATCATTATCCAACTTAGGAGAACTCTTGTGTTGCTGTCCGGGTTCCCTTTGAAAGTGTCTTATGTCCTTATCTTTCTTCTGAATGAACCCCTTAGACTGAAATTTACTCCTCCATGCCGAAGATTCCATGTCACGTTCCTTCTTCATGGCGTCCTGAAGAGTAGGTGGATCAAGACCCTGTACCCATCCTCGTAAGGGATCGGATAGCCCATCAATGAAAAGGATCATTAGGCTACGCTCTAAAATATCAGAGACCATAATAGATAACTCCTGAAACTCCTAGAATTGCAAATCTGGAGCCTTCTTATCAAATCAGTCAATCAATCTAGCAGTAAACTCAACATACGAAGTGATTTGATCATGGCCCAAATTGTTCTTACCATTACTCCATTTGTGAGCGTTGCACTCTAAGTGAAAAGCTGCATAAGTGATTGCATCAATTTCAGGCATAGGGCTGATCTATAAATAACAATCCAGTTTATGAACCCACACTCTAGCAGTGGTTTTTCCAGAACTATCAAAGTAAGGCAAAGTCATCTTACTGACTTTCTTCTGAAGCTCCTAATTGTGCTACCTATTACCCTTGTTGGGTCAGTGTTTCATCCTTAGATCATAATACTCCCTGAAAGTCATCTCAGCATGGAACTACTCATTGGAAGCTCGCCAATCCCTCAAAATCACATCCTAGAATTCAACCTGTGTAGGCTCCTATTTGGGTACATTGTTCCTCGGTGCAAAAGTAGGTATACCGGGTCTATCACCAACTGTATACTGTGTAGCTCCCCTGTTATTTACTGATGCTTCTCCCTCATTATCCCTGTCTCTGTGCCTATCTCCATTGTTCCTGTCACCTCCAATATTATTCTTGTTCCCGTCATTGTGATTATTATTATTATTTTTATTGTTATTGTTCCCAAGATTACCAGGTATCAAGTAGATACGAATCTGTGCCAATTCTGTTTGTGATCTTTGCATCGTGTCAACCATATCTCACTACCCTCTAGCTAGATCATTCAACGCATGCATCATGCTGGTCAAATCTACTCTCCCTTCATCATACCGGTCTCTGCTAGACCTACCCTCACGATCACCCATGTTTTCTGTAATGGGTTCCTCTTCACTATAAATCTCTACTGGTTGTTCCTCAGCAGCTACCACAATTGTATCTGTATCTACAAATGGATCTATATGGGGAACCTGAATATCTTGCTGTGACCTGTTTCATCTGAGATAATACTGATGTGTACCAGGTTGCATGTCTTAATTCATCTTCTGCATGTCATGTTTAACCTCATAGGATGGCAGGAAGAGTTGTGCTCTGATACCATTGTAATGTGCCGCACCTATTGGTTCTTTGTTTAATCTTAATAGTGTTATTTTATTAATTTTTGTGTGATCTTTCAGACTAGACAGAAGATGCAGAAGGGGTTTTTTGTTTGCATATATTTGTTTTTGCCAGAATACATAGAAAATGAAGCATGCAAGTGAAACCCAGAAAAAGTACAATAGGTATGAGCAAAATAAGAGAGACCCATATCATAAAAGCACAAAATATGAATTACTAATGCATACCCATGTCATGATTTACAACTTCATAAGACTGCTGTAGCTGAACCAACATCATAGTCATCACAAGATGGCTTATAACAGCCCAGCAACATATTTCTCCCCCTGAATGACGAATGTGAAGTGTTGTATTAGTCCAAGTGCCTTGGAAGAATGCAAGAAATGACCTTCATGAAATGGCTATTGGATGAAGAACTAAATCAGACCTTCCTTGGAAGTGCACGGCCCTTCTATAGGTTATGATCAACATCAAACAGCATCACAATGCTCCCAAATTTGTCATACAGCCCTCAAATTTCATTTGCAACTGGTAACAATGCCTCCACGCCCAAGGACACACACAAGCCCCTCAATTAACACTCCAGATTTTAGTCAAAGAGGTACGGCCCTAGATAGGAAGTACAACCAAAAAGAGGATGTAGGTGCATACCCCAAAACTCCTTCAAAACTCCTTGTAAACTAGTCAAATATGCAACTGCAAAGTATGCCCTCCACTGTTCATAAAATCTGTATAGAAAGATGTGCCATTATGTCCTCAAAACCCATTGAAACTCAAGTGCAAACACTGTATGCATTTGCCACACTAGCACCTTTGGACAGTCTTTCACGCTTGTAGAATGCTACTACTGAAGGAAGTTTGCATTTCCAACAGCCTCCTGGGTTCAAATCCCCTTCAAACCCTCAAAATACTAGCAGAGCAAACACCACCTCAATATCAATATCAACGCATATCTAAATGAGACTCACTTTTTATCTTTTATTTCCCAAGAGGGTCGTTGCACTATGGAGGGAATTATTTTATGTAAAAAACACTTTTATTATTCCCAAAAGGTGGGCGGCCAACATCTCTTAAGTGACACTTTTAATATTACTTCTTAATGTCACTTTATTTTAATATTTCTAAAGTCCCACATTAAATAATTATTATTAATTTGCGGACTTTAAAATGGAGGCCAAGATATGCTCGGAATCCCGTGCTCTAAAGCTCATTGGAAAGGTCTCGTCGAGACGCACCAACTCCAATACTAAGAATCCCGAAACAACACAACCCTAATTTGCTAAAAATAGCAAGTCCGGCCCAAAGCAAACAAACCACCTCTAGGAAGTGCCAACTGGATACCAAACTGAACCCAAGCCAACATCCACTCAATTGATCGACTCATCTATGGTTTGGGCTGATATAGTTGTTTTGTATTTAGATGCACTAAAAATAGAGAAAAACGTGATTTAGGAAATAATTTCTATAAGGCCGCCAATTAGAGAAATGTGTAAATATAGATTGTATCGAATAAGGTTTGTAGCTAGCTTTTAGGAAAACCAAATGGAATTATAGGCCTGCAAGATTTATGCATGAATTTTAAGAGTAGAAGAAAGATAGAAAAGATTTAAAGCAATTCAATTATAGTTAAGTTGGTATTGATAAAAAAAATTCAATATAAACCCCACGATTGTAAGTACTCATTCCCTGTTCAATTATACAAAAGAATCCAAATGAACAATCCAAAAGCATGAAGGAATGAAAAGTTGAACTAAAGGTATAATGCTCAAATTCCTTGGCATCAGCTATTATCCAGATCCCAAGAGATATCTAATGGAAACTAAATAGCCAGAATCCATGTGTTATAAATGGAAGCATACTATAGCAAAAATATCCAGAACAGAAATAATATTCATTCTTATATCAAAGACAGATAAAGAACTATAAGAAAACTGTAAGAAATCTTTAAAAATTTGAACATTTGGTATATGACTCTATACCCTATGAGCATTCTCAGATTCTCCTTCAGCCCTTTCCAATGATAAACAACTTGTTTGGTTGCTTCGTCTGGTCCAAAGCCTTATTGCAGACATGTATCAGCATTGGTCGGCTTTCATGGTCTCCAGCTTGATTTTCATCAGCTCCATGTTTATTTGAGGTGTCCTTCCCTGGTGGAGATATTTACACTTGGTACCATGTCTTATGGTTTGGGGTTTACCCCCTCTTTCTGTATTCACCGTTCTTTTGTATTTTGTGGTTGCCAAGAACTAACTCACAAGATCCACCCATAGGGGCCTCTATAGGTATTGGAAAGAATCTTAACAATTGAAATACCTGAGGAGAGAGGTGCAGGTCCCAAGGGAGTATTGTGCAGACACTAGTAAGGTGTTGGTGGGGCTCATGGTGACCCACAATAAGGGCCACATTGAGGTCACCAAAGACCACACAATTACTGGCTTTTGTGATGAGAAGGTGCATAGGTCAAAGTGGAGGATGGAGGTGATTCATGCTGTTCGATTTCCACCACTGGACCCTGCTATGGATGGAAATGCCCTCAGTTTCACAGTACTGTCAAGGTGGAGGAAACAACTGGGTGCGGTGTTTTGTTGCTCAGTTGGATGAACTGGCTGCTGTATGCCACTCTTTTTATTCCTGAATCATTTTTGGGCAGCAGATGTTTGGTTTTTTGAACGTGCATGTCCTTTTCAGTTTCTGTTATCTTTGGCTATGGCCATTTTTGTCTATT
This sequence comes from Cunninghamia lanceolata, assembly GCA_027924645.1. Taxonomy (NCBI): domain Eukaryota; kingdom Viridiplantae; phylum Streptophyta; class Pinopsida; order Cupressales; family Cupressaceae; genus Cunninghamia; species Cunninghamia lanceolata. Next base: position 19,154,816 of record BSBN01000254.1, read on the forward strand.
TCTATGAGTTTTTGTAATGTTTCTATGTTACATGGGTAGTGGCCCCAATAGATACCCCCAACTACTTAATTTAAAAAAAAAAAAATGCTTACGACTCTTGATCAAAATAAGGCCTTTGAGGTCTATGTTTTACTATCATAAGGTTAATCTGTTTTTTAAATTGTAATTCCTTAAAATGATCAAGCCTTAAAGGAATTAAAATTTTAAAAACAGAGTACATGAAATGACCTACAATTTCTTCGGCATAGAAGCATTCACCTGGTATTATTCTCTGCCAAAATAAGAACACCCTTGTCCTTCATAGCTTCACAAAGCTCTTCTGCACCAAGAGCTGAATCTGCAGTAACATCGATAAAGACCTGTTTGTTGAACCCAAATACTAGATTTGCATCAGTAGCAGTTGTATAAAACACTGTGACCTATGCCATGATTTAACAGCAATATCAAAAAATTGATTAACATGCAAGATAAAGAAGCAAATACAATTAAACAAACTTCAAAAAGTTGAGACATTAGTTACATCAGATTTAAGGATTCTTACAATATTTGTTTCAACAGCATCCAGTTCCACATGGAGCCCTTTAATTTTATTTAAACCTTCTGCATAGAGGAAAAGAAAGCAGGTTTATAAAAATTTTCTTAAATAATATTTAACTGCAGATTAGAAAGAGAATAATTAATGTTAATACTGTACTTCAAATGATCCATGTAAAACTGCCATCGTCTTCATCAGGGATCTCTTTCCCCTAGAAAGGAGAGGACAAACAAAGTACAATTCAACAAGCTAGAGCCAACAAAGAGAAAAAGATGAATGAAATTCATCAAAATAAGATATTTGAGGCTTCCACAGTCCATAATTTATGAAAAAATGCTTCTAGAAAAGAACTGTTTAAAAATTTGTTTAAACATCAACATTTGGGATCACACTACATGATCCATCATCAAGATGAAATTTGTATTAGATTGCAAATGAGAGCTCCTTGTATAGATAACTCTTTACATTACTTTAGATGTCAAGTAGGTTTAACTAGATAAAAGCAATAATTGAGTTCATTTAGTTTTGGTATTGTAATAAAAACAACATAACCAAAACTATTATTTAATTAATTAGTTCCTCTAGATGAACCTATTGTTCTATTTTGCTTCTCAGCCAAATAGCCCAAATCTATAAAATTTCTAAGTGTTTTCCCCTTTAGAAATGCAAAGAAAAACATCACAAATCGACTAAGTCCAAAAAAAATCCTGAGTTTTCCTTGTGTTTTTTGCATTTTCAGAGTTTCAGAGTTCGGAGTTCTCCCCTTCATCATGTCATCCTAATTGGCTCCAAGCTCCGACTCTTTCCCTTTGAAAATTCGACTAAGTATTTCGGAGTTTCAGACTTTGGACATTTCTTCTTCCCTCTTCCTTTTATTTTGGAAGACGGAAGACGAAAGGCCTGAAACCCGACCCCCGACGGGTGTTAAATTTTCTAAGGCATTCTGCCATTCCGTGGAGCCTTTTGGGTGGGCCCCAGTAGGCTTGCAGAACCGTGGAATGAAGACACGTGGCAAAGGTCCGATAGTTGATCATCCAAGCAACCCAAAAGAGGCCATGTGGCATAATCTGTGGCTTTCCACCATTCTGCAAAACATTTCAACGAGGCTTTGTCTATAGCCGTAGAACAACAAGAAACTGCCACGTGGACAAAAGACAAGCGATGCGAGGAGGTCTCGAAATCCAAGTTCTACTTCTTTTCATTCAAAATAATGCTAAGTGTTTTGGACTTCGGGGATCGGACCTTCTTCTTCCTTCTCATGGAATGTAGAAGATGGAAGGCTCGAGGCCTGAAGTTCGACGATATTGTAATCTTCCTTTGTATAGCAGAGCTCGGGGGGTGGGGTTTTCTCCTTTCTCCTCTCTTGGAAGGTGAAATGTTGAAGGCCCGAGGCCCAATCTCTGACGGCTTCCGTGATCTTTAGAAACAAAGGGAAAAGAGGCGGAATTCAGAATCCACCATGGTTAATCATGATGAAATCTTGTTGATAAGATAGAATGCAGGCCAATTTGAAAAGCAAGCGTCCAACTCCAACTGGAATTTGTTGTTGGGAATTTATTGTTGCAGGTAGAGGAGGATGCAAGTTTTCAATGCAGATATTTGTTTAGCTACTTCAAAGAAGATATTTGTCTGCATTTATGTCAAACAAACAGATATTTTTAGACATTCCTTTTGTAAAATATCTTCTGACAAGCCCATAGGGCGAAGTTATTACAGTAGGTGATAGCGCCCCATTGCAAAATGCTATAAAAAGCATGAAATCAAATGTATTATGTTGGCTTTTTGGTCTAAAAAATCACATCTTGTATCAATTGTAACCGTGCCTCTTTGATAAGAAATAATAGATTTTTACCTTTTCATGAATTCTTTTGCTCTATGTAATACTTTTGTTTGAGTATCCATTTGTGAATTCTTCTTTCCTTTTGGGTCTCAATTAGTTTCTTTTACCTCTGCAATTCGTTTATGATTTGTGTATGCTTGTCTATTGTTTTTTGTTATTCTATGCATACATGGTTGATCTGAGGGCCGAACATTCAAACTTGGTGTATCACCTTTTCATTTCCACTTTCTCCTTCTTCCCATTTTCCACGGCAATGAATAGATTAGGTTTAGTCTTAGCACATTCTGAATCTTATATTCAGAAAAGGAACCAGCCTTCTCTAGAGGTTTGATTTCCTTGCAGGGTCCCACACATGGAAATCATCCCAATGTTTCACTAGATTGTTGCAGCATTAAACCGCTCCAACACAGGGTGCAAATCCAAGTGACAATAGTTTCTGGCATGCCCGGTGTGATCAATTTACTCTAAATTAAGAATTAGGCTGAGAATTTGGTGTTGTTTTCAGTACTCTACAGTTTGGTAGACATTTTCATGCACTTGGCGACTCTATAGGCTACTAGTTTTTTATCAATTCAACATTTTATGCCTATGCAGACAAGAGCTTATTCAAGAGGTAATTTATCAGTTTGTTGAGTTGTCTGTTGCTGTTTCAAGATGAAGAACTAGGTTATCTAGGTCTTCTAAAAGAAAGAATAACAATGCTACCCCTCCTCACCCAAGAGCTCAATCTACACCTCCTCCTGTTAGGTTCCAATACTCAAGGAGAGGCTTGCACATACCTAGAATAAACCTGAACATTCCTAGTATGGCAAGAAATTTACTTTTTGTGACCTTCAATGGAGGTAGCCCTTTAAACCTAGTTGCACATAATGATATACTCACTTCAGCCCTAAAGAGTATTTCATCATTTACGAGTGATAGTTCTACTACACTGGCTGAACATATCAAAGACATATCCAACATATGTTCAATCCACCATATTCAACATGAAGATGTGGTTGTTAGGCTCATGGTTTCATCCTTCAAAGGGAGAGCTCTGCAATGGTTTAGGAGTTTAACCCCTGCTTCAATACATAATTGGGGTGAGCTAGGAGAAGCACTCTACAAGCAATTTGGAGAGAGGGCAGACAATTTCACTGCTGGAACAACTGACAACAATAAAGAGAGCTCCCAACGAGATGATGGCGGACTTCAATTTCAGATTTCAAAGGACGTGGGAAAGGTTTCCAACTCTCCTCAGACCATCTCCACAAGGTGTCTTCTTATATTTATTAAGAGCTTTAAATTCTAATATAGTTGTTATGATGCAATCTATGGGTGTTGATATCTTACCAGATGCATATGAGATAGCCTTAAAGGTTGAAAATTGCTTAATACGGGCTGAAAATAATGCTTCTAGACCTCCTGTACCTATTTTCCCAGATTTGCATTTACAAGTTCAAGAACCTGCTATTGGCCGCATCCCAGAGCCTAGAGCCTCCACATCTTCTCTTTCCAAAGAAGAGAGTGACCTCAAAATCCTCATGGCCAATTTGACTAACAAAGTCAATAGCATAGCTATTTAAACTGCCCCCAAACCCCATCAAAATTATAACTAGGGGTAATCTTCAAATCAAAATTGGAATCAAGGTTATAATTCCAATAGAAATCAAAACTAGAATCAGGGTTACCAACCAAATAGGTACCCAAATAATAACCTTGCTCAACCTTTGCAAATAGTCAGACCTATTCAACAAATATCGATTGCTAATTCAGTTAGGGCCTTGGTCCCTACTCAAAACAATCTGGCCCAAGAGGCAGATTGGTGTCACCTGTGTAACCAACCTCACAATCAATCCACTTGTGCTTTTGGAGCACAAGAGTGAGCCCTAATGGTGCAAAACTTTCACACTTAGCAAGCATCATTGGTGGAAGTAGCCAACAACAACCTTGAGGTACAAAATGTGGTTGCTTCTGATTCCAACTTGATGCACTCCTGAGGATTTCTATGCTATCAACCAGCCTACAGATAGTGTGATCATGCCCGTTAGTAGTGTTGCAGACAACACAAGGTCAAAAAGGAGACAGCTGGAGGATAGCCCTATGCCTACCGTATTACAAAAAGGACCCATGCTAAAGGCAAAAGGGACCAGTGTTGTGAATTCAACTCAGAGCAACAAGCCTACTACTGCAAAAGAGGTTCCATCAAGCCGAAAAGTGCCTAAACAAGCTACAGAACAATCAAAGAGGGGAACATGGATTCCTTTAATGCATAAAACGACGAATTTTCCCTTGAACAATGTGGAACAAATGAAAAAGACAAATCTAATGTGTCAATGTGGGAGGTAATGTCAATCCCCTCTCAAAGGGATTTGTTGCAAGATGCCTTAAGGCAATTCCCAGCAGCTGAATCAGCAATGCAAAAGAAAAGAGCCCAGTCAATCTTGTACAACCAAGTGAAGAACAAGAGGGTCCAACAAAGAAGCCATCCCCTTTTTACTTGTCCCTAATCATTGGGAAATTCCTAGTGCACAATTGCATGATTGATTCTGGGGCTAGTGTATCAATTATGCCTAAGAAGATAGTAGATGCGTTAGGCATCAAATATATCCCTATTATATCACGTGTATTGCAGTTGGATGGTACTTCTATCAACACAGTTGGAGTGATCAAAGGATTGTATCTGACCTTACACGCCTGTCCCAACTTGACTATTAGTCAAGATATTTCAGTTATTGATCTTCCTCCTTTCTTTGCTATCTATTTGTGAAGAGACCTCACAACTAAGGTAGGTGGCTACCTTTCTTTTGACTCGTCCCATATGCTGTTCAGAACAAGATACGGCACACGGTTCATGAAAGGCTGAACGAATTTCAAATTATCATATGGAGACCTATGACCAAAGCCTGGTGAACCCTCATTGTATGATTCAAGGTCTCTTGAGACAACGTCTTCACCTCTTCCAAACCGAGATCTTTTCCTTGATGAGTGGGCAAAGGAACACTTTGATTTTGATCCTTATGACACCACTGAGGAAACTGGACTGTGATGTTCCCTCCTTAATAAGGTAGTAAGATTATTAAGAGAAATCAAAATTGCTTCCAGCTGAATCAAATACAAGGAGATTTCATACATGACCGACTCCAACCTTTGACAGTGCACATATGATGACAACGCCTAGACTCATAAAAGATGTATTCTCTCAGGTGGTCAATTTCCATCCATGCCAAGAAAGTTATCTATGTGAACGAATTAATGGCAATAGTGTGTAGTGAACCCTGATGGTTCCACTGCTGAAACTGAATGATGATGATGATGCAATTTTTGGATTTTTGTGTCTTTTTTTTGGGGGGTTTTTGAAAAAGATGACAGGAAAATAGAATTTACTTGTAATGAATTCAATCTAAAACTAGAATGCAAAACAATAGCTGGAAATTGACTATTTATTTATTGGAGGCATCTACAAATACCATAAATGCACATGCATACCTGGATTTGAACATGCTGATGACATTATTTAAATCTGGAAATTTTGATTGCATGCAAGATGGAAGCCTGAAAATGATTTGATCTGCCTCTATGATTAATTGCTCCCACTCAAATTTGCCACCATAACCCTTGTCTCCCCTAGGTGTCCTCAATGGAAGAAATTGTAGCTTAAAAGGGAGGGCGTTTCACCCAAGAGAACCCACGCCTCTGCAGAAAATGTATGGCCCTTGCTGCATGTACGGCCTCCTCCAAAATGTGTGCTAAGAACAGTGAGTGCAGCCTTAATATAAATAGATTTCACAATAATTTCTGATCAGATTTAAACTTGTTGAATTTCTCTGCAAAAACTTAATCAATTTGCACAATGAAACCCTCCGTAAAAAACTCTCCTGAATGCCATCCTTCAATGGATATTCCACCACCTCAGAACAGCTGCAACATTGAAGAATTTTCTCTCTCCGATGGCTAATTGATCTGCAATGCACAAACCCCAATGCTCTCCCAAAATTTCACAAAGTCAAATGCTCATAATGGATGAGGTTGATTTGTTTTTGAGAGCTTATATATTCCTCTTGAATATGCACGACTTCCCATGTGCTTTTTTAATCATTTTAAAATATTTTTATTCACTTTTGATATAACTTTCATTTACCTTGGTTTTAGAGCCACTTTATAATTTGTCATTATAATTCATTAATGATGGGTCATGGCCCCATTAATTAATTAACCTTATATTTCGACTTTATAATAAGAGATCATTGATAAAGTACCTTTATTAATGATATAATAATGATATTATAATCAATGAAGCCAACTCGCCTAACCGACTGAAAACCAAGCTGTCCACTGCAAATCCACTATGGTCAGGTGCCCTGCCAAGAATAGTAACCCCAAAAAATATGACTTACTATAAATAGTAAGTCTCTCAGAAAGAGCCAAATAACATGTGCAGAAGCCAACACCTGAATCCCAAACAACATCGAAGAGTTGAAATGTCCCCAATTGATCGGACAACAGCTAACAACAGACCCTCAAAGCATAAATGCTAGCCCATGAGGGTCAAATGATGGGCTAACCCCTCGACATCTGATACTGACTAAGGAGGGGACATTACATAGTGCAAAGACTCGAGTGGCGATCAAAGTGTAATGTGTTGTACCAGTTTATATATTTTTAAGATCTTTTTATGTGTGATTTTTATTAATTTTTTTGTGATCTTTCAGACTAGAGAGAAGAATGGAGAAGGGGTTTCAGTTTTCCTGCAGATGTGTTGCCAGAGCATACAATATATTGCATATAATATGAACACAGAAAATATACATGGATTACAAGAGAAATATGAAAGACCCAGTTCATATATCAACAGATAAAGAGGTTCTATAACATACCTATATGCAGATTTGGAACTTCAGTTTTTGGCAACTGCAGGACCAGCCATTGGGTATTAAAATATTGCTCCAAATCATCAAGAATCACAAAGTATCATGCATACATTGTTATCAGCAATACAATAGGCCCTGGATGCCTCATATAATGCAAAACAAACACTACCCACAATGAGAAGTAAGCTCCACACTTCCCAACGTTAAGCCTGGTGGTGTACGACCATGGCTGGAAGGGTAAATCAGCAGAAAGAAATGTCACAAGCCACTGAAATATCTTTGCAAAGTGTTGTATGCTGTCCACAAGGAGGGGCAATCAGATATGGAAGAGATATATGCAAAGAAACAACCTCAAAATGCCCACAAGCATGGTACAACTAGACTGGGTAGTACGGCCAGCTAGCTGCTATGAAAGTATAGTCCCAAATATGTATTTTTCTGCCTCAAACCTCCAACAAACTGATCTCCAAGCTGCTATGATGAACTCAACTAAAAATGCAAGAGAAATCCTCAATACTTCATCAACTCTTCGTCACACAAACTCCATTGAAGCACTAATGCAAATACTGTATGTATCTTCCCTCAAGCACCTTTGGGTGGTATTGCACACCTGTAGAATGCTGCTACTCAGGGAGGTTTTCATCTCCAAGAGCCTCTGGTTCAAATCCTCAAACCCTAGAGCCAAGCTCCAAACCCTTGCAGGGAAAATCCCAAAAGAGAAGAAAATAATAAATCAAACATATCTCAAATGAGGCACTTTTCCCTCTTTTATAACTCTCCAAGAGGGGTGTTTCACTTTTTGAGGGAAATATTCTTTTAATTTTACTTTTAATATTTTCCAAGGTGAGCGCTCCATAAAATAACTTAAGTGACTTTTTAAAATATTTTATTTTATTAGTCACTTTATAATTAAACATTAAAGTCGCTTTTAAATATTCTGCTTGACTTACGGACTTTAAAATAAATACCCAAACGATGTCGGAATGTCATGATCTATAGCTCATCGGAAAGCCCTCGACGAGATGAATCCAACCCCACTCCGAAAATCCCGATCCGACACCAAACCCGAACTTACTAAAAATAGTAACAACCATAAGCAAACTGGGCCACGTAGCAGGTGCCAACTGGATCCACAAATCATCTAATATCTCTGAGGAGAGCCAATAGCTGACTGCCAAGTCATCAAAACAATGCCAAACTAACACTTACTAAAAATAGTAGTGTTCCCTGAGGACCAAAGAGAACAAACCCAGAAAAACCCAAAAAGATTGTTGACATGCAAACACTTACTATAAAGAGTAAGTACGGACAAGTTGTCCGAAATATCTGCGGAAAGTGTCAACCAACTCCATTGGATCACCTGAACACCCTGGTGACATCGAAATACTCCTCTGATTATGCTGTCACTAACCCAAAAAGTCAACTCCAACTGTGCTGCAATAGGACTTGAAAATGGGGACATTACACAAAGGAATAAGACAAAATTGATATAAGACAAGGTGGCGCCTCCTATAGACAAATGATCATTGTATATGAGACAAAATAAGACACCGATGGTAATAAGACAAACAACGTCATTAGTAAAGTGGCCGATTATAATCTAGCAATCATAAGCGCTTACTAGAAGAGACGACGAGTATGAGGAGACGTGACTTATCACTATCCAAGATATAAGTGGTAATCAAATGCGTTTGTGGAAGCATCAAACCATTCATCATATAATCACAGGTACCTTTATCCTATCATCAACAATCGGCAGAGAGTATTGATCCAGCATCGATTCACAAGGATAAGCTTCTCATCTATCATCAATCATTCACAATTCAGCAATCATCACAATATCAATCAGCAATTGTTCATTACCAAGGAGTGATCAATCAATCATATATGTATATCTGTTTTACAAATTAGAGCAGCAGGAAATAAAGGATTTCATTCTTTGTATCAGCACTTGGTCATCGATTTAGCAGCAGCCTAGCAACAGTCAAATGGCCTATAAGGTATTCATCAAATAGTTATATCAATACAAGTAAGAGTTGTACCATAGGCACCAGATCATTATCAATATATGAAAGGCATATAAGCCTTATGCTCATCCATCTAGAATGATGGAATTATCATAGTTCCCATAGAGGAACAATATCCATAGATCACTAATTGAGAGGACGAACTCCTCATTGGTATGCATTCTCTAACCTTACTCATATTGTACTAGGGACAAACAAGTCTTGCCATGTCCTTAATCTTATCTATTTCACCTAGGAGGACGGTTAAGTAAGAAAGGGCAGATTATTATGATCAATCTCACATAGGGTAGGTGACTCTCAAGTGGATGAGGTATTACCGGGTGTGTAATGAAGTCCCTTGAGCCAAGTAGTGAGGTATTGTTGGGCATGCAATGAAGCACTTGGGCCTATACCTATGGAGATGACTTACACGGTAGGTGACTCAAGTGGATGAGGTATTACCGAGTGATGAGTGTCAAATTGTACTCATAAAATACACCCTTTTTGCCTCTCTTTTCCCCTATTCAGTTCATCTTCCTTGTGTTTGCACTCAAATTAGTTAAGCAAGATTGTTCTAATTAGTGATTAATTAAGATAGATTACTTGAGATTAGAATTTCTGATTAAGTGGCTAATGTGCGTGGGATTAATGGAAAATGTAGAATTTCTCTTTCTTTTTGAATCAGCAGGTGTACATATCAGAAACAACGGTTTTGTGCATCTCCGGAGATCGCCTTCAATGATCTCCGGAGACCATAACAAAGAACAGTGACACCTGGGTTTTGAAGATTTGGGGAAATGATTCTCCGGAGCTCGGCGAATGTCTGGAATATCTCCGGAGCTCGACGAATGTCTGGAATATCTCTGGAGCTCGGCAGTATCTCCGGAGCTGCAGACAGGAACAGCTATCCTCGAAACCTCCTGAGAACAGGGCATGTTCCAGTCAGAGCCGCCAATCAGACACTTCAGCAGCAATCCTAACACCCCCCTTACTTCACGCAAATCATCACTTGAGTGATGAAGGGTCAACTATCAGTTAAACTGCTGAAGTTTTATCTTTCCAAAGATTTTGCATAAGTTACGAATTGAACTAATTCAATATTCTTATTTTCAGGGCTTTGATGCCCAAGTGTATTAAGATCTAAACTTAGACCTCTGAGTGGACTTCTGTTCCACTCAAGTCTACCCCTTTTGCATGATGATCTTTCATAAGTTAGATAGTTAAGTACAAATAAGAGATGGTGTCATCTCCTAGACAGACTGATAGATAAGTTCAGTGATATATCATCACTCTTTTTATATATACTTTCAGAAATAGTAATGAAACAACAATGATAAGATTATTTTGATTTTCGGAGATTTCAGTTCTGTTATAACCATACATTTCTCATGAATATAGAGATGAATGAATTGAATTGAATTTAGTTAGATCATCTTTAGTGCTGATTTCCTGCAATAGCCTTCAGCCTCAAAGGTGCGGAGCAAGGGCCCACTCTCACCAATCAGGCAGGAGGCTAGTATCTCTATTTTATTGTTTCAAGTTTTCTTTTATAAAAGTATTTCCTGTTTTAGTAGATAGATGCATGTTATCATTCTTTGCTTTGAGTACATTTCCTGTTTTATTCTGTTTTACAGCATTCATTACATTTATTCAACAAGCAAATAGATTAGTCAGTCTTTTAAGCTTTAGGATTAGCTATAAATAGGTCACTTAGAATCCCTAGTTGCAGACAGCCATGGACACAGCCCTGGTTCTTTGACATCTGAAAATAGATTAAATGATGAGGTACAGCGACAACCCGTCATTTTTGGCGCCGTTGCCGGGGACTTAGTTGTGTTAATTATGGACACTGAGTTAAAAACAGTTTTTAGAATAGATCTGTATGGTTAGAGCTAGAGATTTTAAAGGAAGATATATTAAACAGACACCCCAACAACACACCATAGGGGAAAGCAGTGAAGTGGTACAAAATCTTGTTGAAGAAGGAAACCTAGATCTTAATTTGGAACCTGCACTTCAAAACAACAATCCCTTAGATCCTACAGATATTCCACTTGCCAATTATATCCAGGAATTACAACAAAAAGTTGAGGCAGATCCTTTGGTAGAACCTAATTTCCTAGAACCTCAGGAAGAAGAACTAGTATTAAATATGGAAAATGATAATCATGAGGAAGAGAAAAATCAGGCCCCAAGAACCTTCTCATATCCTATTGTTTTGGCTGTTGCAGACAATGCTCCCATGAAGAATATCTCACCAGCACATCTACCAAATTTCAGAGGACTCTCCTCTGAGGATCCAGATCAGTTCTTGTTTGAATTCAAAGTAGTCTGCCAAACCTATGATTATGGATCAGATAACCAGAAACTCAAACTGTTCCCTTCCACCCTGAAAGATTCTGCAATGAGATGGTTTATGGGTTTACCCCAGGGTTCTATCCGTTCTTGGGATCAAATGGAAACAGAGTTTTTGGAAAAATACCAAGACTATTGCAGATCCAGTAATAAAAATGAAGAATTGTTTAAAATTAGGCAGGGGGAGGAAGAATCCTTAGAAGACTATGTGGATAGGTTTAATTTTGCCTTGAGAAGGTATGGCAATCCGGTAAATCACTCCTTGGCCAGAACCCTGTTTATAAAAGGATTGGATAAAGAATCAAAATAGGCACTGGACCTAATGGGAAAAGGGAACATTAACAAAATGGAAATACCTGACATAGAGGAACTCTGCAGGAATTATTCCAGAACTCAAGATGGAGTAAGGTCATCCAAAACCTTTAAGGGGAAGAATGAGATAGGACAGTTGATGGAGGAAATTGCAAATCTAAAAACAGATATTCTGGTCCAACTAAATACCACATTGGATGGGATCCAAGCAAAAACCAGGACAACTGATCAAAATAGAGCAACTGAACCGCTTTCCATTTATTGTCCTAGGTGTAGAAACAAACACCTGTTGAGAGAATGTCCCTTGGACAAATCAGAGATCTGTCAAATCTGTGATAGGGAGCATCCTACCAGTCAGTGTAGTCAGCTTCCAGCCTTAAAAAGATTGAGTAAAAAGAATGCGGTGATAGAGGAGTTGAACTATGTGGGACAAAAACAAGCCAGAAATTTTCCTTATAATCAGTACCCCAGCCAGTCTTCTTACAGGGGTCCTACTAATTGGGGAAATAATCAGTGGAACCCAGCTTGGTATGGCCCTCAAAATAATCCTCCTTGGGGATAGCAGGATTGGCAAAACCAAAGCTGGCAAAATCAGCCTTGGGGAAATCAACAATGGCCACCACAGTTTGGGTCACAAGGCATGCAACCACAATGGGGTCCTCAACAGGGATATCATCAACAATACCAGGGACAACCTAGACATTTCCAACCTCAACAACAGGCTTTACTAACTGGATCCTCCAACACACAGGGTCAAACGCAGAATGAACCAGTTAGTCAACCGCCTTTACCAGCTCAGCCTATACCAAACCCACGGAATAAACAGGGAGCAGCTGTCTATATGACAGAGCAAGAAAATCTGGCTGGAATTAATGCTATATATTCAAATAATCTCCAGCTGCATTCTGGGAAAGCATTCCCAAGACCTTCTCCTCCAACTATAGTTGAAATAACCAATGATGAGGAACCTGAAAATCCATCTAATCAACCCCCAGAGGAGATTACTAACGAAAAGGTGCTAGAAAAATCAACCACAGACAACTCCGGAGTTACTCCTAAAAAGCCAGCTCCGGAGAACAGTCTAGAACACAATTCTGATAAGAGCTCCGGAGATGCTCCGGAGATGGAAAAACTAGCACCCTACCCAGAACGACTTAAACAAAATGCTCCCCAAAGAAAGGTTTTACAAAAACAAATCCAACTCAATCAGGAATCAAAACTTTTACAAGAACTCAAGCAGCTAAACATTGAAATTCCTCTCCTCCAAGCCATCAGAGATGTACCAGAACTAAATCAATTCATCAAATAGTATTGCATCAAGACACAGGGCAGAAAGAAAAGTTTTCCTTCCACAATACAGGTGGAAGGAAAGGTAATGGATCTATTGATGGGAGAAATTCTCCTCCCAAAATATGGAGACCCTGGGAACCTTGTCATAACTGTTTTCATCTCGAGGGTAGAAATTTCAAATGTTCTGGTTGACTTAGGAGCAGCAATTAATGTGATGACAGTTCATACAATGGATAAGTTAGCTCTGTCAGGTATCCAATCCACGACTACAATTCTTCAACTTGCTGATCAGTCAGTAGCTGTTCCAAAGGGAGTGATCACTGATGTACCTGTTGTAATAGATTCATGGGAATTTCCAGTGGATTTCTTAATACTGGAACCTAGAAACCAAAGGAATGCTTATCCGCTGATTTTAGGAAGGCCATGGCTGGCTACTGCAGCAGCATCTATTGATTGTCGAACTGGAGATATGGTCATTTCTAATGGGATAGATTTAAAGAAAATATCTCTGTATCCTCCAACTAAACCATCAGTGCATTACACAAGAAGAGTATGGGTGGATGAACTAGATAACATGAACAACAGTGCCTCATTAGCTATGGTAACCATTAAGGAACATCTGGGAGAATTAGGAGAAGTATACTATGATACCATGGAAGACTTCACTCACATCCTAATCAACAAAGATGTGATGGAACTCGCCCAAGACCCTCAGAGAAAACTTCTCGTTTCTTCTCATTGTACCCTTGCCAACATTATTCCTTGTGGGGAAACCTTTTACAGGGACTTAGCCACTTTCCACATGTTACTCCCACATTCTTGTCCTCTTAATACCATGACACCAATGTATGGACCCACCACATCTATGGATCAAATTACAAAATAGGTCATGATTCTGCCAGGGAAAACACTTAATATAAATACTCAGTTAACAGCAAGTCAGGAAGAAAAACTTATTCAGCTTTTGGTTTCCCACTCAGCATCTTTTGCCTGGGAATACCAAGATATGAAAGGCATACCTCCTGAAATCTGTACCCATCATATCTACACTGAGGATATTAAACCTGTCAGACAACCACAAAGAAGATTGAATCCTACTTTAAAGGACATTGTTAAAACTGAAATAGAAAAATTACTCCAGGCAGGGTTCATATATCCAATCTCAGACAGTCAATGGGTCTCACCCCTTGTCATTGTCCCTAAAAAGAATGGGAAATGGAGGGTGTGTATTGATTATAGAGAACTCAACAAGGCCACAAAAAAGGACTACTTTCCCTTACCATTTATTGACCAAGTTCTGGACAACCTTGTTGGGAGAAAGTATTTTTCTTTTTTAGATGGATTCAGTGGGTATAATCAAATTCAAGTAGCACCTGAGGACCAAGACAAAACAACCTTCACATGCTCTTGGGGAACCTTTGCTTACAAAGTTCTTCCTTTTGGGCTGTGCAATGCCCCAGCTACATTTCAGAGACTGGTTCTAGCTATTTTTGCTGAACTGGCTAATGAATGCATGGAAGTCTACATGGATGACTTTACTGTGTATGGGAATAACTTCGAGGAAGCTCTCACAAACCTTGGAAAAGTACTAAAATGTTGTAATAAAAATCAACTGTCCCTTAGCCATGAGAAATGTTTTATGATGGTGGAGGAAGGAATTGGTTTGGGACACCATATTTCAGAGAAAGGGATTAGAGTGGATCAGAACAAGATAGAAGTAATCACACAGTTGCCTTCACCCAAAAATCAGACTGATGTCAGAAGTTTTCTAGGTCATGCAGGCTACTATAGGAGGTTCATAGAAAATTTTAGCAGAATAGCTGCCCCCCTGTTTACCCTGCTTAACAAGGAAACAGAATTTCTCTGGACAGCAGATTGTCAATCAGCATTTGAAACTTTAAAGGAGAAGCTTACTGTGACACTAGTTTTAAGGGGACCTAATTGGACTTTACCATTCCACATACAAACTGATGCTTCAAATGAATCCATTGGGGCTGTTTTAGGACAAAAAGAGGAAGGAGAAAGTATGCATGCCATTTATTACATCAACAAGAACCTTACCTCTGCAGAAAAAAATTATACAACAACTGAGAAGGAATTCTTGGCAGTTATCTATGCTATAAACAAATTCAGACATTATATTACCGGATATAAAATATTTGTGCACACTGATCATGCAGCCATCAAGTACCTAATGAATAAACTAGTAGTAGGTGCAAGGATCATCAGGTGGTTATTGCTCTTGCAAGAATTTGATATTACCATAGTTGATAATCCAGGAAAGTTTAATTTGGTTTCTGATTTTCTGTCAAGATTGCATACAGGAGGAGAAGATCAACCAGTGGAGGACAAATTTCCAGATGAACATCTTTTTGCCATATCCACTACTACACCTTGGTTTGCTGACATAGCTAATTTGTTAGCTACAGGCTTGTATCCATCCCATTTTACTTCAAAACAAAGAAAACGTTTGCTTAAAGAAAGCTTATCCTACAAATGGTTGAATGGTTTACTATTTAAATGTGGTCCTGATTTCATTCTACGCAGGTGCTTGAAGGCTGATGAGACTTTTGATGTGTTGAGAGCATGTCATGATGAGCCATCTGGTGGCCACTACTCTTTTCACAGGACAGTCCACAAGATCCTTAGAGCTGGTTACTACTGGCCTTCTCTTCATAAAGACACAAAGAAGTATGTGCAGCACTGTGACCAGTGCCAAAGGATGGGGCAGCCCACCTTTACCCAGGAAATGCTGCTACATCCTCAAGTCATGATGGAACCCTTTGAGCAATGGGGTCTAGACTTTGTAGGACCAATCTCACCGCCATCATCAGGCAAGGAGTATATTCTAGTATGCACAGACTGTTACTAAGTGGGCTAAGGTTCAAGCATTACAGTTTGCAAGAGAAGAAAAAGTTGCTGATTTCCTTTACAATAGAATTTTCTTGAGGTTTGGAGCCCCAAAATCAATAGTTTCAGACAGAGGACCTCAATTTACCTCACAGGTAATCAAGGCATTCACAGATTTGTACCAAGTCAAGCACAGAAAAGCTTCACCTTACCATCCTCAAGCAAATGGGCAGGTAGAAGTAACCAACAGAGAACTTGAGAATATCCTAACAAGGACAGTGGCAATGAACAGAAAGGATTGGGCTAATAGACTACCTGAAGTAGTTTGGGCTTACAACACAACTTGGAAGTCCACAACAAAGTTTTCACCATATGAACTGGTTTATGGGAAAAAGCCTATACTATCTATAGAGTTTGAACTCCAGACACTTAAAACTGTATTGGATGTTGGGCTGCCGCTGTCTACAATTCAGCAGAACAGAATTCTTCAGCTCAACGAGTTGGATGAGATTCGGACAGAAGCCATTCAACAAACAGAACTGGTTCAGTACCAAAGGAAACAATGGCATGACCAACATATCAAGAGGAGGACATTTCAACAAGGAGATTGGGTTCTTCTCTATGATTCTAAATTCAAAGAATTCAAAGGGAAATTACAGACTCACTGGCTGGGTCCTTATCAAATAAAGGAAGTGTTTGAAAATGGAACTGTATTGAAACCAATTGATGGGAGCACAAACACATTTCTAGTAAATGGTCACCGGATAAAGCTCTACAAAAAACCGTCTACTAAAGAAGAGTTTCTTTATAATCTGAGTTTTGATACAGGGGATACCACCTCTATCACGGTGTTGGAATAATAAAAAAAAAAAAAGAAGAAGGTTGAAAACCAGCAATGGCTGCCTTCTGAAAAGAAAAAAAAAACAAAAGAAGATTGAAAACAAAAGAAGGTTGAAAACCAGCAATGGCTGCCTTCTGAAAAAAAAAAAATATATTAGAGAAAGATGGAAAACCAGCAAATGGCTGTCTTCTCGACCAAGGGAGTTGAAACTAGTAAAATGGCGGTTCCCTTATCCAGGACAGTTGTAATAATTGAGCTCCGGATATGATCAGTTGCCAAAAATTGGCCCAAAACATCTCCGGCACCTTCCAATGCATCTCCGGCGTTTTCCAATAAGGAGCACCTCCGGCGCTCTGTTAATAATGCCGGCAGTGTCCATAATAAAGGCGGGACCTACCTCGCCAGGTGGTAAAGTAGACAACTCACATACTGAGGTCATCAAGACTCATTTTCTACTTTATCGCACAGCATAAATAAATTAAGATACTAATAATTGCAGGAGTGACCACAAGCCAGCGCTGACATCACCGTGGGTGTGGATCTTAGTGCCACTCAGTGCAATGATTGCAGGTCGCGTGCAAGTAGGAAGCGGATGTCATTTCGGCTGCCGTTTAAATGCCATGACGCGTGCAGTTTCCAAAACAGCTCAGCATTTCTCCCGCGTACGTTGCCTCATCATTAAAACTGATCCAGGTAAATCTGTTTTTCATTAATCCTTAATTAGTAAACTGTCCTGTCTTTCTATTTTGGGTGCTGCTGTGATGACACGTCCCTCCTCCGTCATTTCCTTTTTCACATCCAAGCATGCCGCCATCTGTGCCTTAATGCCACCTTACCTCTAGAGCGCCCTGTCAGTCCGTTACAATTATGGCCGCTTTAGTCCCTTAACCCATCTGCATAAACCCAGCCTGAAAACAATAGCCTCCCTCATTCAAACCTCCGGAATAGACTGAAGCATAAGCTAAATCAAACAACTCTCCGGAGCCAACAGAGTGTTGGTTTTTCTTCTGAATCAGCATTAGGGTTTGCCACTTCTAATGCACAGGCAGATTCAGCCAACTAATACAGGAGGTTGCGTGAGCTCCTCCCCTTCACTTCTGGTTCTGCCGCACCAAGGGGGGTATCCCTATAACTCAATATGTAACCTTGACTAGCTCAAAGATAGAAAGATCTAACTTGACAACAACAGGCAGAATACTCTCATGTATGGACCAAGATCTGTATGATAGATCACAAGGTGGGCAACGTTCTTGGACATATATGTCTGGTTAGGTATGAGAGCATGCAAGGGTCCCTACTTCTAATCCTACAACTAACAGGTGGAAGGATGAGATGGTTTGAAATGGTGTTTGGATGCAAACCTGGACCTGGTGTATAACCTCAACACAGAGCTAGATTGGTGCCTATCCAGGGCTTGGAGTCGGTAGACATACACCTGTGAATGATCAGCATGAATAGCTAAAACTGGATTTCAGGGGGATACACATGATATCTGCCTTACAGATATCTCCCAATACAGAGTGTTAAGCTGTCTATACTTATGGCATCCCTATTGCAGTAAGAAAGATACATGCAAAACTGGAGACAGAATCAGCATAACACATGCAAACATAGCATTATTCATATAAGATTAACCATGAAATCAGTGGATTCATGCCAAATCGTACAACAGGAGATACATAAATTCACAAGTTTTGCTGCACAGAGCAACCAAAACCAGTTGTATCTTATTACAGAGCCAAAATGTCCAGTTTTCAACAACCTTCAAATGAGCAACACAACCTGCTATATACAGCAAGGAGGTGCTCAGCCTTAATTACATAGTTGACCAAAAAAACCCGCCAGATACACAGTATCACCAGATTGGCGCTCAAACATTCAATGCAGCAGGTGGGAGAGGAGACAGGAAGAAATCTCGAGCCTTGTGCCGCCGCCTAGGGATCCACATCTTCAATCGGGTACTAGATCCGTCCACACCATCGCCCATACCTCTGCAACAATCGCCATTAATGGCGCACCAACCTGCGGCCTTGGGAAATGCAGAATACTGTGCGTCGCAACCGTTTCCAGCCAAGATACATCGTCATGATATTTGAAAATATGCAGGGTCGAATTATCCCACATGCACCCCGTAGCAACCTCCTCATCACCTTATATACTAGGTCGCGAGCATATATGATGTCGGTGCTTTTGCTCCCGACGACACTAGTATAAACCTTCATCATCATCCTCCAGCAGCATGATATCCTGTTGCTTGAAATATCACCTTGACGTCAGCATCATATCGCAATATCACCTGCATGATAAACGCCTTCATCGACACAACCTGATCCATCGGAGGAAGATCCTCCTGCTTAGCCGATACCAAATGTCTGGCCGATGAACATCCTGATGACGTCACCGTCATATCCTGCTGACGTCATCAGCATATCTGCCTACTGCGCACCTCCTCATATCCGGATGACGTCATCATCATGTTTGCAAATATCGGGGGATCTTCACAAGATGATCAGTGTTAGAAATATGACCCCCCCGGACCTTGATGACGTCATCATCATATCGACATCAGGATGATATTCGGAAGATAACCGGATATTTGGAAATATCATCCTGATGCACACATATCATGCTGCACTGTAGCTTCACTATAAGATCGGGGTGATATATGAATATGTGACTGATATTTGAAATGATCACCCCCATTGGACAATGCATGAAGCCGACAGGCGAATATCTCCCTTCGGAAATATCATGATGCAGATAGGCAGAGAAAAAGATATCACCCTGACATAAGAATGACGTCAGCATCATCAGGATGATAAAACAACGAACATGAAGTGATACAACAACATCAGGATGATATTGACTAAGATCATCCTGACGTTCAAAATATGATGACCACGATGAATATCGGGTCACACTTAGAACTTTACAGCAACATCATCAGAATGATCTTAACAAAGATCACCCGATGTTAAAATATCACCCCGCGAAAGATCATGCAGGCAGAAAATATGATGACCCTCGTAAGCAACATCGGGGTGATGTCCAGAAATATGATCATGATGATGACGACCCTTAAGAAAACAAGTCGGGTCGAACAACTCAGAAAATAACCCCTTCAGAAGATCGGGGTGACATCATCATCATAAAAGGGCAAGGTGATATTTAGAAAATCACCGGATACTTGAAAAATCACCCCCGCAAGCAAATCAGGGCACACTGTAGCTCATCAGCAGGATCGGGATGATATCCAAACATCACCCGATATTGAAACATGATGATCCTGATGAAAAACCGGTTGACAGAAAACATGATGATGCTGACCACCATCGAAGAAAAAATGATGCTGCAGTTGAAAAATGCTGAGGAGGCCCAAAGACTTAGGAAAATGGGCAAGAAGATATAGGGTTCAAATGAAGAAACGCCCTAAACATGAAAAATCAACCTCCAGGTCAAAATGAGTGCTAACACTGGCTCCGAATGGGGACGTGCAGGTGCAAGACTGCAGCGAGAACCCCAGATCTCTGGGATGCAGACCAGTCCCTTATCCATTGGGCACAGAGTCATGAAGTTACCATGATCTGCATCACCAAACACATTATTTTTTAAAATAAACATGGTGGCCCAGGGCCACCAAAAAGGAAAAACCAGACTTTTCCTTTGTCAAACACCTGATTTTCTTTTGATTTCTTCAAATGAAGCCTAAAAGCATTTAACTGTCTGCAGCAAGCCCCTTGGCAATTATTTGTGCTGCTGCTCATTCCTTTTTCTTCAACAAATCTACAGCTAGCTTCATCAGCATATATAATTATCAGTTGTAGAATGTCATCATCATATGAGTCACTGATGTTGCTTGGAAAAATAACAGACTCAGATGAAACAAATGAATCCATATTAGAATTTCGCCCTTCCTCAAAAAATAAGAGCTCCTCTGCATCAAACATGCAATATTCAGGGACAAGCAACATCTCATAATCAAAATTATCTTGATGAACATACAGATATCCATCATCATCATGCACGACAGTTTTGTCATTAATGTCCACCTGAAATGTCTCAAGAGAAGGCAGAAATAACTCAGAATGCAGCCCTACACTGAAAGCTTCATAGTCACCCCTGCAATCAACACTATTCCCAACTGTATGAGCACACACATCTACAATTTTCCCATCCATCTCTGAATAGTGACCTTGTTTTTTATCTTCACTAGTGCCCTGATAATCAAAAACCAAGTTTTCAACCTCTGCACTATGAAGGTGGCCAAAATCTTCAAGGAAACATTCATAATCAGCATCCAAATATATTTCATCATCTGAAAGGCTCACATATGCATCTGAATGCTGGCAATCACTAGCATATTCACTGCCATCCCTTGAATCAATATTTTCTATACTCAGAGTGAAGCTCTGCATATCCACTTCATATAAATAATCAGTCATAACTGGGATATGCACACTGCTGCAAGACACAACTTCATGTATGTCTCTCATTTGATCAATTGGAGGGCACCTTGTGTCTGCAGGCTTGTCTTCTAAAGGCTGATAACAATCTTTGTTTTCATTATTACAAGATGTGCTTACATTTTCTACAACATTTTCTTCATGCATCACATCATGGTTGCACACATTATTCTGAAATATATTTCCCTCTATACAATTATCTCTCAATGCACATACTGGGAGAGCTGAAATATATTCACTTTGATAACTGCTTTGACAACTTGCAGCCATGAAACCTACTGGCATTCCATATTTCTCATTGTTTTCTATGTCCATAGCAAATTGGAAAGCCTGGTGAAGTGTGGTTGGTTCCTTATCTCTCAACAGATAACTCATTTCTTCATCAAATGCAGCCAAATAAATTGTCAAGCACAATGCATTATTAGGTCTCATATATTCAGGGATCTGCCTGAGCAATTTAATAAACCTAAGATTAAAGGCTGGAACCAGCTCCTCATCTTCCCTTTGGATATTCATAAAATGTATGATTAATGAGGCCACATCAAACCTTTCACCAAACTGCCCTAGGAATGCAACTTCTAAATCCATCCATGAAGAAATTGAACAAACAGGCAGGTCTGAAAACCATATCCTAGCATCATCTTCCAATGACTGAACAAAGAGTCTCATTACTACATCTTCATCCTCTACCTCATAATCTTCTATTAAATTACAAAATCTTTGCAGATGTTTGTTTGCCGATTCAGAATCTGATCCACCATATTTTGGCAAACATCTTCTAATTTTATTGGGAATAATATTTGGGTAACCATATATCCCTGTGAAATTTAGGGCTTTATATCTTTCAATAAAGAATGGTCTTCTCTGAGAGCACGACCAGGCTTGCTGTTCTAAACTCAACATTTTGAATTAAAGATGAATACCTGGATATATGTTGCAGCACTGATATGTTCTTTCAACAGAGTCGCCACCTCTCAGAGAGAGGACAGAATGTCAGCAAGGCACTTTTGTTTTTTGGATTCATCACCCCAGCAGAGCACCACATGGTTCTTTTTTGCTGCAACAACTTCACTGGAAACTAGATTTTCCAGCCCTCAGGTTACTTGACTCTCTCTGTTCCCTGTAGAGTCGCCATTTTGTGTTGACTCGGATGGGTCACAGATATAACCCTTTCTCAAATTTCTTCCCCAGCGGAGTCGCCATTTTGTTGGTGATTCAGATGGGCCACAAATATATCATTTTTTTAGTCCATCCCCAGCGGAGTCGCCATTTTGTTGGTTTTTCTTCTGAATCAGCATTAGGGTTTGCCACTTCTAATGCACAGGCAGATTCAGCCAACTAATACAGGAGGTTGCGTGAGCTCCTCCCCTTCACTTCTGGTTCTGCCGCACTAAGGGGGGTATCCCTATAACTCAAGATGTAACCTTGACTAGCTCAAAGATAGAAAGATCTAACTTGACAACAACAGGCAGAATACTCTCATGTATGGACCAAGATCTGTATGATAGATCACAAGGTGGGCAACGTTCTTGGACATATATGTCTGGTTAGGTATGAGAGCATGCAAGGGTCCCTACTTCTAATCCTACAACTAACAGGTGGAAGGATGAGATGGTTTGAAATGGTGTTTGGATGCAAACCTGGACCTGGTGTATAACCTCAACACAGAGCTAGATTGGTGCCTATCTAGGGCTTGGAGTCGGTAGACATACACCTGTGAATGATCAGCATGAATAGCTAAAACTGGATTTCAGGGGGATACACATGATATCTGCCTTACAGATATCTCCCAATACAGAGTGTTAAGCTGTCTATACTTATGGCATCCCTATTGCAGTAAGAAAGATACATGCAAAACTGGAGACAGAATCAGCATAACACATGCAAACATAGCATTATTCATATAAGATTAACCATGAAATCAGTGGATTCATGCCAAATCGTACAACAGGAGATACATAAACTCACAAGTTTTGCTGCACAGAGCAACCAAAACCAGTTGTATCTTATTACAGAGCCAAAATGTCCAGTTTTCAACAACCTTCAAATGAGCAACACAACCTGCTATATACAGCAAGGAGGTGCTCAGCCTTAATTACATAGTTGACCAAAAAAACCCGCCAGATACACAGTATCACCAGATTGGCGCTCAAACATTCAATGCAGCAGGTGGGAGAGGAGACAGGAAGAAATCTCGAGCCTTGTGCCGCCGCCTAGGGATCCACATCTTCAATCGGGTACTAGATCTGTCCACACCATCGCCCATACCTCTGCAACAATCGCCATTAATGGCGCACCAACCCGCGGCCTTGGGAAATGCAGAATACTGTGCGTCGCAACCGTTTCCCGCCAAGATACATCGTCATGATATTTGAAAATATGCAGGGTCGAATTATCCCACATGCACCCCGCAGCAACCTCCTCATCACCTTATATACTAGGTCGCGAGCATATATGATGTCGGTGCTTTTGCTCCCGACGACACTAGTATAAACCTTCATCATCATCCTCCAGCAGCATGATATCCTGTTGCTTGAAATATCACCTTGACGTCAGCATCATATCGCAATATCACCTGCATGATAAACGCCTTCATCGACACAACCTGATCCATCGGAGGAAGATCCTCCTGCTTAGCCGATACCAAATGTCTGGCCGATGAACATCCTGATGACGTCACCGTCATATCCTGCTGACGTCATCAGCATATCTGCCTACTGCGCACCTCCTCATATCCGGATGACGTCATCATCATGTTTGCAAATATCGGGGGATCTTCACAAGATGATCAGTGTTAGAAATATGACCCCCCCGGACCTTGATGACGTCATCATCATATCGACATCAGGATGATATTCGGAAGATAACCGGATATTTGGAAATATCATCCTGATGCACACATATCATGCTGCACTGTAGCTTCACTATAAGATCGGGGTGATATATGAATATGTGACTGATATTTGAAATGATCACCCCCATTGGACAATGCATGAAGCCGACAGGCGAATATCTCCCTTCAGAAATATCATGATGCAGATAGGCAGAGAAAAAGATATCACCCTGACATAAGAATGACGTCAGCATCATCAGGATGATAAAACAACGAACATGAAGTGATACAACAACATCAGGATGATATTGACTAAGATCATCCTGACGTTCAAAATATGATGACCACGATGAATATCGGGTCACACTTAGAACTTTACAGCAACATCATCAGAATGATCTTAACAAAGATCACCCGATGTTAAAATATCACCCCGCGAAAGATCATGCAGGCAGAAAATATGATGACCCTCATAAGCAACATCGGGGTGATGTCCAGAAATATGATCATGATGATGACGACCCTTAAGAAAACAAGTCCGGTCGAACAACTCAGAAAATAACCCCTTCAGAAGATCGGGGTGACATCATCATCATAAAAGGGCAAGGTGATATTTAGAAAATCACCGGATACTTGAAAAATCACCCCCGCAAGCAAATCAGGGCACACTGTAGCTCATCAGCAGGATCGGGATGATATCCAAACATCACCCGATATTGAAACATGATGATCCTGATGAAAAACCGGTTGACAGAAAACATGATGATGCTGACCACCATCGAAGAAAAAATGATGCTGCAGTTGAAAAATGCTGAGGAGGCCCAGAGACTTAGGAAAATGGGCAAGAAGATATAGGGTTCAAATGAAGAAACCCCCTAAACATGAAAAATCAACCTCTAGGTCAAAATGAGTGCTAACACAGAGTAATTTGAACAGCACTCCAGAGCCTACAGAGATCAGAGGGACAGATAGACTGCAGATCGTAGAAGAAAAGAATAAAACACAGAAACTGCCATCAATTCAGGTATGGGGCTCAAGAAAAAGTCTAAGCCAGAAAGTACTGCGGGTCTTCTAAAGGATGCAGCTTCAGCAAATATTTTAAGAACTGCTGGATGGTTTGATTTCCTAGACAAGTTCGAGGGATTTCAGGAGGACATTGTGGATGAATTCCTTAGGAATTTAAGAGACGACTAGACCACTGTGAGAGGGAACCAAATCAGTCTCTCCACAATTATCAGCCACATCTCTGGACTCCCCGAACAAGGTGAGAGGTTCCACCACCTGAAAACCTTGTATACAGAGTTAATTAAAAAAAATTCTGTTCGTGGTGAGCCTGCCATTCAATTGCATATGAATAAAAATGAGGTCAAAGGAATTTTGAGATCCACTCTCCCAAACCCTTGGGCAACTGTTGCCACCTGGTTAATGAAATATTTTACCTGTGATGGTCAATTCTCCATAGTCTTAAGGCCCATAATGAAAATGCTCATCTTTCTCAGACATGGAAATAGGCACCCCGAATATAACATAAATATCCCCAATTTCCTCTATTCTGCCATCAAGGCAACTGCAGAAAAATGCCAGCAGGGTAAGGGACCCATGAAACATCATGGCCTCATCTTCCTGATAGTCAAGCACCATTTCTTATCTCAGGCCAATGGGGACGAACTATTACAGAACTTTCTTGAGCATAACCCTCAGGTTAGAGCACCAGAGATAACACAAACAGAGGATGAGAGTTCTCCCTCTCACCATGGTGAAGAAACCGAGCCTACAGCCTCCTCCATAGCTTCTCACAAAAGAACATCACCCTCACAGGAGGCTACATCATCTGCAGCCCCTGTTCCTAACAAGAAAAGAAAAGGCAAACAAATTGCAGAGCCTGCTCCAACACGGCCTCTATATATGACTCGGTCGGTCAGGCGACAGATGACTTCACCTGAGGGATCTAAGCCTAGGGAATTAACAGAGGAACAAGCAGGGCAGCGAATTGAAGGGAGATGGTGGGTTGAAGAACCATCCCATGACTCCGATGAGGTACCTCTGGCCCGAAAGAGGAAACAAAGAGAAAATTCTCCAGCACCTTCTGTTCAGTTGGAGTCAAGTCCAGTCTCAACACCACAATGTGCTCCGGAGACAGGAAGCTTACCAACTGTTACTATCTCCTCAGATTCTGAGGAAGGAAATCCTGCTCCAGAGGTACTAGTTCCACCTGTGCTCCAGAGAAGCAAAAGAAAGAGGCAGCTCTCATAGGCTGAGAAGGATACTGCCCTGCTCGCTGAGGCACTCCTGGAATTGAGCACATATGAGGACAAGGCAGGACCTTCAGTTGTGCCAGCAGCAGCAGAGGATCCTCAGAACAAGGGCATTGCAGAAGAAGAAACAGGGCACACAGATACATTGGGAGAAGCAGAGTAGGTGGCCATGGATAATCTTGATAATCAGCCACCAGCCACAGAAGCAGAGGCAGAAACTTTATCACATCCCTCTGACCAAGAAGATATAGAGATCTCAACAGAGCAACAACTAATGGAAGAAATTGAGAATTTAAAAAGGATGCTTTGGGGAAAGAATTTAATTATCACTGACCTCAAGAAGGTCAGGGTAGAAATGGAGATGGAACTAAAGCAAACTATTGCAGAAATTAAAACAGACCTCCAAAACAAGGACAAAATCATCCAGGAGAAGGAGGTAGAGTTGGAAACACAGAAAAGTGAGGCAGCAAAGGTGGTGGAAGAAAAAGAAAAAGAAGCAGCACAAAAGGTTTCTGAGCTCACTATGGCTAGAGACAATGGCCTCACAGTAATGGCAGCACTGATTGAGAAAGTACAGAACCAGGATAAACAATTAACTTGGGCCAACAATAGATTGGATGACCAAGAAGAATATATTCAAGAACTGTCTGGCCCAAGGGCAACCAATGAACAGGAGATTCAAACAGATGCTTATGTGGGACCAATCCCCATTGACATTCCTAAAGCCCTGTTTCATTGGGAGGAAAGGTGTAGAGAATTTGAAGCCTCCAAGCCAATGTTGCAACTACAAAGGGCAGTCACTGCCAAAGCAGAAAGAATAGCAACTTTGGAGAGCAAAATCATTCAAATGGCCTCCCTCTCCTCAGAAATTCTATCTTGCAGACCTCCCAGTGCCAGCTATTCAATGTTCCTACAAGAAAGGATACTGCAAAGGAAGTTTTCCTTAGTCTTATCTGACATGAATGAGGATACAGAAACAGCAGAAGGTTTCATGACAGCTTACACCAGAAGCAATGATGAAGACAAAAACTTCCTCTGTGAATTGTACTTACATGGGTTCTGCATTAATGATATAGCCTTTATGATTAATCACTTTGTGGGAGAATGCCAGCTTAAGGCATTCATGTCCCTCATGAGAAACCACCAGATTTGGGATGAGAGGATGGAAGATCATCTTCAAAAGGATTCAAAAACAGATCTCCTCCTCAGAAAAGAATGTCCCAATCCTTTTGCCTTTCAGACCCAATTCAGGTCCATCATCTATCATCCTGCAAGTGCAACCAGCATCTTGCCATTATATTTGAAAAATTTGCAGGAGTGCTCCATTGACTTTGGTCTTTTTATGATTAATTCAGCAAATCCTGTCCTTGCTGTAGCAAAGAGGAGATGGAGTATTTTAACACCAGAGCAAAAACTAAGAGAGGTGATCACCCCTGCAAACCTGAGGCTATTCATGAGGAAAGCAAAGATGATATCCAAATTGATGGATAAACATAAACAAGAATGGATAGGAGGGCAGTTCAGACCTCCTCTGATAATTGAACCACTCCCTATATGGACAGAGCAGCTGGAAGATGAGAAATTGCAAGATTGGATGAAGCAAGTTGACAAGTACAGGGGGAATGGTAACACGAATAAAACTACTTGGACAACCTATCTCCAGGAATATAGTCTGACTGACAGATTGCTTCGTCAAAACAAATCCAGAATGTGAAAAGCAGGAGGACCTGCCAAGCCTTAGGTATGGGGGGATGATGAGTGTCAAATTGCACTCATAAAATACACCCTTTTTGCCTCTCTTTTCCCCTATTCAGTTCATCTTCCTTGTGTCTGCACTCAAATTAGTTAAGCAAGATTGTTCTAATTAGTGATTAATTAAGATAGATTACTTGAGATTAGAATTTCTGATTAAGTGGCTAATGTGCGTGGGATTAATGGAAAAATGCAGAATTTCTCTTTCTTTTTGAATCAGCAGGTGTACATATCAGAAACAACGGTTTTGTGCATCTCCGGAGATCGCCTTCAATGATCTCCGGAGACCATAACAAAGAACAGTGACACCTGGGTTTTGAAGATTTGGGGAAATGATTCTCCGGAGCTCGGCGAATGTCTAGAATATCTCCGGAGCTCGGCAGTATCTCCGGAGCTGCAAACAGGAACAGCTATCCTCGGAACCTCCTGAGAACAGGGCATGTTCCAGTCAGAGCCGCCAATCAGACACTTCAGCAGCAATCCTAACACCCCCCTTACTTCACGCAAATCATCACTTGAGTGATGAAGGGTCAACTATCAGTTAAACTGCTGAAGTTTTATCTTTCCAAAGATTTTGCATAAGTTACGAATTGAACTAATTCAATATTCTTATTTTTAGGGCTTTGATGCCCAAGTGTATTAAGATCTAAACTGAGACCTCTGAGTGGACTTCTGTTCCACTCAAGTCTACCCCTTTTGCATGATGATCTTTCATAAGTTAGACAGTTAAGTACAAATAAGAGATGGTGTCATCTCCTAGACAGACTGATAGATAAGTTCAGTGATATATCATCACTCTTTTTATATATACTTTCAGAAATAGTAATGAAACAACAATGATAAGATTATTCTGATTTTCGGAGATTTCAGTTCTGTTATAACCATACATTTCTCATGAATATAGAGATGAATGAATTGGATTGAATTTAGTTAGATCATCTTTAGTGCTGATTTCCTGCAATAGCCTTCAGCCTCAAAGGTGCGGAGCAAGGGCCCACTCTCACCAATCAGGCAGGAGGCTAGTATCTTTGTTTTATTGTTTCAAGTTTTCTTTTATAAAAGTATTTCCTGTTTTAGTAGATAGATGCACGTTATCATTCTTTGCTTTGAGTACATTTCCTGTTTTATTCTGTTTTACAGCATTCATTACATTTATTCAACAAGCAAATAGATTAGTCATTCTTTTAAGCTTTAGGATTAGCTATAAACTGGTCACTTAGAATCCCTAGTTGCAGACAGCCATGGACACAGCCCTGGTTCTTTGACATCTGAAAACAGATTAAATGATGAGGTACAGCGACAACCCGTCACCGAGCGTGTAATCAAGTCCCTTGAGCCAAGTAGTGAGGTATTTCCGGGCGTGCAATGAAGCACTTGGGCCTATGACAGTGGAGCACGATCCTCAAGTAGCGAGGTATTGCCGGGCGTGCAAAGAAGTTCTTGAGCCAAGACGTGAGGTATGGCCGGGCATGCTAGGAAGCCCTTAGGTATTATTATCTCGCACCTTAATAAACATACACCTATCCTCCATTAGGGCTAGATTAGATTAGTGACTAGGCACTATCATCCCAAAGTACACTATGAGGCTCCATATATATAATTGTTCATTAATGTTCATGTTATTACTAATCCAAATTAATGTTTTGATTGTATTATTAATTTACTAATTACTAATGTTCCTTGTAAGAGGTTCTATTTGTGTGCAAGGTAAAAAGAATAAGAATACCCAAAAGGGGACATTACGAGGAGTATGAATTGTATATAATTGTTCATTAATGTTCATGTTATTACTAATCCAAATTAATGTTTTGATTTTATTATTAATTTACTAATTATTAATGTTCCTTTTAAGAGGTTATATTTGTGTGCAAGGTAAAAAAGAATAAGAATACCTAAAAGGGGACATTACAAGTGGTATCAAAGCAGTCATCTTGCCATCCTGTATGCAACATTACACAAGACGTTCTGCACGTAACAACAATAACATGGAGGGACAAATGAACAATGAATTGAAGGCTTTTATGGAAATGACCACAAAGGCTATGATGGAACAAACCAAGGCTATCCAAGCACTTCATCAAACATTACAAAGCATGGAAAATGTTATCGACAATCTCAAAACTCATTCAACCAATGGAAGAGAAATAGGATCCAACCAGTCTGAAAATAGCAATGCAACTTCACATCCTAGGGTTCCAAAGCCTCCCTTCCTACCCGAAGAAGGGACATCAAGAATGGAAGGAACCACTCCACATTCAATAAGCATGGAGGATATTGCAAGAGCATATGCTAATGTAGAACCTGAGGTGAGGAGGGTGGTATCATTCAATGATTTCAATTTTCAACAATTCAAAGAAGAATGAAACATCTAGAAGAGAAAAAGGCCTATGAATAAAGATTTGAAACATAAAGCAAACAAGGTAAACCTACCAAGCTTTGATGGATCCCACAAAATCTCCACTTGTAATATCCCTGATGGATATTTGCTGATCTTGCTTGTTCTAAAATGATAGATAAACTAGATTCTGATCTTCAAATTAAAGATTTGAATATCTTTTATTTTGCTGCTAACATATAGATGACATCAACTGAAAGTATACAATTTTTCTCATACCACAAATGACTTGCAAATCAATATACTTAAACACAAATCTGATGATTACTGTCAACTAGAATTACTGAGATTACATCAATGGAATCAACTAGAATTACTGCCTCAGATATGTCAGAACAATTGAGATACTATTCCCAGACAACCTTCCAATCAATAATACTAAATGACACAATACAATGCTGCAACCTCTGGGGAAACTTATTCAAATAGAATATATCTGCTATTTTATATATATCTTCAATGTCACAGTGTTAGACACTTAGAATTCAACCTGATGCTCCTTGGATATCCTCGACTTACAATCATTCGAATGATTGTAATGGTTGTTGATGTCAATTCAAAGACTCCGCTGACTTACTGATGTAGCGTTCAGCACTCAAATATTGGCGAGCTTTCCTCTAGATAAATCCACGCACTCAGATGGTATCGTCTTCCCCAAATGATGGTCGACACTCACACAATGAATTTAGATATTCATTACAACTCTTTTGATGGCGACGTCTTCCTAAGTCCACAACTCCCTTCAATCACACTATCACTTTGTTTGCCTCCGTCGATACTTCAGTCCACAACCTTCGATGTTTTTGTGTGCTACGACCTCAACAAGTGATATCATTTAGTAGAACAATGTTTATGTATGACAAATCTGTGAATGACTTCAATAGGATACGATCTCCTCCAAAGCTGGCGCCAAGGTCATGGATATAAATGGGTGCCTTAATGCTACGATGGATTCCTTATGCTATCGACGCCTTCCATCTTGATCTTGATGTATAATCTCTGCCTCTTTCAAATCAAATATGTATTATAAACTTCCTTGTTAAGGCTGGGACCCACGATCTCTTCCTTTCATGCAAAGCGCACTCCTAGCACACGATTTCTATCTTCATGATGAATTTCAATGCAATGTTTAGAAGGGCCCCACGAAGTCTATGAAATTTCAAAGATTGCAATCCATAGAAAATTCTGCGATTTCTCCTTAGCTTCAAGCACCAAGGTGCATATGGCGCAATGGCTTACAAATCTTCCTCATTATAACAAGTAGAGCTATTGCTGGGCCCACGTTTCCTCTGATCTGTCAGACTTTGTTCCTTGCATATCCTTTGCAATGCATCGATTCCACAATTTCCTTGGGCGACCACCATATTGACAGCGATCAGCTATAAACTTAAACCAAATACTTCCATCATATAACAGTTAACAATATTTTAATCAAACTGAATAAGGATGTCAGACATTGTCTCCTTAATATGCAACAGATACATATAATCTGAAACCTGAATATAAATTTGAAACATAGAGATATAAATCAATTCAACACTAGCAAATTTATATTGGTTTACCAATCAATAAATTTGCAAACAAAAACCCTCTCCACAAATAATATCATCAAATCTGCATTTCAACGATGTCTTCAAAATATAGATATTCAATGAAGCTTTACAAAAATGGTTTCCGATCAAATGACGAAAACCCAACAATCAATAGCAAACCCTAGAACAACACTTTGGAGCACAAATGTGAAATCTGAAATGATTTCACCTCAACAATTCACCATGGGAACATCTCCTCAGCTCAACAAATGCAAGGGAACATTGCCTTGTCAATCAGCTAAATACAATTTGTCAAAAGACAAACACAAAACCAAGCATTTGAAAACATCTAGAACATACTCAACAATGACTCTCAACATCCCTTTTAAACTTTCATCAATTAGGATAGGCCCTAATTTTATTAAATGAAAGTTTATGTGTACACAGTCACACTTAACAATATTAAATGCTTTTATATGACCTTTTTTAAATGTGTGTACAATAATACTTTATTTAATAAAGTATTTTTCAAATAACTTAATAAAATATTAATTTTATAAAGCAATTAAAAATACTTTATAAAATTAATTTACAATTAGACACATTTAAGTTACTTGCAAAAATTGGGGACATTACAGCCCTCCCTTCCCGACATTGCTCGTCCCCAAGCAATAGGAAGAAAAACTGAACTCAATCAATCCCTGGATCCCATATCCAGCGAGGCTCCTCAAGCATGCTCAACCACATCTCTTCAAGGCTGCTAACGAAGAAGATCCTAGGACTGCTTCCGCTGTCGCACAATGTAGCAAACACAAATGTATCCAAGCTGTCATGAATCAGAACAGCACTATGCAATCTCAAAATATCATTCGAAGTGATATGCAAAGTGTCATCTTCAATGCATGAAGATAGAGAATCATCATGAAACCAATTGCCAACAAGAAAATATAGAGTCCCATCATCATAAACTCTTCCATACATTGTTGTTCCAAAACTGAAACCACATGCTTCCCTAGTCAACAATAAATAGTACTGACCAAACCATGGAATAATCAAGCCATTCACATGCTCCAATAAGAGAACATCATCAAAATAATGTTGTGTCACCTCAAGAATAGGTTGACCCTCTTCAATGGAAACTATTGTATCCTGCAAACCTGATTTACCTTCATTATCACATGCTTGCATATCATCCATGACTTGTTCTTTCATGTTTGGAATCTCCTCCAAATGAGAAGTCTTATCAACCTCATTATCTCCATCATTGGAACAATTGTTATTTTCTGATTCATCTTCCCTTGGAATGAAGAGACTTCTAATGTATTCAATTCTTTCTTGTCTTGCAATATTGATGAGATTAATCTTTGCTTTGACTTCTTAAGATGTTTTTTTGCATTGGCAGCCACCATCTTGGCCTCCTTGGCTCTTTTCACATCTCTTTACCTCTTCTTTGCCAAAGTATACAAAATCAGCCTTCTTACCATCAATATCTTCATGTCTATCATTGGACATATGGCTGCCATCAACAAGTGAGATCTTATCATTGACCTCCTCATGATTCAAAGACATTACCTCATAAGAATAATGAGTCATCATGCTGCTGTCTTCAAACAAATTAGTAATGACATCATGCCATTCTATTGTGTTTTCTTCATCAAATGCTGATTCAATGTGTGTCTCCTTATCAACATGAAAAAGAGATGAAACAACAATGTTAGTCTCATCATGAGAAACCACACCTTCATCTACCTTAGCTGATTTGTCTTGTGCATCTTCATCAAACTTGCAATCATCATGAAGTGTCAGCTCTTCATTTTTGTCTTCAAACTCTTCTTGATCACTATCAAATGATTCTTCATCATACCACAAACTCTTGAACTTCATGCAGTCTTTGAAGCTAATTCTATTTTGCACATACTTAGGAAGAGCATCATACTTGTTTATTAAGGCTGTCAAGTCTTCTTCTATAGACTTGTCCACTGTAGGTGTATATGATCTTCTTGTATTCATGGCTTCAGCTCTTCCTTCAAAAAAAACCATAGGCTGGCAGGTCTATGGCTCTAATACCACTGTAATATCCTTGATGGATATTTGCTGATCTTGCTTGTTCTAAAATGATAGATAAACTAGATTCTGATCTTTTATTATGCTGCTAACATATAGATGACATCAACTGAAAGTACACAACTTTTCTCATACCACAAATGACTTGCAAATCAATATACTTAAACACAAATCTGATGATTACTGTCAACTGGAATTACTGAGATTACATCAGTGGAATCAACTAGAATTACTGCTTCAGATATTTGTAAGTCTTCAACAATTGAGATACTATTCCCAGACGACCTTCCAATCAATAGTACTAAATGACACAATGCAATGTTGCAACCTCTAGGGAAACCTGCTCAAATAAAATATATCTGCTATTTTATATATATCTTCAGTGTCACAGTGTTAGACACTTAGAATTCAACCTGATGCTCCTTGGATATCCTTGACTTACAATCATTCGAATGATTGTAATGTCTATTGATGTCAATTCAAAGACTCCGTTGACTTACTGATGTAGTGCTTAACACTCAATTATTGGCGAGCTTTCCTCTAGATAAATCCACGCACTCAGATGGTATCGTCTTCCCCAAATGATGGTCCACACTTCCATGATGAATTTAAATATTCATTACAACTCTTTTGATGGCGGCACCTTCTTGAGTCATCGACTCCCTTCAATCACAATATCTCTTTGTTTGCCTCCGTCGATACTTCAGTCCACAACCTTCGATGTTTTTGTGTGCTACGACCTCAGCAAGTGATATCATTTAGTGGAACAATGTTTATGTATGACAAATCTGTGAATGACTTCAATAGGATATGATCTCCAGAGCTGGCGCCAAGGTCATGGATATGAACAGGTGCCTTAATGCTACGATGGATTCCTTATGCTATCGACGCCTTCCATCTTGATCTTGATGTATAATCTCTGCCTCTTTCAAATCAAATATGTATTATAAACTTCCTTGTTAAGGCTGGGACCCACAATCTCTTCCTTTCATGCAAAGCGCACTCCTAGCACACGATTTCTATCTTCATGACGAATTTCAATGCAATGTTTAGAAGGGCCCCACGAAGTCTATGAAACTTCAAAGATTGCAATCCATAGAAAATTCTGCGATTTCTCCTTAGCTTCAAGCACCAAGGTGCATATGGCGCGATGGCTTACAAATCTTCCTCATTATAACAAGTAGAGTCGTTGCTGGGCCCACGTTTCCTCTGATCTATCAGACTTTGTTCCCTGCATATCCTTTGCAAAGCATCGATTCCACAATTTCCTTGGGCGACCACCACATTGACAACGATCAGCTATAAACTTAAACCAAATACTTCCATCATATAACAGTTAACAATATTTTAATCAAACTGAATAAGGATGTCAGACATTGTCTCCTTAATATGCAACAGATATATATAATCTAAAACCTGAATATAAATTTGAAACATAGAGAAATAAATCAATTCAACACTTGCAAATTTATATTGGTTTACCAATCAATAAATTTGCAAACAAAAACCCTCTTCACAAATAATATCATCAAATCTGCATTTCAAAACGATGTCTTCAAAATATAGATATTCAATGAAGCTTTATAAAAACAATTTCCGATCAAATGACAAAACCCAACAATCAATAGCAAACCCTAGAACAACACTTTGGAGCACAAATGTGAAATATGAAATGATTTCACCTCAACAATTCATCAAGGGAACATCTCCTCGGCTCAACAAATGCAAGGGAACATCATCTTGTCAATCAGCTGAATACAATTTGTCAAAAGACACAAACACAAAACCAAGTATCTGAAACATCTAGAACATACTCAACAATGACTCTCAACATCCCTTTTAAACTTTCATCAATTAGGACAGGCCCTAATTTTATTAAATGAAAGTTTGTGTACAAAGTCACACTTAACAATATTAAATGCTTTTACATGACCCTTTTTAAATGTGTGTGTACAATAATACTTTATTTAATAAAGTATTTTTCAAGTAAATAAAATATTAATTTTATAAAGCAATTAAAAAGACTTTATAAAAGTAATTTACAATTAGACACATTAAAGTTACTTGCAAATATTGGGGACATTACACCGCCCATGCTTGGTTGCAAAAGCTAAATGACTACTTCCATCTAAGCCCGATGACCAAGAAGGATGCTTTACAATTTGCCATCTTACACTTGGAAGGATTAGCATATGTGGTGCAGTCACGGTAGGAGGGTTCACAGAATGAACTGTCCAACTGTGCAACAAGAGTAAACACAATGGAAACAACTTAAAGATATGAAGCAAATGCAGATCCAATCATTCAGTATATCAAAGAATTCAAATACAGATCGGCCGACATCATGCAAGCTTACAATAGGGCTCATAGGCTTGATTACAGAATATACACAAGATATAGCTTTGAAGCACCTTCGCACAAATCTAGACTCTCCACTATGAATTGATTTCTAATTGTTGAGATCTGCTTGCCTAGGGATCTATTACATCCTTATATATCATCTCTGGTACAAACAGTTGCTCTGCGTTGACCAAGGAAGATCACAAACTCCAATGAAGAGCTATACCGTGTGTACACGGATAGGTCGGACCTAAATGCATTGAACTCCTCTGCAAATGAGTGGGATGATGTGCGGATCTCGGGGAAGGTCGGCCACAAACCAAAGATCATTGAATGGTGTGTCATTAGGCTCCACAAGTTGGGAAATGCTTCGCAAGTCTTCTCCTTTAGCTGATTGTTTGAGATTGTCAAGATGCTCTGTTCTGAGAAAACAATCGATCTTCTAATAGCGATATCTTTCCGATAGTTGATCCAAATGCTCTGAATTCTAGATATGATGTAGATGATCGAATCTAGATACTAAGTCTAGCTCTGCAAGGTCTGAAATGCAACTGTGATAGAATGTGGACCAAAATACAGAAACTGCTACTGACTGAACTGCCTAAACTAAACTAGAAAATGAAAAGAAACAAACTAAACTACAAACAAACTGAAATGCAAATGTTTTTTTTTGGTTGATGCAAGATTGCTCTTGAACCAGGGATGCTCATGCATCAATATGAATGGTGGCACCACGGGAAACACACTCAAGGTCATCAAGACATAACTTCTTATGAGGATTTCTCCCAAAATTTCATCAAGAGATTTTATTGAAGGCATCCTCAAGAAGATTTTAAGGAGTTGACACACTTGAAACAATGAGGAATGGTGGACGATTACATAAAATAATTTGATAAAATATCTATAAGGGTCTCCAGAGTTGAAGAGGACTGACTCACATATTTATTTGTCGAAGGATTGGACGAATCACTCCGAAATCTAGTAAGTTCCTTTAAGCCAACAACCCTAGAAGATGCCATTGACACGACATTAAGATTGAAAAAAAACAAACCTTCAAATCACTATACAAAACCATCCCACAAGAAGGAAAGATTCCACGAATCTTTCTTGTCTAAAAATGAAATAAATGAGAAAAACTTATGTTACAAATGCAAAGAACCCTAGAAACATGGGCACGTTTGTCATAGAAAGGAATTAGATGAGAAAAACCTATGCTACAAATGCAAACAGAAATGGAAACCAAGACATAAATGTGAAAAAAGAAGTCAAGCAAACAATATAGAAGTATGAGAGGGAAATAGAGAAACTTCAAATAAAAGGATGAAGGAAAGTTAATTTTAGAACCAAGTACTTCTTCTACATACAAGAAAAGAAGTTGAAAAACGAAGCCATGTTTGAATATCTCATTAAATGGGAAGTTCTTCTTGTAGATGACGCTACGGGAAAAAGGTCAAAAATTCTTGATCATCCCAATATGAGATTGCTTGAAGACAAGCAATCCTTGAGTGGGGAGGACTGTGATGTTCCCTCCTTAATAAGGTAGTAAGATTATTAAGAGAAATCAAAATTGCTTCCATTCAAATCAAATACAAGGAGATTTCGTACATGACCAACTCCAACATTTGACAGTGCACATATGATGACAACTCCTCGACTCATAAAAGATTGTCATGTCCCCAATTCTAGAGTGATGACATATGAAGATTTTTGGTTAGCCTATCATCTATTCCCATAGGCTAATGCATTGGTAAGGGAATAATTGGCTAGTTGAGTTAGCTTCTACACATGGAGATTTGGAAAGTTGGCTTAACTAGTGTATTTGAGCTTTATGGAAAATGCAATATTAAGATTGTATTTTAATTCATTTGAATTTGAATTTGAATTTGATGAATAAGGAGGGAAAATGAAATCTTTAATTTTATTTTCTCTAATCTATTTTTGTGGAGATGATGTAAATATGGTTAGCTCCAGGGAAGATCTATTTGTGAAGGAATATTGACAAGTCAAAGATTGATGGTAAGAGTTGTCATTGATGTCAAAAGGTATTGAGAGAGTTGAGTTGTGCAAAGTATCATTAGGCTACAGGTCATTTGTGGATCACTTGTACTATTGACAAAAGTTGTTCATGATCTTGCATTTCATAGTTGTTCACATAGTGTTGAAGAATGTTGTCAGTAGGATTGACTTGATAAATGGATGATAATATTACAAGTGTTTGATAACATTCATGTACCAATCATGCTCACTATATTGGTGTTTCAAGTGCTTACAGGATCACATGAATACACTTGATGTTTGGTGTTGGTTTATGATTAATCACAGGACTTGTTTGATCAGGTTTGGCCTTTTGAAGTTGATAGGTTAGTCAAGATACAATTCATATGGTTGAGAGTTGAGATGTATTTTTCCTCAGATTTTCATGTTGTAGTGTTGGTGATATGATGTGTGTTGCATAGAGTGTCAAAAGGTTCACAGGGCAGAAATGGTAACACTTGTTGATAAGGGAGTTCATTGATGATTGATATAGATATTCAAAGTTTGAGTGAAAGCTTGACAAAGTTTCTATGTAGAAGTTTATCAAGACTTTATTGTCTATCATCATGTATATGAGCACACGAAGATTTGATACTATATGTCATGATGTTATAAGCTGAGTTAGAGGGATCAAGCTCTAGTTCTGTATTCCATTCTTTGCCTCTAAAGACCTATTTTATAACCCTCTCTGCCTGTCAACATAGAAATCACTTTTTGATTTAATTGACTGTTGACCCGTTATACAGGTCAGTCACTTAAAAGTGACTTGTTAAAGGGTTTATACATCGTGCTATCCACCGGCCTCATCAAATTCTCTTACCTTTAGCATCAGTCTATTCACATGTATGTGAGCGCCAATAAAGGATCAAAGGTTGTGTTTGAAATGTTTAGTGAGCATGTGGGAGACTAAAGAGCTTGAGCCGACATTTAAATCAATGTTTCTTTTTAATATGTGGAGCGCCAAAAGAATGTTTAAATGTGAAGTGCTAAAAGTTTATGCCTTAAGCAAAATGGGCACGGGTTTAAGGAGAGCTCGTTGAAAGTGTATTATTCCTCATTCAAATTTTTATGAAAAGCACGACTTTATAGTAAAAGACTTTCAAAAGAAGAAATTTCATGTAAAGGAGTGCTCGACATAACTTGGAATAAATTGGTCTTATTTTTTAAAAGAAAAAGGCATATTTGGCATGATTTATGCTTATCCT
The DNA here is from genome assembly GCA_027924645.1 of Cunninghamia lanceolata. Classification (NCBI taxonomy): domain Eukaryota; kingdom Viridiplantae; phylum Streptophyta; class Pinopsida; order Cupressales; family Cupressaceae; genus Cunninghamia; species Cunninghamia lanceolata. The sequence continues at coordinate 19,194,568 of BSBN01000254.1, forward strand.
TAAAAGAATTTTTTTTTAGGAAATTTGTTTAAATTTTTATTTTTTAAAAGGCTTGAATTCAATATAGAATGTATTTTGAGTTTTTCAAGGAGCCTTTATAGGAGATAGTTGATTTTTAAAAAGAAATATTTTTGGGAGACTATTTCTAAAATGCCATTGAAGATTTTTATAAAGGATGAAGATATTATCATTGAAGATTGATTTTTTTTTGAGAAGATAAAGAGTTTGATTGCAGGAATTTGCAGAGAAGGAGATTGCATGCAAAATGAAGTTTCTTTTTAGGAATATGAAGGTTCATACATGAAGGCAGATTTATTGAAGACATTTTGAGAAAAGAATTTGAAGAAGATTTTATAAGATTGAAATATGAGAGAAAATGAAAAGTTAATTCATTTTTATTGAAGGCTCATTTTGATATTATTTTGTAGATGAAGAAAATATTTTTTATGGCAAATGATCGGGAAATTGAAGAGAATTGAAATGAAACATGAAAAGATATTCTTTCATCTCTAAGAGGAAATATAAATGGGATTTTGGTTTTGTGAATTTGGAGAATGTGAAAGGTTTTGGGGATTAGATATATGTTCTTTTATTTTTGCAGGTGACTATATAAGATGCATTGTTTTTGAAGACATTAAAAAGAGAAGATGAAAGGACAAAATGATCTCCAGTAAGAGCAAATGAAGATGACTATGCAGTGAATATGAAAGGTCATAAAAAGATAAAAATGTTTTTGCAGAAAGTTGAGTGGGATCTCATATTTATTGGCTTCACATTGACAGAGTGAGGTGTGGAACTGTATACAGAGAATGAATTGTTTGAGCATCAGATGCAGGATTGGAGACATACACATAAAAAAAATCACATATGTAGCTTGTTTGCAGAAGTATGTAAAAGAAAATGGTCTTGATTTGAAAATCAAACAGGAGGTATAAGGTTGTATACATTGGTGCAAATCTGATTGAACGGCAATCATGTCTTGCACACAAAGTTTGATGTTTTGTTAATAGTGATTGTGTTTGCCAGTGAGGCACAGCATGCCAATGAGGCTTGTGGTCAGTGAGACCTCTATATATGTCAGTGAGACATTTGTAAGAAGATTTTTCATTTAAGCCAGTGAGGCAGTTCTGGAGTGGTTTTTCTACCCCTGGAGGGTTTTCCACTCATGCAATTCTTGTGTCTTAATTCATATTGACCTTCTCTCTGTGGTTGTATGTTTTACTCATGAGTTTTGTTTATGTGTTTGACAAAGTTATGTGCATATGTGTTTGACAATTCAATGATGACTTTCTCTCCTTGTGCTCTCCAAGTTAAAGTTTGTAAAAAGATTCAAAAATTCACACAACACTGATTCACTCCCCCTCTCAGTGTTGTTCTTAACTCCTACAAAGATGGGCCCAATTCAATGTCAAAGATCAAGGTACATGGATCGATGCATGAAGAATATTTAATACTATTTGTTTTGAGCCTTGTTATTGGAGCCAACGGCTTTGCTTGAAGGGTTCAATTTGTATAGGGGAATGCTAAATTCCATTCGCCCAAGATTAAAGTCATTTAAAATTGCAAATTGCTCATTGAATGAAGTGTTGACGGCTTAGAAAGAGGCGATCATGAGGTAAATCATTTGCCCAAGATTAAAGTCATTTAAAATTGCAAATTGCTCATTGAATGAAGTGTTGATGGCTTAGAAAGAGGCGATCATGAGGTAAATCATTTAAAATGATTTTGTTTGCTATTTTTAATGCAAATCGTCCATATAAGGAATCAGCAGCTAAGGGAAAGGGCGATTTTAAATGCAAATTGCCTCATTAAATGCATTTGCATAAGCAAGGAAAGGATCGATGGAGAGTTTGAAGGAAATTAAATGCATTTCAACTATAAAATTAAATGCATGTAGCTGATTGCCTAAGCAATGAAGAGGATTTTAAATGATTGCAAATAAAAAATTCAATACATGAGTCCATATGCCTAGCTCAAGAGGATCGATCCATAGAAGGGGAATTGATTTCATTTAAAATAATTAAAGATTGTTTTAAATGAAAATATTTGTGAAGTTCATTCAATATTGTTCCAATTCCTTGATTTTCATTGATGGATTTCGAAATGCATTCCAAAATTGCCAAGAGGATGGACGTCCAAACTTGAGGAGTTTAAATAGATGACTTGAGCTTCATTTTGCAACTTTTGATCTTATGGTAAGCTTTTGCATTTTATCTATTTTAGCTGGAAATTGCATTTTCTAGTTATTTTATTCAAGGAGATGATCCCTTGAATGTTGCGGTGATGATCCCATAACAATTTGTGAGATGTCATACAAATTTCATCACTGAATTAAATTTACAGGTTATTTGAAGAGTTTGGAAGTCATATTCATACTCATTTGAAGCTATTGGTGTAGAAGATTGACTACCAAGGTAGTTTAGTGAATTTGGAATACATTTTGGATGGTATTTTCATATTTTGCAGGGTCTGATTTTGCAATAGCAGGGTCTAATTTTTATAACAGCGACTTTACATTAGAATTTCAGGGCTTTTTAGGTAGATTTAATCAAGGGTTTTTAAGGTTGAAGAGTTCTACTTGATAGAAGACCTTCCTATACATCCATTAGATGCATTTGGAGGAGATATTTCATGAGTTTTCATTGTAAACCCTTGGCTGAGCAAAAAGAACACTTTCAGCAGTCATATCAGCATACAAAAAGTTTATATCAGAATTTTATTGAAGCTCTTTCAAGACTGTTTTGTGTTCATTTGATAGCTATTATCATTCTTGAGGGTTTGACCAACATTTGTATGCAAAGTTTGATGTATTTGGGTTTCATATTGGTTTGTAATTAAGTCTGATATAAAATCAGACATGGACTAAAATAAATTCCAGCCATTTGACATTTCATATTTCATTTATTTGTTGGTTTCATATATGCAAAGTTGATGTGAGTTTGATATGCTACAATTCCTTGTTCATTTGATGATGTTATTTAATTGAAGTGTGCAAGAAATCTTATCTAAATTGGCAAAAAATTTCAGTCATTTCTAGAAGAGTATTTTACAGTGGTATTGTAATATCCCTTGCTCAAACTGACCTCAACTTGCTGATTTATAGCTCAAGGAATATTGTCAAACACTTTGTATGCAAGGTCTGATTTTGCTTGGTATTAATTTCTATTTATTTAGCTATGAATTTTGATGCTGCAAATGGGGTCTTAGAACACTCCTAATGATGTAAGATGGATTGACAATGCAATAGGAATGATATACTAACTGATTTTGACCTTTTTACATACATATAAGTGCCTAAAATTAACTTGTACAGCCAATTGACATTTTGTCAAACACTTTCAATGCATCCTAAGATGGTTGGTGTGCACCTACAGCAATAAGACATTAATGCAAACACTTGGCATGCATCTATTCCATCTCCAATGAAAGTTACATATAAATCTCTATGCAATGTATACTTACAGCCAATAGGCGTTTCGTCAAACATATGGCATGCAAACTATTACACTAATCAAGATCAATATAGATATGAACATTACATCAAACAATTGGCATGCAACTTATTTCCCCTTTGATTGAAGTACAATACTGATATGATTAGCCAAGACTCTTGGCTTTACAATGAATGTTCAATGCAATGCCAAAATCTGATATTAATGATCACCTACAGTAGCACCTAAATGCAAATTGATATAACAATGCAAAATACATCAAAGAACCTGGTTATGAAGCCTAAAATGATCAACAAATGCAATGATATCACTGTTCACGTCACTGTTCACGACAATGTAGCAATTACTGTAGCGTGTGCACTGTAGCGTTTCACTATTCACGGGTATTGTAGCAGCTAGCAATAAATATGTTCCACAATGAATCCTTAATACCCTTACAATCTGCAAATATATATGCATCAACCCCTGGTATTCTTTGTATTTCTTCTCCAATTTAAGCATAGATTGGACTCCTGGATGAAGCCCACACTTTGGCAATAATCTCAGCTGATATTTCACAACTTCAAAATTGCATAACCAATGAGAGTTTTTGTTCCCAATGGCTGGAAGTGGCAGAAACCCTAGCTAGCTTCCTCACCAAACAACAACATTAAAACAAATATCAATTCCTGGATGATATGAAGCTTGGGTGACCCTCTTAATATACTTTTTTCTCCTCATGAAGTCGGCCCATCTAGAAGTTTCCTTTTTATTAAAATAATATTTTATTTGCACTTTTAATAATATTAAAATATGACCTTATAAATAATAAATTGAAATGGCCCCCTTTTTAATGCCACATAACCCCTCAAGTCATAAAGTGCAAATATAACGTTAAAATATAATATTAAAATATTATTATTATTAAAGTGACCTTTAATAATAATTAAACATCATAACTTAGGCAAAACACCTTATTTTTCCAATCCAACTGAATACCGGAATCAACACTACCCACATGTTATAATCAAGTGCCCTACTATAAATAGTAAACCCGTCTAAGTGACTTACTATAAATAGTAAGTATGAGAAACTAAGTTATGAAACCTTTGCAAAGGCCAAGCCTGAACCTCATTGAACCTTGGAAAAGAAACCACACTGATATCCGTCCAACAGGGCCCTCTAACCACCTGCGTTAGCCTATGAGGGCCAGGAATAGGCTAAACCACCTAAAAACCACAACTGCCTAAAATGGGGACATTACAGTCCGTCCTCCCTGAAATTGCTTGTCCCTAAGCAATTTCAACTGCCAGAAGAAAACCCTCTGGAAGTTCACTCCACCTAGATCCCAAATCCAGAAAGGAAGTCTGCCATGTCTGATAACCTCTGACTTCCTCTGCGCAACTCTGATCTCATCTTCACCATGCCAGAAGTGGTGAAGATTTCCACTGGGACCCATCCAATACACAGTGCCAAATCTGTCGCCGCCCGGATCCCAATACAAACGAACCTCACATCCATCCGTCATGAAGTGATACGAATATATGAAGGTATCCACAACACAACATCTCTCTCTATCCTCTGCCCAATTCGTATGGATGTGCTAACTAACCAAGCCATCATTCCTACTGCCCCCATAATCATCCTATAACCATGTATCCGTATGAAATCTCTGTGACATAGAAGTAGCAAACCTTGTCGGATACATAATAGCACGATGGATAACTGACTGTTGTCCTTGCAAGTCATCATGAGAAGACTCTGCTCCAATCCCTTTTTGTCTTCTCTCTAACTGAACCACCCAAAGATGATCCTCAATCAATTTGTGCATCCTGTCATGATGAGATAATGCTACAATAATCTCATCCTCCTTCACTGTCAACTGAGTGTCCAAGCTATGGACCACTTCCGCCTCACATGAAGAAACCTCAATCTGTTCTTGTTTCCTCATGTTGGGAATCTTTACCAAGTCCTTCAATTGACCAAACTTATCAACCTCATCATCATCATTAGAATAAAGTGCATTTTTAGATTCATCCTCTCTTTGAATAAAGAGTCTTCTAATGTTATCTATCCTTTTTTGTCTTGCTATGTTGATGAGATTGATCTTTTCTTTCACTTTTTGAAGATGTCTTGAATTGGCAGCCACTAATCTAGCCTCTTTGGCTTTTTGCAACCATTCTTCGTTCACCTTTTCGGACTTCTTTACCTCTTCGATGCCAAAATATACAAAATCAATCCTCTTATGCTTGATATCTTCATGTCTACCAAATGGTGTAGGGCTACCATCAATGGGTGATATCATATCATTGGCTTTCTCATGATCACAAGCTCCTATCTCATGAGAATGATGGCGCATAATGCTGTTGTCCTCAAACAAATCAGTGATGACATCATGCCATTGTAAAATGTCTGCTTCATCATGTGTATTCAAAACACTAGTGGCTGCTCCACTAAGTAAAGGATCAACTTTCACATCCACCTTAATATCTTGGACCTTCAATGGACTTTCATATGTATGAATAACATTCATGGAAGCACCATCTGATTCTTTGCCACGATAGGATGAAGCAATGCTAGACTCACCTAATGAAGCATCACAAGAAACCTTATCTTCATGTAGCTGTTCTAATGCAACTGGTTTATCTTCAAACATCACTTGCTCTTCTCCCATCTTGAAGTCATCATGAAGTGTCTTGTGCCCAACATCTTTCTTAATGTAAATCTGATTTTTGCTCTCGATAGGATCAACTGTATGTTGGTCACTAGTTGCTAAAAATTCATTGTAAAGATTTCTAGATACTTCACCTGTAGAGACCTCTTGTTTCTCCTTTTTGTTTTGTGATGTAGACCCTTTAAAAATGGATGACATATACTGTGCTAATCTGTCTATGGTTGCAGGGTGTGAAAGCAATTCATTCATCCTCTTCTGGTTTTCATCCAACTTATTCAAACTTTGTTTAAACTTCTCCATATTCTTGTCCCACTGCTTCTGAGTATTTGAAGTAACCATGATTAACTAGCTGATTCAATGTCCAATCTACCCAACAGGTTGGCAGGACAAAAGCTCTGATACCACTGTAATATCTCACCTAGGTGGAATATAGCCAAACACAAATTTTTTGCCCTTGTTTATTGATTTTCAAATTGCTCTGATACCACTGTAATATCCCTTGCCACTTTTGAACTCAATATGTTGATATAAAGCTCAAGGAATATTGTCAAACACTTGGCATACAAAGTCTGAACCTACTGTTATGAATTTTCTGATTGTCTTCTTTGAATTCATAGGCTGCTGATGATGTTATTGAATGCTTCTAACAATGCAAAATTGGTTGACAATGATATACTAACTGCTCTTGACCTTTTTCATACATATAAGTGATTGAAATTGCTTTGTACAGCTATTTGACATATTGTTATTTGACACTTCCCATGTATCCTAAGATAACCAATATGCACCTACAGCAGCTAGGCATTAATTCAAACACATGGCATGCATCTATTCACTCCTTTATTGATGAACTACTCCAATTACAATGCTGATATAAAATGTTGGCCAAGTCTCTTGGCATACAAAGCTATGCAAATCTGAGACTAAATTGCAAAAACTAAAAATGACATATATGCCCCTAAAAATGAATGCAAACTACTTGAGAACCTGGTTATGAAGTCGCCTATGCTGGAGAAGGTGCAGCCTCAATGAAATGGAGCCAAACGTCCTCTCCACAAGCCAAATCGAGCCCTTAATGGTGCCGCCCCTGTTTCAGACTTGAAGTTGCAGATAATAAGAATATTCACACCTTATTCACCTCCAAATATGCATCAAATATCATTGTCCCATCCTTAGGAAGGGAGCGCCCAAGGTCATAGGAGAAATTGATGAGTATTAAGCTCCTAATCTGCAAATATGTGAGGTCTGATATGCCAATCGATGGTTGCCAATGTGTCTCTAAAACCCACAATTTTTCCCACAATAAATATGAATATTTTAAGCCACCAAATGCCTTCAAAGTGAACCTCAATAATCTTCTTATTCCTTTCACATTGCTTCAATTACTGTAGCGATCACTGTTCATGTTTACTGTAGCGGGTATTGTAGCAGCCAACAATAAATATATTCCACAATGAATCCTCAATGCCCTTATAATCGCCAAGTAGATATGCATCAAACCCTAGTATTTTTTGTATTTCTTCTCCAATTTAAGCACAGATTGGACTCCTAGATGAAGCCCACACTTTAGCAATAATCTCAAAAGATAGTTTCACAGCCTCAAAATTGCATAACCAATGAGAGTTTTCGTTCCCAATGGCTGGAAATGGCAAAAACCCTAGCTAGCTTCCTCACCAAACAGCAACATCAAAGCAAATATCAATTCCTGGATGATATAAAGCTTGGCTCGATCTTCTTTTATATTTTTCAATCCATCTCCAAGAAGCTTCTAGAAAAATAACATTATTATTTTATTTTAGTGACTTTATGTTATAATATTTTATTTAAGTCACTTTATTAAATTAATTAAATATAAGGTCACTTTATAATATTTATTTATTTAATAACCTTACAAATAATTAATTTAATTATTATCTCTCTTAATTTTCCAACCCAATTGAATACCAAAATTGACACTGCCCACATGTCATAATCAGGTGCCCTGCTATAAATAGTAAACCCGTCTAAGTGACTTACTATAAATAGTAAGTATGAGAAACTGAGTTCTAAAACCTCTGCAAAGACCAAACTTGAACCTCATTGAACCCTGGAGAAGAAACCACACTGATATCCGCCCAACAAGGCCCTCTAACCACCTGTATTAGCCTACGTGGGCCAGGAATAGGCTAAACCACCCAAAAACCACAACTGCCTAAAATGGGGACATTACAGTCCGCCCTCCCTGAAATTGCTTGTCCCCAAGTAATCTCAACTGCCAGAAGAAAACCCTTCGGGAGTTCACTCCACCTAGATCCCAAATCCAAAAAGGAAGTCTGCCATGTCTAATATCCTTCGACTTCCTCTGCGCAACTCTGATCTCATCTTCACCATGCCAGAAGTGGTGAAGATTTCCACTGGGACTCATCCAATACACAGTGCCAAACCTGTCGTTGCTCGGATCCTAATGCAAACGAACCTCACATCCATACGTCATGAAGTGATACAAATATATGAAAGTATCTGCAACACATCTCTCTCTATCCTCTGCCCAATTCGTATGGACATGCTGACTAACCAAGCCATCATACCTACTGCCCCCATAGTCATCTTGTAACCATGTATCCGTATGAAATCTCTATGACCTAGAAGTAGCAAACCTTGTCGGATACATAATAGCACGATGGATAACTGACTGCTGTCCCTGCAAGTCATCATGAGAAGGCTCTGCTTCAATCCCCTTTTGTCTTCTCTCTAACTGAACCACCCAAAGATGATCCTCAATCAATTTGTGCATCCTATCATGATAAGATAATGCTGCAATAATCTCATCGTCCTTCACTGTCAACTGAGTCTACAAGCTATGAACGACTTCTGCCTCACATGAAGAAACCTCAATCTGTTCTTGTTTCCTCATGTTGGGAATCTTTACCAAGGTTGAATAAAGAGTCTTCTAATGTTATCTATCCTTTTTTGTCTTGCTATGTTGATGAGATTGACCTTTTCTTTCACTTCTTGAAGATGCTGTCTTGCATTGGCAGCCACTAATCTAACCTCTTTGGCTTTTTGCAACCATTCTTCGTTCCTCTTTTTGGACTTCTTTACCTTTTCGATGCCAAAATATACAAAATCAGTCCTCTTATCCTTGATATCTTTATGTCTACCAAATGGTGTAGGGCTGCCATCAATGGGTGATATCATATCATTGGCTTTCTCATGATCACAAGCTCCTATCTCATGAGAATGATGGGACATACTGCTGCTATCCTCAAACAAATCAGTGATAACATCATGCCATTGTAAAATGTCTCCTTCATCATGTGTATTCAAAACACTAGTGGCTGCTCCACTAAGCAAAGGATCAACTTTCACATCCATCTTAATATCTTGGACCTTCAATGGACTTTCATATGTATGAATAACATTCATGGAAGCACCATCTGATTCTTTGCCACGATAGGATGAAGCAATGCTAGACTCACCTAATGAAGCATCACAAGAAACCTTATCTTCATGTAGCTACTCTAATGTAACTGGTTTGTCTTCAGCCATCACTTGCTTTTCTTCACTCTTGAAGTGATCATGAAGTGTCTTGTGCTCAACATCTTTTTCTATGTAAGTCTGATTTTTGCTCTCTATAGGATTAGCGGTATGCTAGTCACTAACTATTGAAAATTCATTGTAGAGATTCTTAGATATTTCTCCTATAGATACCTCTTGTTTCTCCTTCTTTTCGTTTTGTGATGTAGACCCCTTAAAAATGGATGCCATATACCGTGCTAATCTGTCTATGGCTGCAGGGTGTGAAAGCAATTCATTCATCCTCTTCTGGTTTTCATCCAACTTATTCAAACTTTGTTTAAGCTTCTCCATATTCTTCTCCCACTGCTTTTGAGTACTTGAAGTAACCATGATTAACTAGTTGATTCAATGTCCAATCTACCCAACAGGATGGCAAGACAAAAGCTCTGATACCATTGTAATATCCCTTGCTCAAACTGACCTCAACTTGCTGATTTATAGCTCAAGGAATATTGTCGAACACTTTGTATGCAAGGTCTGATTTTGCTTGGTATTAATTTCTGTTTATTTAGCTATGAGTTTTGATGCTGCAAATAGGGTCTTGGAACACTCCTAATAATGGAAGATGGATTGACAATGCAATAGGAATGATATACTAATTGATTTTGACCTTTTTACATACATATAAGTGACTGAAATTAACTTGTACAGCCAATTGACATTTTGTCAAACACTTTCAATGCATCCTAAGATGGTTGGTGTGCACCTACAGCAATAAGACATTAATGCAAACACTTGGCATGCATCTATTCCATCTCCAATGAAAGTTACATATAAATCTCTATGCAAATGTATACTTACAGCTAATAGGCATTTTGTCAAACATATGGCATGCAAACTATTACACTAAGCAAGAGCAATATAAATATGAACATTACATCAAACAATTGGCATGCAACTTATTTCCCCTTTGATTGAAGTACAATGCTGATATGATTAGCCAAGACTTTTGGCTTTACAATGAATGTTCAATGCAATGCCAAAATCTGATATTAATGATCACCTACAGCAGCACCTAAATGCAAATTGATATAACAATGCAAAATACATCAAAGAACATGGTTATGAAGCCTGGAATGATCAACAGATGCAATGATGTCACTATTCACGGCACTGTAGCAATTACTGTAGCGCGTGCACTGTAGCGTTTCACTATTCACAGGTACTGTAGTAGCTAACAATAAATATGTTCCACAATGAATCCTTAATACCCTTACAATCTGCAAATAAATATGCATCAACCCCTTGTGTTCTTTGTATTTCTTCTCCAATTTAAGCACAGATTGGACTCCTGGATGAAGCCCACACTTTGGCAATAATCTCAGCTGATATTTCTCAACCTCAAAATTGCATAACCAATGAGAGTTTTTGTACCCAATGGCTGGAAGTGGCAGAAACCCTAGCTGGCTTCCTCACCAAACAACAACATCAAAACAAATATCAATTCCTGGATGATATGAAGCTTGGGTGACCCTCTTAATATACTTTTTTTCTCCTCATGAAGTCGGCCCATCTAGAAGCTTCATTTTTATTAAAATAATATTTTATTTGTACTTTTAATAATATTAAAATATGACCTTATAAATAATAAATTGAAATGGCCCCCTTTTTAATGCCACATAACCCCTCAACTCATAAAGTGCAAATATAACATTAAAATATAATATTAAAATATTAATTATTATTAATATGACCTTTAATAATAATTAAATATCATAACTTAGGCAAAACACATTATTTCTCCAAGCCAATTGAATACCAGAATCAACACTGCCGAAATATCTCATTCAGGTGCCCTGCTATAAATAGTAACCATGATTGAATGACTTACTATAAATAGTAAGTATGAGAAACTGAGTTATGAAACCTCTGCAAAGGCCAAGCCTGAACCTCATTGAATCCTGGAGAAAAAACCACACTGATATCCGCCCAACAAGGCCCTCTAACCACCTGCATTAGCCTACGAGGGCCAGGAATAGGCTAAACCACCCAAAAACCACAACTGCCTAAAATGGGGACATTACAGGTATCAGAGCTTGGATCCTGCCGGCCTATGGGTTATGAGTTTCAACATTGATCCTTTGCCTCATCATTATAGGAGAAGAAGAATAGATACAATGGGTGATCGAAGGCAAGGTATTCCACAAGATGAAATTGATAACATGTTAAGAGATATGGTCAATAATCAGCGTGAGATGGCAGCTCAACAGCATGAGGCAACTGAACAACAGCGACAAACAAATGCAAATATTGAAAGAATGTTTGAAGATATGATGGGTAACAAAAAGAATAATGCAGGTAATGAAAGCAATCAAGATGCAGCTCGTATAGCTGGAAGATCACCAACACATGCTAGAAGGGCAAGAACACCAACAGTTGAGAGACCTATGCAACCTATTTTCCTTCCTAGGGAAGATGTAGAAGAAAAGGTACAGCCACAAGATGAAGGAGAAGAAGTTCCATTTGAGGAGAATGTTATATCTTTGGTTGATGAGTATGATTCACTTCCTGAGCATGTAAGGAATAGAATCAATTTCAATAACTACATGAGTCAAAAAAGAGAAGATGAAAAAGGTATAGTGAATCGGCCAAGGCAAAGAAGGGCTCAACCTACACAACCAAAAGTGTACAAGGATGCATTGAATAAAATTCATCTTCCTAGTTTTGATGGTAGTGGCAAACTAAGTGCTAGGGCATGGGTAAATAAACTAGATACCTTTCTTACACTCAAACCCATAAGTGAAGAAAAGGCTATACATTTGCTACTATGCATTTGGAGGGTCTTGCATATGAGTGGTGGCATCATGGTTTGGTTTCATATCACAACAGGATTACTTCATTTGATAAGTTTGTTCAAAAACTTATTAACACGTTTGATCGCAAGGATATAGAGGTCTACTACCGTGAGCTTGCACAGTTGAAACAAACAGGTAGAGTTGAGGCCTATGTGAATGAATTTCAAAAGATTGCGGTTATGGTTCCTGATATGTCAGATAGGAGGATCACAATGTTGTTTGTGGAAGGGTTGAATGATAGGATTAAGGGTTTGGTTAAGGTACACAAGCCAACTACTCTTGAGGAGGCCATTGATTTAGCACTTGATTTGGATACTACTCCTACGTTCATTCCAAAGAAAAGCTTCTACAAAGGCACAAGTTCTAATCAGAGGAAACCATTTCAGCCTAAGCCTAATCCTTCAGCAATAGAGAGAGATGAATTAAGAAGGAAGAAGCTATTTTTTTCTTGCAAGCAACCATGGGAGCCAGGACATAGATTCCTTGGAAAAGGCAAAGCTCATCTCATTGAGGTATTATCAGATAATGATAGTAATTCACAAGATGATACAGGTTCATGTCATGAGGATGATTAGCTTATTTTGGAGCCAGAGTCTAATGATATTAGTAATCCCATCACTATTGCTACTATTTCAGGAGTTCCTAAATACCATGCATTCAAGATCAAAGTAGTTATTAATGGACAAAGGGTTACATGTTTAGTGGATAGTGGTGCTACACATAATTTCATTGATGAGGGTTTGGTCTTGAGACGTGGATTACAAGCAGAAGACTTTAAGGGATTCACAATTGTGGTAGCTGATGGTTTCACCATGAATTGTCAAAAGAGGGTGCCGCAATTGAACATACAAATGGGTGAGTACACTTTGATAGATGATTTCTATATGGTTGGCCTTTCAGGGATTGATGTGGTACTAGGGATGCAATGGTTGCATTCTATTGGCAGGTACATTCAGGATTTGAGGAAGATGGAGATAGAATTTATGCATAATGGAAAGAAGGTGATTTTGAGAGCCATATCAGATGGTAATGCTAGGGTCATTTCAGCTAGGTGTATGGAGACTTTGTTTTGACACAATGATATTGCATGGGCAGCCCAAGTTGAAATAACTTCTAAGCCTTCTTCCAATGGTGAGTATCATGTGGATATCCAATCAATATTGGATAAGTACAGTAAGGTATTTGGTGACATTCCTCCAGGTAGACCACCAAATCATGGATTTGAGAATGTGATTGAGTTAGAGGATGGAACCAAGCCCATCAACATTGCACCATATCGTCATCCTAGGCACTTCAAGGTTAAGATTGAAAAGACTATTAAGGAGTTGATAGATATGGGACACATTCGACCATCATCTAGTCCTTTTGCTTATTCAATTGTATTGGTAAAAAAAAAGGATGGGACTATGAGGATGTGTATTGATTATAGAGCTTTGAACAAGAGGACAATCAAAAACAGGTATCCTATACCTAGGATCGATAAGTTGCTTGATGAGTTGTATGGGGCAGTGTACTTTTCTAAGATTGATCTTCGTTCAGGCTATCATCAGATTCGTGTTCGTGAGGACATTCCAAAGACAACTTTCAGATGTCACTACGGACACTATGAGTTCCTTGTGATGCCCTTTGGTCTTACTAATGCACCTGCTACATTTCAGTCTTGTATGAATCATGTTTTCAACAAGCAGTTGCGTAAGTTTTTATCAGTTTTCTTTGATGATATTTTGATTTATAGTAAGACATGGGAGGAGCATCTCCAACATCTTGAAGAGGTACTTGGAGTCATGGAGTTACAGTCATTGTATGCCAAGATGTCCAAGTGTGATTTTGGGATGAAGGAGATTCTTTATCTAGGGCATATGATTAGTGCTGATGGAGTGAGAGTTCAGGATGAGAAGATCAAGGCTATTCAGGAGTGGCCTATTCCAGGGAACATTTCAGAGTTGAGAGGTTTCTTAGGTCTTTGCAGCTACTACAGGAGGTTTGTTAGAGGTTTTTCACAGTTGGCAGCACTATTGACAGATCTCACTAAGAAGGGAGCTTTCTTATGGTTAGAGGCAGCATAGGTAGTATTTGATCGTCTCAAGGAGATTATGAGTACTACTCCAGTATTGGCACTACCAGATTTTACACAGTCTTTTGTTTTAGAGTGTGATGCATCAGGAGATAGTATTGGGGCTGTGTTGATGTAGAATAGGCATCCCATTGCATACGAGAGCAGGAAATTGAGAGATCTGGGACGCCTATATTCCACCTATGACAAGGAGATGCTAGCCATTATGCATGCATTGGCTAAGTTTTGTCAGTACTTGGTAGGTGCTAAGTTTGTAGTAAGGACCAACCACAATAGTATGAAATACTTCTTGGAACAAAAGGATTTGAATGAGAGACAACAAAAATGGGTCTCTAAGGTACGGGCATATGATTTTGATATTGAGTTTGTGAAAGGAAAGAAGAACATTGTTGCTGATGCACTTTCCAGGAGGCCTACTATTTGTTCCTTGAGTGAGATTTCAGCTGATTGGAAATCTCAACTTTTAGTTGAGTATTCCAAATCTACTTTTGCATGCGAGATCATGAATGGTATTATACAGGATGACAAGTACAAGGTGATTGATGATGTGATATATTATAAGGACAGGATATTTTTGGTACCTAAATCAAAGCTTAAACAACAGATTTTAAGAGCCATTCATGACACACCTCTAACAGGACATCCAGGTTTTTTCAAAACCTATAGACAGATTTGTGAGAGATTCTCTTGGAAGGGTCTTAAGGATGATGTTCTACAGCATGTTAGGGAGTGTTTGACTTGTCAGCAAAACAAGTCTGAGCATACTTTTCCCACCGGTCTACTTCAGCCAATACCTATTCCTGAGCAGAAGTGGGAGAGTATCTCTGTGGATTTTATCACAAGTCTTTCAAAGGTACATGGTAGAGATTGCATATATGTAGTTGTTGATAGATTAACAAAATATGCACATTTCTATTCTATTGCAGCGGATTATTCAGCTTCACAAGTTGCAGAGTTATTCTTTAGAGAAGTATTCCGTTTGCATGGTCTACCGAAGACTATTGTGAGTGATCGGGATAGTAGATTCATTGGTATGTTTTGTAGAGAGCTATCCGACTTGTAGGTACAGAATTGATGCGAGCACTAGTTATCATCCTCAAACAGATGGTCAGACAGAGATTGTGAATAAGTGGGTTGAGGGTTATCTTCGCAATTATGTTGCGAGTCATCAACATGCTTGGGTGAGATGGTTGTACCTTGGTGAGTATTGTTACAATACCACCTATCATATGTCCATTGGCATGACTCCATTTTGGACACTATATGGGTATGATGCATTATCTTTTGTTGATTTGCCTTTTAATGATAGTAGCACTCCTAGAGCTAAGGAGATAATGCAGAACACACATGATATCCTTAGAGTTCTTAAGGATAATATTCAACATGCTCCAAATCAGCAGAAAATGTATGTAGACAAGCATAGAGTGGAGAGATCATTTTAGATAGATGACTTGGTTTTCTTGCGCTTACACCAATACAGACAGAGCTCATTGAAGAAAAGTGGTGCAAAAAAACTCAAACCAAGATTCTATGGCCTTACAGGATCATCAGGAGAGTCAAAGAAGTAGCATATGAGTTGGAGCTACCATCAAGAAGCTGCATTCATAATGTTTTTCATGTTTCATGCCTCAAAAAGGCATTGGGTCAGCATATGGTTTCTTCCATTGATCTTCCACCTCTTGATGAAGAGGGTATGTTGATACTTGAACCAGATAGCATTGTGAACATGAGAGAGAGGAATTGAGGAGCTGAATCATCAGGGAGCATTTGGTGCGTTGAAGAGGTTTGCCATTAGAGGATGCTACATGGGAAGGTGAGAAGATTTTAGAACATCACAATCTTCGATTGCTTGAGGACAAGCAATCCCGGGAAGGGAGGACTGTCATGTCCCCAATTCCGGAGTGATGACATATGGAGATTTTTGGTTAGCCTATCATCTATTCCCGTAGGCTAATGCATTGGTAAGGGAATAATTGGCTAGTTGAGTTGGCTTCAACACATAGAGATTTGGAAAGTTGGCTTAACTAGTGTATTTGAGCTTTATGGAAAATGCATTATTAAGATTGTATTTTCATTCATTTGAATTTGAATTTGATGAATAAGGAGGGAAAATGAAATCTTTAATTTTATTTTCTCTAATCCATTTTTATGGAGATGATGTAAATATGGTTAGCTCCAGGTAGGACCTATTTGTGAAGGAATATTGACAAGTCAAAGATGGGCCCAATTCAATGTCAAAGATCAAGGTACATGGATCGATGCATGAAGAATATTTAATACTATTTGTTTTGAGCCTTGTTATTGGAGCCAACGGCTATGCTTGAAGGGTTCAATTTGTATAGAGGAATGCTAAATTCCATTTGCCCAAGATTAAAGTCATTTAAAATTGCAAATTGCTCATTGAATGAAGTGTTGACGGCTTAGAAAGAGGCGATCATGAGGTAAATCATTTAAGATGATTTTATTTGCTATTTTTAATGCAAATCGTCTATATAAGGAATCGGCGGCTAAGGGAAAGAGCGATTTTAAATGCAAATTGCCTCATTAAATGCATTTGCATAAGCAAGGAAAGGATCGATGGAGAGTTTGAAGGAAATTAAATTCATTTCAAATACAAAATTAAAAGCATGTAGTTGATCGCCTAAGCAATGAAGAGGATTTTAAATGATTGCAAATAAAAAATTCAATGCATGAGTCCAAACGCCTAGCCCAAAAGGATCGATCCATAGAAGGGGAATTGATTTCATTTAGAATAATTAAAGATTGTTTTAAATGAAAGTATTTGTGATGAAGTTCATTCAATATTGTTCCAATTCCTTGATTTTCATTGATGGATTTCAAAATGCATTCCAAAATTGCCAAGAGGATGGACGTCCAAGCTTGAGGAGTTTAAATAGATGACTTGACGTTCATTTTGCAACTTTTGATCTTATGGTAAGCTTTTGCATTTTATCTATTTTAGCTGGAAATTGCATTTTCTAGTTATTTTATTCAAGGAGATGATCCCTTGAATGTTGTGGTGATGATACCATAACAATTTGTGAGATGTTGTCATATAGATTTCATCATTGGATTAAATTTGTAGGTTATTTGAAGAGTTTGGAAGTGATATTGATACCTATTTGACTACCAAGGTAGTTTAGTGAATTTGGAGTACATTTTGGATGGTATTTTCATATTTTGTAGGGTCTGATTTTTATAACGGCGACTTCACATTGGAATTTCAGGGTTTTTTAGGTGGATTTAATCAAGGGTTTGAAGGTTGAAGAGTTGTGCTTGATAGAAGACCTTCCTATGCATCCATTGAACGCATTTGGAGGAGATATTTCATGAGTTTTCATTGTAAACCCTTGGCTGGGCAAAAAGTACACTTTCAGTAGTCATATCAGCATACAGAAAGTTTATATCAGAATTTTATTGAAGCTCTTTCAAGGCTGTTTTGTGTTCATTTGATAGCTATTATCATTCTTGAGGGTTTGAGCAACATTTATATGCAAAGTTTGATGTATTTGGGCTTCATATTGGTTTGTAATTAAGTCTGATATAAAATCAGAAATGGAATGAAATAAATTCCAGCCACTTAACATTTCATGTTTCATTTGTTTGTTGGTTTCATATATGCAAAGTTGATGTGAGTTTGATATGCTACAATTCCTTGTTCATTTGATGATGTTATTTCATTGAAGTGTGCAAGAAATCTTATCTAAATTGGCAAAAAAATTCAGTCATTTCTAGAAGGGTATTTTACAAAGATATTCTCTCAGGTGGTCGATTTCTTTCCATGCCGAGAAAGTTATCTATGTGACCGAATTAATGGTAATAGTGCAAAGACTCAAGCAGCGATCAAAGGAATAAGACAAAATTGATATAAGACAAGGCGGCGCCTCCTATAGACAAATGCTTATCGTATATGAGACAAAATAGGACACCAATGGTAATAAGACAAACAACGTCATTAGTAAAGTGGCCGATCATAATCTAACAATCATAAGCGCTTACTAGAAGAGACGACGGGTATGAGGAGACGTGACTTATCACTATCCAAGATATAAGTGGTAATCAAATGTGTTTGTGGAAGCATCGAACCATTCATCATATAATCCTACCATTAGCAATTGGCAGAGTATTGATCCAGCATCGATTCAAAAGGATAAGCTTCTCATCTATCATCAATCATTCACAATTCAGCAATCATCACAATATCAATCAGCAATTGTTCATTACCAAGGAGAGATCAATCAATCATATATGTATATCTGTTTTACAAATTAGAGCAGCAACAAATAAAGGATTTCATTCTTTGTATCAGCACTTGGTCATCGATTTAACAGCAACCTAGCAACAGTCAAACAGCCTATAAGGTATTCATCAAATAGTTATATCAATACAAGTAAGAGTTGTGCCATAGGCACCAGATCATAATCAATATATGAAAGGCATATAAGCCTTATCCTCATCCATCTAGAATGATGGAATTATCATAGTTCCCATAGAGGGACAACATCCTTAAAGAATAATTAGCCTTGCGATCCATAGATCACTAATCGAGAGGACGAACTCCTCATTGGTATGCATTTTCTAACCTTACTCATATTGTACTAGGGACAAACAAGTCTTGCCACATCCTTAATCTTATCTATTTCACCTAGGAGGACGGTTAAGTAAGAAAGGGCGGATTATTATGATTAATCTCACATAGGGTAGGTGACTCTCAAGTGGATGAGGTATTATCGGGCATGTAATGAAGTCCCTTGAGCCAAGTAGTGAGGTATTGTCGGGCGTGCAATGAAGCACTCGAGCCTATACCTATGGAGATGACTTACACAGTAGGTGACTCTCAAGTGGATGAGGTATTACTGGGCGTGTAATGAAGTCCCTTAAGCCAAGTAGTGAGGTATTGTTGGGCATGCAATAAAGCACTTGGGCCTATGACAGTGGAGCACAATCCTCTAGTAGCGAGGTATTGTCGGGCGTGCAATGAAGCTCTTGAGCCAAGAGGTCAAGTATGGTCAGGTGTGCCATGAAGCCCTTGGGTATTATTATCCCGCACCTTAATAAACATACACCTATTCTCTATTAGGGCTAGATTAGATTAGTGACCAGGCACTATCATCCTAAAGTACACTATGAGGCTCCATATGAATAAGAGAAAATGAGTATGAATTGTATATAATTGTTCATTAATGTTCATGTTATTACTAATCCAAATTAAAGTTTTGATTTTATTATTAATTTACTAATTACTAATGTTCCTTTTAAGAGGTTATATTTGCGTGCAAGGTAAGAATAAGAATACCCAAAAGGAGACATTACATGGACTAAGCACCTACATGATTCATGAGGGGAACTCTCCTATCCCCTTTATACTTAAACCAGATGATGATTATGATGGCCCATGGAAAATGTTCTTTGATGGTGCAAAGAGTAGAAATGGAGCTAGTGTAGGAGTATTACTCATCTCTCCGATGGGTAAGAGACTTTATTTTGCTCATAGACTGCATTTCTCTTGCACAAACAATGTTGCAGAATATGATGCATTGGTCCATTGTAATATCCCTACTAATGATATGACTGAAATTCCTTTTTACTATTCTGATTTTTTTTCTTTATTAGATTTCTTGCAACTGTTCGACAAAAAGGCTTAAACCAACATCAAATGATCAATGCAAATTATCATCAACAATTGAAGTGAATGACTGAGCCACAAATGCTTTATTATAGACTTCAATGGAAATGATTACATAAGATAACCTGCTGTTCTGTATATCAGTCCATATCTGATTTATATCAGACTTATTATCAAGGTACAAATGAACAAGAAAATAGCATATAAACTCCACCAAATCAATGCACAATGAAAGACAATGACAGCCAAGACTACATATGAATGTATGATGCTTGTAGATGTCCTTAATTCACTGCTGTACCTTCAATCTGCTCTACTGTCATAAATGATATCACTGCTGTAGTTGTCTTCAAAGTCTTCAAGCAACTGAAATTTGCTCCAATGCTCTATGAATTACCTGCAAATTAACACAAAGATGACATCTTTATGAAATCACCATACAAACATGGATAGGATCATCACCATTCCATGGTCAAGGGATCATCTCCTTGGCAGTTAAACTGAAAATCAGAATTTCCAGACAAGAACAATGTCATGAAAGATTACCAAGTGCTCAAAAGATACCAATTGATGTTCATTGCTTGTATTTAAGCCTCTCCAAGATGACCGATTCAGTTAGCTCCATTTGATAGTTGAATTTGAGTTCCATCAATGAGAAGTCTTCCATCCTAGGTGGCGGCCAGCAATACAATGTATTTTTAATCTGATGAAATCTCTTCTTCATGGCTGTGCGTAACATCCACATCAGCAAAATGTCTTTCATTTAATAATAATCTTCCTTATTCTTGGGCGAATGGAAACAACCTCACAATTTGCATTTAAAACCCTTCAATATAATTTAAATGCCTTGTTCTTGGATCGCTTTGATCTTGGGCATTTAAATTTATAATGTTTACTCCCCTCCTTGTAACCGTTAGCTTATGGTCCAATATATCATTTGGAATAGCTCTATCCTCTTGGGTGAATGGCTCAATATTCCATGCGATCCTCTATGTGTTGGGTGCATGATCCAATGAATTACGACATCCTATGACTTTGCAATTTATCCAACCAAGGTGTCAAGCGCATGATCCAATGTTATAACTCCCACCATGTACACTTTTATCTTAGTTGGATCCTATTCACCATGTACACTTAAACCTTAGCCGATTTAGCTTGGACCTATCTTTATAACCATTTGGCAAGGATCATTCATAGGCCACCATGTACACTTAATTATGCTTGGCGTGTACACTTAACCATGCTAATATCAATACTCCTTAGCAAGGACCTAATTTAGGCCGATGCAAAACATTTCTTCAAGCACAATTAAACCACTTCCAATGCAAAGACTTATCCACAAGTGATCGATGGAGTAGAAACATGAAATTGCAATTAAAGATTGCCAATTTTAAAGGCCAGCATATGTCACCAATCAAGAAAACAATGAAAATACAATTTAAATGTTGTATTTTCCATTAGGCCACCAACTTCATATTTTGGCTAAATCATTAATATTGCCAAATAAAACTTAGCCAAAAATAAAAGTCATGTCTAGCTCCAAAATGGGACATTACATCCATGGCTTGCTACTTGCTGAAAAGAAGAAAATCAAACATCTGGAAATCTTTGGAGATACTGAGTTGGTGGTCAACCAGGTCAGGGAAAGATGTGCAATGAAAAAGCAGCTTCTTAGAGTTTACAGACATAGTGTTTGGGGCCTGTTTGAGAGTTTTGATGCTCTCAATCTACAGGTGATTCCAAGAAAATTAAATACTGAGGCAAACCAATTGGCAACAGTTGGCGCTCAATTTTCTCCACCCACAGACCTCTTTCAAGGCCTTGATGAGCATGTCAAAGTAGTGGTTAGGCCCTCAGTTCTTGACAATGATGTGAACTGGCAGATTTTTGACAGTAATGAGCAAATTGTGAACTTCATCCAAAATGAAGCTGAGTTCTCATGAACCTCACAATCCAGGCTGCAGGAAGGGTATGGCGACCAAATCATGCAACTCAAATCAAATAAGTTGCCAAAGGGGTTGGTCATGCTGGAAGCTATTTTCAGCCATGATGATGAATTCAGGGGCGAGGAGAAGAATATCACGCTCAAAAAGGACTATAGCTTGCAAATTTTTGTAACTACTCTAGCTTGTCATTCCATGTTGCCAGATCTCCATATTGGCAAGGTATGGTGGATGCAAATGCAACTACAGGTCCTAGGTTCAAAGCCCCATCTTATGAGACACTGAGGGTTGGTATGCTCAATGATGCAGTACAAGATGCTAATGATGTTGTTGAGCATCCACTAGAGTGGACAAAGACTAGTTGCACCATAATGTTAGATGGATTGATAGATAGAAGGAACCAAACCCTCATCAACTTCCTTGTCTCTTGTGATATTGGCACAGTTTTTTTGAAATCTATGGATGCATCAGATAGGATTAAATCCAGAGCTGTAATGTTTGTGTTGTTTGACAAGGTGGTCACGGATGTAGGGCCACCAAATGTGGTACAATTTATTACAAACAATGCTTCTGCTTGTGTCACTACTGCGAGACTCCTGATAGACAATTATCCCTCTATGTTTTTTACCCCGTGTGTGGCACACTGCCTTGATCTAACCCTAGAGGACATTGGAAAACTTGAATGGGTTAGGGAGGTATTGCAAAAGGATCGTACAATTACCAAGTTCAACTACAATCACACAAGGGTGTTGTGTCTAATGCGCTCCTTCACAGAGAGCAAGGAGTTAATTCGGCTAGGGGTGACATGATTTGCTACACACTTCCTTGCAATGCAAACTCTTTGCCAACAGAAAATGAATTTGAAGCGAATGTTTTTTTCAAATGAGTGGATGCAGTCTAGCTTCACAAGGAAAATGGATGCCATAATGGTGGCAGAGTACATTTATTCTACAAGTTTTTGGGATGCAATTGAACAAGTTGTAGAATTTTCAGAGCCTCTAGTCAAAGTTTTGAGGCTAGTGGATGGGGAGAATCCCCCATGGGCTATTTATATGAAGCCGTGGATATAGCCAAGGAGGTGATAAGGGGTAGGATGGAAAATGACAGGGACAGGTACATGCCATTGTGGGACATAATTGGTAAGAGATGGGATCAACAGATGCACTCCCCTCTCCATGTTGCTAGGTACTATCCGAATCCAACCTTGTTCTATAGCTCCTCATTCAAAGATGATTCTAAAGTCACACAGGCCCTATTCATATGCATGGCGAAAATGTTCCCTACCCCAGAAAAGTTGTAGGTAGTTAGGGTAGAGTCGCCAATGTACAAGCAGGCGAGGGGTTTTTTCTCAAGTATGGTTGCCCGTGCAAGGGAGGAAGACCTTCCAACCAGGTAGACACTATAAGGTTTGGACAATTTCTCTATATTGTGGACATGTAAGACCCCCTACCAAATCTTCCTTGAAATGTCTAATTTTATTGGTTTGACATTTTGTCAAACACTTGGCATGGGATCTGATTTTTTATTTCTGAATGTGTTTATTTGTAACAACAGATATGCATATGTAAACTAATGCCAAAATACAACTTCTAAAGACAAGACATTACTACAAACAATTGCCATACAATTTTAATTACTCCAATCTGCCTTTATTTGACCTAATTCCATGTACCCAGGTGGCTGTAACTAAACTCAGAATTTGCATATAAAAATAGATGTTCAAATTAAAGATTCTAAGGCTATTCTGGATGTATACAATCAGATATTAACAATAAGCAGATTACAATGATTGGAATGACAACATACCCAATAGGTGAAATTGACTGACTGCTGTAGCATATCACAATGAAACCTGGACCTGATAATACTCATAAATCTGCCTGAAAACCTCTCCAAACTGCTGTCAAAAACTTGTGAATAGAGCTGATTAATGGTGAACTGCTGTAGCTGTGGTAACTCATGTAGAAACAAGCTAAATCTGTGACCCAAACCTCCTTAAAACTGTACGGCAGCTCCTTAAGAGGGTACGGACCTATTGCATCCGTATAGAAGTCTTCAAAAGAGTACGAAACCTTGCTAGACTGTTATTAAGGGCTGCGCCTATGGAAAAGGTGGCAGATATCTCAATAAGGAACCAATAACATAAAATTGCCTCCCAACATGTACCAATATCATCATCAATGCATGATGTAAATTAGATTTGCAATTGGTATCAATAATGGTGTTCAATTTGATGATATAAATATGCAATTAAACCTCCACAAAATCGACCCAATCCCAAATTGGTATTTGGCACAAATCTTCCATTTTGGTGATGAAACCCTAGCAGCTGCAACCTGCAAAAATAATGACTTTCTAGCTCTTCTACAATGCCAAAATCCTGCAATGATGCTCAATAGTAAACCCTAGGTGGATTTACCTCTCAAGTGATATTGGGTTTTCGTCCAAACCACAAATGTCTAAGGGTTTTCATCCTCAGAACAAGCTAAATCAGAAGTTACAGCAGAAAGGAAACTCTCCAATATGCAATTGACAAAATGATAATATGATGAAATGAACTCCAAATGACCTCCTTATAAAGCCTCCAAGAGGTCCGCTCCATTTTGCCCTTTTTTTTTATTTCCATAATAAAATAATAATTTATTTGACATTTTATTATATTTTATTATGTTACTTCTTTCCTTTCTCCAAGTGACTTTAAAATTAGTTTCACTTAACTTACTTTCCTTTCTCCAAATCACTTTTGCTACAGTGGCTCAACTATTCATTCCCTTATCATACGAATTAGCCTACGGGAATGGGGAATAGGCTAATCATCTTCTACCAAGTGATCACTCCAGAAATGGGGACATTACAAGACATGTAGACTAAAGGTGTTAAGCTTTTAATATATCTTACATGAAATCATCTCAAAATAATTTGTGTTTTTCAGCATAATGGTAGGAGTTTTTTGGCCAAGATACCAAAAATCTTGGATGGCAAGACCCATATTGAGGCAACCATGCAGTTCATCCGCTTGTGAGTATACTTGGAGTGTTTTTGAACACATACATTCCAAGAAACGCAATTGTTTAAGACAATAATGGATGAATGATTTGGTGTTCGTTCACCACAACCTTCGCCTAAAGCTAAAGAAAGCTCAAGGTTAGACTTTTAATATATTTGCAATCATAGTTATAATTGTATTCATTATGTTTTTCACTTTCTATTGCCAAGACTAATTTGTATATGGACAAAATCAGATACTGCTAAGGATGACGAACCAACTGATCTTGATGAAATTGATCCAGAGTCTCAGTGGATTGCAGGTGATGATGATGAATTTCTCGAACCTGAGGATCTTGATATCCTAACAAAGGCCAATGCAAGTACTGATTTGCTTGAATGACTTAGGACAGGCTCTAACCCAAGAGCTTCATCATCAAGACCTACAACCCTCTAGTGAAGCTCTCTTTGTAGTAGCAAAACTAATAGGCTACATCTAATTTTTTGGAATTTTGTACCCTGTTTATAGGTTGACATTGTATAAATTGGATTGTAATTGAAAATTTGTAAACTTTCAACATCTAGTTATTATTTATGCACTCTGAAGTATGCTTTGTGCAATGCAATGTAATTAGTGATTCAGCAATATGAATATAAACAACAATCTATATTTTACAATTCATGGGCGAAACTCTCAATTTAATTTGCTCTCTATATCTCTATGCTATGGAAATGTATTTAAATTTGAAGAACAATAAGTTTAAATTGTCCCTTTTACTACTGTTGGTTTGCCAATTTTTTCACGATTTTTTGAAAAAATCTTATACTTTTGGTTTGCCAAATTTTTCCCGAAACGATTTTTGCTGCTATGGTTCTGACTATAAGAATGTGAAGATATGAAGGAGTTGTGGCTAGTCAACATGTTGGAATACAAACAACGAAAAGACAATATTAGGTGGTCTCACCATAAAATTATTGTTAACCATACTTCATAACAGTTGTAAGGGACTGATTAAAGAAAACAAAGGTTTACTTGTGTAGTCACGTAAGACGTGAACTGAGGAACAATGTGGAAATAACTAGCATTCCCACAAAACTTTTTGAGAATAATAGATAAGGAGGGGTGCTTATTCCAAATCCTACTTCCCCAACCTAGACAAGTTCCAAACAATTATGTAATTTCTTCTCAAAAAATTCAAAGAAAGTAAACTGCTCTGTTCTAAATGACAACTAATACCTTTTCAAATGCATGCCAAATCAAATATTCCAGATCATTGCAAATGCAAAACTTAAATACATGAAGATTACATTACCAGCTAAAATTCGACTATTTCTATGGTCATCTTGAAGCCGACAAACCACATCATCCAGTGCAACAAGACCTGCAGCACATAATACTCCAACCTGTCTCATCCCACCACCTAAAGTCTTCCTAAGCTTCTTTGCCTGCATTGAATGCATGAAAGTTGTGATAATTGCAAGTTGAAGTGGGAGAACTTTCCGATGACTTTTACCTTGCCCTAATATATTTCAAATTAATAGTTCAGTTATTTAAAAAGAAAAAGCAAACACAAAATTGAGAAGCCTTCAAAGAAATCCTTTAAAAATTGTATTACAACATATTTCATGGCCCATAGTATACACAAATATGTTAAACTGCATAATTGTAAACCTTTGTAATAAATTCTTGTGAACCAACAATGATAGTTCCAACTGGAGCTCCCAAACCCTTCGACAAGCAGACCTGCATTTACATATCCAGCAGAAACATGTTGAAAAATTGAGCAATCTTTCTCTAGAGCAAAACTACTGTGCTATTTAATTACTGAAGCATCAGCAATTTAGGATGTTCTTGCTCTGACAGAAAAAGATGCGCATGGAGAACGTAACATTATAGTGATCAAATAATATTTTTTTTGCGAGAATCATTTACAATACCACACCAATTTAATTGAACAGGCACAATGAACCTATTTAGAAAAGGGGGCCAGAAAACTGGAAGAAAAAAACATAGAGAAAGAATATTATTTAATCGAAGTATTACCGAAACAGAATCAGCAGCTTGAACAAGTCTATCCAAAGGAACCCCCAATGCCTGAAAAAAATATAATGTATTAGAACCAAGATATGGAAGAGACCCAAGAAGTTCTATGTGCTTGAATAGCTATTGCCTTACTGCAGCTGGCCCAATATAGCAAGCAAGAGAATACACATGTTCTACTTGTGATTGCATAGTTGAATTCCTAATAAGAGAAAACAACTATAGGATTTGAATATACATCGAATTTCCAATTCGACTTTGTCACACGTCCAATGGCAGTGACAGAAAAACTATGTTATAAACCATTGTAATAATTGAAAGGGCTAAATGATCACATTTCTTGGACAAGTACCATTTAAATAAGTCATTAATCTGTGATAAGTATCATAAATATGCAAAATCATGAGAAATGTAAGAGGACAAGTAAGAAAACTGCAAAATTTTGGGAAAATTAGTCATTTCCATATCCATGTAAACTTTAAACTTTGATGGCATGAAAATGGTATATGTATGTGGTGTAATATTAGCATCATTTTGTGTGGTTCCATTTCATGTTTTTTGTTTTTATTTTTATTTCTATGAATCTAAATTTTTTTCTGAGAATAACTCACATGGCATCAAAATCCTTTGAAGCTATCAAAGAAAGAAAAATAAGGATTTATATTATTGTCCATGAATGACCAAACTAGGTGTAATGTCCCCATTTTCAGGTTCCCTTGCAGTGTATTTGGCACTGACCTTGTGGATGTGTCAACGTTATCAAAGAAGTTACTTGATGATTCCAATGAGCTCAGGTGGCCTGGAGGACTCATGTGCCAGTTTCCGGGGTGATTTTCCGGCTTCTGGTGTGTCTACAAAAATCTTGGAGAGGGCATCTATTTATAGGGAGTTGCCCGATTGACTTTGTTTATCATTATCCTTCATCGAGATCACTCTAGTGCAGTCAGTTTTCGATCCTGATGCATTCTGGCAATTTCCGCAAAAATGGGTGTATTAATGGCTTTATTTTAATTATTTTACTAAGGTCGCTAATTATTATTTAAAATATTTGCATTACAAGGCCTGTGATCTGCAATAAACTCCTCCACCCACGTGATGACCCAGAGGAACAACTAACATTATTTACATCTTTCTTTCATGTATATATAGCATTTTGGATCTATGTGCAACAATAAGTGCTGAAATCCAGTCAATTGACCCTGCAAATGCCCACGTTGCATTGAATTTAATTCAGAGGAACTGTCAGAAGGTATGCAGATTTTGAGGATGCCCATGCCCTGCGCACTGATTTTGACTTTAAAAGGACATGCAGAAGTATGGGCCACTAAAACACCTCATCCTCCCCATTAATATTCAGGTACTTGCGCATTACAGGATTATACTATTTCAGCCACCTACGTGACATCAATCTGCAACAATGGCGCCACCTATGGAAGCACGTTTTAAGGCACTCAAAAAATCGCGCCTTTTTTTAAAATCTTTTACAATACTTCAAAATATTTTAAAGCAAAACATTATATTACATGCTTTATTATTATATTGATTTTCACTTTATTTTGCCTTATCGGCAAAATCTTCACTTTGCGAACCCCTTTGCTTCTTGCCTTTCTTTTCTTTATCTATGCTTTTACCTTATCAACAAAATACCCATTTTGAGACATATTTCTTTCTTTTGCTCTTCAGGCCTCTTGGTCTTCTTCTCCTTTCTTTGTCACCTGATTGGCTTGTCGACAAATTTGTCGGTCGACGAACCGACAGATTCACGAACCTTCAAATTTGCCGACAACTACAAAATAGGCTAAGGAAAAAACAACTAGAAAAATTGGAATTTTTCTAAGGGGAACCTCCTTCCATTTAGGCTTTCTCAAATCGGATTTCTCTAATGGAAGAAGATGGGAATTTTGACTATTTTGGCTTGGGCAAAAATATGACGACACTTCCTAAAATCCCAATTAGCCTACAGGAATTAAAATAGGCTAAGGATCTTCACCGAATGCTCACGTCTGAGAAGGGGGCATTACAGGTCTCCCTTCCCAAAATTGTTTGTCCTCAAGCAATTGCAGATTTGGATGCTAAAATACCTAATATCCTTCCCAAATAGTATCTTTTGGAGGTAAATCCTTCCAACGGATCAAATACTCTTCGACGCTTCTACTCCTCAATCTTCTCTCCCTAACATCCAAAATAGCCTCAAGTACCAATATCAATTTATGTAATGTCCCTTTCTAGCAAGTCCAATTTTTCCGCAATCTTGCACACAATTTCAACTTGCAACAAGAGAACATTAGTACACAATTCATTTTCATATCTTAATCATCTCATCACATTCATATTCTTCTATTTTCCATTAGTGTTAAAACCATATATTTGTGCATATTAAGATCATATTCAACATAATAATCATGTCATCTGTCTCTCATAAGGATGTTTGTATGATGTTTCTTCTACATTCCACACTCCATTATTGATCTCCACACTTTCATCATTCCACACACTCTATCACTTGATATATCTTTATTACTTCTATTTCTTATCTCATGGAATGATCTTCATATATATTTTCATCACACTATATTATTTCTTCATTGCTCCACTTCTCTCCTTGAATGATTTGCTTTTTATAATTATTCGTTTCATCAATCTACTCAATCTCCAATGATTATCATTGTATTCCCAAAGTCTTATTTTCTTCGATGCATATATCCTTGATGGTTGTAATTCCTGGTGCAGATCAGAATTATATTTAATCTCTGATTGTAATTGCTGCTGAGCACTTAATATCTGTATAGTTCCTGATCAATATCTATCTCCCTTCCATCCCTATTTGTTCCATATATATATTCTTAGAGTAACAAGGAATACACTTCTTTCCAAAAGTCACAAACCCTTCTTTAAGATCATACCTTGACTATCATTCCTCAATCAAAACTGACCAATCCATGGCATAAGTCCATCATTCCATATTAAAGGTCCTAATCCTTCACTCTAGTCTAGAAGTCCCTGTTCCAACACTCCAGTCCGGAAGTCCAATCCAGAAGTTCAGTTTGGAAGTCCAATCCAAAATATGTCCACAAGTTCAATCCAAAATCATGTCTGGAAGTCCAATCCAGAATCCTGTTCCAGGAGTCCAATCTGGAAGTTCCAGTCCAGAAGTCCTTTCCAGAATCCCATTCCAAGGTCTATCCAGATTCTTATCCCGACAAGGTCCTGAATTCAACAAAGCTTGTCACTCCTTGGCATGTTCATCTTTCCATCATGGAACTCAGTTCCCGGGCCGGCAGCCCCGCTCCGGTAAGTCTAATCCAGAGGATGCCCATTCTTGGTCCCGCTCTAGAGACTCATCCCGAAATCCTAAGACCATGACTCGGAGGAATTTCAATGAATAAGGATTTCAAGACTTAGAACAATGTCGAAAGACAAATCTCGTGCATGTTCAAGACCCATCCTAAGGAACTGCAAACTTTTGTCCTGAACATTCCTGGTCGCATATTCCAGTAGGTACTGCATTATGCGCCCAGGAAGGTTTTTTGTCCTAGTCGCATAATCTAGTACCTACTGGATTATGTGCCCCAAGAGGAAATCAATCCTGGTCACAGATTCCTATCCGGGGTGGATTTTGCGCCTTGCTAGGAGATGGTTCCAATTTAGTCTGAAAGTTCGCCATGGAACAATTCCTGCTGGAAAATTTCACCTTGGAATCTGGGAATTCCCTAAGGGGATAGAAAGTACTCCTTGTTGGATCATGTTTCAGATGATTGAATCTTTGATCAAAATAAAAAAAAATCTATCCTTGATGAAGACCCTTAGCCAAAAAAGTGAACTACCATTTCCTGGTCGTAAAACCCAGTAGGTATTGGAATTTGCGCCCAGGAAGAAATTTTGTCTTGGTCCTGCTCCAGAGACTCATCCCGAAATCCTAAGACCATGACTCGGAGGAATTTCAATGAATAAGGATTTCAAGACTTAGAACAATGTCAAAAGACGAATCTCGTGCATGTTCAAGACCCATCTTGAGGAACTGCAAACTTTTGTCCTGAACATTCCTGGTCGCATATTCCAGTAGGTACTGCATTATGTGTCCAGGAAGGTTTTTTGTCCTAGTCGCATAATCTAGTACCTACTGGATTATGCACCCCAAGAGGAAATCAATCCTGGTCACAGATTCCTATCCAGGGTGGATTTTGCACCTTGCTAGGAGATGGTTCCAATTTAGTTTGAAAGTTCGCCATGGAACAATTCCTGCTAGAAAATTTCACCTTGGAATCCGGGAATTCCCTAAGGGGATAGAAAGTACTCCTTGTTGGATCATGTTTCAGATGATTGAATCTTTGATCAAAATAAAAAAAAATCTATCCTTGATGAAGACCCTTAGCCAAAAAAGTGAACTACCATTTCCTGGTCGCAAAATCCAGTAGGTACTGGAATTTGCGCCCAGGAAGAAATTTTGTCTTGGTCCCACTCCAGAGACTCATCCTGAAATCCTAAGACCATGACTCGGAGGAATTTCGATGAATAAGGATTTCAAGACTTAGAACAATGTCGAAAGACGAATCTCGTGCATGTTCAAGACCCATCCTGAGGAACTGCAAACTTTTGTCCTGGACATTCCTGGTCGCATATTCCAGTAGGTACTGCATTATGCGCCCAGGAAGGTTTTTTGTCCTAGTTGCATAATCTAGTACCTACTGGATTATGCTCCCCAAGAGGAAATCAATCCTAGTCACAGATTCCTATCTGGGGTGGATTTTGCGCCTTGCTAGGAGATGGTTTCAATTTAGTCTGAAAGTTCGCCATGGAACAATTCCTGCTGGAAAATTTCACCTTGGAATCCGGGAATTCCCTAAGGGGATAGAAAGTACTCCTTGTTGGATCATGTTTCAGATGATTGAATCTTTGATCAAAATCAAAAAAAATCTATCCTTGATGAAGACCCTTAGCCAAAAAAGTGAACTACCATTTCCTGGTCGCAAAATCCAATAGGTACTGGAATTTGCGCCTAGGAAGAAATTTTGTCCTGGTCGCAAAATCCAGTACCTACTGGATTTTGCGCCTAGGGAATGAGGATGTTCCAGGTCACAAATTCCTACAGGAGGTGGATTTTGCGACCTAGACAGCAGGATTCCTGTTGACACTAAAATTTGCACCCTAACCTAGAATTTCATCCTATCCTTGCCTGGTGACCCTGGAATGAAGGAAAAATGTGAAGGATACCAGAAAATGATGAAAATCTTCTATTTGTTCAGGAGTTCATAAGTCAAAACTATCAAATTTTTATCTTTTGATTGCATTACGTTTAAGGATCTTGTCCATGTGACTACTCGAGGTTTCCCTTATTTTGCAGGAATCTAAGACGAGGATAAGTTTCATGAGGAGGATGAACGAGGATGATCCAGGGCAATCAGGATGGATGTAGAGAGTTCAAGCGCCGGAGAGGATGACCATTTCAAAAATCCGGGAGTTCCAACAACAAGAAGACCAGACATGCATATCGAGGATCTGTGAAGGACATCACTCCATTCTAGTGCCTGCCTTTCTCCCCCTAACACTCAACATGACTAGTGCAAGGAAGGCAACGTCAAAGGATTCCAGTTTAGCGGTAGGGAGACTTCGCATAAAGGATAAAGGAAGAATCAAGAGTCCTTTCAAGGATTTCAAATGATCCAGAGGTGCCTGCATCAAGGATGGCGGAATGGGAGAGATCACTCCAAGTCCAATATTAGGGATTCTAGTTTCGGACAAGAGGATCAATCCTTGGAAAACCAGGAGGATACACGTCAAGTTCACCATCCATCAAGAAGAACGAGAATCCACGCCAAGAGCAAGGATTCGTGCCGGTGCGGGAATCCAAAGGAAAATACAGCAGTGATGGAATTTCAATTCCAAAGTACACAGCACCAAGACAAAACTCCAAGGATCACTCCAGGAATTCCATCAGGATTGACTTGATTTCCAGCCTAGAAGGAATTCTGCAGCAAAGTTCCTTGACCCCCTGGATTATGCACCCAGGAAGAAAATCATTCCAGGTTGCAAAATCTTGTTCCAAGTGGAATTTGCGACCTGGACAAGTGGATTCTAGGACACCATGAAATTTGCAACCAAGGAGCAGGACAAACAAACAGTTGACTGGTCTCACCTACCTACCAAGCAGCTTAGTCAGTCAGGACAA
Source organism: Cunninghamia lanceolata (assembly GCA_027924645.1). Classification (NCBI taxonomy): domain Eukaryota; kingdom Viridiplantae; phylum Streptophyta; class Pinopsida; order Cupressales; family Cupressaceae; genus Cunninghamia; species Cunninghamia lanceolata. The sequence continues at coordinate 19,227,861 of BSBN01000254.1, forward strand.
GGTGGTGCCCAGGACAGGTGGTAGCATCCCATAGGGCTTATGACATGTTCATCCCTATCTCTTTAGGGTTTGCACAGATTTTTAGGAGATCAGATCTCCTCACCTCCTCCTTTGGGTTATGTTTGCTTATAAATAGGCTAGGGCGTTTCATTTGAAAGGATCCCTCTTTTTTTCCTCTTCCTCTCATCCCTTTTCTCTTCTCTCATCCTTCCCTGCTCCCTAAGCAGCTAGACTGTATATTCTTTCTTCATCACTCCATTCCTGTTGAGCTGAAAACTTCAAGGATCAGCAAGATTGTTGCAGAAACACTTTCCAAATCAATAATATAAGCATTGTGGATTGGTGTTTATGGAGTTCATTGGATTTTGGCATGGTTTTCCTGATTTCCTTGAAGCAAATCTTAAGTTTCTAAAGTTGTTTCATTTCTTTTATTTTTTAAGCTTTCATTAATTAGAGTGATGGAAAATATTGTTGTTGGTGAATGATTGAAACTGTTAGTTCATACCATTTGTGATATGTGGCTTGCAAATCACAGTGTATGGTTAGTATGAACTTGTTCCAAGCTTAACTTCAATTGTTCCTGCATGTTTTAAGTTCCATGTTCCATGCCAGGGCAGTCTGAAAATCTGTATTCCTCCTTTGAAGATAGCACTATCTCTGTCTGAGTTGTTGCCCCATGACGAAGCAAAAGCATGGTTCCAGTTTCCATCCTCAGCAATAGTCTTTTACATCAGTTAGTTTCCTGAACCCTCATTCATCTTTTGCATTTTCGTTTAGATTTTCGCTAGGATTAGTTTTCCAGAAGCTTCATTGCCAAATCATACGCCTTTTCAAGAGTGGAACTTAGGAATTCCAAGTTGTCCGTTTGTGAAGGAGTTTCATTCACCCACAGATCCGAGTCTGAGGAGTAATGAACTATTCCACATCCATAAAGGAGCAATCTCACGTAAGTCCCCCTCGTGATTACCAGCAAATCACATCATTCCACTAAGTCTATCCCTGTGCACGTCAAGACCTAACATTCAAGGAACCTTGGAGCAGTCTCATTCGATCACGAAGTTCAGCGTCTGAGAAGCTTTGTTCAAGAGAGGATAGGATACTCAGTATTTTATTCTATTGTTGTGGTGTCACAAAAACATCATCAACATGTATTTATTTTAATATTTTAATTTCATCCCCTTATGTCTCCCATTGGTGCCCAACTCCTAGGGGGTCACTTTCCAAGTTGCAACTTAATTTATAACATGACAATATAATATTTGCTCATAAAGTCCCAATTAATAAATAAATTAAACTTCGGACTTTAAAATAAATATGGAGACAGTGTCAGAATGCCTTGATCTTTAGCTCGTTGGAAAGATCTCAATGAGACACATCTAACCCCACTCTAAAAATCCTGAACCGACACTGGACTTGAACTTACTAAAAATAGTAAGTAATGTCCAAGAGCAAACAGAGCCATCACAGAGGGTGCCAACTGGATCCCATGAACTCGAACCACAACTCCACCGACAAACACCACTACTGCCAAACTAACCACAATTCCCTAACCAAACTACTAGTCCATGGGAACCCAATGATGGACTAACCATGTATCTAGAAGGGTACATTACAGTCTACCCTCCCTAAGATTGCTTGCCTCAAGCAATCTTAGATCAGGATGCTCCAATATCTGCTCGTTCTCCCAAGTAGCATCCTCTACAGGAGGTTCTTCCATTTGACCAGGTACTCTCTGATAATCCTCCTCAAATTACATTCCCTGGTATCAATTATAGCTTTGGGTACCAATATCAACTTCCCCTCTTCATCAAGAGGAGGCAACTCAATTGAAGGTACCACATTATGCCCCAACAACTTCTTGAGGCGAGATACATGAATTACATTATGTACTCTGTTACCTGCCGAAAGTTCCAACTCATAAGCCACTTCTCCAATCCTCTTGGAGATCCTGAAAGGTCCATAATACTGTGGCTTCAGCTTCTCTGCTCCACTCTTCTTGAGAGTCGACTGTCTATAGGGCTGCAGCATAAGAGATACCATGTCACCAACCTCAAAAGATCGCTCAGTCCTCTGTTGATCTGCATATTGCTTCTGTTGATTCTGAGCCTTTTGTATATTCTCCTTCAAAGACCTCATAATGTCGTGACTCTCCTGGAGAAGGTCTTTGGCCTTCGGCACTCTGCTATCACCAAACAACAAATCAACAAAGCTCGGTGCCTCATACCCATACAGGGCCATAAATGGTGACATATGAATAGACACGTGGTATGTGGGATTGTAACAGTACTCCCCCATGTGAAGCCACTTAACCCATGCCTTCTGCTTCCCTAAAACATAATTGCAGAGGTATCCTTCCACCCATTTGTTGACTATCTCTGTCTCCCTGTTAGTCTGGGGGTGGTAACTCGTACTGGGTGTCAGCTCTATCCCTATCAATCTAAAGAGCTCCTGCCAAAAATTGTTGAGGAACCTACTGTCCCTATCACTAACAATGTTCTGAGGCAACCCATGGAGTGGAAATACCTCACAAAAGAACAACTCTGCAACTAGTGCTGCAGTGAAAGTGGTAGGGATGGCAAACAAGTGTGCATACTTTGTCAATCTGTCCACTACCACGAAAATGCAATCCCTACCTTGGACTTTTGGTAACCCTGTGATAAAGTCCATAGAAATGCTATCCTACTTCCTCTCAGGAATGGGTAGGGGCTGCAATAAACCTCCTGAAAAAAAATGCTCCTGCTTATTCTGTTGACATATCGGGCACTCTCTCACATACATCACCTCCGTCTTGAGGCCCTTCCAGGTGAACCTCTCTTTGACCTGTCTATAAGTTTTTAAGTATCCCGGATGTTCTGCCATAGGCAAATCATGGAATGCCCTCAAAACTTTCTACTTCATTTGTGACCCCGACACCAAAAAGATCCTGTTCTTGTAAATGATAAAGTCATTTACCACTGAGTACCTGTCATCTTTGATGGTGCCATCAATTATTCCTGTAGCCCATGCATCCTTCGCATATTCAACAGATATCATCTCCCTCCAATTATCAACAATGACGCCAAGAGCACATAAATGGGGTCTCTTGGATAAAGCATCGGCAACAACATTTTTCTTTCCTTCGACATAAACAATGTCAAAGTCGTAGGCATGTAGCTTACTAACCCACTTCTGTTGCCGCTCATTAAGATCCTTCTGTCCAAGGAAATGCTTCAAACTATTGTGATCTGTTTTCACTACAAATTTACTGCTCACAAGGTACTGTTTGAACTTAGCCAATGCGTGCATTATGGCTAACATCTCCTTGTCATAAATGCTATAGCTACGCTCTACAGCCCTCAACTTCCTGCTCTCAAATGCTATGGGGTGCTTGTCCTGCATTATTACCACACCAATGCCTTCTCCTGAGGCATCACACTGCAACTCAAAGGTTCTACTGAAATCGGGTATGGCTAACACAGGGCATGTGCTCATAATCTGTTTGAATCTGTCAAAACACTCCTGTGTAATCCCGGTCCAACTAAATTCATCCTTGCGAGTCAAATCTGTGAGGGGAGCAGCTGACTGAGAAAACCCCTTCACGAACCTACGGTAATATCCACATAAACCGAAGAATCCCTTCAGCTGAGTGAGATTCTTTGGTGGTGGCTAGTCCACTATTGCCCGAATCTTCTCTAGGTCTACCTTTACGCTGCTAGCACTGATGATGTGACCCAAGTATAACAACTCGGTCATTCCAAACTCACACTTTGACATTTTGGCATATAAAGACTCTCCAGAATACTCAACACAATGTCAATGTGCTTCAGATGTTCTTCCCATGTCTTGTTGTAAATCAAATTATCATCAAAAAATATCAGAACAAACCTCCTCAATTGCTCATGGAAAACTCTATTCATGCAAGACTGGAAGGTGGCTGGTGTGTTAGTCAAGCTGAATGGCATGACTAGGAACTCAAAGTGCCCATAATGACACCTGAATGTTGTCTTCTCCACATCCTCATCTCGGACCCAAATCTAAAGGTAGCCAGATCTCAAATCAATCTTGGAGAAGTAACAAGCCCATGCAACTCATCAATCAGCGCATCTATTTTGGGAATAGGGTACCTATTTTTAATTGTTTTCTTATTGAGCTCCCTATAATCAATGCACATCCTAAGAGTCCCATCCTTTTTCTTCACTAACACCACTGATGATGCAAATGGACTCTTACTTGGCCTTATGTGTCCCATCTCGAGAAGCTCTTTGATAGCTTTCTCAATTTCATCCTTGTACCGTTTGGGGTATGGAGTAGTAGTTACGGGCTTTGCACCCTCCTCCAACTCAATCACATGCTCAATACCCCTGTCAGGGGGTCTTCCTGGTGGAATGTCACTAAACACTTTGGTGTGTTTAGTTAGAAGAGCCTGTATGTTAGGTGGATATTCACACTTCTGCTGCTCTGAAACTGCAGGCATCACCATCACCTCTGCTGCCCACTACACCTGATCATGGCGAATCAACCTCTCCATCCGCTTGAGAGAAACAACTCTTAATCCACCATCCGAAATGCCCCTAAGCACATGTCTCACTCCGTTTGTAATGTCCCCAATTTTCCTATTCCTAAGGAATAATAATTATTTTAATTATTTAATGTTACCTGGCAAAAAAGGTGCTAAGTTTAAGGGGTACTATTAAATAATTATATTAAAAAGTTATAAAGTGACTTATTTTAATGCCAATCAATAAAGTCACTTGATACTATTAAGTTAAGTGTTTTAGGTGGGGAAAATTAAAAAGATCCTTTGAGAGAAGTAATACGAAGAGTCAAAGGAAATAATATTATATTCCTCTCAAAAGGTTATAAAAGGACATTGAGATCTCATTTGGAGGCATGCTTGGAAATTGTATTGTTACACTGTTGGATTGAACCTGCATGTTCTTCCTTTTATTTTCCTTCCTGTGGACGCAAACCCACTCGAAAAAGATTAGTTTCGATGGTGAGATATCCACCCTAGCTGGTATTGATGGTTTTCATTCAGGAAACCACATGGAGCTAAACGTAGTTAATAGATTCTTTGTGAAGTTTTGTTGGTACTTTAGATAGACATTATTATGCTATATTTTGATTATTTTTGGAGGGTGTGAATTTTAATATTTAGAGTTTGAGTTATATTGTAATTGTTCCTTCTGGTCGTACTATTGTTGGCCGTACCTACAGATTGTGGAGTCATGCAAATAAAATAAATGAAAAAGTTTAATGACTTGAAATCAATTGAAATGTCATCTTATGGCAAAGGCGACACTTCATGAAAGGTTTCCAAGTCTTATTCATATATATTGATTCTTATTTCAACATATCCGTACCTTCCTTGCCATCCGTACCTGTATGGTACGATTGAGTTTTAGAAATTAATGAGGATACCATTTGGAAATAAGTGATTGGGAATGATCTTATATGCCATGGGTGTCTCCTTTTATACCATTTGCAATGGTTGTTATTCATGTTTGAAAATGTTATGAATACATCCGTACATCTATGTCGTACGGTGCTGCTGAAGGTGGTCATCCAAGATCAGAAATTCAATACTAAATATTTAGCTTCCATTATTGATTTTAATTTGTTTGTTGTGCTTGGGCAAACATGTTGATAGTCTTTAGTAATGAGTTGGATCAGATTTTATGATGTTATGTTAACATCCATACATTCTGAGCCGTACCATGTGGAATGGTAGATTCTTCAAATCAAATTACTGTGATTGTGTATTGATCTGGGTTTGTTTGCAATGTTAATATGATATCAATACAATCCTTTTGAGACCATTTTGCAGTATTTTGGGTGTATATTGCATTTGCTGGGTGAAAATCGTACATAGATGGTCGTACCAGCTAAAAGGGGCCAATGTATATTGTGAATTAAAGTCAAAGCTTTGAATTGGCAGTTGTTTGCTATCTTTTGTGTGGTCTAAGCAATCATCATGGGCCTAATTTACAATGGGTTTGATGTGAGTTCTGCATCATCTGAGATGAAGTCATTTTCCTTGTGTCATACGGTCTTATAGTGATCAGCAGTTGTGAGCAAACAGATATCAATCTTGTATGTAAGTGTTGATTGTAGTTTTCTAGATGTTTTGGGCAGAGATACTTGATGTGATATGCAGGGATACTTCTCATATTGAGTTTGGTGGAATTTCCATGTTAGAGCAGCCGTACATGTCATTATGGGTCTAATCTCTATGATCTTCATCAGCAATAACTCATACAATCTGCAGTGATAGTTGCATGGTATAAACTCTTTCAAACTTCTCAATAATAGAATCTCCCAGTCTAACCATGTATTAAAGAATATCTCTGTATTTGGTTTCATTGTATTTTCCTATGCAAGTCACATTAAGGACCCCTGGATGGTTTACCGCCAATGAGGATAAATGAACTTTCTTTATTGATCCTACCCACTACATAAGTGGAGTATTCCCACTGAACAAGTGGATGATTTGTAATCTTTCTTTCTTGTCTTTACCCACTGAAAGTGGTGAATTCCCACATCTTGTGGATGCCCGCCGCAACAGATAAAATTGTAATTCCCTATTGCATTGTTGCTCATTGTAAGCCAATCACTGTATGCTCTCACCTTGCCAATCTGGGATCTGGGTGATCAAAAAGTGTGAGGCATCTTTAGTTGTTCATGCAAGATTGTGCTAACACTGTGATCATCCTTGTTACATTTTTTGAAAAAATTTGGGGTAGCATCTTACACCGTTCACCTCAAACTTCATCTCCATCGTTCTCAAGTTGAGAGTGAACTCACCTATCTCATGTAGCCACTTCATACCCAACACAATGTCCATATCACCCATGCTAACAACATAGAATTCGGACTGGAAAGTGTAGTTATTTAGCTGGATGGTCAAGTTAGGAATCCGTCTAGTGCAAGTGAGTACGAATCCATTAGCTACCTTCACTCTAAACCCCGAAAACTCCTCTGTCTTCAACCCCCTTTTTGCAACCAAGCCCTCATCAATGAAGTTGTGAGTGGCACCTGTCTCTAGCAAGGTAATGCACCTTTGTCCACCCAACACTCCTCGGATCCTGAATGACCCTTCCCTCTGAATGCTTGAGATATGGGTTGTAGGTAGTGGGGTCTCCTCCTCCTTCCCTGAAACCTTAGATGCAACATCTGTCTCTGGGTCACTGTCTTCTGTATGCTACTCGAAATGTGTTTCAGACTCCACTGACTCATCTGCTGAAAAATATTCTATCTATTTGGCCTTTCCTTGGGCTGCACACTGGTGCTTGGGATCCCAAGACTCTCTGCAGTGAAAACAGAGCTTCTTCCTCCTGAGGTCATTCAACTAATCAGTATCTAACCTAGAACTCTTATGTGGATGGTGTCCTGAGTCCCTATGGAAAGGTCTCCTATCTCTCTCCTTATCTCTCCTATGATGAAAGTTCTTATTCTGAAATTTACTCCTCCATGTGGAAGACTCCATATCATGGGCCTTCTTCATGGCCTCTTGCAATGTCATATGGTCTAAACCCTTCACCCATCCTCTTAGAGGATCAAACAACCCATCAACGAAGAGCATGATCAACCTCCTCTCTGATATATCTGAAAACATGACTAAAAGATCCTAGAACTCTGAAATGTACGAATCCACTAATCCACTCTGTCTCAACTATGCCAGCTCCTTGAACTACAATTCAGGGTCCTTGTCGAACCTGTCTATGAGTCTAGCTGTGAACTCTACATAAGATGTGATCTGGTCATGTCCCAGAGTTACCTTCCCATTGCTCCACCACTTGTGTGCGCTGCCCTCCAAATGTAAGGCCGCATAGGTCATGGAATCAGTCTCTGCCATGGGGCTGATTTGCAGGTAACTGTCCAACCTTTGGACCCAAGCTCTTGCTGAAGTTTTCCCTGAACCATCAAAGTAGGGTAAAGTCATCTTATTGACTTTCTTCTGTAGGTCATTATTCTGCTGCCTGTTACCCCCTCTGGGTCTGTGTCTCATCCGGAGATCTGAATAGTCTCTGAAAGTCATCTCAAACCTAAACTCCGCACTGGAAGCCTGCCAATCTCTAAAGATCTCCTAAAACTCCAACTGTGTAGCATCCCTTTCGAGCATCTCGTCCCTCGGTATAAAGATAGGAATGCCTGGTCTATCTATAGCTGTGAGTTGTGTAGCACCCTGGTTATTCACCAAAGCCTCTCCATCATGATCTCTATGTCTATTTCTATCCCCATTGTTTCTGTCACCAATCCGCTCTCCATGACCTCGGTCTCTACGTCTATGCTCCTCATTCCTATCTCTATCCCTGTCATTCCTGTCTCCATTCCTATCATTCCGATATCTATTCCGGTCCCCATTCTCCTCATCCTCCTCCAACTCAGGAAATAATCGGCCAAGAAGCCGTGTGAGTGCCAATTGGGACCTGTCCAAACTAGCAACGATCTGCTACTGTCCTCTGGCCAAATCATTAAGGATATCTCTAGTGCTAGGCTCTCCAATCTCTCTATCTCCCATGTCTTCAGGATGTTCTAGAAGCACACCAGAAAAAGGATCTGTTTTAGGAACTTCGAGATCCTCCTCACTATAAAATACCACTGGTTGCTCCTCTGCAGCTACAACCTTTGTATCGGTATCAAAGGGATCTATTTGTGGCACAGGATTTTCTGGTTGCAATGACTGCGGATTCTGTGATCTCTAAGGATTTATTGTACCCTATCTCTGTCTAAAGTAATATCTATCAGCACCCGGCTGCAAGTCTCATTCTCACTTCTGCATGTCTGTTTCAACCTCACAGGATGGCAAGATCATAGCTCTGATACCACTGTAATGTGCCATACCTGTCTGTATATTTTAAAAGATCTTTTTATGTGTTTTATTTTTATTTTTAAGTGATCTTTCGGACTAGAGAGAAGAATGCAGAAGGGGTTTTCAGTTTTCCTCCAAATGTGTTGCCAGAGCATACAATATAGAGCATATAACCCAAACCCAGAAAATATATAAGGAATATGAAGAAACTATTAACTACTCAGATAGCAAAATGGCCAATAATGAATTACTATGACATACCCATATGGATTTTTGCAACTTAATACATATGCTAAGAGTACACCAGCAACTGGATATAGCCAGAATCATTCCAAACTCCAGAGAATATAAGAATGAGCATGCAAATCAATATCAGTGAGAAAAGAGGTCTTAAACACCTCACACAATGCCAAATACAAGCTACCCACAAAGTGATATGGAGACAATAAACCCCAACGTCACTCCAAGAAGGTACGACCAAGGCTGAAAGGCAATATTAGCAGCAATACTCACTCAAAACCCTCTGAAAATGACTGATATCAATATGCAAACTGAACTCCAAGCTGGGCGACCCTATTGTGATGAAGAAACAACAATAACAAAGCACCAATGAGTCACTATGAGTGGTACAGCCAGCCAAGGAGAGGTACAGCCACTCAAGGAAGTACAAATCAGTCTCAAACCACTCCAAAACTCCTTCAAATCTGATGTAATCTCACTGTTTGGAACTGTACACACTCTATCTTCGAAAGATGTCACAAATCAGCTCCAAATCCATTTCCAATCAGCTCCATGAATGCACAACTGTGAACAATGGATGTATCCACCTCGAATGGCACCTTTGGGTGGTATTGCACTCCTGTAGAATGCCGTTACTAATGGAGGTTTTTGTCTCCAAAAGCCTGGTTCGAATGCTCAAACCCCAAACCTTAGCAAAGCAAGAGAAAATATCATAAAAGCAAGCCTATGCAAATAAGCTCCATAATTACCTTTTATTCTCCCTCCAGGTTGGGCATTGGATTTGGGAGGGAACTTTAGTCATTTAAAATCACCTTATATCTCCCTAGGGATGGGCGCCCATGGTCACAACTTAAGTCTTCATTTTTCCATTAAGTCACTTTTCCCACAAATATAATAAAATCCATATTAATATAACATTAATAAATCTTCGGACTTTAAATAAATATGAAGACGGTGTCGGAATGAAGTGATCTATAGCTCGTCGAAAAGCCCTCGACGAGAACAATCTGATGCCCCTCTGAAAATGCTGAACCGACAATGACCCCGAACTTACAAAAATAGCAAGTACTGACCAAGAGCAATCTAAGCCAACACAAAAGGTGCCAACTAGATCCACATATTTCGAACCACATTTCCTCCACCGACAAACACCTCCAAGGCCAACTAACTCCAATTCCCTAACCAAACTGCTAGTCTATGGGAACTCTATGATGGACTAACCATGAGTCTAGAAGGGGACATTACATCCATGGGGTTGAGGAATTTCTTCCTCGAAAAAATTATAACCAAAGCGAGGTGTGATGGTTGCAAATGAACATCTATATGTCTCTAGCTTCTGCCACCACTACTATCACCCAAACTATCTCCCCAATGTCTTTGTTCAATGCATGATCACAACGTGGAGTCTAGAAAATATGCTTATATGCACCCTCAACCATCAAACCAACTAACTTACCTACACGGTTGAATCAGTCACTGCCTATACAATATTAGAGGGCCCAACCTCTTCTATGGTGTCCTTCAAAATCTGAAATGGAAGTTTGCATCCTTCCTCTTCCATGAACAATAAATATCTCTAAGAAAATAAGAGTCAACTAAACGTGTGACAATGATATTGACAAGTGGTCAATGCCAAATATCGTTCCACCCATCCACAATGATAGAGTAGCTCTCTCTTATCCAGGTTTGTCTCATTTCATGCATCACCACACTCACCTTAAAATTCTCTCTATCAAGGAGGGTGATGCATAGCTTATGTTCTCCAAAGGAATAAATGAGAAACCAATAACAATTGCATTTTTTAACATTTGTTTGAAATAGGGAGAATGTGCCACATGAAATGGTATGGCATGGGCAAACAAAATTTTGGCAATAGAAGACTCCACCATTTCTCATGATTGACCATTTAACATCCCTATAACATGAGTAGCCCTTCTACCCTCTTCCCTTTGACTCTTAACATGCTAGGTTGTGTAGTCTCTATTAGCATTCCCTTATTTCTTGCCTCACCCTTCATGTACAACCTAATCACCTCAACTTTCTCAACTAAGGTTATTTTTTCACAACCTCTTACTCAAAAGATGAGAGTAAACCCTTATGTTGCTTCCCCTATACTCCTTGTTGCACAAATGACATAGCCATACTCTACTTATCCCTAATTTTTTTTCTAGTCTTTGTCTATGGATGTTGCAAATAGTAAAAAAAGTTTTTTATGACTAAATGGGTCTTTTAAATAAATTTTGAGTTCAAAAAGACATTCAAATGGATTATTTGAACTCACAATCCCTACAACACTCCCACTCCAAGAAGAACCCCCAATAGTACCTCTACAACCTCTTTGTTGAATTTGAACCTCTTTAGCCTCACTACCCTCATTGCTACTCTATTGTTTTTTTTTTTTTTTTCAAAACAAACACACATAATTAAAAAAAATTCTCCTTAAATGTTTGAAACTTTGAAAACAAATGCAAAAGAATTCGTGCAAATGAACAATGGATGGTAAGCTTATCTCAAATTATGTATTTTTGATGCTCTACTGCCTTCTTCTAATTACTCTTCTCTTCTCTTCTCACAATTGTTCTCTTTCTTTACCTTCTTCACAATATGGAAAATGGCAAAATAAGTTTGTTTTTGTTGTTAGTGTGATTGTTTTAGATTTAGGGTTGGTGTAAAGGGGTGTGGAAGTCCTTGTGGGGCCCCCATCTTTTTTTTTCCAATATTGTGTTTTAAAAAAAAAAAAAATTGTTGACTAGACCGTAGGGGACAGCTAGTCATCCTCCAGATGGTTGGGGGACGTTTGGATGTCCCTTGCCATTTTTTGGAAAAAAAATGGCATTTCGGAAACATTTCCAAAAAAAATTGAAAATCAAGTACAATTAGGGGACGTTTTTGACCGATACCTGAAACATCCCTATAGAGTACGGATCTAAAAATGTAAGGGACACATCCCCAGGGTACATTGCATTTTATTCATTTGAGCTATAACTTTGCATGAAACTAACTATTTAGTCTTTGGAATCATGTGTAGTTATTCCTTTCAAAATCATGTTTGCATTGAAATTTTTGGTCTCTGTTTAACTAGTGGGAAGGTGTTGTTTTTGTGTTTAGATTACCTGTTTCATCCTTTAATATCTGAAATCTCATTTGCAAGGCATGACTATTAATAGTCTCTTGTATTCGAGGCAAAAAAAATAGGTAGATAATTTTTTTTTATGCAAAAGCCCGCTTAGATATATTGTAAAGTGTGCATATTTGTATATCTTGTCTATAGTTTTTAAGTCTAGGTTCAGTTTAGCTTAGGTTTAGATTGGTTTAGATTAGTTAAGATCTCAGGGAGCTTCCCCTCTGAATTTGAAGAGAGATTTTACCTCACACACTATTCCATTTTGTGTTGTCTTGCAAAAAAAAAATTTAACTCACATAAATGTACATTGACTCTTTATGGCCAAGAAAAATGGATCGACCACATGTAGAGCAAGAAAGGAGAATGAAGATGCTCTAGTAGCTATTCATAGAGAAGGGTGCAATCTCGCCAATCTATCAACATCTATGTGAGTGACTGTTGAGCATCGAAAGAGAAGATTTAAAGAGAGACAAAGTACTCTATTGTTGAAAGAGAAAGGATTCATTTTCAGTTCTAAAGTTTGAGATTTGGATATGGACGAAACATATCTCTCTTAACTTTGAGAAGGAATTATCTCCATATGAACACATAGAGGAAAGGGCCAAGATGTTGAGACTAAGGGTATGCAGTCCAGCATGAATGGAATGTCGAGGTAGATTGTCGGGCCTACGGGAGGAGTCTATGTAAAATAGTGTCTTTCAAGTTCAACTAGTTGGTAATCTGTCATGTCCCCAATGGGATCTGCCCTAATTTTCTGCAATTTAAATTCTGGAATTCTGTCCTAAATTTCTGCACTTTAATTTTCTGCTCAAAACCCTAAATTCTGATTTTTAATTTCTGCTCTTAAACAAATGATCACAGCGAACTTATTCATGCCAAACATGACAAATAAACATGGAAAGTGATACTATAAGTTGATAATCATAACAAGCATGAACTCCACCATGAAATACACAATGTAGGGCAACCAATTTGCAACAACCAAGTCTGATTTTCTGAATAAAACCCTGCTGCTACAAACTGAAAGTTCTGATCTGATTTTTTACAATAGAATCTAGGGCACAAACATGACAAACAATGCCCAGATTTTTGCACTATAAATCAGGCCAAGAAATATGTTGGTACATACCAATTTACATACAAAATAGAGGGCAATTGATCAACCCTAGCTGGGCGAATGCTTCAAGTAGGTTCGCCTAGGGTTTGCTGCTCCCAAATCTGCTTCAGAATGAGGCACTCAGCTCTGCTAGGGTTTGCTGCTCCAAATGGTGAAAACAACTCCACAACAACCTAGCAAACACTTCCAAAAGATGGCATTCCAGTCCTAGGGCAAAACCCTGATTGAATGATGATTTCAAACACCAAATTGGCTGCTCCAGCGATGGTGAACAGGTCTGCTCTGCTATTGATTCAGATCTGAAAATGAAACCAAACCCTAACTCCACAACATACCATATTCACCTCCAAGAACAAGTCACTCCTCTCCTAGAGTGTGGCGCTCAAATCAATGATGAAGTTTTCTCCAAGATAGGATAAGTCCCTAATGTATTCGCCCAAGAATAATGCTTCTCCAAAGCTGATATGAATTTCTGCTCAAGCTGAAATGAATGGGGTCATCACCATTCAAGGTTGAGGGGCCATCTCCTCAATGCACGACAAGGAATTGGGATCCTTAGCCAAAGAAGTAGAACAAGTCGAATGATTTCATTGATGCTTGAATGATGCCTTTTGATGCCAAGTGACCTCCTATATATACACAATTCATTCCTTACTCCTAGCTGGCCGACCTAGACAATTAATGCATTTTTAAATTATTATTTTCCCTCTCTATAGGGCCGACCCATGTGTAGAGTGATTTCCCTTTCAAGGAGTTCACCTAGCTTGAATTAATTATTATTTTATTGTTAGCTCATGAACGCCCAAGGGAAATATATATTATTCTTGGCCTAATGACATAATCAATTCGCTCAAAGCATAGAAATATGTTGAGCGCCTATGGATGACAATAAAATGATGTGGGCCAAGTGAATAATTATCTCCATGACGATTCCATAGCTGGAATAAATCATTATGAGCCAAGTGTCTAAGAGAAGGCATCCAAGAAATAATAGCATCCCAAGGTGTAATGATGTCATCCATATGATGAAGCCCAAACTCCCATATGAATCCATATGAAAGCTCCGAGGAAGGCAGATCATCATAAGCCAAGTATCCATGAGAAAGCATCCAAAAGTGAAATGATAGCCCCAATGGTGAAACCCAACGTCTCTCAGTACCTCGAATCCATTGGAAAGTGCAACAATTTGCAAGATGGTGACCATTCCGGAGAAAGGGACATGACATAATCAATACACAGCTGAACAACTCATATTTCCTCTTTAGTAGCTCATGTAAGAAAAAAATGAAAGTCAGGATGAGGCTGAGGACAAAGAATACATAGGTGGCTTATGAATACAGCTGAGCAGATCAATATGAAGCAGAATTGGCTTACATGCAGCAACATGGTAAGGGAAAATGTAATTACAAAAAACCCCAAGTAAAACAAACTTGTGGCTTTCGTAAATTTATCCCTGTGATCTGAAAGGTGACTGCTTTAAATTTTCATGGAGTATCAGACTAAACCAAGCTTCTTCAAACACATAAGCCCCAGGCATAGGTTGGGCTAGAGATTAAAAGTTTCGATTTTTTATAAAGTATAAGATTGGGTTTTGATATAATTGTTTTATTGAAACATTTGAAGGGCAGATCCTAAGTTAAATTTCTAAATCAGTTATTTGGTTGCAATAAGGTGGTATTGAAGCAAAAATGTGCAAAAGTATTCTTTAGATCATAGACAAATGGTAGGAGTGGAACCCTTTTAGCATATTTCCATCTATAAAAGGTACCTGCACAGCCAAGATAAAAATTCTCTCTCTCTCTCTCTCTCTCTCTCTCTCTCTCTCTCTCTCTCTCTCTCTCTCTCTCTCTCTCAGCCTACAAAGTGAACTTCAGTGAGATATTAAATATATTAACATTCAAGAAGATTGTGAAAAATGTGTCCATGTAAACTCCTAAGGTTGGCCCAATTATATATATGCCCCCCCTTCATTGTTAATGTTTCTCTACATTAATATATATTTCATTTATCAAAAAAATACCCTATGAGTAAAATTATTTTGCTTCCTCCAATTTCATAGTATCTTGCTCTCATGCTTCCATGTTTATTTTGTAAATGTTAAAGCTGCTCCTCGGAAATACACACATTGCTAGCTTATAATGCCTTTCTGTTAAAAATTAGTAAAACTACTTACTGTTGAAGCATTGAATATACGAGCTCCATCCACATGCAATTTCAATCCATAGCGCTTTGCTAACTCTCCTATCTTATCTGTGTACTCTGCTGTAATGCATCTGCCACCGCAACTGCATGATAACAAAATATATAAATAATCATTCCAAACTCATAGTCTTAATATGCAATGTACCAAATAATTTTGATCTTGTGATTAACCTTCTTTCTATATATAACTTTGATCTTCCTTCGAAAAAATGTGCAATGTAAAAACTGTGAGCAGCTTCTAGATGTAATGAGTGCTAAGTGAATCGTCCATGTGCATGAGAGATGGGGTTTTGTGAACCACTCTTTTTGAAATATAGGTCGATGAAGATTTGACTTGAAACTCTACAATTCAATGACAATAAATCATCACATAAATTGATACACTACAAAAATGTCATTTATACGAAAATTCCAAGAATGGAAATTCCATTAGAAAAATATTTTGGCCTCAACTTCCACACTTGGAAAGTAACAATTCAGATGCAA
Source organism: Cunninghamia lanceolata (assembly GCA_027924645.1). Taxonomy (NCBI): domain Eukaryota; kingdom Viridiplantae; phylum Streptophyta; class Pinopsida; order Cupressales; family Cupressaceae; genus Cunninghamia; species Cunninghamia lanceolata. Next base: position 19,243,821 of record BSBN01000254.1, read on the forward strand.
TTGATGAACAAAAACTTGTGGGGAATGGTAAATGGGAATGAGAAACCACCTACAGATGCAAAAAAGTTACTTGATTGGCAGAGCAAAGATAAACCCAAAGCTGTAACATACACCCTCGGATATATGTTTGTTATGTGCCAATTTTTTGCTCTTCTGACAGTTTATGGTTTAGGGTTTCATTGCATGTTTTTATGTATGAAATATATTCCATATAACAAAACCCAAAAAAACTAAGATAGATATGAACAAATTAATGAAGACCCAGATTGTATTATAGCAAAATATGAATTACAGTGACATACCCATGTTGGGATCTTCGACTTCGTCCGGCTGCCATACTTGGGTTAGCTTACAATGCAATAGAATATCATTAACAATCACTTGCAATGGCTGTTATTCATCAATCTTATAGCTGCAGCAATAAATATAACCTTGGACGCCACAAATGGGGTGAATAAAGACTAACAAATACAAGGATGTAGCTCCCAGCAGTCTCACGTCCCTTTCCAGCTGATGGTACAGACCTATGAGGTGAGTTTCCAGCCAAAACTCAATAAAAAGAACTCCAAACTGTCACTATTTCGACCTGCACCTGATTTCAGACTTGAGGCGACCTTAGGAGATTAAGAAACAACACCAAACAGCTCCAAATGCCCCCCTAACTGGTATGGCCCTCCTTAGCAGCAGTACGACCAGTTTTGTGAGTGGTACGGCCCAGCAATAGAGCAGGAAATCAGTCAAATAAACTCTTAAATCTGTCCAAATCCACTCTGCTGATATGATCTCACACTATGCACACAAATCTAATTAAAAGATATTCATTCTTTCACCAATACTTCACCAAAATAGTTCGAATGAAAGCTCAAATGAAGCACCTAAAGTGAAGCTCCCAATAGCCCTCTCCTGATGCGATCTTTCACGCACGAAGAAAGGTTATCTTGCAGAGGGTTTCGTCTCAACAAGTCAATCTCCAAACCCTTGAAATCCAAGCTCCAAGAAGACGCACGAGAATATCAAACATGACAGTAAAATCAATATCCAAGCATATGCAAATGAGTTCACTTTTTTCTTTTTTGTTGCTCTCCTTCCTCCAATGCCCAAGAGGGATTAAAATATAATTTTATTTTATTATTTTATCCCCTTATGTCTCCCATGAGTGCCCATCTCCTAGGGGGACCACTTTTAAGTTATGACTTAACTTTACATTAGAAGTCACTTTAGAAATATAAGTCACTTAACCCCCATAAAATAATATAAGTTAAATCTTTAATTTAACTTATGTCTCATCAAATATTCCTCTAGGAGTTTCGAAACCAACATTCTCATGCAATGGTACCCTGCATCTACCCTGCTATAAATAGCAAGGTGCTCCACTCCGACTTACTATAAATAGTAAGTCACCAAATTGACCCCCTAACCATTGTTATTAGCCTACGGGAGTCATGTGATAGGCTAATCTCCACCATCCATCTAACTGGGCTAAATGAGGGACATTACAAAAGCCATTATTGGTTTTACTCTCTCCGATTTTGAGTTACATCATGTAGATCTAGAAAAATCATCCAATAAAATCTAAGATAATCTCAATAAAATGTTTGGAGGAAAAGTGATTAATGCAAAGTTTTCTCTAAAGCTTTAACTATTCAAATTCAAGATGAATGACAAAGTCACTATGTCTAGTCACAAGCAATTTGTCATGTCTCATTCTAGGTTTGTAGCAATATTTTCTGAATCTTGCAATTTTACAAGTAAACCCTAGGACTGAAAACTGACTTCTCTATTTACACTATTGTATTTTAGCTTGCCAATCATGTATAATGAATCAACAAATACAAATAACTATGAAATCAATATATAGTCGCAGCCTTTCAATTTGGATTACAAGATGAATTTTGCAAATTACAATGCAAGCAATGAACATATACTGGTTCAGATCTGGTTGTTTGTAAATCAGACTTATCAACTTCTTCAGTTCATCAACAATTATGGCGAATGATAGCCAAATACAAAGCATGTCACTGTTACAAATCAGAAGTGATTACAATGCAAAACATACCAAAACAAAGTCTTCAATGATAGCAAATGATGTCACAAGCTGATCGCTGGCCTCCAAGTCTGATTGCTGTCCCTGAGTATGCAGATCGGCCTGATACAACCTTTCAAAGATGGATGATGAATCTCAAAATCCCAGCGAACTCTCCTAGAGTGAAATTGATCCACAAATAGTAGTTTGTAGGTGGCAGCGGCTAGGGTATTGCACAAGGTGAAGTCGCTGCTGTCAACTGAAGTATATCAGATGAAACTATACTCCAAAGGGCCACGATCTGCTGTAATTCCTCTACAAGTGAGGTGCGCTCAAGGATGATATGGATCTCATGCAAATCGGAGCCTAGGAAACAAATTGAATCTTCAATGAAATTCAAACAAAGTCTTCTAAGCAATGCAAGGTCTTCAATGAAACTCAACAATGGTCTCCGACCCAATGACGGATAATCAATCTATGAAGCTCGAACAAGTCTCCAATGAAGCACAATTGCGAACTCCGTGTGAATCCACCTCCAATGATGCAAATTGGGTTTTTATCCAATTCCACCGCAGCAAATGAAATGCCAAGCAAAAATGCCAAAGTATGGAAAAGGTTCATGATGTCCAAAATGAACCTTCAAGCCTTCTTTTATACCAATTCAAATTAAAAATTGTAGTTAGTCATTATTGTTAGTGGTCGTCAGTCGTAATTAGCCAAGTAAATAATGATATGTTAGATAATGTTTGGGCACAATTAGTTTTGGAATGTTGTCGGTATTAATCCCGATGGTTATGTAGTCGGTGCAACGGTTGATATCTCAACCAACCTTGGCAAGAGTTATATATGGAGTCGATACATGTAGTCAGATATGTTGTTGTAATTGCCATATTGTGCTGTATTGTTGATATGATCAATAGATGAATACAATGCCTTATTCTGTGTAGTGCTGTTATAAATTCATGTTCTATGTTATGCACCTAAGTCACCGCATTCGTGGAATTTCGACCAAGAAATTCGAAATTCGGCGTGTCTACAAACAAGCTATCAAATCCGTTTAAATTCGTTCAAATTCACTATTAAATCGTACAGTGATTTTTATAATAAAATGTATTGCCATAAAGTGTTTGTTTTAGGTTTTGTTTCACTTCAAATCGCGGTCAACGTCAAACATTATGCTTCTTTCTTTTTCCACCGCTTCTGTTTGAATACCGTTCTCGATCGACCTGTGAGCAACGACGAGAGCATTTTTTGGCAGCGACGAGAACACTTGCATCTGGTTCGTTAGCTGGCTGCCCAAGCATCTGGTTTGCAGCATAGGGTTTTTTTAATAAAATTTAACATTAATTATAGTTTGTTTTTGTTTTTTTATTTCATGTTATTTAGATAAAATTTAGATTTTTTATACAGTCTTTTTTAACTTTAAAGTAAAACATATATTTTAATGTCATATTTTTTTATTTTTATTGTTTTAAAATAAAATTAGTATTACTTTTATTGTGTTTTTGAAAATAAACATATAAATTTTAATATGTTATTTAAAATATAAATATAAATTTTAATATATTTTTAAAATAAAATTACTAAGGCGAATTTAATCACGAATTTTTTTTCCAATTTTTTCCTTGCCAAATTTTTCTCGAATTTCATCCTTGTCGAATTCGAATTCGAATGCGGTGACTTAGTTATGCACTATACTACTATTTTATGATTCTGTTCACTCCATGTCTGTCTAAAACACCACATTGCGGGTAAACATTTGGCGCCGTTGCCTGTTCGAAATCGGGTCGGAGGGTGACAACAAGTCGATGACAAGTTGTGTCGTCAGGGACAAGTGAATCGTCAGGGATACTTGGGGACAAAGGAAAGACAATGACGATGGCTATTTAATGGGTCAACTAATCCAATCAGAGGAGGAAACACACACCAGATGCCAAGTAGAAAGAACAAAGGAAGAATTACAAAGAATACGATAAGAAAGTGACAATGAACGAGAACCAAATGATCGGGAAGATGATCTGAAACAAGATCTGGTCTTCTTGTGGGACTTGTTAGTGAGCCAACACGTCACGAACAAAGCCATCCGAAGAGACATCCCCGTGGAAATCATCGAAGAGAACCTAGAAATCAACAGGGAAGTGGACCATCTTCTCGATCGTCTACCGAGGTTGTTGGCAAGGAATTAGTTGATCCTACAAGACCTCCGAGAAGAGAGAGATAGAGAACAAAGACGACAACAAATTCTTTGAAGATATGAAGAACGAATAAAACAAGAAGAAGAAGAGCGCGACGCCATCTGTCGTCGGACACTGTACAATCAATGATCTTATCAGTAGCAATTCATGCCCATACAACTCAATAAAGATAAGAACAAAGTACCAAGTGGGCAAGAAACACCTAAACAGACACTGAGAAGATTGCTAAGAATAAAAGAACAAGAACATAGGAAAAGACAAAAACAAATTGTTGAATGAGGGAATGAACACCATGAAGAAATAAATCAAGACACTGCTAAGTCTCACTAAAGCCTCGTCGAGGGAGTCGACGAACAGGATTTCAGAACACCAGTAATAAATAGAGAAAAAGAAAGAGAAAATGAAAAGAAATTGAAAAAAGAGCTTGAAGACAGCATACACCGCATCATAGCATTATCCATTTCAGACCAAGGGCCGAGGATCAAAGGACCTGAGCCAAAGACCCCCGTGCAGAGGGAGCACCAGAAAGAACCAAAGGAGACTCAAAGTGTAAAGGACACTGAGAACAGACGTGGGAGGGAACCGTATGTTGCCAAGTGTAAGGAAGACACCGAAACGTCATAGAAGAACCAGTCCAATTAGGTCGAAGACACAGAGAGGGCATCTGGGGAGAAACATGGTGACTCCACCAACAAGCGAGAGGAAGAAACTACCAAAGTTAATGGGGAACGAGTCAGAGGATCATGTACGACAGTGTAAAACATGCAAAACCATATGGGTAGCAAATGGGCAAGAGGATGAAGATTACTGGCTAAGAGCTTTTCTAGCAACGCTAAGAGGCATAGACATCGACTGGTACATGGATTTGGAGGCGGCACAGAAGGCCTCATGACAAGTACTGAAGAAAACGTTCCAGAACGAATTCAAACTTCTAAGGGACGACAACGAAATCGTAGTAGAAATCTACAACACAAAGCAAGGAAAGAACGAGAACGTAAGAGCATACAATCGGAGACTTAAGGAATTGTTGGGGAAACTAGAGACCCAGCCAGCCGATGGATTAAAGAAGAAATGGTTCATTGAAGGACTATTCCCGTCGTTAAGGAAGAAGATGAAAGTAGTACCTCCATCAGTGTACGTTGAAGCATACAATCGGGCAATGGACATAGAGAGCGAAAACAAGACATCGGCTTGAGGTAAGAAGAGGACCAACGATGAGGAGAGTACTGATGATGAGAGCAGTGATGGAGAATCAAAAACCATCTAGGCATTAAGAAAAGACATGTTACGCATGATGAAGGAACTTAAGGCAGACAAAGAAACAGCGAAAGAGAGCCGAGAGTTATGGTGCACTGATTGCAATGGAGGACATAAAAGCAAACTATCCAAAGAAATTGTTTTGTGATATCTGTCAAGTAATGGGACATTCAGTCAAGGAATGCCCATTTAATCTGAAAACGAGTACACAGGTGCTCTTCACACAAGGAGAGCCGTGAACTCTGCCAACCACACTACCGAAACCCTAGAACAATTCCAGTGCATCCCCTGGAGGTTATCGGAACAATAGAAGTAACAACAATAGCCCAAGAAACAAAATACAGTACGACAGCAAGGGGAGGCGCATGATACAGTGTAGAAAGTGTAATGAATGGGACCACTTCGCCCAAGAATGTCAGAATGATCAAAAACCTGAGTTTCAGTTATTTGTGATGTTTTTCCTTAGCTTTGAGCTCAATAATGATAGGATGGGTATGCAACTTTCAAAAGTTTGTTCGGCTTCCCGAATAGCTCGCCAAGATTCTTCGAGGAGCTATCTATTTATAGTAAGTCACCCGGATGACATCGTTTTTCTTCCCAAACCTCCTGGACCGCGTTGGTATGATTTAATTTGCAGTTCGCTTAAGTTTGGGATTTTCCACAAAGTTGGGTGGATTAATGAGCTATTTAATTATTATTTTCATTTAAGTCTCCTAAGGGTGGAAATAATTAAAAAGTACCAAAGTGTTATAGCTCATTGGAAAGGTAATTAAGTGTTTTAAAAGATAGACACTTGAAAAAGGGCCTCACACATGACAAAATAATATTATTTCAAAAAAGGTATATTTGAGAGGAGAAATATGAAGAGGTAAAAAGAAAATAATATTTTATTCCTCTTAAATCGTTATAAAAGGTAATGTCCCCTTTCTAGCTATAGTGTTGGTCTATGATTCTTTCATTGGGTTCCAATAGACTGACAGTTTCATTAGGGAATTGCGGTTGGATTGGCCTTGGATGAGTTATTTGGAGTTGTAAATGTGGTTCGGATTCAGTTGGAGCCAATTGGCAATTGTCAATGGTGACTTGGCTTGCTCAGACTCATACTTACTATTTTTAGTAAGTTCGGGATTGGTGCCAGATCGGGATTTTCAGAGTGGCGTTATATTCATCTCGTTGAGACCTTTCCGACAAGCTAAAGATCATGGCTTTCCGACATCATCTTGACATTTATTTTAAAGTCCGAAGTTATAGTATGTTTATTTAAATGGGACTTTATAAATGTTAAGTGACATAAAAATAAATATTTAAAGGAGTCACTTTCGGGTTTGGGCGCCCATCTCTAGGAGAGCATAAAGTAAATTAAAATTTTATTTTTCCCTCTATTGAGCCAATGCCCAACTTGAAGGAAATAAAAGAGGAAAAGAAAAGTCATTTTGGGCATGCTTGAGAATATATGATATTGTGATTTTGCTCTGCTAGGGTTTATGTGAGAAGGGTTTGGAGAGGATTCAAACCAGAGGCTATTGGGAACGAAAAATCCCTCTAGTAACAGCATTCTACAGATGTGCAATACCATCCAAAGGTGCTATTGATGGTGGATGCATCCAGTATTCGCAAATGGGCTTCAATGGAGTTAATGTGTTGAGGGTTTGGGGAAGGACTTGACATAATCTTGCATATTTCGTGGTGTTCTTCATTGCAGATTTTAGACTGATATTATTGGAGATTTTAGCAAAGATTGAAGAGGTTTGTGGATTGTTTTTCATCCTTGCTAGCCGTACCTCATCAAGGCAGGCCGTACTTCTTTGTGGAGGGACTTTGGTGTCATTTGGAGCTTGTTTCTCCCTCTACCTTGGTCGCCTAGCCTAGCCATAATGTGCAAAACAAAAACCGCATTATTTGCAGGACATTTGTGACTATTTATTGCTGATAGAGATCCCATCCTGGCCATACATCCTTCCTGGTGGTACGTTGGGTTCCAAGGAAGCCATTTCGAGTGCTTACAATAGTCATATCTACTCTATCTATGGCGTTGGAGGTCCCAGTGAACATATCTTGCATTGTATCCAACCATTCTATTGTTTGTGATGATTTTGGAGTGAATCTCTGATACCCAGTTGTTGGTCTAGCTACAGCATAAACATCAAAATGCATATCTTGACATGGTTATGTAATGATAATTCATTTTATGAGATTTTATGATCTGGGACACTCTTAGTTTGTTCATATTCATTGTATATTTTCTGGGTTTGCAATATATGCTATCTATTGTATTGTTCCTTTCGGCATCACACATTTCAAAAAAATTGAAACCCCTTCTGCATCTTCTCTCTAGTCTGAAAGAACACAATAAAAATTAAAAATAACACTATAAAAATCTTTAAAAAGAACTAACAAGTACGGCACATTATAGCGGTATCAGAGCTCAGCTCTTCCTGCCATCCTGTGATGTCAAATTCAGACATGCAGATGTGAAAATAAGACATGCAGTTGGGTACAAGTAGATATTATCTCAGACGGAACAGGTCAAGACCCAATTTACAGGTTCCATAGAGAGATCCTTCTGATACAGTTACAGAGGTAGTAGCCGCAAAGGAGCAACCGGTGGTTTTTTACAATGAAGAAGACCTTGAGGTACCGAAGATGGATCCCTTTTCAGGTGTGGTTCCAGCACAGGTTGAAGAAATGGGTGACATAGAGATTGAGGAACGCAGCTTGTGGGACATTCTAAATTCATTGGCTAGGGGACAACAGAACATAGAGAGGAGTTTCCTGAAGATGGATGAGACGAAGAGAGAGTCACTGATAGAGCTGGCCCAAATTCTTACCCAGTTGATACCTTGTGATGCAAGGAATAACAGAGACAACAACAGGGATAATAATAATAATAACAATGGAAGAAACAGGAACAACTTCGGTGACAAGAACAGGATCAATATTGGAGGTCATAGACATAATGGTGATAGGCCGAATGGTGACAGGCAGAATGGTGATAGACATAATGGGGATAGACACTGGGACAGAGAAGATGAGGGTGAAGCTTCAGTCACCAATAGGAGGGCTACCCAGTTGACAGCCAGTTCGTTTTCGGTCGTCTGGATGACTGCTGAGGCATGACAGGGGATAATTTGAGTAGCCTAAACACATCTGTGATGAAATCCCAGCTTTTATCGATGTTTGATTGAGTTTGACTAAGTTTGACCACCTGGGAACGAGCTGACGGAGGCATTTTTGACGTTTCTCAAAAAACGCATAAAAAATTCAAAGGCATGAGGAGTTGGGCGCCCGCAGCCTCCAAGGGCACTTGAGATTCTGTGCCTTAGCCAATTTCATGATTTTCAACCTTCATTTGCAACTTGCTCCATTTCGTGTGTAGACAGCTGCTTCCTGATGTCGATTTCGACGATTTTGTCAGTCAACTGCCACTAGATAGTGAATGAACTGGGGAGCCTGGGTACATCTGATGTGATTTCCAGCTTTTTGGGGCCTAATGACCAAAATGACTGCTTTTACGCTCACCGGAACTGGCCGACGGAGACACTTCTCGCATTTTCTTTAAAAATGAGAAAAAAATCTAACACTGGTGCAACTGGGCATCCCTAGCCTCTAGGGGCGCCTAGATTCTCCAGACTTAGTCAAATTTGATGATTTTCAACTTTTCTCCTCACTCCGGATTGACCCTACTCCGTTTTGCGTTCTTTGTCCAATCGACAACTGTTCGTCGATTTTGCGTCGTTGGAACAGTGTAGAAAACTTGAAAATGAGCTCTGGTAGATGAACTTCCTTCATTGACGACTTTAGAGCTCATGCTTCGCCTTCTAAAAAAGAAGAAATGACCTAGTAGAGAAAACTTGACCTTTTGCAGATTCCGTCTGGACCACGCTAATCGTGAAGCAAAATCGACCAATCAGAAACAGGCACGACACCTAAATCGAAGATTCTATTTTTAGAAACTTTCTATTTTTAGAAAATTTTGCCAACATCCATATCTCAAGAAACCCAGAAAACCTAATTTGACGTCTATTTTTAGAAATTTTGTTTTTTTGACTTTTTGACGAAAAATTTTCTAGACTTGCTCAAAATGCCTTAATGAAGAAAAAAATTTTGATTGGGTACAACACAAGTCATGAAGCAAATTTGACATCATAGACTAGTCATCCAATTAAATCGAGCTTACCATGTGGCCACATTGCACTGGAGAGAGATCATGCTGGACAAGTAAGGATGAGACACACAAACATGGGCAAAGGAGTCCCAAACTTAAGATTCTATCCATTGGATGCAAGGTCTAAAATAAATTGATTTTCATGATATTTTTGGGTTCGGCAAGCATGCTTACACTGCTTTGAATTTCAAATACTTCATCCTACAAATGCGAGGCCCCCAAATAAATCGAGTTTAAAACCATCTTGGGTCCATAGGAATCTCAAACATTGCAAACTTGATATGTTTAAAACTCGCAGACACAAGGATAAAGTTAAATCAAACTTCAGGATTATCTCAGATCTTGTAATGTCCCCTTTTTACAAGCCAAAAATCTCTCAACCTTGTTCACAACTTTCAACTTGCAAAAAGAGGACATTAGTACATTTTGCATTTATAGCCACATATATGATTCACATAAGAACATTGCTTTTATCATTTCTATGACCAAATGCCAATTCATATCTTTAATTCATCATTGATTAATTTCAATGCATGTTACTATTGCTAATCTTATGATTGTTTTCAATGCACATTATCTATCATTCATATTTCACATGTTATTCTTATGATCACTATTCATATGCCTTGCATATCATTAACATTTCACATGTTACTCTCATGAGCATTATCAATATGCCTTGCATATTCTCTATCATGACATTTCATATGATCTATGATCTTTATCCATATATATTGCAACTTGCTATCTCTTCATAGGTCACTCATTAACAACCTATGAGAGATGAGATGAGAGTTGCCGTTATCCACCATGGGGCTCTAATGTCTCCCATCCTTAGACTCAAGTGGTATCCTTAATACCTTTAGAGTCAAGGCCTCTATGAGACTCCTTGGTACTCTTCTGATGTCTTACATCAAAGTAGCCAAGGCCATTACATCACTATCCTTGCACTATGCTTACCTTATACCACATGTGACAAGGCCTCTATGTGATAAATATCCTTTGCACTATGGGTACCTTATACCTCATGTGACAAAGGCCTCTAAATACCCATGAATGGCCTCTTGGCACTTTTCTCTCATTCTCCCATATGAGGTTAATAAGTTACATATTGTTATGGATAATTGTATACAAGATACATCATTATGAATAATTGCATATGACTGTCTATACATTACATTGTCAGTGATGACTGTATATAAGTCTCATTTCTATCATAATGATACATGTATGAATAACAACAAACAAAGATATATAAATAAATATTCATACCTGTATGGTTATGATAGTCCGATCAGAATATAGAAAGAATGATAATGTAAAGATGCTTACTTGCTGATATAACTTCTGGCTGTATTTGCTTCAATACTTTGTTGGCGGATCTGAGATAGTGTCAACTATAATTCTTTAATGCTGTCAAACTGTTAGATATTATTGCTATCCTTAATTGGCTTTGTATCAGCTGTTTGAATGTTGCTTTATTGGATATGCAGACCAGAGTGTTCTTCGATGGGTAAAATAAGAATGATGATTGATGGATGGTTGATCGCTTCCTCCATGGTCCCTTATAAAGCCTTAAAAGGGGTGCGAATTGAAAAGGCGCCTTGGTTAAGAACCTCCGCCTCTTTATAACAATTGGCCTTGATTGGTTGTTAACATTCTTTTATTTCTCTTAACACATCGACGCCACCTCGGTTGCATTATGATTGTTGTTTCTTTAGGAGTATAATTCTTGGCGATTCCTTTATTAATCATGACTTTTTGTTTACGTGGGCTGTTACTTCACAATTGGTGTCTTTAGAAATTTTGAATGCTTTAAGGAAATAACAATTACTTCTTGTCTTTTTGTCCATTTATGCCAATTTGACTTTTAGACTTGCTATTGTTTAATCTTCACCTCTATATAGATGATTTTTTATAATGAACGGTTTCCAATCTTTAATTGGAAACTATTGATCTATGACAGATCTGCAAGGGGCTTCGAATCCAGAATTAAAACTTTCCTAGCTTACGAATGCAAATTCAAGATAAAATGCTATTTCATAGTAGTTCCCAGGTCTGCTAGAGCTCTTAAACGTGATACAACTAACCATTCTGGATGCAAGGACCCCTTATAATTAGAAAATATAATGCTCTTGGGTCTGCTAGTCCACTCAGTCACTTCAGACTTCAAACTGTTGACACTTCCGGACATGAGCACTTTGCCAAATCAGAAAATATATTTGCCTCAAGTCTGTAGGGTGACACAAGATTTACAGGCGTGGAATTAAAACCATGAAATAGCTAGACGCAAGATTTTAAGTTAATGAATATCTTGTGTGCAAGGCACACAAGACCTCCAGCCATGGGCGAACAAGAATCAAACACATGGCCAGTGAACACTTGACTGCACAAAATAAAAGACCTAGGTGCGCAACACAAACAATAAAGCATGGGACGAAATGCTAGAGGCTGACATGGATGCCAAGGAAAACATGAAGCACAAGGAGCCAAAAGAAAATTTAGTTTATTTCATGAACATGAATGAAGTTCTCAAATCGGATACATATGGGGCTCTCAAAATTAACTGCAAAGGGCAACTACGACGATCACAAGGGCAATGTCTCAAGCCAAAAGAGCATGGGAACTGAAAAGGGGGGCAGTCCATGAGGAACTGGGGCATGTCATGGAGGCCACAACAAGACCATCTCAGGGGCATATAGGCATCACCAATGGTCAGGCATTATTTTAAATCAGATAAATGCAAAACAAGTTTTAAAAACACCCTCTAAACTCAAAAGGAGCGTAATACAGCCCCCAGCTGAGTATAATTAGCACCCTGGCCATATAGAAGCCTTCTATCAATTTATACATTTTCATTTTGTTTATGTTTTTTTTTTAATCTTCTGTAATTTTATTTTTTAGATATTATTTTTATCTACATTTTTAATAGCCATCCCCAAAATCAAGGAAATCTTTTGCCATCCCCCTCCCCACATCCCTCAGTCCCAGAAACTCAGAAATGTTGATATTTGGATGCAAGAGAGAGAAAAACAATGAGTTAATAACTACAATCAGGATCCCTCTATCATTAGGTGTTCTACGTCAAAGGTTCTGTCATGGAGAAAGCAATAATGCTGTATTTCCAGTGTTGGTCTTACAGTAAGTAATATCATGCAATAATGTTGTACTCGCAGTGTTGATCTTACAGTAAGTATTGTCATAAAAAGATAAAAATATACTTCACTAATCTTTCATTTATTACATATATAAAATTCTTAATTCCAGATATAAGGATGCTAATGTTCAGAAAAATAAAATGCTAATTAAAGTAACAATAATGCCAATGCCTATATTTTATGCAATTCAATAGCATTGTCTTCTACTTCTTGAGTTTGCATTTGCTCAGCAACATTTCTCCATTGGAATAAAAAACATGAAACTTTTGCGTTTTCTGTTTTCATAGGATTGAAATAATTTTCTCACATAGTAGTTATCAACTAAGTTAAATTGTTAAATCATATACATGAAGATAATCATCAATCAACTGGCAGTTTCTTCTAAACATTACCAAGCATACCTAAAATTCTAAAAACTAGTATAGAGATACCTGAGGCAGATAGGTTAACTTACTTTGCTTGTGTGTTTTCTATACATATAAGGCGAGTTGTAGGGTAATACACATGTTCACCCAAAGGCCGTATTGCCGCTTCAACTTTTTCCAGGTCCATTGTACCATCCTCTTTATTTTCAACCAAACGAGGATGGACACTACCTAGTGTAGAAATTCCACCATTCTCATACACATGTATGTGGCTGTTTGAACCAAGTATTACTTCACAACCACGCACCTGCCACAAGGTCATAACAGCATAATAAGTTTTCAATTGCTAAAATCATAGGATCCATACAAAAGATAAAGATGATTATCCATTATTGAGGACAAGAAGTGCCACATGACAAGGGTTTTCAGAATGAATGGCTATGATATGAAGCAAATTTCCAAGATCTTCAAAAATGTGGAAAAGGAGATTTTGACTCAGGTTCAGCATGACGTTAATATGGAATAGCTTCCTATAGCTTTTCTCCCTTTTAGTGAAGGGGTATCATTTAAGATAGATGGAATTATGAGAAGGAATAAAATCAATTTTCATATCAGTGAACAAGATTAGAAACATGATTGAATCTAGAAAAGATTCTCTGGGACCAAAATTGAATTATGGCATTTATCGCATTGATTGTGAATGTTGTCTTCCTTACATCAGAGAAACTTGGATATCTTAGCAACAAAGTTTTAGAACTTTAGATAGCATTGTTCTGATATCCATGGTCGCTGTGTAAGAGCTCTTCTTTGGCAGAGCATAAACATTCTTCACCTCGTGACATTTGTAATAAAGCTAAAATGTTCAGGAAGAAAGAGCATCACATGAAAAGTAAACTGAGGGAAACTATTGAGATCAGAAAACATCCTAAATAAGAACAAAGGAATAGTGCGCAATGATTCCTGGAAAACCATCATTCATAGGCTCAAAGCTCACAAAGGAAACAATTAGTTGGTCTATGAACATAATTAAGGGCTAGTTGAATTATTCAATAAATGTTGATAGGCAAGGTTGTTGTGTCATTTCTTGTTTTTTGACTAGCAACTTTCACAAGTTGATTGAGGTTGCAGCTGCTCTAAAACAAAATAATGATGAGGTTCAAGATTGATGATGGCTGCAACAAAGAAGGGAGAATATGAGAATGGATAGGCTAAGAGGCACACTTTTCATGCAGCCAAAGCAAGTAAATTTCCACTAGTATTCCAAGGAAAGTGGCAATAGTGAATGCAAACTCCATCTGAATCTCTGCCAAGGATAAAAGTGGCAACATTGAAGACTATTTATGCCTAGGCACACTTTCCCTTTGGCTCAGCCTTCATGTTTTTCCACCTAGCGTGATGAGCATGGCTTAAGTCATTTCAAATTCTGTCTGAGTTTTGTTAGAAGATGGTGACATAGTCATCTTTCTCGGCCTAAGTTTCCACCTTAACAAGAATGGCAACATGGTCATCTTTCTCTGCCGAACATGTTGAAAATGGTTCAAGTATTGTGAATTTCTGCCAATTTAATGTAAGTCAGCATGGGCACACATATGACATGGCTAAACCAAGTGAATTTTCCGCCCAGCAACTTAGAGTTGGCAACTTTGGATGTAATATCTGCCCAGTGTGCTTTCCCATTGGTTCAACCCTTGGATATTTCTGCTGGGGCAATGAACAAAGTGGCTTAAGTTAAAGAAGCATGTGCCCAGCCTGACCAAACCATTAAACATTTCCACCGGGCATTCATATGACATGGTTCAACCATTAGTTATCTCCACCCAGCAACTTAAAGGTGGCAAAAACAGTCTAAATCTCCACTTATTTTAAGCTGGTGAAAGAAAACACTTAAGTGACATGATTCTAACCTGATCAAAACATCTCCAAACTCCACCAATCTTAAGGTGATGAAACAAAACTTAAAGAGGCACACTTTAGTGATGGCTTAGCCATCCAAAACCTCCGCCAAGTCAGCTAAGTCAGCAAATACTTCCGCCTATGCTAAGGCAGCAAGGGGAGTTTCTTATAAGGAGTTTAATTGGCCAAATTCTAAAGAAAGGTAGCACCATACTTGTGTTAGTCAGCCCAATAAGGCAAAAAACTAATTTAAAGCATGCATGGAAGAAAACCAAATGCCTATATGTGAATGCCTTCCTCCTTTGCATCTCAAAGAAATTCATCCATGATCTTCGCAGCAGAAGCGTGGTCTTCTTTTCTTCTCTTTTTACAGGTGTAAGCAGATTTCAGTGCCATTGTGAAGGAATTATATAGTACGGCAATGCTAAAGGAGGTTGGTAGCAGCACTCATCTTAAATTCTGCCTTCTTCTGAGTTCTTTCTTTGCTGCTACACAGTTCTAGATTGAGTTATTAGAATGAGGGTGGCAATTTTCCACTTTATCAGCTGTTTTGTCAGTTTTCACACCCTAAAACCCTGGGCCTTTGCAGCAATAGAGTTGCACGAACATGTAATTGAGTCTAAACCGGTGTTGTCGAATAGTTCATACAATGTGCGAGGCACTCTACTTGGTCACATGAACATCTTGGACTTGAAGATTCATGAAAGAATCAAAGTGAGAAGTCATTTGGCCACCAAGTTGATGGAAAGTGGATTGATTCAAGCTACTTCTTTTTCGGTTACCTTGCAATCACTGGAGTTGGTGAGAGCATGTGCTTGGCACTATGATTCAAGAACTACACAAATCATATCTTTAGACAATCAAGTGATGTGCAAGTTGGATGCAGAAACACTAGATTTAGCCTGAAGGTTGCAGCCCTTTGACAAGACCCAACTTGTTGACCTTGAAGAATGTGAAGCCCAATGGAACAATAATTTGCAGGGCTGTTAGAAAGATCTTGCACACAAATGGTTGCTCAAATCAAAAAGACCTAACTGATTGCTGAAGACTTTGTATTGAACTGATTTCTAAGAGGAACTTAGCTTGATGATCACCATGTTGAACAGGATAACAAGGTGATTGGAAGCTCGAACATTCAAGAGTTGAATGTATCTCCTCTGCAAAGTAAAGAGATACATTGATTGGGAACATCTCATCAGCAACAACATTCATACCCAATTGATAAACTTCTCTCAAACAAAATCCTTTTGCATGGTGTCCTATTTGATCTACTCGCTAGTTCAAGCCAAGGTTTTTACAAAGTTGAATAAAGTTCAAGCAAAAAGCCATTTTTTGAAGCAACATCCACAGTTGGAATACAAGGAAAGCATGAAGCACTTCAAAAAGGTCAATGATGTTTTTCTAATGTTGACAGTTAGAGATTTAAAAAAGAATAACCATGTCTACATTTCAAAGCATGCTAGGATGGTCATTACAGAATGGTTTGACTGATTTATCTAATTTCCTACTTTCACCTATATGAGGGTTTGTGGTTTTTGTTGTCACCTGAATTTGCACCCTGTTGTTGAAGCTTTTGACAGTTCCAACAAATTCGATGAAACATTGAATTGGTCTCAGGGTATGGGACCTTGCAATTGAGACCAAACCTCCAGAGAAGGTTGGTTCCTCTTTCTGAGCTTAAGGCTCAGAGAATGATGGCTAAATCTAATGCTAATGCTCACAGGGAAAAGGGGTAAGAATAAACTAAAATTGAAAGGGAGGCGATGCACCAAATTTAATGTGTTCAACTGCACCTAAATTAACACAACAATGATCTCAAAATTGAAAGAGATTCACATAGACTCATATAAGCTATTACAGAGGTTCGGGCAAAAAACTAGAGCTATGATAGGGACCTGTTGATGATGTTTTTCTGCCAACAACAACAATAGAATAAAACACTAAGTATCCTATTCTCTCTTGAATAAAGTCTCTCAAAGGCTAAGCTATGGGATCCAATGAGATAACTTCAAGGTTCCTTATTCGTGATTTGCAGTGGATGAACTCAATGATTTGATGTGATATTGCTGGTAATCACAAAGGGACTTACGCAGACTTCTTCTTGCTTCATTCGACTTATTTCTCCTTTCAGTGTGGATGATGCATGTGCTATGTCTCAATAATAAAGAAAAGGAAAAAAATAAGGGTTTAAAGAAACTAATCTAAGGTCAATGAGGCAATGATGATGCATAAATAGACAAACTTCTTAATCAACCTAACTCCACTTCGCCGAGAATGCCTACAACTACATGGAGTAGGTGCAATCTCCTAAGGATAGCGAATGGTTTTCAAATCATGAAAGCTTATATAAGCACCCATTGGACAGCGCAGCTCAAACAAGCATCCACAATCAAACTTAAGCAAATGATAATGAAGCTCAGACTAGCTTTACACAACACTTTACCAATGATGAATGTCAAAAGCATGAGCTAGGAATTGATCAAATATCCAATACATACATGCATTACATCAATGAGCTATTACTCTACTTCTAATCTACTTAGAAAGATCTCTCCATTTCATCAAGATACAAGAAACCATGTCATTCCACAAGACAACACTTAGCATCAAGCGAACTCCAATGTCTTTGCATTAATCTTGAGAAATATTTACAACAATCTTCAAGTACTCTCAGAGAATTTCAAGCGTCTCTTCCTACTCTACTCCTCTACTACTAACTATGAACTAACTGTTACAAATGAGGCAACAAGGACTTTATATAGAGTTTCAGAATTACAATGAAGAGCCTGGATCAATTCAAGTAGCCAAGGGCTCAGATCATGCCATCTCAAAGAGTAGTTACAACAATTTGCTATTTTTAGTACATAAGAGAGGCAATGAAGGCACATTTTCCAAGAAGATAAGGATGAAATGGAATCTTCAGAGCATCTTCCACATGGGCGTCCTCTTTGGCTCCTTGCTTATTGAATGATGTGGTGAACTGTGATTGGTGAATAATATGTATATGCCACGTAGGTGCCACTTTAGCATATTCCCAAATTGCATCATCTGTGTGATGTCTTCGAACATGTTTGCTTTGAACTTGAATGCTTAGGAATGTATCTTTGTTGATATCGCCTTGTCCTTTTGTAAGTTGGATGTATATGATACATGTTGGTCCTTTGTCTAACTCTGTGATACTTTTCTCTTGCAGGATATAGGTTGATCTTCTTTGGATGCTCCTTCATAGAGAGTAGCGTAGATGATGATACTTCTTTCATAGCACGGAGTAGGAGATTCCTCTCAAAAACTTGAAAATGGAAGAAGAACTTGAAGCTTGAATGGATGGATGTCTTCTACAATGCAAATGATGAAGTGTACTTGGAGTGATCTACATGATGTTTCTTTTGTTGTGACTGCCTTCTATCTTCACTTTACTCCTTGCATGAAGGTGATTCTAGGCGCTTGCTCCTTAGATGACTCCTTAATCCAGTCCATGCTCCTGCAACACAACAAAGAAACAATATCAATCACTTTATAACACAAAAAAGTCACTTCTAAACACTTATTAACCTTTTGCAAACTTAGGCGCACATCTTGGTGTGTGAATATAGGAAAATGCGCCTAAGACTAAATAGCTTCATACTTGTCATTTTGATGATTTCAAACAATGGGAATGACTTAGAATGTTTATCCTCCTTAAGGAGCCCACTCAAAGCTGTCATTTCATGTAATTTCCTCCTAGGCACACATTGAGGTGTGCAGGGAGTCAAAAGTGCGCCTTAACCTTCTTCAAGCAATTTATAACTTCAAAATACTTGTTAACACTTAATGATGTTCATTCTTGACCAAGCAGAGACCCTCTCATCATTGATCCATGCTCATTCACTTGAGGCGCATATTGAGGTTTCTATAGACAGGAAAATGCACCTTACATATCAAGAGCAAATATATGGCTTCAAACTCATGTTAATGCTTACAGGAGGCTCCCTATCCCTAGGCGCAGTTTGATGATCTTCCAGATGCAAAAGTGCGCCCAACATACTTAGCTTTTTTTTTTTTGGCACTCTGAAGTTTCAAAGACTTGTCTAGACTATCAGGAGAACCCTTAATTCCTAGGCGTCAATTCATATGATTTCAAGCACTTGACATTCAAGGTGCCAAAATGTGATTGTACTGATGCAATTTTGCGCCCTGACTTGAATAGGTGTTTACTTCATCATTTATGGATTCAAGTCATTATGAAAGCTCAATGAGGGAGTTCAAGACATCAAAACTCATGAAATCAAGCAGGTTTTAACTTAGGCACACTTTTGAGGCTCCAAAGATGATGAAATGATGAAATGTGCCTAGATCAAATTGGTGTTTTTCGACATTTCCTAAGTCAAACAGTTCATATCTCGTACTTAGGCGCAATATTAGGTGTGCAAAGATGCAAATTTGTGCCTAAATACTTGGCTAGTTTTATGGCATTCTAATAGTTTCAAGTCACCTAAAGTTGACTGTGGAGATGTAGAATTGTGCCTAAATACTTGAAAATAGATTTCATTTCAACTTAAGTGGTTTTAGGCTAGTTCATAATACACTTTGCTTCCAAAATGATCAAATTTCAAGGTTTCAAGTGCCCCTTTGCAAGGCACAATTTTATGATCCTCCAAGTGTGAAATTGCGCCTTGACTTAGGCTAGTTCCTTCTTCAAGTTCTACCAATTCAAATCTATATCTTAGCTCAAAAGGAAATCTTAACACTGAACATTCCTTAAAACTCATGGATTTAATCATACTTCTCCTTAGGCGCAATATGATGTCTCTACTGATGAAGAATGGCACCTTAGCTCATTTGAGTAAATTTTGGACTTAGGCAATTGCCAAGTGTCTTTGGGTGGAGTAGTTCTTCAAGGCGCCGCTTCTCTTTACAACTGCAAACATCTCCTTTCTAGGCACACATTTGTGGCTCAACAAATAGAAAAGTGCGCCTAGCACACTTAGTGCGATTGATCTCCCTTGAGGCGCAAATTCATGTTTATGGGAGATGAAAAGTGAGCCTAGGATCACTTAGTGCAATTTCATGACTTCAAACTCCTGTCAATGCTCAAAGATGCTTGCTTTGACTAGGCGAGGACCCTTCAATGTGGATTCCTGCTTTTGGATTTGAGGTGCACTTTTGTGATGGTTGAGGTGGAGAGCATAAATGAATGATCACTTCCCTTTTCTTGGTTTCAAGTTGTGTGGAGACTTAAAGAAAAGCCTTGAATCCTTCAATACTCATAAAACTAAGCATATTTCCTTCTAAGCGCAATATTGAACCTCTACGTGATGTCTTTCCCTCTACTAGTCCTAGGTGCACTTTTAGGTGTGTTCAAGTGCAAATTGGCGCCTAGGATTATTTAGCTTGTTCTCTGATCTTCAATGAATTCAATTTCATGCTCAAATACTTAGGAAATTCTCCATCACTTAGGCGCCAAAATAGGGTTGAAAAGATGCCAAGTTGTGCCTAAGTTACTTGGCTTGTTCTTTCTTGCAAAGTTTTAATGTCTAAGGCATTCTAAAGGTCAACACTTTACTCTTCATGCAGGGTGCCTTGGTGATGTTCTTACAAACTTAGGCATTTTCAATGTTTGAAACCCTATTTGGAATCTTGAGGTCACTGCTTGTCTACGTTGTAGTGTTATTCCCCTCAAAAGACTCGACAATTTGGCAAGGCTACGGACTCACACACCAATGACTCATCATGACATAATCCAAAGACATCATTCAAGATTCAAGCAAAACACCAGAGTATCAAAAAAAAGGGGGATCCCTATTTGCAATGGGGCGATGTGTGATTAGGTCACAACAGGACCGTTTTGCCCACAATACAAGCGTACAATTTCCAAATAAACATAGTATAAAGCTTTAAAGAGAGGCAAAATTAAAGTTTGTATTGATCATGAAGGCTAGAAAACCATTACAAAAGAAGAACTCATTGTAGAGGAAATAGACACAAAATAACAAATTATATTCATGGGTGAACAACAACCAAAGACATCAAAGGCTCAAAATCAAGCACAATGTATCAGATCCAATCGGTTCTTGTAAAGCATTACAAGGTCTGTAACTGCAACAAATTCCCCTGCCTACGTAGTGACCCAAAAAAATGGCTAACAGCAATTACATCTCTTTTACATGTATATATAACTTTCCCAATCGCTATGCAACTATAGGCGTTGAATTTTGGTCAACCACTTTGCCCAGGCACCCACGCTGCATTTAATTTGGCCCATGGCCCCATCAGGAAATACTGCAAAGTTGGACGGCGGCCATGCCCTGACAAGTCTGCAAAGTTGCAAAAGATCACCTACACGCATGGGTGCCAGGCGCATTGAAGAGGGAAGGTATGAAATCTTTCCATGATACCTGCAAATCCATTTTATCCTTCCTGTGTACTACCGCATTGAAGGATTTAACTATTTCAACCACCGAAATCTGACTGATTTGCAACATTGTCCTTCAGGCATTTAATTTGTTCTGCAACAACGGTGTGATTTCATGAAATCCTGCCTTGCAAGCTTTTACAACACTTTAAAAGTGTTTACCCTTTTAATTCTACTTTTGGCGCATTTGAATTTTCCTCTATCGACGAATTTGCCCTTTGGCAAAATCTTGATTCGCAGCCTATCCACATTATCTCCCTATCACTTCTATCAGTGAAATTGCCCCATGCCAAACTCTTCAATTTTGCTCTTTGTTACTTTCTTCTTTATCAAAGAGTTGCCCTATCGGTAAACTCGAGAAATCACAAACTGATCTCTCCTTTGCACTTTCGCCGATCTCCCAATTTCTCCCTCATTCGGTCTTTGGCTTGCTTTATCTCTTTCTGCCTTATCGGCAAACTTTCCCTTTCGCGAACTTGGCCTTGCTTTAACTTTTCCTTTCCTTAGTCACTTTTCTACCTTTGGCTCCTTTAATCGGCAAATCGCCTTATCGATGAACTTGAGAAACCACTAACTGATCAATGAGTTTGCAATATTGCTAATTTCTCCTTTCTTTGTTCTTTTTATCGTAGCCCTTTCTCTTTTGCCTTAGAGAAATCTTCTATCTTCTTCCTTTGTGCCTCGGTCGGCAAAATCCTCCTTTTATGAACTTTGCCTTGGCTCCCTATTTGTCACCTTGTTAGTCCTTCGCCTTATCGGCAAAATTTGCAAATCACAAACCTGTCAGCAAGTTTGCCAATTCGCGAACTTACCGACCAAGCGATCAGCCTCACTTTCCTTTATCTCTGGCCGACTATCTTCTTTCTTCTTTTCCCTTGTCTTACTGTTCACCTTATCGGTGTACTTTCCATTTGGTGAACCATCCATCCCGCTGATGACCTATCTTTGTGCCTTTGGCTCCTCCTGTTAGCACTTATTTTGACCTGGGGTTGATCTGTCATGATCAGGAGGTTTCTTCACCTGAAGCCTTCATCTTCTTGCCCAATTTTTCTAAGTGTTGGACCTCCTCAGCGTTTTTCAGCTGCAGCATCATATTTTTCTGAGGAGGAGGTCGTCATCATCATCTTGTCTTCGATGATGATCTTCATCAGCATGTTCTTCGTCGACTTGTTTTTCTCATCGTCATCATCATATTTCAACTGTCGGGTGATGTTTGCTTATTATCCTGATGATACTGGTGAGCTACAGTGCGCCCTCAGTTGCTTGCGGGGGTGATTTTTCAAGTATCCGGTGATATTCCGAATATCACCTTGCTCAAACATGATGACGATGTTGCCCCGATATCTTGAAGGGGTTATTCTCTAAGTTGTCGACCTGACTTGTTTTTTTTTCCTAAGAGTCGTCATCATCATGATATTTCCAGTTATCATCCTGCTGCTTGCGGAGGTCATCATATTTTCTGCCTTCATGATATTTCGCCGGGGTGATATTTTATCATCGGGTGATCTTGATTAATATCATCCTGATGATGTTGTCGAAGAGTTCTAAGTGCGACCCGATATTCACTAGGGTCATCATATTTTGAACGTCAGGATGATCTTGGTCAATATCATCCTGATGATGTTGTATCACTTCTTGTTCGTTGTTTTGACATCCTGATGATGCTGACGTCATCCTTATATCAGGGTGATATCTTTTTATCTGCCTATCTGCATCATGATATTCCGAAGGAGGGGGTGATATTTTCATATCACTCGAGTGTGTTTGTTCCAGCATCATGATGATGCTGATATCAAGGAGATATCCGCCTGCCGGCTTTGCGCATTATCTACTGGGGGTGATCTTTTCAAGCATCATCATCATATTCAGTTATCGCCCCAATCTTACAGAGGAGCTACAGTGCAACCTGATATTTGAGCATCAGGAGGATATTTCCAAATATCCGGTTGTCTTCCGAATATCATGATAATGTTAATATGATGATGACGTCATCAAGGTCCGCGGGGGTCATATTTCTAACAACTGATCATCTTAAAGAGACCTCCTGATATTTGCAAACATGATGATGACGTCATCCGGATATGAGGAGGTGCGCAGTAGGCAGATATGATGATGACGTCAGCAGTATATGATGATGACGTCATCAGGATGTTCATCGGCCAGACTTTTGTTATAAGCTCAGCAGGAGGATGTTCCTCCGATGGATCAGGTTGTGCCGATTATCATGAAGGTTATATTTCAAATATCATGATGACGTCAGGGTGATATTTCGAACAACAGGATATCATGCTGCTGGAGGATGATGATGATGAGGTTTATACTAGTGTTGTCAGGAGCAAAAGCACCGACATGATATATGCTCATGACCTAGTATATAAAGTGTTATTGAGGTCATCGCGGGGCGCATGTGGGATATTGTTATCCTGCATTTTCAAACATCATGATGATGAATCTCGGCGGGAAATGCTTGCGATAGTCTGTTTGATGTTCTTCCCAAGGCCGCGGGTTGGTGCGCCATTAATGGCGATTGTTGCAGAGGTATGGGCGATGGCGTGGGTGGATCCTGTACCCGACTGGAAGTGTCAATCGGCGGACAGTGGCGCAGGGCTCGAGATATCTTCCTGTCTCCTCCCCCACCTGCTGCATTCAAGTTTGGGCGCCAATCTGGTTGTGTTTGAGCGCCATTTCCATGATACTGTGAATCTGGCGAAATTTTGGTCAACATTGTAATTAATTGCTGAGCACCTACCTGGCTGTTATAAGCAGGTGGTCTTGCTCATTTGAAAGGTTGTTGAAAGTTGATGATTTTGGCTCTGTAATGCATAACAAGCTGATCTGGTTGCTCTGTACAGCTTACCTGTGAGTTTATGTATCTCTTGTTGTTTGTTTTTGGCATGAACCCACTGATTTCATGATCAAACTTATATGAGAAATGCTGTTTAGCATGTGTTGTGTTAATTCTGTCTCCAGTATTGCATGTATTCTTCTTCTGAATCTGGATGTTTGGTAATGTTTAGATTCTAGAGCATAGAATTCCTATGTTGACTGTCTGATCTTTTAACTTCTACTCAAGGGGTAGATTAAACTGTTTTCAGGTTGAACATTGGGAAGGGTATACTGCAGTAGGGATACCATAAGTAGAGATAACCTAACACTTTGTATTGGGAGATACCTGTAAGGCAGGTATCACACATATCCCCTTGAAATCCAGTTTTAGTTGTTCATGCTGATCATTCACAGGTGTATGTCTACTGACTCCAGGCCCTGGATAGGCACCAATCATGCTTTGTTTTGTGTTATAACCATATCCAGCTTTGCATCCACACTTAAACTCCAAAGCAAAATCTAAAACCAACATTAGGACATTAGAGTTAGTTTAGGATCCTCAGTCCTCTGTCTACAACTGCTAATAGGCCCAAAGCTAGCCCCTTTGCTCTTATCTTTCAGTTTTGGTCTACTTACAAGAGGACTATCTGCTTTCTGTCAGCATCCCAGCCTTGTATGCATATCCTCATGGATGTTGAGTAGGGAATACCCCCCTAGGTCTTGCAGAGCCTGAAGAAGAAGAGGAGATAAAATATAGAGTCTATCTCCTACACTGTTGACCCCCTGGCCCAGAGATCCTGTTGATCACTGATGGCTACCTTGTAGGGAAATCTGGGAATAAGCATCCAGTCTGGGAAAAAGTCAACAGAAATTGGCGACTCTGCTGGGGAATGAGCAGTAAAGGTACTATCTAATCATCTCCAGTGATTTATATGTGACCCATCTGAGTCAGCAACAGAAATTGGCGACTCCGCTGGGGAATGAGCAGTAAAGGTACTATCTAATCATCTCCAGTGATATATATGTGACCCATCTGAGTCAGCAACAGTAATCTACTCCGCTGGGGAACCTTGTGAAAGAACCCTGGTTTTCAGAAGAAAACAGTTCCTAGAAATAGGTGGCGACTCCGAAGTAATCTCCCAACCGGTCAAGGTAAAAATTATATGCAGGGGAGAAGATCCCAACAAAATCCTCTATTTGAAGAGTTACCATTAACAAAAAGAATGATGTATAGAAGAAAGGGAACTGTCTCAGCTAGTCATGAGAGCTCCCCCAGAAAAAGTGATGAGGCACAAGATAACCCTAGGCCATCAGGACAGCATGCTCCTTATTTTTCAAGTGCAGAAGCTGATATCCAAGGTGCATATGAGAGGCAACAGGGTGGTAGTATGAGAATGAGGTCAGAGGTGTTCCAAGAACGCCCTTTTCTAGACCCAAGTGAAAGGTTTGAAGAGGCAGAGTCTCTAAGGGATGATGAAGATGATGACCAGAATGGTATGAGACCATCTACCTCCAGACCTAAGGATGAACAATTGGCTGAAGAAATCAAAAGTCTAAGAGCAGAATTAGAATACCTACAAGCCATGAAGATCAGAGATGATATAAGGCAGAAAGTGCAAGCCTTGAGAACTGCCCAAAATGATTCAGTTCCTACCCTAGAGAATGCAAATATGCAAAGACATCAGCAAAGATATGAAATGCAACATCAGCATCATGATGACAGGCAAAATGTGAATGATGCTAGGATACCACTAAACAATGCAGGAAACCAGAATGCAAACAGAAATGTTAATGTTAATCAGCCAAACAGACAGCCTATGCAGCTAGATAGATTCAGGCAGCTGGTGTTTGATGGTATTCCTGGGTATCCTAACCCCATTGACAAGCATCTGAGGCTGCAAGTGCCTAAATTTTCAGGAAACAACATAGTGTCAGGAGAAGATCATCTAAAAGCCTTCCAAAATGTCATGAATAATTTTGAGGTTGAGCATGAGGATGTTTTCATGAAGTCATTCATGCAATCCTTAATAGATGAGGCAATAGAATGGTACAGGAATCTGCCTGACCGGAGCATATCATCATGGGATGATTTTAAGAGGATGTTCAAGGAGCAATATGGTGATAAAACTAACCCTAGCTTCTTTGTAAATGAGTTCACCAGTATCACCAAAGGGTCAAATGAGCAGGTTGCAGACTTTAATGCAAGATTCACTAAAGTGTTGAACAAATTGCCACATCATATGAGGCCAAATGAACCAATGTGCATAATTTTGTACATCAATGCCTTTGATGCAAAGACTGCATATGGACTGAGAGATAAAGGTCCTGCCACTCTCAGGGATGCTTTCAGAATTGCAGTAAATATTGAAAACAATAGGAAAGCATCAGGCAAGACAAATAGAAGGGATGATGTAAAAATTCTGCAGAATCCAAACAAGCCTCAGAACACTCAAGGTAGTACATCTGCTCCTGAGGATAAGATAGACAAACTGGCAAATGTTGTCAAGGACCTGAGCTATAGATTAGCTAGAAGTGAAAAAGGGATGGGTCCTGATAGGCAAGTCTATCAAAGGCAGGAAAAGAGGCCATCGTTACATGATATGCCTTATAACACCAATTGGCATGATGGTAAGCCTGTATATCCACGTAACAACCCAAATCAGAGGGCTCAACATGTCAAGGAAACTCCTGATCCCCTGAAGAAAACTATAAATATTGCTGATGATGCTCCGTGGTGTATAATCTGTCAGATGCCACATTCACAGTCACAGTGCATGATTGCCCAATCTTTGTATGATAATGCTACATCCTGTAATGAATGCAATGAGCCACATCATGTACAGGATGATGATGTTAACATGATGTCCGTAGGCAATGGATACACTCTGTATGATGCTGATGACAATACAGATCATCAGGTTCAGGCCTGCCAACAGTCCCCATATGATGAAGATAATGAAGATAACTATGTGTATGCTCAGAACTCACACAATTTTCTGAGTAACCTACAACGACCTTCTGATGAGGAAATTAGAGCCTTCACAGCTGCAGTAGTTGCTCAGGTCAAGAGCAACTACAATCTCAGAGGTAAAAGTCAAGTTGGCAGCCCACATCAGCCAGAGGATATTTCTGCAGGTCAGCTGGTGCATGGTCATAAAGGAACTGAACCACAAAAAAGGCAGTGGGTAAATAATAAACAGAACTTTAGATACAGAACAGGTCATGATTTTCAAGGACCAGAAAACAAAACCCCTCAGGCTGAAGATCAAAGTAGAGGTTCCCAAGACAAGAATGATGATCAGGGAACTATGAAAATGAAAACTAAATCAGCTCAGGATAAAAGCAAGGTTGTGGAGCAAGCTACAACTATTGTACAAAACTATGCTCCATTTGATATAGCCCAGATCCTCTCTCAAGTAAAGGTCTCTGTTCCACTTATGGAACTCATGAAAGTGGAAGAGATCAAGAATAGGACAATATCCCTAATCTCAGGGGTACCTTTTCAAGCTAAGCAAAATGATCAGACCCAGGGTGAGAAACATGTCATGTGTAATGAAGAAGATGAGACTCCTGAAGTCTATTTAGGAATGACCATGACAAAGTGTCCTTCACAGGTGGAACCATTTTATGTTTCCCTGGTCATAAATGGTAAAATAATTAGAAATTGCATGCTTGACTCTGGAGCATCTACAAATGTCATGCCTTTGGCTATCATGCAACAAACTGGATTAAAAATTGACAAGGCATGTGGGAAGTGTTATGCTATGGATGCCAGAGAGGTACCAGTTATTGGAATCATGAAGGATGTGGATTTCAAACTGGCAGCATTTCCTGAAAAGAAATATAAGATGAATATAACAGTGGTTGACATCAAGCCACAGTATGGTATGCTGTTGTCAAGAAGATGGGCAGCACTAATTGGTGGAAGTATGCAGCTGGACCTGTCATATGCCATGATTCCAATGAATGGCAGGGATGTCAAGCTAAGCAGAGAGCAAAGATCATCAGAGACAGTGGAAGACCAAGAAGCAAATGAACATGTATGCTTTGTAAACACTGACTGTGATAACTTCAAGGTTGTCTCAGATGATGCAGAAGACAAAAAGAAAAATGCCTGTATTGACGAGCTGGATCAGCAAGGCTTATGGACCATGTTTTTTGATGGAGCTTGTGCAAAAGAAGGCTCTGGAGCTGGAGTTGTTTTCCTGTCTCCAACTGGTAAGCTCCTCAAATTCTCTTTCTTGCTGAGGTTTGATTGCACAAACAATATTGCAGAATATGAGGCTTTACTCTTAGGCCTGAATATTGCTCTCAAACATGGGATTAAGATGTTGAGAGTATTTGGGGATTCTGAGCTGATTGTATCCCAAATCAGAAATAAGTATGCTGCAAAAAATAAAAGACTGAAGCAATACAAGCATGCTGTTTGGGATACTATTGAACTTTTTGATGCATTTTCAATTGGCTGGGTAGAAAGGTCAAAAAATGTTATGGCTGATTTCTTAGCTAATATTGCAATAAGGCCAGATGACATCACTCTGTCAGGTGTCACAGATGTAGAAGTTAAAATTAGGCCTGCCATACCAGAAAACATATGCAGTTGGCAAGTTTTTGATGATGATAGGGATTTGCTGAAATTTTTGCACTGCATAGATGAGTATGAGAACCAACAGATTGATTTCCAAGCTTTTGTAGAAACTGTAGATGGAAAAGAGACTCTTGTGGGAAAAGAGATCATTCAGTTGAAGACTAACAAGATCCCTAGAGGGTTAGTGGCTTTGGAGAGAGTCTTTGACAGTAGAGACAAAATGGTCACAAAGACATCCCCCACAAATAAGGAGGATTTAGAAGAAATAAATTTGGGGACATCTCAGGCCCCTCAGAAGGTATATATTGGCAAACAGCTCAAGCCACACATTAGAAGTATGCTGATTGCATTACTAAAAAAGTATAAACATGTTTTTGCTTGGTCATATGAGGACCTAAAAGCTTATAGGGAAGACTTATTCCAGCATGAGATCCCACTGAAGCCTGAAGCTAAGCCATTTAGACAGAGGCAAAGGCCTATAAATCCTACCTTAGCTCCTAAGATGCAAGAAGAACTCAAAAGGCTCAGGGAAGCTGGAATAATTGTGCCCATCAGACATTCAACTTGGGTGTCTAACCTTGTCCCAGTCAGAAAAAAGAATGGTGATATTAGGCTGTGTGTTGATTTCAGGAACTTGAATGTATCCTCTTTGAAGGATAACTATCCATTGCCTAATATGGAAGCTATGTTGCAGAGAGTGACTGGTTGTGAACTCCTATCCATGATGGATGGATTTTCAGGATATAATCAGGTAAAGGTGAAGGAATCAGAACAGTATAAGACTGCCTTTACCACTCCATGGGGAACATATGTGTATGTTAGAATGCCATTTGGACTAACAAATGCAGGTGCTACATTTCAAAGAGCAATGGATGTTGCTTTTGCAGGGCTGATTGATTCAATCCTGGCAGTATATCAGGATGACATGACTGCCTACTCAAAGAAAGAGGAGCAGCATTGTATGCATCTGGAGCAGATCTTCATAAGAGCACTAGAATATGGTATTTCTTTAAACCCAAAGAAGTGTGCCTTTGGAGTAGTTGAAGGAAAGCTTCTGGGACATATTGTTTCCAAGGATGGAGTCAGGATAGATCCAGAGAGAGTGGCAGCCATTGACAGGATCCAAATGCCAAAAACTGTGAAAGGAGTTCAGTCCTTCTTTGGACAAATAAATTTTGTTAGAAGATTTGTTCCCAACTTTGCAGAAACTACAAGGAACATCTCCAAGATGATGAAGAAGGATGCAATTGTCAACTGGGAAAGGGAAGCAACAGAATCATTTCAGAATATCAAAGAGGCAATCAAGATGGCCCCTGTTCTTAAATCTCCTGATTTTTCTAGGCCATTCCAAGTGTTCTCATTTGCTTCCTTTCATACTGTTGCTGCATGTTTGTTGCAGAAAAATGAAGATGGTTTTGAACAGCCCATCGCCTTCTTCAGTATGTCCCTGCAGGCCTCTGAGTTGAAATATGACATTATGGAAAAACAGGCATATGCACTTGTTAGAGCCATCAAAAGTTTCAGACCTTACTTGGTAGGGTCATATATAATTGCATATGTGCCTCATGCTGCAGTCAAAGACATATTCACTCAGCAGGAGGTGACTGGAAGAAGGTGCAGATGGATAAACAAACTGCAGGAATTCAACATAGACATACAAGTTACTAAGTTGATAAGGGGACAAGGATTAGCCAAGATGATGGCACAGTCAAACTTGGAAGCATGCCAAGTTAATGCAGTCCAAGATGAGAATGTAAGTGTATCAGGATCTGAATGGTACAAGGATATTGTCTATTATTTGCAAAATCTGAATTGTCCTTCCCATTTCAGTGACAATCAAAAGAGGACTCTGAAGCTACATGCAATCAGGTATGTCATTGTTAAAGGTGAGCTGTACTGGAAAAATCCTGATGGTGTACTGCTGAGATGTGTGGATGAGAACATGGCTAACAATATCTTGATTGACATGCATAAAGGATTGTGTGGTGGCCATTATACTGCCCAAACAACAGCTCATAAAATTCTCAGGGCAGGATATTGGTGGCCCACTCTCTTTTCAGATGCACAAAAGTTAGTAAGGAAGTGTGACCCTTGCCAGAGATTCTCAGGAAAGCTGAAATATAATGGTGCTTTGCCCCTCAGAACTGTACCTGTGGATGCTCCATTCCAGCAGTGGGGAATTGACTTTATAGGGGAAATTGCAGACAAATCAAGTGGGGGACACAGTTGGATTTTGGTGGCAACTGACTACTTTACCAAATGGATTGAGGCCATTCCAACTAAAAGAGCTACAAGTAAGGTGGTGACAGATTTCATACTAGAGAACATCATCATCAGGTTTGGAGTACCATCTAAGATTATCACTGATAATGCTATGTGCTTCAGATCAGGTGAATTTGTTGATTTTTGCAACAAGTATGGGATAACTCTGTCATATACATCACCATATCACCCACAAGGAAATGGTCAAGCAGAATCAAGCAATAAGAGCATCATGAAAATTGTCAAGAGGATACTGGACAAGAACAAGAGAGCTTGGGACTCAAAGTTGAACTTAGCAGTATGGGCTGACAGAGTGACGGTGAAAAGGGCTATTGGGAAGTCACCTTTTGAGCTGGTATATGGTACATCAGCTAGACTGCCCATAAACAATCTCCTACCAGTTTGCAGGTTCATTCAGGAAAATGATGAGGACATTGAAGATCCCATGACAGAAAGAGTGAATCAGCTGGTTGCATTGGATGAAGACAGAAAGAGAGCCCACCAGATCAATCTCAAAAGACAACAGGATATGAAATATCAGTTTGACAGGAGAGCTACAAAAAGGAAGTTTGAAGTCAATGATCTGGTGCTTATTTGGAATGCTAAAGATCAGGAAAAGGGTAAACATGGTAAATTTCAACCCTTATGGATGGGCCCATATCAGGTTTGCAATACTCATGGGGAGGATTCTTATTTCCTCCAGGCCCTAGATGGTGAAATTCTGGAATTGCCTGTGCATGGCCAATTCCTTAAGTTCTATTTTGCATGAATATCTGGTTGCTGTGCACATTTGTAAAATATGTATGTAGTGTAAATGCCTTGTACAGCTCGCGTTTTTTGGCTTTTTGTCAGGTCTGCCCGGAGATCTGGTTCTCGCTGCAGGTTTTCACCTGCACGTCCCCATTCGGAGCCACTGTTAGCACTTATTTTGACCTGGGGTTGATCTGTCATGATCAGGAGGTTTCTTCACCTGAAGCCTTCATCTTCTTGCCCAATTTTTCTAAGTGTTGGACCTCCTCAGCGTTTTTCAGCTGCAGCATCATATTTTTCTGAGGAGGAGGTCGTCATCATCATCTTGTCTTCGATGATGATCTTCATCAGCATGTTCTTCGTCGACTTGTTTTTCTCATCGTCATCATCATATTTCAACTGTCGGGTGATGTTTGCTTATTATCCTGATGATACTGGTGAGCTACAGTGCGCCCTCAGTTGCTTGCGGGGGTGATTTTTCAAGTATCCGGTGATATTCCGAATATCACCTTGCTCAAACATGATGACGATGTTGCCCCGATATCTTGAAGGGGTTATTCTCTAAGTTGTCGACCTGACTTGTTTTTTTTTCCTAAGGGTCGTCATCATCATGATATTTCCAGTTATCATCCTGCTGCTTGCGGAGGTCATCATATTTTCTGCCTTCATGATATTTCGCCGGGGTGATATTTTATCATCGGGTGATCTTGATTAATATCATCCTGATGATGTTGTCGAAGAGTTCTAAGTGCGACCCGATATTCACTAGGGTCATCATATTTTGAACGTCAGGATGATCTTGGTCAATATCATCCTGATGATGTTGTATCACTTCTTGTTCGTTGTTTTGACATCCTGATGATGCTGACGTCATCCTTATATCAGGGTGATATCTTTTTATCTGCCTATCTGCATCATGATATTCCGAAGGAGGGGGTGATATTTTCATATCACTCGAGTGTGTTTGTTCCAGCATCATGATGATGCTGATATCAAGGAGATATCCGCCTGCCGGCTTTGCACATTATCTACTGGGGGTGATCTTTTCAAGCATCATCATCATATTCAGTTATCGCCCCGATCTTACAGAGGAGCTACAGTGCAACCTGATATTTGAGCATCAGGAGGATATTTCCAAATATCCGGTTGTCTTCCGAATATCATGATGATGTTAATATGATGATGACGTCATCAAGGTCCGCGGGGGTCATATTTCTAACAACTGATCATCTTAAAGAGACCTCCTGATATTTGCAAACATGATGATGACGTCATCCGGATATGAGGAGGTGCGCAGTAGGCAGATATGATGATGACGTCAGCAGTATATGATGATGACGTCATCAGGATGTTCATCGGCCAGACTTTTGTTATAAGCTCAGCAGGAGGATGTTCCTCCGATGGATCAGGTTGTGCCGATTATCATGAAGGTTATATTTCAAATATCATGATGACGTCAGGGTGATATTTCGAACAACAGGATATCATGCTGCTGGAGGATGATGATGATGAGGTTTATACTAGTGTTGTCAGGAGCAAAAGCACCGACATGATATATGCTCATGACCTAGTATATAAAGTGTTATTGAGGTCATCGCGGGGCGCATGTGGGATATTGTTATCCTGCATTTTCAAACATCATGATGATGAATCTCGGCGGGAAATGCTTGCGATAGTCTGTTTGATGTTCTTCCCAAGGCCGCGGGTTGGTGCGCCATTAATGGCGATTGTTGCAGAGGTATGGGCGATGGCGTGGGTGGATCCTGTACCCGACTGGAAGTGTCAATCGGCGGACAGTGGCGCAGGGCTCGAGATATCTTCCTGTCTCCTCCCCCACCTGCTGCATTCAAGTTTGGGCGCCAATCTGGTTGTGTTTGAGCGCCATTTCCATGATACTGTGAATCTGGCGAAATTTTGGTCAACATTGTAATTAATTGCTGAGCACCTACCTGGCTGTTATAAGCAGGTGGTCTTGCTCATTTGAAAGGTTGTTGAAAGTTGATGATTTTGGCTCTGTAATGCATAACAAGCTGATCTGGTTGCTCTGTACAGCTTACCTGTGAGTTTATGTATCTCTTGTTGTTTGTTTTTGGCATGAACCCACTGATTTCATGATCAAACTTATATGAGAAATGCTGTTTAGCATGTGTTGTGTTAATTCTGTCTCCAGTATTGCATGTATTCTTCTTCTGAATCTGGATGTTTGGTAATGTTTAGATTCTAGAGCATAGAATTCCTATGTTGACTGTCTGATCTTTTAACTTCTACTCAAGGGGTAGATTAAACTGTTTTCAGGTTGAACATTGGGAAGGGTATACTGCAGTAGGGATACCATAAGTAGAGATAACCTAACACTTTGTATTGGGAGATACCTGTAAGGCAGGTATCACACATATCCCCTTGAAATCCAGTTTTAGTTGTTCATGCTGATCATTCACAGGTGTATGTCTACTGACTCCAGGCCCTGGATAGGCACCAATCATGCTTTGTTTTGTGTTATAACCATATCCAGCTTTGCATCCACACTTAAACTCCAAAGCAAAATCTAAAACCAACATTAGGACATTAGAGTTAGTTTAGGATCCTCAGTCCTCTGTCTACAACTGCTAATAGGCCCAAAGCTAGCCCCTTTGCTCTTATCTTTCAGTTTTGGTCTACTTACAAGAGGACTATCTGCTTTCTGTCAGCATCCCAGCCTTGTATGCATATCCTCATGGATGTTGAGTAGGGAATACCCCCCTAGGTCTTGCAGAGCCTGAAGAAGAAGAGGAGATAAAATATAGAGTCTATCTCCTACACTGTTGACCCCCTGGCCCAGAGATCCTGTTGATCACTGATGGCTACCTTGTAGGGAAATCTGGGAATAAGCATCCAGTCTGGGAAAAAGTCAACACCTCCTTTGTCAGCAAAGTCGCCGATCGACAAACTTAAGGTTTGCCATACCTTAAGTTTGCCGACTAAGGCAAACTTCCTCTCTTTGCTTTCCTTAGACTTAGCTGCTTGCTCCTTCAAAGGAAACCTTCATCGCTTCGCCTTCCTTAGTCGGCGATTTCACCTATCGGCAAACCAACCAATCAGTGAACTTAAGGTTTGTCAAACCTTAACTTTGCCAAGGCAAACTCGCATTGCCTTTTGCCTTAAATAATTCAGCCCTCCCACTGTCTCCTTTAGTCGGCAAACCGGCCAATAGGCGAACCTGTCGATCCGCGAACCAAACTCGAATTTTGACGACTAAGGCAAAACAAGGGCATAATACTTAGAAATTTTTGGATTTCTGAAGGGAGGGTTTCTTCCATTTAAGCTTTCTCAGATCGAATATTTCTGATGGAAGAAAAATGGGGTTTTTGGGTCATTTTAGCTTGGGCAAAATATGACAACATTTTGGCGACTATGCAGGGGTGTTTGCTTGCTAAACACAAAGAATCCATTGGCCTTATACAATTCATTGGACACAGAGTCAAAAGGGAAACTGCAGCATCATGACCATACAGAACTGAAACTGCCTCCAAAAAATAAAACAAAACCAACAACAAGGCAAACCATTTCTGTAATGTCCCCCACTTAGCTCACTCCAGAGGATCAGGATTAGCCTATAATTGACTTCCGTAGGCTAGTAGATGTGTATAGGAAGTCATCTCAGTGACTTACTATTTTTAGTAAGTAGGGAGCCAGGGTTTCTATTTTTAGCAGGGCAGACATAACTGGACAGGGCTTGAGAATTCGAGGTCTCGATACGGCTAGAAAACTTCATGTGGTGCGAAATGAATTAAATTAAAGATTTAATTCATATTTATTTTTGAGACCGACATAATATAAAGTAAGGTTATAAAGTCACTTTATTTAAGTTATGACTTAAAGTCACCCTCCTAGGGATGGGCGCCCCTCACGGTGGTACAAGGTGATGATTTTAAATAAAAATAAATTAAAATACTCTCTCTTGGGGCGTTGGAGAAGAAAGACAAATAAAAGACCCAAAAGTGACTTATTTTTGACATGCTTGCTTATGTGATATTTTGCTCTAATATTGAGTTTGCCCGTGCTTAGGGTTTGAGCTTGGCTCTTGTGTTTGAATATCGATTTGCAGAGACGAAAACCTTTGCAGATTCGCCGTTCCTCGTGTATGAAAAAGTGCATCAGGAAGGGGTTATTGGAGTCTTCATTCAGAGGATTCATTTGTGCATTTACCGATGAAGATTCAAAGAAGATTTGAAGAGAAGGTCATATTTGTTAGAGATTTCGTGAGCAGCCAATAATTATCAGATTTGCAGCAGTTCTCAGTGATTTGTGCATTGTTTGTGGCTGCATTGGCACTGATATTGCAGGCCGTACCTCTACAGGACAGGCCGTACACCTTGTGAGGAGTTTTGGAGTTCATGAGGCTCCTTTTGTGGCTCAATACTTCACAAACCAGGTCGCTTTACCTTTGCAGAGAATATCAGACAAAAATTGTGGGTTTTGAGTGAGATTTGGGTGGGTTTTAGTGCTGCAACATCACTCCAAAGGGGCCGTACACCTGCTACTAGACTTGGGGGTTTAATCGTGATAAAACAAGCAAGTTCGTGGCTCATATCCATGCTAACCTTGGCGTTTGGAGACTGCAGACCAATCCTTGGTATTTGCATTGCTATATCATTCCATTTCTTGAAGTTGTGAGCAACTTTCAGTAGCATTGTTGCTGGTCCGGCTACAGTATCCGAGCGAAGTTGTAAACTGTGATATGGGTATGTACTCATAATTTATATTTTGGCTAATTACAATCTGGGTTGGTGTTATTTTGTCAATATATATTCTAGTTTTTCTGGGTTTTCCATATATGTTGCATTTTCTGTGATGTTGCAAAAACTATACATGCAAACACATGCAATGAAAACTTAAACTGCAAACCAGCAAACACCAAAAAAATTAGTCAACACAAAACATATACAGTGGGGTGTATGCTAGAATTTCCTAATGAGGATGCAACCTGTGCAAGAGCACTTATTGAAGGGAAACCTAAAACAGAAACAAGACTAACCTAAACCTAAACTAACCAACCAAGAAACTGACTTAAACAAAGCCATTAACTGGTTCATGAAGGTAACTGCCCTTTTTTAACAAATTACAATGTTTTACATGCCTGTAGGTAGTTAAAAAGAGGTGGGGAAGGGATGGGTTTTCAACAAACTGACAAAACACTTACCCAAGAATGGGAACAAACTCACCCACTTGAACTGATTGTTGATGCAACTGCCTGGAAGTGGATAAATGGGCTGATCCCACTTATTTGGATGCTCAACTTCATGCTCAAGAGTGAGCATGACTAGTGGTGACTCATCATGGTCTATCTCCAACTGGGCTAGATGCCTGATAGGACAGCCCCTTGAAATGACATGCAAATCCACAGAGTTGATCTTATGCCTCTACTTTGTTTCTTCCTTTTCTTGCTACTCTGAATGCTCTGGCTCTTGTGGCTCAACTGGAAATGAGACCATCTCCTCCTCAGATACATGTTACTCATGATGATTATCAGAAATAGGCTCAGAAAATAAACCCTAAACTTGCTCAATGACGAAATCTCCTCCACCAAGAAGTTGATATCCTGCTGGATAATCAAGAACAAATCTTCAATTTGTTCTTGCCCGTGCTCAATCTCTACATCGTTATCTTCTATGAAAGATGGGAGCTCCTCAAACAGGTTTGCATCATCGACCTCTACATTTTTTAGTATAGAGTTGTCTGTATGCTCCTTTTCATGAGCCGGAACCTCACTATCACACTTGTCTGCACGTTCCGGCAACTCATCATGGCCCTCATGTTAATGTCCTTATGCTGTTCCAGAACTGCAGCCAATGCTGGCATTTGCATACCATCTTCGTCTTCAATGTAGCTGGGCAATTCATGAAATGGAGTGGCATCATCCACTTTTGGAGTAGCCACAACAATCTCTTCCACCATGCCCCCATCATTTGACTGCAACCCATTGGATTTTGCTTGGGCTGCCTCTACAGCTGAAGATTCTCCCCATGCAATCTTTGCATTTCATTCTCATTCATTTTATTAAAAGCATGGGAAAACTCCTCAAATGAACCAAAATTGAGAGGACTCAACCTTGCCCTTGGATCACCACTAGCCTTGTGCTCAATGCACTGCTACTGGCCTGAATGATCTAGCATAACTTCATCTTGCAGCAGGTTTGATTCTTCAGTTTTAATGGTGCATGAGGCTTCACACATGGTAGGTTGCTTCACGGCTGCCTCAAACACTTCCTTTTCTGGCTCATAGAACCCAGTGTCTCGCCAAAAAACTGGTTTGTCCTTACAGAGTGAACTAGTGCTAAGACAAGAGGGCTGACATGGAATGGGGGCTGGAAGGGCTTCTTGAGATGGTCATTCCTGAGGAATAATAGGTTGGATTTGCGCAGGAACAGGCTCCAATGAAGGCTGAGGGCCTCTGAAACTTGGGATTTTGAAATTTGAAGGTGGTCTCCAAGGCTTAGAGGGTTTCCCCTGCCTGAAGCTCGGGATCTTGAATTTGGGAATTATTTCGGCCGTAGGCTAAACTTGTGTAGAAAGGAGGGGTTGCCTGAAACTAGGAATGGAGGGGACTAATTGGGCTTCCAGCCTCTGCGTCTGGGCAAGCAATTGCCTTAATTGTTCTCCTTTAGTTGCAATCTCCAAAGCTAGGCCTTCTTCATAAACTCTTTCATGCGCCTCTATCTGTCGCTGATGAAGGAAGGCTTGATGAGCAAGCTCATCTTGCTATCGGTTATACTCCATCATTCCTTTAACTTCATCCCACTCCTGTTGGAAACCTCAGAGTATCTCCATCACATCACCTTCGTTTCTAATGTTAAAATTAAAGGCTTCCTACAGCCGATTATACCCTATATTTCTTTTAATATCGTCCAAACGTCCCCTAATCTCTGGCAGAGCAAGGCAGTCTTTTGGGGGTTGACAACATGCATTATTAGGCTGACAAGAAGACTGAGCAGGAGTGGGAGGGAGGTAAGCATCATGAGGATGCTGATAGCCTCTTGCAGCAGGGGCGTATGGCATAAAACCAAAGGTGTTTTAAGTCTAAAACTGTTGGTATGAAGGCCAATGACTTGTGTTTTGACTAGGTGGAGGGGAATAACAATAGCTTCCATAATAGTTTGACATAATGGCGCATTAAAAGTCAGAAATCATTCAAACAATCAGAAAATAAGAGCAAATAGGTCTGCTCTTCAGAGAAATAAGCTCATACTAGAGAGTTGCCAAGTGATTGAGATGCTTATTAAAGCAAGTTAGACCAGGAATATCACCAAAATCCTGATCCTTGAAGTTCTTTAAGCGCTTGAACTAGCTGCACCAATAGATTTGTTCAGCAGAGTCGCCATAGTGTTGAAGAAGACTGCCCCAAATGGCAAGATACACTAAAGAGCACACCAAATCCTTCAATGGATGTTAAAGCTCATCAAACTAGTCCCACCGGGCGTGCTAGAAACTATTGTCACCTGAATTTGCACCCTGTTGTTGAAGCTTTTGACAGTTCCAACAAATTCAGTGAAACATGGGATTGGTCTCAAGGTGTGGTACCTTGCAATTGAGACCAAACCTCCAAAGAAAGCCGGTTCCTCTTTCTAAGCTTAAGGCTCAGAGAATGATGGCTAAATCTAATGCTAATGCTCACAGGGAAGAGGGGTAAGATAAACTGAAATTGAAAGGGAGGTGATGCACCAAATTTAATGTATTCAACTGCACCTAAATTGACACTACAATGATCTCAAAATTGAAAGAGATTCACACAGACTCATATAAGCTATTACAAATGTTTAGGCAGAAAACTGGAGCTATGAAAGGGATTGTTTTGCCCACAATACAAGCGTATAATTTCCAAATAAACACAGTATAAAGCTTTAGAGAGAGGCAACATAATAGTTTGTATTGATCATGAAGGCTAGAAAGCCATTACAAAAGAAGAAGAATTCATTGCAAAGGAAATAGACACAAAATAACAAATTACATTCATGGGTGAACAGCGACCAGAGACATCAAAGGCTCAAAATCGAGCACAATGTATTAGATCCAAATGGTTCTTGTAAAGCATTACAAGATCTGTAACTGCAACAAACTCCCCTGCCCGCACAATGACCCAGAAAAATAGTTAACAACAATTACATCTCTTTTACATGTATATATAGCTTTTCCAATCACTACGCAGCTACAGGCGTTGAATTTTGGTCAACCACTTTGTCAAGACACCCACACTGCATTTAATTTGGTCCATGGCCCCGTTAGGAAATCCTACAAAGTTGCATGGTGGCCATGCCCTGACAAGTCTGCAAAGTCGTAGAAGATCGCCTACACGCATGGGTGTCAAGCACATTGAAGAGGGAAGGTCTGGAATCCTTCTGTGGTACCTTCAAATCCATTTTATCCTTCCTGTGTACTGGCGCATTGAAGGATTTAATTTTTTCAACCACCTGAATCTGACTGCTTTGCGACATTGTCCTTCAGGCATTTAATTTGTTCTGCAACAATGGCGTGATTTCAGGAAATCGTGCTCTGCAAACTTTTGCAACAATTTAAAAGTGTTTATCCTTTTAATTCTACTTTTTCCACATTTGAATTTTCCTCTATCAGCGAATTCGCCCTCTAGCGAACTTGTGGTTCAAGCCTATCCACATTATCTCCCTACCGCCCCTATCGGCGAAATTGCCCCATGCCAAACTCTTCAGTTTTGCTCTTTGTTGCTTTCTTCTTTATTGGCGAATTGCCCTATCAGCAAACTCAAGAAATCATGAATTGATCTCTCCTTTGCACTTTCGTCGATCTCCCGATTTCTCCCTCATTCAGTCTTTGGCTTGCTTTATCTCTTTTTGCCTTATCAGCAAACTTTCCCTTTCGCGAACTTGGCCTTGCTTTGACTTTTCCTTTCCTTAGTCACTTTTCTACCTTTGGCTCCTTCTTTAGTTGGCAACTCGCCTTATCGACAAACTTGAGAAACCACAAACTAATCGGTGAGTTTGCAATTTGCCGATTTCTCAATTTCTCCTTTCTTTGTTCTCTTTATTGGAGCCTTTTCTCTTTTGCCTTAGAGAAATCTTCTATTTTCTTCCATTGTGCCACGGTCAGTGAAATCCTCATTTTGCGAACTTTGCCTTGTCTCCCTGTTTTGTCACCTTGTCGGTCCTTCGCCTTATCGATGAAATTTGCAAATCACGAACCTGTCGACAAGTTCGCCAATTCGCGAACTTACCGACCAAGCGATCGGCCTTACTTTCCTTTATCTCTGGCCGACTATCTTCTTTCTTCTTTTCCCTTGTCTTTTTCCATTTGGCGAACCATCCATCCCATCGATGACCTATCTTTCTACCTTTGGCTCCTTTGTCGGCAAAGTCACCAATTGACGAACCTGTTGATTGGCGAACTTAAGGTTCGCCAAACCTTAAGTTTGCCGACTAAGGCAAACTTCCTCTCTTTTCTTTCCTTAGACTTAGCTGCTTGCTCCTTCAAAGAAAACCTTCGCCACTTCGCCTGCCTGCCTTAGTCGGCAATTTCGCCTATCAGCGAACTTAAGGTTAGCCAAACCTTTACTTTGCCGATTAAGGCAAACTCTGTGCTGCCTTTTGCCTTAAAGAATTATGCCCTCCCATTGTCTCCTTTAGTCAGCGAACCGGCCAATCGGCGAACCTGCTAATCAGTGAACCAAAGGTTCGCCAAACTCAAATTTTGCCAACTAAGGCAAAACAAGGGCAAAATACTTAGAAATTTTTAGATTTCTGAAGGGAGGTTTTCTTCCATTTAAGCTTTCTCAGATCGAATATTTTTGATGGAAGAAAAGTGGGGTTTTTTGGGTCATTTTGGCCTGGGCAAAATATGACAACAATTTTGATTCATATCCATTCAAGCTACCCTGATATCCAAGTGATCAAGTTATCTTAATGGAGTATTGTAGGTAGTTGGTAGTTTCTCATGATTTTTGCAAGAAGAGGCACAAGTTAGGAGCAAATTTTCTCATGCAAATTGGGAACCACATAGGTGTGCTAATGCCCTAGATGCTAAAAATATAGGTGTGGAACTTTCTAGTTTTAATCCTAAGTTCCACCATAAAAGCAGGTGTTTTGACTCAAAAGGATATTATAATTGAGAGACTTGTGGTGAAATATGCTCATATGCTTGGTATTGAAGATTTTTGGGCTAATTGCGTTGATGATTATAAAGCTCGAAGAGGAAACACAGCCATATGATCTTGGAACAATTGAAACCTTTTACCTCAAAACCGACACCATAGGATTTCATAAATTTAGGAAAGACATCTTGTCTCCTTGCTTTGCTCAAAGAAAGGTGGATTTGAAGCCTCTGTCACTAGTCAATTAGGCAATTAGAGACAACATTTCTAAAGACTAGATGAACAAAGTCATGATAAATAGAACAAAAGGATTTCTATAAGGAAAGCTAACAGAATAAGTAGTGATAGTACCGAAAGAGAAGAGGTCAGGACTTCCAAATTAGAGTATGAGTGCTCCAAAGAAGAGAATAGTTCCTAATACACAAGTGCAAGCCACTAGTGAGGACAATGCAAGTATTGTGTAATGTCCCCTTTTTGACCTAGACTTGTGTCATGTCCCCAATTCCAGAGTGAGCCATCATGGAGTCTTGGTTAGCCTATCATCCCATTCCTGTAGGCTAACAGGATGGTAAAGGAATGATATTGTGCTTCTTGGCTCGATAAAAACGCCACTCTTCCATTTCCTAGCCTTTCGAGCCTTACATTTCACTCTTGTCACTGACTTGCTCTTATAAGGCCGACTTGATCTTTATGCATATGACATTTCACAACCTTCTGAAGGAGGCCAACTTGTTTGTAGTATTCATATGCCACCCATAAGTCTCTTGAAGGTGATTTGACTGTCATCTCCTTGGCCGACTTCATATGAGAAAGGCGTGAGTGTTGGAGGTTTTGGCGCCAAGATTCAAAGATGGAAACTATTAGAAGGCCGACTTGTCTTGAGGCTCATACACCACTTTTTGGTATCTCCTCCCACACACATTACTTGGCCAACTCCATTGTGTGGATGCATGAGCTCTAAAGGGGAAGTTGGCGCCAACTTAGAATATGAAATGGGATTCCAAATGGCCGACCCAAATGCAAGACTACCACCGCTTAGAAAGGAAACTTCTAGCATGTCTTCTAGAAGCAGGAAGTATCTAGAGTCTAAGGCCCTATATAAGCAAGACAAGGAGCTGCCCTTGGATGGATCGTCGACAATTGACCTTGGTATGTTTTCCTTTCTAATTGGCTTAGAATTCTGATTCTAATGTCCATCGTCAAGGAGATGCCCCCTTGACAAAGAATGGTGATGACCCCATTCATCTATTCGAGCATTTCATGAAGAATCTATCATTGGTGATTGCAGATTATATTGGAGACTTATTGAAGACAACCTTCTAAGTTTATGACAGCAGATATAGGGCAGAAATCTGACCATAAGTGGCAGTGAATTATTCCAAGAGGGCAGCGAACCTGCAGATAACATCCTAAGGGCAGCAAGGAGGACTGTGAATCATATTTGGAGCCCAATCAGCCCTTCGCCATAGTGGAAACATCAAGTGAACCATCCATTTGGTGCAGCGATTAGGGTATTTGGTTCAATAGCATCATTAGGAGGCCCCACCATTTGTAATTATGTAAATTGGATGTAACATGATCATATGCCAATACTGATTTAGGACAGCAGTGGACGGATATTGTTTATCCATCATTTCTGGGCGAACTGGAAGAGAAACACCTACAGCCAAGGGCGAATGCATAAGCAGGCCAGCGATTCATCATAGAGCAGTCCACACTCATGCCTACAGCTGCGCCTAGGGTTTCATTATATCTCTTGGCTCATATTCATGATCTTTGGTATGTAATTGCCCCTTGAACAAAATATATATACAGCTGGGCTAATTCGCCCTCTTGGATACTATTGTGTTTGCATTCTACATTGTAGCAGACTTCATAATCAGAGCAGACCTGAAATATATACATTTTCAGCAGTAATGATTTCATATATTCTTGTTATGCCATCCTTATGAATACTTGTTAATTCATACTATACATCTGGGTGAACATTGTGATGAATCATATTGTTGTTGAGCATTCATTGTGGTAGGATTGTTATTTGTTTCAAGTCTGAAATTATACAGCAGTTAGAGTTAGGGCAGAACCCTGAGGTGCAGAATTCTAGGGCAGAAATCAGAAGTTTGGTTGAAACACTTGGCATTCCGAATTTGTCATATTTATATCCTTATATTTCATTGCTCGGATTTGTGGTGCTTTGATATCTTCTTGGAATTGTTGTGAAGATACAAGTTAGGGACACCACAACTTGCATATGGGTTGAGCTAGAACCTTGGAGGCTTGAAAACTAGAAACTCAGCTCAACACTTTATTTTGTTGGTATTTTTGGCTAGATGATATTTTATAATATTTTATAAAGCCAAAAATAATGTTATTTTAGCCAAGGCAAAATCAAAGGATTGGAAAATGGAAGGGTGGAAAGAATAAACATTGGAGCCATGAAGGTGGGAAAATAAAATAAAAGGCAAATTTTATTTATATTTTTTATTTATTTAATTTTCCCAATGCAAAGTGATGCCAAGGAGAAAAATAAAATATAATATTTTATTGTATTTTATTATGCCAAGCAAAAGAAAGGGAAATAAATAATATTAAAATATTATTTATTGGCAAAAGTTGACGCCAACTTGGAGAGGAGAAAAATAATTAAAAATTATTATTTTTATGCCAATAAAATCAGCACCCAAGGGAGGAATGAAAATAATAATAAAGAATATCATTTTCCAAGAGAAATTGGCACCTAGGAGGAATAAGGGAAAAAATAATAAAATATTATTATTGTTTTCATGGGTAGTGTCCAAGGTGGATTAGATGAAATCATTTAATAAAATCAAATTAAAGATTTGATTTTGGAGGTGGACTT
Organism: Cunninghamia lanceolata; assembly: GCA_027924645.1. Classification (NCBI taxonomy): domain Eukaryota; kingdom Viridiplantae; phylum Streptophyta; class Pinopsida; order Cupressales; family Cupressaceae; genus Cunninghamia; species Cunninghamia lanceolata. Next base: position 19,288,646 of record BSBN01000254.1, read on the forward strand.
GAAAATTGTTTACATTTTGTCAAATTGGAAAGAAAGTATAAAAAGGCGTCATTGGCATCATTTTACACATCTTTTGCTTATGGTAAACTTTGCATTTTGCATATTGCTCTTAGCTAAAAGTGAATTTCAGTTGAATCAAGGTGATGTTCCCTTGATAATTTGAGGTATGGAGATGATCCCAATCACCATGTGAGGTGAATTCACATGGGAATTCATCATTGGACTTCATTGGTTATTTGAGTTGGTATTTTGATTTCATTCAAGCTAGGGTTTGACAGGGATTTGCATTTTCAGCTAGCTACGAAGGATGGAATTCAGATTTGAAGATGATTTTTGATGACATTTCATTGTTAGATTGATATTTGAGGGTTTGGCATTGAAGCACTTGGCAAAGAAGGGCAATTTGAGTGATTTCCAACCATTATACAAGTTCTGATTTGTCATAACAGCAGCTACAGGTATTCTGATTTTTCATGACAGCAGCTACAGGAAGGTTTTATATTCAGGTCTGAAGGTTATTGGGCATCTACAGGAGGTTTTCCACACCAATACATCATCCTAACCCTAATCGCCTTCATCCTAGGCATAGCCGCTTGAACTTGGAGCAAGATTCTGGCACTTTTTGTGGACTTTTTGCATCAGGGTTTTATATCAGCAGTGGCTACAGAATTATATCAGTCATATCAGACCTTTGGAAGAGCATTTTAATTGTATATCAGTCATACCCAACTGGAGATTTCATCATTTGTTCATAGAGCTTCATCTTCCATTCACTTAGCTAGGGTTTGGGCTAGTAATTTGGCATTTGTGGATGTAATTGGAGGTCTGATTTGTAAATCAGACTTGGCCGATTGTACTTTCCAGCCATCATTGCTTGTAATCATCTTTCATAATCAATAAGGAAGCCTATCATTGTCAGGTATGTTCATTGGTATTTTGTGTTGATATTTCTTGCATTAGTATGCTGATTATTTGATTTTCAGTCTTCATATGGTGTTATTATTTTGTTATATTGGAACCTTTCCATCTACACTACTTTCTAAAAATATGAGTGAAATCGGATCTTGAAAATATTAAATACTTTGCAAGAAAACTAAATCAGAAAATTCAGATCAGCGAGGAAAAAATTCAGTTAGAACAAGTGGGATTCTTACAGTGGTATCAAAGCAATATCCATTCGAGATATTACATATTGGTAATGATTACAAAGAAATAGAAAGCTTCAAGCAAGGTTGATGAGATTCCAAGGCCCAACAAAATGAAGTTGATCACAAGAAGAAGGTGAAGTCTCCTTCACATATTCAAATAATTGCTTCCCCAATTTCTCATATGGTGGCACTTATTCCTCCATCACCAATTCTTATTCAATCGAAGAATGTTCCCTTAGCTTCTACATCTCCTTTCCATACTTCTTTTCCACCAACTTAGTCTAGAGAAGGGGTAGCAACCACGGATGTGCAATCTAAGAAACTTGTTGAGAGTGCCTTTGAGTGGGTAAAAGCATCTTTGGTAAGAAAGAGGCGAGTGGTGCAACAACCCCTTAGTTTGAGTGTTGTGTATACTCTAATTATAGAACAGAACAAAGAATATTAAGTAGGAATGGCTTAGAAAGGATGAGGAAGGTCATATCATTGCAAGAAGAATTGTTGATCATCATACATTATTACATGATGGTCATACCATCCATCGCATGCTTAAGTGGGATTGGTAGCTGTCATACAGCATAAGCAGGGTGTCATACCATGTCTAAGGTGGTCACAGCATACCTATTGGTCCTTTGTTATTGTGTGTTGCATAGTTGTTAATGATGTTGAAGTTGTCGTACAACACTTGCCTTGCCAATCACAGCAATCTGAGAGGTAGATGGTGATTGTCATAACTTTCCTAGGATAGTAATTTGTAATCAATACTTCATGTGCATTAAATTATTCACAAAGGAATAATACATAGTTATACATTCACATTTGTCAAAAATAAACAAAGCAAAGAAGCAAATAAAGCAATCTTATCCTATGAGATAAGATTGACAACTAATAAAGAAAAATAATTCCTAATAAACTGCCTAATTAACTTATGCTAAGATGTAAATATTAATTTACACCAACACCCCCATAAGTGTAACTTAGAGAGGTTACATACAAGCTAAAAGAAAGATGGGTCCCGGCAACAAGGCTTAATCAGGTACCCATTTACAAACAAGAAATTCTCACAAAGGGGAGAAAAGGAGAAAACCCGGTGGGAGAAAACTTTTGTCCAAAACAAAGAAAAACATGTATGTACACGTGATGTAAACTCAAAACAAGTCCATCACAAATACATAATAATACCCCCCATAAGAGAGAGTGGATGGATGAGATTCTGAACCCCTTCAAGAAACAACTCCAGTACCAATGACGAGTGCCTGAAGACAGAATCCAATCCACTGCCTGCAAACAACATTTCTCCCCTTCAAAAGAAATGGATCCACTGGTGATTGTAGAAGCCATTCCCACATCTTGGATGAATAGGGAATCCAAATCCAAATATGTTCCTGTGCCTCTGAATGTTGTCCAAATGTCCTCATACTAATGTCACAAGATGCCTTCTCCAAGTCATGAACTCCATTCCCAAATAAAGAATGTGACAATGCAAAAATTGGTGAAGACGGATGTAGAAGAAGATCCACAAACACAGAAGATGAAGATGATGCAACTCCATCGAAGTTGTCACCAAAGATGAAATGAATATCTTCCAATGTATCCTCCACATCAGAAATGTGACCCCACAAACAATAATGAGATGTCTGGTAGATATGAATCCCAATGAGGTGATAATGGTAGACTAAGATTGTCCTACTACATAGAATCACTGGAAACCTTCGATTTAGCAACACTAAACTCAGATGAAGCAATAGGTGATGAAGATGTTTCTGCAACTGCTGGGTCAAAAGAATTTGGCAAACTAATTCCATTGGCAATGCAAAGTTGATTTAACCGACAAAGCTCATAGAGTAGTTTTAATTCATCTATATGTTTCAGCATACATTCATCTATAGTGTGGATTTTTTTCTCACAATAATCACATGGACACATAATTATACCAACAAAATTAAAATGCAAAAAATATGAAACAGAGAAGAAGCTCACCCATTAAACAGAACTTCTCCAAGTGCCAGGTGTCCAAGTTATTAATTAGGAAGCGTAAAACTGTCGTAGAGCTCATCAATACCTTTCCAAAGCTTATTCAATCTCAAAAATTGGAGATACTAGGTGGAAGATATGAGCTTGGAAGCCAGAAAAGAAGCATGGGCTTCAACCAGTAGCATAATCTGGCAAAAAAACTAGCACCGCTGGATAGACCAAGAAAGTAGCTTTCCGATAACTATTTATTTGCGGATTTTTCGATACTGTGACAAAAAGTTACAGCCTTCAAAAAAAAAAAGCTCCCTTACGGCAAATCAAAAGAGAGTTGGTGGCCCTGTGGTGTCTCTCAGGTGAAGTCTTGGCCGCTAGCTTGGACTAAGCAGTTGGATGACAAACCGGAGGTGGCGTTTGGGTTGCGGCTTGGGGGAAAGCGCCGCTCAACAGACATAGCCCTCAAGTCTGAGAATGACCAATATGATCGTGCGCCAATTTTTAAACCAATACCCAAAAAAAATTCAATATCTGATTTCGGCATTTAGACAAGCAATACTAACGTTTTGATGTTTTCTAAGCATAACGGTGAGGTTCATTTCGCACCAAGAAGCACTAATCACAACCTCATGGCTAAAATCCTCTCAAATTGGAGAAGAAGCTGATAGATCTGTAGTATTTCTTCAAATTCTCAAAATCATCTATAGTATTTCTTTTACAAAGAGGATTGTTTCAAAAAGCAGAAGCCAAGATGAAAAATCAAATTTGTAATCAATACTTCATGTGCATTAAATTATTCACAAAAGAATAATACATAGTTATACATTCATATTTGTCAAAAATAAACAAAACAGATAAAGAAATCTTATCCTATGTGATAAGATTGACAACTAATAAAGGAAAATAATTCATAATAAACCCCCTAATTAATTTATGCTAATGTGTATTGTTTGATTGTCTTGATTTAAGATTTCATGTGATAATTTATGATAAGCTAATGTCTTTATCATGGATCTTAATGGCCAAGTTCATGAGTTATCTGTTACATCCCGCTTGTGATGTAATGATTTTGATATGTGTTTATGCCATATGATGTAATTATGTTGAAATGTGTTCAACTATGATGTCATGTTAGGATTATGAGATGATTTCAATTTCTTTAAAATATGATTAGTTAGAATTTATTGATCAAATGATAATGGAGATTTAATTATGTATGTTTGATTCAATTCAAATATGGAAAGACGAATTTGGAATAATAAATACAGGAGATATGTTATTGGCTAACTACTATTTTGTTTGAGTGGTCGTAGGATCGGTCAACCCCAAGAAAAGGGGGGAAAGATATCATCAGGAATGAGAAGTAATTAAGAGAATTCCATGCCATCTGAAGTTGTCGGTGAATCGGAATAGACCCAATAATTTCGTTCGGATGTGAGCAAGACCAATTATCTTATTATCTCCTTCCTTCTCCTTCAAGTGTAACTTTAACTCGACTCGCCTAATCCAAATGGAACATTACCTCCTTTCCGCATTAAAACTAAACCTATATAAATTAAATTCCTTCAAATTGAAGTCATCTTGACCTTCAATTTTCTCGGAGTCCAATTCTTTTGAGATAGACAATTAGGGGGGGGGGGGGGGGGGGGGGTTCTTCCTAAGTTAGATTCTATATATCCTAGATGAGACCAATTTCTTCATTAGTTTCCACCTATTAGAAACCAAGGTTTAAAACCTTACTAACTCCTATTTAAATTTGAAACCACATTCTATTCGTTTAATAAGGAGGAAATTCTTAATATCGTTTGAGGGTCGGTCTTCTTCACGCGGCCTCAACCGTCGACGAAATAACCTAGAGCTTCGAATGGGAATCTTCAAACGAACCTCAGTTTGAATGGAGTTTTTAAAATCGACCACATCATTTGCCTGTCTGTCGACCAAGAAGAGGGGAGTGGAAAGAAAGGTTAAAAATAGAAACTGAGAAAGGATGCACATCTGTCGGGTATGGAAGGCGAGCTCTTTTTATGGGCGGAAACCGCTTTTCTGAGGTTGCATTTTTTTAGTTTTGAAGTGCGATTGGAGGCAAAAACAAGAAAAAGAAAAGGAAACCTGAGGAATGCTGGAGTTCGGAAGACAAAATAGAGCCACGGAAGAGTTCATCAGACTTCTGTGACGGGAAGGATAAATGGAGAGGGATTAAGCTCGAGTATTTGAAAAGAAGGGAGCTGCGGGATAGTGGCAAGGAGTCCAAAAATTTGCTGAGGCGTGAACTAGCTGAAAGGATAAACTCAAGAAAACTCCGAATTTTTGAAGGCAAGTGTTCCTCATTCTTAAAACTCTTAATCTTCTTTCCTACGTATGCTAGTGAGTGGGTTATTCGAAGAAGTTCCTTACCAAATCTTTCCATGAGCCCAGGCAACTAAAAAGAAAGTCTCTTCTTTTGTCTTGTAAAGAATATCAATGAATTTCCTTCTTTCTTCTTAACAATATCAGTAGGAGCACCGTAGCGTAGGATGTGAAGGTAACTTATCTTTCTTTGTTGAATAAGGAGAAGTTGACCTCTGTCTGGCCTTCATACAACCTAAATTCGTCAAGAAGTCTGAATATTATCATCGTCTAATAGAACACATTGGGTTTAAAGAATGCCCCAACTAATGGAACAGTATTCCTTAACAGACAAGAACTTTCTTGGTACAGAGCCTAGCTGATTCTTCTCTGCAATCGAATTCTCTTAGTTTAAATGCATCTTTTAAGAACATAAAGGCTAGTGCAAACTATTTCACCCAGATTTTCATTTCTGTCTTGTACCGCTATGTCTCAAATTATAAACTTCAAGAAAACAGCGGGATTCTTTCAGCTTAGATGAAACCGAAAATGTCTCAGCTAAGAGAGCAACTTCCTACAAAATTGGTAAACAGAAACCGAAAACCTTTCTGCTGAATCAACTTTTGCCTATTCTTAAATAGTGATGGCGCATACAGAAACCAGCGTGTACGTCATACTATCTATGTGCAGTAGCACCAGTGTCTTAAACTGAAACATACTAAATAGCCAAGACCAAGCCAAATAGGGTGACAACTGAACTACATGACCAGTTGAGTTGTGTTGGGCACATTTGTAAAACCTTGGCCGAGGTGACGCTTGCAATTGAATTGGTGTCAGTTAGTTATTTTTTGCCCGGATACTTTTCCAGTCGGATGACCATACTAGTTAGAAGATTATCTATAGTGTATGATTGACTAGGAAGTAGTAGGGTAACCACCAGTCTCAGATGGCATTGGATTCTCTTAATGAAACTTCTTGGCGGCGAGCCAGGTCATTTCAGTCGAAATGACGCGAGGGACTAAAAAGTCCGTGGTTGGGTGGATAAAGGCCCTGATGATATCTCTCTCCAAATCCCTATATGGAAAAATAGAAGAAAACAGGAACAAACAAGCTTGAGTAATGAACTAGTCTTCCCCACGAATGCATATGGTACTCTTATTCCTTATCTTGTTCAATTGTTTATTTTTCTTTCTTGTTATTGCAAAGGCTAGAATAGAACACTAGTATCTGAATGTAAGTTTTTAATTATCTTGTAGAATTTTAATAATTACATGCAAATTTACTTATTTATGCTAATTCCTAGCTGTTCTTATGCTTTTACTTGTTTATTGTTTATCAGTTTTACACGTTTCTTTAAGTGAAGTTATTACATTATCTAGCTCACTTGAAACGTTGAACAAAAAACTCGTATGCATGTTACCAACAAGAGCTTTGACAAGTGTCTTAATCTCTATTCTAACGTCATGTCCCCATGCGGCTACTTAAGTTAATTTTCTGCTTAAATTTAAGCAGTTGGAGTGTGTTAGCGTTTCAATTCGCACCTCTGGAATGCGAGTTGGAAACAGACAGCTATGCACAGATAAACTGTTCTCCTATTGGAAGGGGGAGTTCCCTTTTCACTGATGTTCACTGAAAAGATAAATAAATTAAACTTCGCCTATCTTCTTTTTGATTCTCAGCTGCGAGCACAAGGTTATAAAACTCTAAACGCTATAGAAGAGGTTTTTTCCTTTTTAAAACTTCTACTACAACTATGCTTAAACTAATGATGCTTTTAATCTCCTAAGTAAATTCAGAGCAAAGAGATTAAAAGTGGACAAGGAATGATTGTTTTAAAACAAAAACTTAAGTAAATTTCTCCCTGATTTACATCACAAGACTCATTGTACTTTAATGTCATGTCCCCATTTCTGGCTTGAGCTTCAAGTGATGAATGGATTAGCCTACTCCTCATTCCTGGAGGCTAATTCTGAATGATAAGGGAATGAACTAGGTTTTGACTAACTCTGGGTGTTATTTTGCAAGTACAATCAAGGAGTTTTGAGTTAGAATCCACTAAGTCAGTGACAAGGCGCCCATTCTGGCAGAACACACCCATCCTGGCGCCTAGCTTCTAGAGTCACTTCTGGCATTGAAGTTGAGGTTTCAACAGAAGGCGCTCCACCTGAATGGGTTCCTCCAATCAAGCGCCTAGATCAGAGATGAACATGAACAAGGTATCATGGAGTCTTCATGCCTAGGCACTCATCCTACATTAGACCTCCCAAAAGTGCGCCTAAATAGGAATATGATCTTCAATCCCCTCAAAAGGTCAGGGCGCTTGGTGAGTAAGTGTCTCAACATGCATGAAGTTGAATCTAACAGGAGGCGCTAGTATCTTCCTACACTCTCTCAGAAGAGCGCCTCAAGCAGATTGACTTGGCATGGAGTTGGTAGAGTTCCCTGGAACGGGAAGGCAATACAGGAAACATTTCCAAGTTGTATCATCCATTATCAGTGCAAAACATTCAAGGTATGCACCTAAAGACCATAGGGCGCCATTTTTATGATCCTGGCATCCTTAGGCGCATTTTCCAGTGCATTTGACCTAGCTTTGGCGCCTGGCTTTTAATCACTTTCTTAATGATTCTATTTTGGCGCCTAGCTTCTTTGCAAACCCCAATTTGGCGCCTAACCCTAGCAAGGCGCAATATCATCTCCAGTTGGCATTTGGTCTTGAAAGCTAAGCAGTTGCAAAGTCATTTTTGGCGCCTAGGGTCTAGTTAGACTTCTAGGATTGTAGTCAAGGTATGGCGCACTTCTTTGGTGGCGCCTAACCCCAAGTGGCGCCTTGATCAATCTCAATGAGTGCCTTAAGGAGATTGGATAAACTGAATGTCCAGATACCTCTTTAAATCAAGGTAGCAACACTTGAAAGTCTTCCCAAGCTAGGCGCTCACTTCCAGATGAAGCATTCCACCCCCCTGAACATCAAGTCTTGAAGGAACACCAAGGAAAGTCAATCTTCATGCAAGGCGCACTTCTGTGCCCATGAAGCATCATTCTGGCACCCAACATCAAGTAGCATTTTGATCAAGTTTCAGTGAGCGCCTTGGGCAGATTGGGTGAATGAAGTATCATGATTCTCTTCTGGATCTCGCCAACAACCTTTAGAAGTTCTTTCTAGATAGGTGCAACCTCATGATGGGTGCACTTGACACTCCAGATACTTCAAATTGGCACCCAGTCAGAAGAACATTTGAAACTGCGCCTAAGATGAGGTGGTTCAGGTAGTTACACAACTTGAGCTCGCATTGGTCCACAAAATGTCTTCGGGATCCGTGTCAAGGTCTTTGGATAAGCTTGCCAACTCAGAATGAGTCATCAGATGGAATATTCCCTTGAATATGCTTCTTGGGAAACGTGCCTTGGTTCCTTTGAAGGGCCTATAAAAGGAGGAGCTCTCTCATTCATTTGGCATCTATTGATATGACAAAATTCTCTCTGCAAAGCTATTGAGCTTGTAATCTTGAGGCCTGCGAGTTTCAAGTGTTGGGGTGATGCTCCCTCAACAAGCAAGGTGATGCTCCCTTCTGATATTGTGAGGTGTTGACATTCAGTTGACATCATTGAGTTCAATTGAGTTGATCAAGTGTAGGCGCTATTGTAAACATCAAGGCTTCAAGGCCTTTCCCTTTGTAATTCCATTGAATAAGTTGTACTTCATGCTATTGAAAGCATTATCCATGTAATAAGACATTGCAAGTTGATTGAATCAAGTAACTAGACAAGTACCCAACTCTCATTCAAGTAGTTGTTTTTGATGTATATCTTTGTATTGTTGAAGTAGTTGATGAATTGATAGCAAGTAAATTTATCTAAGATAAAGAAAAATTTTAGTAGAACTGGTTGGGTATCTTACAGTGGTATCAGAGCTATGATCCTGCTAGCCTCTGGGTTATGCAGCCACCTGAAGTAGGTCCACACAGGTATTATACAAGAAGAACTAGACTACTACAAGAACAACATCACACCGAAGTTCCAGCTAACATGGCTGAGGAAAGAAGTAGAAGTCCACCTGCTGATGGTGAACGTGAAGCTAGAGAGATGTTCAGGAACATGGCTGTTGGACATCAACAGACAGCTCAAATTCTGCAAGAAGTCTTACAAACCCTTCAAAACATGAATCGAGGTGAAGCAGCTGGACAAGGTCGTAGAGATGCAGCTAGACAAGGACGACATGATGATGATGATGATGATGCTGATGAAGAGTTTGATGAAGCAAATCAGAATAACTTCGAAGATGAGATAGCTCTCTTTGCAGATCTCTATGCCAGATTACCAGAACGTGTTCGGGATATGATGACTTTCAATGAATATTGCCGACAGAAGAGGGAAGATAGGGACAGGCGAGGTAGAACTAGAGGCTTTCGTCCTAGAAGGGATGATGATACAAAGGAGTATAAGGAAGCATTGAATCGAGTTCCCATTCCTACCTTTGATGGAAGTAGTAAGCTCAGTGCTAGGGCTTGGGTAAACAAGTTGGATACATACCTTTCCCTTAAGCCGTTAACTGAAAAGAAGGCAATTCAATTTGCTACAATGCATCTTGAAGGATTGGCTTATGAATGGTGGCATCATGGCTTAGTCTCTCAACATCATGATAGGATAACTTCTGATGATGAGTTTGTAGCCAAGCTGATTCAGAGGTTTGATAGAAAAGACACTGAAGTGTACTATCACGAACTAGCTCAACTCAAGCAAGAAGGAAGGGTTGTGCAGTATGTCAATGAGTTTTAGAAGATAGCAGTGATGGTACCTGATATGACTAATCGAAGGATCACTATGTTGTTCATTGAGGGATTGAACAATCAGATTAAGCCTTTGGTAAAGGTACAAAGTTCTATAAAGGAGTCAGCTCTACTCAAAGGAGACCCTCTTTTCCTCAGAAAATGACTCAAGGTCCATCTGCAGCCGAAAGAGACGAGCTAAGAAGGAAAAAACTCTGCTTTTCTTGCAAACAACCCTGGGAACCAGGACACAGATGCCTTGGTAAAGGTAAAGCACATCTGATTGAAGTTGTATCTGATGATGGAAGTGAAAAAGAGTCACTGAGTGAAGAAGAATCAATCCAAGGTGAAGAGGAGGTACAACCAACTCTTAATGTTGTCTCAGAAGAAACACCTGACAAAATAACATTAGCAACTATCTCAGGAGTACCTAAGTATCATGCCTTCCACATTAGAGGAGTTGTGAAAGGTCAGAGAGTCACCTGTCTCATCGACAGTGGTGCTACTCACAACTTCATAGATGAAGGTTTGGTAGCAAGGCGAGGTCTCACAGTTGAAGACTTCGAAGGATTTCAAATAGCTGTTGCTGATGGATTCCTAATGAGTTGTACCAGAAAATTGTCCCAACTGCAAATTCAAATGGGAGATTATTCTTTACAAGATGATTTCTATGTAGTTGGACTAGGACATATTGATGTAGTGCTTGGAGTTCAATGGTTGCATTCACTTGGAAGAATTGTCCAGGACTTTCAGAAGATGTAGTTAGGATTCATGCATGAAGGAAAGAAGATCAAACTGAAGTCAGTGTCTGATGGAAACCCCAAAGTTGTCTCAGCAACACGAATGGAAGCATTATTCAGGCATAATGATATCGAATGGGCAGCACAGGTTTGCATCAAGGACAACCAAATCCTCTCTGCTGAAGAAATTTATCCTACAGATATTCAGGCAATGTTGGATAAGCATGGAAAGGTGTTTAGGGACATACCTCCAGGAATACCTCCTGATAGAGGTTTTGAACATGTAATTGAATTGGAGGATGGGGCTAAACCTGTTAATATTGCACCCTATCGGCATCCAAGGCATTTCAAGATTGAAATTGAGAAGACGATCAAAGAATTGATCGATATGGGGCACATAAGGCCATCATCAAGTCCATTTGCATCATCTGTGGTTCTAGTGAAGAAGGATGGAACAATGCGGATGTGTGTTGACTATCGCGTATTGAACAAGAAGACGATCAAAAATAGGTATCCAATACCTAGGATTGATGAACTACTTGATGAGCTGCATGGAGCAGTCTATTTCTCAAAGATAGATCTTCGATCTGGCTACCATCAAATTCGTGTCAGAGAAGAGGACATTCCAAAGACAGCATTCAAATGCCATTATGGACATTATGAATTTATGGTGATGCCGTTTGGGTTGACAAATGCACCAGCCACTTTCCAGTCCTGCATGAATCATGTGTTCAACAAGCAGTTGAGGAAGTACCTATTAGTTTTCTTCGACGACATCTTGATCTACAGCAAAACATGGGAAGAACATCTCCAACACTTAGACGAAGTATTGAATGTCATGGAAAATCAATTTTTGTATGCAAAGATGTCTAAGTGTGATTTTGGCCTGAAGGAGATTCTGTACCTGGGTCATGTGATAGGAGCAAATGGTGTGAAAGTTCAAGAGGAAAAGATTGAAGCTATTCGCAATTGGCCAGTTCCCCGGAACGTATCTAAACTAAGAGGTTTCCTTGACCTCTGCAGCTATTATAGGAGATTTGTTAGGGGATTCTCACAGCTTGCTGCACCCTTGACAAACCTAACAAAGAAAGGAGCTTTCATGTGGACAATAGAAGCTCAAGCTGCATTTGATAGGTTGAAGGAAGTGATGAGTACAACACCAGTACTGGCTTTGCCAGATTTTACTAAATCCTTTGTTCTAGAATGTGATGCTTCAGGAGAAGGCATTGGAGCTGTTTTGATGCAAGAACAACATCCCATGTCATTCGAAAGCAGGAAGTTGAAGGAGATAGAAAGGTTGTACTCAACTTATGACAAAGAGATGCTGGCAATCATGCATGCCTTGGCTAAGTTCTGCCAGTATCTAGTTGGATCTAAGTTTGTGGTCAGGACTGATCACAATAGTTTGAAATACTTCTTAGGGCAGAAGGATTTAAATGAAAGACAGCAAAAGTGGGTTGTGAAGATACAGGCTTATGATTTCGACATTGAATATGTGAAAGGCAAGAAGAATACGATTGTCGATGCCTTGTCTAGAAGACCTGTTGTTTGTGCCCTAAGCAAAGTTTCAGTGGATTGGAAGGCTCAGCTTCTACTTGAATATTCCAAATCAAAATTTGCTTGTGAGATCATGGAAGGAATCATTCAAGATGATAGGTACAAGGTGATTGATGACATCATCTATTATAAAGATAGAATCTATCTAACTCCTGAGTCGGAATTGAAGCGACATATTTCGCAGACTTACCATGATGCTCCACTTGCAGGACACCCTGGCTACTTCAAGACGTACAGACAGATCAGTGAAAGATTCACGTGGAAAGGTCTGAAGGAAGAAATTCTTCAATATGTCAGGGAGTGTTTGATTTGTCAGCAAAATAAGACAGAACATACATTCCAAGCAGGATTACTCCAACCACTGCCAATTCCTGAACATAAGTGGGAGAGTATCTCTATGGACTTCATCACAGGTCTTCCGAAGGTGAATGGAAGAGACTGTATCTATGTAGTTGTGGATAGATTAACCAAGTTTGCTTACTTCTTTGCAATTCCAATTGAGTCATCAGCATTACAAGTAGCTGAGTTATTCTTTTGTGAAGTCTTCTGACTACATGGCCTACCTAAAACCATAGTCAATGATCGAGATAGCCGGTTCATCAGTGTGTTTTGGAGAGAGCTATTCTGACTGGCTGGAACTGACTTGACACCCAGCACTAGTTATCATCCTCAAACCGATGGACAGACTGAAATTGTAAACAAATGGCTTGAGGGATACTTGAGAAACTGTGTCTGATCATTAGCATGCTTGGATTAAGTGGCTACATCTGGGTGAATACTGCTACAACACTACTTTTCACATGTCGATTGGCATGACTCCCTTTCGTGCTTTGTATGGATATGAAGCTGTTTCATTTGTTGATCTCGCATTGGATGACAGTAGAGCTCCCAGAGCAAGTGAATTGATGAAGGATACTCAGGATATTTTGAGAGTCCTTAAAGAAAATTTGCAAAGAGCTCAAAATCAACAGAAGTTGTATGCCGACAAACACCAAATTGAAAGAAGCTTTGAAGTAGGTGACATGGTGTTTCTGCGCCTTTAGCCATATAGACAGAGTACTTTGAAGAAGTCAGGTGCAGAGAAATTGAAACCAAGGTTCTACGGACCCTACAAGGTGTTGAGAAGAGTAGGGGAAGTGGCATATGAACTTGAATTGCCAGTAGGAAGCCGCATCCACAATGTGTTTCATGTGTCATGTCTTAAAAAGGCATTAGGACAACATGTGGTTTCAATTAATGAGCTACCTCCACTTGATGAAGAAGGAATGCTTGCACTTGAACCTAAAAATGTGGTGGATATAAGGGAGAAGAAACCCCGCAACCGAAGCATAAGAGAATATCTGGTGAAGTGGAAAGGGTTGCCAATGGAGGATGCTACTTGGGTAGGTGAAAAGATTCTGGAGCATCCTAACCTTCAATTGCTTGAGGACAAGCAATCCCGGGAAGGGGAGACTGTCATGTCCCCATTTCCGGCTTGAGCTTCAAGTGATGAATGGATTAGCCTACTCCTCATTCCCGGAGGCTAATTCTGAATGATAAGGGAATGAACTGGGTTATGACTAACTCTGGGTGTTATTTTGGAGGTACAATCAAGGAGTTTTGAGTCAGAATCCACTAAGTTAGTGACAAGGCGCCCATTCTGGCAGAACACACCCATCCTAGCGCCTAGCTTCTAGAGTCACTTCTGGCATTGAAGTTGAGGTTTCAACAGAAGGCGCTCCACCTAAATGGGTTCCTCCAATCAAGTGCCTAGATCAGAGATGAACATGAACAAGGTATCATGGAGTCTTCATGCCTAGGTGCTCATCCTACATCAGACCTCCCAAAAGAGCACCTAAATAGGAATATGATCTTCAATCACCTCAAGAGGTCAGGGTGCTTGCTGAGTAAGTGTCTCAACATGCATGAAGTTGAATCCAACAGGAGGCGCTAGTATCTTCCTACACTCTCTCAAAAGAGCACCTCAAGCAGATTGACTTGGCGTGGAGTTGGTAGAGTTCCCTGGAATGGGAAGGCAATACAGGAAACATTTCCAAGTTGTATCATCCATTATTAGTGCAAAACATTCAAGGTATGTGCCTAAAGACCATAGGGCGCCATTTTTATGATCCTGGCATCCTTAGGCGCATTTTCCAGTGCATTTGACCTAGCTTTGGCACCTAGCTTTTAATCACTTTCTTAATGATTCTATTTTGGCGCCTAGCTTCTTTGCAAACCCCAATTTGGCGCCTAACCCTAGCAAGGTGCAATATCATCTCCAGTTGGCATTTGGTCTTGAAAGCTAAGCAGTTGCAAAGTCATTTTTGGCGCCTAGGGTCTAGTTAGACTTCTAGGATTGTAGTCAAGGTATGGCGCACTTCTTTGGTTGCGCCTAACCCCAAGTGGCGCCTTGATCAATCTCAATGAGCGCCTTAAGGAGATTGGATAAACTGAATGTCCAGATACCTCTTTAGATCAAGGTAGCAACACTTGAAAGTCTTCCCAAGCTAGGCGCTCACTTCCAGATGAAGCATTCCACCCCCCTGAACATCAAGTCTTGAAGGAACACCAAGGAAAGTCAATCTTCATGCAAGGCGCACTTCTGTGCCCATGAAGCATCATTCTGGTGCCCAACATCAAGTAGCATTTTGATCAAGTTTAGTGAGCGCCTTGGGCAGATTGGGTGAATGAAGTATCATGATTCTCTTCTGGATCTCGCCAACAACCTTTAGAAGTTCTTTCTAGATAGGTGCAACCTCATGATGGGCGCACTTGACACTCCAGATACTTCAACTTGGTGCCCAGTCAGAAGAACACTTGAAACTGCGCCTAAGATGAGGTGGTTCAGATAGTTACACAACTTGAGCTCTCATTGGTCCACAGAATGTCTTCGGGATCCGTGTCAAGGTCTTTGGATAAGCTTGCCAACTCAGAATGAGTTATCAGATGGAATATTCCCTTGAATATGCTTCTTGGGAAACGTGCCTTGGTTCCTCTTTGTGCATTGAAAAACGTGCCTTCATTGCCTTTGAAGGGCCTATAAAAGGAGGAGCTCTCTCATTCATTTGGCATCTGTTGATATGACAAAATTCTCTCTACAAAGCTGTTGAGCTTGTAATCTTGAGGCCTGCGAATTTCAAGTGTTGGGGTGATGCTCCCTCAACAAGCAAGGTGATGCTCCCTTGTGATATTGTGAGGTGTTGACATTCAATTGACATCATTGAGTTCAATTGAGTTGATCAAGTGTAGGCGCTATTGTAAACATCAAGGCTTCAAGGCCTTTCCTTTTGTAGTTCCATTGAATAAGTTGTACATCATGCTATTGAAAGCATTATCCATGTAATAAGACATTGCAAGTTGATTGAATCAAGTAACTAGACAAGTACCCAACTCTCATTCAAGTAGTTGTCTTTGATGTATATCTTTGTATTGTTGAAGTAGTTAATGTGTTGATAGCAAGTAAATTTATCTAAGATAAAGAAAATTTTTAGTAGAACTGGTTGGGTATCTTACATTTAATGATGAAAGCTGAAATAAAAGTTACAGAAGCCACACATCTAATGACCAAACTTGATGATCTGAGATAGAATATCAGAGCAAAGGCAAGCATGAGATTTCTATTCCAAAATCACAAAGTCGATACAACTCCAGGACAGTAATATTGTAGCAAAAAGCAAGCATACAACAAGCAATCAAACACTGGAAATAGATTACACAAGGTGAACAAGCACTTTCAACAATAATTTTGCAGGCTAGATCAGGCATAGCAAAATATGTTATTTTCAACACCGTTCCCTTACAATGAACACAGAGTGAACAAACACTTGGAATAACTAGATTTGCAGGCTAGAATAGGCACAGCAAATTTGCTATCACAAAAGTAGCTCCCCTTTACAATGGGCAAGGATGCCCTTATTTATACTAAAATCAAAGGAGTAGGGAACCTTAAAATCTCCTTTATTAACCCTAACTTGTCAACTTGCAAGCTTTATTTCTATTCTAAGACAAGATACAACTAACAAACACTTTAAAGCAATTTGCTTTAAAGCAAAGAAAACTTCGACTAATACAAAGTGATTTCTTTCTAAATAAAGAATGGATAAGCTTAGGATGAAAGCAAATGCTTTAAAACAAAAAGCATCTGATTTAAAGCTGATTTCTTTTGAATCACATCCTCATCAATATTCTTGTTTTTTGGTGATTTCATCCATTGATATTTTGGGAAAAAATACTTTCTAAAAAGTGAGTGACCGCATCTTTGCCGGGAACACTAATACTCTCTAGAATGATATTCTGATTCTCTAACATTTCTTCACCACTTGCAACCATCTGAAGAAATTCATGAACTTCGCCCACAACTTTGTCAAACTTCACTCTCATTGCGGCAAAACGATCCATCTTGCCGGCACTGATATCAGCATTAAAATTACTACGAACAAGAGTTTGAAACTCTGCTTGCACTTCCCTGAGATCATACAGGGTACCATCTTTTTCATACGAACACGGGATCTGAGAAACAAAAGATCTCACAAACTTGAGAACATTTACTACCTTTTCTTTCCATTCTGTTAACTCTGAAATTATACTGTCATACATTTTTACTATGAAAAGATATTGCGCTTTCCAAGTAGAAACTATCTTCTTATCTTCAGCTGAATCATGTGCTATCTTCAAGTAAGAGATAATGATCTCAAACACTGGTCTATTTTCAACCATAGTCTACTGCAACCCCTGAATGCCTTGACACAAATCATGAGCATTATACTTTAATTGATAAAACTCTGAAAGTACAACTCTCCCTTTAGTCACAAATTCTTCCACCCAATTATTCATGTGCCTCCCATAGAGGACCAACTGACTGAATTGCTGCTGATCGGCTGGTGATTCCAAATTTGGCGGAAGCAATAAATCAGCCTGTGATGTGCCATGGAAAAGGTTTGAAATATACTGCGACAGCTGCCTAATTTCAACCTTGAGGGCTGCTTTGTCTTCTCCATCCTTCAACACCCTCTCCTTCAAATTATCCGCTGCAACCTCGAAGAGATTTACATCTGTATGCCGGGCACTCCTACCAAGGTTAGCCTTGACAACCTTGAAGTCGTCAACCTCAATATCATCAACACTTCTATCTTTCGGCGGCGTTGCAGTTTCAAGGATCATTTCTCCATCCGCATTCTTTTCAATGCGAACCTACTTCTTCAGCTTCTTGTCTGGCGTGTCTTGGTAGACGCTTTTAAGCTTTGTTAAATCCAACTGATATGAAGGCTTTCTCCTCTTCCTTCCCAGAATGTTTTCAAGCCAGGATGAGCCAACCTCTCTTGGAAACTCGGTTCTAACTTTATCAACTCCTGATGAACCAATATGTGTATCAGAGTTATGAACCAGCCAATCGGGCTCTGAATTTGTGGATAGGAGAAGTGCTCAGTGAAGAAGGTGGAGAGACATGATCTGAAGGTAATGCTTCAACATGCGGCGTTGGTTCAACGGGCACTTCTGATTCGACTACTGGTTGTTCCTGCTGGACATGAGCTGGAGACTCATCCTTTTCCTCTTTAACTTAGCCATTTTTGTTCCTTCTAGAAGAACACTCATAGCTTTAACCCTTCATTTTGGTTTGAAAGTGGAAGGTTTTGATGGTTGTACAACTAGCGGCTCTGCTACCGGAATGTCCTTCCGCTTATTCTTCAAAAATATCAAATTGTTTTTAACAACTCGACTCGTTCTTTCTTCAATGGAAGTGTTCTCTTTTACTGACCAATTAATTGGTGGCAATGGTTGTTGCTCAACTTGATCTCTGAAATACGTGGGAAGTAGAACTTCACCATTTTCTGACAAGCCCTCTACATATTCCAACAGGATGTCAGACATCTGCTGAAGAGTAAATCTGTTGTAATTGCATTCTTGCACTTCAAACTCATTAGCACAATTAGCCCAGAAGTCTTCAACTGCATGCATATGTGCACAATTTTGACCACAGTGTGATGCAAAAACACCACACAGATCATATGAAGACCTATAAAACTTATGACCATACTTGGATGATTCATTACCAATTACCTTGGCATCTACTCCAGATCTGCATCTATAAATACCCATCCCAATTGGAAAATTGAAAGTTGCCTTGCATCTGCTACGCAGAAATGTATGAACTTCATAGGCTTGCCTCAAAAACTCCATAAATGCTATTTCATCTGTAGGATATCTCAACATGGTTGCCTCTCTTGAGAAGCCATATAATCTGATGTAGAAAAAAGTGGGAAACTGGATTAACTAATCAGCCCATTCTGCCATTGCCATTCTAGTATCTGTTGAAAACCGTATATGCAACTCATTATCCATATCTCGCACTGCGTGCATAAGGAATGCATCATTTACCCATTTTTAATGTCGCTCAGCTTGAGAAAATTCTAGTTGCAGGAAATGGTGATAAACATGCTGAATACCCAGAGTTCCAACAACATTCAAACCTCTGAATTGACCTTGAAAAGCCATCAAATACACAAGGTATGACATCATGCGGAATTCATGGGCCCTTTGAAAATCAAGTATTTATTGGTAGAGACTATCACTAATGAGTGTCGACCAGTCATAGAATTCGGTTCCATCAACAATCTGGGACATGATGTAAAACATCCAAGGCTGGAACTTGTTAGCATCTGCTTGACCTATGATTTGGCTCAGCAGAGTAATCATTATTGCATGTTCCTCCTTGAACTCTCCACATCCAACATTCTTTGGCATGACATTTTGCTTTTCCTTCAACCACCTCTAAGCAATCTTTTTTCGGTATTATTTCTTTATCATTGTTCCAAACTCTTGCATTCTTCAATTGAAACAGTTAAGTTTGAAAAACACTTTTCAATGTCGTTCGGGTTGAGACTGCAGAGCAAACATCCATCTTTTGATTAGATTTCTCTTGTGACTGAATTGTAATGCGTCATACAAGCAATTACAAATTTGATACTTTGCACTGTGATGAGGAAGGATGTTGCTACAAGCAAACTGGAGTGTCCTAGATTCTTGATAGCATTGTTTTCTGCATCCTCCAAAGAATGTAAATTGATCACTGGAAGTACTTTATGCAAGTCTATCTCGAAAGTTCTCAGGTAATCGTGAACCAATGCTGTTTTGGGCTTGATTTGTGTTGGAGAGTATTGCATACTAAAAGATTTGAAAATTGACTGTGAACACGCCTATGTCGGAAAAATCTTGGACAAAAAGGCTAAAAATTACTTGCTGATTTTTAGAAAGAAAGTAGAATGTGAGTGAAAAAGATGGCACATGGGTTTTGTAGGCAATTCCATTTTGAAGCAACCCATATTGTCGGATTTTGAAAAAATAGAGGATTTCTCGAAAAAGCAGCAAAAAAGCAGATTCCCGAAAAAAACAAAACTCCCAATCTTCAAGAGGATGAAATTCTGGATGGACCCATCTCGATGAAAACTGAAAAAGTTTCAGTCCAATTTCTGAAAAACTATCCCATAAAAAAAGGACCCTGAAAAAACGTGCCTCCTTGCTTCCTCAACCCGAACTATGAAGAACGCTGAAAAAGCACTTCGTTTGAGCCTTCCAATCTTCATGGAAAGAAAAATATGTCTTCTTCCTCTGGATGCAACCTGCAAAAGATAATGAATAAAAGAAGCCAAATGCTTTGTCTTTATAGAACTTTAGGGCAAAAAAGTAGCTTTTTTGTGAAGGAATAAAGCTTCAATCTTATCCATCAAGAAAGCAACTTTTAAAGCACAAATCCAAGTGGATGTTTTTGAATAGGAAGAATCCTTATTTTATAGTTGCCTGTAGCTTCATGTGTAAGATGACTAAAAATATCTTCTTTGATGATGTCATCAAACACGCGAGCTTGCAAAAGTGTTAGCCAATTTTTCCTTGATTTTCAACACTTTTGCACTCGTTTTGGCTCTAGTATGGCCTGTCCTTGACTTCGACAAGATGGCAAACTGACACCGTTGACTGAAAAAACTGAGTGATCATGGCATTTTGGAGACCTATCAACTATGATTCCATCCCCAGCCTTAAACAGATGATCTAATGTTGTTCAACTACGAATTTGACTTTTGGAAATTGTCACCGAGTGAAGTTCTGGAAATGGTTGTCAGAAAACATCAACAGATCATGACATTTTCTATCTCTGGTGAACTTGGGCACCCCTAACCTCGAAGGGTGCCTGATTTCCAATGCCTTAGTCATTTTTCTAAAAATTTCAATTTTTTCAATTTCTTGATTTTCGTGCACGTTCCGGCTGTCAATTTATGTCTGCTACGACAAAACTAAGTCTGATGATCTGGTAGATAGGCAGGCTTGATGAAAACTGAGCTGACTGTACTCTCTGTCTGCCTCGGGAAACGCGCCAAACTGATTTGCTGTGAACCTGACCAGGCTGACAGAGGGAGATTTTTGTTTTCCAGAAAAAACTCAAAAAATAAACTAAGTCTAGAGAAACTGGGCGCCCCTAGCCTCCAGGGGCGCCTAAGATTCAATGCCTTTAGAAATTTTTTGGAAAATTCAAATTTTATTGTCGTTTCTCGATTTTTGTGCCAACAGCTCCTGTTTGATCTTCGTTTTTGGTCGTTTGGATGACTGTTGAGGCAAGACGGGGAATGATCTGAGTAGCCTGAACACATCTATGATGAAATCCCATCTTTTGCCGATGTTTGACTGAGTTTGAACAAGTTTGACCACCTGGAAACGAGCTAACAGAGGCATTTTTTACTTTTTTCGAAAAACACGTAAAAAATTCTAAGGCATGAGAAGTTGGGCACCCCTAGCCTCCAGGGGCGCCAAGGATTTTGTGCCTTAGCCAATTTCATGATTTTCAACCTTCGTTTGCAACTTGCTCCGTTTCGCGTTCTGACAGCTGCTTCCTGATGTTGATTTCGACAATTTCATCAGTCAACTTGCACTGGATGGCGAATGAACTGGATAGCCTGGGTACATTGAACATGATTTCCAATTTTTTGGGGCCTGGTGATGAAAATAACTGCTTTTACACTCATCGAAACTAACTGACGGAGACATTTCTTGCATTTTCTTGAAAAACGCGAAAAAAATTCTGACACTAGTGCAATTGGGCGCCCCTAGCCTCCAAGGGCGCCTGGATTCTCCAGACTTAGTCAAATTTGATGATTTTCAGCTTTTCTCCTCACTTCGAATTGACCCTGCTCCGTTTTGCGTTCTTCGTCGAATCAACGACTGTTCGTCAGTTCTGCGTCGTTAGAACAATGTTGAAAACTTGAAAACGAGTTCTGGCAAATGAACTTCCTTCATTGACGACTTTAGAGCTCATGCTTCGCCTTCTGAAAAAGCAAAAATGACCCAATAGAGAAAACTTGACCTTTTGTAGATTCTGTCTGGACCACGCTGATCGTGAAGCAAAATTGACCAATCAGAATCAGGCACGACACCTAAATCAGAGATTCTATTTTTAGAAAATTTTGCCAGCATCCGTATCTCAAGAAACCCAAAAAGCCTAATTTGACGTCTATTTTTAGAAAATTTGACTTTTTGACTTTTTTGACGAAAATTTTTCTAGACCTGCATAAAATGCCTTAATGAAGCAAAATTTTTGATTGGGTACAACAATTGGCTCTGTCTGGGGACCATGTTGGATACTTACAGCATAGGAGAACCGAGAATCTCTAGACTTTTTAAGCTTAGACTAGTGCCTTATCAATTGAGCAATAGAGTCAGGTCACTTTCCTAATCACCTAGAACAAGACTTTTCCCTACATCACCTAAAACTGGACTTCTAAAATCACCTAAGAGTTGGAACTCCCAGAACACAAAGAACACAACTGTCACATTACGAAAAGGGGAAAAAGATTATGACATAACAATCACGTCATTGAAAGGGGAAACACATCACGAGAACAAAAAGTGTTCACACACACTCTTTTTCCTGAGCGAGGATGTGAAAAATAAGACTGTCACATAAAACCATCAACCGACTCAAAAAAGTAAGAACCATCTCTCCTTAGCTGTGAAGATTGTCTTGGTAGTACAAAACTTTTCTTTCTCGGCAACATCTCCTCAAAGAGCCACGGTTCAGGAGGGTATTCACATTCAGGCCATGAGAAGTTCATGAGGAACTAATTGATATGCCAAAGATCAGGTGGAGCATCTTCTTCTAAAGCAAGCAACCTCTGCAATAGGTGAAGGTACAAACCTCCTAAAGATATGTAGGAATGTCTTGTGGCCAAAGTATATCTATGGGAATGGTTATCACCGCATATAGAATATGACTTTCATTTATATCTTGTACACACGCAACTTTGAACTCAAGTCAATGCATCATCTTCTGGAAAAGGTGCAAGCTGCTCATACACACGACTCTCATTACTGATTCTTGGCTTATAGGATCCACAACTGTCGTCACCTGTTTTTCCAGTGCTTCAGGAGCTTCTTCTTCTTCATTGGTTGTGTTTTCGTCCATCCAATCTTCATAGTCTAATAGATCATCCAAGTCTAATTGCTCAAACTCTTGATTATTATCGATAACATCTTCACTAGACAACTCACTTTGCCATCCATTATCTTGAATCTCGTCATCCTCTGTAGAGTAATCTTCTTCAATGCAGATATCCGACATCGTTTCATCTTCAGCATTCATGTATCTTTCTTCTTCTAGTAAATAAGCGAAATCAAAGAGAGATTCATCTAAGCTATATGCTTCTTCTTCATCTTCTTGATCGATCTCACATACGGCGTATTGATGATTGTTTTTCACCAAGTCAACAATAGAGTAAAACACTAGAGTATCCCATTCTCTCTTGAATAAAGCCCTTCAAAAGCTGAACTATGTGATCCAGTGAAGTAACTCCAAGGTTCCTTTTTTATGATTTTGTAAGGGATAACTCAGTGACTTAAGATGATTTTGCTGGTAAACACAATGGGACTTACATCAGATCTTTCTTCTTTCGTTTAGCTTATCTCTCCTTCATTGTGGATGAAGTATGTACAAGGTTCCAATAATGAAGAAAAAGTAAAAAGGTAAGGGTTTAGAAGACTAATCTAAGATCAATGAAGGAATGATAATGTATTGAACAAACAAACTCCTCAATTAACCTAACTCCACTTCGCCAAGGATGCCTACAACTACATGAAGCTGGTGCAATCTCCTAAGGTTACGCGAATGGTTTTCAAATCATGAAGGTTCATATGAGCACCCATTAAACGGCGCAGCTCAAACAAGCATTCACAATCGAACTTATGCAAATTAGGCTCAGACTAGCTTTACACAACACTTCACCGGCGATGAATGTTAAAAGTATGAGCTAGGAGTTGATCAATATCCAATACAACATACATTACATCAATGAACTACTAATCTATTTCTAATCTACTTGAAACATCTCTTCATTCAATTCAAGATACCAGAAACCATGTGATTCCACAAGATAACACTTAACACCAAATAATGAACTCCAATGTTTTTGCATTAATCTTGAGCAATATTTACAACAATTTCAAGTTCTCTCATAAAATTTTGACTCTCTTCTACTCTACTCCTACTTGCCTACTGACTACTGATTTTACAAATGAGGCAACAAGGCCTTTATATAGTGCTCCAGATTACAATGAATGGCTTAGATCAATTCAATAGCCAAGGGCTTAGATCATGCCACCTCAGTAGGTAGTTACAACAACTTGCTATTTTTAGTACAAAAGAGAGAGGCAATGAAGGCACATTTTCCAATGTGATAAGTGTTGTGATGTAATCACACATCGCCCCATTGCAAATGGGGACCCCCTCTTTTTTTTTGCTTTCTCGCTTCGTTTTGCTCTAGGTTTAGTTTTCCTCTGAGCTTGTATGATTTTGATAGTGTTGTGTATGCAAGTCTCAACAGTTTCTTGCCAAGAGGTCTATATGCCTTCATCCTGATGCATGTCACTGAGACCCTGAAAATCACTAAGTCTGATATCCTGAAAATCCTGAAAAAATGACTAAGTCTAAAATCTGGTGGATCCTCAGAAATCTAGAATCTGCATGCTAAATCCTATGGATCCAGGACCTATCTCAAACATCCTATAAGTATATTGATATCTGACTTATACTTAAACATATTTTCAATATACTTCCATTCGGGAAATCCAAATTTTGACTAAGGCAAGAAATCCAAGGGTACTGTCCAAACCCGCCCAGACTGGGCGGCCTCACAAGGTCCTCTTGGATAGTGTCTTCACCATCAGGGGAGCTTGTCCAGACAACACCTTCAAACCCGCCCAAGGAAAGTTAGGATGTTTTCATGAGTTTTTGCTGACTGAAGGAAGTTAGGGAGTGATGATGGAGTCTAAAACTAAGATTTTGATGAAACTTCCATGCCTCACCTCCAAACCCGCCCAGACTGGGCAGCCTTGGCATGAGGTCATGGACTCAGTGTCCTGCACATGCATTTGTCCAGACAGAACCATCAAATCCGCCCTAGGAAAAAATGGTTAAGTTTAGAAGGTTTTCAAGCACAAGGCACTAAGAAATGATGAATTTCAAGCAAGGTTTGCAAGTTGGAGGAAAGTTAAGTAGTTCACAAGCAACATTCCATGCATCATCTCCAAACCAAGCATTACTTAAACTCCTCACAACAAGGATGAAATAATTGGAAAGAATGATAAAAAATCACTAAGCCTGATGTCCTGATGTCCTGAAATCTTGAAAATTGGCTAAGTCTGAAATCTGGTGGATCCTCCAAAATCCAGAATTTGCATGTTAAATCCTATGGATCCTAGACCCATCTCAAACATCCTGGAAGTATATTGATAAATATTTAAAGTATATCTGACTTATATTTAAACATATTTTCAATATACTTCCATTCAGGACATTTCTGATATGGCGACGATACTTGCATTCCAAGCACACCTTCTAAACCCGCCCTACCTAGGCGGCCTTGGCATGGGGTCTTGGATTCAAGGTTGTGATCACACACTTTCTCCATACACTGCCTCCAAATCCGCCATAGGAAGAGAATTTTTAAACTTTAGAAGAGATTTTGAGTGAGTTCATGACAAAATCCAAGGGTGGTATCCCAACCCGCGCAGCTTGGGCGGCTTCAAGAGGCCTTTGTGGATGATGTTGCCTAACACATGACACTCTCCAAATGACAGTTCCAAACCCGCCCAAGGAGAAAAGTGGCTAAGTTTATAAGGTTTTCTAGCATAAAGCATAAGAAGATGATGAAATTCCAATGAAAAATTGTAAGTTTGAAGGAGTTAAATGCATTTTAAGTCAAATTCCATGGGTCACTCTCAAACCCCCCCAGCCTAGGCGGCCTCAAGAGGTACTCATGGACTCTGTCTCCTCCCACATGAAACTCTCCACACACTGCTCTCAAAACCGCCCTGCAAGGAAAATGTCTAAGTGTTGAAGTTTTTGCATGCACAAAGCACTAGAAGGTGGTGAAATTCTAAGAGAAACATGAAAGTTTCAAAGGATTAAATGAGTTTCAAGATGAAATTCACATCACACTCCTCAAGCCGCCCTACCTGGGCGGCCTCAAGAGGCCTTTGTGGATGATGTTGCCTAACACATGAAACACTCCAGACAGTACTTCCAAACCCGCCCTAGGAGAGATTGTGCAAATTTTCAAGTGTTTCAACACAAAACATAAAAGATGATGAAGTTTGAATGGAAAACATGAAGGTTTGAAGGCATTGAGTGAGTTTTTGAGGAAAAATCCAAGGGTCACCTCTAAACCCGCCCTACCTGGGCGGCCTCAAGAGGTCCTTGTGGACTGTATCACCTGACACAATGCACTCTCCAGACAACACCTCCAGAACCGCCCAAGTATGTAGATAATACAATTTACAAGTAAAATCAATGGAAATGATGAAGATGAACACCTGGGAGATGAGATGACCAGGTTGAGATGAGTAAAAAGTTTCTAAGTACTAAAATCCAAGCATACCCTTGAAACCCGGCCTTCCTAGGCGGCTTTAGACCCTCCATTCGGACAATCTCATGTCTTCACATGACATCCTCCATGCACTAACCTCAAATCCGCCCAAGAGAAATGACATGAAAATTTGCAAGGAAGGCAATGGATAACACTGAGTTTTGAACAAACACATGCAAGTTTGGAACATACATGAAGGATAATAAGTAAAAATCCAAGCCTCACTTCCAAATCCGCCCTACTTGGGCGGCCTAAACATGAGAGCTTGGATTCTCTTGATCTTCACATGAACTGCTCCAAACATCACTTTCAAACTCCACTCATCTAATATGCAAATCTCATGCAAGGAGTTTAAACCATCAAGAAAGCAAGTGAAGATGTCTTGAAATTGTCAAAACCGAGTTAGAAAGTGCCTAAGTGATAAAATCCACTCACCACCTCCTAGCTCGCCCTTCCTAGGCGGCCTTGAGCTCTATGTCTGGATAGGTTCATCTCCTTCCACATGACATCCTCTAGACAACACTCCTAAAGCCGCTTAGGGGTGAAAACCATAAATTTGCAAGTATAAATCAATGTAATAATGAAGATGAACATGTCAAAGGTGAAATGAGCAAGTGCAAAGTTGTTTTAAGTTGAAAAATCCAAAGGTCATCCTCTAGGCGGCTTTAGACTCCTCACATGGACAATGTTACCTTCCACATGAATTTGTCCACACACACCCTCCAAACCCGCCCATGCTAGGCGGTCTTGAGCACTTTACCTGGACAATGTCATGTCATTCACAAGACACTCTCTGGATGACACCCCTAAACCCGCCCAGCCTGGGCAGATTTCACACCTTGACATGGAATTCACATCAAATAATCCATATTGTCCCTCTAAACCCGCCTAGGCACTTAGGCATGGATTTCATGCGAAAGGATATGTTTTGAAATGTCGTTTTTAATCCCACATGCATAAGTTGAATGTATTTTGTTATTGAAAATCCTTCATATCAAGTCTTAATTTGATGTGTTTCTTCTTGTAGGTGATGGAGGATCCAAGGAGGTGAATAGTGAGAGCTCATACATGAGAAGTTTGGAAGGTGGAGGAAAGTTGCTCAAGTTTGTCATCATCACCACATGGAGGAGAGCTCCTGCATCAAGTTCATCTTACTTTGAAGACTTCGTAGACATCAATGCCACACGAGGAGTCATCATCCAGAGTTGTCTACTTCATGTACACCCATCATATGCAAGTCTACTACAAGAAGAACTCTCATCAGGCACTAGTCTACTCCATGAGCCCATGCAACTGTCCAGAGGCATGATCCTGCACAAGCACAACAACATCACAAGATGAGAGATGAGCATGATCATCAAAGCGATCCATGAGTTACATCAAGACAACAAGAAGAAAATATTCTAAGTAAAGTGAACATGAAGTGAATCACACTAGTTCATTCAAAGATGTTGAGGTGGCACGTACACATCATCAAGCCAATCGCATTCTGCCATGTAAGAAGGCCCACCATAGAGATGCTCCAAAGATGCTTATCACATTGGGAAACGTGCCTTCATTGCCTCTTTCATGTTCTAAAAATAGCAAATTTTGAAACAAACTGCCTTGTTGTCTCGATCTTGGCCGTTGATTGTCAAATCAATCTTGGCCCTTCATGTAATTTATGGAGTCTATAAAAGGCTCATTCTTCTCATTTGTAAGGGAGAAGGGGATATGGGGAAGATATAGGAGATTAGAGATTAGAAGTAGAGATCAAGGAGGAGTAGAGTAGAGAGGGAGCTCTTCAAAGTCATGAAGAGAGACATGAGATTGTTGTAATGACACACTTCAAAAGTAATACAAGCTCATTGTTGTTGTTTTGCATGGTGATCTTGTGGCTTTGAAATGTTAGCAAGGTTTCAAGTTCTTGAATATGACAGAGATGTGTTTCCAAGTAGTTTAGATGATAAATTAGATAGAGTTCATTGATGTAATGGATATATGCAATGATATTTGATGAATTCCCGTTGGTTCATACTTTTGATGGCTTGTCGATGGTAAGTCATCATGTAAAGTTAGCCTAAACCACATCTTACAAATAGTTCGATTGTTGATGCTCCTTCGAGTTGCGCCAACTGTGGGTACTTTGGAGTGTGTCAACGATATGAAAATCCTTGGTTTATCCCTTGGAGATTGCACCTATTTCATGTAGTTGTTGCTCGTCATGGCAAAGTGAAATTTGGTTTTTTTAAGAGAAATTTGTCTATCATAGCATCGTTCATCATGTCACTGTCTTTAGATTAGCCTTCTTAACTCTTGCCTTTTGCCTTTTCTTTTCATAGTTGATCAGAAGAAGTTCCATTTCACAAGGAAAGAGTAACTTATTTGAATGGAGAGATGACAATTCTACGTAAGTCCCTTTGTGACACAGCAAATCACATCACACCACCAAGGCTATTCGTTGCAAATCACATACAAGGAACCTTGAAGCGTTCTTGTTTGATCACGTAGTTTAGCATTCGAGACGCTTTGTTCAAGAGAGGATAGAGCACTTGATGTTTTATTCTAATGTTGTTGTTGTCAAGAAAACATCATCAACAATAAGGATAAGATGAAATCATTTAAAACATCCTCCACATAGGCGTCCCTTTGGCTTCTTTTATTAAATGATACATTTAATGCATTTAAAATAATGTGGCTGATTGTGATTGGATGATGATGTAGATGCCACATCAGCAACTCTGATGGATTCCCTACTTGCATCATCTTTTATGATGTCTTTGATGTGATTTCCTTGAACTTGAACACTTGAGATGTCTGGGAATATATCTTGTTGATCTTGCCTTGATCTTGAATTGTAAACTGGATGAATGATACTTTATTGCTCATTTGACTAACTCTGTGTACTTTCTTCTTCTTCTTGTAGGTTGATGTGAATGATCTTCTTCGATGCTTCTTGATGCAGAGAATAGTAGGAGAATAAATGATGTTTCTTTCTCAACTTCTAAATGATTATGCTTCATTCGTGAATTGGAGTAGGAGATCTCTCTTGGACTTGAAGTTTCAAGAAGAACTTGAAGTTGAATAGATGAATGCCCTTGCTTGATTTGAGGATGAAGTGTTTCAACATGATGATAACATCTTCCTTATGGTGGAGTGGCTACTTGATGACTCTTCCTTGAAGGTTGAAGAACTTGAAGTAGAATTGATGCCTTAGGAAGCCTTGATGAAGATGATGTCCTTTGGATGGATGTCTTCTAGATGATCATGATGCCAAAGAATTCCAACACAAGGATGATGAAAGGTTCCAATAGATTGATGAAAGAGCTCGCTGATACTTGAAGTGATCCAATGGGGTATCCTTGAAGTGACTTCTTAAAACAGCTACTTGATGTCTTCTTTACACACTGCAACTTGTTGACTTCACTCCTAGCATGAAGGTGATTCTAGCTCTTAGCTCTTTGATGATTCCTTAGCATTATTCACACTACTGCAATATAGAGAAAGAGACAACATCAATCCTTTCTCTTACAACACAAAATAATATTTATAAATCAATTTCTAACCTTTCCAATCCTAAGTGCATTGGATAGGAAATTTGATCTTCACATGAAAGCAATCCTAAAACTTTAAATTGAGCATCAATCATGAGTGGCGCATTGGTTCAAGTGCATGAGATGAGGATTTTGAATCCTCTAGAAATATGCCTTAAAACTTGAGTTAAGGCATCCTCCACTAGTGGCGCATCACTTCAAGATTTTAAATCCTCTAGAAAGGTGTTAGAAATTTGAACTAAAATAACCATCAAGATTGGCGCATTGGATTGGGAAATTGATTTCTCCTTATAATTCATTAAAATTTGCATGTTGACACCTGGAACAGCCCTCTCCACCTTGAGCGCACTAGATGATACTTTTGATCTCCACTTGATTTTGGCGCAGCAGATGAGTATTTTGGTTTCTTCCATACTTAGAGTGCATTAGATTGAGCTTCTGATGTCTGCTATATAACTGGCGCAGTGGTTGGAAGGTTTGAATCCTCCTCAAAAGGTTGTAAAGTTTAAACTTAATGCAAGATTTACTTCATCCTTGGAGCAGCAGATTGGGGTTTTGGATCAGCGCATTAGATTAGATCTCTGATTTCCCCTTGCTGTGACACTTTAGATCAGATATTTGATCTCTCCTTAAAATGTGCTATAAAACTTGAACTTAAACCCCCTTAACATGTGGCGCATTGGTTAAGTGTTTTAAATCCTCTAAGGGCTGATGCATCACTTGAGGGTTTTGAATTCTTACCTACTGAACTTGTCATCATTATCATAGCAAAATCAGGTCTTCTTGAAAGTGGCGCAGCAGTTTAAAGGTTTAAAGTCTTCTTCTTATAACTTACAAACCTGAATTCTTCTCCTCCTTCTAGGCGCATTGGTTTAGGCATTTGAATCCTCTTCAAAATATATGCTTTGAATCACACTTTCCACATAGGTGTCCCTAAGAGCTGGCACACTAGATAAGGGATTTGAAATCCTCTTGAAATCTGCTCTAAAATCTTGATTTTATCATCTTTCATAAGGGCGCATCATTTGAACATTTTGGATCTGCATTGAAGTTTGTCAAGACTTGGCGCAGCAGATGTGGGTTTTAAAATCCTCTTTATGCATTTGAACCTTCAACCAGCATCTTCTCTCAAGGGAATTGGATGGAGCGCATCACTTTGATGATTCGAGATCCTCATCTTCACTTAAAGACTTAAGGTGCATCAGATAGGGAAATCAGAATCCTCTCCTCACCTTCAAACTCATTGGATAGGATTCTCAAATCCTCTAGCCTCTTGAAACTCGTGATTGAACACCCTCATCCTTTGGCGCATTAGATGTAGTTTTTAAGACCCCCTTCTCAAGTCTTGAAAGTGACAAGTCTTAGAACATCATTTGAACATTTTGGACCTGCATTAAAAGTCTGTCTTGAAAATGATAAGACTTGGTGCATTAGTTGAAGGAATAGATCCCATCTTGAACCTCCAATCAAACTCCTTGATACTCGCCTAAACTTGTAACAAACCTTCCCTCCAAGCGCATTGGATATGATCTTTGAATCCTCCAAGACCAGCGCTATAGATAAGGATATTGTATCCTTATGAAAACCCCTCATTTACCTTTCCACCCTTCATTGTGGCAGCGCATTGGTTGGAAGGTGTTGACTTTTCTTCTGAATCAGCATTAGGGTTTGCCACTTCTAATGCACAGGCAGATTCAGCCAACTAAATACAGGAGGTTGCGTGAGCTGCCTCCCCTTCACTTCTGGTTCTGCCGCACCAAGGGGGGTATCCCTATAACTCAAGATGTAACCTTGACTAGCTCAAAGATAGAAAGATCTAACTTGACAACAACAGGCAAAATACTCTCATGTATGGACCAAGATCTGTATGATAGATCACAAGGCTGGCAACATTCTTGGACATGATGTCTGGTTGGGTATGAGAGCATGCAGGGGGTTCCTAATCCTACTCCTACAACTAACAGGTGGAAGTATGAAATGGTTTAGTTTGAATTTTGGATGCAAAGCTGGACATGGTGTATAACCTCAACACAGAGCTAGATTGGTGCCTATCCAGGGCTTGGAGTCGGTAGACATACACCTGTGAATGATCAGCATGAATAGCTAAAACTGGATTTCAGGGGGATACACATGATATCTGCCTTACAGATATCTCCCAATAAAGAGTGTTAAGCTGTCTATACTTATGGCATCCCTATTGCAGTAAGAAAGATACATGCAAAACTGGAGACAGAATCAGCATAACACATGCAAACACAGCATTATTCATATAAGATTAACCATGAAATCAGTGGATTCATGCCAAATCGTACAACAGGAGATACATAAACTCACAAGTTTTGCTGCACAGAGCAACCAAAACCAGTTGTATCTTATTACAGAGCCAAAATGTCCAGTTTTCAACAACCTTCAAATGAGCAACACAACCTGCTATATACAGCAAGGAGGTGCTCAGCCTTAACTACATAGTTGACCAAAAATCCCGCCAGATACACAGTATCAAAAAAATGGCGCTCAAACATTCAATGCAGCAGGTGGGAGAGGAGACAGGAAGAAATCTCGAGCCTTGCGCTGCCGCCTAGGGATCCAGATCTTCAATCGGGTACTAGATCCGTCCACGCCATCGCCCATACCTCTGCAACAATCGCCATTAATGGCGCACCAACCCGCGGCCCTGGGAAATGCAGAATACTGTGCGTCGCTTGGATTTTAAGTTTGGATGCAAAGCTGGACATGGTTGTAACACAAACACAAAGCAAGATTGGTGCCTATCCAGGGCCTGGAGTCAGTAGACATACACCTGTGAATGATCAGCATGAACAACTAAAACTGGATTTCAGGGGGATATATGTGATACCTGCCTTACAGATATCTCCCAATACAGAGTGTTAAGTTATCTCTACTTATGGCATCCCTACTGCAGTATACCCTTCCCAATGTTCAACCTGAAAACAGTTTAATCTACCCCTTGAGCAGAAGTTAAAAGATCAGACATTCAACATAGGAATTCTATGCTCTGGAATCTAAACATTACCCAAATATCCAGATTCAGAAGAAGAATACATGCAATACTGGAGACAGAATTAACAAAACACATGCTAAGATAGCATTTCTCATATAAGATTAATCATGAAATCAGTGGGTTCGTGCCAAAACATACAACAAGAGATACATAGACTCACAGGTTTAGCTGTACAGAGCAACCAGATCAGCTTGTTTTGAATTACAGAGCCAAAAATCTTCAACTTTCAACAACCTTCAAATGAGCAACACAACCTGCTATATACAGCAAGGAGGTGCTCAGCCTTAACTACATAGTTGACCAAAAATCCCGCCAGATACACAGTATCAAAAAAAATGGCGCTCAAACATTCAATGCAGCAGGTGGGAGAGGAGACAGGAAGAAATCTCGAGCCTTGCGCCGCCGCCTAGGGATCCAGATCTTCAATCGGGTACTAGATCCGTCCACGCCATCGCCCATACCTCTGCAACAATCGCCATTAATGGCGCACCAACCCGCGGCCCTGGGAAATGCAGAATACTGTGCGTCGCAACCGTTTCCCGCCAAGATACATCGTCATGATATTTCAAATATGCAGGATATCAATTATCCCACATGCACCCCGCGGTGACCTTTTCATCACCTTATATACTAGGTCGCGAGCATATATGATGTCGGTGCTTTTGCTCTGGACGACACTAGTATAAACCTTCATCATCATCCTCCAGCAGCATGATATCCTGTTGCTTGAAATATCACCTTGACGTCAGCATCATATCGCAATATCACCTGCATGATAAACGCCTTCATCGACACAACCTGATCCATCGGAGGAAGATCCTCTTGCTTAGCCGATACCAAATGTCTGGCCGATGAACATCCTGATGACGTCACCGTCATATCCTGCTGACGTCATCAGCATATCTGCCTACTGCGCACCTCCTCATATCCGGATGACGTCATCGTCATATTCGCAAATATCGGGGGATCTCCACAAGATGATCAGTGTTAGAAATATGACCCCCCCGGACCTTGATGACGTCATCATCATATCGACATCAGGATGATATTCGGAAGATAACCGGATATTTGCAAATATCATCCTGATGCACAAATATCATGCTGCACTGTAGCTCCGCTATAAGATCGGGGTGATATATGAATATGACAGATATTTGAAATGATCACCCCCCACTGGATAATGCATGAAGCCGACAGGCGGATATCTCCCTGATATCAGCATCATCATGATGCTGGAACAAACATACATCCGGGTGATATTCAAATATGAAAATATCACCCCCTCCTTCGGAAATATCATGATGCAGATAGGCAGAGAAATAGATATCACCCTGACATAAGAATGACGTCAGCATCATCAGGGTGATAAAACAACGAACATGAAGTGATAAAACAACATCAGGATGATCTTGACTAAGATCACCCGATGTTCAAATATGATGACCTCGATGAATATCGGGTCACACTTAGAACTTTACAACAACATCATCAGGATGATCTTAACCAAGATCACCCGATGTTCAAATATCACCCCGGCGAAAGATCATGCTGACAGAGAATATGATGACCCTCGTAAGCAACATCGGGGTGATGTCCAAAAATATGATGATGATGACCTCCTCCAAAGAAAATATGATGCTGATGTTAAAACATGCTGAGGAGGCCCAAAGACTTAGAACTTTTTTGGATTTTTTGGGAAGGTGCCTGCATGCTTATATGCTTGAAAACTGACTGCTCATGCAGGCACCAACAGAAGGTTTGCTCTCTTCTTAGCACTTATCCTCGTTTCTACCTTGTAGACATAGCACAGCAGACTGAGATCCTGATTTTTATCTTAAAACTTATCAAAAATTCAATAGAAACTCATACAAATCAGGCGCATTGGATGATATTCTCTGGATCCTCCTAGAAATAAACTCATTTTCTTGCAAACTAGATCAGACTTTTCCACCTTTGGTGCATTAGTTAGAAGGTTTGGAATCCTTATCTTCAATTATATCTTGATCATCAAAGAAGAATGCCTACCTTGGACGCATTGGATTCAAAGTTTAAGCCCTTCATAGTATTGGCGCAATGCTTGAAGATTTCGGATCCTTATCTCTTGAAGCGCATTGGATAAGGAGTTTAGGATCTTCCTTGATTGGCGCAGCAGATTGAGTTCCTAAGATCCTCATCTCTCCCTTCAATTCAAGGTGGTGCATTAGTTCACACTTTTGATGTCCTCTTTCATTGAGCACACTTGATGAGGGTTTGAATGTCTTCTAGAATGAGGCGCATTAGATCTAATGTTTGAAATCTTCTTCAAAATCCTCTAAAGGCGGGCCTATTGGTTTGGGCGCAAGAGATCATCATCTTGTTCTCTAATTGAAGGCGCACTTTATCAAGATTTTGCGCCACCTTTGTCCTTTGTGAATTTCTTATACTTTAAATATTTTTCAATATACCTTTCAAGATGTTTGAGCTAGATCTCGAATCCACCGGATTTAACATGCAAAATCTAGAATTTGGAGGATCCACCAAATTTCAGACTTAGTCAATTTTTCAGGATTTTCAGGATTTCAGGGTACCAGACTTAATCATTTTCAGGATCTCAAACATACATCAGGATTGACCTCAAGATTCAGTATTTGGATGGAATTTGATCAAGACTCTTCATTACTGCAAGTTCATGTTCCAGATTAGACCTTCAGTTATAAAGCAAAACCTTCTAGGAGAGAGACTTATTGTTGGGTTGGCAGAGAAAACGAACCTAAGACATCATCCAGAACTAAATGCAAAGCATCAGAGCTCAAAAAAAAGGGGGTCCCCATTTGCAATGGGGCGATGTGTGATTTGGTCACAACACGGTGTATCTCACAAAACATTTGTCAAAAATTTCTGAGTTTTCAATATCATCCTCTTTAGTGACCAAAACTGAATATTCCATGAACTCCTCTTCTCCATCAACCCCTTCATATGTTGCATTTCACACTGGTTGCATAGTATCAGTGAAGTCTTTTTCTTGTTCAAGTTCATAGACGGATTCAACATCGTCCTCTTCACTAGTGTGTATGAAGGATTCTTGGGACACAAGTGAAGACGAGCTATATTGTAAAAAAAATCTGCAATATCTTCTGTTGAAGAATCACTTTCCCACTGATGTAGAAAACAATTTAGATCTGATGATGAATCTTCCATATGATCTCCAGCTCTGAAAAAATCTTCTAGGAAGAAATCATCTTCAAAATGAAGATCATGTTCTTGCTCCAATTGCAATTATTTGGTCTCTTCTTTGGATGTATCTGACATAGGTTGTTCAAACCAACCTTCAAAAGACGAGAAAAACAAATCTGATTCATGATTATTTTGCTCTTGACAAGATTGTCGCACTTCTTCTTCCTCAAAGAAAGTTTGCAAGTTGTACACTTCTTCAAATTCTTCCTCTGATTCGTCAACCGCACAAACAACTTCCTAATTCTCTTCCGTTATTTCTGACAGCATAACATATGTACCAAGACCCGTTTCTTGATATAGCACCTGTGCTTGAAGATCCTAAGATTTCACCACCGTGAACCGTGACTTGGTTTCTGGTTCCAATTTGAAACTACCTTTCTTTAATGGAATGGTCGCAGATGACCAATCCAATTGTATTTCTCCTCCAAGATCTTTGCAGAAGCTTCTACTTAACATCATCCCATAACTGGCTGGAATGTCGGCTACCAAGATAGTCATCATTATTTACTTCTCGGGACAAGCTGCCAACCGTACTTGAGCGTCCTTATAATGTCCCAAATTATGAGCTAAGTGTGTTGTTGAGCTACATGCGAAATGCAATATTGGAATTGTATTTTCAATTATGAGGGTGGTTTTGATTTTTAATGATTGCATATGATTCATAGCCGGCCGCCAAACATGAAGGAAGGATATATTAAATGCAATATTTATTTATTAAATGATTGCATTGGATCGATGGAATATGAGGTCGATTGGGTTTGTGGAAATTAAATGATTGCATTTAATTTGATATTGAGCTTTGAAAAGATTTTAAATGCAAATTTTATTTATTAAATATTTGCATTGGAGCGGTTGAGGGTTTTTATTAAATGCAAATATCATCATTTAATGCATACACATGAGGTAGTTGTGGATTGATGCAAGAATAGAGGAGCATTTTAAATGCAAGTTCATAAATTGAATGCCAAGTCGGTTATGTCAAGGATCAAGATTTTAAATGCTTTGAAGGTTATTAAATGCTTGCATTTGGATAGATTGGTTTATTTAATGTATTTCATAAAGTGGTTAGTGGTCATCCAAGGCAAGGAATGATTTTCAATGCAAAATCAAAATATTTAATGATTGCACACAAGCCGCCACCGCCCATGCAAGGAGAGTACATTGCTATTGAATCGATCCATTTGAAGGAGTTGTAATTTATTTAAAATAATTGAAGATTGTTTTAAATGAAAGAGTTTGATTGTAATTCATTTACAATTGTTCAAATTCATTGATTCTCATTGGTGGAATTCAAATTTCAATTCAAAATTGCCAAGGAGATGGAAGCCTATCCATGGAGGAGTTAAATAGAGGACTTGAACATCAATTTGTAACTTATGATGCTATGGTATGTTTTCTTTATTATTGTTTATGACTGAAAATTTTGATTTTCTAGTTATTTTTCAAGGAGATGTTCCTTTGAGTGTTGTGGTGATGATTCCATAACAATTTGTGAGATGTTGTCATACAGATTTCATCATTGGATTATATTTGCAGGTTATTTGAAAAGTTTGGAAGTGGCATTGATATCTATTTGAAGCTCTTGGTGTAGAGGATTGACTACCAAGGTAGTTTAGTGAATTTGGAGTACATTTTGGATGGTATTTTCATGTTTTGCAGGGTCTGATTTTTATAACAGCAACTTTACGTTGGAATTTCAGGGCTTTTTAGGTGAATTTGATCAAGGGTTTGAAGATTGAAGAGTTGTGCTTGATAGAAGACATTCCTAAGCATCCATAGAATGCATTTGGAGGAGTTATTTCATGATACCCTTGGCTGGGCAAAAAGTACACTTTCAGCAGTCATATTAGCATACAAAAAGTTTACATCAGAATTTTATTGAAGCTCTTTCAAGTGTGTTTTGTGTCCATTTGATAGCCACCATCATTCTAGAGGCTTTGGGCTATACTTGTATGCAAAGTTTGATGTATTTGGGCTTCAAATTGACTTGTAATTAAGTCTGATATAAAATCAGACATGGACTGAAATAAATTCCAGCAACTTAACATTTCATGTTTCATTTATTTGTCAGTTTCATATATGCAAAGTTGATGTGAGTTTGATGTGCTACAGTTCCTTGTTCATTTGGTGAAGTTATTTAATTGAAGTGTGCAAGAAATCTTATCTAAATTTGCAAAAAAATTTCAATCATTTCTAGAAGGTATTTTACAGTCCTTCAATTGTCCAACCAGTGGCACTGATTTAGACTCAAGCGAATAACACTTGTCATGCGTTTTGGTGCACGAGAGTCCCAAAGCATTCATCACCTGCAAAGGCATGACATTGTCCGAGGCTTCTGAATCAATGATACAATTGCTCAATTTATAGCCTCCTATATATAGAGAGATATAGAAAGGCTTTGGCTTCTCTTCTGCTGGAACGGAAGATTCAAACAATGTAGGTTGTACGACGGTCTCCTTCTTGACATACTTAACAATTCTATCCAGCTGATCTGGATGGTCCTGAAGATACTCCAGCTGAGAAATCTACACCTTTGTCTTCATCATGGAAACCACTATATCAAAATTTGCCAAAGACGAATTTTGAGCGGCTTTGACATTTTCATGTGGTGGCTTAACATTGGAAGTGGAAGCTACCTCCTTCCCCTTTTCTTTTGAACTTTGCTTATCCTCTTCTTTCTGTGCTTTGAAATGTTGAGCACGTGTAAACACAGGTGTCGAAAAATTTTCATGATTCACCGCAAGAGAATATTGACGAAGATCTTGTTCTTCCTTTATTAAAATGGGTTCATTCTGGAAGTATCCCATAGTAGAGTCGCCATCGAAGTTGTCCGTCTATGGTATGACAACGTTCGCACTTGGGGAAGGGACAATGCTTGAAATGGGTGCGGTATCAACATATCCCATGATTTGATTCATTCCTAAATTTTCAACACATGTGGCTCCAGTATGTGCATCAGTCTCATGAAACGAACAAAATACTACATTTTGAGCAGCATCAACTACTTGTCTTGATGGTGGTACTGGCAACCTGGGCCTGTAATTATTGAAAGGCTGGAAATTGTTCCTCTTAGGCTGATATGGTTGCTGTGGTTGATACTGTTGCTACAGTTGGTATTGTTGTTGTGGTGACTGATAAGTCTGTTGCACAGGTTGCCCCTGAGTAGGCAATTGTCTTTTCATAATAGTCACTTCATTTGCTACCTTCTATAGCAGTGGATCCGCAGAACTCTGAACAAGAGGCTTGATTGAATCCGTCTTCATCTTGCCAGAGGTAATCATGTCATCCTCTAACTTGATGGCATTTTCTTGTGCATTGGATAATTCTGTTTCATTAGCCGATCTCAAAAGAAGGCTATCTCAGAAGGAAGAGCGTTAATGAAACTGCTCAACAGAATTTGCGGAGATGGATTAAGCATATGAGAAAGACGTGTAACTAGGCGATTAAATCTTGCCACAAACTCCCTCATTAGTTCATTGTTTTCCATCTTTGAATTTGAGAGTTGGGCGAACAATCTATGACCGTCTTCGACAGGCTTGAACCTTGCCAAGAATTCCTCACTCATAGTTGTCCAATTTGTAATGATGCCTGGTCCAGATGATTGAACCAGTCGGCAGCATTTCCCACGAGAGTCTCAACGAAGAAACGCACAACAACATCCTCATGTGATACATGCAAAACGGTGCAAGTTGTTGTGAATGCAGAGATGTGTTCATCAGGATGTTGAGTTCCATCGCTGTGGAACCGGGGAAAGTGCTTCCTTGACCCCTTTGATAACTTGTGATGTGCTTGC
Organism: Cunninghamia lanceolata; assembly: GCA_027924645.1. Lineage (NCBI taxonomy): Eukaryota > Viridiplantae > Streptophyta > Pinopsida > Cupressales > Cupressaceae > Cunninghamia > Cunninghamia lanceolata. The sequence goes on from BSBN01000254.1 coordinate 19,328,594, forward strand.
AAGGCCAAAGGTCCAATGTTATTACCTCAAGGTAATGGGGGTGGTCGCCTCTGATTTGCATCATTGTGATTGTTATTATTTGCATCACCCATTGCTCTAAGCTGGATTACTGGTTCCTCTTGAGGTTCTTCCTGCTTGATTTTAGGAACTATTTGGACTTCAGGAACTATGTTGGATGCTTCTCCAACTTCTATAGGAACAAGATGGAAGAAAAGATCTATAACACCGCCTTTTCCCCTTCTTGAATAAACCCTGTGAGCCAGGATTATCTACTGCCACGCGGGAGGTGGTAATACCGGTCTTCCTGCCGCAACATCCGCTTTGTGTTCTTCTTCGTCAAGAATAGTAGCCGCGTTTCTCCACTGATTAGGACTTTCCTTTTGCGCAAATATGAAACTCCTCAGGCTACTAATGATGTCCGTTTGCTCTCCTTCCACTCGTACAAGATTTGGTTGAATAGCAGGTGGTGTAAGATTTGGTTGTTGAACTGGAGCAGGATGCTAGAGAGTCATTCCCATGACATAAGCCTAAGCTTGCTTGAAGTTTTATGCCTCGTGCCCCATGGTGGGCACCAAAAAACTGTTGGCGTTTCAATTCGCACCTCTGGAATGTGAGTTGGAAACGGACAGCTATGCACAGATAAACTGCTCTCCTATTAGAAGGGGAAGTTCTCTATTCGCTGATGTTCAATGAAAAGATACATAAATTAATTTTGCCTATCTTCTTTTTTATTCTCAGCTGTGAGTACAAGGGTATAAAACTCTAAACGCTGCAGAAGAGGTTTTTTCCTTTGTAAAACTTCTACTACAACTAGGCTTAAACTAATGACACTTATAATCTCCTAAGTAAATTCAGAGCAAAGGGATTAAAAGTGGACAAGGAATGATTGTTCTAACACAAAAACTTAAGTAAATTTCCCCCAGATTTACATCACAAGACTCATTGTACTTTAATGATGAAAGCTGAAATAAAAGTTACAGAAGCCACACATCTGATGACAAAACTTAATGATCTGAGATAGAATATCGGAGCAAAGGCAGGCATGAGATTTTTATTCCAACATCACAAAGTCGATACAACTCTAGGACAGCAATACTATAGCAAAAGGCAGGCATACAAGTGATCAAACACTGGAAACAGATTACACAGAGTGAACAAGCACTTTCAACAACAATTTTGCAAGTTAGAACAGGCAAAGCAAAATATATAATCTTCAACACCGTTCCCTTACAATGAACACAGAGTGAACAAACACTTGAAATAACAAGATTTGTAGGCTAGAATGGGCACAGCAAATTTGCTATCACAAAAGTAGCTCCCCTTTACAATGGGCAAGGATGCCCTTATTTATACTAAAATCAAAGAAGTGGGGAACCCTAAAATCTCCTTGATTAACCCTAACCTGCCAACTCGCAAGCTTTATTTTTATTCTAAGACAAGATACAACTAACAAACGCTTTAAAGCAAAGAAAACTCCAACTAATACAAAGTGATTTCTTTTTAAATAAAGAATGGATGAGCTTAGGATGAAAGCAAATGATTTAAAACAAAAACATCTGATTTAAAGCTGCTTTCTTTTGAATCACATCCTCATCAACATTCTTGCTTTTTGGTGATGTCATCCATTGATATTTTGGAAAATAATATCTTTTAAAAAGCAAATGACCGCATCTTTGCCAGGAATACTGATACTCTCTAGAATGATATTCTGATTCTCTAACAATTTTTCACCACTTGCAACTATCTGAAGAAATTCATGAAGTTCGCCCATAACTTTGTCAACTTCACTATCATTGCGGCAAAATGATCCATCTTGCTGGCACTAATATCATCATTAAAATTGCTGCGAACGAGAGTCTGGAACTCTGCTTGCACTTCCCTGAGATCATACAGGGTACTATCTTCTTTTTTATACGAACACAGGATCTGAGAAACAAAAGATCTCACAAATTTGAGAACATTTACTACCTTTTCTTTCCATTCTGTTAACTCTGAAATTATACTGTCATAAGTTTTTTCTGTGAAAAGATATTGTGTTTTCCAAGTAAAAACTATCTTCCTATCTTCAGCTGAATCAACAGAATTATGTTCTTTCTTTAAGTCAGAGATAATGATTTCAAACACTGGTCTATTTTCATCCATAGTTTGCTGCAACCCCTGAATGCCTTGATGCAGATCATGAGCATTATACTTTAATTGATAAAACTCTGAAAGTACAACTCTCCCTTTAGTCACAAATTCTTCCGCCCAATTATTCATGTGCCTCCCATAGAGGACCAACTGACTGAATTGTCGTTGATCGGCTGGTGATTCTAGATTTGGCAGAAGCAATAAATCAATCTGTGATGTGCCATGGAAAAGGTTTGAAATATACTGCCACAGCTGCCTAATTTCAACCTTGAAGGCTGCTTTGTCTTCTCCATCCTTCAATACCCTCTCCTTCAAATTATCCGCTGCAACCTCGAAGAGATTTACATCTATATGTCGGACACTCCTACCAAGGTTAGCCTTGACAACCTTGAAGTCATCAACCTCAATATCATCAGCACTTCTATCTTTCGGCGGCGTTGCAATTTCAAGGATTATTTCTCCATCCGCATTATTTTCAATGTGAACCTGCTTCTTCAACTTCTTGTCTGGCATGTCCTGGTGGACGCTTTTAAGCTCTGTTAAATCCAACTGATATGAAGGCTTTCTCCTCTTCCTTCCCAGAATGTTTTCAAGCCAAGATGAGCCATTCTCTCTTGGAAACTCGGTTCTTGTAATAACAACCCCCAAAAATTTTTCAAACTTAAACAGTGATAACCAAATGTTAGCACAATTAAAATATCTCCACACTTCTGATCACCAAGATCCCAATTCGGGCGAGGTGAGAGCATAAGGTGTTTCGGCTTTCAGATTATAACATTGTGCAATGAAATAAGCATTCATCTGCTTGAGCAAGCATCCACAATGTAGTGGGAATTCACCACTTTCCAGTGGATAAGAAGCAAGCATGAAAGACTTCAAAGCCATCTACTTATTCAGTGGGAATACTCCACTTATTCAATGGGTGAGAACAATAAAGAAAGATTCTTTCTCCACACTAGCGGTATACCATCCAGGGGTTATAGTGTTTTGTAACATATACAGAATGAATACAATGAGGACTAATTGCATACTACTCAGAAATAAGCAACTTGATCATCATAGCACCATCATAAAGATTCCAGGCATTAAAATCATGATTATGCACAAGCCATTAGTATTACTAACATCATGTTAACAAACTGATTAAAAACTGAACACTATATATGACTACTGCTGTTCAAACTGAGTTGCAAATCAGTCCCTTGTCTGCTGTAAGGCAGCCTTGTAGCTGATCACAAACACCCTTAAGCACTTCAATGTCTAAAACACACTGTAAACTGCCCCAAATCAGACAGATATTATCAAATACCCTAACAGATAACAAACAACTATGAGAAGGAAGTGGTCTGATCACAGAATTCATACATCTGCCAGGTCTGTACGGCCATTGGACAACTTGATCTCACCATAAATCATCACAAACTGCTCAGAACTCTATAGAATTAGTCTCCAAATAAGCGCTCAGTCATAACATAAACAATACCATACTATGTAACCTCCAAACAAGGAAAACATTAATCACAACACAAATCGTACTTCTGGTTGTCCAGTACAGATCAGCAAGCATGGCGAGATTTCAACCTCTAATAATCTGCAATAACTTGAAAGGCATTGTTGGAGGCTAAGAATGAAAATCCAATCTCAAATTCTCATTAAATCTTTCAATGCAAATCGCAATGAAGATAAATCTCTTTCAACATGGTACGGCAGAGACTGTACGGAAGTTTTTATAGCATCTCCAAATTCCCTTGAAGTCACTGCAGAACATTATCAATATGATTGCCAAATCACAACAAACAGTTTACAAATAACAATGGATGCAATAGACTCCACAATAATTTTTGAGTTCAGTCGATCCACCATATGCATGTAGGGACAATGGCATGTACGGCATAACCTCATGATAAATTCAATTCACCACTAAAATCTCTCAAATCTGTCTCAAAGGTGGCATTTAGGGACAACAATGACAATGCAAAGACTTTGGATTTAATAGCATCAACTATTATTTTGTTTGATCAAACATTCCCTTCAGCAAGTACAGCCAAGATGAGCTACGGATGCACATGGAAAATCATACAATGCTTTAAAACACATAAAACCAATATGAATGTTGATGTTTAGACTATACTAAAGCAATGCACAAAGAATGAAACCCAATCTTATGTTTCAATATTTTTTTATTTTCAAAAGTCTTCAAATCTGCAAGTACAGCCATTGGAGGGGTACAGACTAGTAGATGAAAGCACATAAATTCACAATAAGAATGATTAAGAATTCTAACAAAGACATAAACAAAGGATTACAAATGAAAGACTATAGATCTCCACTCCAAAACCCATCAAAACTCTCAACTCCAATTCAGCTCCAGCACAATGGTGATTTCTGTGTGAAACCACACTCAACTCTAGAGGGTTTTCGTCCTCAAGAGGATTCTTCAAGAGGGTTTTCATCCTCAAGAGAATATGGAAGAACTCATAAGTTCAATCCATCTACAAATAAAATCAATATCAAAAACATAACATAACCCTTCCAAATGAGAGCTCATTTTCTTTTATAAGGCACTGGAGGAGTTACAAAGGAAATGAATTATTTCTTGAAAATAATAACATTTTCCTTCTAACTTAATTTATTTCTTTTTTCTTCCACTTAAGTGCTTAGTTTTATGTGACTAAATAAAAAAATGTGTTTTCCCCTTTCAAACAAGCTAAAACACTTAATAATATTTTAATTATTTTCACCCTTAAGAGCTTAAGTGAAAATAATAATTAAAATAGCTCATTAAATATTAAATTTTGCAGAAAATTCCAAACGGCCTCCAATTGCAAATTAAATTGAACCAATATACTCTGTAAGGTTTGGGATGTGCAATGGTGCCTTCCGGGTGACTTTCCAAAAATAAAAAGCTCCTCCAAGAATCTTGGAGATCAAACCAAAAGCCCGATCAAACTTTTGAAACCATCACTGTAACCCGAAACATCAACTGAGCTCAAAGCCATGAAAAATAATCCATCTACACAAGGAAAACCCAAATAACTGTTCTGCAGACTGAACTATGACCACTCCAAGAACATTGGAGTTCTTCCCAAACATGCCGGATAGCCTCCAAGAGACTAGGAACAAGCACAATGTGCATGAACATCTATGTGCCAAAAAATAGGACATTGTAGTTCTAACTTCATCAACTCCTGATGAACCAATATGTGTATTAGCGTTATGAACCGGCGAAACTGGCTCTAAATCAATGTGGATAGGAGAAGTGCTCGATGAAGAAGGTGGAGAGACATGATCTGAAGGTAATACTTCAACATGCGGCGTTGGTTCAACGGGAACTTCTGATTCAACTGCTAGTGGTTCCTGCTGGACATGAGCTGGAGACTCGTCCTTTTTCCTCTTTAACTTAGCTATTTTTGTTCCTTCTAGAAGAACACTCATAGATTTAACCCTTCATTTTGGTTTGGAAGTGGAAGGTTCTGATGGTTGTACAACTGGCGGCTCTGCTACCGAAATGTCCTCCTTCTGCTTATTCTTCAAGAATATCAAACTGTTTTTAACAACTCGACTCGTTCTTTCTTCAATGGAAGTGTTCTCTTTTATTGACCAATTAACTGGTGGCAATGGTTGTTGCTCAACTTGATCTCTGAAATACGTGGAAAGTAGAACTTCACTATTTTCTAACAAGCCCTCTACATCTTCCGACAAGATGTCAGACATCTGCTGAAGAGTAAACTTGCTGTAACTGCGTTCTTGCACTTCAAACTCATCAGCACAATTAGCCCAAAAGTCTTCAACTGCATGCGTTTGCGCACAATTTTGACCAAGGTGTGATGCAAAAACACCACGCGGATCATATGAAGACCTCCTGTCGAAAAACTTAAGACCATACTTGGATGATCCATTACCAATTATCTTGGCATCTGCTCCAGATCTGCATCTATAAATACCCATCCCAATTGGAAAATTGAAAGCTGCCTTGCGTCTGCTACGCAGAAATGTATGAACTTCATAGGCTTGCCTCAAAAACTCCATAAATGCTATTTCATCTGTAGGACATCTCGGCAACATAGTTGGCTCTCCTGAGAAGCCATATACTCTTGTTACCCTTTGAGTCACCCTTATTTATTTATTCGTGAAATTCCCTAAGCAAGAGTCGATTTGTTGTTTTGTCTTTTTGGTCATACCTTTGTTTCTTAAATCGGCTCTACATTCTTCAAAGTTTACCCGCCTATCGTCTTTGTGTGTGAAATTACTAAAGATTTGAACCTTTGAACTTGAACCATTCTCAAAGTTCAGTAGTTCAATAGTTCGATATGTTCAAAGATTCTCAAAGCGAGTTGATTTGTCCCTTGTGTAATTAAAATGTCTTTGAGTCTTCCAGTTGAACTTGAACTCTTTTTCATAGTTCAAAAGTTCCACGGTTCAAAAGTTCATTACTCGATCCCTTGTAATAAGTCGCGTCACTCAGTTCTTTTGCGTAGTTTAATGTATCGTTGAACCATCCGCTTGAACTCTATAGCGAGGTTCGATGGTTCAATGGTTCAAAGTTCAACGGTTCACTGTTTCATGGTTAAAAGTCTTCTACAAAGCCGCGTGACTGTTGGTAGGTCTGTGTAGTTCTTGCATCTTTGAATCTTCTCATTGAACCACATCCTAACAGTTCAATGGTGCAAGAGTCTAAGTTCAATGTTTCTCTAAGTGAACCGTTTGCCCCTTTGTATGATCCAAGTTATATAATTGAACCTCGGCATTGAACCACACCCCAAAAGTTCAATGGTTCAATGGTTCAAGGGTTCAGTGATTATAATCTCATCTCTCCCTGAGGCTCTCTAAGTCAAAATTTAGCAGGAAAGTTGGAGGAAAATATGTCCGAAACTCATTATGAAACAGAAAGTTCTAATTTTTGGAAGGTCGTGGATAATTATTATACATCATGGTCGCGCATGAATAATGCTTGCCATTAATGAAGATGTCAGAATTCATGTCTTTTCAAACATTTTCGGCACGTATTGTTTCGGGCAATAATTATTCGATCTGGTTAATGCCATTATTAAGAGAGAACAAGCCAAATTTAGCAAATGAACATACTGTGCGACATAGAGGAGAATAGCGCAGGAGGTATAAGGTTCTTGTTGCCCAAATTTCGCAGTAATTTCAGATATCTTGAAGGTGAGTTCTGCTCTTCCTATATGTTGTTTCCATTTTTTAGCTAGAAAGAAGAATCTTTTGAGTTTCCGACATTATTTTCAAAGTTCGAAGCATTTCTCGTTATATCCTCCAATTATAGCTATGAAATCTGCTTGTCTTGGTTATGAGCATGGTCCTGGTCTCACCTGTTCTCACCCTGAATTTAGGGATACTTCACTGGTTCAATATGATTTAGAAGAATTTAGGAAAAGGTCTAAAAATTCTGTACCAACTCCCATGATGAAGAAGATATTAGAAAGTGGTTTGGTTGAAGCTACGGCCTTTCCCATGGCCGTACAATGCCCCGAATTAGTTCTGGAGTGCATGAATAGGTATGAACCCCAAAACAGATGCATCAGAAATGCAAATGGTGGTGTGTTGTTTCATGTCAACAAACAAACCCTAATGTCTGTGATGAGAATACCGCCTAAGGAAGCATATTCTAGCCTTAATATTACTTCTTCTTATGGGCATTTCTCACTTAAGAAAACAAACTACAGAAGTGTGATAGCAAGAAACTGGTTGCTGAAATTCTAAAAAGGGGGTTCAAGGCTGCCTAGACCACTTACAAGAGATCACATGATTCGGGAAGTGAGGGATATTGTGGTATTACTACACAGGCTGAAGGGCAGCGCACAGGCATACTATTGGGAAGACTGGATGTACTTTTTCATACAGGTTATCCTCCAAGGAGAGCAATATTTGGACTGGACGGAAATTGCAGCTGAATATTTGCATCAAGGTCTGAGTAATTGTTTAGGTAATAAAGATTTTTATATGTCTTTGTACCTCTTCTATTGCCTAGCATATACAAGACAATGGTTGGGGCTACCTCATGCACCCTTGGCTGAGGATAGTTAAATTTATGAATATTATTCACAATTGCAGATGCATAATTGTTATAAGAATTACAAGAGGGTTAATGATGTTTTTATTGGGAGAATGACTTATGAACTGGCAAGTAATTTGAATAAGAGAATGTCTAATGAAGCAATGCAGTTGGTCAACATATATGGTAGTTTCTTTATTCAATTTTCTAAGTTCACTTATATCAGAGTTGGGGGATTTGACGGTGAACCTGTGAAGTTACCCAGGTATGTGTTTGACCGTTTTGTACTGATAGAGGTCTACAGACAGTTAGCACATGTAGATAAAAAGTTCTCAACAAAGAAGGGATCTAGTATCTCTTTTCCCATTGAACTTGGACATTACTCATGCCAGTCAAAATCTGATGCTTTGAATTTAGAAGTGAACCTAAAAAAGTTCAATTTTCAGTTCTTCACTACCAAATCACAATTTGACAGCAAAGGCTTTGTCAAGGATAACTTGGATTTTGGAACAAGGTTTTCACATATCCCTAAATTGGAGGATTATTGGGAGGACTGTTTAGATGAATTCGAGGTCAGAAGGAGATTATGGTGCAGGTTCTCTCTAGGACAGATAATTACCCTCAATCTAAATATGAACATTTCTGGAGTTTTGGATAATGAAGAACAGGTGGTTGACCAACAATTTGAACAGATAAAACAATCACCTATTCCAGAAATTGACTGGAGTAAAGAGGAAGAAGACAGGATTGAGGTGAAGACCCTCTTGGTGATCAGAAGAACCAAGAAATGGTTGAGGGAACAAAAACAGAAAGGATTTCAATACAAAGATTCCCAGCAATGCACATCAATAGTTGAATCACAATTCTCGATATGCTCCTCTAACCAGCCTATTGCTATTTGTGGTGCAGGTACTTCCAAGTCAATAACTGGAAGGAGCCCTGTCATCAAAGAATCCAAAAAAGCCCTCACAACTATTCTGCCCCCTTGTGCCACCAGATCAAGAACTAAAAGCAGGTTTCTGAGAGAATAATTGTGGATTTGAATTCTGAGGAGGATTCAGGGGAAGCAATGGGTGATAAAGAATCTAGTTCACCGAGAGCAGAGGAGGTTAGTACAAAACAAAAGGCAGAGGTTGTTTTAGAGTCCCATGAACTGATGATGATTTCAGATGTGTCCTCTAATCAATTGAACCTTGGAAAAGAAGTCTCGGCCCCTGCACCAAAATGGCTGGAGAGTTCAATCAGTGACAAAAGAAAATTCCATTTTCTTTAGCGTTGGAAGACATGGTGAGTAAATGTTTGGGAAAAACTCCTAAATCCAAGAAGCTAAAAACAACATCCAGAGTAAGTATTGACCCTAATATTGGGAATTGGAGCGCGAAAATAGCCAGGCCGGCAACTGATGAAGAGGTTCAAGATCCCACAGTGCAAGATTTCACAATTGAGAAAGTAGATCTTGGGGCTGCTTCAAGAGCCACGGATGTGCATCATCTAGAGGTATCCACCAAAAAGATAGTTAGTCGAACCTGGAAAAATGAGAAAGACAAAAGAGAGTTGAAGCAGACTGTGTGCTCGATGGCAGAGTACATTGATGCCATTCATAACCCCAATCCACAGCCAGTTTCACAACTTTCTCTGACTTTTGATCCTAAGTCTCCAACTAACCAAATCATGATTGGTTGGACTGTGTTATACAAAAAGGTACCGAATATATTCATGAACTGAAGAATATATATGACCAAACTACAGCCACCATTGATGACCTTAAGGCACAAAATGCTTCCTGGGTAAAAGATGAAGGCAAGTGGGTGAACATGATGAATCAAATTGATGAAGTGCAAAAATATGGGATAGCCAAATTTCTGTCAGAAAAGAATTTAATAGGTCTAGATGAAGATGTATTGTATGTGAGTAAGAAGAACATTGAGTGGAGGAATTCAATATTTCGGCAAGGGCAGATTGAGCTCACAAAAATGGTCAAGGAGATAACTGAATTTATCCAATCATTACAGCGTGATCTACAGTGTATTGATGTAAAATATATAAATGATGATAGGGAACCAGAGAAGGACATCGATACAGTGATTCAATCTTTTAAAAAGAAAATCAGCTTCGTTAAAGAAAGTGACAATGTATTAACCGAGGATTTCTCTCGGATTTCAAAAGTGGAGTCACTTCTTTATCTTTGCATCGACGCACTCCTGGAACACAACGAGGTGGGGAAAATTCGAAGAGAGAAAGATGTCTGGAAGACAAGGGTAAAACACATTGGCATCCCCAATTTTTCGAAAATTCAGGAGTTTGTTACAGCATTTCAGGAGTGGAAAGCTCAACGTGCCTCCCCAACCGCCCACAGCAAGTTTGGAGATTCAAATCCATTGCCTCAGCTGTGATCTTATTCACTCAATTTCTTTTATTCAATTTTTCAGTTAATGTTATTTTCAAAAAACTTAATCTTTAAATCAGTTTGTAAAAACTAAATCCCGTATGGGTCAAAGTTACTTTAACTCTGGGTTTGGTTTACATGATCGGATAATTACAGTAACTATATATATATTTTTGGTTGCTAAAACTGGGATATATAGAAGATAGGAAAAAGAAAAGAACATTGAAAATTTTTGGAGCTGAACTGCTGTTATTTCATAGCATATATGATTTTTGTCTGAAATATTTTTCATCTATGAATGAAAAGGAAAAACAATTACTGCATGCTTAGATCTGTGCGTTTGAGTATTTGAAATTGGGTTTTCTATGCAAAATCTTCTTTCATATGATAATTGCTCTTTTTGGACAACTCATTGTATGTGTTCTATCATTTATTGGTTCAGCAATATATATATATATGTTTATGTATCTGATCGTTATTGAAAATAGAATCTATGTATTCTATCACCAAATGATGTTGTAAAAGAGATATCACATTCGTAGCATGATGATGTATGGATGTTAGTTTGCCTTTAGGCATTTTCTGGTTAAAAGTGTATTTGAATATTTAAAATAGATTAAATTCATTGAAGATCTTAAAGGGAGCTGTACCTAAATTCAGAGGGGAACTATTCTTGATGGTTCACCCATTCGTTGATTAATTCATTTGTTCTTAAAAGAAGAAAGGGTATAGAGTCAGAATAGACTATTTTTAGACAAGGACAAATCTGTTAACCAACAACTCTGATGTAGGAAAAAGTGGGAAACTGGATAAACCAATCAGCCCATTCTGCCATTGTCATTCTAGCATCTGCTGAAAACCGTATATGCAACTCATTATCCATATCTCGAACTGCATGCATAAGGAATGCATCATTTACCCGCTTGTAATGCCGCTCAGCCTGAGAAAATTCTAGCTGCAGGAAATGGTGATAAAATGTTGAATACCCAGAGTTCCAACAACATTCAAACCTCTGAATTGACCCTGAAAAGCCATTAAATACACAAGGTATGACATCATGTGGAATTCATGGGCCCTTTGAAAATCAAGTATATATTGGTGGAGACTATCACTAATGAGTGCCGACCAGTCACAGAATTCGGTTCCATCAACAATCTGGAACATGATGTAAAACATCCAAGGTTAGAAATTGTTAGCATCTACTTGACCTGTGATTCGGCTTAGCAGAGTAATCATTATTGCATGTTCCTCCTTGAACTCTCCACATCCAAAATTCTTTGGCATGACATTCTATTTTTCCTTTAACCACCATTTAGCAATCTTTTTCCGGTATTTTTTCTTTATCATTTTTCCAAACCCTCTTGCATTCTTCAATTGAAACAGTTAAGTTTTCCCTCCAGACTAGTATTGAAAAACACTTATCAATGTCGTTCGGGTTGAGACTGCAGAGCAAACGTCTATCTCTTGATTAGATTTCTCTTGTGACCGAATTGTAATGCGTCATACAAGCAATTACAAATTCGATACTTTGCACTATGATGGGGAAAGATGCTGCTGCAAGCAAACCAGAGTGTCCTAGATTCCTGATAGCATTGTTTCCTCCATCCTCCAAAAAATATAAATTGATCACTGGAAGTACTTTATGCAAGTCTGTTTTGAAAGTTCTCATGTAATTGTGAACCAATGCCGTTTTGGGCTTGATTTGCGTTGGAGAGTATTGCATACTAAAAGATTTGAAAATTGACTGTGAACACACCTATGTCGGAAAAATCTTGGACAAAAGGCTAAAAATTACTTGCTGATTTTTAGAAAAAAAGTAGAATGTGAGCGAAAAAGTTGGCGCATGGATTTTGTAAGCAATTCTGTTTTGAAACAACCCAGATTGTCAAATTTTGAAAAAGTGAAGGATTTCTTGAAAAAACAACAAAAAAGCAGATTCCCGAAAAAAGCAAAATTCTCACTCTTCAAGAGGATGAAATTCTAGATGGACCCATCTCGATGAAAATTGAAAAAACTTCAGTCCAATTTCTGAATACCGATCCCCTAGAAAAAAGGACCCTGAAAAAGCGTGTCTCCTTGCTTCCTCAACCCGAAACTATGAAAAACGCTGAAAAAGCATTTCGTTTGAGCCTTCGAATCTTCGTGGAAAAAAAAATTATGTCTTCTTCCTCTTGATGCAACCTACAAAAGATAATGAATAAAAGAAGCCAAATGCTTTGTCTTTATAGAACTTTAAAGCAAAAAAGCAGCGTTCTTTGTGAAAGAATAAAGCTTCAATCTTATCCATGAAGAAAGCAACTTTTAAAGCATAAATCCAAGTGGATGTCTTTAAATAGGAAGAATCCCTATTTTATAACTGCCTATGGCTTCATGTGTAAGATGACTAAAAATATCGTCTTTGATGATGTCATCAAACACGTGAGCTTGCAAAAGTGTTAGCCAATTTTTCCTTCGTTTTCGACACTTTTGCACTCGTTTTGGCTCCAATATAGCCTGTCCTTGACTTCCACAAGATGGTGAACTGACACTGTTGACTGAAAAAGCTGACTGATCATGGCATTTTAGAGACCTATCAACTGTGATTCCATCCCCAGCCTCAAACAGATGATCTAACATCGTTCAACTGCGAATTTGACTTCGAGAAACTGTCACCGAGCGAAGTTTTGGAAACGGTTGTTGGAAAATATCAATAGATCATGAAATTTTCTATCTCTGGTGAACTTGGGCGCCCCTGGCCTCCAGGGGTGCCTGATTTTCGATGCCTTAGTCATTTTTCCGAAAATTTCAACTTTTTCAATTTCTTGATTTCCGTGCGCGTTCCGACTGTCGATTTCTGTCTGCTGGGACAAAACTGAGTCTGATGATCTGGCACATAGGTAGGCCTGATGAAAACTAAGCTGACTATACTCTCTGTCTGCCTCGGGAAACGCACCAAACTGATTTGCTGTGAACCTAACCGGGCTAACGGAGGGAGATTTTCATTTTCTGGAAAAAACTTAAAAAATAAACTAAATCTGGAGACACTGGGCGCCCCTAGCCTCCAGGGGCGCCTAAGATTCAATGCCTTAGAAAATTTTTGGAAAATTCAAATTTTATTGCCGTTTCTCAATTTCCGTGCCAACAGCACCTGTTTGATCTTCGTTTTCAGTCATCCAGATGACTGCTAAGGTAGGACGGGGGATGATCTAAGTAGCCTGAACACATCTGTGATGAAATCCTAGCTTTTATTGACATTTGACTAAGTTTGACCAAGTTTGACCACCTGGAAACGAGCTGACGGAGGCATTTCTGATGTTTCTCGAAAAATGCGTAAAAAATTCTAAGGCATGAGAAGTTGGGCCCCCTAGCCTCTAGGAGTGCCTAGGATTCTGTGCCTTAGCCAATTTCATGATTTTCAACCTTCGTTTGTAATTTACTCTGTTTCGCGTTCTGACAGTTGCTTCCTAATGTCGATTTCAACAATTTCATCAGTCAACTGCCACTGGATGGCGAATGAACTGGATAGCCTAGGTACATTGGACATGATTTTCAACTTTTCGGGGCCTGATAACCAAAATGACTACTTTTACGCTCATCAAAATTGACTGACGGAGACATTTCTTGCATTTGCTTGAAAAACATGAAAAAAATTCTAACACTGGTGCAACTGGGAGCCCCTAGCCTCCAGGGGCACCTGGATTCTCCAGACTTAGTCAAATTTGATGATTTTCAACTTTTCTCCTCACTCTGGATTGACCCTGCGCCGTTTTACGTTCTTCGTCGAATCGACGACTGTTCGTCGATTCTGCATCGTTGGAACAACGTTGAAAACTTAAAAACAAGTTCTAGCAGATGAACTTCCTTCATTGACGACTTTAAAGCTCATGCTTCACCTTCTGAAAAAGCAGAAATGACCCAGTAGAGAAAGCTTGGCCTTTTACAGATTCCATCTGGACCACGCTGATCGTGAAGCAAAATCAACCAATCAGAATCAGACACGACACCTAAATCAGAGATTCTATTTTTAAAAACTTTCTATTTTTAGAAAATTTTGCTAGCATCTGTATCTCAAGAAACCTAGAAAACCTAATTTGACGTCTATTTTTAGAAACTTTCTAAAAATAGAAATTTCTATTTTTGGAAACTTTCTAAAAATAAAAATTTCTACTTTTAAAAATTTTGTTTTTTTGACTTTTTGACGAAAAATTTTCTAGACTTGCTCAAAATGCCTTAATGAAGCAAAAAATTTTGATTAGGTACAACAGAGTGGCCCCATGCAAATTTATAATTGTGAGAAAAGGATAATATAGAATCTTTCCTATTTTTGTAGAGCAGCTACTGCTTAAGAATTACAAATAAGCTGTGGAAAAAAAGCGTGGGCTAGAAATAAGCAACCACTACATAATGAAAAATATGCCATGTAGCTGCATATATTTCTTTCCTTTTTTTTTTTTAATTTTCTTTTAAATTAACATAGTTAAAATAATATATATTTTTCTTTTCTATATAATAAAAAACTCCAAATTAAAATAACTGCTTAAAATAAGTAGAAAAATAAAGTTTCATGGGGTCACTAGCTCCACAAATGTCTCCTAAAAAAATTAAGCAGTGACTGCTAACCAAAATAAGCTAAGCAGCAGCATGGGGACATGCCCTAAAACAAGGCCTAATATTATTGTAAAGTCCGGCAAGTTAATAAAAATCACATGGCCGACAAGTTCTTGGTTCTAGAAGAATCTACGGGCGACTCTATCTACCAGTTTTATTGTGCAGTTCATTTGATATGGTTCTTAGGTAGTTTGACAAACCTTTCATTAAAATAAACTCATTTCTGGTGATATCTAAGGGCATGTCCCCGTGCTGCTGCTTAGCTTATTTTGGCTAGCAATCACTGCTTTTAAGCAGATATTTGTGGAGTCAGTGACTCCATAACACTTTATTTTTCTGCTTATTTTAAGCAGTTATCTTAATTTGGAGTTTTTTATTATATAAAAAAGCAAAAAATAATAGAAGAAATTTTTTTTTAAAAAGAGGGAAGGAATTATATGCAACCACATGGCATATTTTTCATTATACAATGGCTGCTTATTTCCAGCCCCCCCTTTTTTTCCATGCTTATTTGAAATTCCTAAGCAGTAGCTGCTCCACAAAAATAGGAAAGATTCTATATTATCCTTTTCCCACAATTATAAATTTGCATGGGGCCACTCCAACTACTTAAAACTGCTAAAATTAAAACAGAAAATTAACTTAAGCAGCCGCATGGGGACAAGGGGTAAGCCATAGGTTATTCAAACAGATCCTGGTAGGGGAGACTTTACAATAAAAGAATAATGAAAATAATTATTTCTAGTTGTGCAAGAATATTAAATAAAATATAAAAAGATTATGCTTGAGGGCTATGGTTCAAGAGCAGAGGTTCCAATCATGCTGGTGATTCCCCCATAATAACATCCATTTACTAATAAAATTAATAAATAAAAAGATTATGTATAACAAGCATCAAGTTTTCATAGTTCATGTGATTATTAAAGTTGCTTATGAAAGAACTGTTTGATTATTTTCCACCAATTTAAATAAAGTAAACACAGTTTTTTCAAGAAAATACTTGCAACAGAAAGATTGCCTAAAATAAACATATGTTCTCACCAGGCTGTTCTTAAACATCATCCACTTCAACAGTCAAAGGTTAATTTTGGCCAATAAAAATAGGACAAATATTTACCACTTTTTGTTGTGAATGAGATATAAAATAGTTATTGGCTGTTTGACCATTGAAATGGATGATATTTAGGTAGAGTGTTCTCACTGTCCATGAAATTGTTGCAAGTAACTCTAGAAAAAACTCTGGTTCCATTTTTTTAATTTTTTAAGCTGCTTGTAACAAAAAGACTACCTGGCAATGGACAACCCAAAACCACAAATATATAAAAAGTTTACTTCCCACTGAAAACCCCAAAAATAAAATATTAAAATGAAGATTACCTCGCAATGTGCAAGAACGCTGATGAGGTTCCCCATGGTACCGGAAGGTACGAATAAACCAGCCTCCTTGCCCATTATTTTGGCCATTCTACGCTGTAACTTGTCAGCCGTGGGATCCGAACCCAGCACGTCATCGTCCACGTCAGCAGCCGCCATTGCTGCCCGCATGGCATCAGTCGGCCTTGTCACTGTGTCTGAACGAAGATCAACCATCCTGTATGCATATTTCTGCTCCTTAAAGCCGATGTTTGCTATAACTTCCTCACTCGAAGAGAAATCCATGGCCTTAGATAACAGTGTGGAATAAAGGGTTTAAATCAGTCTTTAAATCGCTCAGAGAAATTCTGTACTGGTGTGTGAAAAATCTATGCAGTTATTGATTATTAATTTTCTATCTTATGAGAATATTTGGCTGCCGAAAAATTAATTAATTTACAGTTGTTCTCACTGCAAATCAATTTGCTATTGCTGCAAATTTATTTATTTGCTATCTGCAAATACTTCTCGGATCTATGTTCTCCAAATGCCCATTGATCATCTTTTATAATCTTCTCATTGAAAACCAATGGCCATGATTTAATCTCAATCAATGGCTAGGATTAATTAGACTCTAACAAACCCTAATATCTAGAAGTCTCTCGAAAAATCAATTTTCTAGGTATGGAGATAATTATTCCAACTGTGTTTCCAGCGTCGTAATCACCACCCGAGACTAGAACCCCTGTCCAAGCTACATAAAAATCAACATGGTGTAAATTGTGCTAGTAAGAGAGTAACCCGGATTCAAATCTCCTCATACAAATAAAGCAATTTAAATTCCAACCAATAAAACATGCCAACGGAGAATAAATGTGGCAAGATTTTATTGAATTTCAGTCCAATCAAACATACCAACAAATGTGACCAGATTATGGTAAAGATTTTATGAGAGGAAAACATCAAAGAAAAGGATGTATGTACAGTTAGAAGTACCTAATGGCGCAAGGAATTTTGTTTGCCAGATCATATATTTGGAATTCGAATCTTGGACGTCTGTGGTGGAATGAATAAGACATGGCGTCTGGTTCGGAGAGTCCAAAAGAGAGAGAATGTTCGTTATTAGTATATATACCAGTCTGTAGGAGAATGACGTGGCATTTGGCGCCTAACGGGCAAGTTTCAGAAAAGACAAAAACCAAATTGAAAAAACTCAATTTTAAATTCTAGATTTTGAATGTTTTTGGACCACAAACGCCCACCCATTTGGACTCTTGTTAGTTGTTCCCTACGGAGAAATACTAATTTATTCAATTGTCCAATGAGAGTGTAGAGTTAAACTAGTTTGACTAAATTCATTAATGTTTTTTGCTTTTCAATTTTTCTTTTAATATAATAAAATTATTTTATTGATATTCTATTAGATAACAATTTGTAATAGTCGTATTATGATGACATCACCAATTGCACTTATAATTGTTTGAACTATTGACAATTATATTGTACAAATCACTTTTACACTCACATAGATTCCCTAACAAACAAATCAATATTAAACTAAAGAACTAAATAATATTATTTGATTTATTTCAATTTCATACATTTAATCCAAATAAATATAATTCCAACTCTTAATCCTAGAATATATTAATTATTAGTTCAATTATTAATTTTATTTATTCAAAGGACATGAAAATATATTTTATTTTTCTCCTTTTCAATCAATTCTACAGTCACATAGATTCCCTGACAAACAAATCAATATCAAATTAGCAAAGTTATTGCATATGTGTCTGTTTACTATCATTTGATGGTGCATAGTGGGCTTTGTGGGGCCTCCACTTTTTGCTGCTTTTTGACTAAAGGTTCGTGATAAAATTGTTCTCTAGTCTACTCTTTGTCACACTATGTAGCCAATCATCATAGAGTATTAAATTTTTCCCAAGAATACTATATTTCATAAGTATTTTTCATACCACTAATTTAGAAAATCTTATCTCTCACAGTAACAAATGAGATGTGAAGATTTACGCTCATTTTATTTTCTTTTTTTATATGATGTAAATAGTTTATTCTACTCAAATTTTACAGTCTATTCCTAAGCATTGCTATGGTTATGTTCTGATCGACACAAACATGAATGGATTTGAGGGGTATGAAGCCACGTCGCAAGTGATAGAGGGATCAGAAGAGAAATGTTGGTTCAAATGGTATTTTGAGCTCAATCCATTGATGGTCATTCGCAATAGGAGTTTGTAGGTAATTGGAGCTCTATCTTAACTATTGCCATAAGCACACTTGAAGATGGTGCTTCTTGCCCGTAGTTGTGTTTAACATATTGAAATGATTTCATGTTTCTTTCTTTGTAATTTTCTTGGAGTTTGATTAATTAAATTTTTCTCTCTGTGTAGTTTCCTTTGTGTGAGATTTTAGGACACTCAAGTGTAATGGGTGTTGATGAAATCTTTGAATTTGCTATCTTATATCAGACTATTGTACTTATAATTATTGATTATGGATTTCATGTGCTTGAAATTAGGATGACACATGTTGTGTCTACAGCCTTCGAAGGGGCACGAATAATATGATTTTCTGCCCTAAGGCCTGCTGGATGTGAGGACTTTCTTGCTTTGTATTGCTCTCCATGGGATCGCATGTGAATGTGCACATTCCCATCTTGCCATCTTTCCTACAAATACTGCATAAATGGTTGTGCTCTGCAAGTATGTCAACCTCTTCCATTTCTACAATATCTTCTTCCCCTGCAAAACTCAAACATTGGCATTGAGGCAAGATCGATGCAGATGTGGTGATCATCTGGTTGATGATGGATGTGATGGCCGAGTTCGTTTGATGTTGCTTATCGTGGCTTTCTCTTTGCAAGAATTACTCCACTTCCTCGGTTTTCTCCCCAAGACAAGAAATCTCACAAGTAAGAGCAAACAGATTTGTTTCCCCTTCATTGCTATGTCCCAACACATATTTATCATCATCTTTACCATAGACAGGTTGGCAACAGCGTTATTAGAGCTCTATCTTGACTTCCATCATAGGCACACTCGATTTTGACTTTATGATTACACTTCTGATTCTTAATTTTCTCTCCTTTCATTTGGCAAATATTCAATTCAAGTAAAATTCTATATAAGAATGACATAGTGGCAGGATTTTCATGTCTATCAACTGACTCTAGCCGTGCATTAGATGACTGAGTTTTAGTAAACAAGATTGTAAAGGTGGATGGAGACCTTGTACTACTACTCCCAAGACCTCTTCATAGCTATAGTAAAATGTAAATATTTATACCAAGTGGCCAGATGAGAAAAAATATTTTAATAAAGACCTACAAACATAGAAGATTTATAATTATTAAGTTTTTCAACCCCCACGTTAAGATAAGCATGGGCTTTACACGTTTGTGTGTTATAGTCCCAATAGAAGAAAATTAGTGAAGGGTTGTAATGTCTCATTTTCATCTATAACAATATAGGATCTCCCACAAGGCCTACATCCTTTATGGGAACTATTACAAGGCAACATTAGAGTGTCTGCTACCCTAGTTTTATCAAGCACAAACCCATGTGGATTAATGGCATCTCTAGTTGTATTATATAGAACAACAAGATCGTCAATTTTAACAAATGCTCTCAACTTGATGGATGCTACACAGATTGTACAAGTTCTCTGTGTGTTTGTAGGTACTGAGACACATGGCACATACACATTCTTTCCTCTAGGTATGAGTTCATTCTCAGATCTGATGTTGTTGGCATATATAATTAGATCAGTAGAAACATTGCATATATTTGCAATACCATAAGTATTAATATCATTCTTTATTAAAACATTTGGACTACATTTATTGCATACAAGATTATCTGTATGATTTGTATTGCAAGGGATTTTCAGGTTTCAGTTATTGCATAATTGAACAAAGTTCAAACCTTTATTCTCAAGGTGCAAGGCAATGGTACCTACATGAAATTTAGTAGCCACACCTCTAACATGTTCAGTATCCATAGTGGTTAAGGAAGACCCACAAGGTCCACAGTTGTCCAGTCCACAAGGCAGCCTAAGTCTAGCCCCAATAGGAACACATGTAATGTTTGGTTCTTGTAGTGAAGGATTGAGTGCAAGCACATACTTCATGTTGACTGAACATATCTTTGAAACATTTTCTATATCCTCCTCTACCATTAGATTGTATTCAATCCCACAAGGTCCATAACGGTCAAGTGGGATATTAAGATTTGGGTTCATACTGTTAGAATCTGAAAAGATTATTAACCTGGAAAACTAGTGCAAACGAATAGATATCTAAACTATGAATGCAAATGATGAAAAATCAAAATAGCAACATAGAGTCAGTTTCCAAGAGAGTAATGCAAATGCTAGAAGCAAAATAGCATTAAGAGGATGCAAAAGCAAAAGATACAAAATACAAGCTAGGTAGCATGCTTATATAGACCAGGGATAGGGAGGAGGTGGCAACACCGACCAATGAGGAGCAACCATCTATCGGACTAAAGATAGCAAAGTATCTTCCCAAGATAGCTAATGAATGCTCGCATGTAAGAAGGTGACACCTCGCAACCACTCACCTAATAAGACATGCTTTATTAACCTAAGCAAGATTAATAGAAGTGTAGGAAAAACCTAGGAATATAGGAAAAAATAAATAACCCAACTAGGAAATAAAAACCTACACTAACACCCCCATAAGTGAAGCTTAGGCGGATGTAAAAATGGGTCTCGACAAATCAAGCCTGATGAGGTACCCATGTACATAAAATTCCCCCCCAAAATAGAGAGAGAAGAGACCCCCCAAAAGTAGAGAGAGTGAAAGAGACTATGAAATCCCCCCACAATGAAGTAGCTCTGGTGTCAAAGGAGGATGCCCATTTATGAATGCTGAAGATGATCCATTTGTGGCAAATGACATTAGGAAGAAACAACTCCAATGATGAATGTCGAAGTAACTCCCACTCAAAGAAGCAAGGTGAGAAAGGAAGCCTCATGATGTATCCTGTCTCAGAACTCTGATCACGTGTCTCCATGTGAATATTAGAAGATGCCTCAATGCACGAAGGTAGAAGCAATCCAATCCCATGTGTAGAACTAGGAGGTACAAGATCCAAAGACAAGGAAGATGGTATAACAGTGATGAAATGACTGTCATCAAAGAGGAGTTGAATGTCCTCAAGAGTGTCATCCAGATCTAAAATGTGAGACTCTACAAACAAACAAGAGATGTCTGATAGAAATTGGTCCCAATGAAGTGAATCCAGAATACAAATATGATCTTGTTGCAAAGAATCACCGGAAGCCCTCGAAGAAGCATCTCTGGAATATCCTCAGAAATAGTAATACATATTAGTCCATAGACCATGTCATTATTGTTAAACCATGCATTCTTTTGTTCATAGTCACTTAGCTCAAGAACGAGTCCAAGAAGATGGGGCAATAGATCCTGCTCAAGGCAATGATTCTTTATCCCTTATTTCCAAAACAAATAGTTCTCTGAGGTTAGCTTAACAACAAAAGGATGGAAATAACCAAAATCCATGATAAACCCCCAAAATGATTATAATAACCCCATAAAAGATATGACTCAAAGACTTTTTCACTCAATCACAGAACCCCCCAAGAAAATATGATTTGGCAATTTATATTAGTGCATTTACAACTACCACTACCAAGAAATACTAAGTGGTCTTGATTTCAATGCATTACAAAACCCTCACAAAGAGCATATGCTAAAAATACAACTTTGGCACAATACCCAAATAAATAAATAGCACCACTATGATCTACTTGAAAAATCATGCACTTTCAAAAAAAGAATCACCTCGATACGAGGTCGTATGTGAAAGTTACGATCCTTTGAAATTCCCAAAATAAGAGCTGTGCAGTGTCACGACTAAGAATCTACAATTTTTGAAAAATCTCTACATCAAAATCAAAAAATGTCTGCACTAGTGTTGTCACCCAGATTTGCACCCTTGCTGAGTTGTAAAACTTGGCAATCTGTAGAAACATGGGATCTTTCCAAGGTATGTGGGTCACCTGTGTTTGGAAAGAACCTCCAAAGAAGGCTGACTTCCTAGCTGGTTATCACCTAAAATCTAATGGATTTGCAGAGGAAAAGGGAGAAGGAATGCCTTAAAAATGAAAGATAAAACAAGAAAACTTAAAAATAAGGGTGATGCACTAGACAATATAAGAACCCTCACAGAACTGAAAAAAATAGACAACACAACCAGATACAACAAGTAGACATACACAGATTCAGATGATTTTAGCAAAGGTGAGAAACAAAATGGTTGAGAGGAACAAAATGTTCACAGACAATCATATGCAGATTCACACTAAGCTAAAAAATCACTAAAAGAGGTAAAATAACTTGCATATATTCAATAAGAAGGCATGGTTACAGTAGAGGAATGCTCTGTTTGGAATCAGAAGCATAAATTTTTTAAATCTTCCAATGTCCAACCCTATTTACATCTCAAGCTTATGCATATATAGCCTTTACAATTCGACCTAAGTCGATTGCAATCAATTCGTCCCATGGGCATAGTCAGGAAAATATCTACCTCTGAAGGGACGTCCACCTACAAGAAGTCATGGCCTAAAAATATCTGGAACAGGGGCAGATGGAAGATATTTTGAATCTTCAATGTGAGCTGCTAAATCATTGACCTGCACCCATAAATGCAACAAATATCTGCATTTGTATATGCCAAATTAGTCGTTGAAACATCCAGTCGATCGAGCATGCAAATTTACATCAAATTTTGAAAGTGAGAAAACTTCACTCAAAAGCCCACCATATGAAAGAGGAGGCAAAAATAAGCACTTTTGCCTTTTGAAGCATGTGGAAATTTGCCAAAATGCGGAAGATATTCACAGTCAAAGCTACGGTCAACTGCATCTTGCATCTGTGTATCGCTTTGCATCTGCATATACAACTATGGTATATATCGGGCTGTCAGGGAGACTATGAGTTGAGCTACCGATAAGCATGGTCTCGCTAATGCCCTTGCATGTGCCTTTTGTATATGCTTGTATGTGCAAATGTATATACATACAATCGCCAACATACAAAAATCAGCCTTGACTTTTGTGTCACCTTTTGTATGTATGCCTCTGCCACGTGTCATCACTCCATTGGTCGCTGATCTGAAAACTAGGACTCATCACTGAACATTTGCCTCCTTAGCGGCCATTGGAAAGACCTTTGCATGAGCCGCCGACAAGCATTGTTTCGCCAAAAATCCTTTGTATGAGCCTTTGTA
Source organism: Cunninghamia lanceolata (assembly GCA_027924645.1). NCBI lineage: Eukaryota > Viridiplantae > Streptophyta > Pinopsida > Cupressales > Cupressaceae > Cunninghamia > Cunninghamia lanceolata. The sequence continues at coordinate 19,352,361 of BSBN01000254.1, forward strand.
TATGCGATTGTATATGAGATACAATCGTATGTACATACAATGTGGAACTCAAGAGATATCAATCATAATGGAACTTTAAAACGGGTCTAGCCTTTGTATCTTACCTTCTTGCATATTGACATATACATGTACTTCAACATACAATCTGCGGACCCCAAATGATTATTTACCATATTCAATTCTGCAGTCGGGTCCAACTTGTATGTATTCCCTTTGAATCCTCCTTTGTATATTGCATATACAATGTGAATATACATACAAAGCTGCATACAATCGCTCGTACATACAATTGTTGTATCTGACCCCTATATATCGCCTTTGTATGCCTCCCTCGTATGTATCTTTTTGTATATACCATTGTATGTTCCCTTTGTATATTTGAACATACAATGTGAACATACAAAGAAACATACAATTGCATATGCATATAAACATGACTAAGTATAAAACTGAGAAATATCTACGATGGAAAGTGTTGGTTTTTCTTCTGAATCAGCATTAGGGTTTGCCACTTCTAATGCACAGGTAGATTCAGCCAACTAAATACAGGAGGTTGCGTGAGCTGCCTCCCCTTCACTTCTGGTTCTGCCGCACCAAGGGGGGTATCCCTATAACTCAAGATGTAACCTTGACTAGCTCAAAGATAGAAAGATCTAACTTGACAACAACAGGCAGAATACTCTCATGTATGGACCAAGATCTGTATGATAGATCACAAGGCTGGCAACATTCTTGGACATGATGTCTGGTTGGGTATAAGAGCATGCAGGGGGTTCCTAATCCTACTCCTACAACTAACAGGTGGAAGTATGAAATGGTTTAGTTTGAATTTTGGATGCAAAGCTGGACATGGTGTATAACCTCAACACAGAGCTAGATTGGTGCCTATCCAGGGCTTGGAGTCGGTAGACATACACCTGTGAATAATCAGCATGAATAGCTAAAACTGGATTTCAGGGGGATACACATGATATCTGCCTTACAGATATCTCCCAATAAAGAGTGTTAAGCTATCTATACTTATGGCATCCCTATTGCAGTAAGAAAGATACATGCAAAACTGGAGACAGAATCAGCATAACACATGCAAACACAGCATTATTCATATAAGATTAACCATGAAATCAGTGGATTCATGCCAAATCGTACAACAGGAGATACATAAACTCACAAATTAAGCTGTACAGAGCAACCAGATCAACTTGTTTTGAATTACAGAGCCAAAAATCTTCAACTTTCAACCACCACAAATGAGTAACACTTCCTGCTTATAACAGCCAGGTAGTGTACCACAGCAATTAATTACCTGGTTGACCAAAAAATCCCGCCAGATACACAGTATCAGCAAAATGGCGCTCAACGCATTACCAGATTGGCGCCCAAACATGAATGCAGCAGGTAGGGGAGGAGACAGGAAGAAATCTCGAGCCCTGCGCCACTGTCCGCTGATGTACACCTTCAATCGGGTACCAGATCCGCCCATACCTCTGCAACCTTCGCCATTAATGGCGCACCAACCCGCGGCCTCGGGAAAACGTCAATTCTGCATCGCAACCATTTCCTGCCGAGATTCATCATCATGATATTTGAAAAAATGCAGGATATCAATTATCCCACATGCACCCCGCGATGACCTTTTTAACACTTTATATACTAGGTCATGAGCATATATGATGTCGGTGCTTTTGCTCCTGACGACACTAGTATAAGACTTCATCATCATCATCCTCCAGCAGCATGATATCCTGTTGCTTGAAATATCACCCTGACGTCAGCATCATATTGCAATATAACTGCATGATAATCGCCTTCATCCGCACAACCTGATCCATCGGAGGAACATCCTCCTGCTGAGCTTATACCAAAAGTCTGGCCGATGAACATCCTGATGACATCATCATCATATCCTGCTGACGTCATCATCATATCTGCCTACTGCGCACCTCCTCATATCCGGATGACGTCATCATCATGTTTGCAAATATCGGGGGATCTCCACAAGATGATCTGTGTTAGAAATATGACCCCCCCAGACCTTGATGACGTCATCATCATATTAACATCAGGATGATATTCGGAAGACAACCGGATATTTGGAAATATCATCCTGATGTACAAATATCAGGTTGCACTGTAGCTCCACTATAAGATCGGGGCGATAGATGAATATGATGATGCTTGAAAAGATCACCCCCACTAGATAATGCACGAAGCCGGCAGGCGGATATCTCCTTGATATCAGCATCATCATGACGCTGGAACAAACATACACCCGAGTGATATGAAAATATCATCCCCTCCTTCGGAAATATCATGATGCAGATAGGCAGAGAAATAGATATCACCCTGACATAAGAATGACATCAGCATCATCAGGATGACAAAACAACGAACAAGAAGTGATACAACATCATCAGGATGATATTGACTAAGATCATCCTGACGTTCAAAATATGATGACCCCAGTGAATATCGGGTCGCACTTAGAACTCTTCAACAACATTATCAGGATGATCATAACCAAGATCACCCGATGATAAAAATATCACCCCGGCGAAATATCATGAAGGCAGAAAATATGATGACCCCCACAAGCAACACGGTGATAACTGGAAATATGATGATGATGATGACGACCCTTAAGAAAAAACAAGTCAGGTCGAACAACTCAGAGAATAACCCCTTCAGAAGATCGAGGTGACATCATCATCATGTTAGGGCAAGGTGATAATTGGAAGATCACCGGATACTTGAAAAATCACCCCCGCAAGTAAATCAGGGCACACTGTAGCTCATCAGCAGGATCAGGATGATATCCAAACATCACCCGATATTGAAATATGATGATCCTGATGAAAAACCGGTCGACAGAAAACATGATGATGCTGACCACCATCGAAGAAAACATGATGATGATGACCTCCTCCTCAGAAGAAAATATGATGCTGCAGCTGAAAAATGCTGAGGAGGTCCAACACTTAGAACATTTTTAAGGAAGGTGCCTGCATGAAAATTGCTCAAAAACTGTCAGTCAATTCAGGCACTAACAGAAAGCACTTGAAGACAAAAGGTTTCTGGGTTTTTCTAGTTTTTCTGCAAGGATTCTACAGGCAAGATTTTAGGATTTTTGGCAAGACAGAGCATGGGTAATTGGAAGATTTAAGCTTTATAGGGTCATTTTATTGAAGATATACAAGGAAAATCAAGGTGAGCTATTTAACTCTGGATAGAAGAAAATAGGTCAACAACTAGTGCATAGAGCATGAAAAAATAGCCAAAATAAAAAAAAAATCGTGGGAAACGGAGTCCGTATGAACAAGAACAGACCATTTGAAAACTACCTTCAAAACTGCAACTGCCAAGGAGAGGGGTCATGCTGTAGCTTTCTGAGTGCATTTTTGCAAAATATATAGACTGTATGCAAAAACTAAAACATATTTTTTGTGCTACGAATAAAACCCAGAAGGCATTTTTCTTGATGATGTACAAAAGATGTGCATCCAGTGTAAACAGAACACCTTTAGCTATAAAAAATGACCCTAGCAACCAAAAAATGGCATGCAAAGGTTGAATCAACTACCTAAGACAAGCAATGGCATGTTGGAACCTGTAATATTGATTGAAAACACCAAATATGCAAGCCGGTTGTTAGATTTGAGCTTGAAACCCTGGTTCTATAACTGTGTATGATGATCTCTGATTTCGATGAAACGAAAGCTAAATCTGACTTTTTCAAGCCTTCTGGACACGTTGGAATAGCCGAAAATGCTACCAGTATAACCAAAAATGCTGCAATCACCTAGATTTCATAAAACACATGTGCAAACCCCAGAGATTAAAAAAGTTTCTGTCAAACTTTTCTGATTCTCAAAATCCTCTGAAGATGCAAGAGAAGAGCATACTGGGTTTTTCAAAAAATTGTAATAAGATGGATTTGCAGAGGAAAAGGGAGAAGGAATGCCTTAAAAATGAAAGATAAAACAAGAAAACTTAAAAATAAGGGTGATGCACTAGACAATATAAGAACCCTCACATAACTGAAAAAAATGCACAACACAACCAAATACAGCAAGTAGACATACACAGATTCAGATGATTTTAGCAAAGGTGAGAAACAAAATGGTTGAGAGGAACAAAACGTTCACAGACAATTATATGCAGATTCACACTAAGCTAAAAAATACAAAAAGAGGTAAAATAACTTGCATATATTCAATAAGAAGGCATGGTTACAGTAGAGGAAGGCTTTGTTTGGAATCAGAAGCATAAAATTTTTAAATCTTCCAATGTCCAACCCTATTTACATCTCAAGCTTATGCATATATAGCCTTTACAATTCAACCTAAGTCGGTTACAATCAATTCGTCCCATGGGCATAGTCAGGAAAATATCTGCCTTGGAAGGGACGTCCACCTATAAGAAGTCATGGCCTAAAAATATCTGGAACAGGGGCAGATGGAAGATATTTTGAATCTTTAATGTGAGCTACTAAATCATTGACCTGCACCCATAAATGCAACAAATATCTGCATTTGTATATGCCAAATTAGTCGTTGAAACGTCCAGTCGATCGAGCATGCAAATTTACATTAAATTTTGAAAGTGAGAAAACTTCACTCAAAAGCCCACCATATGAAAGAGGAGGCAAAAATAAGCACTTTTGCCTTTTGAAGCATGTGGAAATTCGCCAAAATGCGGAAGATATTCACGGTCAAAGCTATAGTCAACTGCATCTTGCATCTGTGTATCGCTTTGCATCTGCATATACAACTGTGGTATATATCGGGCTGTTAGGGAGACTATGAGTTGAGCTGCCGATAAGCATGGTCTTGCTGATGCCCTTGCATGTGCCTTTTGTATATGCTTGTATGTGCAAATGTATAAACATACAATTGCCAACATACAAAAATCAGCCTTGACTTTTGTGTCACCTTTTGTATGTATGCCTCTGCCACGTGTCATCACTCCATTGGTCACTGATCTAAAAACTGGGACTCATCGCTGAACATTTGCCTCCTTATCAGCCATCGGAAAGACCTTTGCATGAGCCGCCGACAAGCATTGTTTCGCCAAAAATCCTTTGTATGAGCCTTTGTATATGCGATTGTATATGAGATACAATCGCATGTACATACAATGCGGAACTCAAAAGATATCAATCATAATGGAACTTTAAAACGGGTCTGGCCTTTGTATCTTACCTTCTTGCATATTGACATATACATGTACTTCAACATACAATCTGCGGACCCCAAATGACTATTTGCCATATTCAATTCCGCAGTCGGGTCCAACTTGTATGTATTCCCTTTGCATCCTCCTTTGCATATTGCATATACAATGTGAATATACATACAAAGCTGCATACAATCGCTCGTACATACAATTGTTGTATCTGACCCCTGTATATCGCCTTTGTATGCCTCCCTCGTACGTATCCTTTTGTATATACCATTGTATGTTCCCTTTGTATATTTGAACATACAAAGAAACATACAATTGCATATGCATATAAACATGACTAAGTATAAAACTGAGAAATATCTACGATGGAAAGCACTTGAAGACAAAAAGTTTCTGGGTTTTTCTAGTTTTTCTGCAAGGATTCTACAGGTAAGATTTTGAGATTTTTGGCAAGACAGAGCATGGGTAATTGGAAGATTTAAGCTTTATAGGGTCATTTTATTGAAGATATTCAAGGAAAATCAAGGTGAGCTATTTAACTCTGGATAGAGGAAAATAGGTCAACAACTAGTGCATAGAGCATGAAAAAATAGCCAAAATAAAAAAAAATCGTGGGAAACGGAGTCCGTATGAGCAAGAACAGACCATTTGAAAACTACCTTCAAAACTGCAACTGCCAACGGAGAGGGGTCATGCTGTAGCTTTCTGAGTGCGTTTCTGCAAAATATATAGACTATATGCAAAAACTAAAACATATTTTCTGTGCTACGAATAAAACCCAGAAGGCATTTTTTTTTATGATGTACAAAAGATGTGCATCCAGTGTAAACAGAACACCTTTATCTACAAAAAATGACCCTAGCAACCAAAAAATGGCATGCAAAGGTTGAATTAGCTACCTAAGACAAGCAATGGCATGTTGGAACCTGTAATATTGATTGAAAACACCAAATATGCAAGCCGGTTGTCAGATTTGAGCTTGAAACCCCGGTTTTATAACTGTGTATGACGATCTCTGATTTTAGTGAAACGAAAGCCAAATCTGACTTTCTCAAGCCTTCTGGACACGTTGGAATAGTCGAAAATGCTACCAGTATAACCAGAAATGCTGTAATCACCTAGATTTCATAAAACACATGTGTAAACCCCAGAGATTAAAAAAGTTTCTGTCAAACTTTTCTGATTCTCAAAATCCTCTGAAGATGCAAAAGAAGAGCATACTGGGTTTTTCAAAAAATTGTAATAAGATTTATTAGCCCCCCCCCCCCACGAATCTCTCAAATAAAGAAACTAAAATCTACTCTTGCACATAGCAAGGCTCTGATACCATATTAGAATCTGAAAAGATTATTAACCCAGAAAACTAGTGCAAATGAATAGATATCTAAACTACGAATGCAAATGATGAGAAATCAAAATAGTAACATAGAGTCAATCTCCAAGAGAGTAATGCAAATGCTAGAAGCAAAATAGCGTTAAGAGGATGCAAAAGCAAAAGATACAAAATACAAGCCAGGTAGCATGCTTATATAAACTAGGGAGAGGGAGGAGGTGACAACACCGACCAATGAGGAGCAACCATCTATCGGACTAAAGATAGCAAAGTATCTTCCCAAGATAGCTAATGGATGATCACATGTAGGAAGGTGACACCTCGCAACCACTCACCTAATAAGACATGCTTTATTAACTTAAACAAGATTAATAGAAGTGTAGGAAAAACTTAGGAATATAGGGAAAAATAAATAACCTAAGTAGGAAATAAAAACCTACACTAACACATACAAGGTATATTAATGTATTGACCTGGATATACCTTATCCTAGTCAATTTAGAGATTTTCAGGTTTCTGTTATTGCATAGTTGAACAAAGTTCACACCTTTATTCTCAAGTTGCAAGGCAATGGTACCTACATGAAATTTAGTAGCCACACCTCTAACCTATTCATTATCCATAGTGGTAAAGAAAGACCCACAAGGTCCACAGTTGTCCAGTCCACAAGGTAGCCTAAGCCTAGCCCCAATAGGAACACTTGTAATGTTTTGTTCTTGTAGTGAAGGATTGAGTGCAAGCAAATACTTCATGTTGATTGAACATATCTTTGAAACATTTTCTATATCCTCCTCTACCATTAGATTGTATTCAATCCCACAAGGTCCATAACGGTCAAGTGGGATAGTAAGATTTGGGTTCATACAAGGCATATTAATGTATTGACCTGGATATGCCTTATCCTAGTCAATTTCAAGGTTTGCTTGTCCCAGAACTTCAAGTGAAATATTACATGTATTTTTGAAATTGAATAAAGTTTCTAAAGGCCTTATACGATGCCACGATGCACATGTGTTGCAGATGTTTATATAATCTATACCATTGCAAGAAATGTTAATGGCTTGAGAACTTGTTATGTTCTCATTTGTCAGATTTAGATTTTTTTCTTTCAATTCCTCCTCTATTCTATTACAGTATTCTACCATAGGTTTGATGGTATCTCCAATGTTAGGTTCATCTTTATTCTCACATATTCCATAGCCAATGAAACCAAGATCCTAGATTTTAGTCCTTAAAGATGTTACCAGTCTTGAAGCTCTTTGAATGTTGACTTGACCCAGCTATTGCGATCTTGCCCTCTAGCCTACATGAAGATGAGAATTACTTAAATGGATTTGCATAGTTTGCTAATGAATTTTGATGATATGTTGCTTTCAAACCTATCATTATAGCAAATGGTGGATTGCTTCTAGCCATGGTATATATGGCAACCTTACTACTCATTTTGACAATTTGATCTCAAGGGTCGTCAAGGCCATAACCACTAAGACTTACTGCCAGATCAAAATGGCACGAACTAAAATTTGTAGTCTCGACGAGTACAAATCTATAGCAAATAATATGGGATAAGGGACGAAATGTAGTTTGTGCTTTAAAAGTGGCAAATACTTGAAATCCAACTTATTGAATTGTCAATTGATTATGAGACTTTCAAATTTCTTTGGGCAACTTGTGATGGTTAAAATTTTAAAATTCTTTGTAACAAATAGAAATGTGGGGTTCACAATCCTATGCTTTCATATAGTATTCAGGAAGATGTAATATGTGTGAAAGTGAGAAATCACATTTTGATTTTGTTTAAAAAGAAAATCTTACAAAGCTTTCATCTTTTTGAACTTAAAAAATAAACATAAAAGAATCTCAATGGTCCTCATTTTTTGGAACCAAAACAAATCCATCAACAAATATGGACAAGAATCGTTGTTAACAAAAATCCCATAAAATTCATGATGAAAGTTGGCATTGAACAAATGGGCATTGTTTTGTCTACTCCAACAAACCTATCCTTATCATCCATGGTCCATGGACTATCTCAATAAATCCCTAACTTTTTCTAGATTAAAACCTCAATTTAGCTTTTCCCTTTAAAAAGCTCAAATTTTGAAATCATCAAAGGAATACATCTATAAATACCCAAAACCAAAGCAAAATCCATGTTCTCTATGAGGTGTCATTCTAGTCAAGTGAGATGAGCTTAATTGGTAAATTATCAAGGAATTTTTTAATGGAGACAAATGAAATTATTCTACATCCAACAATTTTGCAACTTCATTGATTAAAGTGGCCATTGGTTGTCTTTGCTTGCTAATATCTGAATAGGGTAGTTGCACTTGGATTGCATAGAAGTAGTGTTTATGGATTTATTCAGTCAATAGAGTAGTGTGAGTAGTTATATTGATCTTTCTCTTCATCATACTCATTCATTTGTAATTATCATTTTCAACAAATGATATGATGGTTGACCCTCTTTACAATGATGTTTTTCTATGGAGCTTTGTCATTCTAATAATTGACCTACTCATAGTCCTTGTAGCTCTCTATTTCATTCATAATATTGGTCATTTTGTCATATTTTCCATCTACATCTTACTCATCTTGTTGTATTGCTCCACATTTCATTGACTATGCATTGCATATCATTTCTCCTACCTTGCTTCTTCCATCACTCTTAAGATTGATAAGAGATCATTGTAGAAGTCAAGGAAGAACCGACAAGAGCTTTGTAGTTTGGCATATTCAAAGATATTGAAACCATTACAAGCAAAGAACAATTTCTAATTTGATCAAGGTATGTCAAGCACTTGGTATCGTCTTAATCACGAGAGTACTCATGTTAATAATCAATCTTTTATAATAAGCAAAGTGTTCTCAACAAAAGTGCTAAGCATGTTTATTTTTTTTGCAAATCTTTTGCAGTATATTAAAGCAATGAATGAGTTGATTATGCAACAGTAGTTGCATAGATTGGTTACACCTAACATTGACAGAAAAATAGATTATAAGATGATAGAGAAATGGTTAGAGCAACCAAGGTAGCAAGACTATGGGAAAAATAATTCAACAGTTCTATATTGGAGCATTAGTCCTAGGAACTTGAAAAATTTAAGAAAGGAAGGAAGATATATAGGTTTTAGAAAACATGGAAATGGGCACTATGGTACAGAAATCTATGCCTGCAACTATAAACAACATAAATGGTTAGGGACCTTTGATACAGTAGAAGATGCTACTTATGCTTATGATAAGGTAACTATATCCGTGAAATGCATCAATGCCATGACCAATTTCTCATACAACAATTTAGAGGCATGCAAGTTCCTTTCCAACCAACCTATTATTCCCCTATCAACTTTTCATTCTTCCTCCACATCAAACCATGTTAATGTTCAACCCACCAATACCTTGAAATCAAAGTCAAAAGGCTCAAGCAAAACAAAGACATGTACCTCAATGATACCAAATCTAAACATTCCATGAATATAGGTAAGTACAGAGGTGTTAGACAACGCCCATGGAATCATTATGCCGTAGAAATCCGGGACCCAAACTCTAAGCAATGTCAATGGCTTGGAACATTTGGTACAGTAGAAGAAGTTGCCTATGCTTATGATATTGTAGCCATATTGATGAGAGGCATCAAAGCAATTACAAATCCATGTAAGTTCATTTCCAATCAACTAGTTCTTCCTTTCCCCACTTTCATGTCTTTCTTCATATTAAATGTAGATTATACTCACCTTATTAACATATTGTAAGATGTTTTGCTCTAATTATACATGTGGGAATTTGAGAATGAAACATTTTGTAGTGAAGTTGAAATATACAACTTTGGTGACTTGGTCACAAATAATTCCATGCAATCTTCAATAAGAATGATAGAGAAGAATCATCAATTGCTTGGAGGTTCTTCAATCAATTTAGAACTACCCATCTCTCTTCCTAGAGGTACTACCAACCTCAGCACCAACATTACCATTTAAAGGCCTTTGGAAGAAGACCTATCGACTAGTTATAATTGTAATCTTCAATGCTCATTTTCATGTTCACAGTCACGCATCGCTATTGCTCAACCTTCTTTTCATAACAACATTGCTAATACAGAATTAGGTTTGTTGGATCAAGTAATCCAAAAGTTTCTTCCGCAATAGCAATAATTGAAATTGGAGAAACATGGCATGCATGTTGCCACCATCAATGCTCTAGTTCCTTTGTTAATAAACTAGACATTGATCTTAAAAAAAAATTGCAAGGGAACAATACAAAGATAGCTAATATGGGCATTTGAAAATAATTACATCACATTGAACAAGATTGCCTTCTCATCTATTTCAATTTTGTTTATCAATATTTCTACCTTGGAAGCACAAATATATGGCATTTCCCATCATCATGTTTCAACACAAAGTAATGGTTAATGTTTATATATGACATATTGATTCAAACCCAAGTAAAAGGCAAGTACTAGAATGAAAAATTTGACCAACAATGCTATAGTTTATATTTAATTTTATTATCCAATAAGACAACAACTATGAATTACAAGAAGAATAATTTCATTTGCCACATCATCGACAGGAACCTAACGCAATGCGTCTTTTGTTTTCTAATTGAAAAAAATAGTTGTTTCTTTGCACTATCCTATTTTATTTAATTAGAAGAAAAGTTTTATTAAAAAATATCAATGTAAATAACAAATACAAAACCACTTCGCAAAAGCAACAAAAAGTCAACAATAAATATTGGGCAACAGAACCCAACAATTATATTGGGATAAGTTGTCATTAACTTTGCAATCCTAACCAATTTCATGTGTCTCCAAAGTCCTTGGAAAGTGTTCTCCAACACATAGGGACTTGAGAGATAAAATAATATTTAATTACATCATTATGACATGTTGTAGACTTGTAGTTAATTCATATGAGGTAGGACCCAATTTGAGCGCCCACTTTGGAAGTGGAGCCCACAGAGACTTGGAGTTGACTTCTTGAAGTCTATGTTAACTTAGTGATAATTCCTAGGAGGTGGGAGCTATTTTGGGCGCTGACTTTGGAGGTGTTTCTAATGAAGACTAGGAGTTTTTTTTATGATTGCATGAGTGGATAATGTTGGTACACTTTGTATTAATATGATGTGGGAGTTATCAGTGGAGTTAGAAATGCGTGATATTGGAATATTCCTTGCATGAACTCATAAAAGCTTGCATTGACTTGCATGTTGTTGCATGTCAGTTGTATGAGTGTGCATGTGTTTGCATGTTGTTGCATGTCACTTGCATGGACTTGCATGTTGTTGCATATCACTTGTATGAGCTTGCATGTGCTTGCATGTTACTTGCATATTGTTATATGTCACTTGCATGTGCTTGCATGTTGTAATTGTTTAGAGTTAAAGAGGGCGGATAAGTTTTGATTTAGGTTTCAAAGGCAAATCCTCCCTTCTCACCAAACATTCAAGGGCATATCAACTGAGTTGAATCTCCACTAGTAGGAGCATTCACCTATCAGGTTAGGTTGCCACTTGGAATGATGCAGAAGTTCAGATGTATCAAATAATATCTCAATTTAATGATCAATTTCATTTAAAACCTTAAATATGCAAAACAACAAGAAAAATATCGAATTACGACAAATCCTTTCAGACCAAGGTGAAGGACAAAGATATTTAACTTACTATTTTTTGAAGTTTGTAAAGTGGACCAGTTGGGAACACAGGGACTAATGCCCTAGTCCAAGGTACAATTTTCATCACACAATTTGGATCTTCTTCTAACACTGATCTGCACTGTATCTTCTATTTTTGCCTCGAGAAAAATGGAGGACATAGGGACTAGTGCCCTTGTCCTAAAATGTTCACCTTTGTCCTCTGCTTGTCAGATCCCAAATCCATGTTGTTTGCAACCTCCTTTCTGCAACTCCACTCTGTGAAACTCAGCACCTATAACCTGCAACCACAAAGGAGTGTGGGAGGGGGTTGTGATGTTTAGAGGCTTGCCTCGGTCAAGCCCCGAAAAGACATTCAAGCCTTTCAAACATCATTGTCAAATAAGAGTATGTATCCCAGCGGGATAGAGGCAAAAATCCTAATGATAAATAAATGAAAACACAATAGATATCACCTTGAAGTGTAGATCTCATGGAAGGAAGATGCTCTTCATGCCATGAGAAGATGGAGTCAAATCTGCAAATACAAACACAATAACAATGCTCTGCTCTACAACACAATGAATATTTTGAATGCTCTATAATCACAATTATGCATAATGTCCATCTAGTTTGTAAATAAAACCTAATCATGCTTATATATGCAAATACAAAGATTCCCGCTAAGAATTTCATAATTCAAACTTGAGATGTCAAAATAAGACCTAAATAACAGTCATAAATCTGACATTTAAATTTAGGGTAGACCCAAAATAGGGCAAGACTAGGGTGCTAGCACCTAAGTCCATCCCCTTGATTTTGTTCAGGGATCATTAAAATAGCACTCCCTAGGTCCTATTTGTCATAAGACTTCAGGGTTTTCTCATTGGGAGTCAAAATTAATACACAAGATACTCTAAATGCAATTTAAGGACCTGGGAGCTAAACCTTAAGAGAGAAAAGCCCCCAAGGGGACATTTTTTGACATAACATTTATCCCCCACTTTAATGTATATATAAACGCAAGTCCAATACATGCATTAAAGTACAGTCAACAAATACAACAAACAGGCCAAGCACGGTGAAGACACGCCAAGCATGATGAGGACACGCCAAGCACATTGAAGATAGTAGCAGACACACAAAATATGGAGAAGACAGTTACAATCACGCAAAACACAAAGAAGACAACATTGAAGTCACACAAGAATACAGTGAATGCAGTGATTATTTTCTTTTTCTTTTTCTCATATATGAAATGCAAGTGCAAGGAAAGTAAACACACAACCCAAAATGCAAGAGGGACTCATTGCCACCAGTCTTTAGTCTGCATATAGGGCAACAAAGTACTTTTAAATACATCCACATGATACTCTCAAAGGCCTTGGAACTATTGTTCTAGTCCATGCTAGATCTAGTATGGCAAGCAGAATAGTTTGTAGAACTGTCATAGTTTTTCAAGACAGGGCTGGGATAGCAAGTGAGCCCCATCACTTTGGAATGACAAGAATTTTAATAGGTAATGGGAAACAGAGGACAACTAAAAATTTAATGATGCTCCCGAAATTGAGAATCAAACTAGGGAGCAAATCAATAAGAAAGATTATGAATGCCCCTCAAACCCACTAGTTTAATAACTAATTACCTTGAGAACCAAACTAGAAACCAAACTAATCTTGGCCCCTTGTGGATTTTCAGAAATTCATATTGCAGCCACAGTTTAACTTTAGGCCCTTCGCTGAAGAGGGGAGTTAATATTTTCATCTATGATTTTTCAACCTCCGCTGAAGAGGGGAGTTAATATTTTCATCTATGATTTTTCAACTGCTTTCTTATGAAATACATTATAATAGTAGTTTTTTAGGTTGCTTGATTACAGGCTACATGCACTATCCTGGCTAGGTTTACTTGGGGCATGATACCAATCTACCCTGTTCTTTTTGCAATATGCATATGAGCACTACAATGTTTTATTAATAGAAAATGAAAGCAATTTAAAAAAAAGTTATATTGAATGGTATAGCTATGTCAACCCAATCTTCAAGTAGACATGGAAATTTGTGTTTTAGGTAAATAATATGCTTTGTACTCATCCATGCACTTCTATCCATTTTAGCGAAGACTCAAAAAGTAATAGAGGAGAATATAGCAATGACTTAAATTGAATGGTTGGCACTACGCATTAAGAGAGGAAGAAGAATGTAACATCCCCCCTAAAATTTTTCTTTATTTGTTGGGATATGAATGATATATATCAAATCCTAGCTAATGATTTTGCACAGGAAGGTTATAATGTATTTACCAATATGAAATCCTATCTGATTATTCTCGAAATAAATCCTATATATTCACCAATATCATAAATAAAATAAGTGTTCTCAAATCTGAAATAATGGTTAGAATTATATATTTATTGCATACCACAAACATAGATCTGATACAATATAATTGGCAATTCAAATGATGAATGAATACTATTGAAATCAGAAATAATCTACAACTAACCCTAATAGTATGGCAGACCAAGCTTCAGCAAGGATGCTACAATTTTCCCAAGGAATGAAGCAGCTGAGTCTAGGAATGATGATGCCCTTCTCCAAACCCTCAACAACTAGATTTGGCTGCTCAAAACCCTACAAATATGCACCAATTTTCCCTTAAATTGGTGCAACTCTGTTTAAAGGATCATAATGCTGATTTTCACCCTAAAATAGCATAAATTTTCATGGCCAGCAATTAAAATGATGCAGTGCCCCTTCAACCCAAGTTTAATCTTGATATCAATATGAAATTTCAACAGTTCAGCCCAAAAGTGACTCTTGTATGAAATCATCCATTTCAATAGTCAAATAGTTAATATCATTTTTTTGCCTCATTCATAATAAAAAGAGTCAAATAGTCAATATCAAATTTTCACCTCATTCATAATAAAAAGTGGTAAATATTTGTCCTATTTTTCTTACACTGCAACAACACTTTTCTCCAAGATTGATGCAAGAGAAATTGTTGTGAGGCATGTGAAACATTCCCATTAAATACAATTGAGACTTAGCCGTATTAAATACAGACACCCAACTACATACTGTGTGAGGAGGGTTTGCTGTGACAGAAAACAGAGAAGCAAAACTCTATATGCAATGAAACAATGGTGTTTGTCAATGGTGATTTTACACCTCATCCACCTGCAAAAGTGGTAAATATTTCTATTTTTATTGGACAAAATCTACCTCATCCACCTGCAAAAGTTGTAAATAGTTGTCCTATTTTTATTGAACAAAATCTACCTTTCACTACTAAACCATTTGATATTCTTTGATGGTAAATAGTTGTCCTATTTGTCCTTTTTATTGGGCAAAATCTACCTTTCACTATTGAACCATTTGATATTCTTTGATGGTAAATAGTTGTCCAACTATTTTTATTGGACAAACTCTATCTTTCATTGTTGAACCATTTGATATTATTTAAGAATTGTGGTCCCAAATGGAGAACTTACTAAATTAAAAATTAAAAATTAGAAAAAATTATATTATTGTCCATTAATAACTATTACAGGTTAATGGGATTGGAAGAGAAGTGATCTTCATCTATTATGGAAAACATCATGGCTCAAATCGTAAATGAAGTCATGTTAACTGACAGGAATCTTGCACACTGCCTAACAAAGATATTCCATGTGCAAGTCCACTTTGGTAAGGCTAAAATAAAAAAAAACTTATCTTTCACTGCAGTGATTGGTTATTATGATACTAAAAAATCAATTTTCAATGAATACTTTTAATCTTCAACAATGTTGAAAATATATACCATTAAATCTTTAAATCTTCTGTAGCTTCATTCCAATTTTTCTTCTAGCATAAAACATAACTCACTTGTAAATAGAATTGCCTTCTTGATTTTCAAAGAGATATTTTGTTATCATTCTAATGTAATATTCGTCCTGTTCCAAAACAAACCTAGAACTACATATCATTTGATTGATTCACAAATTTAACAAATTAAAGAGTGCTCAATATAAAATATATATTTTCCTATATAAAAATTGAATTTTAATATATTATAATAGTCCAAATATAAATTGTAAGGCTACATCATTGAAAAAGGAAACACATGCTTAATATAACAATTCATCAATAGACTATTACTATGTAATAGAAAAGGAATCACGCATTTCAAATTCATCCACAAACTATCACTAACCAGCTAGAAGATGACAGTTACATTGACGGTAAATAATTCTTTAATGGAAGACTACATTTATCAACAAATATCCAGTTTAAATTCTCAGATTAACACAAGAGGGAAACCCTAACTCAAAAAGGCGGATGCCCTTTTGTCTCCATGGGCCCAATAGAAAGTACATTTAAATCATTCATCAAATACCAATAACACAAGGTAGATAAAGTTTGTATTATGCAAAAAAGGAAGTATAGCAGATAAATATAGCATAAGCAATGTGTTTGGAACCATAGTCTAGAAATATTAACAGTTTTAATCATTCAAGATTGAAACATCTAGAATACCTACATATCCACATATAAGACTAAACCCTAGGAAGCTTCTAGGCCACTATCATTTTGTATAACAAAAACAAAAGCCTGAATCTAGATCGCTATCAGTCAAAGTCCTTGTCATCCTCAAAATCGAGCAGCCACTAGAAACCCTCAACAGGCTTATAACAAAAAAGTTTGAGCAGGAACCTGTACCCTCGGATGACTTGAACACGATGGTCTAACAGTTCACAACCTGACACACCCAAGATGAAAGGGTAAAAATGAACCGCCGGGTCCTCGAGGTGATCTAGATCTTCGGGGAAGGGTAAACCAATACCCAGACATGCAGCGGTCAGGATCTGATCCAAACCCCCAAGAAGATTAGGATACTTGCAGTATGATAATCATGAAATCTAAACCATGGCAAACAATGATGATCTCGAATGGCAACCCTAAAGTTAGAGAAGCTGAAGGAAAATAGACACAATAAGTAAGAAGAATGGTAACCTAAAATTAGTGAAGCCAAAGGAACCCTAAAAGATTTTTATTAAAAGCTATGGACCTCTTTTAAGTTACTTGTCGTCCCTACTGTGCATTCCATTAAGACACAAAAAAGCTGAAACAAAATGGCACGAGTAACATCAAATATAGAAAGACAAATGGTAGATGGAGTGTCTTGTTAGAGAGCAAGTACCATATTATTTATTGATTTGGGAGCTACCCCCAAACTGGTAGCACTTACCATAGCCAAAAAAATTAAACAAATTATTATTTTTTGTTGTAAGAATTGTTCTCTACGAAAAGAAAGCCACAAAACAAATTTATTTGCTTGTCACCAAATAAACAAATTAAACAATGCTGAATTTGGCAAACAAAACATATTAAACAAATAGTTCAATAGAACCACTAAATAGAGAAGTAGAGAAGTACCAGTAAACAACCATAAACATAGCTCACAATAGCTATCCTACTTCAACAGTTCAAATATTAACTCTCTGTTAATAACTATTTATTTTAAATAATCCCCTTATTTCACAAAGATAACTAACTTTTAACAAACAACTTCAAAGGCTTTACTAAAGATACATTAAAAACAAATTATTCATAAGGATTTAAATTAGCATATAGTGCAAAGAAAAGAGGATACACGTGGTGGCTCATGATTGATTGTTGTGAAATGTTTTCTATAAAGATCTGCATCATTATTTTATTCTAATATAATAAATAAATAAAAGTGGAAACCGTGGTGTATTTGATATTCATAGAACTTACAAATTGCCGAGTCTTTGTTTTGTTTCAAAGCTTTTGATGTAGTGGTCCTAAGCTGAAGTTTGGACAAAGTGAAATATATTTTTTCTATGCCCTAGGGTGAATGTAAGTACCAAGGGGTAAATTTGTTTCAATGTCATGAGTAAACGATATTTTTTCCATTGAATGATTTCATGATGTTAGAGTAAGTTTATATCTCTTTTGGGGAGGTTAGATATATAGGTTTCTTATGTGCTTTGGAAAGTCTCGAGGACATGTGAAGAATTGGCCAATGTTTAGCAAAATATTTTTTAAAGTGTTAAAAGAATATATATATATATATATATATATATATATATATATATATATATATATATATATATATTAAATCTTCTATTTTTTTAAGAGGTGAATATTTGCCAAAAATAAATTGTTTGTTTACTTTTTCATTGTAAATCCATATATGAGAACATACATTTTAAAAAAAAAATTTATTAGCCCAAAATATTGGGTAAATGAGAGATTTAATCAAATATTTTAGAGCTCAAGTTAGATATTTGCTATATAATAATAATCATATAACAATGTAATAAGCATGAATTATTATTATTATTATTAAAAATTATATTGTTTTATTCAATACAAATTAAACTATCATATTAATATGAAAATAATAATATAATATTACACAATATTGTAATAATAATAATAATTTAAAAGATTGCTAGTAATTTTTATATTTTTATACATAAAAGAATAAAATAACTATAGAATAGTGACAAATAAATTATATCATTATAAATTATAATATAAATATTACAATAATGTAATAATAATAATATTATAATATATTAATTTGTTACTAATTTTTAATATTTAGCAAACATAAGAGAATAAAATAATAATATTATAATATCAATTAAGATAATATATGAAGAAGTGTTAATAATGGATATTAATAATATTATTAATAGTATTATTAGTGCCTCAGGATTACTTATGCATCTATGTGATGCAATTTTTTTTTTTCATTTGACCAAACAAATTTGAGTATTAAATTTATTTCAAAAACATATTATAGTTGACAATTATTTTCTTATTTAAAAATTTGATAAATTGTCATTTTTTTTATTGGTTGATTCTATGAACAGTAAAGAGAAAAATAGAATTATTATTATTTAAATCTTATTACGTTTTATTTCACCAATCACTATAAAATATTAAATTGATTTCACTATAATTTTATTGCATTTTATTACCGAATGGCTCAGGGCTTGCAACGGGTACAGGATCATCTGCTTCGTTGGTTGCAAGCCCGGTCCTGCAGTGACATTGAATGCAATTAATTCATGCGATCTGGACCGTTAGATTTGGCAAACAGGTCGGTGGAGATTGAATGGCGGGCAGTGCAGATTTTTGTACGGCCTTCATCTTTTAAAGGATCAGCATTGGATGCTTCCAACTTGTTCCTCGGCTATAATTTTTGTACTTGTGTTCATTCGTCATGCCTCTTATAAAGCCAACTACTATTCTTATTACTTTTGAATGAGCACCATACAATCCAACATGCACTAGTTATTCATTATATGAATTCTATTGTCATTGCCCTATACAAGTGAATTATCTGATTTGGATCATGGAAAGATGGCAAGTTTATCTAACAAAGCTAGCATTAGATATGTTTTGTCAATCTTGGTACTGTATTTGGAAAGCAATTGCTTTTAGACCTTGGGCTCTACATGAGGCTCTTAGGACCACTAGATTGCTTACTTCCTTTTATCTATGTATTTCAGCCATTTGGGGTGTCAAGCATCTAGTAGATACTGGAGTTAGTAGCGCTATTGTTTAGATAAATGAGATGATATCCTCTTTCATGTGCAGCAGACAGCTCATATTTTTGACTTTTGCATTGGGTACAGAAGGTCAGCTACTCCTATTGTAGATGGTTAGCTACTCTCTGTTTTTCACATTCATGACTCAAGGGCAAACTGTGTTGCCAATTTTCTTTGTATATCTTTGGGATCCTTGGCCATGTATATTAGGAGACATGTTTGTAGGGGTACTCTACTTCCTCAAAGGATTGTTCAGTTGGAAATTCTTAGACTTGATCATTCTTCTAAAGACATCATCAAACAATGTAGTATAGTGGCCCCTTTCATGGAGATTGATGAGGACTTGGCCCTTCTACTCAAAAAACTAATGTAGACTAGAGTTTTGTTCTCCATCAATTCTGCCTCTTTTCGCTATGGGCGATTGCTTTTGGCATGGGGTCTTACTTTGACAGGATAGTTTTGGTTATGTGCATTACTTACATTGACTTTTCAAAGTTTCCCCATTTAGAGTAGATGGGGCAGGAGCACCCTTTCAACAGGATCAACATATACAAGAGGGAGAAGAATAAGGAATTGGCATTTTATGTTGGCATTTCATGTTGTTTTAAAGTTGACATTTTATGTAGGCATTTCATGTTGGTCAAACATTAACTTTGCAATTTCAGACAGGTTGGGTGACGTGAAGGGTAAACAAGGTGTCTTAGCAGTAGGAGTTTTGTTGTCTTATGCAAAACAGATGTCTTAAAATTAATTAGGGGTTTCTACCAATAATCTTGGTAAAATCAAAATCACAGAAACAGAGGAGAGGAATGTCGGTCTCTCACTTTTTGGAAAATATAAAATGAAAATCCTCTGTAATATTTAGGTGTGGTTCAAAACACTAAGAAAAAGGAATAGAAGTTCTACAATTCGTTCTTTTCTGTCTAGTTTCTGTGTAGATATTCTGTAGAAAATTGTTCAATACATATAATCTGTACAACACTTGTGTAGGATTTGAATTAGTTTTTTTCTGTGATTGAGATACCTGGATAAATCCATTCCACTAGTGGATTTCTGTGAAATCAGTGGAATGGATCTGTAAAATAGTTTTTTTTTTCAATTTTGTTTCATTCGAAATTACGGAACCACTCCAAGTATCTCCTCGGTGTATACCGTTGTTATAGGAATGACTGGTTGTATGGTAGAGAGAACCAGAGAGTCAAGAAATGTAGGTGCAGACATCGGTGTGAGAATAGCTGTCGGGAGAACTATTGAAAGCTTCACCGATGAGAAGGGGGTCACGCCGACAGTAGGAGCGTATTGGCGAAAAGGAGTTGGGTTGGTTCGACGGTGAAAGTCTCACCGATGATAGCATTGGCCTAAGGCATCGGTGTGACCAGGAATATCGGCAGAGGATACAAGATTTTCTCCGATAGTTCTAGGTCTTGGCGATAAGGAGTTTGTGCTTCGGGGTGACAATAGGGAAGTGTCGCTGATAGGGAGTTCATCGGTAGGAGACTACCCATCGGGGAAGACTTTAAGAGCTTTACCAAAAGGCAGAGTGTTGCTGATATAAAGCATATCGGAAAGAGTCTGGCCGACGGAAGGTAGAAGCAGAGGTGCATCGGCGTAACATTATCATCGGAGGATGGGAGAAAAGTCTGGCCGAAGAAGCGTGTCTGCCGACAAGGAAGTCTTTGTTAGGTGTATCGGCATGAGACTTGCATCGGCTGGAGAATTTGGGAGTCACGGCGAAGGCAGAGTCTCACCGATGGTTAGCACATCGGCGTGAGAGGCACATCGGTGGGAGAATTATTAGGTGACCCGATGGTATAAGGTGTGGCTGACGAGTAGAAGGTTTCGGTGAGACATTTGTATAGTCTCGCCAATATCTTTCAAAGGAAGTTAATTTTAATTTCCTTTCTATGTGGGTGCTCCCCGCTATGCATTTTCACTCTGCATCAGTAGACCTCTCTCTTATTAGGTTCTTTTGCATCCTAGAACTTTAGTTTTAGATGTCTTATTCTTGATTGTTGCAGTTTCTTCTGGCTTGCTATAGTGACTTGCTGTACTCTCAAGTCTGTTGGCCTACCTTGGTTATTGTGGATATTAGTATAATTTCTATTTTCTTTCTTTCTATCTTCCTTTCTTTCCTGGCTCATATTTATGCTTGTCTGGCTTTTTCTGTCATAAATTCACATTTTAATCCATTAACATTTGTGAAAAAGAGAATATGTACTTATTATGGATAACATAACTTCATCACACAACAAAACAAATTTATAATTTATCATTCATGAATGTAAGGTTACCACATTTTCCAAAATAAGGTTTATCTTCCTCTTTTTGCATGCAGTGGTGCTCATTGGAAATACTCTTTAACAGTCCATCCATGTGCAAGTAGCAGCCTTATGTCTTGTGAAAATAAGAACTCTGTTACAGCAGCAGTAAAAGGGTTGTCACATACATTAAACAGTGAAATTTTACATTGCTGGACTCTATTGCCATTTTCTGTCATACATGTCAGCAAATTGGGGCTTTCAGTTCATTTGTTTATTCTTGTATAAATCAACTTGTATATTTGCATATCTAAGTGTAATTGCATGATTCCTGCCTTTCTAAGCTTCCCTTTTTCTGTTGTGGGTGCAGTAATAAGGAATCTGACCCTCAACGCCTTCTAAGATTTCAGATTGTTCAGTCTTGCTCTCTTTTCCATATAACAGTTTTTAACCGGCTTGTCATGGAATTTTCCTATTTCTTACTTGTCATAATTGATATTGAAGATTGTTTCTGGTATTTAAAACTTTTTGACAGGAACAATGCCAAGTACATATAGTAAAATCATTTAATAACATTCTTTTAGTTTTACCTTGCTTTAAACTGCCGAGCAGTAAAATCACTTAAGAAAATTGCTTTAATTTACCATGTTTTGAACTATGCAATTTTAGTCAGGGAATGATTATGCATTGAAGGTCTTGTTAGGCTGTAAATCTTCCCTATGTGAGTAGCACATGATGGATTATATAGATGAAGGGCTTACATTAATAAGACTACCATGAAATCAATCTTACCCATTAATTAAGAGACATCAAATTTCCACAGTCCATGATGTTATAGAATACAATACTTCAAGAATAAACTGTGTGTGAGTTTTAATCTCAACGTTTGGGATCAAACTCCATGATCCCAAACGTTGAGATGATGGATCATGGAGTTTGATCCCAAACGTTGAGATTAAAATTCACACACAGTTTATTCCTGAAATACTGTATTCTATAACATCATTAATTATTTTTCAACCCATTGATTTATGGAAAAAAAATAATAAATGATAAAAGACGAAAAATAAAAACTAAAAAATAAATAAAACCATTACATGATGCACGATTTCGAACCCTGCGTGAATAAATGTGAAATGATTAACAGTTTAAACGGTGCCCGTGTTAATCGGTCACCGTCAATCATACAGGAATACTAGAGGCCGATCTGTTGCTTAGGAATACCGTTTTAACAAGATTGGAAGAAAAAAAATCAACGGTCAATCTAAATATTCAGCGCACAACATGCCCCTTGGATTCTCCCAACGTCAATAATTTTAGAAGTTAACATAAGGCGGGCGAAATAATCTTATTGAGTTCGACACTAAATTTTCCTGTCAAACCTGTGACTAGCAAAATCATATTTTATTTGTATGATTTGTGAAAAAATATTTTATATTCAATTTTCCACGTTATAGAGAGAAAGAGGACGAAAGAAACATATAAATAATAAAAACACAAGCCATCCGGATATGCTCTTCTGGTATTGGGACTTGAGCGGAGATTTGACTTCGTTCTCTTTCTGTGGATTTAATTTGATAACATAAGAAGTCCTTCAACGTCATGTTTCTTTTAACATTTGAGAAATATTAATTATTTTACTGAATTCAATCAAAATTTATGTGAGCGTGCATCCTCAATATGGAAGATAGATATCAAAAGGCATACAATAAAATGATACATATAATAATATAATATTAAGCCATATCATTATTATCTTTTCTAATATTATCAGAATATTATCAGACATATTAGTATAGTACTAACCGTATTATATATATGTCATTTAATACTTAACATGGTCATAAACTAAGATATATATAATATGTCATAATTAATAGTACCTAAAATTAAAAGAGTGATGCGGGTTTAAAAATACAAATGATTTACGCACGCCGTCAGATCTGTTTTTTCTTGTTCACTGGTTTTAAAAAAACATTTACGGGCACCGTCAGATCTCTTTTTTCTGTTTGCCGGCTTCCTTCTCCTTTTTTGTCATTTTTCCTTCTCACTTTCTGGCTTCCTCCTAATAATCCCATTCCCTTTTATTAGCACACTCCTTGGTTATTCCATATCTTTTTTGGACTTTTTGGGTAGGTTGTTTTTGCCCTCAAGTAAGAGGCAGGAAAATTCCGATACTTAAAATGGAGTAGTAAATTTGGATACCCCAATACCCCTAAGAATCCCATTTTACATTAATTATTCCCCAATCTAGTTAAGAAGTAAATACTATTGCCAATAACTAATAATATAAAACTATTAATGTATCATTATAATGCCAAGTTATGTTAGAGATAAATATAGGAATATTAATAGATGGTATATTTATAATTAATAACTTGGTATATGACATAAGTTGAGATATCAAGCTATTTATAATTATTATATTCTATATTTATAATTATGATATAATCTATTATTCATATATAATTATAGATATATCTATTATTTATATATATTTAATATGTTTTTAATTGTTTTTATAATTATAGATGGTTATTGTTGGCATGTTGTAGTATTTATGGCACTAGATTTATGGGCAGTGTAAAGATTTGATACGATTTTACAACTCCAAGATTTTATAAAGTAATGGTGATAGTGGGTCGTAGATAGATATTTAAATATTTGTATAATTGTAGGTTGAACTTTGACTATTACTTGTATAAGGCTAATATATACCAAAATTCGTGGTTGGAGAAACATGTGAATTAAGGTTTTTGAATATTTAGTGGATATGATAGGTGGAGTCCAAATTGTGGGTCATGTATGAATATATTTGTGTGTTATTGTTGGTTGAATTTTAATAATGTTTTTGAAGGGTTAATCAGATCAATCTAAGTGTTAAAAGTACAACATTCAAATACACTTTCATTACAAGTTTTAATACAGAATACCATAAAGTTGGGGTCACATGCTTTATCATTGTTTGTGTTCTTATAAACAACTTCCGAGCGCGATATAAGTTGTAGACTATTGCACCTTCACATAATTATTTTCATTTGTTTCTATGGGGGATTATATAAAAATCAATAAGAAATTCAATTAATTTACTACATATATACAATATAGACAAGTTTCTTAGAAGGTGAATTATAATTTTCAAAATTATATTTTTTAAATAATCTATAGAGATAAATGATCTCCCATAGGGAGTGAATGTAATGATAACTTAAAAAAAAATATATTTACCTCCTAAAGAATTGACATAATAATAATTTTACCCAACTATGTTTGTTCATCTCAATATATAATGTAAAAAGAAATTTACTAATATAAGCTAAAGAAGACTAGTTAATGTGATGAAATTTCAATAAGAATTGATAAAATAATTTAGTGGATTAAATAACTTATAAATTAATAAATAATAAAAAAATATCTAACAAATTCTATAATTTTTTCATATAATTTTCAGTGTGCCCATTAAAACTATGGGTCCAATTGCTAGTTAAAATACAACCACTTCTATTTATAAAAGAGTACTTGGAACATGTTATAGTATCAAGTTTTTCATCTTTATAAATGCACCCAATACCCAAATTGATAGTCTCATTATAGTTCAAAGACTTTATTTTTCCACTCCAATCGTAAAAAGAATGTTACTATAACTTATCCAATTTCATGGCATGCATTAGATTAATACTCAATTCTTCTATCTTGTATTAAATTAATACTCTCTTTATGTTGCATCATTATATGAGCAATGCTTATTTTGCTCATTTAATGCTTGTTTTATGATATTTTTTTGCTTGGGATAATTCAAAACTTTCTATTATAAAATCTTGATACAAAATCTAAATATTAACAAAACAGCACTAGAATCTTGCAGGGTTAACATGTCCTATTATATTTCATCAATCAAACTTAAATCACAACAGGGTGGAGGAGACCTACTAAATTAACCAATCAGCCTGCTTGAAAATTTTCTTCACCTTATCCAAATGTTAATATTACAAGGATTTCATTTTTCCAACTTTCCTGACAAAATTCAAAAAATCAAGTTGAAATGCAGGGAATTTTTACTCTTAGATTAAGAGTTCCTTATTGTATACATTAAAAAGTTTCTGTTTTAATAGCTTCATTTAGATTAAGAAGATTGTGTGGGCTTAGTGAGACTGCAGCTTGAAAAAGTAACTTCCTATCAAGAAATTTAAGTCTCATTTTTAGTGGAGCTATATGTTTTAAATAGAACAGCTACAATATTAATAACAATTACAAAGATACTAGATTAAAAACTTTGAAGAGTGGCACCTACAAGCCAAATTGGTCTAAAGGGCATTAAAAGCCATTTGCACCTGTAAGTCTCCTGCCCTCCTTTGGCCTAAACACAGCGTAAAGCTCATGTCAAAGGCAAGTTTGACTACAATTCCTGTGAATTTAGTTGTTTGTAGTTTTTTTTTACAGTTACCTTTTTACTTCAAAATATGCAGCTAACAAAACTTGGACCTGAGGGTAATCAGCAGCTTTTGATGAATGAATGTAAATAGTTGTCCGTGTACCATTCTGTGAATTTAGGTATTTTCATCTTCAAGGGATTGAAGGGTCAACATGTCTTAGCAGGAGAGGAGATCGAGGGCAAAAATAGACAGTTGGCGTAAGAGAAAGACAAGTGTGCAGATGGAGAAAAGGGGGAGAAAATGTGTTAAAACACGTCAGTTTAAAATTTTTTAAAGACACACGTGTCAGACATAGCCCAAATTTGTGTGCTGTACATAAATTAAAAATTAATGTATTTTGTTTTAAAGCAAATATCTATGGGCAATTAGTGTAATAATACAATTTTTAGTTTTCTAAAATATATAACACACTATTAGTATCCAAATTGGAAGTAACTCACAAGGGATTCGAGTAAAAGTTAATTTACTCCCCTTTAAGTATCCAAATTTATTATATATAACTATATGATGTGTTATAGTCTGTAAATAACACCATATAATAGGTGCACTTTCTGCCAGCAAACATGTGTGAAATAAATAGTAAAACGGATCATTTACTGGCAACTTGATTAACCACATTTTTGGTATTATTACACTAAGTATTTTAAAAAAACTCAACTCAACATGTTTTACCGTATTATTGGTAAATAATGTATTGTATTTTATAACTTTTATTAGAGATTATACCTTTTAACAAATTTCATTTGTTTGAATTGATAATTATAGGGTTTAAATTTTTTATTAGAGGTTATTTTTATTTAATATTTTTTATTAATTTTTTATGAGAACAAATAATAGATATGCAACTTTCTTAAGAGGTATAGAAACTATTGTGGTTATCTTTACTAATTTGTTATTATTATTTGTTCAATTAATATACTATTTGTTTAGTGTTCTATTTTTACAAGTAGGTTATCTCCCATACCTACTTTATTATTTGTTCAATTAGTATATAGCATGGCAACTTTCTTACAACTTGATAATGTTAAATTATTATTTGTTGCATACAGTAGGTTTGGGAGATTTGTATACTCTTGAAGGGATAGGTTGTCTCTCATACCTACTTTATTATTTGTTCAATTCGTATGCAACATGGCAACTTCCTTACAACTTGGATAATGTTAAATTATTATGTGGTTAAATCAATAAATTAAAAATGAACTTTATGGGGAAAAAATTAGTTTGGGTATAGCCAGATATCAATAGTAAAACAAGATATCAATAGTAAAACAAAATAACGGAATCATTGGTGAATAATGTATTTTGTTTTATAATTTTTAGTTGAAGATTATACCTTTTAAGAAAGTTTATTTGTTTGAATTTATAATTATAGGGTTAAATTTTTTATTAGAGGTTATACCTTTTAAGAACTGTTAAGTTAAAGTTAATAACTTTAAATTCACTTTTTATTGTGGTGACTCCTTGATAAAAGTTTTCTTATAGATTGAATAATGTATAAATCAATAAAACAAAATAGACCATATATTACAATCTGCCTTTTTCAAATGCTTTCCTTTGAAAGCAGATAAGCATAGGGAGTTCATAATATTTTGTACTTTTTTTTGACACTTATACATAGTTTGACACTTAAAATGGCAAAAATGCCTACTTATGCTTCTCTTTACTGGTTGTTGCATAATTCCCTTTGATTTCCTTGACCTTCCAAGCCAACATCTAATCTTTATGAGGTAGTATTGAATGTAAAAGTCTTAGAGAAGATAAAGAAGCCTCATTTTTTACATATCTTGATTAAACTCCCCTGAATACTTTGGATATCTTCCTCCAAGATTTGAAAGGATGTGAACATCCTCCAAGAAACTTTTTTGTCCGATTAAAGTAGAATTATATTACAATTTGTGTTGTCTCTAAATGCATTCAAAACATAGCATGAAATGGTGTACAACTTGAATACAATGCCATTCAAAACTTTACAAGGGAAGGGTTGCGATGTGAGCATTACAAAGATGTTCACCAATGTTGTGGCTCTGCCCAATACATATTTTGTTCAAAGAAGATGCATTTTAGTAGGGAAAATGACCCATCAAACTTATCATACATTATAGCCAAGATACACAACACATTATAAAGGACTTGCAATTTGTCTTGTAGCTACATCCATTGTGTAGGCCCTTTGAAATCCAATTGTTTACAAACAAATACAAATCTATATTTTAAATTTACCTTATATCTTAATTTATAAAACATTAAAAGAAATAAAAATTTGTAAAAATTAAAATTGATTATATAATTTATACAGACCACAAAGCCCCATTCCCTCGGCTCTAAGTATAATACATTACATTCAAACAAACATCAAAGATTTTTCAAAAAAAATCTAAGATTACTTATAACACTAAATTTAATGCAATATCTATCGGCATACCCATTGCACATCATGTGTGATTGCTAGTTATACAAGTGCCAAGTTGGGTTAGATTAATGTGTTGTACTAAAATCTTTTTATTTCACCAACTATATAGTGGAATCCACAGTATTTGATATTATTCCTAATAAATTAGGGCAGGAAGAAGCCTAAGACATTAGGTTTTGCGTTGGATTCTTGAAATTTGTACTGTAAAATCTTCATAAAAAATAAAGCTAAGTACCCTTGCATTATTCCCACAATTAATTTAACATTTATTTCAAGAATTTGAAATCAAACTGATTTAATTAAATGAAATTATCCAAATGTTTTTATTGATTTAATTAACCTAAATATTTATATAAAAAGGCATTCATTTCTTTATACACTACCTAGTAACTCCTTAATAAATCTAGCATCACCTGAACATGTTAAAAAATGCACTAACTAGTGACACATCTCTTTAATGGGCTTGCACCTAAAAAAATTACATATCTCTACATATACCTAAAAGTCAAAATAAGCCAAGTGACCTTTGGTTTGTAGTGAAGTTAAATGACTTAATATTATGCTGAGTCTTATGACACCTCTAGTTTGAATACACTGATATTTTAGAAAGAATCTAAGTTTTGTATATGTATTAGAATTCCCTGATTAGGAGCACTAAGCAAGCATAAAAAAGCATAAAAATATTGCAGCAAGTAAACCGAGATATGACCTGAAATTTGACACTTCACATTTGAGTATTTTCTTCTATTCAAACACTTAATTTTTGGTGTAATCGATACCTTTTAGATTTTTAGCTGTAGACATAGCAACCTAAACTCATGTTCTATTGATTTACAACAATGATATGAATTTGATAGAAAAACACTAACTGAAAAAAAAAATTAATTTCCAATTAGGCATGTAAGTTATTCATTCTTGCAAGCATATCATCAAACTAGCTTCCCAATTTTTGACTTTGGTTTTGGCGAATGTATCTTCCAAAATTGTTTCTTAATATCTTTTGAGCATCTTTAACTGTGAGTAAGTTGGGCCACATTTTCTTTTCTTTATACCACTACTTTTATATGTATTTGCACATGTTGCAATGTTGCCTTAATGCAGTGAGAGATCTCAACTTGCCACGCTCTTAAAGTCTTGCAACTACAATCACTAAGAGGCAATACAACTTGTAACTATTGCTACATTTAATGAAAAAACTTTCATCAGCTTTTCAAGTCTTCCAAAGTCTTTAATGCATTTATTGATTGCAAAATAAAACATTGATTGACATGTACAAACAAACAATCTCAAAACACCTAAAAATGTTTAGTTCATTAATATTTTAAAAGAGGTAATAGTTCCATAATTGTATATCTATACATCAATCATATGAATTGTTCTTTGATTACAATAAATAACAAATTAAATGTAACTTTCACATTAATTAACTATAACAACACTCATTACACTCAACGCAACTGCAGGAAGCAATGTGTCTCTTGTTAATATTATAACTATAAATAATAAAGATTTTGTACCTTTACCAAAAAGTAAATTTGAAGTTTAGGTAATGAAGTAAAAAATTAAATTCTAAAAAACTGATGATTTTCACTTAGTTTAGGCATGACTTAACTCGTGGGAGGTAAGAATAGTGTTCATAATTTGTTTACTTGCCACATCCTTCCCTCAAATCGAATTTCTCTCCACATTTATAGGTGTTTGTTGCACTCTCCAACAATCTGCAGGTCATTTTTTTGAGCCAATCACAATAGAGATAAATCATTTTTCAATTATTTTTTGTTAAAATTTTATCATCTTGAGATAGGAAAAGTTCAAATTTATATCAGTTTTGCCCAACAAAAAAAAATCTTGTGTTGTGATTCGTTTACTATTAATAGATTAATAACTAGATAAGCCTCAGCGGATGCAATAGTACTATCAAGGGCAGGTACTAATAATACCCAAAGGTAATATTTATTTTGATCAACCCATCCAAAATCAATCTAGTTTGAACCACTAATAGATGCACAAGTTGTAAGCTATTGCCAATAAATATTAGATCTTGAAGGGAAATTTGCAACCATAATAGATAATTTCCATATAACCTTATGGGAGATAATTATGCAAACAAGTATTCAGAAATCCATATATGTAAAAGAATAGGCAAACATACCATCAAGATGAAACAAGATGTACACTGGGAAAATCCTCCATGAGGAAAAAACCCAACTTCCAAAAACATCCACAGCCATTGTAATTTGTATTATTTTGTGAACAAATATTACAATACATAGCCTCCATGAATACTTATGAATCATCAAGCTCCCTAATTGCACTCCATATGAACAAGCAAATGAGAATCATGTAACCACACATCCCAATCCATGCTTCCTTTGTGCACATGTGCAACCTGTTACTAAATTTTTTGTTCACACTAAATTTAGTTAGACCTAAGTGCAGTTGTTTCAGGAAGAATAAAAGAAAACTTTGAAGTTATTGCATTTAATGAACAGTTGATGTCTTGACAAAGCAGAGATAGATATTCAGTTGTCTGGATAACCCATCAACCAATCAGGACTGATGAATCATCATAACAAGTGAATCAAGATGTTAAGAAATCAAAGATTCAAGAAATATAGTTGGTCTAAACATAGTGTTATCTTTCAAGAGTTATAAGACAAATTGATTATTCAATTGATCATATTTGAAAGAAAGAAAGAAATTTATTTGAACTGTTAGTTCATGTCATATTTGGAACATACAATTCAATATCTGTTACTTTATCCTATGCATTGATTGAAAAAGAAATATATGTACATCAAGTGATTAACTGATCATGTTTAAAATAAGTGTTCAAATGTGTCCCACACAAGCCGTGAGAGTAACTAAACTGAGCAATGCAGACATATGCAAGCTATACATCTGATGATAAAGAAATAAGGAGGAACACATGATAAAACTAAATATCCATCATTGCCTGAGCAAGGAGTTTGTTGAGCTAGTTGATAGTTGAGCTAGTGGACAATTGATCTTTAGTCCTCATCTTCAACTCTAGTTGTATCTGCAAAAAATTGGGGAAAGTCCTATAAGAGCTCCAGATATTTAATGTTATCATATGCTTTATCATGTAGACATATCAACTTGTCACATCATGCATTTCATATGAAAGATCAAATCAAACATGTGCTATAAACCAGAATATCATGAAGAAGATCAATCAATACCATCAGGTATGTTTTTATGCTAACTTGTTTGTTCACTGTGCAGGTATAGGAAAAGTAATGTTGCTGATTTGAAGACAAATAAACATGTGGAGAAAATGTGGCTTCCACAAGGGTTGAGCCCAGCATATTTCCTTTTTATTCATTTGGAAAGAAATATCAGAAAAAGACAGGATGCATCATTCAAAGTACATTATGCATCATTTAATCAACTTACAGAAAAAAATATGTCATCATGACATTAATTACAGTTGATTGAAACAAATCAAATAAGTTCAGAATGCCTAAGTCAGGTTAACAAAGTGCAGAAAACAAAAATACAGCCATGAAAGGTATTTTTCTTGTTCATATCATTATCAGGATGCTTTATTGTTGTCATATTTCATGTCACAGTTCACAAAATTAGACTTAAGAAATAACAGAAATATGAGAATAGGATGAAGAGCAGACTTATGATCAGATAAAGTATCAGTTTACAAGACATTATCAAACTAATCCCTATCTGTAGATGTTCATAATGGAACATAACTCTCAAACGCATTATTGATTCAAGAGCCATTAAAGATTGAGAGTTACATACATAATGAACATGTGCAGATTAGTGAGAACAAATCATGCATTAAATGTTCAAGGATTAAAAGGATAAAATTAGATAAACCAAGTACATATGTCAAGTACAGGTATGATCAGTTGATCACATCAGATAAAGACACATATGCCAATCAAGTCTCATATGCATATCAGATAGAAAGGACAGGCTACAGGTGTCTTCATTGATCATACATATGATGTTACGATTGAAGACAAGTCACAAAATCACACTTATGTATGTCATTGAATGTATCAGCCATATAAGTGTTTATATTACTACCTGATGAAGATAAAGTTACATGATAATGCTTCCAGGAGACAGAGCTTGTGTATCATTTACATAAGTGACAGGATACATCGTGAAAAGTATTATCTGGTTATGATCAAAGGACAGTAAGTAAAATGACATTTTACAGGTGCTCATAGAGATCAAGTACAGCTGAAACAAATGATACAGGTCATGCCTCTAAAAGGACAAAATCAGACAAATGCATCATGAGGAGCATCTGACAGTCATCGATGAAGAAGATACATCAAATAAAGATCAAATGACTACTACAATTTTCAAATGAGTGATACATCAAGTACATGTATCATTATCGCTGACAGAATGATAAAAGTATCTACAGGTAGTGATACAGAAGAAGATCCATTATATCAAGTATATGTCATAATGGAAGAGAACAGAAAGAGATCAATGATATGATAAGCATGATACATAAGGATCAAAATGCCAAAGTAAATGTGAAAGAGCAGCATGATGAAGATTACCTAATAGTTGACTAGTCAAAACAAAATGAATATCAAGCTAAATTCCATGCTCAAGGGAAAATATTCATGAATACAAGACTGCTATATGATCTTTTTGCAGAAAAGAATACATATTATTGCTTAGAACTACAGAAAATGACATTAATTATCACTCAAGAATGTCCAAATTTAGTGGAAGAAGTTACAGAATAAGAAAGAAGAAAAGGAATCAACACAGTATATTATTTCTGTCATAGCCTTGAAGAAAAAAGTAGGTTTTTGTGCTTGAGAAATAATAACCAGATGATAAAAATGAAAAACCTCTTTTTTTTCGAAATCCTTATCTTGTTTCAGTCATACAGTGAAGGAAGCAAGCACATAAATGTGTTTCCAAGCATGGTCATGCCTGAAAGAGAATTTTTCTAAGATACCCATATGGGTTTTTCATGAAACCCTAATACATCTTTTGCCATTACAGGAAAACAATGATGCTATAGTATGTTCCTATTAAAGCCGTGCCTGGAAATGGCAAATGTTATACATTTCTGGAAAAGCCTTGTTGCAGTTTTTATAAACCCTTCATTTTTTTAGAGACAATCAAAGGAGGAATGATACATGTGTTTTCAAGTATGGTCATGGATATATAATGCATTTCTGAGGAAACCCTCATGTCAAAAGTTGAAGACTTCGAGCTTTATATAAGAGAAAATCAAAAGAAAATGCTACAGAGATAATAATAGCCATGACCATATCAAAAAGAGAGGAATATAACAATACCCAGATGGAAAAGATTGAAACCCTGATCTCTTTTTGAATATACAAAGATAGTCAAGTATCTATAGCAAGGAGAAGTAAAGTGAGTTACCTTCGAAGTTGCAGAGGAAAAGAAATACATGGTTGCGACCTCCTTATGGGCTTTTCTTTATATCATTTTTGTCATTATTGTCACAGTTTTAACACAGAAAAACAAAAGAACAATGTCAACTAAAGAGTGGAGAAAGTGTAGAGATGGCCACGACCATTATTATTGAAAAACCTCAGAAAATGATAAAGAAATGCCAGTCAAGCTAGAGATACTACACTTACCACTTTATGTCATTTCATTCCACACAAAAATTACAGAGTTTCAACCTCAGAGAACTCAAGGAGAAGTCGAAGGAGACCAAAGAAACCCTAAGTGCCAAGAAGTTGCAGAGTGGCAGTCGACAGAGAAAGCAACAAAATGAAATGACAAAGTGATTAGGGTTTTCTTACCCTTTTTGGTTCGAAGATTCTTTCTTTTTTGTGATTTCTTTTGACTTCTTAAATGATCATTACATTATCCAAATACCGATCGGGGTCAAAAACCTTAAGTCATGAAATTTCCTAGCATCATTGTTAGAAATGGCCGACAGATATGTAATATTTGCATATGGCCCCAAGTCAAAGGATGGTAAATCATGAAGAATGGTGGTAGATAGTCATAAAGGTATGTACTATACTTTGCAACATTCAAACAATACTTATTACCTTAGAGTCAACTATCACATGGTCGAAGGATGCTCATTCCTTAATGATACTCTGCATGGTCAAAAGATTCTGGTAATATTTGTATAATGTGAAGTGACCGAATATGGTCAAAATGAGTTTCCTTATTCCTTGTAAAGTCATCATTCGAGGTCAAAGTCAAAGAGATTCATGAAGACAAAATAGGTTTACAAGGTGGCAGAACATGTAAGGATAAATGGATCATTTGCAATGTGCATGAGGGCAAGTCAAATGCATGTAAGGTGGTGTGGAGTTTGATATTGTTTTATCTTACATAATGGAGATATATGGCAGTGAGGCCATTTTTGCATGGTAAATGGAGTGATAAGGTAGAGTTAGATATTTGTTTTCTTTTGATGCAAATTGGAGTCATAAGGGTTTGTGATATTATGCCTAAGTGTTTCATGCCTTTTTTAATGATGTATTTGGAGTAATAAGGGTATATTTTTCCTTGAGGCATATTGGCATGCAAGTAGATATATTTTCTCACAGGGGGCTATAAGGGGATTTTATTTTCCTCAAAAGTCCTATTTTTGCTCAAATCATGCAAATTAGGCATGTGTAAATTGGAGAGATAAGGAGATTTATTCTCTTCATGCATGATTTTACAAACAAATCAAATGTAAATAAATAGTAAAGTAATATTCTTCAAATTACTTTATTATTTTTCACAAGTTGTAAAATCAGAAATAGTATAAGTTGTAACTAATAATAGAGTAATTACTTTAATTACTTTATTATTTACTCACAATCAATTTTGCAAATGCAAAATCATGCAAATTGATGAGTTGAGTTAACTAGGCCATCTAGGGGATTCTTGCATGATTTGAGGAGCATTTTTAGAGTTCTTGGTCAAGCATATGGAGAGGTCCAAATTGAAGCTATTTTTTAAATTATTTGTGGCAGTTTGAGCCTTTTTTTTAGGGATTTTTGAGTTTGCTTATAGATCACTTTGGAGGGCTTATTTTTAGAGGCAGTTAGCTACAGTTCTTTTTTTGCATGCCTCTTAGTGAGAGCAAGCTATATATTGTAAAATAAAATTTGATTTTGCTAGTTCTTGCATTCTTTTCTCTTTTACACATTGAGGGAGAAGGAAGTTTTGTAGCTCATTATTTGACAGTTTTATAGAGATTACAACAAGTTAGAGGCCATTTTTTGTCTCTCGTGCAATATTTCCTTTATTTTTTTGGAATCAAGCAGTTGCCTTTCCATTTGATGCTAATTGTATGAAATGATTTGATGAAGTTTTACTGTGTTTAATTATCAAAACCTTTAAAATTATTGTCTCACTCTTACTTGCAGTATTAAGCATAGTGATATTACAGGTCTTAGGTTGTGTTACTAAAAATAGTTCTTTTATGTTGTGAAAAATATTTTTTCCTTCATAAAGAATAGTCTTTTCCAGCCTTCCTTAGAAGCACTTTTGTGATATTTATGCCAAAATTGGATTGTGTAGGTCAGATTTTTGAATTCTATTGTGAACCAGATTGCAAATTTTTCATCCTTATTAAGTGCATCACCAATTTTTACAATATCATTTCCTTATAGTTTCCTTCTTACCCTTTTCCAAAATAGAAAATCATAGTTTCAAATAGAATATTTTAAGGGAACCAGCCCACAATCTGGAGGTTCAAGCTCACTATAGGTCACCCACAGCCTGAGTTTGTCCCCATGTTTTGAAGGATTACATAGTTTCACAGCTTTGCATATGGGTGCAATCCTCATCAACAACACAACCTACAAGAGAAGCTCAATACAAATGACAAGTCAAACCTAGCCAATCCCAACAACTACTCATTTTCTTGCTTTTATATAAAAAAAGCTTGAACAAAACTATTGCAAAAATGTGCCTATGATGTGTTGTCATTGATGTCAACATATCTCTTTGTTAGAGATAGTGAAGACAGTGCAGTTTAGTAAAGTAGATTGCTCCGCATTCCCAGTGAGACGAAGATCAGAGTCTGTAGATTAAAGGGTTTTGTAGAGGATTGTTTGAATTTACTACAATTAAGATTTAAGAGGCCCGTATGGAGGATTGGTGAAGTTATGTCCATCTGAGTAAAACTAGGTTTTGCAGTTGTTCAGAGGTAACAGAGTCACAGGAATTTGGTTCGGATTGCTCCGCATTGGAATATTATGGTCTGTGGTCTGCAGTTCTAGAGGTATGTTTGGGATGTTGGTGTGTATCCTCAACTCAAGTGGTTCATGGTTTGGAGGTCCACAAGCAATCTTTTTAGTGTGATAGTCATCTCAGTTAGTGTTCTTAAGTTTTCGTATGAAGATGCAAGTGATTCTGGTGATTTGAGGTGGTGCGGTTGTTCTTGTTGATTTCATTGTGCTTGTGGAGGTCCCTAGATCATGTGCCTATTGTGTTGGTCATCTGCATTGAGGATTGAGCTTGTAGTTGAAGATTTCTCCTTGGGTGTTGTTGTTCTTTCCATTCTTGGCTGACTGGATGCTTCGTGCGTGTTGCAAATGATCTAAGAAAAGCTCTATAGAGTGTGGCATGTTGTTCGAGGAAGATTTGAGTCCCAACTATGTTTGGCCGACAGTGTAGTGGTCTACATGTAGCATTTTATATTAAGTCAAGTCTTTGTGATTGTAATTTCTTGTAATGCCTATCTTGGAGAATGTTCTAGATAGATTGTAAGGTCAAATTTGATGTTCATTCCAAAGTTGATGCCATGTATAAATAAGTGTAATGAAGTCGTGTAAATGTGCCCATGTGAGTGAAGATACGGAGGTAGTGAAGAAGTGTTTGGGGGCAGAGCAGAGGTGTTGTGAGATTCAATGAAACTAAACCCTGGCATGGAGAAGATGATGTTTCTCAGTTCAACCTTTCAGTGTTAACCATGTGAATGTTTTTGTATATAGCGAGTCTCTTGGAGCAGTGAGCTTTGGGCAATGTGCTCGAAGGCAGGTGCCTTCCTATTTTTCTATTCTTTTAATAGAGAATAAATCTTGTGGGTTAACCCCCACCGTGGTTTTTCCCTTAACCAGGTTTCCACGTAAAAATCCTGGTGTTATGTGTGTTGATTGTGTTTCTGCTCATGTGTTGTTGATTCATGCTTTCATGGTTATATCATTAATCTGTTAATAAGTGGTAAAGAAGATTAAATGTAGCAAAAGATAAAGTTTTGTGACAACTGATTCACCCCCCTCTCAATTGTCTGCCCTAATTTCAACAATTGGTATCAGAGTTGGTTCCTCTAAAAGAAGCTTGACCACTTGAGGAGATCCAGGATGTCGACATACAAGGACAGTCTGAGATTTGATGGAACAAATTACTCTCTTTGGAAGAATCGCATGGACTATCATTTGCAATGCATGGGTGATCCTTATTGGTTGATAACTAAGAATAAGTATACTCCTCCAAAGAATGGTCCTACAACTCCAAATGAAATCAAAGAAGCTGAATACAACATTCAGGTTAAAGAAGCATTGTTGAGTGCCC
This sequence comes from Cunninghamia lanceolata, assembly GCA_027924645.1. Classification (NCBI taxonomy): domain Eukaryota; kingdom Viridiplantae; phylum Streptophyta; class Pinopsida; order Cupressales; family Cupressaceae; genus Cunninghamia; species Cunninghamia lanceolata. Next base: position 19,390,713 of record BSBN01000254.1, read on the forward strand.
TGACTGATACAAAAATGACAAATGTCTTAGAATTGCAAATTGCTCATGAAATTTGGAAGAAGTTGGAAACTCTGTATGAAAGTGATGCATATGTCGAATGTGCTAAGTTACAGAGCCTGAAGGGTAGATACAAATGTTTGAGGATGAGTGAAGATGAAAACATCACTTCCTACATGTAGAAGGTGAATGAACTTGTGTGCAGTATCAGGTGTGCTAGTGGAAAACTAGAATAATTAGAAATTGTTGCCAAGGTGCTCAGATCCTTACCTGCTTCATACAAGCATAGAGTTGTTGCTATTGAGGAGATCAGGACTGTGACAGATGTTACAAGGGATTAGTTGGTTGGAAAGCTTTTAGCATTTGAAATGAGTGAGTCTAGTGATTCTCTTCCTAAATCAGAATCTACATTTAAGGCCAATGTTTTTGGAAAGCAAAGATTTGATCCATGTGAAAGGTCTTCAAGAAGACTAACCAGATATGAGAAGGCAAGGAAGGAACTTGAAGAAGATGAATCTAAGCTTGAAGAACTTGAAGCCCTTGTTGCCAAAAGATTACCAAGAGGATCCAGTAAGTATGAAGGAAAGTTATGTTTCAAATGTTTTGCTTGCAATAAGATTGGTCATTTTGCTTCAAGATGTCTAGAGAGGGTTTCAAAGCTAAACCCTAACAGACCTAGGGTTCAGAAGAAATGCTACTATGTCCAAGAAGCTGCTGATGAAGGAGTCACAGACGATGAATCTGATATGGGAAGTAGCTCTGGAAATGAATGGGTGTTCGTTGCTATCAAAGAAGAAGATCCAGTGCCTACTGACTTTGCTAGCTATGTGAATGTGGAAAGTGCCTTGGCTGATCAGGTTAAAGAAAAGGATGAATGGGTAATTGATAGTGGATGTTCTCATCATATGAATGGTGATAAAAGTAAGTTTGTAAGTTTGGAAAGATATGAAGGTGGAATTGTGAAGTTTGGAAACAATTCAACTGGTAGAATCCGTGGTAGAGGATCCATCTCTTTTGATGGTAAGAATAAAACTAATGATGTTTTGTATGTAGAAGGGTTGAAGCATAATCTTCTCAGTGTTGGATAGTTGGTTGACAAAGGGTATGATCTCTGATTCAAGGATGGAAAATGCAGAATTTTGGGAAGCTCCAGAACTGAGATTACATCTGGTACACAGACTAGAGATAATATCTTTCATTTAAGTGGTACTGGTAAAAGTTGTTTGATTGCTTAGATTGATCAGAGTTGGTTATGGCATAGGAGAATGTGTCATGTAAACTTTAATAACATTGTCAAGATAAGTACTACTCAGGTTGTGAGAGATCTTCCAAAGCTTTCGAAACCTACTAATAACATGTGTAAGGAATGTCAGTTGGGCAAACAGAACAGAGCTACATTCAAAACTAAAGAATAATTTTCAAGTGGATTGTTGGAACTTGTGCAAAGTGATTTGTGTGGTTCTGCCAGAGTTAGGAGTTTGCAAGGAGACATATACTTTATGTTGTTGATGGATGATTACTCTTGGATGATGTGGGTCACTTTCTTGAGAGAGAAATCAAAGGCTCTTGACAGATTCAAGGTGTTCAAGGCTATGGTGGAGAATGAGATTGGTGTGAAGATAAAGTGTCTAAGATCTTACAGAGGTGGAGAGTTTACCTCCAGTGAGTTTAATGCATTTTGTGAAAAGCATGGAATAAGAAGACAGTTTTCTACTCCCAGGACTCCTTAGTAGAATGGAGTTGTGGAAAGGAAGAACCAGACTATTCAAAAGGCTGCTAGAACCATGATGATGAAGGCAAATGTTTCACATGTCTATTGGAAAGAGGCTATGAGTACTACTGTCTACACTCTTACCGAGTGTAGGTCAAAGGTAATACTGGTAAAACACCTTATGAACTATGGTTTGGTAATGCTCCTACTATGAAATACTTTAGAGTTTTTGGTAGTAAATGCTATATCAAGAGAGATGCAGATCTAGGCAAGTTTGATGCAAGATGTGATGAAGGAATATTTCTGGGTTATTCTAACCAAAGCAAGGCATACCGGTGCTTTAACAAGAGATTGAAAAGGATTGTTGAAAGTTCTAATGTCAAGGTTGATGAAAGCAAGGAGAGACCTTCCAAGTCTTGTGGATATGAATTAGATGATCAAAATGAAAGTCCAAATAAAGGAAAGCAAGTTCAAACTCAAACTCAGATTCAGATTACTCCAGAGAATCCAATGACTCAAGAAGCTAGTGCAAAATTTGAGGAACAAGTTCAAGAATCAAAAGTTCAAGAAAATCCCTATACTCCCAAGTATGTAAGGTTGAATCATTTTGAAGATCAGATCATAGGAGATAAAAATAAAGGTGTTCAAACTAGAAGAAAATTTGCTGAAGAACAAGTGGAGTATTGTTTGATTTCAAAGATTAAACCAAAATCAGTGAATGAAGCTTGTAATGATGAAAGTTGGGTAAAAGCAATGGAAGAAGAATTAATGCAAATTGAAAAGAATCATACTTGGGATCTTGTTCCTAGACCTAAAAACAAAAATGTAACTAAATGAGTGTTTCAGAATAAATTGAATGAAGATGGTGAAGTTGTGAGAAACAAAGCAAGATTGGTGTGCAAAGGATATTCTCAGGTAGAGGGAATTGATTTTGAAGAAACTTTTGCTCCGGTGGTAGGAATCGAAGCAGTCAAATTATTTCTTGCCTTTGCTGCTTACAAAGATTTTAAAGATTACCAAATGGATGTCAAGTCAACATTCCTAAATGGAGAGTTGGAAGAAGAAGTTTACATTGAGCAACTGGAAGGATTCTAGTTATCTGATCAAGGAGATATGGTCTACAAATTGAGGAAAACATTGTATGGACTTAAACAAGCCCCAAGAGCCTGGTATGCAAGATTAGATAAGTATTTGCTAAAGTTAGGCTTTAGCAAAGGCACAACTGACAATAATCTTTATTTCAAAATTGATCATGAACATATCTTGATTGTTGAGGTATTTGTTGATGATATCATCTTTGGTGGAAATGAGAGCATGTGTAAAAAATTTGTTGATCAGATGTAAAGTGAATTTGAGATGTCCATATTTGGTGAAATGAATTTCTTCTTAGGTCTGCAAATCATTCAGTTAGATAAGGGCATCTTCATATTGCAGTCTAAGTATGTGAAAAAGTTGTTGAAAAAGTTCATAATGGAGGATTCAAAACCAATGAGTACTCCTATGATAACCGGATACAAGTTGAGTAAAGATGATGATTCCCCTAAGGCAAATCAGAAAAGGTATAGATTAATGATTGGAGGACTGCTTTATCTAACTCAAACCAGACCTGATATTGTGAATGCAGTTGGCCTTGTTGCTAGATTTCGAGATGATCCTAGAGAATCTCATGTAGCAGTCAAAAGAATTTTTAGATATCTGAAGGGGACATATGATTATGGCTTATGGTATCCTGAGGATGATGATTTCACTCTTCATGCATATACAGATGTTGATTGGGCAGGAGATGTGGATGGCATGAAGAGTACTAGTGGTGGTGCATTTTTATTGGGAAAGAGATTGGTTTCTTGGTTGAGCAAAAAGTAGGAGGCAATATCTCTATCTACTGCAGAGGCAAAGTATATAGCAGTAGCAAGTAATTGTACTCAAGTTTTGTGGATGAAGCAAATGTTGAAGGATATCAGAATTGTGTTTGAAGAGCCTGTTATAATATTCTGTGATTATTCAAGTGCAATAAACATCTCAAAGAATCCGGTGTTGCATTTAAAGACAAAGTACATATCCATCAAGTTTCACTTTTTGAGAGAGAAGGTAAATGAGAGTGAAGTCAGATTGGAGTTTGTTTATTCAAAGGATCATATTATGGATATCTTCACTAAGCCTCTACCTAAGGATACTTTTGAGTATCTCAGAATGAAGCTAGGGGTTATTACCCCTCCTGTTCAAAACTAAGGAGCACTGGTGTACATCAGTCTGGTGGAACTCACAGTATTATCTTGTGATCTGGATTGATGTTAAGGGGATGCTACTTAGGAGGAGTAGTCAATATATTAATTCTGGAGTTCAGTTTGGTTTTATCTAAGAAACAAAAAGGGGGAGAGATGTCTGCAAATATGTGCCCTTTTCCATTGATGTCAAAGGGGGAGAGAAGTCATGTGAAAAACTTGAAAGTAAGTAGTTGCTAGTGAAAGGTGGAGCAGTGAAGAAAGTGGTTGTAGGTGTGATAAGAGAAAGGGGGAGAAGTCCTTGTCTTGATGGTTGAATCAATTTTTCACATCATATGTTGCCATCAATTACAAAGAGGGAGATTGTTGCAAATATGTGCCTATGATGTGTTGTTATTGATGTCAACATATCTCTTTGTCAGAGATAGTGAAGACAATGCAGTTTAGTAAAGTAGATTGCTTCGCATTCCCAGTGAGACAAAGATCAGAATTTGCAGATTAAAGGGTTTTGTAGAGGATTGTCTGAAGTTGCTCCAGTAAAGATTTGAGAGGTCTGCATGGAGGATTGGTGAAGTTATAGCCATCTGAGTAGAACCAGGTTTTGCAGTTGTTCAGAGGTAACAGAGTGACAGAAATTTGGTTCGGATTGCTCCACATTGGAATATTATGGTTTGCAAATCTAGAGGTATGTTTGGGATGTTGGTGTGTATCCTCAACTCAAGTGGTTTGTGGTTTGGAGGTCTGCAAGCAATCTTTCTAATGTGACAGTCATGTCAGTTAGTGTTCTTAAGTTCCTATATGAAGATGTAAGTATTATGGTGATTTGAGGTGATGCGGTTGTTATTGTTGATTTCATTGTGCTTGTGGAGGTCTCTAGATCGTGTTCCTATTATGTTGGTGGTTTGCATTAAGGATTGAGCTCGTAGTTGAAGATTTCTCCTTGGGTGTTGTTGTTCTTTCCAGTCTTGGCCGACCGAATGCTTCATGCGTGTTGCGAATGATCTAAGAGAAGTTCTATGAAGCGTGGTGTGTTGTTCGAGGAAAATTTGAGTCCCAACTATGTTTGGTCGATAGTGTAGTGGTCTGAATGTAGAATTTTGTATTAAGTCAAGTCTTGTGATTGTAATTTCTTGTAATGCCTATCTTGGAGAATGTTCCAGATAGATGATTGTAAGGCCGAATTTGATGTTCACTCCAAAGTCGATGCCATGTATAAATAAGTGTAATGAAGTTGTGTAAATGTGCCCATGTGAGTGAAGATGCAGAGGTAGGGAAGAAATGTTTGGGGGCAGAGCAGAGGTGTTGTGAGCTTCAATGGAACTAAACCCTAACATGGAGAAGATGTTGTTTCTCAGTTTAACCCTTCAGTGTTAACCATGTGAATGTTTTTGTAGACAGTGAGTCTCTTGGAGCAGTGAGCTCTGGGTAGTGTGCCCAAAGGTAGGTGCCTTCCCATTTTTCTATTCTTTTAATAGAGAATAAATCTCGTGGGTTAACCCCCATCATGGTTTTTCCCTTAATTGGGTTTCCATGTAAAAATCTTGGTGTTATGTGTGTTGATTGTGTTTTTGCTCGTGTGTTGTTGATTCATGCTTTCATGGTTATATCATTAATCTGTTAATAAGTGGTAAAGAAGATTAAATGTAGCAAAAGATACAGTTTTGTGACAATTGATTCCCCCCCTCTCAATTGTCTACCCTAATTTCAACAAAAACCACTAAGTGGTATTACATTACTGCGTCCCTCAAAACCATGAGCTCACTAAACCATGTCCCATTCATTTACTTTTGGGTACTAAGTTTTCCCTTTATGGTACTAAGTTTTCCCAATATTAAATGTTTTCACAATGTGCAACCCACATTAAATATTTTTCCCAATGTTACATACAAATTTACAAGTGAACCCAAATAATGTTTAATGTGGCTAAACACGTCACCGAGGATGCACCACAAATAAATATTTATTTTACATAATTTAAATATTTTGTTTTTATGCAAGATGTACAACACACCTTTTCCAATAGATATAGGGTTTTGCAAAGATGAATTTATCATTGTATAGTAGATCTAAAATTATAAGTGTTGATTCATTCATTGTTGTATGAAAAACCAAAATATCTATTGTTTGTGCAACTAATCATTTCCCTAGCTAACAAATTCATTGTGAACTAATTGAACATGAAGATTTTATCACCACGAGTCAATTTAAAAGGGACAACTACATAGATCACTAAGTTATCTTGCATCACCATGACCTAGACCTAATAGTATAGAGCTTGGAGTGGATTAATCTCCTTTGGAGGTTGATTGCCCTTCAAGGGCCAAGGTAATCTTGTGACTTTGCTCATTTGTTGTCAAGTGTGTCAAAATTCCCACCAATAATTAGATCTACAAAAATACTAACTAGAGATGAAAAAAATAAAATTATGACCATGAAAAAGACATAAGTATGACTTGTTGACCCTTGGTATAGGTTTGTCATTGATGTCAAAAAGGTGTTTGTATGATCAAGGACAAGGCAAGTACAAATTATGACCATCAAGATGAGGATGTATGGTGGTGAGGTGAAGATGAACATAACGAGGTGAGTTTTAACAAGGTATGAATATTGTGAATCATGCATACAAGGTATGAACATTGTGAATAGGTATAATTGTGTTTGGCTTTGATTGGATTAGATGTCCAAACAACATGACTTGAGTGAAGGTTGACAAGGTGAGGAATAGACATTAAGGTGAGTTTGCTTTGATATGGTGAGTTGTTGTAATATGGTTTTGATGCTTCATCAGGATGTCTTCATGGTTGTCTCAAGATGGATACTCTTTATGTGATTTGTTTGGTGTTCATCATGCTTAATAGGGTTAGATGCGATAGTGTTCATGATTAAGGGTTTTTAGTTCCTCCTTCATCATCCTACCTTCATCATAGCTTCAGAGATACAAGACTTCATGATAAACAGTGTTTGTGTTCAGGACACAAGGACATTAGTACTATAGATTACTTGTAGAGGAGTTCATATAGTTCATATGTTGCAGAGAGATTTGTAAATGATCAAGTATACACATTGATACATCTTTGCTTTATTGTTTTGGTGCTTGGTGACTAACATCTATGTTGGTACTTAGACATTTGATGCATTTGAAGACTATGTGCCTTGGTCTTTACTTAGCACATTTGTATCATTATGTTCCTCTTTTGTGTTGTCCTTGTTGTCAAAAGACACAACATCATGTGTTGATGCAGATTTGTTGCTTTCAGATGTTTGGATGTTTGGTCTCCTTTAGTTGATGACAGTTGTGGTCTCCTTCAGTTGATGATAGTTATTTTTATGATGTTGTTCTGACTTCAAGATCTATGTTTAGCAAGTTTCATTCATTCTTTTAGTAGCATATAGCATGTATGTTCATGGTAGTGTTTTAGTTTAATGGCTTAACAATGGATCTCAATGGTTTTGACAGTGATCATTCTTTTTAGCAGGGCAGTGTATATTGTTTCTTTATAGGGTATAGGATTTCTGAGTAGGTCATAGTACAGGTATAAGAAAGTTTATGTTTAATGATAGACTTAATGTCTTATAACATTTTTCTATTTATGAGACATTAGCTTCTTATTAAACATAGTATGTTCTTGTACATAAATGTTTTTAAGCGTATATTTGTGGCAAAAAGAAATGTACTTTTTGACCTCTTGGAGACATCATTGGCATATGATTTGTATGATATGGGAATATTCTTTGAAAAGTTGGCATGGTGGCATCATTTGGTTTCAAAAAGGCTTAAATTTGTTTTGGCATGGAATGATGATGTTTGACTTTGTAAAGGTTTAAGGTTGAAATCATTTCAAAGCTCATCATTTCAAAAGTCACTGAGGGCATTAGCAATTATTTTGTATTGGGATTTAAATCCCATTATAAATCATTTTGTGTTGGCTTCTTTAGCGTAAAATGATGTAAAGGAAATCATTATGTTTCAAAATCTTTTTGCACACTCTGTTGTAAGGGTTTCACAAACCCTGGCTCGAGTAGATTTGGAAGAGCTTTTTCGCGACAGTCTTAGTGACTCAGGCAAGCAGTTTTTGTGAGCTTGGTGGCTCAGAAAGGAGTTGGACTTGGTACTTATCTCAGGCAGGTTTTTGAGGTATTTTTAGTTTTTAGTTTGATGGTTATGATTACTTTGAAAGGGCTTTGTTTTGCTAAAAAGAGTTACATCTCAGCAATGATTTGTATGACAATTTTTAGTTTGATTAACTCTGTAATCATTGGTTATGATGGCAGTTGTAAAATTGGTTAAACTTCTTTGTATTTTGAAAATGAAAAAAAAAACATGAATGGAAGTTAGGGGTTTATATATAAATCTATTTTTATATATTCTGATATATGAGAAAAAGAATGAAATAGATGGGTCTGTGAGATAGAGAAGACAAAGGGTTTCCATGGCAAAAATATTAATAGACACATTTGGCATTATTTCATATATATAAATTCTTATGCATCTAAATGAAATAGATGATAAGAAGTGATATATAGAGAAACATAGGTTTTACTCTGTGAATATGATTTTTTGTTGTATTTGGGATTTTGTAAGCCAGTGAGGCATAATGACAAGTCGGTGAGGATCTATAATTGTGATTATTTCTATCAAGCTAGTGAGGCATTTCGAGTGGTTTTTATTCCCCAAGAGGGTTTTCCACTCAGGACAATATTTGTGTTATGGGTTGTTATTATCACTCATGTGCTTGATTATCTTGTTCATTTGTATATCATGTGTTTATTTTGGTCTGCATGAACACATATTCATCATACATCATTGTTTGAAATAATATTCTCTGCCCATCTTCATTATGGTCAATCAAACTTTACAAATTAATCTCTATATTATGGTATCAATTGTTTGTGTGTCTAACATCCTTACTCTTTGTTCACAAGTTAATGTTTTATCATAGATTGTTTCAATAGTGATTGATGTATTCTTGATATTGATGTGTCAGTTCTTGTTGTCATGATGTTCATAGTTAATATGATGTCTCATCTCCATTCAGTAGAAGTTGCCTTTGTTTCAAAGCTTTGAAAGATTATCTCAAGGTCTTGTTGAAATTTGTATACCACTGATTCACCCCCCTCTTAGTGGTATTGTACTCCAACATGACTCACAGTCCATAAATGACAAGGTTTTAGCTTAAGACATGACACATTATGAAAAATTTAATATGGAAACAACACATTAATGTTTGATTGTGTTTTGTTTATTTTTTTATTAATCAAAGATCCCAGGGCTAAATGACCTAGGTGGTTGGTGCAGGAGCACCTAACACAAGGTGGCCTCCATGAGGCATTCAACTTCATGACTTGGTTTGATGTTCATTTTTGTCTTGTTGATTCTAATAATGTCCTAGAAGACCATTCATGTAATAAGGACTATGTCCAAATATCTATTGTTGTCATGGTATGATGTAGTTTTAAGGTTGAATAGGCAATCATACATTGTCATGTTGAACAGTCATACATTATCATGTTGTAAGAAAGTTAAGGTGATGTTCAAAGAGTCTAAGGTGATGTTAAAAGCCTAATTACATTACAAACATGTTTAAAGGCTATGTTAAGCCTAAACAATCATCAACATGTAAAGACAAAATGGTAAATAGTTGTAAGTTTTCAAAATTGTCAAGGAAGTTCGATGGGAAGAAGTGGTTGTAAACCTTCCCATCAAACCAAACTACCTTCAAGGAGTTTCTCAAGGTGTGAACTAGTTTAAAACACCTTGAGCATGATCATTGTGTGGTGTGAGAAGAAGTTAAAGACAATACAAATCAATTCCTTGTTGTTTTTGTGTTTTTTTTTTCTTCTGTATTTGCTGCAATAACAGACTATACCATTCATTTGTACGGAACTATCAAAAGCCCCAAATGTATGGGATGAATAGGGAAATGAATTGACTCTCAAACAAGTCCTATGTGGTGTCTTGACAATCATTAAGGAGTCTTCTACAAGCATCTCTATGTGACTGCTCTTTGACAGAGTTTTGTTTTTCTGCAAAATTAGCTCCTACAGGCCGTACTACAAGAAAGTACATAATTGTTGTCATTCTCTCATGTGTTGACTGGATAATGCATTAAGTTACCTTTCATTTAAAAGTAGTTTTATGTCTTGAAGTGACATTATAGAGGAGATATAAGGTTTCTTGTAAAAACAGTCCCATTAAAACCTAGACTAGGGTTTTGATAGAGAATATGCATTTTATTGCTATTCCACTGACTTGATTCACCTTGGATCAGTGGAATGGGTTACAATAGGTCTGTATTAGTATGCTTTGATAATTTTTTGGTAGGGAATCTGAGGAGGAGAAGTTTTCTTTAAGGAAACCTAACAAAACCATGTGTTAGGTGATGTTAAAGGCACATTGAAGGAACCATAGGTGCATTTTTGGGAACAACAAAGAGTAGAAGTATAAAACCCACAAAATCCCTTGTTCTGGTATGCATTCTAAATTTTCAAACCCTTGGTTGAGTTTTGGGCTTTCATTCCATAGTAGTCTCTTTGTAATTTTGGCCTAATTGGGGCTCTAGGTCATAGAGAGGGGTTATTGGTTGAGATATTCCGTCCAAAACAACCCATACCCAATTTGGGATATGTGATGGAGGGCCATAATGGGTATCTATTTATTGTCTAAGATCTTCTTTTGAAGACATGTAGAAAAGGTTATTAGGATTGTTGTCATTTTCTAGGGCTACAAGCCATTTTTGGGGTTTTTGAAGGAAGTACCAATCCTGAGTCTAGTCTACCTTAGCCAATGGATGGAATGGGTCCCCTAACATCCCAAACCAACCTTTCCATGATGATCCATGAGTTTCTTTCTGTTGTTCCCACTTTTGTGTAAAGACCTTTGATTTTGGGCTTTTGAGTGAAAGAGAACCTTGTCTAGTTTCCTATCCTCCAACTATCTCATTGCCTCTACATCATAGTGGTATCAGAGCCATAAAAGGTTTTTTTGTGGGTGGTATAAGGCCTGGTATATGTCAGCAGAGGAGAGTGAAGGAGAGGCTAGCAATATGCCTCCAAAGGGGATGACCACCGAAGTGGTCAAGAAGTTCAAGGAGATGGAAGAGAAGATCAAAAGTGGAGTCAAGGAAGCACTCCAAGAAGAGTTGAAGGCATTGAGGATAGGGAAGATGATAGATGAAGGTTCAGATGAAGAGGAAGAGAAAGAGGAAGAAGAACAAGAACAAGAAGAGGTAAAGGTCCCAGCTGATCAAAAGCATTTCCTTGAAGCCATTAAGGCAATTAGTAAGGATTCTTTGGAGGCTCGGATGGAGATTCCCATGTTTAGTGGGAAGATGAATGCTGATGAAGTCATGAAGTGGATTGAGGCTCTAAACAAATACTTTGAATACAAAGAAGTTCCTGAAAACAAGAGGGTTAAGTTTGCAAAAACTAAACTCAAAGGTGCTGCCCTTACATGGTGGAATTACACCCAAGGTGAGAGGGTAAAGAATGGGAAGAGTATGATATCTTCATGGAGTAGAATGTTGGAGAGGATCAAGTCCCAATTCCTTCCATCAGACTATGAGGTGCAGATCTACAATAGGATGCAAAATCTCAAGCAAAGAGATTTGGATGTGGCTACTTACACCGAGGAGTTTCACAAATACACTCTTCGTTGTGGGTACATGGAGGATGAAAAAGCTAAAGTGGCAAGGTATCTAAATGGTTTGAGGTTTAATATTCTAGATGAGATAATTTTATTAACCCCTGAAACCATGGAAAAATGCTTTCAAGTGGCATTAGAGGCTGAAGAGAAGTTGAAGATGAAAGGTGAGCAACAAAATAGAGGAAGAGGAACAAGACCAACCCAAGAAGACAAAGGAGACACAAGCAGAAATAAGGACCAAGTTTTTGATTTTAGAGGGGGGTTTAGAGGCACAAGAGGTTCTAATGTTTTCACTGGGAGATGTTATCATTGTAATGAAATTGGTCACACAACATTCAAATGTCTAGAAAGGCAAGGTTCACCATCAGGAGGTGATAGGAAGAATGAAAAGAGGGTTCAATATGTGCAAGAAGATGAGGTAGATGAAAGTGTTAACTCTCCAATTGGGAGTGCAGCCCCGGTTCAAGATGGAGAAGCATTGATGCTAAGGAGAACACTCTTGGAGATGACACAAAGGAGAGCACTTTTCAGGACCAATTGCAAAAGCAAAGGTAAAATATGCAAGGTAGTAATAGATTCTAGTTCAACAGATAATATGGTCTATAGGGAAATGGTGGATAAATTGAACCTAGAAAGGATTCCTCATCAAACTCCTTACAAAGCATCTTGGGTAAGTGATAGTCAATCACTTTTGGTAGATGAACAAGCATATGTTGATTTTCAGATTGGAGAATATAAGGATAGGGTTTTATGTGACATTTTACCCATGGAATGTTGTCACCTACTTTTAGGTAGGCCATGGCAATTTGATAGGCAATCATTATATGATGGATATGCTAACACATACACCATCAAGAAGGATGGGAGGACTTTTGTGATGACACCATTGTAGGAGGATGTTGAAGCAAAGAAGGCAGCCAAGGTCATCTTGGTAGGTAAGAAAGAGTTTGTGAAGATCAATGATGAAGAGACAAGGAAAGTTGAGGATACCTTAAGGAGTGGGGTTGCTAAAGATCAGAGTTTGAAGGTGGATTTAGTTTTTAATGATGGAGATCAGATGCTGATGTCTGAGGTGGATCAAAAGAAGGTTAAAGAGTAGCTCTACAAGCAGCCACAAGGTGGTTTGAAAGAAGAAGATGCTATCATAATAGGGACCATTGTTTGTCCTCTAGAGCCAACAAGAGTTAAAAGACAATCATATTCTACCATAGCTACAGTACAAGAAGCATCAACCAAGGTTTTGAATGAAGGTGTTTAGGCAGAGATGACAATAAGGAAGAATGGCAAGCAAAGTATAGGTCTGGTTGCAAGTACTCACTCATGGCAAGGTGTGAGTAAAGCCTACAATGCTAAGCATGAGTTTTTGATTCCATGGAAGCAGGTTGCAGTCCAGAGATCATGGGGAAGACATGAGGCAGCAGAGGATAAAGGTGGAGCAAGACCAAGGATCAACTCATGTGGCATGAGTTCTTTATAGGTGGGGTGTATGGTGTAGGAGCACCTAATACAAGGTGGCCTCCGTGAGGCAATCAACTTCATGACTTGGTTTGATGTTCATTTTTGTCTTGTTGATTCTAATAAGGTCCTAGAAGGCCATTCATGTAATAAGGACTATGTCCAAATATCTATTGTTGTCATGATATGATGAAGTAGTTTTAAGATGTAATAGGCAATCATACATTGTCATGTTGAACAGTCATACATTATCATGTTGTAAGCATGTTAAGGTGATGTTCAAAGAGTCTAAGGTGATGTTCAAAGCCTAATTACATTGTAAACATGTTTAAAGGCTGTGTGAAGCCTAAACAGTCATCAACATGTAAAGACAAAATGGTAAATAGTTGTAAGTTTTCAAAACTGTCAAGGAAGTTCGATGGGAAGAAGTGGTTGTAAACCTTCCTATCGAACCAAACTACCTTCAAGGAGTTACTTAGGGTGTGAACTAGTTTAAAACACCTTGAGCATGATCATTGTGTGGTGTGAGAAGAATTTAAAGAAATACAAATCAATTCCTTATTATTTTTGTGTTTTTTTCTGTATTTGCTGCAATAACAAATCGTACCATTCATTTGTACGGAACTGTCAAGAGCCCCAAATGTATGGGATGAATAGGGGAATGAATTGAATTTCAAACAAGTCCTATGTGGTATCTTTAAAATCATTAAGGAGTCTTCTATAAGCATTTCTATATGACTGCTCTTTGACAGAGTTTTGTTTTTCTAGAAAATTCTCTCCTACAGGCCGTACAGCAGGAAGGTACAAAATTGTTGTCATTCTCTCATGTGTTGATTGGATAATGCATTGAGTTACCTTTCATTTAAAAGCAGTTTGATGTCTTGAAGTTACATTATAGAGGAGATATAAGGTTTCTTGTAAAAACAATCCCATTAAAACCTAGACTAGGGTTTTGATAGAGAATATGCATTTTCTTGCCATTCCACTGACTTGATTCACCTTGGATCAGTGGAATGGGTTACAATAGGTCTGTATCATTATTCTTTGATAAGTTTTTGGTAGGGAATATGAGGAGGAGAAGTTTCTTTGAGGAAACCTAACAAAACCATGTGTTAGGTGATGTTAAAGGCACATTGAAGGAACCATAGGTGCATTTTTGGGAACAATAGAGAGTAGAAGTCTCAAAACCACAAAATCCTTTATTTTGGAATGTATGCTAAATGTTCAAACCCTTGGTTGAGTTCTGGGCTTGCATTCCATAGTAGTCTCTTTGTAATTTTGGCCTAATTGGGGCTTTAGGTCATAGAGAGGGGTTATTGGTTGAGATATTCCATCCAAAACAACCCATACCCAATTTGGGATATGTGATGGAGGGCCATAATGGGTATATATTAATTATCTAAGATCTTCTTTTGAAGACCTATAGCAAAAGTTATTAGGACTGTTGTCATTTTCTAAGGCTACAAGCCATTTTTGGGGTTTGTGAAGGAAGTACCAATCCTGAGTCTAGTCTTTCTTGGCCAATGGATGGAATGGGTCTCCTAACATTCCAAACCAACTTTTCCATGATGATCCATGAGTTTCTTTCTGTTGTTCCCACTTTTGTGTAAAGACCTTTGATTTTGGGCTTTTGAGTGAAAGAGAACCTTGTCTAGTTTCCTATCCTCCAACTATCTCATTGCCTCTACATTAGTGGTGAGGCCATAAATGGAGACATCATCCCTAAGGGGACTAGAACACATCATAATAGGTACCTAAACTACAGCAACTTGTATAACAATACACATCTATTCCAACTAGTCATTATTTTCTCACTTGAGCATGAAATGTTTAAAAGTGTACATTAGGGTGATGTATAAAATGAAAACCCTAAATTCATTTTAGACATCATGGGGAGGAGAAAAGGAATCATCTTATAACATCATGATTTATCATCACATCATCGTCATATCATCATGATATCCACATCTACATCAAGTAGGTGAGATTAGGCATCTTAGATGGTTGCTTGAAGTCTCTTTGAACTTGTTCATGACCATTAAATCAACACAATGGTTTAACTAAGCCGACAAGAGGAGAGCAAGTCACCTCCTACACCTAACACAACAAACTCTAACAATTATCATTATACCATTAAGTCTAGATAACAAAGGCAAATACAACCATGAGAAAATAAGTTAACAAGTTAAAATGCATAGTAGAAGGTCAAATCCACATAAAAAGTTGAAAGTTTTAGATGCTTGGATCGAATATGTAATTGTAAATATGATCCAAGTAAAGCGAGGTCAATTTTACAATCTTTTGGGGGTCATTTATGTAGATACAAGAAAATATACACTTCAACTCAAAGGTATTAGTGGAAGGAACTTTTCACTACCACTACACTCAAGATTGTTTTAGTTTTCTACTGCCTACTGATGTTTGATAGATTAACATTATTAGTCCCTCGAAATGTTAGGAATGTAATCATAAACTATGCTAGTTGATTGAAAGATAAAAGAATATTGATAAAATGTGAAAAATAGAGCATTGGAGACAAAATTTAAATATTTTGATTACAAAACATAAAATAGAAAATTAATAGAAACCTAGTATTAGACGAAGGAGCTCACTATGAGGGATGCTAGCACGTTGTATTGTAGTCCAAAACATATGGATAATTTGAATCTTTAGCTCTATTTCAGTATACTTTGTTCAATCTATACAACATGAGGTGAAACAAAATACTAGTAGCTTCCAAGCGATCAAAATAATCTAAACTTGGAAAAGCTATGAACAATATTACTCAAAATAATGAAATAAATGACAAAAATGAGGAGATAGGGGGAGAGAATTCACAAAACCATTGAAGTGGATGGAACTTCTCTTACAAATTTGATACCTGCAAAAAGAAGGAAAGTTGGGGTTGTTTTGGGGGTTTGCCTTCAGGTCAAACCCCTGTTTTGGTATTTCTACCTCCACAACAATCAAGATTGAAAAGATTGAAATAAACGTGTCTGCTATTATATTCTAAGTGTGTCTAGAATGTATAACAACAGTGACAAATAGATTGCAAATATAAAATGAAACTAATCTACTCAAATACAAGAGCAAACTAGTGAGAAATTTGAAGGAGAGAAAGGAAATGGAGGTAACCCA
The DNA here is from genome assembly GCA_027924645.1 of Cunninghamia lanceolata. Lineage (NCBI taxonomy): Eukaryota > Viridiplantae > Streptophyta > Pinopsida > Cupressales > Cupressaceae > Cunninghamia > Cunninghamia lanceolata. Next base: position 19,406,878 of record BSBN01000254.1, read on the forward strand.
CACAAATGCAATGAACATACAAATGGATTACACTACACAAATAAACAACAAATAAGGGCATAATGGAACTCAATCACCTTGTAAATGAGAAGATGCAAACTACCTAGTTGGAGATGGAGAGCCCAACAAGCAATGGTTCCAAGAAACCCCATGAAGATATCACAGGTCCACAAGAAATCTCACATGAGATTGAGTACAACTATAGAGACACAAAAATCCTTGAGAATGCAAGTAGAAAGTTGTTTGTGATCACAAGAATATCAAGAACTTCATAGTTTCTTTCAAGAGTTACCAAAGAGCCAAAGGAGAGTTCAAAAGATTTTCATAGATTGCTAAAAGATTGCTAAAGAATACTTCAAAAATGAAAGAATGAGAGGGAAATAGAAACAACAAGTCAAAGAAGGCCATTTAGAACCACAAAGGTGTTATGCGAAATCTTTCACATCTCAAGAGGTGGTAAGTAATGCTTAGAAAATAGTCACTTAGCCCACATAGGCTCTAGATGCTAGCGTGTTGCACGAAGATCTGTACTAAGCACTGGTAGTGTTTGAGTGACTTCAGCTCCTGGTTTCATAGAATGCCTTAGGATAGTGAGAGAATAAAGGCACTAAAACACAATTTGACAAGCACAAGGGCTAGAACATAACACAAATGCAACTTGTGTGGGTTAGAAAATAGGCTAAGGTAGGGCCAAAATGATCCTATCAACATATTAGGGGAGCATACACCAAAATGAGAAGCATGAAATTGCAAGGGTATGTAATTTTTAACGTTATAATTTGATATGTAAGTCTAATTGTTGGGCACAAGGATGAATCATACAACACCATTTGTCACAGAAAATTCTTATATAAAGTTGTAGAGCTAAGTACAAGTATCCTCTTTGTTAATTTTCATAATTATTTATTAACATGTTTGCATAATGTTTTTGTCTCACCTTATATCAAGGTGCACATATTCATTATTGCCTATTTGTAATTAAGTAAACTAGATATTTATGTAACGCAGACACCTAAATTTTTCCTTACATCTTCGATGCTAACATTCACCATTTCTAATTCCTACCACACTAACATTTCTCCATTCATCAAATTAATTAAAATTATTTAATTAATTTAATTCACTCTCTCCCATTCACAATTAAATAATTTTAATTATTTAATATTCCCATTTTTCTTCCATGCACAACTAAATAATTCTAATATTTAATTATCTAATTTATTCTCTCACCACCAATTAAATAATTTATTTGTTTAATTATCCCCTCACTAATTACCCACTCATCATGCACTTAAAGGCTATTAAATTGAAATAATTCAATAGAGTAATGAGGATCTAACTACCCCATTTACTAGTTAACTACCTCATTACATCTAACCACTCACCTTCTCAACTCAACGATAAATCCAAAGAACATTTCAAAGCCCATTAATATTTGTAACCAAAAATATTAATGAAACTTTAATAAATTAACTATTCCCCCCTCATTCAATCACAGTCATTGATTTGGTCATTTAATCTTGACCATTGATTCCAAAAATAGAAAACCTATAAATTAATGTTATTTCCTTCAACAATTCATCCTTCAACATGAAGTAAACTTATGTTGCAAAATTTGTCACAAAACTTTATTTTGAGCAACTACATTTCTTCATAGTATTTTCAATCCAAGAGCAATCATTTTAACAATGGAGGAGAGCTTGGAAAAAGTTGGTTCATGTATTTTTCTAGTTTGTTGACTCCATTTTAGCTCTATCTTGAGGTTTGTGATAGTTTAGAATAGGAAACTTTCATTTGTATATGTTTTCTAGTTTAGTTTTAAGCAAAACATTGACAAGTTGGAAAAACTAGGAGATGGTTTGAGAGAGGTAGCATAATCTACTTGAATAAGGATGTTTTACAAAGAGAGGACAATGGAAAGAGAATCAACTAAGTAGAATCTATCAATGCAGTTGTTTCCTTAGTTCACCTTCTCTTGAGTTGGACCAAGTGGGCTAGTGGTGAGTGTGAGTTTTTTTTGTTTGAAATTGGGTTAGAAGCCACAATGGTAGTTCTAGTTGGGATACAATCATCAAACTTTTTCGAGAGAGTGTGAGAATTGTACCGACTTCTATCATGGTGTTTTCCACCATGTAAAGTTACCTCCCCAAATCCATTTCATTTTAGAGAGGGTATTAAGCATCCATTCCCACAACTTGACTTGAGATAAGGATTCATTGTGGCCATAAATAGAACAAAGACCAATAGATCATCCTTGGACTAGTAGCAACCACCAAAAAAAATATTTTGGTGATCCACTTCTAAAGAGATGACAAACTTAACTAGCTAGAGTGCAATTCCTATCACCAGACCCCCACTTTCTTCACTATGTTGAGTAGTTTTAAACCATCCATCTTGCCATGTAGATTGGAGGGTAAGTTGGAGGCAAGTTTCTCCAATTTTGACCTCTTGTAGAAAGATGACATTTGGTTTGTGAATTTGCAAAGCTTTCTTAACACAAATGTTTCTTGAGGGGATAGGGAGACCCCTCACATTCCATGGCATAACTGAACACTTCATTGGGATTGGGGAAGGGATTTCATTTCCTTCAAATCCAAATCTTTGAACTAATTCTCCCATGAAAAGTGTTGTTAAAGTGGAATTATTGATCTATAGAGGTCCTCACCAAGGGATCTAGACCTTTGTCTAGGAAGACTGAGAGAAGGAGATCTAGCTCTAGGTGTAGATAACTTCTCCCTATGACCTTGGTCACTTGATGGTTTGAGATTTCCTCTCTTTTCTTTATCATTCTCCATCCTTCCACAAGAATGGCCTCTTTGTATGTTTTTGGTTTGCCTAAAGATGAAGTTGGTAGAGGTGAGTGGGGAGGGCCATGTTAAGGTTTCAACATAGAAGGGGAGGTGTAGATAGTGGGGGTTTTGGTAGTAGGGTTTGTTTGATGAGAAGATTGGGGAGATAGGTCAGGGTGAGTGGAGAGGGAAGAGAGAAGAATAAGGCTTGGTGGAATCAGGTAATGCTTGAGTCAGGTTAACTTCAACACAGATCCTAAATTGCACACAAAGGCTTGGGAATTTATCTGCATTGTTATTGAACCATATTACTCCCTAATTGAGCTGTTATGTCTTTTAGAAAAGGTCAGAAAGCTAAGTTTAGACAATGAAATTCAACCCACATTAAGTAATGAGACTTGAAGGTTCCCTCAAAATAGAAGTCAAAATCCCAAACTTATAAATAAATTTTTTTACCACATATTATCTAAAAATCATATTGTAAGGTTGCCTATATTCAATTGAACAAGACCTATATATAATATACCTTTTGCCTAGACCCCAAATAAATTCTATCATCCACCACCTATTTTCCCAATGTAGTGTTCACACACACACACACACACGAATCAATACCTGGTGGCAGGGCCTAAATTTGATGGTCAACCTTACTTGTGAAGCAATTTTTTTATGACAGTTATATATTGAGTGGTGTCTTTAAAATACTATGACATACCATAGTATAAGTAAAATTATATATAAACTAAATATATATCATCATAATCCTATATAAATTTTAACAATTTGTCTAAAATCTCTCTACGTTATTTTTAAAATTTTAATTATGCCGAGGCGTTCTACACTCACAACAAGGGTTGAAAGATTCAGATTCTTGTAACCAGTAAACAAAAATCCAAAAATAAATAAAATAAAATCAACTAAAATTCAATGCATGGCTGTAATGGATCATAATGAAACGCCACAATAAATACACCACTCTCAAAGATGCTTTTACTATTTTAAACCAAAATGCAAATATTCTAACTAGAGCAATTTATAAATGCCAAAATAAGAAATATATTTAATGGGAAAGTAATTTATAAAAAATAAAAAATAAAAACAAAAAACAAATTGGAAGGACGTACTGTGGATATATTTTTTAAATATAAATATAGTAGTTATATTTTATAGCAAAAATACTTAAATACAACTATACAACCATCAAATTTAGGCCTTGTTTGGTGGGACTTTCAAAGTAATTCAATGCATGGCTGTAGTCGATCATAATAAACACCACAATAAATACACCACTAAATCTGACACCACTCTCAAAGATGATTTTGCTATTTTAAACCAAAATGCAAATATTCTAACTGGAACAATTTATAAATGCCAAAATAAGAAATATATTTAATGGGAAAGTAATTTATAAAAAATAAAAAATAAAAACCAAAAACAAATTGGAAGGACATACTCTGGATATATTTTTTAAATATAAATATACTAGTTATATTTTATAGCAAAAATACTTAAATACGACTATACAACCATCAAATTTAGGCCTTGTTTGGTGGGACTTGCAAAGTTCGTTCCAAACACACACCATTATAACCTCCCCATGAGCTGCCCTCCATTCCAATGGAAGTAAATTTAGAGCAATCAAACTTGTGATCATTATCCATATTTTCCAATATAATGTTGCCCATTTATAAACGGACTCCTCATAGTAAAAATAAATCAAAACGTGTTGCCCCTCATAGGAAAAATAAAATTAGAGGGCAAACCATAGTGGCCAAATCATATTAAACAAGCTTAGTGGCCAAATCAGATTACTAATAATTAATGAAACGCAACTAAAAGAATATTTTGAATTACCAAGCCCAAGTCCCAAACCTAAGAGAGTCTAGGTCTAGGAATATTGCAAGTGCTAACCCTAAAACCTCCTCTCCATTTAGATACCCGAAACAGTTGGGAAGGAAAGCCTAAAATGTTTGGATTCATTGAGGTTGAAGGCTGTATTGAATTTAGGGTTTTGGAAACAGGATTGTTATGTTTCATGAGAATGGGCAACGATGATAAAAATGCATTTCTGACACCTCTTGTAGGAGGGTGGCTTCAGCTGCCCGTTGAACGCATGCATAATTGCTGAGCCCGTTTTATTCATTTATTCACCCATGTTTGTATACTTTCGTTTCCCTGTTTGCAAAGATGCGGGACTCTGTTTGCCTTCAATTTTTCTTTCTGTTTCTGGAAGCAAGCTATAGCTTCTATAGTTCATGGCTCTGCTTTCTGTGGGTAATGATTTTTTTCCTTATATTTGATAGATACAGACGTATTGTTTGAATGTCCAGATTGATCTCTTAGTTATCTAGTTTGATGTTAATGTCGCTTGCCCAAATCAATCTGGGCGGTTTGACTTCTAAAGTTTTTCGAGTTGAAATGAAAGAACTGTTCATAATATGAAGAGTTGTGCAAGTAATTTCTATTCTTTTTTCCAACATTGATTGATTTAATTATATGTAATGAAAAATCTCCTGGAGCTATTGAAAGTGTATCTTGCCATTTCATTGTTTTTCAAAACTTTGACTACAGAAATTGAGATGGGTCATTTCCTTCCACAAGAATTACCATCTTTGCGAGAGCACTAGGAGCGTATGACATCTGCCTACATACAATGTTCATCTGTCATTTGTGTAGAAACATTCTATTTCAACCACTAGGCCATAGTTAGAGATCTCCAGTAATGAACAATATAGTACACTATGTATGCTTGCATTCAAATCAACAATCTTGTGTCCTGTTCCTGTACAGAAATGGCATTTAGGTCCAACATGTCACTATAATCTAGTGTACACTTTTCCTAACTCAGTGAAATCAATTTCCTGCTTGTAGGCTTTGGGAGGACATCCTAACTCATGAAAGGTGTACTCAATCTTTTGGCTCAAGTGCTACTTCTGAAGGGCCTCTAATTTGTTAATAAAGCGGTCCCATGGAGGGGGACTAAAATTATTTCATAGTATTTTAAAATAAACCGTCCCATGAATTTTGGAGATAGGTTTTATGGACGCTGGTGGTTTCATGAGGTTTTTAGATTAATGCTAATTGATTTAGCAGAGATTTTTAATACCTACAAATAAGAAAATTAAAAATATCAAATAATTTTTCTTTCTAAAATGGAATCTAAAAACTGGTAGAAAAATCCCTAAACTGGTGAGGAAAGTTTCAACCCCACCTTAAATGCATCTACTCATAAAAATTAATGGAAGAAAGTTTCAATCCTTAAGTAGTAATTTTTATTACCTTAAATGTGTACCATAGTAATTTTTTTGAGTTTCATAAGACCAGGGCCTAAATTTGACAGTCGACCTTCTGTCAAGCAATTTTGTTGGCCTAAATTTGACAGTCGACCTTTTCTGTCAAGCAATTTTCTTATGACACGTATCTATTCAAGGGTGCCTTTAAAATATTATGGCATATCTTAATATAAGTAAATTATATGAAAACTAAATATATATATCAGCATAATCTTAAATAAATTTTGACAGTTTGTCTAAAATCTCTCCTTTCCAATTTAAGCTCTGATGGGACCCCTTACTCATTAAAATAGATCCTCTGTCAACTCCATGGGACTCCTTCCTAAAAGTCCACCGAAATTTGTAGCAACCTTAAAAGATGGATGAAGAGATCTATCAGCTCCATGGGACCCCTTCCTAAAAGTCCACCTGAGATTTGTACGCAACCTTAAAGGATGGACGAAGATTTGTTGCAGTGTAGGCCTGTCTTTACAAATCCATGAAGTCCTAATGGATGAAGACCTGAACTACTTGACAATGGATGATTACTTCCTGTAATTGTCCAAATGTTTTAATGTTGCATAGATACGACACTAGATATGCTGTGCAATTAAACAGAGTTTTTATAAAGAATCCTGATGCATTGTGTTCTTTAGTACAGTAAACAATATTGAATATACTAGTGGTCACTGTTATGCTGATGCTGTATTAAGTATTGCCAGGGAAAGAAGATAATGTCCTATATTCACAGTAATTTTTTATAATAACTAAATTATTTTAGGTCTGTCTCTCTATGGAGACTCCTTAGCTGAATTGAATTTGACCTGATATTACCATTGGAATGAATTTTATAGAGATTCCGATATAGTGGCTAATTGTGGAGCACATAATAGTTGTGTCCTGTATGTTCGTGTGGCAAACTCTTGTACACTTTACTTGATTCTAACCATGAAACTGGTGCAAATGTAGTAGAGGGGTGTCCAAATAAAAAATTCTTAATTTTTTCTAAAATCAAGGACATAACAGTTGTCCTCATATTTGTAGGCCAACATTTGTTGCCAATGGGATGATTATTGCCACACCAGGGCAGGGATCAAGACAGATATCTTTATACAGCACGGATAGTGGAAGGGCTCTAAGCAGAGGGTGTGAAGGATATGATGTTAACTTGGTTATGTGCAATGTTAAAGCTAACACTATTTCCTCGGAGAATTGTAGGAATCGGGATTAAATACATAAAAGTAATAACTAGCAAACGCAACGGGTACGCTGAAGAGTTGTGGAAGTTTATTTTCTGTCTTTAAGTGAATGATGATTGTTTGTATCTTTACTGCTCATGTCATTTTTTTCTAGAGCGTGTTGAATTAATTTGATTTTAAGATTCTTGTGTTTTGCTTAGTAGCTACTTCAAATGTGCACCTAATTCGATTAGTGTCACTTATGCATATTAATAATAGTCAATATGCTAATTGTATTTATAATATAATAGATATTATATAAATTATATAATTATGATTAATATTAATATATTGGATATTTTATGTGAATTAATAATAAATATATAATAGTTAATAGAGATATAATATATAATTTAATTTTATTAAATACAAGATAGATAAATATAAGTTAGCTTAACTGTATAATTACTTAATATTCATTTGTAATTATAATTACTTAATATTCATTTATAATCGAATGCTAATAATAGAATTCTATTAACTTATAAGAATAATTACTAATTCTATTAATTTGTAAGTTTTTTTTTTATATTGAAATATGCAAAATACAAATAAAATCAGCGCTCAGCAGAGCCACTGAAGAGGAAAGGGCCTAAAACAACAATGTACAGACCAACAAGAAATAGAGCTGAAACAGAAATAAACTGCTGCACCTCCTCTTCAACCTGGACAACTTCAAACTGAACTGAGGCATAGAAACCAGTAGAAACCGTGAAAGCTGACTACCCCAGACCAATAACAGTCCACAGTAAGAGCAAAGTGAATAAAATCATGTCTAATTCTGCATTTAGTATATGCAGAGTACAAAAAAGCAGCATTAAACAAGCTACAAACCGCTGAAAAAACTATCACAAGAAGTGGAGTTCTATTGCCTGTGAAGAAAGAAGCCAACCATAGGTATACATGCAAAATGGCAAGGCTTAGTATTTGGATGAAGACTGAGGTTGGTTGCTACAATATGAACAGGGTATTTGGATAGAATTAACTTATAAGTTATAAGAATAATTAATTAATATTCATTTATAATTGTATGCTATTAATAGAATTAAATTAACTTATAAGAAATCTAATAACATAATAGAGAGAGAGAGAGAGAGATGAATTCGCTGTTTTTGTTTTAATTACACCATTGAATTCTTTATGTATCATTTAGCAATTTCCTTTTTCCACCCTACTCTATTACAATATGAATAAGATGGATATATTAGAATATGTGTACAACTATTAGGAACTAAACTGGAGAATGTGTGTATAGGGTCAAATTATTTCCTCAAAGTAGGCACAAACCTAAATGGGAAATGGCACAAGTATGCAAATCTCACCATTACAATTGTAAAAAAATGACAGTTATGGCACTTGTAATTTAGTTTCATTATTGTAAAGTGAATACAACACTTTGCATGAGAGTTTTAAGGATATTGTTCTAACATATGATTTTGGTTAATTTGGCTTTCCTATTGACCCAAAAATTGAAATTACAACATCTAATTCATGTAAATATTGAAAAATTCTAATATGTCCATTAGAAGATTGGTGAAGTAAATTACTTGAGTGCCACTACTTTATTTTTATTGTGGAAGCAAAATGGTTTAGAAAAATTACAAACTTTCTTTAAGGCAAGTACACTATCTTAGGTATATAAAGGCTATAAGTGATGCTCATATTTAAGATATCAATTGGTTCCATTTTCATTAATTCATTACAATGCCACATAGCCATTATTGAATCATGGCATATTTGGACTACATAGATGATGCAGGAGCATCCAGAGTGAATACACAATCAATCAAAAAATGATCAAGTTCAGTTTTGTTTCAATTGGGTTGAGTTTTGGCATTTTCAGAGTTGATTGGTGACTTTGGTGGTAGTTATCGCGGTTGATCTTTCTTCAGGTTTGTTACAGTTCTATCTGTTGGAAGGAATGTTGCAAATGGAATCAAGTGTGGTATTCTTCAGAACAATTACATCCAAAATGTTTCTTACAGTTTCCTCTTAGATTCCATGATTTAGGGGTCAATATACATAGGCTTAGTTGAAATTCCAAAGAGATATTTGATCTTGTTCCTTTGTAATGGATTCATTGTGATAGAAGAGAGGATTCAATTGGCAAACCATCTATAATATTGATGGTAAGTGCCATTTCAATATTATTAGTTGATAGGCTTTTATATGTGAGCATTATAGTGCTCGAAATTGTTTTTCCGTAAAAAAAAGTTCACGTTGGAAAATTTTAGATAAACTCATCAGTTGTTCCTATCAGCATATTCCTCGAACCTCCTATGGATGCAAGTGCTATACAATTGAGGCCGTTGTGCTTTTGGCTGTTGAGAGAATGAATATGCAGCTTCCAAAATGGTGGCCTGTATGTCTGTGGCAGATATTTTTGGTAGTGAGGGAGGGAGTGAAATGGTTTAAGAAAATTGAAATTGGAAGATTCCTCTCTTAAGGCCAAAGCAGCTGCATCATGTGCACGAGCTGTCATGTCTGGTGTCTTTATTCAAGCGTTAAAACATCCATTTAAAACAACCAAACATTTATCATTTAAAACAAGAAGTCTAATGGATGCATTCCTTCGATGAGACGCCTTATATGGCCAATGAAGCGTCCGAGTGAATAACATAAATAGACTTATGACTATTCAACTTCCTGACACCTCTACAATATATTTACCCCTGAACGTAGCTTTGGAGGGGGCACAATCCAAGAATTGAGAGTGGGATTAGCCAATTGAAAGAAGGAAGGTGAGAGCTTGCAGAGAGAGCAGATTGAGGTGCCTAAAGGTGCAAATGTGCAACCTAAGCAATGGTTTTGTGTGAATGAAGATGAGAGTATGTAGAGGATGAGTGTATACAGGGAGAGTATGGAGATTGTGAGTATACAGATCTGGGTAGCAGAGAGTTGAGAAAGGTCATTAAAAGGAGATTTGTAAATAAGATTTCAAGATCTGTTGTAATAGGTTGATTCAAATTAAATCAAGCATTTTTATTACAATCTTTGTATAGTTGAAGTATTAAATTTAGAGCAGCGTATTTGTTTGTGTAATTTGTGCGTTGGATGAGTTTTGTTTTGGCATGGGGAGTTTTCTCTACATCAATAGACCTTATCTCTGTAACCAAATTTGTTGATCTAAAACACATGTAACCTTGATTAAACATAGAATAATAAGTGAAGGAAATAGAGAAGATAAGATGACATATATATTTGGGAAAACCCTTTTGATAAATAAACCCAACACCAAAAGTAAACCTTAATATATTCCTTCAAAATAATCTTACAATAGATTGAGAAACTCCACTGATGTTGTGGCCTATGTATTAACACTTTAGTAGCATGTTGACACTTAGACCTAAACTAAAAGTGGATAACTTTCTTATCATCAAACTGATGCTTTAAATTACCACATAAAGACTTAAATTGTATAACATAATCATTATTTTGCTCATTGCTTTGTTGGGAACACTTGGTTAAATCTTTCATAGTTACTTTCGAGCCCATATTGATGGGGAAGTGCTTTAGAAAAGTAGTGGCAAGCTTTTCAAAAGAGTGTACAGAGCATGAAGGCAAAGAATAAAAACATTGTATAACACATCCCTGTAAGGTTCTTAGAAATGACCTAGCCAAAATCTTATCCTCATAAGAAAAATCTAAGCATACCATTGTGAAAGCTTGTAAATGCACGTTAGGATCTCCCTCACAATTTTATAATTCAAATCTTTTCACCATAGATACTGTACAAAAAGGTTATATAACAACCTCATAAGCAAGTGATGTGTGATGTAGGTGATTGTATATAATAGTATCCTTGTTGTCATTCACTTCTTTCTTTAGAGTACCTATATCTTTTAACATTATATCCAAGTTAGAGGAGGGCTAATGGTAGTACTAGGCATGCGTGAAATAGTTGAGGATGTATAATGAGGATGTGTGGAAATAGGTAACAAACATAGCCATGGAGGGAGGAACCACATTATGAGATGAGGTGAAAATGGGATGAGGGCTAATATAAGACATGGGTTGGGAAGGAGAGTTAATGTGAGACATAGGTTGGGAATGATGGATGGTGTGAGACACATGGGTAGAAGCTATGACACTAGTAGGTATGTGAATATATGGATGATATATAGGTGGCACATTAGGGGGCTAGGATCACTTGAGGTAGGTATGGAAATTGATGCTTTAAATTACCACATAAAGACTTAAATTGTATAACATAATCATTATTTCACTCATTGCTTTGTTGGGAACACTTGGTTAAATATTTCATAATTACTTTCAAGCCCATGTTGATGTGGAAGTGCTTTATAAAAGTAGTGGCAGGATTTTCATTAAGTGCTTTTGAAAATGGGATGAGGAGGAGGGCTAATATAAGACATAGGTTAGGAAGGAGGGTTAATGTGGGACATAGGTTGGTAATGATGGATGGTATGAGACACATGGGTAGAAAATATGACACTAGTAGGTATGTGAATAGAAGGATGATATGTAGGTGGCACATTAGGGGGATGGGATCACTTGAGGTAGGTATGGAAACGGTAGAGGCAAAGCTAGGAGTGACAATAGAGTAGTAGCAACTATGGAACTGGTAGTAGTGGTATGATGAGGCTCGAAAGAAGAGGAAGGATGGGATGAACGCTGTTAGAAGAGACTAACAAAGATCCAATGCCAAGTAGAATATATATGCCGAAAGGTGCATTTAATAAAGTTTAATGCAAAAGGGTGACAAATTGTCGAAGAGATGCATCATTAGCAAGTCCATCAAAAATTAGCTGGCTAGTAAGAGTAAGATCTTGTTTGGCAACATAAGCATCATGGTCATAATCTTGTTGATGATCAAAGTGGTTCTCATCATGAGCATCATAAATATTTCATTTTAATTAGATTGAGTAGCCATAGTAGTGTTAAGACAAGCACCCCTTCTCAAAGGAAGATTACGGTCTTTAGTAGCTTGTGGCATAAAAAATCAATACTATTATGAGAGAGATAAGATAATGTAATATAAAATCATTCTCATATTTAAATATAAGAAAATCAACAAGATAAATTAGATTCGAAAATGAATCTAGTATAATATATTGTATATTAAATTGAATATATTTATTCTATAGAATATAATATATTTGCTTATTATTTATTATTATATTATATATAATGTAAAATATTAAATATATTTTTTAAATTTTATTATATTATTAAATCATATATTTATAATAGATATATTATATATTTGTTATGTAATTTATATATAAAATTTATATTATATTTATATTTATTATATTTTATAATATTATTTAAAATAATTTGTAAGAAATCTAACATTTTAAGTGACCTTTCATAGATTGAGAGAGGGAGACAACAGAGAGTTGATAGACATACACTATTGAGTGTAGAAATACTTACAATGTTTAGACTCATTATAAAAAATAATAGCTATTATTTGATTATATATTTATTTTATATAAAATATATATTATAAATATATCTATTATTCTATATAATATAAATTGTTAAATATAAATATAATTTAATATATATTATTTAATATACCGATGGAAAAAAAATAAAATTATTTAATATAATGATATTAACTATAATATTGATTTTCTATATATAATAAATATACAATATAAAATTTATATATTAAATATTTAATTAACTATAATATTAAAGATATATTATATACAATGTTAAATATATATAAATATAAAACTAAATAAATAATAAATATTAAAATTAAATAACTATTAAATATACTGAAATTATAATGTCTTTGGATAACGTGAAGTCACGTTAGAAGGGATTTGATAGCTTCACCGCATGTTTCTAAGCATGTATATAAATCAAAGACATAAGTATGCGCCCTTGCTTTGAATTATATATCCATTTCTCCTTTATTCATTTTTTTGTTATATAAAACAAATAAATATGCATCATAAGAAATAAGATTAGGTTTATATGCTTCCAACAGTGCGGCAAACGGAAAACCAAAAAAACTAGACAACGACGGAAAAAAAATGACGGACAAATGACAGAAAAGGGCGACCAGCAAAATCCAACGGTTGCAGGTGCTTCAATCATCTTGCATGCCTCTACACCAATGGAAACCATTGATTCTCCATGTTAAGACTTTGGTTGCCAAAGGGAATGCCTTCGGCATAATAATAAAAAATTATATCTTTAAATGGGCTCTAGGAAAATTCACTGCCAACAATTCATCGAATTGCAGCTTAGAATGTAACAATTGCATGGGAAAATGATGATTGCAGCTGGTGGTGAATTTTCTTTAAGGTGAATTTGTCATGGCGATGAATTGTTGGCAGTGAATTTTCCAGCGGTGAAATTTGCCTCAAGCCCTTTAAATGATATAAAAACACACAAAAATATAAGATTATTTAAATTATAAATAATAAAATTACAAATAATTAAACTAATAAATGGTTAGATAATTTGGGGCATCCATCAATCTTGACTATCTGGTTTGGTCCCCTATCTTTTAGTATTGATCCATAGCCTCTTGACACTTTGAAGATATATAGCCTCTTCTTGACACTCCTTGATAGAATTTTTTTGAAATTATTCTATAATCATGTCTTTAGTTATCTATACCACATGTAGTATGAGCGACATAAAAAATGTTTCTTCATCATTGGTTTGGCTACAAATTTTTTTCGTTGTCTTAGTTACCAAAATTGTTCTTTCTTCACTATCTTGGCTACTAAAAGTTCTCATTATCTTGGTTACCAAATGCCCAACTATACTACTATTGTCTTGGTGATTTGTTGCACCTATAGCCTTTAGATGCACCCTCAACTAATGATTGTTTGACCACATAGGTATTAGTTGACTCCACTTTGCCTTTGCTTCTTTGGTAGAGGCAACACTTATGAGATTAGATAAGAGATGGGAAATAGAACAACATAACTCCACCAAACCACTACTTATCAAAACTCAATAAAAAGAAACCCAAACTTAACACAATACACCAAATTGAAAGGAAACATAATAGCTCCTACCAAAAGTACATATCAAATAGTGTGCACAAATAGGAATATTCTTCCATTCTCTTCGTGTGGATCCTCCAATTTCCATTTTGACCCCTTTAGGCTCTATTGTTAAATGTAACATGAGAATCTTTGAAAATGCCATTAGTTTAAACTCCTTTTAGGCTCTATTGTTGATGGCCATAATTTTTACATATTAGTTTAAACTCTAACCCTAAGCTTAACACTAATTCTAACCCTAAACCTAATCCTAACACTAATTCTAATCCTTATCCTAATTCTAACACCAATTCTAACCATAACCTTAAGTCTAATCCTAATTCAAATGCTAATTCTCAGCCTAAACCTAACACTAACTCTAATTTTAACCCTAACCCTAAACATAACCCTAACAATATAGTGTTGTAAATTGTCGCCGCTGACAATTTCACGCTAGGTTTAGCATTCGGTTTAGCATGTATGTTTGTATTTGCTTAATATGTGCATATTTCACTACTTTGCTAAGAAACTTGGTTAAGTCCTTTGTTAATGGGTCTTTCGAGTACAAATTTCACTAGGACACTAGCACCTTGTATTAGCAACCTATTTATTGGTGCCAAAAGAATTTGAACTTAAATGTCAACCTTATTGCATTGAGCGACACACCTTGTCGGCCTTATCCAATTGGGCCCTTGAAAAGTACTCGGGATTCATATATAAACAACCCTCTCTTCATCATTTTCATAGACATGATCGATCTATCAACAAAAGCTCTCTACAAGTTCTAAGATGTGAATTCTTTTGTGCAGTCCCGATTCGTTGAAGCTCTCTACTTGTGAAGATTATTTGTTATTTGTGCTAACCCTTGCATGTATTTGAGGAAGCTTCTTCCTTCTCCATCAACTCCTTGTGGGCGATTTGTGTTGCGACATCAATCCAACAAGGATTTCATGCTTGTGGTAAGACCATTTCATGATATTGGTTTACTGCAGTCTTTATCATTTGTTTTGCCTTTGTTTATCGTGAACACACATTCTTTATCATCATCATCATTGTTGTTGTGGAGGTGGGAACACCAACACGAGGTTTAACTGAGGTAAGCCCCTATACAACATAAACATTTTCCCCCTTTTGCATGTGTGTAGATCACAACAGGAGGTTTCTGACATCAAGGAATGACAAGAAGACAGAAGGAATAGATACAAACATCATCGAACATAAGTTCTGTCCATACATAACCCTAAGGACTCTAGTGCCTCACGCTAGTGTCCTGCCCAGTCAGCTTTTGCTTTTGGTGCCAGTTCCCTCTGATATGCTCTTTTCTATTTTATTCTTATTTTCTGAAACTGTAATAGTTGTCTCTACTTTTGCTCTGTTAATCCATTTAGTCTTCACATTGCTTAGTTTAATCAATTCATTTGTTATCAATCTTTCACCTTTACAACAAAGGAACAAAGCCCCCACCAAGACAACTTGGCTCTTCTCTAGGGACAACAACCAAGCATAGAGTCATTGGTGGCTTGTGTTCCAATGTTTGATAGGAAAGATTGAGCTAGTTAGTTCATAACTGATTATGTCATCTTTTCCCATCACACGATTCTTAGCCAAACAAATTACACTTTGAAAATCACAATTCAATACTACATGGTTCTTAAAACCAATACTATTACCCAATATTTGTAATCACATCGCTTCCTTGGAAGCATGTGTTGTTGCCTTATACTCTATTTTAGTTATGGATAACACAATTGTCTACTATTGCTTGCTTATCAAAATAACTACTTCACCAAATAGAGTAAATACATATCCATTTGTTGATCTCTAGTTATCTAGATCTCTAGCCCAATCAAAATCAACAAACCATTATATGTTCAACACCTTACCAATATCTTTCATACCATCATAACACAAACAATAATCTAGAGTTGCTTTCAAGTACCTAAAAACTCTTTCAACTTGAGTCCACTGTTCTCTATTAGGCTTAGACATGACCTTGCTTAGAACTCCCACTACTTGGGTAATGTTTGGCCTTATATAGACCATTGCATACATAAGGCTTCCTATTCCACTTGCATATAGAATATTACACATGTCCTTGAAAGCCTCTATAGACTTAGGACATCATTCCAAACTCAACTTAGTGCATATGAGTAAAGGGATACTTAAAGGATCACTAAAAAACCACCACAAAATAGTTTTAAGATACCTCCTCTAGTTTAACCACTTCTTATCAGCTTTATTTTTATGGATCGCCATACCAAGTGTGAACCTTATAGAACCTAGATCTTTCATGTCAAATCTACTAGGAAACCAAGTCTTGAGTTTCCTAATCAATCAGTGTATTATTGTTCTCAATGATAAGCATATTAACATATAAAACAATGATTAAAACTTGATCACCAACTTATTTAGTACACAGTGAAAAACATTACTCCTGATGAAACCTATTTCTAATGCATATTAATCAAACTTTTGATACCACACATGTGGTGATTGCTTCAATCCATATAGTGACTTTTTGAGTTTACAAAGAAAATGTTTTTTCCCTTCACTTTAAATTCTTTAGGCTAACTCATATGTATTTCCTCTTCTAAATATCCACGCAAGAATGTTTTCTTGACATCAATTTGCCCCACATAAAAAACAAATGTCGTAGCTATGGATAACAACATCATGATGGAATACAAAGTAACAATTTGAAATGGTAACGAGCAGGAATGTGGATGCGAACGCAAAAATGAATGCGTCTATGAACGCAAGGGAAAATGTGAAGGGAATCGACACTGGTGCCGTGAGTAGGGGAGTGGTGGGGTCTGAGTGGGGGGTTCCCTCTGTTGAGGATGCTTTCATTGGGGTCCCTAATGCGTTTCCCCTCTCTAATGGTGTGAACTGTGAAGCACAAGTGAACAATGATCATGTCATAGGGGATGCTATTAGTGGAATGCCTGTTATGGGGCTTAAGGATCTTGGGGACCCTCGAAAGTCCTTTGCAGTCATGACTGGTTCAGGTGCTTGGACTCGCTCATCCCAGCATAGTTTTCAGTCATTCCCTTGCACTTGTTCTTCCCCTGTTGTGGTGTGTGGCTTTGAGGTAACAAAAAATGAGGAATTTTATCGCAATAGAGGAATGATATGTAGATTCAATGGGTTTTGGCCTTCTCTTCCCAATCTTCACAATTGGGTCATGGAATCATGGAAGCTGCTTGTTGAAGGTAAGATTGAGCTTTTCCCCAGTGTATGAGAATTCTTTATTGTGACTTTTGCTTCTTCTGAGAAGAAAGACTTAGTGCTCAATGACAAGGTTTGGATGTGGAGTGAGCATTCCCTCTCCATCAAACCTTAGACTCTTTCCTTCAATCTCCTAATCAAGCTGCTTAATATCAGACCAATTTGGGTCCATCTCCCAAATCTCCCTCTCTAGTTTTGGGAGGATTCTTGCTATGAGGGAAACAATAATGCTATCGGTCGTTTCTTGAAAGTTGATTCTACTACCTCTTTTATGGGGCATTCCACAGTTGCCCACATTTTAGTGGATATTGACATCTCCAAACCCCTTCATGGAGATGTTTTTTTGTTGGTGGGGGATAGGCCCTGGAAACAACTGTTAGATTATGACGGTATTCCATTCAGATGTAGATGATGTTTTTCTATTGGTCATTTGGCCTCTAGTTTCCCTCTCTCATGCCGCAAGGGTGTTGTAACTTGGTGGAAGTGATGTAGAGGCACTTGGATAGGAGGAGGATAGAACAAGTTGACAAGGTTTTCACTACACCCAAAAACTCAAATTCAAAGATCAGTTTGCAAAAGTGGGAATAGTAGTTAGAGGCTTTGAATTCTTCATGGAAAGGTTGATTAGACATGCATTGGGACCCATTCCAATCATTGGCAAAGGTAGGTCAAACTTATAACTGGTACTTCCTTCACAAACCCAAGATATTGCTTGTAGCCCTAAAAAAGAGAACATTCCTTCATAACTTTTGATACAGACTTTCAAACATAGATCTTGGACAATCAGGAGATACCCATTTGGACTCCCTATCATATATCCAAAATTGGGTATAGGTTGTTTTGGACGGTATGACTCAACCTATAACTCCTCTCAATGACCTAGAGCCTCAATTAGGCCAAAAATACAAAGAGACCACTATAAAATGCATGTACAAAACTCAACAAATGATCTGAGCACTTAGAATACATGTTGAAACTATATATTTAGTGGGTTTTGGGGCCCCAACATGGACTGCAACTGATTGGTCCTCTTTTGTTCTTTACTATGCCTCTAAACATCACCTAACACATGAGGATGTTAGGTTTCCTCAAATAAATCTTCTCCTTCTCAAGTTTCCTACCAAAAATTCATCATAACATATTAGTTTATACCTACTACAATTCATCCCACTGATCACAAGTGAATCAAATCAGTGGAATGGCAAGAAAATGCATGATTTCTATCAAAACCCTAGTCTAGGTTATGGCGGACAGTTTTCAAAGAATTGCAAATTACTCACACAAAGAATAGTGTCAAGACCTCTAACCAAATGCAAAAGAGACTTAATTCATACCTCCATCATCCCACCAACTCATGCCTTATGACACTGCCATACGGAAGAGTACTATGGACTGCAACAACTGGTTTACATAGAAAAGAACAGGAAATTTGAGTTTCTTATTGCCTTTTCTTCCACAAAAAGTCTTCTCTCCTTACAATCATCATGGAAGGGATTTAAGAAGCCTTCTACAATACCTTTGGATAGTTAGAGGGCAGTTGGGATTGATGAAATTATATAACCATCGAATTTTCTCTCTGCAACTGCCCTATTTTTAGGATTGCAACTGTCCTATTTTGAAATTGAAACTAATTACAACTTTTGGCATAATGACATCGATTGGTTTATGAATTGTCAACACCTTTGACAATGTCATTAAGCCTTTGAGAAATTCTACCACCCTTTAACCGATGCCAAAAAGGCTTACAATGTGAGAAAACATATGACTGCCCTATGTTTCTATGACTGCCTTTTACATGCCTTAGAAGGCTTACAAATAGAACTGCCTATTATACCTTATGACATCAATAAGAAATGGACATGGTCCTTATTACAACATGAGAATGGTCTTCAAGACCTTATGGAATCAACCAGACAAATGAACATAAAAAACAATACATAAGTCCTTTAGTCTTCTTGGTGCTCCTGCACCATACTCCCTAGGTGGAAAGAGAACTCAAGTCTCTTGAGGAAGTAGATCAGCGATTGTGACACCATGCTTCAAGATGTCTTCTTCACTCATCCAAGTGGCATCTTCAATGGGTAAGCCACTCCATTTGACAAGGAACTGTTTATATGTCTTCTTTCTAGTCTTCTTCAAGACCTTAGTGTCAAGAATGCATTCCAACTTCAATGGTTGATTGGGTGGAAGACCCTTAACCCATTCTTCATCCCTTGCTACTATCATTTCTGCCTCTGAATCTGCATTATGATCACCTTTGAAAGGGAACAAGTCTGAAACATTAAAGATAGGAGATATGGCCAAGCCTTGAGGAAGCTCAATCTCATAGGCATTGGGCCCAAATTTATGCACAATCTGACATGGTCCTATCTTTTTCATGAGGAGTTTGGTTGGCTGCCCCTTTGGAATTCTCTCCTTCTTCAAATGTGCCATAACCAAATCCCCAACCTTGTATTGTACATCTCTTCTTCTCTCATTGGCTTTCTCCTTGTACCTGTCATTGTTCCTTTGAAGAGTTTCTTTTACATTATCATGGATATCCTTCATGGCCAATGCAAAGTCCTCACCTTGAGCACTTTTCCTCTCCAATCCATGGAGATCTCTCAATTCAAGAATACCTCTTGGGTGAACACCATAAACAATCTCAAATGGACTCCGTCCTGTGCTTCTATTGGTAGAATCATTGTAAGCAAACTCATCTTGAGGGACGATCATATCCCATGCCTCTCCATGTTGTTTGGTAAGACACATGAGAAGATTTCCCAAGGACCTATTCACCACCTTAGTTTGGCCATTAGTCTGAGGGTGATAGGCTGAAGTAAATGACAATTGAGTACCCAACTTCTTCCACAAAGTGCGCCAAAAGTGGCCTACAAACTTTAGATCCCTGTCAGTCACAATGTTAAGAGGCAAATGATGGATTCTAACAATTTCTTTGAAGAAAAAACCAACAATGTGTGAAGCATCATTAGTGCATTTACATGGCAAGAAATGAGCCATCTTACTGAATCTATCCACCACAACAAATATACTATCAAAGCCTCTTTGAGTCCTAGGAAGACCTAAAACAAAATCCATGCTAATACTTTCCCATGGCCTATTAGGAATAGGAAGTGACTGATATATACTAGCATTAGATGAAGTACCCTTTGCCCTTTGACAAATACTACAACATTCAACAAATTTTTTGATATCAAATTGCATTTTAGGCCAAAAATAAAACTTCTTCACCCGTTCCAATGTTTTATCCAGCTCAAAGTGACCTCCTAGTCCACCACAATGTTTATCCCTTATGATGTTCTCCCTCATGGAACACCTAGGAACACATAGTTGGCTGCCTTTGAACAACAACCCCTGCTGCAACAAAAACTCAGAAAAATTAGAATGATAAGAGTTTGAAAATTGTGAACAAACTTCATATACCTCCTTGAAATCTTCATCATCCTGATACATATGTTTGAGAGCATCAAACCCTACACTTTGCAACCACATTTCTTGAACCATACACACCCTTCTACTCAATGCATCTACCACTTTGTTGGCCTGCCCCTTCTTGTGTTTGATTGAAAAAGTATACACTTGGAGTTGTTCAACCCATTTCATATGCCTATGATTGAGTTTCTCCTATGAATTTACAAAACTAAGTGCATGGTTGTCAGTATAAACAATAAATTCTTTAGGCAAAAGATAGTGCCTCCATTTTTTCGAAGCTTGCACCATTGCATACAATTCCAAGTCATAAGTAGAGTACTTTCTCTTAGCATCATTCAATTTTTCACTAAAGAAAGCAATAGGCCTACCTTCTTGACTTAGGACAACCCCTATAGAAAGGTTACTAGCATCACATTCCACCACAAACAACTTGTTAAAGTTGGGCAAAACAAGAATGGGTTGTTGTGCTACCTTTTGTTTCAGAATTTCAAAACAATCATTGGCTGCCTTTGTCCAAAAAAACTTACATTTCTGGCCCCCTTTGATGGTATCCAAAATTGGTGCACAAATATGACTAAAACCCCTTATGGATTTCCTATAAAATGTTTCCAAACCATGAAAACTTTTCACATCAGCTGCTGTTTTTGGAGTTGGCCATGACAAAATGGCCTCTACCTTTGCTGGATCCATCTTCAAAATACCTTGGGAAATGACATAACCAAGATAGGTGAGTTCTTCCTTCATGAAGACACTCTTTTCCATGTTGATCATCAATTGTTCATCATGTAACTTCTTCAAAACCTGATCCAAATGTTGCAAATGCTCTTCCTTAGTCCTGCTGAAAACAAGAATGTCATCCAAATATACCACAATAAATTTGCCAATGAAATCCTTCAACACTTCATTCATGAGACGCATAAAAGTACTTGGGGCATTAGATAGACCAAATGGCATCACCAACCACTTATAAAGACCCTCATTTATTTTGAATGCTGTCTTCCAATCATCCCCTTGCTTTATCCTAATTTGATGATACCCACTCTTAAGATCCATCTTAGAAAAGTATCTAGCCCCTCCCAAATAGTCCATTAGGTCCTCAATTCTTGGCATAGGGAACCTATATCTTATGGTAATCTTGTTAATGGCTCTAGAATCCATACACAACCTCCATTTACCATCCTTTTTAGGGGCTAGGACTGCTGGGACAACACATGGGCTAAGGCTTTTTCTTACCAATCCCTTATCCAACAATTCTTGCACTTGCTTGGCAATCTCTTCATTTTGAGAAGGTGTCATCTTGTAGGATGCTTTGTTTGGCAAAGTAGATCCTGGTATGAAGTCAATTTGATGGATTATGTCCCTAATAGGTGGCAACTCATTAAGCATTTCTTCTACCATAATCCCCTTATACCTCTCTAACAATTGCTGCACCTCCTTAGGGACTTCTTCCTTACTAGGATCATGCAAACTAAGACTGTTTTTAAGCTTCAAAATCAAAGCATACCCTTGGGTTCCTTCCTCCTTAAGGGTGTCTAAAAACTCTTTACCACTCACAATCATGATACTTGACCCAACACTCTTCTCTACATTCTCATCAGGGAATGGATCCATCCTACACTTCCTACCATTCTTGGTTATAATGAAAGAATTAGTTTTACCATAATGTTGTGATTGAACATCATATTGCCATGGATGTCCTAACAGCAAATGACAAGCATCCATGGGAATTACATCACACAAAATCTTGTCTTTATGTTCCCCTATCTCAAATTCTACCCATGATTGTTCATCTACCAAAACTTGTTGCCCCTTACTCAACCATGATACTTTATAAGGACTAACATGAGGAAGTCTTTTCAATTTCAATTTGTCTACCATTTCAATGGAAACCAAATTTTTAGTTGAGCCTGAATCAACAATTACCTTGCAAATCTTACCATAGGCCTTGCATGTTGTCCTAAACAATGTCTTCCTTTGAGGGGGCTCTTGTGTTTGAGGCACCTTCAACATGGTTCTTCTCATCATCAAACTTTCTCCTTCATGGACCGGGGCTGCACTTCTAATTGGAGAGTTGACACTTTGGCAATCTTCCTCTTGGATCAATTGGTTCCTTCTCTCTCCTCCATGAGAGATTGGGGCTTGCCTTTCAAGACATTTGAAGGCTAGATGTCCCACTTGGTTGCAATTGTAACACCTTCCTGTGAAGACATTAGGACCTCTCCCTGGTCCACCAAATCTACCTCTTCCATTGGGCCTCCTTCCCCTAAAGACTCCTCTAGAACCTGATTCTTCACTTTGATCTTGGGAACTAGATTCCCCTTGACTTCTTTGGGACTGATTTCTGCCTCCAAAACTGCCCCTACCTCTAAAATTTCTGCCACCTCTTCCTCTATTTTGCTACTCACCTTTCCTCTTCAACTTCTCTTCAGCCCTTAATGCCACTTGAAGGCATTTTTCCACGGTTTCAGGGGTTAATAAAACTGAGTTCATCTAGGATATTAAACCTCAAACCATTTAGATACCTTGTCACTTTACCTTTTTCATCCTCCATGTACCCACAACGAACAGAGAACTTGTGAAACTCCTCGGTGTAGGTGGCCACATCCAAATCTCTTTGCTTGAGATTTTGCATCTTCTTGTAGATCTGCACCTCATAGTTTGATGGAAGGAATTGGGACTTGATCCTCTCCAACATTCTGCTCCATGAAGAGATCATACTCTTCCCATTCTTTACCCTCTCACCTTGGGTGTAATTCCACCATGTAAGGGTAGCACCTTTGAGTTTAGTTTTTGCAAACTTCACCCTCTTGTTTTCAGGAACTTCTTTGTATTCAAAGTAGTTGTTTAGGGCCTCTATCCACTCCATGACTTCATCAGTATTCATCTTTCCACTAAACATGGGAATCTCTATCCGAGCCTTTGAAGAATCCTTGCCAATTGCCTTGATGGCTTCAAGGAAATGCTTTTGATCTGCAGGTACCTCTACCTCTTCTTGCTCTTCTTCTTCCTCCTCTTTTTCTTCTTCTTCATCAAAACCTTCATCTATCCTCTTCTCTATTCTCAATGCCTTCAACTCTGCTTGGAGTGCTTCCTTGACTCCACTTTTGATCTTTTCTTCCATCTCCTTGAACTTCTTAACCACTTCAGTGGTCATCCCCTTTGGAGGCATATTGCTAGGCTCTCCTTCACTCTCCTTTGCTTACATATACTAGGCCTTACACAACCAACAATAGAACCTTTTATGGCTCCGATACCACTATGATGTAGAGGCACTTGGATAGGAGGAGGATAAAACAAGTTGACAAGGTTTTTGCTACATCCAAAAACTCAAATTCAAAGATCATTTTGCAAAAGTGGGAACAACAGTTAGAGGCTCTAAATTATTCATGGAAAGGTTGATTAGACATGCATTGGGACCCATTCCAATCATTGGCAAAGGCAGGTCAAACTCAAAACTGGTACTTCCTTCACAAACTCAAGATATTGCTTATAGCCAGTCCTTCATAACTTTTGCTACAGACCTTCAAATACAGATCTTGGACAATTAGGAGATACCTATTTGGACTCCCTATCACATATCCAAAACTGGGTATAGGTTGTTTTGGACGGTATGACTCAACCTATAACTCCTCTCAATGATCTAGAGACTCAATAGGCCAAAAATACAAAGAGACCACTATAAAATGCATGCACAAAACTCAACCAATGCTCTGAGCACTTAGAATACATGTTGAAACTAAGGATTTAGTGGGTTTTGGGGCCCCAACATGGACTGCAACTGATTGGTCCTCTTTTTTTCTTTACTATGCCTCTAAACATCACCTAACACATGAGGATGTTAGGTTTCCTCAAAGAAATCTTCTCCTTCTCAAGTTTCCTGCCAAAAATTCATCATAACATACTAGTACAGACCTACTACAATCCATCCCACTGATCACAAGTGAATCAAATCAGTGGAATGGCAATAAAATGCATGATTTCTATCAAAACCCTAGTCTAGGTTATGGCAGATAGTTTTCAGAGAACTGCAGATTACTCACATACAGAATAGTTGTCAAGACCTCTAACCAAATGAAAAAGAGACTTAATTCATACCTCCATCTACCCACCAACTCATGCCTTATGACACTGCCGTACAGAAGAGTACTACGGACTGCAACAACAGGTTTACACATAAAAGAACAAGAAATCTAAGTTTCTTATTGTCTTTTCTTCCACAGAAAGTCTTCTCTCCTTACAACCATCATGGTAGGGCTTTGAGAATCCTTCTACAATACCTTTGGATAGTTAGAGGGTAGTTGGGATTGATGAAACTATATAACCATCGAATTTCCTCTCTGCAACTACCTTGTTTTTAGGACTGCAACTGTCCTATTTTGAAATTGAAACTAATTACAACTTTTGGCATAATGACATCGATTGGTTTATGACTTTTCAACACCTTTGACAATGTCATTAAGCCTTTGACAAAGTCTACCACCCTTTAACCCATGCCAAAAAGGCTTACAATGTGAGAAAACATATGATTGCCCTATGTTTCTATGACTGCCTTTTACATGCCTTAGAAGGCTTACAAATAGAACTGCCTATTATACCTTATGACATCAATAAGAAATGGACATGGTCCTTATTACAACATGAGAATGGTCTTCAAGACCTTATGGAATCAACCAAACAAATGAACATCAAAAACAAGACATAAGTCCTTTAGTCTTCTTGGTGCTCCTGCACCAGGAAGGATGCTCTCCTAGATCACTTGACTATTAGTACTTCCCAAGTGGATGGTTCTTCTCAGGGGGATGAGTCCTCTTAAGAGGATGAGAACACTTTTGAGATTGCTCTTGTGGGTTTGGTGGCAGTTGAGACTGCACCGAACCACACGAATTCTGTGGACTCTTCGGATCATATCTCAGCTCCCATGTCAGCTCCATCTACTCTAGGCTGGACTACTACTGCTTCAACTCCTGCTTTTTCTTCAGTTTTGCCTACTTCTGGTTCAACATCCTGGCATGTAGATTCTCTGGCTATGGTGTCTACTGAGGTTCACCGTGAGACCTTTTTGGTTGCGGCTTTGGGGGAGGATCCCCTCTTTCCTTTTTCTATAGATTTTAACTCTAAGATTTCTTGGACAGTGGTTTAATGAAAGAAGAAAATACTTCCTAATTCTGTGGTGCCTTTGCACCCTAGAATCAAGGGAGTTAGGTTAGCTAGGACTAGTTTGGGTGTAGCATAGTTCCTTTTTTCAGCTGGGCTACTGTGCCTGTGCTGTCGTTCTGCTGTTTCTGTCTTGTTTGGGCCTGCTTGTTCAGCCTTAGGGGCTTGCTTGTACTGGGATCAGGACCCTTTTCTTGCTTTGTTCATTTTCATCTTTGTTTTGCCCTAGAGGCTGCTTTGTAAAGGGTTTTGGACCCTCTTTTCTAGTTGATCTAATAAAAAACATCATGATGAAATTCAAATTAGCTACATGAGAAAAGATTTCACCAAAGTCTATTCCCTTTACCTACAAAAGCCCCTTTGCTGCCAACTATGCCTTGTACCTTTCCAATGTACTATCTACTCTAAATTTTTCCAAGACTTGTTCTCCTTAGAAGTGAGATCCTTTCGTACAAACTTTGGCTCATCCTCAATACAAGTTAGAGCAAAAACACACTAGAAGTTTGGTATATATCTTTTAGGTAACTTCTAATACCTTTAGACCTTATCACAACTACTACCAATGGAGAATTTCCTACTCCATTTGCATCATGCTCTCCTTTCGAATTTGTCCTAGATGTGCCTACATCCCATTCTTCCAAACTCTCATGTCCACTTGATTGTTCATTTGCAGATGTATCTAATTGCTTTAATTTGTGTTAAAAATGCACCCTATTACTCTCCTTTAAATTTAGGTGTTCCTTAGATAAAATTCCAGGTTCCTTGAAAATGACATGTTTTAAATATAAAACCTTTAGTGTCACTAAATTCCAAAGTTTATAGCTTTTTCATCTCACCATACCTAATGAAAATGCACTTTTAAGCCTTGAAGTCTGACTTAGACCATTTTCCTTTTAGCACATAAATAAATATCCCACAACCAAACAATTTTACTTGTGTCACAAAAAGATTTTTTTATGTCCACATCGCACATGGTGTCTTCTCCTCAAGTGTAGTAGGAGACCTATTTTTTAATTAACAAGCAATATTAACTACCTCAACCCAAAACTCTTGTCCTAGACCAACATTACTTAATAGGCTTCTGAGTTGATCCAATAAGGTTTTGTTTAAACGTTCAACCACTCCATTTTGTTGTGGTGTATAGGGTGTTGTCCTTTGCTTAAAATGTTATTTTTATTGTAAAATACCTCAGATTCCTTAGAGGAAAACTCCCCACCATTATTAGACTTTAACACATTGATCTTCTTACTATATAATTTTCTACAAGTGCTTTACATTCCTTGAACTTGTAAAGTATCTCAAAATTTTTCCTAGGAAAACACATTGAAGTATGTTGAGTAATCATAGATGAAAGAGACATGGTTTTGAGACTTACCAATTGAGTGTACATACATAAGACCAAAGACACAACTATGAATCACTACCAATATATTCTTTCCCCTAGTGCTTTCTGAAGCAAACCATGCCCTATTTTACTTTGCACACACACAATATTTACAAAACTCAAACCCAACAGATCAATCTAAAATATTTTCCACAATATTCTTTCTTACCAAGGTTTTCATGAATTTTTCTTCTACGTGACCTAAATGGTGTTGCCACAACAAACCTAATTAAGATTTAGTATCATTGATAAATCTACACAATGTTGACACCTTTAGCCTAAAATGTTTCCATTCCTCACACATTTAGATAGCACCAAATTTGCTCTATCCAACCTACACCATTTTTCATCAAATGTGACATGTCCACCAAAGTCAATCATCTTAGAGACATAAATCAATTTCTAGTCAAACTTGGTATATGTAAAACTTCAAAGAGTCCTCAAATTCCTATCCATGAAAGATATTTTCACATTTCTTTGACTAAATATTTAAAGGGAGTTTTTATCATCAAAGAAAACATGTCCTCTCCCATAATCCTTGTACTCAGGGTACTACTCCCTATGAGAATTTAAGTGGTGTGATGCACCTAAATCAATCAACCAAGAGTTATCACCAATAATGTTAGTATATATTGTATGCAAGTGAAATTGAACCATAAAGAACAAGCTAAAATATGATTAACCTATTCAATTCAATCCCAATTACAACCTCAAGATAAGACAAGGAGGAATTCAAACTAAAATAATTGCACCCATAAAACCTTGAATTCTTCTTGATATGTCCTAGATTATGATGAAAATAGCTTGTATGTCAAGTGCTCACACTAGTGGTGTGATCGAAAAATTTAGATAAATGAAAATGATAAAACTATACAATGCATTACCTGATCCAAATTTTCAATACCTCAAATAGATAGAATGATAAATGCATGCAAGATAGGTTGATTGATTGAGTGATTTGATATGTTGGTTGCTCACAATTCAGTAGCATAACATTAAGATGAAGATGACAAACGACAGATTATGGATGAAAAGACAATGGATGAAGGATGAATGATGGAAAGGTTCTAATGTGATTTCGACAGCATAAGGATACTCAAATTCAATGCATGAAAATGGCTTATGAGAAGACTGATTTATAGGCAAGGGTTGATTTGAATGGGTGGTTGAGATTAAAAGGCTAATTGAACAATGTGGACGGCTAGGATTGATTAGTTATTCCCACTCTTCAAGGGATTTGTAGTCATGTGACAAGTGTGTGAAGGAGAATAAAGTTTATGTGTGATTGTGTACACAAAAAAGATATTAAACAAAATATGTACTACCACACATGATTCAAGTGAGAGGTGGACAAGTGTTAGAATGAGGTGAGAGGTGAGGACCTAATTCAAATATTTTATTTGAATTAGTTGGGATATGTGAGAGAAATTAATTAAATAAATAGGATTTATTTATTAATTGACTAGGTGATTAAGATGGGATGGGATTATGATGGGAAATTAATTAAATTTATTTAATTAATTGATTAATGGGATAAGTGGGATTAGGACAAAATGGTACATGATGTCTATATAATGTATTTGACTAGGTGTTGCAAGACATGGACAAATTTGGGATAAATTTGGGTGTCTACATTTTGTCCCTCTTTGATATGATGTTCGAGATGATAAGATTTGTGTCGAGTAACATCATTTCAAAGAAGCTAAGGTATGAATAGAAATAAAGGATGATGATGGAAAGATAGGATGATGATGATCGAAAGATGGGATGATGATGGAAAGATAGAATGATGATAGGAAGATAGGATTATGATGCCCCCTCAAGAGAATAGGTAGGTTGGACAAACATGGGTAGGCTCTCGAAATGAAATAGATTGGTTAAGGAAGAAAAATAAGGGAAATGGATAGAAGAAATGAATGATATGTTATGTTGTAATGAAGGTGAGCAACCATGGTGTTTGATATAGCGCTAGACGTTACGCACCAAGGTATAAGAACCAAGGTGATGATGTGTCTTGTGCACCTAGCATAATACAACCTTGTCTAACATATGAGGAATAATACTTAGAGCATTGAAGTCCTAATGCACAAAAGGTATGATATGACCTTAGATGCAAAGGATAATGCAAAAAACTATTCCAACATACACAAGATATGAATATTAGTCAGAAAGATATGGATTTGATACAAATAAAAAATAAAATGATAACACACAAACAAGTAAGCAAGCATGCACAAATGATTAAAAAATAAACAAGGTATTGCCCCTGTCAAGCTATAAACTGATGATTGATTGATTGATGATTATGATGATAGTGATAGTGTTGTCATTGCGGGGAATGATATATCCCTAGATCAACACAAGGATGCGAGAATGCTATATCCCATTGATGATGATGATGATAATTGATTGATTGATTTGGTTTACGACAAGATTAGGATCAAGACCATTGATTGCAATTGGATAATTTGACAAGATTGATTGACTTGATTGGTATGGATAAATGATGGTTTACATTTGGATCATTGCTTGGATTGACTTGATTGATTTGATGGATTGATGGATTGATGAATTGATGAATTGGATTGATGATGATGAATGAATGGGATTGATTTGAAGAAGCGATTTGATTGGAATGATTTGATGTTCATTGATTTGGTTGAATTTTAGGTGTTTATTGATGATATGGAAGATAGATGATAGAAGAAATGAGAGATGGATGAAGATGATGATTGATGAAGATTAGAAGAAGGATGAAAGATGGAAATGGTCTATTGCCTATGCCTAAATCTGGGTACTTCCTTCGTATCCCAGATTGCCTACATACCTAGTATCCACGAGATCAAGGCACTTAACAATAGAGATAAGATGTAGTTCTAATTGTTTTATTGATGGTGATGATGAAGGTGGATGGATTGATCAGGTTATGGATTGATTGGATGTTTGATGATGTATGATGTTATTGATGGGATGATATGGATTAGATTGATGTGATTTTGATTGATTGGTAGATTGACTTGATT
Source organism: Cunninghamia lanceolata (assembly GCA_027924645.1). Lineage (NCBI taxonomy): Eukaryota > Viridiplantae > Streptophyta > Pinopsida > Cupressales > Cupressaceae > Cunninghamia > Cunninghamia lanceolata. The sequence goes on from BSBN01000254.1 coordinate 19,437,375, forward strand.
TGATGATTTGATTGGATTTGTTTTGATGGATTTCAATGTGATGGATTGTTTGATGATGATTTATCTTATTACTTGGATTTTTTGGTTGGATATTTGATTTTTAGTGTTTTTGGGAATATTTGATTTTTTTGGATTTTTGGGAATACCTATTTTTTTTGTGTTTTTTTAAGATGTTTTGGGATGGCATTGGATTTACAATTTGGGTAGCCTTTGTACTAGATACCAATGACAAGGGAAAAAACCAAGTCTAGGTGCAAGGAGGTAGATAGGATTGGATAAATGGATAGGTGATATATAAATGGGATGGAAGGCTCATGATATATGGATGGATAATAGGATAGACAAGGTGGATGGAAGACTCATGATAAATGGATATATACAAAGATAGGCTATAGTGGATAGATGTATGCCTCATAATGGAGGTAGGATGTGATCTCCAAAGACTATGTCGCATAGGAATAACATGCCCCATTCTAGGTGTAGACTTAGGATTTTACATGACAAATCTTATGATACTAGGATGATATGATGGATTGGCTTGGAAAGGATAAGGTATATCAAGAGATATCCAAAGCATATTTCAACATTTTGCCCCTATGTCTTCATCAAGATCAAAAGGAGGAAAGGAGGATGAATGGGTTCAATAGGATAGATATATGGGTATAATGGCTAAGGATGGTAGGATAGGATATGATAAGATATGACATGATAGGATGGAAAATGATAGGTTGGAAATGATAAGATGGATGAGAAAATGTGCCCCCAAGTGCTAGTGACATAGAAGATTAACCTACACATGATGCCTATTTGCCAGGTTTTCATCATGGTACTTATTCAAGGCACTTGTTTACTAGGTTTTTACCATTGGATGAAGGGATTTCTCTTCACTTTTTTTAATTTTTTTTTTATGGGATATTTGGATGGGATAGAGAGATATGGATAGGAGGGACTCAAGTGTCTAGTTCCATGAAATGTGATAGTCCCATTGGAGATGGATGTCATTGCATGGACCATGCCAAATGTCACTATGCTCATAGATATTGGTAAGGGATTGCATGAAAGAGGTAGATGGATTGGATAGATAATGGATTGTGATATGGATTATGTAGGGAAGATAGTGGATTATGATGTGGATTATGTATGGAAGGATAGTGGATTATGTATGATTTATGGGAAAGCATGAATGAAAGGCTTATGCAAAAGCATGGACCATAGGGATAGCATGATGGGGGAGATATGTAGGATAATGGATGAAAGGTGGGGAGATGGAGGTATGTGGAAATGTTGTGGAATGGAATGGAACCATGACCAATGGTTGCACACACCGTGATAAACATTGAAGATTTTTGTTGGATGGTGGTGTAGAAACCAATTGAGGTGTTTGCTTAGGAGATGGGTGATGTAAGCATTTAGGGACCCACATAGACTTAGTATTTTTATTATTTTTTCTTTGCTTGTGGGATTTTTTTGATTTTTGAATGAGATGGGAATGTTGGATGGAAGTGGATGGCTAGGATTTTTGAGAGATATATGTCTCATTTGACTTGCTTGATTTTTACTTAGGGACCCAAACCATTTTGCTTTTGGACTTTTCCTTTGGAAGTATGGGCTTAGGTAGCTTTTTAGATAGATTTTTCTTGGACTCTTTGTGTTGATATCCTAAGGCATTAGGACCTTTAGGATTTTTGGTATTATGGCGGGAGGCATCCAAATTTTTGCTTTTGAATCCCATGGGTTTGGTGGAATGAGTGAAAGCTTTATGTTTAGACAATGTGTGCATTTGTTGGTCATGCTTATGATCTTTAAGGAATTTATGGATATGTGGATAATTAAGCATTGGTAGCAATGGTGGTAGAGTAGATGGAGGGATGTTTAGAGTTGGGCATAGTGGAGGTAAAGTGGATGGTGGAAGGTGTATGGTCACATGCTTTTGTCATTTGTAGGATAATGGAGGTGGAATGGCAACATATGCTTTGGGTGGATGAGAGGATTTGCGTTAGAAGGTAGACTTAAGGCACATGAAGGAAGTACCAACATCTTTAGATTGTTTACCTTGGGGTGTGTATCCAAGGCCATATGAGCGTGGGGGTATTTTGACATGGATTGGCTCCAAAATACTTTGTTCATGAAGGCCGAGGCCTTTACCTTGGTAATTCATGTTTTGGAGTATGCGATGAACAATGGGACTATGTGTGGTTTGGACATTAGACACGAGTTCGTTATTTGATGGAGAAGGTGAGGTACATAATGGTTGTTGTTGTCCTAGGGAGGAACACTCATGGATGAAGGTGGATAGACCAAGGGGATATGATGGTGGACATGAAATGGGCTTGGTAGTGGATGTGGAAGGATCATTAGGACCTTGATTATCATTGTGCTTACTAAGATCTGAGCTATTGGTTTGATCTTCTATGCTTACTTGAGGGCCATGTGTCTCATCACGACAAGTGGATTCTTGCGCATCATGGGTTAGGCTAGGTGGAGAATGGATAGGAGCAATTTTGATAGCTTGCTCATGGATGGTTATGGGTGTAGGGATAGGATCAAGGTGCTCATGAATATGTTCTTCATCATAGATATCATCTTGATCATGGATTGCATAAAGTTTGGCTAAGAGGATCATCATGGTTTGCATGATCATAGATAGAACCTTGATCATAAATGTGAGCATAAATAGGATTAAGTGGGCTATGAATGGGATAAATTTGCTCACGAATAGGATCATGATCATAGATAATATATTGATCATGTAGGTCATGGATGAGTTAAACTTAGAGGTGCTTTGATCTTGATTAAGATGAAGGCTTAATGTTTCCACATGCTTTGGGTTATACTCTTGACATACCTTTTGTTTTTAGATATAAATGGAGGTGGGAGACTCTTGGATAGGCTCTTCGTCGACAACATGAAGGTATGATAGGTCTTGACTTGGGCATATGATAGGAAGTTTGTGAATAGGCTTGATGGTTTGTGGGTGATATGATGGGATTGAAGGACTAGACATGGCATTGGGAGATTCTTTGATAGGCTTATGAATGGGTATTTGACAAGGGGGTGTTCTATCCCTTGCTAGTAGCCAATGGATCACATCCTTTGCAAGTGTATGGGTGAATGGACAATATAGGGGATGGACAATAAGGGTACATGGTGTTGTAGGCTTATGATCACAATTAGGTTGTGGGTTAATTGGATTGGATATATTAGAATTTGGATTAGATGGGGGTGATGTTGTTATATGGAGCATAATTAGACTTGGAGGTTAAATTTACCCCACTTTTATCAGCACGGTTTCCCCCCCAAATTATTTAATGGGGTCAAGGGGCAACGCACCTTGCGGGGCTTTGGGGTCAGCGCCCCTTGCGGGGTCTAGGGGCAATACCCCTTGCGTGCTCCTTGTCGCGATACAGGGTGGGGTTGAGGGGTAGTGCCCCTATGGGCGCTTGGAGGCAACGCCTCTGAAACCTCACCCAGTTTTTTATTATTTTATAAAGGCGTCGGGAGTTTTTTTCATTGGCCGACATAAAAAAACTTATTTTTGTAACTGACATAAGGCTTGATAAATGCAACTAAGGGTTAGGGTTTCTTATGATGAATTGTAGCATTTTGCAACGGTATTAAGTTGCAAGGATTGCTGGTTGTAATCGGTTTGATTTATTGGATAATAATATTGGACTCTCTATTGGTGGATGTAGCCTGGGTTTGGGTGAACCACGTTAAAACTTGTCTCTCATTGTTATTATTTCTGTGTATTTTCATTCCTCTGTTCAATATTTATTTGTATTTAATTGATATCTTCTGTCGAGTAACCCTAACAAGTGGTATCAAAACTAGGTTGTGTTCGATTATCATTTGTAGGAAGGTCTCACGATTGAGTGGGAGTTTCACAGTTGAAGGTAAATTGAAGGTAGACAAATTCAATCGGCAGAACTATTAGTTATAGCAGATGTAGATGGAGGATTATCTCTACCAGAAAGATTTATGGTGGTCATTGGAAGGAGTATCCAAGAAACTAGCAACAATGACTGATGAGGATTGGAATCTTTTGGACAGAAAGGCACTGGGAACCGTTTGGTTGTGCCTGGCACCATCGGTGGCATTCAATATAATGGAAGCGAAGATAATAGATGGTCTAATAAAAGCTTTGGCTAAATTGTATGAAAAACCCTGAACCTCAAATAAGGTATTTCTCATGAAGTGTTTGTTTAATCTGAAAATGATTGGAGATGGATCTGTGCCAGATCATTTAAATGAGTTTAATACAATTATTAGTCAGTTAACTTCTGTACAAGTAAGTTTTGATGAAGAGGTGAGGGCTCTCTTGATATTATGTTCTTTGCCAAAAAATTGGAATAGCTCGATAATGACTGTAAATAACTCTGTCTCTAGTTCAAATACTTTAAAATTTGATGATGTTGTTGGTGTTATCCTTAGCAAGGAAATGCGATAGAAAAGCTCAGGAGGGTCGACATTAGGTAGTGTTTTGAATGAAGAAAGTAGGGGCAGATCAAAGGAGAGAGGAAAAGGTTCTAGAGGTCATGGGAAGTCACGAGGAAAATCAAAGGACAAGAGATCCCAATCCAAAGGATAGAAGGATTGCTGGTACTATGGGAAACTAGGTCATCTAAAGAAAGATTGTTGGTCTTGAAAGAATAAAGGAGACAAACAAGAAGGAAATAAGGAGGCAAATTTGGTAAGTAATAAATCTAAAGATGATTTGATTCTTTCCCTAGATAATGCTGATGATTCATGGGTTTTTGATTTAGGGGCCTCATTTCATGCTATGCCCCATAGAAGTTATTTTCTTGATTATGTCCAAGGGGATTTTGGGCTGGTTTATTTGGGAGATAATGAACCCTATCAGATTGTTGGAAAGGGAAGAATTAAGATTAAGTTGCAGAATGGGAATCATTGGCTACTACAAGAGGTCAAGCACGTTCCAAGGCTTAGTAGGAATTTAATTTCAACAGGGCAGCTAGTTGAAAAAGGTTGCATTATTACATTTACTGATAAAAATTGGAAGGTTTCAAAAGGTGCCTTAATAGTAGCAAAAGGTGTGAAAGTAGGCACCTTATATCTTTGTATAGGTCATATTGTTCCTTCTACTTTAGCTATTGCAGATAAAAAATAAATAGGTTCAGGAATAGTTGCTGCAGGTTCACAAGAAGAGACTAAAACAGTTGCTATAGGTTCGCAAGAAGAGACTAAAACAGTTGCTGCAGGTTCTGAGACAACACTGTGGCATAACAGACTTGGGCATATGAGTGAAAAAGGTATGAAGATACTTCATTTTAAGAAAGTTTTACCAGGTTTGAAATGTATTAATATGGATTTCTGTGAAAATTGTGTGTATGGCAAACAAAAGAGAGTCAGTTTTCTCAAGGATGGGAAGCAAAAGAAAGATGAAAAGTTAGAGCTTGTGCATACAAATGTATGGGGACCAGCTTAGGTATCTTCTCTCGGTGGCTCTTGGTATTATGTTACATTCATAGATGATGCAACTAGGAAGGTATGAATTTATTTCCTTAGGCAGAAATCTGATGTATTTGAAACATTTAAGAAATGGAGAAACTTGGTTGAGAACGAGATGGGTAAAGAATTAAAATGTTTCAGTTCTGATAATGGTGGTGAGTATTGTAACAAAAAATTTGAGGATTATTGTTCCTTTAATGGAATCCATAGGCAGAAAACGGTTCCAGGGACTCCACAGGAAAATGGAGTGGCTGAATGCATGATTAGGACAATAATGGAGTGTACAAGGACCATGAGATTGCATGCTGGGCTGCCTTTAAACATGTGGGCAGAGGCTGTCAACACCGCTGTATATTTAATTAATAGAGGTTCTTCAGTTCCTTTGGGCTGTGGTATTCTAGAGGAAGCATGGACAGGTAAGAAGGTGAGTTATTCTTTTCTCAAAACCTTCAGATGTGAAGCATTTGCACATGTAGATTATGAAAATAGAACTAAGATGGATGCAAAATCAAAAAAGTGTACCTTTGTTGGATATGACATTGATGAATTTGGTTATAGGCTTTGGGATTTTAAAAATCAGAAAATTGTGAGAAGCAAGGATGTTGTATTCAATGAGAAGGTGTTGTACAAAGATCAGTTGTAGCAGCATGGGAAGAAATAAAAGGATTATATGGTGCTAGATGATACTCTAAATAGTGATGTTCCAGTGGTTCCTCATGCTCTGCAACAGCAACCAGAAATACGACAAGCTCCAGTGAATGTTAGATGGTCAACAATGCTAAGTAGACCTCCTGAAAGGTTTTCTCCCTCTTTGTATTCTATTTTGTTAATAGATGCTGGTGAACTAGAAGGGTATGATGAAGCTATGTAGGTGGATACAAAGGTTCAGTGGGAGCTTGCAATGAAAGAAGAAATGGACTCCTTGCTGAAGAATCAGACTTGGGAATTCTGTAAGTTACCTGTAGGTAAAAAGGCTTTACCAAACAAATGAGTTTATAGGCTGAAAGAGGAAGATAGGGGTAAGAAAAGATTTAAAGCCAGGTTAGTTGTAAAAGGATTTGCACAGAAAAAAGGCATTGATTTTGATGAGATATTTTCTCTGATTGTCAAGATGACTTCTATTCGTATTGTTTTAAGTATTGTGGTTGCTGAAGATTTGCATTTGGAACAGCTAGATGTGAAAACTACCTTTCTCCATGTTGATTTGGAGGAGGAGATATACATGGAACAACCCCAAGGATTTGAGGTCAAAGGTAAGGAGAAACTGGTGTGCAGATTGCAGAAGAGTTTGTATGGCCTGAAACAAGCACCTCGACAATGGTACTTGAAATTTGATAGTTTTATGGTTGAGAATGGCTACAACCGGTGTAATTCTGACCATTGTGTTTATCTTAAGAGGTTGGATAGTGACAACTATATTATTTTATGTTTATATGTTGATGGCATGCTTGTAGTGGGGTCTAACATGGATCACATAAGAGAGTTAAAACAACAGTTAGCACAGTCATTTGCTATGAAAGATTTGGGGACAACAAAACAAATCCTTGGTATGAAAATTTGCAGAGATAGGAAGAACATAAAATTGACTCTATCTCAGACTGATTATGTTGAAAAGGTGTTGCAGAGATTCCATATGGAGAATGCAAAAGCTATCAGCACACCTTTGCCTAGTCATTTAAAATTGACTAAGGAGATGTGTCCTAAGACACTAGAGGAGGAAGAAAAAATGTCCAAGGTACCATATGCTTCAGCTGTAGGAAGTTTAATGTATGCCATGGTATGCACGAGACTAGATATTGTACATACTGTAGGAGTCATAAGCAGGTATATTAGTCATCCTAGATTAGAGCATTTGAATGCAGTCAAATGGATTATCAGATATTTGAGAGGTACATCCAATAAACATTTATGTTTTGGGGGCTCTAATATTGATTTAGCAGGTTATGTAGAGTCAGATTTGGCAGGGGATATAGATACTAGGTAGAGTACTATAGGTTGTGTCTTTACTGTAGTTGGGACAGCGGTGATTTGGATCTCATGGTTGCAAAAGGTGGTTGCTTTATCCACCACAGAGGCAGAGTATGTAGCTGCAATAGAGGCAAGCAAGGAGATGATATGGATGCAATCTTTCATGGAAGAATTGGGCAAACAATAGGTTAACAGTTCTTTGTTTATGGATAGCCAAAGTGCCATACATCTTGCAAAGAATTCTACCTTGCATTCAAAGACCAAACACATACAGTTAAGGTATCACTTCATTTGGTTAGTGTTGGATGATGGACAGTTACGACTAGAAAAGATACATATAGATGAAAATCCAGTGGATATGTTTACAAAGGCAATAACAAGGGAAAAGATGAGCTCCTCTTCAGCTTCAGTTGATCTTCAAGACTGAAAACAACAAAAACAAAACAACAGAGTCCAAGGTGCTTATTTCTAGTGGGAGTTATAGGGTCAGTGGTGTTATGATCAGTCTCCAAGTGGGAGATTGTTGTTATATGGAGCCCAATTAGACTTGGAGGTTAAATTTACCCCACTTTTATCTGCACAGTTTCCCCCCAAATTATTTAACGAGGTCAAGGGGTAACGCCCCCAAGACAGGGTCAAGGGGCAGCACCCCTGGTGTGCTCCCTATCATGATACAGGGCAGGGTCGAGGGGCAGTGCCCCCATGGGGGCTTGGGGACAATGCCCCCGAAACCTCACACAGTTTTTTATTATTTTATAAAGGTGTCGGGAGTTATTTTTTCATTGGCCGACATAAAAAAACCCTATTTTTGTAACCAACATAAGGCTTGATAAAAGTGGCTAAGGTTTAGGGTTTCTTATGATGGATTGTAGCATTTTGTAGTAGTATTAAGTTGCAAGGATTGCTGGTTGTAATTAGTTTGATTTATTGGATAATAATATTGGACTCTCTGTTGGTGGATGTAGCCCAGGTTTGGGTAAACCACATTAAAACTTGTCTCTCGCTGTTATTATTTCTGTGTATTTTCATTCCTCTATTTAATCTTTATTTGCATTTAATTGATATCTTCTGTCGGCTAACCCTAACAGGTGACACATGGGATTTGGATGATTTGGCATGCTTTCCAATTTGATATTGTTACACCTTGTAAACAACGGGGAAAAATATGAGACATTGATTGGTATTATGGCCTTTAGTCCTATGGTATGCACAATAATCATGTTCCTCATATGGACTTTCTTCACATGGGTTGATGGGGGGAAGTTCAATGATTTTTTTTTGAGTATGTCTTGTAAAACTATCTTAGCAGCACGTTTTGGTGAAGGATTGGAATGGATAAATGGACTAGGATTGGGATCACATGGTGGTGTTGGTATAGGACTAGTTGGATCATGTGTTGGCATGTGATTGGATGGTGAAGGTGACTCGTAGGATGCATTGGATAGATTGATATCTCTCTTGTCAAAGGTAATTAAGTCTTACATAGGATAACTTGGGCTTGCTTGATTATGTACAAAGGGCCACTTGGACTTGCATGTGCTTCTTGTTGCAAATGTGGACTTACGTCTATCAACGGTGCTTGATGGTCTTGGTGTGGAGTGAAGGGGAATGTTGATGTGGCATAGGTTGATGCGGAATTGTCATGATAGGTGGATGGATTAGGTTGGATGAATGACACATAGGATTGATGTGGAATGCGTTGAGGTTGGAATGGTGTTTGGACTTGTTGTTGTGATATGACTTGTTGATGTTGGTGAATGTGTTGATGTGATGGTTGGAATTGATGAATGCGTTGTTGTTGTTGTTGAAGGTGTTGATGTGATGATGATGGAGGGGTTGCATAGGATAATGGTTGTTGTGATATGGATTGATATGGATAAGTGTTGACATTGGAAGAGGTGTGATAGGTTGATGAAGGATTGATGTGACATGTGGATGGATGAGGTTGATATGAAGTGGGATAAATTGATGTGGAATTGATTTAATGTGTGGATGGATTAGATTGGTAAGAAGTGGGATAGGTTGATGTGGCATTGACTTGATGTGTGGATGAATTGGGTTTTGGACTTGTCTCATCCTCATAACTAAAGAGATAGCCTCCTCTAAGTATAAACTTGGGCTTAGGAGGACAGGCTCAATTGTGATCTTGGGCTTTGGTTTGTATTCATGATTTGGATTAGGAAGAGGGGCTCCTCTAATTGTAATTTTGGGTCTTGGTTTATCTTCATGATTTGGATTAGGAAGAGGGGATCCTCTAATTGTGACCTTAGGTCTTGGTTTATCTTTATGATTTGGATTAGGAAGAGGGGCTCCTCTAATTGTGACCTTGGGTCTTGGTTTATCTTCATTATTTGGATTAGGAAGAGGGGCTCCTTGAATTGTGATCTTGGGCTTTGGATTGGGCATATGATTGCTAAGGATTACAACCATTTTGAAAAGTGTTTGACTTGGCCTAAGATAATATGGAATGATTAGGGTTTGATAGGATGTGATTGATTGGATGATGTGATTAGAATGATTTGGATTGGAATGATTGGATGATGTGGCTTAGGATGTGTGTTATGACAAGTAGGTTGAGGATGATGTGGCAAGTGTTTATTGGAAGTTTGACTTGGGCAATATCAAACACATGGTCTCACATGTAAATGCATGAACACACACACCAAATACAATGATAAATTTGTCCTTCAATATTAAATGTTATGATTAAGCACACACTTGAAGACACATCAACAAGCCCTATGACTAGTCAAGGGGGTATGGCCAATTAGGTCTTAAGCTAGGTTGCACAAGGTTGACTAGGGACACAATGAAAGCAAAATCCTGCTACATAGCTGGGAGAAAGGGGTAACCCAACCTTCACCTTGACTTCCCAAAGGTATAAAGTTCTTTGGGGCTTAGCCAAGAGTGACAAGATTTTAACTCCCAAAGGAGGGTGACTTTTGATTCACACCTCGGTTGAGATCATCCCTTGGAGTGGTGTGTCTCCAAGCAAGCCTCCTAGATAGGGTATGACAAAATCAAACCAAGTGAGGTACACTTGATTCACACTTGCAGTTGTTAATTGACCCTTTAGAAAATGCGATGTGTGTTGTGTTGGTTTTTCTTTTGAATCAGCATTAGGGTTTGCCACTTCTAATGCATAGGTAGATTCAGCCAACTAATATAGGAGGTTGCGTGAGCTCCTCCCCTTCACTTCTGGTTCTGCCGCACCAAGGGGGGTATCCCTATAACTCAAGATGTAACCTTGACTAGCTCAAAGATAGAAAAATCTAACTTGACAACAACAGGCAGAATACTCTCATGTATGGACCAAGATCTGTATGATAGATCACAAGGTGGACAACGTTCTTGGACATATATGTCTGGTTAGGGATGAGAGCATGCAAGGGTTTCCTACTCCTAATCCTACAACTAACAGATGGAAGGAAGAAATGGTTTAGTTTGAATTTTGGATGCAAAGCTGGACATGGTGTATAACCTCAACACAGAGCTAGATTGGTGCCTATCCAGGGCTTGGAGTCGGTAGACATACACCTGTGAATGATCAGCATGAATAGCTAAAACTGGATTTCAGGGGGATACACATAATATCTGCCTTACAGGTATCTCCCAATAAAGAGTGTTAAGCTGTCTATACTTATGGCATCCCTATTGCAGTAAGAAAGATACATGCAAAACTAGAGACAGAATCATCATAACACATGCAAACACAGCATTATTCATATAAGATTAACCATGAAATCAGTGGATTCATGCCAAATCGTACAACAGGAGATACATAAACTCACAAGTTTTGCTGCACAGAGCAACCAAAACTAGTTGTATCTTATTACAGAGCTAAAATGTCCAGTTTTCAACAACCTAAAATGAGTAACCCTTCCTGCTTATAACAGCCAGGAAGTGTACTATAGCAATTAATTACATAGTTGACCAAAAATCCCGCCAGATACACAGTATCAAAAAATGGCGCTCAACGCATTACCAGATTGGCGCCCAAACATGAATGCAGTAGGTAGGGGAGGAGACAGGAAGAAACCTCGAGCCCTGCGCCACTGTCTGTTGATGTACACCTTCAATTAGGTACCAGATCCGTCCATACCTCTGCAACCTTTGCCATTAATGCCCATCTACCTCGCAGCCATCGGGAAAACATCAAACAGTGCATTGCAACCGTTTCCTGCCAAAATACCTGATCGTGATAGTTCAAAATATGCAGGATATCAATTATCCCACATGCACCCTGCGGCGACCTTTTCAACACTTTATATACTAGGCCACGAGCATATATGATGTCGGTGCTTTGGCTCCCGACGACACTAGTATAAGCCTTCATCATCATCCTCCAACAACATGATATCCTGTTGCTTGAAATATCACCCTGACGTCAGCATCATCATTGCAATATCACCTACATGATAATCGCCTTCATCGGCACAACCTGATGCATCGGAGGAAGATCCTCCTGCTTAGCCGATACTAAATGTCTGGCCGATGAACATCCTGATGACGTCACCGTCATCCGTCTGCATACCATGCCTTTCTCATATCCGGATGATGTCATCATCATGTTTGCAAATATCGGGGGATCTCCACAAGATGATCAGTGTTAGAAATATGACCCCCTCGGACCTTGATGACGTCACCATACATCGGCATCAGGATGATATTCGGAAGATAACCGGATACTTGGAAATATCATCCTGATGCACACATATCATGCTGCACTGTAGCTCCACTATAAGATCGGGGTGATATATGAATATGTGATTGATATTTGAAATGATCACCCCCATTGGACAATGCATGAAGCCGACAGGCGAATATCTCCCTTCGGAAATATCATGATGCAGACAGGTAGAAAAAGGGATATCACCCTGACATAAGAATGACGTCAGCATCATCAGGGTGATAAAACAACAAACATGAAGTGATAAAACAACATCAGGATGATCTTGACTAAGATCACCCGATGTTCAAATATGATGACCCCGATGAAGATCAGATCATACTTAGGACTTTGTAGCAACATCATCAGGATGATCTTAAGTAAGATCACCCGATGTTAGAATATCACCCCAGTGAAAGATCATGCTGACAGAAAATATGATGACCCTCGTAAGCAACATCAGGGTGATGTCTGGAAACATGATGATGATGACCTCCTCCAAAGAAAATATGATGCTGATGTTAAAACATGCTGAGGAGGCCCAAAGACTTGGAACTTTTTTGGATTTTTTGGGAAGGTGCCTGCATGAAAATTGCTAAAATAACCGACAGTGAATTCAGGCACCAACAGTGGCTCTGATTGGGGACATGCAGGTGCAAGACTGCAGCGAGAACCCCAGATCTCTGGGATGCAGACCAGTCCCCTATCCATTGGGTACAGAGTCATGATGTTATATTGATCTGCATCACCAAACACATTATTTTTAAACATTATTTTGGCGGCCCTGGGCAGCCAAAAAGGAAGAACCGTAATTTTTTCTTGTCAAATGCCTGATTCCAAACTGGAAGATCCCAATCCCAATTGAAAAGATTGGCATAATCTGCCCATAATGTCATCTGCTTAAATAGATATTCCACCAGTTTTGAAAGTTTACCACCATCATTTTCAGCTCTGTCATTTTGGATTTTAAAATTAGACATATAACCATACACATAATATTCTTCAACATTAGGCAACACATGTATGTTATATCCCTCAGACAGTACATCATGTTGCTCTTGGCAATCCTCATCACCTACCTGGCTGCTGCATATCATCAGGCACTCATCTAGATGATCCAAAAATTGAAGACATTCAGAAAATATGAGACCCCCAATATTTGTTGATATTGAAAACAAATCCTGATCCACACACCCGATGTTGCACATGTCTGGATCAAGTGATGATGAACATACATTATCCACAGTTTGCAAATCCATACTATCTTCACAAGAACTGAAGATATCTGATTCACATGCCCCCTCCTCACAAACTGATGTATCACCTAGGTCAACTGTCTCTTTATATTCATCATCATCCTCAAAAAGAGGATTAATCCTGCACCACTGAAAGTCAAGATTCACAGCATCAAAGGCACCTGTAGACTCATCATAAAGGGGATTAACACTCACCGCAAAGGCCTCTGCTTCTTCTTCATGACACTCCAATTCTTCTTCATTATTATCAGATCCAGAGTCATAAGAGGAACAAACTTGATCCATGAATTGATCATGGATATCATTTTTATCATCTGATTGCCCCATATACAAGATTTTTGCTGTTTCAATGTACTCTGAAGTTGAACTATCTGTATCATTCTCCATCCCTCTAATACTTCCTGATGAGACTGATACTGACTGTTCATCCACATGATCACAACCTTGCACAACTGGATCATTTAAACATGATGGCTCTTTGATAAGGGCTGGTATGTAAATATTACTTGAAGAACCATTGTTTTCAACTTCATTTGTTGGGCAAAACAAGACATCCTCCTTTATAACAGAAACATCATCAACTTGGAATGATGCAAAAACTGGGACAACAGGGGTGTGAATACTTAGACATTCATTGTCAACACCTGAATTAAATCCTTCATTAACACTAGGGGCTGCAGGACAACAAAAATTTTCAGAGAAATAACCCTTTTGTATTCCATACCTCCAATTGTTTTCAATATCTATTGCAAACTGATGTGCCTGATGCAATGTGGTGGGCTCCTTGTCTCTTAATCTGTAACTCATTTTCTTATCAAAGGCTCCCAAATAGACAACTAAGCACAGTGCATCATTAGGTCTCATGCATTCTGGAATTCTATTCAATGCCCTCATAAATCTGAGGTTAAAGGCTGGGATCAACTCATCTTCTTCAATATGGATGTATATGAAGTCACTAATAGCTGCATATTCAGAAACTCTTTCACCATACTGTACTAGAAATGCAGATTTAAAACCATGTCAAGAGCTGACAGAGTGAGATGGAAGGTAGGAAAACCAGTCCCTTGCATCTTCATCTAGAGATTGAACAAATAATCTCATAACCACATCCTCATGGTCAATCTCAAAGTCATCTATCACATTCATAAACTGCTGCAAGTGTCTCTCAGCTGATTCATCCTTTATACCCTTAAATTTAGGCAAAAAATTTCTGATTTTAGGTGGAAAAGCATTTGGATAGCCACAAATGCCACTGAAATTTATGGGCTTATATCTGTCTATGTTGAAACTTCTTTTATTACATTGTTGGGACTGACTACTATACATTTTTGCATTTGACACTTCACAAGGGTGCATAGGCAGATAATACATCCTTTATGTTTTTGCAACCCTCCTCTTTACTCAGATTTTCTACAAACAATGACTTTAGGCACTCAAAATTCAGACTGTTTTTTCAAACTTTCCTAAAGTCCTTTAAATGAGTCTTTTGAACAACATTGCATGCCCTTTGAAATACAGGGTAAGTTCTAATAAAAACATGCAAGCTCTGCTTTCACCAATGTTTCCCTTTTAACCAGTGCTATCTCACCAAATAGGGAGTCTGTCAAACAATATGAAATACCTGGATATGTTGCAGAAGCTGCAAATTCTTCTCTGACTGATTTTGTTCTTTTATCAGGTTCTTTGATGCAGAGTCGCCACCTCCTTGAAGAGGAATGAGCTTCAAACAAGCTGAAGCTACAGATTGATTTCTTTCATTCTGGGTCATCCACTAGCAGAGTCACATATATAACCCTTTTCTCTGCTGCAACAAACAGTTTCCAGGTCTGATTTTTCAATCTTGTAGACTCAAACTTTCATGGATATGACATTGATCTCCCCAGCGGTGTCGCCATTTTGTTGGTTTTTCTTCTGAATCAGCATTAGGGTTTGCCACTTCTAATGCACAGGCAGATTTAGCCAACTAATACAGGAGGTTGTGTGAGCTCCTCCCCTTCACTTCTAGTTCTGCCGCACCAAGGGGGGTATCCCTATAACTCAAGATGTAACCTTGACTAGCTCAAAGATAGAAAAATCTAACTTGACAACAACAGGCAGAATACTCTCATGTATGGACCAAGATCTGTATGATAGATCACAAGGTGGACAACGTTCTTGGACATATATGTCTGGTTAGGGATGAGAGCATGCAAGGGTTTCCTACTCCTAATCCTACAACTAACAGATGGAAGGAAGAAATGGTTTAGTTTGAATTTTGGATGCAAAGCTGGACATGGTGTATAACCTCAACACAGAGCTAGATTGGTGCCTATCCAGGGCTTGGAGTCGGTAGACATACACCTGTGAATGATCAGCATGAATAGCTAAAACTGGATTTCAGGGGGATACACATAATATCTGCCTTACAGATATCTCCCAATAAAGAGTGTTAAGCTGTCTATACTTATGGCATCCCTATTGCAGTAAGAAAGATACATGCAAAACTGGAGACAGAATTAGCATAACACATGCAAACACAGCATTATTCATATAAGATTAACCATGAAATCAGTGGATTCATGCCAAATCGTACAACAGGAGATACATAAACTCACAAGTTTTGCTGCATAGAGCAACCAAAACTAGTTATATCTTATTACAGAGCCAAAATGTCCAGTTTTCAACAACCTAAAATGAGTAACCCTTCCTGCTTATAACAACCAGGAAGTGTACTATAGCAATTAATTACATAGTTGACCAAAAATCCCGCCAGATACACAGTATCAGAAAATGGCGCTCAACGCATTACCAGATTGGTGCCCAAACATGAATGCAGTAGGTACGGGAGGAGACAGGAAGAAACCTCGAGCCCTGCGCCACTGTCCGTTGATGTACACCTTCAATCAGGTACCAGATCCGTCCATACCTCTGCAACCTTTGCCATTAATGCCCATCTACCTCGCAGCCATCGGGAAAACATCAAACAGTGCATTGCAACCGTTTCCCGCCAAAATACCTGATCGTGATATTTCAAAATATGCAGGATATCAATTATCCCACATGCACCCTGCGGTGACCTTTTCAACACTTTATATACTAGGCCACGAGCATATATGATGTCGGTGCTTTTGCTCCCGACGACACTAGTATAAGCCTTCATCATCATCCTCCAACAGCATGATATCCTGTTGCTTGAAATATCACCCTGACGTCAGCATCATCATCGCAATATCACCTACATGATAATCGCCTTCATCGGCACAACCTGATGCATCGGAGGAAGATCCTCCTGCTTAGCCGATACTAAATGTCTGGCCGATGAACATCCTGATGACGTCACCGTCATCCGTCTGCATACCACGCCTTTCTCATATCCGGATGATGTCATCATCATGTTTGCAAATATCGGGGGATCTCCACAAGATGATCAGTGTTAGAAATATGACCCCCTCGGACCTTGATGACGTCACCATACATCGGCATCAGGATGATATTCAGAAGATAACCAGATACTTGGAAATATCATCCTGATGCACACATATCATGCTGCACTATAGCTCCACTATAAGATTGGGGTGATATATGAATATGTGACTGATATTTGAAATGATCACCCCCATTGGACAATGCATGAAGCCGACAGGCGAATATCTCCCTTCAGAAATATCATGATGCAGACAGGTAGAAAAATGGATATCACCCTGACATAAGAATGACGTCAGCATCATCAGGGTGATAAAACAACGAACATGAAGTGATAAAACAACATCAAGATGATCTTGACTAAGATCACCCGATGTTCAAATATGATGACCCCGATGAAGATCGGATCATACTTAGGACTTTGCAGCAACATCATTAGGATGATCTTAAGTAAGATCACCCGATGTTAGAATATCACCCCAGCGAAAGATCATGCTGACAGAAAATATGATGACCCTCGTAAGCAACATCAGGGTGATGTCTGGAAACATGATGATGATGACCTCCTCCAAAGAAAATATTTTGTTGGTTTTTCTTCTGAATCAGCATTAGGGTTTGCCACTTCTAATGCACAGGCAGATTCAGCCAACTAATACAGGAGGTTGCGTGAGCTCCTCCCCTTCACTTCTGGTTCTGCCGCACCAAGGGGGGTATCCCTATAACTCAAGATGTAACCTTGACTAGCTCAAAGATAGAAAAATCTAACTTGACAACAACAGGCAGAATACTCTCATGTATGGACCAAGATCTGTATGATAGATCACAAGGTGGACAACGTTCTTGGACATATATGTCTGGTTAGGGATGAGAGCATGCAAGGGTTTCCTACTCCTAATCCTACAACTAACAGATGGAAGGAAGAAATGGTTTAGTTTGAATTTTGGATGCAAAGTTGGACATGGTGTATAACCTCAACACAGAGCTAGATTGGTGCCTATCCAGGGCTTGGAGTCGGTAGACATACACCTGTGAATGATCAGCATGAATAGCTAAAACTGGATTTCAGGGGGATACACATAATATCTGCCTTACAGATATCTCCCAATAAAGAGTGTTAAGCTGTCTATACTTATGGCATCCCTATTGCAGTAAGAAAGATACATGCAAAACTGGAGACGGAATCAGCATAACACATGCAAACACAACATTATTCATATAAGATTAACCATGAAATCAGTGGATTCATGCCAAATCGTACAACAGGAGATACATAAACTCACAAGTTTTGCTGCACAGAGCAACCAAAACTAGTTGTATCTTATTACAGAGCCAAAATGTCCAGTTTTCAACAACCTAAAATGAGTAACCCTTCCTACTTATAACAGCCAGGAAGTGTACTATAGCAATTAATTACATAGTTGACCAAAAATCCCGCCAGATACATAGTATCAGAAAATGGCGCTCAACGCATTACCAGATTGGCGCCCAAACATGAATGCAGTAGGTAGGGGAGGAGACAAGAAGAAACCTCGAGCCCTGCGCCACTGTCCATTGATGTACACCTTCAATTAGGTACCAGATCCGTCCATACCTCTGCAACCTTTGCCATTAATGCCCATCTACCTCGCAGCCATCGGGAAAACATCAAACAGTGCATTGCAACCGTTTCCCGCCAAAATACCTGATCGTGATATTTCAAAATATGCAGGATATCAATTATCCCACATGCACCCTGCGGCGACCTTTTCAACACTTTATATACTAGGCCACGAGCATATATGATGTCGGTGCTTTTGCTCCCGACGACACTAGTATAAGCCTTCATCATCATCCTCCAACAGCATGATATCCTGTTGCTTGAAATATCACCCTGACGTCAGCATCATCATCGCAATATCACCTACATGATAATCACCTTCATCGGCACAACCTGATGCATCAGAGGAAGATCCTCCTGCTTAGCCGATACTAAATGTCTGGCCGATGAACATCCTGATGACGTCACCGTCATCCGTCTGCATACCACGCCTTTCTCATATCCGGATGATGTCATCATCATGTTTGCAAATATCGGGGGATCTCCACAAGATGATCAGTGTTAGAAATATGACCCCCTCGGACCTTGATGACGTCACCATACATCGGCATCAGGATGATATTCGGAAGATAACCAGATACTTGGAAATATCATCCTGATGCACACATATCATGCTGCACTATAGCTGCACTATAAGATCGGGGTGATATATGAATATGTGACTGATATTTGAAATGATCACCCCCATTGGACAATGCATGAAGCCGACAGGCGAATATCTCCCTTCAGAAATATCATGATGCAGACAGGTAGAAAAATGGATATCACCCTGACATAAGAATGACGTCAGCATCATCAGGGTGATAAAACAACGAACATGAAGTGATAAAACAACATCAGGATGATCTTGACTAAGATCACCCGATGTTCAAATATGATGACCCCGATGAAGATCGGATCATACTTAGGACTTTGCAGCAACATCATCAGGATGATCTTAAGTAAGATCACCCGATGTTAGAATATCACCCCAGCGAAAGATCATGCTAACAGAAAATATGATGACCCTCGTAAGCAACATCAGGGTGATGTCTGGAAACATGATGATGATGACCTCCTCCAAAGAAAATATGATGCTGATGTTAAAACATGCTGAGGAGGCCCAAAGACTTGGAACTTTTTTGGATTTTTTGGGAAGGTGCCTGCATGAAAATTGCTAAAATAACCGACAGTGAATTCAGGCACCAACATGTTGGAAGACAATGAAGACACTTGTTCCTTTTAGATCCAAAGCCAATTGTGTAGGAAGACACTTGTTCATTTTAAGCCCAATTTTAATGATGTGAAAGCAAGGCAATGTTCATTTTAAGCCCAAAATCCAAAGGTGTTTACAAATAATGATTAAGAGATGAAAGATGGAATGAGTGCACCTAACTGTTTTCATTTTCCAAGTTACTATTGTGACTAATCCAAACGCTTCTCTAGCTCCTTTGATTCACCTACAAGTCACAAAATCGAAAAAGAAACAAATAAACTTGCACCAAAAGTTGTTATGTGAAAAAGATAAAATCTGATAAAATTTGATGAAAATGATCTGATATAGCTAAATGGATTGCATAAACAGAAGATTCAGGAAATTTTATGCACTTTTTAAAAAAATTTCGTCGCAATTGGATCAATTTTGCTCAAGATATGCTCGTTTGAAGTTTAAAAAGTAAGTTTGACTTTGATTGATAAAAAAAAGTGAAAAATGATATAGTCACCTAATAATTTCTACTCAGATATGAAGTTCATCTTGTCAGGGTTCCGATGAGTCCTCGTTTGCATGATTTGGAGCCCGTATGACCAAGTTATGATAAAAAGAAAAAAAATGTCCTCTTATGGCATGTGGAAGACACAAGCCAGGCTTAAGCATTTTGACTAACCACTAATGGTTTGACTCTAAGTGGTCACATGCACTATTTGATTGCCGATGGTTTACTATGGTGATTAAGGGATAGATTGGCTCCTGGTCTTCAATATGAACAGGGGCTAAATAGATGCAAAATAAAAAAATAAAGCGATCATTCCTTATGTTCATAGGGGCTTAAAGCCCAGTAAGCAACCAATGGCTTAAAGCCTGACAGTCAGATAGGCCGCCAA
The DNA here is from genome assembly GCA_027924645.1 of Cunninghamia lanceolata. Lineage (NCBI taxonomy): Eukaryota > Viridiplantae > Streptophyta > Pinopsida > Cupressales > Cupressaceae > Cunninghamia > Cunninghamia lanceolata. Next base: position 19,457,818 of record BSBN01000254.1, read on the forward strand.
CAGGAAATCACAAATGACTAAAGTTTATTGCAAATGACGATAGGGGCAATGGAAGATGGCCAACTAGGAGGTTCTAAATTGCGACCAGGTTTGTATCTTAGATTTTGAACTATAACTTAAGGCGGAAGTCAGAGATCTAAGGATGGTCGAAGCTTTTACGGGTGGCGGATTGGTTCTAAACCATGACAAGTGAAGGCGACAAGATCTCAGATGGTGGTGACTGGAAATCACAGGGTGGAAATTATGCGACAGTGGTTTGGTGGAATAAGTGATGGTGACCATAGGGTTTTAAACGAATTAAAGACTACGACTGGAGATGTTTAGAGTGGTAATGAACAACGACCAGATGCCAGGAAACTATGGTTGGCTGGTGATCAAAAGGATAAGTGGATTTAGGGTTTTGGTAGATTGGGATGGAGACAATACCCAGAGGCTGGAGGTGACTAAGGTTTTTGTGGTGGTGAGGGTTTGAAGCTAGTGGTGGTAGTCAACGGAGAGAGCAAGAAAAAGGAGGCGACATGTTACTTAGAAGTCGACAGCGACTGGATCTAAATAGGGAGATATGTGGTAAGTGAAGATCGGAGGAAGTGGTTGACAGACAGACGCAGTGGGTTGGTCGACGGGGTTTTGTGATAATGATGGCATGGATCATATATTAGTTATGGTTTATGAGATGGATAATGATTACAAAGGCGTGGATGGGATTATGGATAATGTATGTAAAGGTCGATGAAGTTTTATGAATGAATATAATGGTCAACAATGGACAGTGGTTTAGAGGCTACAACCAAACCTTTGGCAGGCTGTAACAAGAGGAACGATGGAAACTGACAACGATTAGAAATGTGGTCGGCAAACAACTAAACTTTGCACCAAACAAAAATTAAATATGCAACCCTTAAGAAATCCACCTGCGAGCAAGTGTTAGCATAAAAACCTGTAATCCCAACAGAAATCAAAAAAGCATAATCAATGCTAAAAGATACCCTATGTAGGCCATACAGCCTCGTACGGATTTGTACGGTACGACCGGTAAACTTAAAAAAATGATTTTTTTTCAAAAATTTCAGTCATGAAAGGTAGGCAAATTTATAGTCAAAATTCATGGAAACAGTCTCCCGGATGCAATGGTGAGGTTGGTTCCATCCCAGGAGGTCACATGCAACAATTCTCTCCCAAAATTTGACAAACTAGGGTTAGAAAAATGTAATTTTTTTTGCAACAAAAACTTGCAAAAACTAATGATTAGATCCTTGGAGCATGTTCAGGTCAGGTTCACCAGAAATGTGATCAAAAAATTTGGATAAATAAAAATGATAAAACAATACAATGCATTACCTAATCCAAATCTTCAATACCTCAAATAGATAGAATGATAAATGCATGCAAGATAGGTTGATTGATTGAGTGATTTGATATGTTGGTTGCTCACAATTCAACAACATAACATTAAGATGAAGATGATAGATGAGAGATGATGGATGAAGGATGAATGATGCAAAGGCTCTAATGTGATTCTAACAACATAAGGATACTCAAACTCAATGCATGAAAATGACTTATTAGAAGGTTGATTTATAGGCAAGGGTTGATTTGAATGGATGGTTAAGATTAAGAGGCTAATTGAATGCTGTGGACAACTAGGATTGATTAGTTATTCCCACTCTTCAAGGGAGTTGTAGTCATGTGACAAGTGTGCGAAGGAGAATAAAGTTCATGTGTGATCATGTACACAATAACAAGTTCATGTGTGATCGTGTACACAAAAAGGCTATTAAAGGAAATATGTACTACCACACATGATTCAAGTGAGAGTTGGACAAGTGTTGGAATGAGGTGAGAGGTGAGGACCTAATTCAAATATTTTATTTGAATTAGTTGGGACATGTGAGGGAAATTCATTAAATAAATGAGATTTATTTAATTAATTGGCTAGGTGATCAATATGGGATGGGATTATGATGGGAAATTAATTAAATAAATAAAATTTATTTAATTAATTGGTTAATGTGATAAGTGGGATTAGGACACAATGGTACATGATGTCTAGATAATGTATTTGACTAGGTGTTGCAAGACATGGACAAATTTGGGATAATTTTGGATGTCTACAAGTGGCATATACTTGCATTCAAAGACTTGATGAAAATGACATGAGAGTGCATCTATTTATAAATTTTTGAGAGCATAGATGCAGGGATAGGATTGAAAATCAAGATCAATGGCTTTCATTGATTGAGTCATCTAAAGCAAAGAGAGGGTGACAAGTGTCAAATGGGGATTTGACGAAAGGGGAGACTCCATGATTCAAGGAGGATCTAAGGGTGGAGACTTAGAATTGGGATTAATGAATGGTTGAGATTGAGTGGGTAGATGGAAGGTATGGGGTATGTGTTAGAGCACACACAACCTATTGAGAGGGGGGGTGAATCAATAGATCAAAAATAATTAAAAACTTCTAATCCATAGAAAGCAGACCAAAATAACTTTCAGTTCTTAAGCAAGAACAATAAGAGGTCATACAGACATGAACATCATATAGACATGGAGAACCCAAAGATGGGAAAAATTGTGGTGAGAAAATGCTTCTAGGAACTACCATCCTAATCCAGCCTCACATAAAAAACCATTGATTACAATGTTTTAAGGGCACCCACCCTAAGGAGTCACTGAACCCCTAATTTAATAGCTTCAAGTCTAAGGAGACTACAATCCCTTGAATTGAGCACCAACTCAATCCACAAGAGGCACCAACCTTTGAATCTTTACAAATTCAAATATACAAACATGAACATGAGATATACATGGAAAACCCAAAGATGGGAAAAACCATGGGGAGAAAATGCTTCTAGGAACTGCCATCCTAATCCATCTTCACAGAATAAACCATTGATTACAATGTTTTAAGGGCACCCACCCCAAGGAGTCACCAAAACCCTTGATTTAAGAGCTTTAAATCTAAGGAGACTACAATCCCCTGAACTAAGCACCAACTCAGTCCACAAGAGGCACCAACCTCTGAATCTTTACAAATTCAAATATGTAGACATTTGGTTCTTTACAAACGTCAAATGCACCTATTCAATTCATACATAGTCTTCTCTTCTCACTCAACTCCACCAGACTCACTACACGTTCTCATTAACACACACTCATGCAATACATGCTCAAAGCATAATTACATACCCTATTCTCCTTAACATAAACATGTATCATACACGCGAATAATAACAATGTACAATGCAACATAGCCCACTTTATTTAACATTTTCATGAGAAGAAACTAGCTAACGTATTCTCAACAACCCCTTTGATGAGAAGAAACTGCCCAATGTATTCTCAACAACCCCTTTGATGAGAAGAAACTGAATGTATAGAAATCCAACATGCGTCCCATACGGTTTAAACTAAAACACCAATAGAAGATCGTCTGAATCAAAGTAGTTACGTAACTGTAACATGTTGGGAAAAACTGAAAGTCGTCAATATCACAACAATAGCTAGTATCCAACAAAACTTCAACTGAACTAGCCATTCACTCAACTAAACAGATTGCACTTAGAGATTTGAATCCTAAAAAACACGCTTTGAAACTTCTCCTTTTACAAGAATTGAATTCGTGGACTTTCGAAGATCAGATTTTCGAGCTACTGCCTTCCTTGGTTATGCTATCGGGCACTGGGATTTATGTCTTTTTTCTTCTTTATCGGGCGTCAGGCTTTATGTCTTTTTCCTTCTTTTTCAGGCATCAAGATTTATGTCTTTTGCCTTCTGTGTCACCATTTGAGATTTTTCATTCATGGAAAATCCACTTGGTAGCCTTTCCGTAACTTTGTGGGAGGGTTTGCCCCTTTCATAATGTGTTCCACGGAATGGCGGAAAGCATCAAAATTGGCCACGTAAGCTCAGTGGGACCCATACTCGCATACCTAGGCACAAGGTTGTCCATGTGTCACCTTTTCACAGTTCTATGGGTATGCTTTACTCCTTTGTCATTTGCTCTATGGAATGGTAGAAAATGTTCATTAGGCTGTCAAATGCATTTCCTTAGCTTTTTTAGACATCGCTTGTCAGGCAGTCTACATTCCGACTTCTATATCAGAATAGATCAAGGAGCAGATCCAAACTCCAATATCTAATTATCTTAGACAAAATTGGAGCTTTGTGATCGGCCCTTCCTCATCGGACCTTCCTTCTTTCCTCGACAAGGGGGAGTAAGGCCAAAACTCTAAACTCCCATTTCCTTAGACTAAATCAGAGCTTTGCGATCATGTCTTCCTTATTGGGCCTTCCTTTATTCCTCAACAAGGAGGAGTAAGACTGGAACTCTGAAATCTGACAAACTCAAAAAAATAAGTTGCCCCCTGTCACTTAGTCTGATTAATGTTTTGGTCTTAGACTCATCAATGACAACACTAGAACACTTTCCTTTGACATCAATGACAATAATTCAACAATCTCCCCCTTTGTCATTGATGGCAACCTACGAATAATCTATCTTTAATCGCTGCCCTATCTCTTCTGCATTTTCTCCCCTATTCAATCTCTTCTGCACTTTCTCCCCTGTTCGATCTCTTCTACACTTGCTCCCCTATTCGATCTCTTCTACACTTGCTCCCCCTTACTCTAATTCTCCCCTTTTGATATCAATGGAAAAGGGAGGTAATCAACCTCTTTCCTGACATCAACCAACTATTGCAAAGCTTCTCAAATTCTGATTATTTAGTCTACTATTAACTTATCTACTCCCCCTAAGAGGTAGCCACTATCTAAATAGAAATGAACGATATGCCTTAAACTGCTCTCCCTAAATAGATGTTGCAACTACACTTCTACTTGTGAGAAAAAGGAGAAATAACTCCTAACTGTCACCTGAGATATTCAAAAGTATCCTTGGGAAGTGGCTTTGTGAAGATGTCTGCAATCTGTTCTTATTTGGGGATATACTCCATCTTGACTTCCTGATCTACAACCTTTTCCCTCAAGATATGATATTTAATGGAGATGTGCTTCATTTTTGAGTGCATCACATGATTCTTTGAGATATTGATTGCACTTGTATTATCACAAATAATGGAGATAGGATCATCAAACTCTACCTTGACGTTAGCACTTTCTATGATTCTGTGCAATTGCTTGTTGTAGCACTTATATGCTTTGGATCTACTAGAGTATCCAAGAAAAATGCCTTCATCACATCTTGAATCAAAGCTTCCAATGCCATCTTCATGTCTTCTGATGTAGTATCTGCTACCAAACACCTTAAAATATTTGACAGACGCAAATTTGCCATACCATAATTCATACAGTGTCTTATCAGTGTTTATCCTTAACTGTAGTATGTTCAAGATATACACTGTTGTGTGTACTGCATCTCTCTAGTAGACATCAGGTAACTTTGCCTCATTTAGCATAGTTCTTGCCACCTCTTTTATAGTTTTATTTTTTCTTTCCACAACCCCACTCTTTTGTGGGATTCTAGGTGTAGAATATTGTCTTTTTATGTCATGTCTTTCATAGTATTCCACAAACTCATTGGAGATGAATTCTCCTCCTCTGTCTGACTTAAACATTTAATTGTCAGACCAATCTCCTTCTCAACCATAGACCTAAATGTCTTAAATCTCTCAAAAGCTTCTGATTTATCCTTAAGAAAGGTTACCCATCTCATTCTTGAGAAATCATCAACTAACAACATGAAGTATCTCTCAACTTGTAGTCCTTGTATCTTGGTTGGACCACCTAGGTCTATATGAACTAACTCCAAAGGTTTTGAAGTAGAATATTCTTTTGTTTTGAAACTAGACCTTGTCTATTTCTCATGCTAACATTCCTTACATATAGTATTTGCTGTCTTGGTGATTTTAGGAATGTGCCTAATTGCCTCTTTTGAACTTACCTTCACAAGGTTGTTAAAATTGATATGACCCAATCTTCTGTGCCAAAACCAACTTTCATCAATTTGTCCCATCAAGCAACTTCTACCTTGAATCTCCTTAAGATTGTAAATATTATTTTATGTTCTTACTTCAGTAACTATCTTACTAGAACTTGCTTTCCTGATCTCATAGCCTTTTGTATTAAAGGTCAAATTATATCCATTATCACACATTTGACTTACACTCAACAATTTGTGCTTTAGTCCTTCCACATAGTAGACATTGTGAGTCTTGGATTTTTCATAAATACTCAGCATTCCTTTACCACAGATCTTCTTAGATGTGTTGTCACCAAACTTAAATAAGCCTCAATTCAATTCTTGCAAACAAAAACTTACTTTTATCTCTAGTCATGTGACTGGAGCAACCACTATCTATCACCCATGGATTCTCTCTTAGCATGAAATTTCGTCTATACTATTAGAGATGCCTTTTTGTTTTGATCATCCTTCTTCTCCTTTTGTACTTTTTAGTTTTCATCTCCTTATTGGCAAGAGAGTCTGATTCATTATCCTGCTTAGGAGGAACATTCTTCTTTCTTTCTAGTTTGTTAGATTTTACAAAATTTGTTCTAGAGTATTTTATAATGTGACCATAGTTATTGCATTTGTAGAAGACTACTCTAAAATATCCTAGAGGTGCAAACGAATTTTTCCTAGTAAAATCAATTCTTCTCCTAGGAATAATTCTACAACTAATAGCCCTATGACCATATTGATTACACGAATAACAATAACCATAAAAGGATTGAGGAAACCTAATCATAGCAGAGTATTTTGTGGGAGGGGGACCTTTGAATCTTTTCTCATTTAAATCTCCGATGTTTGTGAACCCATCATCTTTATGCTGCTTCTTCTCTTAAGTCTTTTTAGGAGGACCACCAGACTTTGAATGTTGACCTTCTTCAAATCCTAAACGAGCCATGCTCTTTGGAAATATTTGATTGTTGATCATTTCATCAAGCATGCTACTTCTCATATCAAATTTCAAACTTAGGCCAATCTTATCCTTAGCCTTTTCTAATTCTTTTCTTAGAGATAATGAAAGGAAGCAAGGTACACGGAAATGCTTCCTACACCGATCTAGCGAGGGGAATATAGTGCAAATTTTTAGATCCTTATAATTATAGTATGTTAAACATATATGTAATGTCCCCTTGTCACAAGTCAAAATTTCTCAATCTTGTTCACAAATTTCAACTTGTAAAAAGAGAACATTAGTACACTAAACCTTCTTTGATTTCCACTTATTGCAATGGATGTAAGAAATATTCAAATCACATAATAACATTGCCCTTATAATCTTTATGATCAAAGTCAAATGTATATTTTCACATCTTCTTATCAATAAACTTATGATCACTATCAATATCTAATCATTATCATTATATATTTCACATGTTCCCTCATTAACCTTAAGTTCACTATCAATTTAGATTTCACATTCTCTATTATTAGATGTGATGATCACTACCAATATACTTTTCACATTCTCTATCATTAATCATTAATTTCATATGAGAGGAGTGACTAGGATGTCTTTTGTCAATTACCATTATGGGTCCACTATCTCTATCCTTCGACTCAGGGAGTACCTTTTGTACCCGTTGAGTCAAGGCCTCTATGAGAATCCTTGGTACGAGGGATGCCTTTTGCACTAGTTGTAGCCAAGGCCACTATATATTAATCCTTTGCATGATGGGTACCTTTTGTACCAACATGTGACAAAGGCTACTATGATAATCCTTTGGCACGAGGGGTACCTTTTGTACCACTGTGACAAAGGCCACTATCCACTTTCCTCGAAGAGTACCTTTTGTACCAGCTAAGACAAGGGCCTCTAAATATCCATTGTTGACCATTAATCATCTCATACTCATCCTTCTCATATGAAGTTAATGCTTAATATGTTTCACCAATGATATGTCTTATCCCATGTAATGTCTAACATTTCCACTATGTGAGTTTCACTACTTAATGCTTATCAAAACAATGGATAATTACAACAATGATACAAGTAACTTAGTGATTTACATAGCCATTCCTTTCGAATTAAAATATCACCCTTAGCAATACACTCTTTGCATTATCACTAATCCAAGTATGGTTTACATTATTCCAATTTGTGAATTCAATTAAGATATAAAGGAAACAATATAAGTTCAAACATAGATTGACTTCCAAATGTTTACTAAATCAAATTTACATAATGATTAAGAAATAATCACAAATCAATGAAGTCTCCTATTCAATCAAGTATAAATTTCATAGATTAGCTAAGTTAGTCAAGGTCAAGTTGTCAATGTTTCACTTCAAATTTAAAGAATAACATTATGCTTTTGTAAGAAACCCTGTCTAATGCTCCTTTAATTTTCTGATTTTAGTGTATTGACATTTTGTCAAACACTTGGCATGTTGTTGTTAACCATTGAATTTTTTGAGTTTGTTGCTTGTTGAATGTTTGTTTGAAAGATGGTTTGTAATGTTTTTCTTATGAAATTTTAGTTTCACAACAAACATATTGCATGCATATACCATGAAAGAATACAATAAAAAGATATATCCAAATCTAAGAAAGTTTGCACAATAAAGTTTTATTCAAATTGAAGATTTGAATATATGATTATTGTGTATGCACATTACATCTATGTCTTAGCAATTTTTTTTATTGCAATAAGTAATGCAAATGCAATGCCTGAACATGTTCTAATCACCGAGATCCTGGAGAGGGCAGTGTGAGAGCTAAGATGCTTTGGACCACACAACTAACTAATATGTATGCAATTACAAAATTGAAGGTGGCAAGCTGACCAGAGCACATAGGTGGCAGGGTTGACCCAAATCTAACATCTCTTCGACAAACAAGTGTGTGTAAATGCAATTACAGGATGAAATCACGTAGGCGGTAGAGTTGACCCAAATCTACACTTCTTTAGCGGAAAAGCGTGCATTAATGCAAAGTCACTAGCAGAATGTCTAAGCTTAATCATACCAAAATGGTCGATAACAAGCAAACAAGCTTATTTAATGCCAAATGGGTTGAGTGATATTCTATAAAAACTGATAGAAAACCATCCATTTTTACAATATAAAATGCATAAATGATATCCCTTCGGTGGTACTACCATTTGTGGTTATAAACAAGCATGTAATGCATTACAATATGATGAAATTTCAAGTAAATAACTGCAACAATTGATATATATGTGTGTGTGTGTGTGTGTGTGTGTGTATTGATCAAAATGATACACTATTGCAAACAAGTGTTAGACCAAAAACTTTGAAAATCATGAGGTAGAATACTCACAATGTTGGTTAACACAAACCTAATGAAGAAACACTCTATAAGCTAATGAAGAAGGAAAATAAAGATGGAAAACACACGTCTGCTAACAACTCTGCTAAATCAGAACTGAAACCATGTTGAAATACTCCAAACATCACTCTGATAGCTAATATGAATTACCATAGATGATGGCAAATTGTCCCAACACTGAACTATAACTGAAAATGCACTCCAAACTCACACATATGACTAGCTCTTAGCTAGGAATACCTTCCAACTATTGCACATCAGAAAAATCAGATTTGAAGGGCTTGTTTACAACCTGGTATGAATTCGACAGAAATTCCAAAAGTATTCAAACCACCATAAAGGATAAAATATGCTAAAGACACCTCCAAAACATAGGCACTTCATAAGATTAAGGCATGGCGGTGCCCACCAACATCCATATAAGACAAAAGAGGAAGCACTTCCTTCTTAACTTCCCATGCACCAAAGAACATGGTACAACACCAAGTTAAAGTATGACTAGCAAAAGTAAATAAAGTTAGTAACTTTAATTCATTCACCCCTTTTTAACATGTACGACACCAAATAAGTAGTCTTCAACATAAGTAAAATGAACACCAACACAAAGATAAATAGTATGGCCTCACAAAGAAATAGTACAACCTTCTTGAAAGCACCCCAAAAACATCCACTAGAAAATAAACTAAAACTCAGATTAATAAGACTTCTAAACCTGCACTCCACAAATCTCATCAAAACACATCATAAGTATCCATTATCAACAACTTGTGAAAAATCCACTTGTAGCATAATGATGATTTTAGGACGAAATCACTCTATCCATCTAAGAGGGGTTTTGTCCCCAAAACTGGTATTCTAAGAGGCTTTTCATCATCAAGAAATATGAATAACTCAAGTTCTTACTCAGAGAAAATAGCAAAAAGCAATATCATAGTCTAACCTTTTTTCTATACACAACTCCTTTTATAACATTTTGAGAGAATAAAATATTAATTTCCTTTTCCCTCCATATTCTCATCAAAATAAAATAAAACATATTAATGTGTGCAGAAGTCCACCTTTTTTGCCCCCTTGTGCCTAACGCCACTTTATCTGCACAACTTAAAGTACCTTATTAAATAATTAAATAAGTTGTCAAATAAAACTATAAAATAAAATAACTTTTTGACAACTTAAATTAATTATTTAATTTAATTTCGCTTTACTACAACCAAATAGCCTATGGGAAAACTTAGGAAAATAGGCTAATGGCTATCAATTGCTCACGTGTGAGAAGGGGACATTACATTACCATACTCTTCCGAGCTTGAATTTCTAGTCTTTCATAGCAAACTCTTGAACCCTAGAAAGTAACTCAAATAATAAAGTTGTACCATTGTTTAGTCAAGTATTAAACTGTAATAGTGTTAAAATTTTCAAACTATTTTCAACAACCAAATGATAAACATATATTTAAGAATTTTTTTAAGTTGATAATTTAGTAAATCTCTAGTTCACAAATTAGGTTTGTGAAAGGATTACACTCTTCACCCTAGATGTGGATCTTTCATCTAAAACAAATTTTGCATGCGAGGCTCAATCTGAAGATTGTGCATTTTATTTAGAGTCTTATGTTGGTTCTTCCAACTAATTATCTGAATCCTCTAAAGATTTATCCAATTTCTCATACTTAAGGATTCTAGGTCAGTGGCCAATGAATAGGATTCAACAAGGAGTTGGAATCCTCTACACTTTTGGTTCTTCAAGACCAAGGTGGATGTACCTATACAACATCCAAAGGTATTTCTTGACTTATACTAGATGTTGATGTTTAAACATAAATTTTTCAATGAAAATATACCAAGGAAATGACTAACTCCTATCAGATTGGCTTAATCCTTTGGCAAATCGGTTCAGACTTGAATTGAGAACAGTTACTACTTCAATTCTACTCTGAAATAGTAACAGAAATAGAAATGATTTTGATTGTTGGGATGGATCTAAATCAATATATCAGCCCATTGAGAGATCGGTGCCTAATTTCAGGGTTACAGAGTCAAGTTGCATAAATTGAGTGTATCTTTCAAGAAATATTACTTCATTATAAATGGATTAGTAGAATCAATGCCTTACATCAATGCTTCTTGTACTTAGAATTGTAAAACTATCCTTTAAACCACAGTGTAAAATGAAATTAACAGAGTATTTCCCAAGCAATTATTCTCTCCTTGAGAGGAAGCTAAAGACAATATGCACATTACAGAGGATTGTAAAAATGAATCAAAATATCCTTGATATTTATCACTCGCACTAACTTCAATGATTACACAAATGGAGAGAATTATTCACCCATTATGACAATACACTCAAGATTGAAAATGATGTATTACTCTACAGATTTGAACACAAAATAACATGCAACTTTATCCTATTACTTTAGACTAAAGACATAGACACACTATTGCCAAAGACAAAGATTTAGAACCCTCTACAACTGATCATGAATTCCCTCTTATAGAAATGAGGGAGAAAACAAGCTTCAGGCCACATACACATATTGTGTTTTCATTTGATAAATTTCATCATAACAAGATACGAGTGGAACCGCTCGTGGAGAGAATATCCCAACAGGACAAAGATAATTGCATGTACAAGTGCAAATCCTTAGCCTCCAAAATATATTTGCAAAGGTTGTTGAAATATAGTTATCATTTCTTCAATAGCCTTTCTGAGAGACCAAAGGCATGGGAGATATTCCTTACACAGATGAGGACAAAAAACAGGCCCATAAGAAGACAAAATACTTGTTGAGATTGGGGAAGCAAAGTCTTTTTTCCACACCATTGGAAAAATAACAGCCACGTGAGATGTGTCTGAGAGAACAAAGAAGACCAAGAAGTCAATCTATGACAAATCAGACTTCGGAGCTCAAGCCTTCCACCTTGCAACTTACAACACCTAGAAGAGGAAGGAGGGAAGCTCCAACCCCGCCTTTGTATACATATGAAGGCATCGAGGGTTGGGCCTCAGGACTTCACCCTTTCACCTCTTGTCCTTTAGAAGGGAGAACAAAGAAGCTCTGACATCTGCCCTCCACTTTGCAATAGAAGGGATGTCTGTCAGGGGTCAGGTCTTTACCTTTTCACTTTACATCATGACATCATGGCCACATGGTAGCTTCCTGTTATTTTGCAAGCCTATCGTGGGCCCACCCAAAAAGTCCCCTGGAATGGCAGAATGCCTTAGAAAAATTAACACCCATTGGGGGTTGGCCATCAGGCATTCTACGTTTTGCCTTCCTCAAAGGAAGGAAGAAAAGCTAACCACTGACCTTCACCATCTGCTTTATACCTAGAAAAATATCGAACAACTAGACCTATCAGACTTCAGACTTCAGGGCTTCTCTTCGACACTTTCCATGAAGAAGACCGAAGGCCAAAGGCCCGAAGTCTGACCTCTAAAACACTTAGAAGAAAAAGAGCTCATCGGACTTCAGCCTTCAGGTCCTTCACCTTCCCACTGCAACACTGAAGAAGACAAAAGGTCAAAACTCTGACCTCTGAAACTCCGCAGTATTGCACCATACTTAGAATATTTTTCACCATCTCAAGCAGACCTTAGCCCTTGGGCCTCCTCACTAATGCCCTCCATGTAGAAGATGGAAGGCTGAAGGCTCAACCTCCAACCTACGACTCACTTAGGCAAATTTCAACACTTAGGAAAATTTTGAACCTTAGACCTTGGAGCTGATAGATAACACAAGGTGAAAGGCATGAACCCCAAACTCTGAAACTGCAACAAAGGTGAAAATACAAGGAAACACTTAGAGTTTTTTGGACTTAATCATTTTCAAGGTTTCCCATCTTGTATTTTGAAAAGGCAAACACATGAAAACCTATGGAAGATATCTCTAATCGGTTCTAAACTATAGGTTCAAAAATGGAGGTATAAAGTGGGAATCAAATGGAAATTGGGGAATCAACCTGTTGGTAAAATTTGTCAAGTTTTAGCAAATACATGGTTTAAAAAATTAGGAGTCCTAGTAGTGGCTCTGGTTGGAGATGGATGACTGCAAGGTCATCACGAGGATCCAAAATCTTCAGGGAGGTAGAAGACCACAAAAATAGCGAGCAAGGAAAGCACACAAGACAACACACTTATTTACACTAAAATACAAAGCACATCGATATGATCAAGCAAATAATTGCTTTAATAACTGCCCATGCACTGGTAATTCTTTGATTTCACCATTCAAGGCCTGGATAAAATATGAATCTCCTCCATGATAATCTATTATGACGTTGGGACCTAACCATAAGGCTTCAAAATTCCCATGCTTGCCCTTGTCTTGTGCCCTATCATTTCATACCAGAATCATGTCATTCACTTGGAACTTCCTATCAGAAGCTCTTTTGTCAAACAAATATTTAGCCTTTTGTTGCATTTTGAGATTGTTCCTTTGTGCATCTCTTTTGACTTCATCAAGTTCAATCAACTGTTCAATCCTCTCCTCCATTGGCTCAGGGATGTCCAAATCCTCTTCTTGGAAGAACTTATAGAGAGGTAGGAGATTATTTACTTGCAACCTAGCCTGAGTGCCATAAACTACTTCAAATGGTGATTTGCCAATAGCCTTTTTGATAGTCACCCTATCAGCCCATAAAGGTAGACTTAGCTTAGAATCCCAAGCCCTTTTGTTTTTGTCCAACATCCTTTTGATGATTTTCATTAGGCTTTTGTTGCTGGACTCATCTTGACCATTTCCTTGGGGGTGATAAGGGGAAGAATATGATATCTCAATGCCATACATATTGTAGAAACTTATGAAATCATCAGATCTAAAGCACATAGCATTATCCATTACTAACTTGACTGATGCTCCAAATATGACAATGATGTGATTCAGAATGAAGTCCATCACCACCATGCTTATGGATTTTTGGGTAGGGATGTCTTCTATCCACTTGGTGAAGTAATCTATAGCTACAAGGATCCATCTATGGCCTCCACTTGATTTCTCACCGATTTCACCAATAAAATACATGCCCCATTGATAAAAGGGGAACTCAACTTGCATGGGCATGAGGGGCAATGCACCTAAATATTTGAGCTTTCCAAGGAATTTCTGACATGCCACACATTTTCTTGTGAATGCATGGGAGTCTGAAAATAAGGTAGGCTAGTAATAACCAGCGCTCAGAATTTTATGGGCTGTTGTCTTGGCTATAAAGTGACCCCCACATACTCCTACATGCATTTCCTTTAGTATGCTTTTAGCTTGATTCTTATCTAGGAAAAACAAGAGGACAACATCATTATTTTCTAATACAAGTCTCCTTTCAAAAACACATACCTTACAGTCTGCAATTTCAATGTCCTTGATTCTTGGTGATCCCATTGGGACACCTGAGACGTGTCAAATAATAGATGATATTAGTATACCATGATGTCATCTGTAAGCTACATATTATACATGTCTCCTCCTCAATAAAATTGATCTAAGCTGCCTCCAGGTTAGCTTTAAATCCATCAGTTTGGCAAGTCCTTGTCCTCTGACCAATTTTGTGATTCATATGTCAATATTGAACTCCTAGATCTTGTTGATCCATCTACACCTCTAGCCAATGACCTCTTTTTGCACTAACACATCTTTTAAAGATGCATTAAAGGAACACATGCTTCCACCTTTGCACCAAGTAAGGTCTAAAATTCTTCATGGCTTTCACCAAAGCATATGCTTTCTTTTTTGCGATATCATACTTCAGCTCTGCAGCTTGGAGAGACTTGCTAAAAAATGCAATGGGTTGTTGAAAACCTTCTTCATTTGTTTGCAACATAACTACTACAACAGTGTGGAATGAAGCAAATGAGAATATTTGAAAAGGCTTACCAAAATCTGAGGATTTCAACGCTGGTGCCTCCTTGATAGCTCTTTTTATTTCTACAAAAGCATTAATAGCATCATCATCCCATATAATTTTGGCTCCCTTCTTTAGCATCTTGGAGATAGGTTTAACAATCTCAACAAAATTAGAATAAACCTTCTCACAAAGTTGGTATGGCCAAAAAAAGAGTGTATTACTTTGATAATTTTTGGGATTGATATCTTATCAATAGCTGCCACTCTCTCTGGATCTATCCTTACTCTACCCTTGGATACAATATGTCCCAACAACTTCCCTTCTGATACTAAAAACATGCATTTCTTGGGATTGAGAGATATCCCATATTCTAGAGCCCTTCTGAAGATTTGTTCAAGATGCATTCAGTGATCTTCAACCTTTTTTGAAAAAGCAGTTAAGTCATCTTGATACACAACCATGATTACATTAATCAAGTATGAGAAAGCAACATCCATAACTCTTTAGAATTTGTCTCTAGCATTGGTCAGCCCAAATGGCATCCTAATGTAGACATACGTTCCCCAGGGAGTAACTTGAAAGTTGTCTTATATTGTTCTAATTCCTTAACTTTCACCTGATTATATCCTAAAAAACCATCCATCATGGACAACAACTCATTCCCCGTGACCCTTTGGAGCATTATTTCCATGTTGGGCAAAGGATAATTATCCTTTAATGATTACACATTTAGATTTCTAAAGTCTACACAGAGCCTTAGATCCGCATTCTTCTTCCTTACTAGCACCAAATTTTAGACCCATGTAGAGTACTTGATTGGTTTGATGATTCCATAGTCCTTCATCTTTGCTAGTTCTTGTTGCATTTTTGGAATCAATGTTGGATTAATGGGTCTTTGCTTTTTCCTGAAAGGCTTGGCATCTAGTTTCAGAGGGATCTCATGCTAGAATAGATTCTCTCTATAGGCCTTTAGGTCATCATAAGACCAGACAAAAACATGCTCGTATTTTCTCAATAAAGTAATAAGCATTGTTATTACCTTGGGACTGATCTTTTTCCCAATGTATACTTTCCTAGGTGAGTTAGCAGTCCCTAAATTAACCTCCTCTAAATCATCCCCATGGACTAGTATATGCTTATGAACATTGATGTCATTGTTGTCAAATACCCTTTCTAAAGCTACCAATCCCCTTGGGATTTTGTTTGTTTTTAATTGAATTATTTCAGTCCCAAAGACAATTTCCTTCTCATTAATAGCTTCCACAAATGCATTGAAATCTATCGCTTGTGAAAGGTATTTATCGTCACATTGTAGGAACTTTAGCAAATCTGATCATCATTGAAAACTTGCCTGTTACAAATATTGTCATGCACACATGGTTTGGTTTTGACGTCAATCTTAGAGATTCCAGATAAAGTAATGTCATCATTCCTTAGAGCTATATTGGCCAATAAATCAGCCATAACATTCTTATTTCTTTCTATCCAATCAATAGAAAATGCATCTAGAAGATGTCCCACACAACATACTTGTATTGCTTAAGTTTTCTATGCTTTGTTAGATATTTGTCTCACCTATGAGACAACCAATTCAGAATCTCCAAAAACTTTCAACAATTTTATACCATGTCTGACCTCCATGTTCAAGCCATGCAGTAATGATTCATATTCTGCAGTGTTGTTTGTGCAAGAGAAACTTAGTAGAAATGAATATTTAAAAGTTTTGCTACTAGGTGCAATGAAAATTACACCTACTCCTGCTTTAGAGCATGCACCATCAAAGTACATTTTCCACACTCCTTGAATTGCTTGAACTTCATCTTCCAATGGATTATTGTACCTTGAAGCTTCCTGATCTGGTTCAACTCTGAAGTTATCCATATCACTACCACAAAAATTAACTTGTTGACTGAGGTGATTAGGATTGTTAAGGTGCTCTACCACTATATGGAACCTAGGTTCCATGTCCAATCTAACTTCCTTTCCATTCATTGGTATAGTAGCATAAGACAAGTCTAACTATATGTTTCCCCCAACTGCTACAGTCCATTGTCTTGACAAGAGCATCCCATATTGAGGTGGGATATCCATAATAGTTATGTCCATTTTGTATACCTTATCAGGAAATTCTACAAACCTTAAGTCAATACCCTTCATTATTCCAATAATGGGAACAAATCTATTATCCACGGCATAACACTTGCCATAGCAAGTATCTACCCAAAGTTTCAACTCTTTCATAACTTCTAAAGGCATAATATTTATAGCAGCACCTGAGTCTACTATACAATTTCTAATTATCTTGTTATTTATAAGCAGGGTAACATAAAAGGGATCAATCTAAGATTTAGTTAAAACATCTCCTACATACACCTTAGGGGTTTTCATCTCTCCACTCTTAGCTTCAGTGACCTGCTAATTAACCTTTTGGGAAACATGTGATTCTTTGGGGCCCCTAGGTGATACTTTAGATATATTTGCAATCATTTTCAACGCACTGTTCCTATGTTCATCTATTTTCATCATTTCTAGTAAAGGAACTAAAACATTCATTTGGGACAAAACTTGGGTCATATCAAACATGGGAATAGTAGATGAGTCTTGGATAACTTTACTCACCTCTGTTTTATTGACCTTCTCCCTTTCAGTGGAAGTGAAAACTTTAGGAACATCATGTTTATTTGATTCTATTTCTATTTTTCATTTCTTTCTAATTTTTATCTGGCACATCAAATTGAACCTTCTAATTTCTTGGCAACTTGCCCTTCCTATCTGATTCCTTCATGGTAATAGGATTCTTGATAGCAACAGATGTTTCTTTGATAAAGATACTACCAGGCTTACCCTAGTCAACATTTGCAATTCTGTTTCTCAAATTGTAACAGTTCTTGGCTTGGGAAACAACATCTAAATTTAGGGATTTGATTTGTTCTTCTGAAGGTCTTCTCAAACTAATTCCTCTTACTTCAACATCTGCAACATACACATTCACTTTTTCTGCACCATTGTCCTCATGATCAGAGAAAACCTGTTGACAGTAACTTTCTCCACAATACCTCTGGTTATTCACATCAATCTCAACATGTTCCTCTTCAGAAGAAGCATATACCTCTATCCTCACATATGGTTTAGATGAGAACATGTTGATTGTATGATCTTGGTTGTAGCTGTCTTCATCATACTCCTCATCAAGCATGCTAGAATCCTGAAGTGATTGTGCCACCACAAACTGAGTTATGGAATAAGGCATTTGGCATGCTATGCACCAGAGATTATCCTCAACCATATTTACACTAGGTCTCTTCAATGGATTAGGTGTTTCTCTATTAGGTGCATTTTTTTGATTGTTGTAAACTGGCTTTCCATTCTGCCACATGGTATTATAAGGATGATCAAACAACTTGAGAATTCTCTCATGCTTCTGATAATTAGGATTGTCATTGAATAACTCCTTCTCATTCTTAGCTACTTTGTAGCTCAAGTCCTTAAGAGCACTCATGACTTTATCCAATTTATCTTTAGAAGACGATACTTTATCTTGAGGTCCTTTGGAGTTTTTCAATATTTTGACATCATCTCTCTTACTAACTTTCCATGATGCCCTCTTGTTACTCTTGATATGCATAGCTATTCAAAAGGCATCCATCAAAGAATGAGGCTCCTTATCCCTCAATTCATATCCTATTTTGGGATCAAAAGCATTACTGTATAGCACCAAACACACGGGTTCACTTGGTCTCATATCTGCAGGGATTTTGTTCTTGAGTTTAACAAATCTTATGTTAAAATATGAGACCATCTAATTATGATCTTTGGAGATACTAGTGAATTCATTGATCAGAAACCTAGGATCTGTCTTGTCACCATACTCCTCTCTGAATACCCTCTTGAATTATTCCTATGAGCCTAGACTTGAATCAAGTAACCCTCTATACCAATCCTTGGCATCCTTAGTTAGAGATTGCATGAACAACTTCATGATCACATCTCCATTCTCAACATCAAAGTCATCTATTAAGTTTAAAAATGTCCTCATATGACTTTCAACTGATAATACATTATTTCAAGAAAATTTGACAAGTGCATTTCTAGTTTCATTAGCGATATCATTAGAATAACCAAGAATTCTAGTGAAGTCCAACTACCGATACCTCCCTGATTGTAGAGGTCTTCTGGTAAACTGAGTATTCCGCTATTGTCTCACAACATTCTAACCTTCCCCACCTTGTTTTCCCTATTGGTTTGCATTGTATCCATCAGGCTGAGTGTTTGTATTTGTGTTATAAGGTGGGTGTTGTCCACAGCCACCCATATTATGTGGTTTGGGAGAGGGGGGAAGCTAACCTACATGTGCTGATGTCTAAGGGCCAGCTGTTGAATTAGGATGGGATGAAGTTATAGGAGGATTTTGGGAACTAGAGGTAGTCACACTTTTAGACTTGTAGGAATCCTTTAAGAAATCAATCTTTCTCTACATTTCTTCTTTAGCAGCCAACTGCTCCATTCTTTCTAACTCCCTTTTTAAATTCTCAACCTCCCTTTTCAATTGCAAGTCCTTTTGGTCATATGCTTCAGGTGCAGTAGACTTCTAGGATGCAAGATTTATGACAGAGCCTGCACCCCTTGTGGGATCAATGATTAAGGGCCTCTTTCCTCTATCTAAGCCCTGAGAAACAATACTAGCAATAGAAGTCCCTAAGATTGAATTGACAATATGGAGATCACTCCATGTATTGATATGAGTGTTTCCTAAAGGAATATTTTTAGTATTGCTACTAATTGCAGGGTTAGTTTTAGGATTGCTTGATTTATTGAGTCCAAAAGAGAGATCTTCTTGACAAGATAATTTCAGATGATCTACTCTCCTTTTTAAGTTATCCCTGAAGCTCATAGCCTTTCTTATTTTGTCTTCATCCTCGTTAGCCGTCTTAAGCCTAACTTCTTCCAATTTATCTATCTCCTTTTGGAGCTCAAGAACCTCTTGCAACAATTCATCATTGGCTGGCAAAGTAGTATTAAATTCTGAAGTATCAAGGTAGTTTACATCAATATTGGCAAGAAGGTCTTGGGGAGAATTAGGACTAGGTTGGGAAAATCTTTTATGATTTGGGCTTATTCAAAGGAACATATTCTTTAGGACTGGGCCTTGAGGCTTCGGGATTTGAACTTTGAGCTATCCTTCTAGCATCAAATTCACTTTGCAAATATTTTTCTCTATCTTTGCTACTTAGCTTAGACATTAGAATGAGACCGCTCTTTACTTACAGTAGGTCAAATTACTACATTAATCTCATTTGTAGGGGGTGATCCAAAATCAATAAGATTTGTAAGATCATCATTATTACTACCATGAGAATGCTTTGAACTAGGAGGGGTATGAACAGACTTACTTGTATCTCTTTTCCTCCATGATTGTCCAGCCTTATGAGGTAGCCCGCCTTCGAGCTTCTTTTTAGGATGCTTCTTGTATTGAGATCTTCTACCTTCCATCACTTTGTCAGTCTGCTTAACTTTATTTTTCAATTTGAACCGGTATGGAGAAATCAGAGTCTCCACCCAATTAAGGGAATTTAGAATATTCAGATTCGTCAGAGAAGCTCTCAAAGATAAAAGTGAAGCAAAAATCCCTTTTCATACACAATTACTTTCTTCTTTGGTCAACCAGTACGGAGAATATCAGAGTCACCACCATCTAAAGGGAATAATACTGCATTGTACATGTGCAAACTCTACACACCCATGACAAACCACTAGACTAATTTTGAATAATAACAAATGTTCCCCAACAAAGTCGCCAATCTGTTGGTTCTTCCAACTAATTATCTAAATCCCCTAAAGATTTAGCCAAATTTCTCATACTTAAGGATTCTAGGTCAGTGGCCAATGAAAAAGATTCAACAAGGAGCTGGGATCCTCTGCACTTTAGGTTCTACAAGACCAAGGTGGGTGTACCTATACAACGTCCAAAGGTATTTCTTGACTTATGCTAGATGTTGATGTTTAAACAAAAAGTTCTCAATGAAAATATACCAAGGAAATGACTAACTCCTATCGGATTGGCCTAATCCTTTGGCAAATCAGTTCAGACCTGTATTGAGAACGGTTACTACTTCAATTCTACTCTAAAATAGTAATAGAAATAGAAATGATTTTGATTGTTGGGATGGATCTGAATCAATATATTAGCCTAGTTAGAGATCGGTGCCTAATCCAAGGGTTATAGAGTCAAGTTGCATAAATTGAGTGTATCTTTCAAAAAATATTACTTCATTATAAATGGACTAGTAGCATCAATGCCTTACATCAATGCTTCTTGTACCTAGAATTGTAAAACTATCCTTTAAACCACAGTGTAAAATAAAATTAACAAAGTATTTCCCAAGCAATTGTTTCTCTCCTTGAGAGGAAGCTAAAGACAATACACACATTATACGAGATTGTGAAGATGAATAAAAATATCCTTGATATTTATCACTCACACTAACTTCAATGATTACACAAATGGAGTGAATTTTGCAACCAGAATGACAATACACACAGGATTGAAAATGACGTATTGCTCTACAGATTTGAACACAACATAACATGAAAGTTTCTCCTATTACTCTCGACTAAAGACACAGACACACTACTGCCCAAGACAAAGATTCAGAATCCTCTACAACTGGCCGTGAATTCCCTCTTATAGAAACAAGGGAGCAAACAAGCTTCAAACCACATACACATGTCATGTTTTCATTTCACAACTTTCATCATAACAAGATACTGGTGGAACCACTCATGGAGAGAATATCTCAATAGGACAAAGACAATTGCACGTACAAGTGCAAATCCTTAACCTCCAAAATATATTTGCAAAGGTTGTTGCAATACAATTATCATTTCTTCAACAGTCTTTTTGAGAGCCCAAAGGCGTGAGAGATATTGCTTATGTAGATGAGGACAAAAAGCATGCCCATAAGAAGACAAAATACCTGTTGAGACTAGGGAAGCAAAGTCCTTTTCCCACACCATTGGCAAAATAACGGCCACTTGAGAAGATATCAGCTCTTAGATCAGACTTCGGAGCTCGGGCCTTCCACATTGCAACTTACAACACCTAGAAGAGGAAGGAGGGAAGCCCTGACCCTATCTTTGTATAGATATGGAGGTGTCGTGGGTCGGGCCTCAAGACTTCACCCTTTCACCTTTCATCCTTCGGAAGGGAGAACAAAGAAGCTCTGACGTCTGCCCTTCGCTTTGCAATAGAAGGGACACCTATCAGGGGTTGGGCCTTTACCTTTTCACTTTACTTCATGATGTCATGGCCATGTGGTAGCTTCCTATTGTTCTACAAGCTTGTGACGGGACCACCCAAAAGGCCCTATGGAATAATAGAATGCGTTAGAAAAATTAACACCCATCGAGGGTTGGTCGTCAGGCATTCCGCCTTCTGCCTTCCTCAAAGGAAGGAAGAAAAGATAACCATTGACCTACGATGTCTTCTTTAATGTTAATGTCCTCTAGATAGCTGTTGTGTTGATCCACCTCTTTGATGATGATCGAATGTAGTATCAATGATCACAAAGCAATCCCAAACAAGGGCGATCTCTTCCAACATTGCCAACATACCTTAGAACAATGAGTAGCACTCTAGAAATGGTGGCAGCTAGGGTATGAAACTACCAACAGTTCGCTGATCCTCAAATTTGATGCAAATAAACTTCTAAAGGCAATAGATTCGTCCCTCCAATAGTGCACTCCAATCATGCAAGGAACCTATTGTCATATTTTGCCCAGCTAAAGTATTCCAAATTTCCCTCCTATCAAAAAAATCTGATCAGAGAAAGCCTAAATAGAAGGAGATATGCCTAAATCCTCAAATTTCAATGTTTTCCCTTGCAAAAATCCCCAAAATTCCTTATGGAGAATCCTCTCAGAAAACCCAGAAAAACTTAGAAATTTTTAAGCCATTGCCTTAGTTTTTTACCTACTTTTGGCCTTCATCAACAAAAGTTCAGGTTTCTAAACTTGTAGAAAAATCATCAAAATTTGGCTAAGGCATGAAAGAGGGTTTTCTCCCTTTGGTCAACAATCTTTGTCTTTTATGAACTTGGCAGAAAGTTCACTTTTCCCTAGGTTTGCCGATTCGGTGATTCACCGAGAAGGCAAGGAGATCAGTTTGAGATCAAAATTTCACTAAGCATAAAGAAGGGCTTTTCGTTTATTGGCAAACTTTACAATGCATGAACTTTTCAAAAGTTCAAAATTTCCGCGGTTCGCCGATCCAAAGTTCTTTTGCTAACAAGGGAGGCCCAGTTCAAGAATTGCAGAGTTTGTCGATAAGGTGAAAAGTAGTTAAGGAAGGGTAAGTTCGGCAAGTTGGCAAAGTTGGCAACTTTTTCAAAGGTTCAACTTTCTCATGGTTCGCCGACAAGGCAGAAGATGCTGAAGTGGCAAACAAAGATGGTTCGACAAAGGTGGTTTTCGCCAATAGAAGAGAAAAGCAAGGCCAATGGCAAAGTTCACAAAAGCAAACTTTTGCCGATAAAGGGGCAAAAGTCAGCCAAGGAATAGTTCCGAAAAAGATAGTTTTGCCAATAAGGCAAAAATAGAGATAAATGGGCCAAATAGACAGAGTTCAAAATAGTGGAGGATTGCTAATAAAACATAAATAATGCCAATCAAAAAAATCAAATGCACGAAATTATGAATACAGAGAGATGCCATGAATGAAGAAGGTACAACACTTTGAAGTGTTGTGAAAGCTTGCCCTCCCTGAAATCATGTCATTTTCTCAGGGAGTGTACCCCCCAGCATTAAATTCTGTAGGCCAAGTCAAACGTAGGTAGTGGAAACATGGAAATTCATCAATGCTACGGTTCAAATGTAGCTACAAAATGACTTTGCAAGGACAAAATAGGACTTTCTATATTCCCTCTTGAATGCGCCTGCAAATCCATTCATGCAAGCAATCTATTTTACAAGCCTGTAAGCCTGTCAAGGGCATGGGTTCTGTCTCATATTTGCAGGCTTCTGAGCAGAAAATTTAATGAAGCATGGGCCTATCCTGGGTCAATTGACTAGCTCTAATGCCACTATTGCAATGTGCTAAAGTTGTTATAAATACATCAAAATTCAATGTATTTCTGTTAGTTGTTCTTCTCGGCTATTGCAGGTTAGAGAATTTTTGTAACTAGGCCTCTGTAATGCAATTACACGAACTAATTGGATTTCATGGACTCTACTCTTATGCTGAGCCTCTCATGTCTCCAATTTCTTGTTCACCAATGAATGTAATTGATTACTCTGTTTTTAAATTTTTTGCATAATTCTCTCTTTTGTAATGGTTATTTGGCCTCTATAATCAATACAAACTGATATTTTTTCCTCTCTCATTATTCTAGCACTGTGTCTAGTTTTCTGATTAATATGAGTTGTGTACTTGGACAAAACGGTCCCTTTCATTTCTCCATTATTCTATCCTAGCCTCTATTAGAATTAATAAGAGTTTGTGTGAGTTCTTTTCAATTTTGAGGTTATTACTATGCCGAGTCAATTACAACTAAACATATTCAATCCAGTGCATCACCTTCTTTAATTTCAACATTCCTTCTTACCCTTTTCCCTTGCAAGCATTATCACTAGATTTTAGTTTATTTCTCTAAGCCTTAAGCTCAGAAAGAGGAACCAACCTTCTCTGGAGGTCTGATCTCATCTGCAAGGTCCCAGACCTTGAGATCAATCCCATTGTGTCATTGAGGTGTTTGAACCAGCTTCAAACAGGGTGCAATTTCACATGACAACATAACCCTTCACCAAAATCAGCATATAAGTTGATGCAAAAGGAACATCAGTGTCTCCATTGATATGAATCTACGAAATCTACTATGAAATAGTCCTAAAGGCTATTATACAATCTACTACAAACCCTCAAAGGATGGTGTTCAAACAAGACAAGGGTTTCTCCTCCAATCAATGCTCAAATGATGAATGTGTCTTCAATAAAGTCTTCTACGAACTCAGATATACAATTATGATGGATCAACAATGCCCAGTAAATCCTCAATAAGGGTCTTCAACCAAAATGCAAGGATCTTCAATCAACTACAAAGGTCTCTGACGAATTGTTTGAAAGATGTAGCAATGGTGCTCAAACAAACTACAAATCTCCAATGAAGTGCAATTGTGAACTCCGTACGAATTCACCTCCTAGATGTAGTTGGTTTTTCATCCAACACACCTTTATTTGCAAGGGTTTTCGTCCTTGGAATATAATGCAAATAAATTGCAAACCAAATGAAAAGTTGACATGCCAAAAGATGATTGAAATGATGTCTAAAACCTCTTTTACCTTTTCCCTCTTTCTGGCCAACAAATTTAAATTAAAGTTTTGAATTTTACTTTTCCCTCCTTGTCGACTAAAGACCCAATATTTTATTATTTTAATTCTCCAAAGAAGGTTGCCGAATTAATAAAATAATATTATTTTATTAATTTATTCTTCTCCCAAGGTGGGCGCCAAGATCCAAAGAATAAAATATTATTATTTCCCTTTTCTTTCTCCAAGGTGAGCGCTCCACACCAAAAAATAATATTTTATTTAATTTATTTTCTTCCCTCGAATTGGGCGCTCCAATTATTTAATTTATTTTTTTCCAACTTGGGCACACTCATTAAATAATAATAAAATATTATTCCTTCAATTGATTCACCCAGTATCAATATTTTATTAATTTCCTCCTTTTGATAATTAACGTAAAAAATTACATTAATTTATTTTCCCATCTTCACCAGTGTAATGAAAATTAGTTGAGCTATGTAAACCAACGTTCCATTCTCCAAGCCTCTGAACAACATTATCTTTTCCAAGCCTTACTCAATCAGATTATTCCCTTGTTTTGATGAACCAGCCCATGGGAATGAGGATAGGCTAACTTAGTCTCCTATTTGGTGATCATGCTAAAAATGGGGACATGACAGTCCTCCCTTCTCGAGATTGCTTGTCCTCAAGCAATGAACAAACCTACATCTTGTAACATACTCTCAAAGGACACGTATCTCCATGCAATCAAATGTCTTGTGATCACACAAAACCTCAACCTATGGTTGCAACTCCCACATACTCTCAAAGGACACGTATCTCCATGCAATCAAATGTCTTGTGAGCTCTAATAGCAGAAACCCACACTTTTAAACTTAGCTCAACCCCATCCTACAAAGAAAACAATGCTGTCAACCACAAGCACCAAAACCTCCAAGTCTCTAGAAGCTCTGTCCTCAATGAGTGTGTAGTACAACAAAGACCAAACATCATGCCAAACCCAAGCTTTGAAGGAAACCATGCCTATCAACAAGCGATGAAGAATGTGAAATCTAAAACACAACCACAAGTCTCCAAGCTCCCACTGCTCCATACGGTCAAGATCAACTCCAACGTGCTATGAGTTGTGAAACAACTCATTAGGATCCCAATGAAGTGATGTGCCAACATGCCAGCACTTGGATCCCAAATCACCATGTCATCACATCTGTCAAACAAGAAGAGATGGAAGCATCTCAAGGTGCTACAATCCCAAAACCATTCTCCAACTCCTGTAGCTCTGCCATGGATGTGAAAAATACCCAACATAGGTGCAAGAAAGTGTATAACTGTGAAATAACCCACCCCCTTATGAGTTTTATAGTTTGTTGATATGGGTTTGATTTCACTCACCGTTTGAAGAGTTTTCTGTGGTTAAGTTGAACCCTGCTTGCATTTTGATGTCGTTTTCATAACATAACACACATGCATGCAAATATTTTACAAAATATATGAAATGGAAAATACCCAATTGCTCTATTTCATTTAAAATATATAAATAACCACAAATAAGCAATACCCATAAAATATATGCTCAAGGAAGTTAGGGTTTCAACATACCCATTGGCTGTTCATAAAAATACCAGTCTAAAACTAAAGGTACAAAAACTAAGATGCTCATTTCTCCTTTGTTATTCATCAAACGAACAATACAAAAGGACAAGAATACAAGACAACAAAATAGGAGAGGTCTGCTGTACTAAAGATGATAAACCAAACACAAGAAGAGGCTGAAATGATCATTGGAAAACCCACATCCTTCTTAGGGCTGTATGGCCCTCACAACAACAACTACACACTCCAATCACCCATTTATATCTCTGTTTTAGCTTCCAAATAGTATTGCAATAGTTGTAGCAATAAATGGATAGGATATGAAACAATGGAACACACTCAACAAATGAACCCCATATGCCACTAAGTTGGTATGGCCTATTTGGGACAGGTACAACCACTACAAGAGATGCAAAGAACTTCAAAACTCCATGAAATCTATTGCTATCATTTGTATTCTGATCTTCAATAACCCTCTAAAATTATGGTGCCAAAAGATTTGAGAAATATCTGTGTAAACCCTTCCGCAACAATGCCGAATGATGTAAAATGGAGCACAAATGAAACCACTAGATATGGCTACCAAAAACCCCCTTGGGTGATCTCTCACACTTGTGGGAAGTTGATACCAATGGTGGTTTCCGTCACCAAAGCCAAAGATGGTTTCTACAAACCCTCATTTACTTGCAGAGAAAAGTCTCATAAAAATGCAATAATAAGAATGAACTCTTTTCTTTCATTTTAGCTTTTATATTTCTCCACAAGTGGGTCAACCAACATGAGAGGGAAAATATTTCATTTAAAATCACTTTATTAGCCTCATTAAGGCATCCAAGTCCATAAGTGATTTATTTTTCCCTTTTAACTAAGTCACCACTTCAATATAATAAAGTCCAAATATTTAATATAAAATTTAACTTACAGACTTTAATATGAAAGGGCAAATGGACTTAGAATTTGATGAGCAATAGACCGTTGGAAAGGTCTCATTGAAACACTCCATCTCCAATACTGAATTTCCCAAAATAGATGAAACCCTAACTTACTAAAAATAGTAAGTTCACCGAAACCATCCATCCAAACTCCCAAAGTTCCTTAACCACCTTGGTTAGTCTATGGGAACCAAGTATAGACTAACACCTCTAGGAATGGGGACATTACAAACCGCTCCACCTAGGTTGCTAATGTAGAACAAAACAATGACCTCATGACTGAAAATCAAACCTATGTGGATGCTAATAACACTACCAGAGTCATAGGATGATAGAGTGCCAACCCTATGCCACTCTCTGATGATGAGAAGAAGATGCAACTCTCCTCCAAACTCTTAAACAACCACTGCCCTCAAGAAATTCATGATCCATGAAATAGAACAACCAACTCTTATCAATGTATGAAGTAGTACTCCATAGGCTAGGGCTGAAGCATCAATGCCCTTATGCTCACTTCCAAATCCTACGTCATAGTCTAGCTGCAACATAAGCATTTCTGACTCAGTTTCAATTGCCATTGCAATGTTTCCATACCTAATGTCATAATTCTGCTACAATTCCATTCTCCCAAGTGCATGTCAATAAAAGGCAAGTGTTACCATCAAAATTCTCTGAAATAGGGCAATTGCAAATTCTGCCAAGAAGTCATCAATATGAATGATCAAAGCCCAAATCAAATCTGCATCTCTAACACAAGTGGCTGAAAACATCCTCCAAAAAGTTAACAACATAGAAGAATTCTGAAATCTGCTTAGAATCTCCCTACAATCCACTTGCAGAAGTTCAAGTGAACTCATGAGATGATTGCAAAGAGATGACCTTCCATGGTATGCTTCTTCCGTCATCATTTGTCACCAATAGCTCACAAAGATGGTTCTTTGCATAGATACTTCCCAAAAGAAATTCCACCATGCTGACGTTGCACTACTCTAATCCTCATGTGAACTTCATCTAGAGCGTCTCTGATGATGCTTGAGACTTCAACACCAATAGTTTCTACCCCATCAAACACAACACCCAAATAGTACTCCATTGGTAAACCCACAAAGTCAAACATCAAACCATAATGATCCAATCCAATCAGGTTCACTGCAGGAAACAATCCATCAACATGTTCCACCACCTGTACATCTCCTGTATTATCAAAATCAAGAGGTACTCTACTATCTGACTCAAAGAGTGGATTATCAAAAGTTGTTTCAGGATCCATCTCAAATAATGGATTATCAACAAATTGAATGTAGTAATTATCCTCATGCTCAATCCAATCTTCCGGCCGATCTAGGCTTCCACATTCTGATCTCCTAAAAATATGTGCTAGATCAAACTCCTCTTGAATGCTATCAAGTTCTTTGATCACTTGTTTGATTTCTTCAACCAATTTCTCATTCTCTTCCTTCTTGGATTATTCGGCTACATAAAGCTGACTTTTTGCTTCTTCAAGAGCCATATGTGTATTTTCCAAAGCCTTCTTAGTATGCCTAAGCTCCAAGGTGAGCTTATTAACTACATCCTCCTTTCATTTTAAAGCATTAGCATACACTCTAGAAATCATGTAGATATGATCCTTGTCTAACAATAATTGCAAGAAATTTGATTTCATCAGTACCATGACTTCTTTGATTGTCTATAAATTTGCAAAAGGAAGTACACCATCTGTTCCC
The DNA here is from genome assembly GCA_027924645.1 of Cunninghamia lanceolata. Lineage (NCBI taxonomy): Eukaryota > Viridiplantae > Streptophyta > Pinopsida > Cupressales > Cupressaceae > Cunninghamia > Cunninghamia lanceolata. The sequence continues at coordinate 19,487,464 of BSBN01000254.1, forward strand.
TTCTATCTTATCTCCATATGAGCCTTCCAGTAGAGATCTTCAATGATATCATGAGTGTCATCAAAATGTACTAGGGCTGCAACAATCATGTCCTCTATAACTTTCAACTGATCCTTCAAATTGCATGTCTCAAAACCAACATCTTGAAATGCATTTTCATACTCAGTTTCCTCCACGGCCTCTTCTTCGTGATATCCATCTGTAAACACTAGACCATCATATTCCATTAGGGGGTCACCACCAAAGTAGTGAGCATAATCTTCTACAATATGTCCTACCATGTATGATCCAAAATGAGTATGCACCATTGCATCCTCCTTAGCCATCAAATGATCCTCCATGTCTTTCCATGTCCAATCAATCTCATCCAATTCACTTTGTTCACCACATACTAAATTCTTTGAATTGTTCTCATAGGTATGAGCAACATCCGAATCAAGGATACCCAAACCACAACTTGATTCCACCTCAAAATGATGTAGAGGTGATCGAATAATGCTAGGCTCACTCAACAAAACATCACAAGAACTCAAATCTTCATGTAGCTAATCTAACTTGGTTGGTTTGACAATCTCCAATGCGGTCTCCTCTTCAATCTTCAGGTGCCCTTCACTTGTGACTTCAGTAGATGTCTCTTTTTCAATCCTGTACTTATCTGAAAATGTCATGTGCTCTTCAATGTGATCTTCACTTGTAGCCTTAATAGATTAATCCTCTTCCATTGTGTCCTCATAGGGCTGAAACGATCTTGTGTTTGCATCTTCCTTAGGGCTATAATGCAAATCATGATCAAGTGACACTTCTTCATCCAAATGTTCTGCCATGAACTTCTCTTCATCCATCTGCTCCTTATTAACCAGCAAAGGTTTCAGCTTCTTTTCACACCAAACAATCACCCCTATGGCTAAATCTCTTTTGACATGGTCATCCTTCTTCCTGTTAGCTAGAAGAATAGATAGAGGTAATTGTGGCACATCATTCTCTTCAATAATCAAACCCATGATGGAATACATGGATGCAACAACATCATCAACATATTTTTTTCTAACCATGACAAAGAAATGGAGAAACATTATGTTTGTTGGTGTTTCAATTCGTACCTCTGGAATGTGATTTGGAAATGGATAGCTATGCATAGATAAACTGCCCTCCTATTGGAAGGGGGAGTTCCCTTTCTTGCTGATGTTTGCTGAAAAGATAATTAAATGAAACTTCACCTATCTTCTTTTTGATTCTCAGCTGCGAGCACAAGGTTATAAAACTCTAAACGCTGCAGAAGAGGTTTTTTCCTTTTTTAAAACTTCTACTACAACTAAGCATAGACTAACAACGCTTCCAATCTCCTGAGTAAATTTAGAGCAAAGGAAATTGAAAGTGAACAAAGAATGATTGTTAACACAAAAACTTAAGCAGTTTTCCTCTAAGTTTACACCACAAGACTAAAAGTACTTTAATGATTAAATCTGAAATGAAGGCTGCAAAAAGCTACACATCTGACGATGATAACTTGATGAATAGAGATAGAATATCGGATCAAAATAGGCATGAGACTTTTATTTAATATCATAAATTTTGCACAACTCCAGGACAACAATGCTGCAGCAAAAGGCAGGCATATAGCAAGCAATCAAACACTGGAAAACAATAAACACAAAGTGAACAACAAGATCTGCAGGCTAGAATAGGCACATCAAATTTGCTATCACAAAAGTAGCTCATTTACAATGGGCAAGGATGCCCTTATTTATATTAAAATCAAAGGAGTAGGGAACCCTAAAATCTCCTTGATTAACCCTAACTTGCCAACTCGCAAGCTTTATTACTATTCTAAGACAAAGATACAATAAGCAAATACTTTAAAGCAATCTACTTTAAAGCAAAGAAGATTCCAACTATCATAAGGTGATTTCTTTTCTAAATATAGAATGGATGAGCTTAGGATGAAAGCACATGCTTTAAAACAAAAAGCATATGTTTTAAAGCTGCTTTATTTTGAAATGCATCCTCATCAACATTCTAGCTTTTTGGTGATGTCATCCGTTGATATTTTGGGAAACAATATCTTCTAAAAAGCAAGTGACTACATCTCTGCCAGGAACACTGATACTCTCTAGAATGATATTCTAATTCTCTAACATTTCTTCACCACTGGAAACCATCTGAAGAAAATCATGAACTTCACCCGTAGCCTTGTCGAATTCCATTGTCATTGTGGCAAAATGACTCATCTTGCCAGCATTGATATCATCATTAAAATTGCTACAGATGAGAGTCTAGAACTTTTCTTGCACTTCCCTGAGATCATACAGGGTACCATCTTCTTTCTCATATGAACATGAGATCTGAGAGACAAAAGATCTGACAAACTTGAGGATGTTGACTACCTTTTCTTTCCATTCTGTCAACTCTACAATCATACTGTCATAAGTTTTTATTGTGAAAAGATATTGCGCTTTCCAAGTAGAAACTGTCTTCTTATCTTTAGTTGAATCAACAGTATCAAGTGCGATCTTCAAGTCAGAGATAATGATCTCAAACACTGGTCTATTTTCTACCATGGTTTGCTGCAATCCTAGTATGCCTTGGCGTAAATCATGAGCGTTGTACTTCAATTGGTAAAGCTCTGAAAGCACAACTCTCCCTTTGGTCACAAATTCTTCCACCCAACTATTCATATGCCTCCCATAGAGGACCAACTTACTGAAGTGCCATTGATCGACTGGTGATTAAAGATTTGGTGGAAGAAGTAAATCAGCCTGTGAAGTGCCACGGAAAAGGTTGGAAATGTACTGCCGCAGCTATCGAACTTCAACTTTGAGAGCTGCCTTGTCCTCTCCATCTTTCAACACCCTTTCCTTCAAATTATCTGCTGCAACCTCGAAGAGATTTACATCTGTATGGTGGGTACTTCTGCCAAGGTTAGCCTTGACAACTATGAAGTCATCAACCTCGACATCATCAACACTTCTATTTACTGGCGGTGTTGTAGTTTCAAGAATTATTTCTCCCTCTTTATTCTTCTCAATGCGAACTTGCTTCTTCAGCTGCTTATTTGGTGTGTCTTGGTAGACGCTTTTAAGCTCTGTTAAATCTAGCTGATATGAGGGCTTTCTCTTCCTTCCCAGAATATGTTCAAGCCAGGTTGAGCCTTCATCTCTTGGAAATTTGGTTCTAACATCATCAGCTCCTGATGAATCAATGTGTGTATCAGAATTATGAACCGGTGAATTTGGCTTTGAATCTATGTGAATAGGAGAAGTGATCAGTGAAGAAGGTGGAGATACATGATTTGAAGGTAACACTTCAACATGCGGCGTTGTTTCAATAGGAACTTCTAGTTCAACTGGTGGTTGTTCCTGCTGGACATGAGCTAGAGACTCATCTTTTTTCCTCTTTAACTTAGCCATTTTTGTTTCTTCTGGAAGAACACTCATAGATTTTATCCTTTGTTTTGGCTTGGAAGTGGAAGGCTCTAATAGTTGCACAACTGGTGGCTCTGCTAACAGAATATCATCTTTCTACCTAGTCTTCAAGAATATCAAACTATTTTTAACCACTCGACTTGTTCTTTCTTCAATGGAAGTGCTCTCTTTTACTGACCAATTAATTGGTGGTAATGGTTGTTGCTCAATTTGGTCTCTGAAATATGTGGGAAGTAGAACTTCACCACTCTCTGTCAAATCCTCTATATCTTTTGATAGGCTATCAAACATCTGCTAAAGAGTGAATCTGCTATAACTGCATTCTCGCACTTCAAACTCATCAGTACAATTAGCCCAGAAGTCTTCAACTACAAACTTGTGCGTATAATTCTTTCCAAGATGTGATGTATAAACACCAAGCAGATCATATGAAGATCTCCTATCGAAAAACTTAAGACCATATCTAGATGATTCGTTACCAATTGCCTTGGCATTTGCTCTAGATCTACATCTGTAAATACTCATCCCAAGTGGAAAATTGAAGGTTGTCTTGTGTCTGCTACGCAAAAATGTATGAACTTCATAGGGTTGCCTCAAAAATTCTATAAATGCAATTTCATCTATAGGATATCGCGGTAACATGGCTGGCTCTCCTGAGAAGCCATATACTCTGATGTAGGAAAAAGTAGGAAATTGGATAAACCAATCAGCCCATTCTGCCATTGCTATTCTAGCCTTTGTTGAAAACCGTATATGCAACTCGTTGTCCATAGCTCACACTACATGCATCAAGAAAGCATCATTCACCTACCTGTAATGTCATTCTACTTGAGAGATCTCTAACTGTGGGAAATGATGATACACATGCTGAGTACCTAGAGTTCCAACAACATTCAAACCTCTGAATTAGCCCTGAAAAGCCATCAAATGCACAAGGTATGATATCATGTGGAATTCATGAGCCCTTTGAAAATTAATTATTTGTTGGTGGAGACTATCACTGATGAGTGTCGACCAATCATAGAATTTGGTTCCATCAACAATCTGGGACATGATGTAAAACATCCAAGGCTGGAACTTGTTAGCATCTGCTTGTCCTGTGATCTGACTTAGCAGAGTAATCATTATTGCATGTTCCTCCTTGAATTCTCCACATCCAACATTCTTTGGCATGACATTCTGCTTCTCTTTTAACCATCTCTGACCAATCTTTTTTCTATATTTTTCTTTATCATTGTTCCAAACCCTTTTGCATTCTTCAAGTGAAATAGTCAAGTTTTCTCTCCAAACAGGTATTGTAAAACACTTCTCTATGTCATTTGGCCTCAGGCTGCAGAGCACACATCCATCTCTTGACTGGATTTCTCTTGTGACTGAGTTGTAATGCGTCATGCAAGCAATCATGAACTCGATACTTTGCACTGTGATAGGAAAGGATGATGCTGGAAGCAAACTAGAATGTCCAAGATTCCTGATAGCATTATTCCCTGCATCCTCCAAAGAGTGTAAATTGATTACTGGAAGAACTTTATGCAGATCTATTTCACAAGTTCTTAGGTAATCATGAACCAATGCCATTTTTTGCCTGATTTGTGTTGGAGAGTACTGCATATTGGAAGATTTGAAAATCAACTCTGAACATGCCTATGTCAGAAAAAATCTTGGACAAATGGCTGAAAATTATTCACTGATATTTAGAAAAAGCAGAGTGTGAGCTAAAAATGCTGGCACATGGGTTTTGTAGACAATTCTATTTCGAAGCAACCCAGATTGTCAGATTTTTAAAAAGCAGAGATTTTCTGGAAAAAGCAGGAAAAAAGCAGTTTCCTGAAAAAAGCAAAACTCCAATCTTCTAGAGGATAATAATCTAGATGGACCCATCTCGACGAAAACTGAAAAAGCTCTGGTCAGATTTTTGAAAAATGATCCCTTTGAAACAAGGACCCTGAAAAAGTAAGCCTCTCTTCTTCCTCAACCCGAAACTATGAAGAACACTGGAAAAGCACTTGGTTTGGGTCTTCGAATCTTCATTGAAAGAAAAATAAAAGTCTTCCTCTAGATGCAACCTACAAAAGATAATGAAATAAAGAAGCCAATTGCTTGTCTTTATAAATCTTTAGGGCGAAAAAATAACTTTATTTGTGTGAGAATAAAACTTCACCCTCATCCATGAAGAAAGCAACTTTTAAAGCATAAATTCAAGTGGATGTCTTCAAATAACAAGAATCCCTATTTTGTAGCTGCCTATGGCTTCATGTGCAAGATGACAAAAATATCTTCTTTTGATGATGTCATCGAACACGCGTGTTGAAAGAAGTGCTAGCAAATTTTACTTCATTTTCGACATTTCAACACTCGTTTTGACTTAAATATGGCCTGTCTCTGACTTCAACAAGGCAGAAAAATGTCACTATTGACTAAAAAAGCTGACTGATCCTGATATTTTGGAGATTGATCAGCTAAGATTCCATCCCCTGCCTCTGATTGATGATCTGACATCGTTTGACCAAGTTTGACCTCCCAAAAACTGCCAACAGGCGAAGATTGATAACAAAGCATGTTGGAAAGCACTGTGAACATGAAAATATTCTAACACTGCTCAAGTTGAGCACCCCAAGTCACCTGGGGCGCCTGGTTCCCCAACACTTAGCCATTTTTTCATTTTTTTTCAACTTCTTCAATTTCTTGGTTTGCGTGCACGTTCCGGTGGCACAGGACCCTTGTTTGGCTATCGATTTCTATCAATTGGGATGAAAATGAGTCTGATGATCTGGTAAATAGATAGGCTTGATGAAAATTGAGTTGATTATACCTTCTATTTGCCTCGAAAAATGTGCCAAACTGATCTGATCTGAATTGGAACGGGCTGACGGAAGGATATTCACATTTTTCAAGAAAAATCTTCAAAAATAAACTAAATCTGGAGTGTTTGGGTGCCCCAAGCCACCTGGGACACCTGGTTTGCCAACACTTAGAAAATTTTCTAAAAATTTTCAATTTTGTACCTTTTCTCAATTTTCGTGCCCATAGGTCCTATTCGATCTTCTATTTCAGTCGTTCTAATGACTGTCGAGGTGGGCCAGAGGGTGATCTAAGTAGTCTGAACATATCTATGATGAAATCCTAGCTTTGACTAAATTTTGACTGAGTTTGACCAAGTTTGACCAACCAGAAACAGGCTGACTGAAAATTTTTTGACGTTTCTCAAAAAATGTGAAAAAAAAACTAACACAGGAGAGTATGGGTGCCCCATGCCACTTGGGGCACCTAGTTTCACCAGACTTAGTCAAATTTATGATTTTCCAACTTTTCAATTCACATTGGATCCATCTTGCATCGTTTTGTGTGTATCGTCAAGTCGACGACTGTTTGTCGGTTCTGCATCGTTGGAACAACGTTTAAAACTTATCGACAAGCTTTGGCAGGTGAACTTTCCTCTATTGATGACTTTCAAGCTCATGCTTCACCTTCTAAAAAAGCATAAATGACCCAGTAGAGAAAACTTGGTCATTTGAAGATTCCATCTGAACCGCGCCGATCGTGAAGCAAAATCGACCAATGAGAATCGAGCGAGACACCTAAGTTGGAGATTCTATTTTTAGAAAGTTTTGCTAGTATCCATATCTCAAGAAACCCAGAAAACCTAATCTGACATCTATTTTTAGAAATTTTGCTTTTTTGACTTTTTGACGAAAAATTTTCTAGACTTGTTTCAAAATGCCTTAATAAAGCAAAAATTTTGGTTGGGTACAACAATTGGCTCTGTCTGGGGACCATGGCGGATACTTACAGCATAGGAGAACCTAGAATCTCTTGATTTTGTAGCTTGGACCAGTGCCTTATCCATTGGGCAATAGAGTTAGGTCACATTCCTAATCACCTAGAACAAGACTTTTCCCTACATCACCTAGAACTGGACTTCCTAAAATCACCTAAGAAATTGGAACTTCCCAAAACACAAAGAACACAATGTCACATTACAGAAAGGGGAAAAATATTACGACATAACGTTCACATTACATAAAGGGGAAAAACATTACAACATAACGATCACATTACAGAAAGGGGAAACACATTATGAGAAAACAAAAAGTGTTTCACGTGCTCTATTTCCTGAGCAAGGATGAGATGTAATTAGGACTGTCACATAAAACTATCAATCGACTCAGAAAAGTAAGAACCATCTATCTTTAGCTGTGAGGATTGTCTTGGTAGCACAAAACTTTTCTTTCTCTACAACATCTCCTCAAAAAGCCACGATTCGGGAGGGTATTCACGTTCAGGCCACGAGAAGTTCCAGAGGAACTGATTGATATGCTAGAGATCAGGTGGAGCATCTTCCTCCAATGCAAGCAACCTCTGCAACAAGTGAAGATAAAAAACTTCCTTCTGAAGATATACAGGAAAGTCTTGTGGCCAATGTACATATGTGGGAATGGTCATTACCACATATTGAATATGAGTTTCATTTATATCTTGTACACACGCAACTCTGTATTCAATCAACGGATCATCTTCTGGAAAAGGTGCAAACTGCTCATACACAACTCTCATTACTGATTCTTGGCTTATAGGATCCACAACTGTCATTGCCCATTTTTCCAGTGCTTTAGGAGCTTCTTCATTGGTTGTGTTTTCGTCCATCCACTCTCCAAAATTTGATGAATTATGAAGATACGAATGCTTAAACTCTTGAACATCTTCACCTGACAGCTCACTTTCCCATTCATCACTTGGAATCTCGTCATCCTTTGTAGAGTAATCTTCTTCAATGCAGATATCGAGCATCAATTCCTCTTCAGCATTCATGTATCTTTCTTCTTCTGTAAAAGGAGTAGAATCAAAAACAAATTCATCTGAGTTATATGTTTCCTCTTCATCTTCATCTTCTTGATCAATTTCACATACGACGTATCTCACAAAGCATTTGTCAAGAATCTTTGACTTTTCAATATCATCCTCTTTAGTGACTAGAACTGAATATTCCATGAACTCCTCTTCATATGTTGCATTCCATACTGGTTGCATAGTATCAGTGAAGTCTCTTTCTTGCACAGGTTCATAGACGGATTCAACATCGTCCTCTTCACTAGTATGTATGAAAGATTCTCGAGATGCAGGTGAAGACGGGCTATATTGTAAAGAAAAGTCTGTAGTGTCTTCTGTTGAAGAATCACTTTCCATTGATGTTGAAAACAATTAAGATCTGATAATGAAACTTCCATATGATCTCTAGTTCTGAAAAATTCTTCCAGGAAGAAATCATCTTTAAAAAGAAGATCATGCTCTCGCTCCACTTGCAAAACTTCTTTGGTCTCTCCTTTGGATATATATGACACAGGTTCTTCAAACCAGCCTTCAAAAGACGAGAAAAACAAATCTAATTCATCATTGTTTTGTTCTTGAGAAGATTGTCGCACTTCTTCGTCAAAGAAGGTTTGTAAGTTGTACATTTCTTCGGATTCTTCCTGTGACTCGTCAACCACATGGACATCCTCTTGATTTTCTTCGGTTATTTCATACAGCATAACATATGTACTAGGACCCGTTTCTTGATATAACACTTGTGCTTGAGGATCCTGAGATTTCACCATCGTGAACCATGACTTGGTTTCTAGTTCCAATTTGAAACTGTCTTTCTTTAAAGGAATGGTCGTAGATGACCAATCCAGTTGTATTTCTCCTCCGAGATCTTTGCAAAAGCTTCTACTTAGCAGCATCCCGTAACTAGTTGGAATGTCAGCTACCAAGATAGTCATCATTATTTTCTTCTCGGGGCAAGCCGCCAATCGTACTTGAGCATCTTTAAATTGTCCAGCCAGTGGCACTGATTAGACTCAAGTGAATAACACTTGTCATGCATTTTGGTGCATGAGAGTCCCAAAGTGTTCATCACCTGCAAAGGCATGACGTTGTTTGAGGCTCCTGAATCAATGATACAATTGCTCAACTTATAGCCTCCTATATACACAGAGATATGGAAGGGCTTTGGCTTCTCTCCTGCTAGAATGGAAGATTCAAGCAGAGTTGGTTGTATGACAATCTCTTTTTTGACATACTTAATAATTCTATCTAGCTGATCTGGATGGTCCTAAAGATACTCCAGTTGAGAAATTTGCACCTTTGTCTTCATCATGGAATCCACTATATCAAAATTCGTTGAAGATGAATTTTGAGTAGTCTGGGCATTTTCATGTGATGGATGAGCATTGGAAGTGGAAGCCACTTCCTTCTTCTTTTCTTTTGGTCTTTGTCTATCCTCTCCTTCCTTCTGTGCTTTAAAATGATGAGTACGTGTGAACACAGGAGTCGAGAGATTTTCATGATTCACTGCAAGAGAATATTGATGAAAATCATCTTGTTCTTCCTTCATTATAACGGGTTCATTCTGGAAGTATCCCATAGTAGAGTCGCCATCGAAGTTGTCTGTCTTTGGTAAGACAACATTCACACTTGGGGAAGGAACAATGTTTGAAATAGGTGCAACATCAGCATATCCCATGATTTGATTCATTCTTAAATTTTTGGGACATGTGGCTCTAGTATGTGCATCTGTCTCATGAAAGGAATAAAACACTACATTTTGAGCAGCATCAACTGCTTGTCTTGGTGGTGGTGCTGGCAAGCTAGGCCTGTAATTATTGAAGGGCTGAAAATTATCCCTCTTGGGCTGATATGGTTGCTGTGGCTGATACTATTGCTGGGGTTGGTATTGTTGTTGTGGTGACTGATATGGTTGTTGCGCAGGCTGCCCTTGAGTAGGCAACTGTCTCTTCATGATAGTCACTTCATTTGCTACCTTATGTAGCAGTGGATCCGCAGAACTCTGAACAAGAGGCCTGATCGAATCCATCTTCATCTTGCCAGAGGTAATCATGTCATCCTCTAACTTGATGGCATTTTCTTGTGCATTGGATAATTCTATTTCATTGGCCGATCTTAAAAAGAAGGCTATCTCAGAAGGAAGAGCGTTAATGAAACTACTCAACAGAATTTGCGGAGATGGATTAAGAGTATGGGAAAGATGTGTAACCAAGTGATTAAACCTTGCCACAAACTCCCTCATTGGTTCATTGTTTTCCATCGTTGAATTTGAGAGTTGGGCAAACAATCTGTGACCATCTTCGGCTGGCTTGAACCTTGCCAAGAATTTCTCGCTCATTGTTGCCCAACTTGTAATGATGCCTGGCTCCAGATGATTGAACCAATCGGCAGCATTTCCTGTGAGAGTCTCAATGAAGAGACGCACAACAACATCTTCATGTGATACATGCAAAACAACACAAGCCGTTGTGAATGCGGAGATGTGTTCATCAGGATGTTGAGTTCCATCGCCATGGAATCGAGGAAAGTGCTTCCTTGACCCCTTTGGTAACTCATGATGTGCTTGTAGGGCCAAAGGTCCAATGTTATTACCCCAAGGCAATGGTGGTGGTCACCTTTGATTTGGATCATTACGATTGTTGTTATTTGCATCACCCATTGCTCTAGGCTAGATTGCTGGCTCTTGTTGTAATTCTTCCTGCTTGACTTCAAGAACTATCTGAATTTCTCAAACTATGTTGGATGCTTCTCCAACTTTTATAGAATCAAGATCTTGAAAGAAAGGATCCATAGCACCGCCTTTTCCCATTCTTGAATAAACCCTGTGAGCCAATAATATCTATTGCCACACGGGAGGTGGTAGTACTGGTCTTCCTACTGCAAGATCCGCTTTGTGTTCTTCTTTGTCAAGGATAGCAACCGCGTTTCTCCACTGATCAAGACTTTCCTTTTGCGCAAATATGAAACTCCTTAGGCTGCTAATGATGTCCGTTTGCTCTCCTTCCACTCGTACAAGATTTGGTTGTTAAACTGGAGTAGAAGGACACCAGAGAGTCATTCCCATGACATAAGCCTAAGCTTGCTTGAAGTTTTATACCTCGTACCCCACGGTGGGCGCCAGAAAACTATTGGCATTTCAATTTGCACCTCTGGAATGCAATTTGGAAATGGACAGCTATGCACAAATAAACTGCTCTCCTATTGGAAGGGGAATTCCCTTTCTTGCTAATGTTTGCTGAAAAGATAATTAAATGAAACTTCGCTTATCTTCTTTTTGATTCTCAACTGTGAGCACAAGGTTATAAAACTCTAAATGCTATAGAAGAGGTTTTTTCCTTTTTTAAAACTTCTACTACAACTAAGCATAGACTAACGACGCTTTCAATCTCCTGAGTAAATTCAAAGCAAAGGAAATTGAAAGTGAACAAAGAATGATTGTTAACACAAAAACTTAAGCAGTTTTCCTCTAGGTTTACACCACAAGACTAAAAGTACTTTAATGATTAAATTTGAAATGAAGGCTGCAAAAAGCTACACATCTAACAATGATAACTTGATGAATAGAGATAGAATATCAGATCAAAATAGGCATGAGACTTTTATTCAATATCATAAAGTTTGCACAACTCCAGGACAACAATGCTGCAGCAAAAGACAGGCATACAACAAGCGATCAAACACTGGAAAACAATAAACACAAAGTGAACAACACTTAGAATAACAAGATCTGCAGGCTAGAATAGGCACATCAAATTTTCTATCACAAAAGTAGCTTCTTTACAATGGGCAAGGATGCCCTTATTTATACTAAAATCAAAGGAGTAGGGAACTCTAAAATCTCCTTGATTAACCCTAACTTGCCAACTCGTAAGCTTTATTACTATTCTAAGACAAAGGTACAATAAACAAATATTTTAAAGCATTCTGCTTTAAAGAAAAGAAGATTCCAACTATAACAAGGTGATTTCTTTTCTAAATATAGAATGGATGAGCTTAGGATGAAAGCACATGATTTAAAACAAAAAGCATATGTTTTAAAGCTGCTTTATTTTGAAATGCATCCTCATCAACATTCTAGCTTTTTGGTGATGTCATCTATTGATATTTTAGGAAACAATATCTTCTAAAAAGTGAGTGACTGCATCTATGCTAGGAACACTGATACTCTCTAGAATGATATTCTGATTCTCTAACATTTCTTCACCACTGGCAACCATCTAAAGAAAATCATGAACTTCACCTGCAGCCTTGTCAAATTTCATTGCCATTGCGGCAAAACGACTCATCTTGTCGGCATTGATATCATCATTAAAATTTCTGCGGACGAGAGTCTAGAACTCTGCTTGCACTTCCTTGAGATCATACAGGGTACCATCTTCTTTCTCATACAAACACGAGATCTGAGAGACAAAAGATCTGATGAACTTGAGGATGTTGACTACCTTTTCTTTCCATTCTGTCAACTCTGCAATCATACTATCATAAGTTTTTACTGTGAAAAGATATTGCGCTTTCCAAGTAGAAATTGTCTTCTTATCTTCAGCTAAATCAATAGTATCAAGTGTGATCTTCAAGTCAGAGATAATGATCTCAAACACTGGTCTATTTTCTGCCATGGTCTGTTGCAATCCTTGTATGCCTTGGCGTAAATCATGAGTGTTGTACTTTAATTGGTAAAGCTCTGAAAGCACAACTCTCCCTTTGGTCACAAATTCTTCCACCCAACTGTTCATATGCCTCCCATAGAGGACCAACTTACTGAAGTGCTACTGATCAGCTGGTGATTCAATTATTTGGTGGCAGAAGTAAAACAGCCTGTGAAGTGCCATGGAAAAGGTTGGAAATGTACTGCCGCAACTGTCAAACTTCAGCTTTGAGAGCTGCCTTGTCCTCTCCATCTTTCAACACCCTTTCCTTCAAATTATCTGCTGCAACCTCGAAGAGATTTACATCTGTATGGCAGGTACTTCTGCCAAGGTTAGCCTTGACAACTATGAAGTCATCAACCTCGACATCATCAGCATTTCTATTTTCTGGCAGTGTTGCAGTTTCAAGAATTATTTCTCCCTTTGTATTCTTCTGAATGTGAACCTGCTTCTTCAGCTGCTTATCTGGTGTGTCTTGGTAGACGCTTTTAAGCTCTGTTAAATCTAGCTGATATGAGGGCTTTCTCCTCTTCCTTCCCAGAATATTTTCAAGCCAGGTTGAGCCTTCATCTCTTAGAAATTTGGTTCTAACATCATCAGCTTCTGATGAATCAATGTGTGCATCACAATTGTGAACCAGTGAATCTGGCTCTGAATCTATGTGAATAGGAGAAGTGATCGGTGAAGAAGGTGGAGATACATAATTTGAAGGTAACACTTCAACATGTGGCATTGTTTCAACATGAACTTCTGGTTCAACTGGTGGTTGTTCTTGCTGGACATGAGCTGGAGACTCATCTTTTTTCCTCTTTAACTTAGCCATTTTTGTTCCTTCTAGAAGAACACTCATAGCTTTTATCCTTCTTTTTGGCTTGGAAGTGGAAGGATCTGATGGTTGCACAACTGGTGGCTCTGCTAACGGAATATCATCCTTCTGCTTAGTCTTCAAGAATATCAAACTATTTTTAACCACTCGACTTGTTCTTTCTTCAATGGAAGTGCTCTCTTTTACTGACCAATTAACTGGTGGTAATGGTTGTTGCTTAATTTGGTCTCTGAAATATGTGGGAAGTAGAACTTCACCACTCTTTGTCAAACCCTCTATATCTTCTGATAGGCTATCGGACATCTACTAAAGAGTGAATCTGTTGTAACTGTGTTCTCGCACTTCAAACAAATTAGCACAATTACCCCAGAAGTCTTCAACTGCAAACTTGTGCGTACAATTCTATCCAAGATGTGATGCATAAACACCAAGTGGATCATATGAAGATCTCTTGTCAAAAAACTTAAGACCATATCTAGATGATTCATTACCAATTGCCTGGGCATTTGCTCCAGATCTACATCTGTAAATACTCATCGCAAGTGGAAAATTGAAGGCTGTCTTGCGTTTGCTACGCAAAAATGTATGAACTTCATAGGCTTGCCTCAAAAATTCCATAAATGCAATTTCGTCTATAGGATATCGCGGCAACATGGCTGGCTCTCCTGAGAAGCCATATACTCTGATGTAGGAAAAAGTAGGAAATTGGATAAACCAATCAGTCGATTCTGCCATTGCTATTCTAGCCTCTGCTGAAAACCGTATATGCAACTCGTTGTCCATAAATCACACTGCATGTATCAAGAAAGCATCATTCACTCGCCTGTAATGTCGTTCTGATTGAGAGATCTCTAACTGTGGGAAATGATGATACACATGCTGAGTACCCAGAGTTCCAACAACATTCAAACCTCTGAATTGACCCTAAAAAGCCATCAAATACACAAGGTATGATATCATATGGAATTCATGAGCCCTTTGAAAATTAATTATTTGTTGGTGGAGACTATCACTGATGAGTGCCAACCAATCATAGAATTCGGTTCCATCAACAATATGGGACATGATGTAAAACATCCAAGGCTGGAACTTGTTAGCATCTACTTGTCCTGTGATCTGATTTAGTAGAGTAATCATTATTGCATGTTCCTCCTTGAATTCTCCACGTCCAACATTCTTTGGCATGACATTCTACTTCTCTTTTAACCATCTCTGACCAATCTTTTTTCTATATTTTTCTTTATCATTGTTCCAAACCCTCTTGCATTCTTCAAGTGAAATAGTCAAGTTTTCTCTCCAAACAGGTATTGTAAAACACTTCTCTATGTCATTTAGCCTGAGGCTGCAGAGCACACGTCCATCTCTTGACTGGATTTCTCTTGTGACTGAGTTGTAATGCGTCATGCAAGCAATCACGAACTCGATACTTTGCACTGTGATAGGAAAGGATGCTGCTGCAAGCAAACTAGAATGTCCAAGATTCCTGATAGCATTATTCCCTGCATCCTCCAAAGAGTGTAAATTGATTACTGGAAGAACTTTATGCAAGTCTCTTTCACAAGTTCTCAAGTAATCATGAACCAATGTCATTTTGTGCCTGATTTGTGTTGGAGAGTATTGCATATTGGAAGATTTGAAAATCAATTGTGAACATGCCTATGTCAGAGAAAATCTTGGACAAATGGCTGAAAATTATTTTTTGATATTTAGAAAATGCAGAGTGTGAGCTAAAAAAGCTGGCACATGGGTTTTGTACACAATTCTGTTTCGAAGCAACCCAGATTGTCAGATTTTCAAAAAGCGGAGATTTTCTTGAAAAAGTAGGAAAAAAGTAGTTTCCCGTAAAAACGCAAAACTCTAATCTTCCAGAGGATAATAATCTGGATGGACCCATCTCGATGAAAACTGAAAAATGATCCCCTTGAAACAAGGACCCTGAAAAAGCAAGCCTCTCTTCTTCCTAACCTCAAACTATGAAGAACACTAAAAAAACACTTGGTTTGGGTCTTCAAATCTTCGTTAAAAGAAAAATAAAAGTCTTCGTCTAGATGCAACCTACAAAAGATAATAAAATAAAGAAGCCAATTGCTTGTCTTTATAAATCTTTAGGGTGAAAAAGCAGCTTTATTTGTGTGAGAAGAAAACTTCACCCTCATCCATGAAGAAAGCAACTTTTAAAGTATAAATCCAAGTGGATGTCTTTGAATAGGAAGAATCCCTATTTTGTAGCTACCTATGGCTTCATGTGCAAGATGACAAAAAATATCTTCTTTTGATGATGTCATCAAACACGCGAGTTGAAAGAAGTGCTAGCAAAATTTACTTCATTTTTGACACTTCAACACTCGTTTTGACTTAAATATGGCCTGTCTCCAAATTCAACACGGTATAAAAATGTCACCATTGACTAAAAAACCCAATTGATCCTGACATTTTGGAGATTGATCAGCTGAGATTCCATCCCTTGCCTCCGATTGATGATCTGACATTGTTTGACCAAGTTTGACCACCTGAAAACTACCAACGGGCGAAGATTGGTAACAAAGCATGTTGGAAAGCACTGTGAACATGAAAATATTCTAACACTGCTCAAGTTGGGCACCCCAAGTCACTTGGGGCGCCTGGTTCTCCAACACTTTAGCCATTTTTTAAAATTTTTTCAGCTTCTTCAATTTCTTGGTTTGTGTGCGCGTTTTGGTGGCACAGGACCCCTATTTGGCTATCAATTTCTGTCAACTGGGATGAAAATGAGTCTGATGATCTGGCAAATAGGCAGGCTTGATGAAAATTTAGTTGATTGTACCTTCCGTTTGCCTCGAAAAATGTGCCAAACTGATCTGATCTGAACCAGAATGGGCTGACGGAAGGAGATTCATGTTTTTCAAGAAAATCTTAAAAATAAACTAACTCTGGAGAGTTTGGGTGCCCCAAGCCACCTGTGGCATCTGGTTTGCCAACACTTAAATTTTTTTTGAAAATTTTCAATTTTGTACCTTTTCTCGATTTCCATGCCCACAGGTCCTATTTGATCTTCGATTTTAGTTGTTCTGATGACTATCAAGGCGGGATGGAGGGCAATCTGAGTAGTTTAAACATATCTGTGATGAAATCCTGGCTTTGACTAACTTTTGACTGAGTTTGACCAAGTTTGACCAACTGGAAATAGGTTGACTGAAGCATTTTCTACGTTTCTAAAAAAATGTGAAAAGAAAAAACTAACACAGGGAGTATGGGCACCCCAAGGTACTAGGGGTGCCTGGTTTCACTAGACTTAGTCAAAGTTATAATTTTCCAACTTTTCAATTCACCTTGGATCCATCTTGCATCGTTTGCATGCATCATCGAGTCGAGGACTATTTGTCAGTTCTATGTCGTTGGAACAGCATTGAAAACTTGTCGATGAGCTTTGGCAAGTGAACTTTCCTTTGTTGATGACTTTCAAGCTCATGCTTCACCTTCTGAAAAAATAGAAATGACCTAGTAGAGAAAACTTGGTCGTTTGAAGATTCCGTCTGAACCGCGTTGATCGTGAAGCAAAATCAACCAATGAGAATCGAGCGCGACACCTGAGTTGGAGATTCTATTTTTAGAAACTTTCTATTTTTAGAAAGTTTTTCCAGTAGCCATATCTCAAGAAACCCAGAAAACCTAATTTGACATCTATTTTTAGAAATTTTGCTTTTTTGACAAAAAATTTTCTAGACTTGTTTCAAAATGCCTTAATGAAGCAAAATTTTTATTTGGGTACAACAATGTTGATCAATTTATTCAACCCCAAATCCAACATGATAGTATGCAATCAGACCTTTGCAAAAATTTCAAGTATATCAACTCTTCTAAAAATGTGAGTACGTGTGATATCATCAAGATCCTGGAAACTATCCACCATCAACTGAAATATCTCTTTCAATGTGTTTTCATTGTAAGGAGCTTCAGGTGCTGAAATCCTCATGATTTCACTCAAACATGAAGTAACACGAAGTCTCACATCCCTATTATTGTGTCTTAACAAACTTGACTTACCCAAAGAAGATATTGTAGGTGTCAAGGTTGTTCACATTTCCTTAGAAGATGACTGATCCAACATGTGAAGACATCCTTCTACTTCCTCCAAAGTGCTGAGAAGTGCATCTTTTGACTGGGATAGATCTTCAATTCTACTACTTGCTCTTTGAAGCTTCTTTCTCACAACTTCTTCACTCGTAGATGTGGATGAACCAATATAGTGCCCGGATTGTCTTGAAAGGCAACCTTCACTTTTAATTCTTGGCCTTGATGTATCCTTTCTATGCTCCATATACAAACTAAAGTTTATACATTCTTTGATGTTGCTCGGAAGTGCATCATACTCCTCACATATGGTAGCCAACTCATCTACTAATAATGACACAACCTTGGAACCCATGATTTATAACTCCAACTTGGTCAATCTTTTCACACATAACATTTGGATAAGACCGAGTCAAAGCTCAACCCAATGTAGGTGGATCTAACTTCAATCTCATGCACAAGAATGCTATTGGAATAAGACTCGACTTCTTTCAATCCTAAATATACCCTCCAAGCTAGCAGGATCCAAGCTCTGATACCACTGTCATGTCTTGTTCTCAGTTTGCATACAATTTTCTAAATCTTACAATTTCAAAATCAAACCCTAGGACAAAAATTCTGATTTGTTCTTTGCACCCTTTCAATTTATCTTCAACAACATGAAATATAGAATATCATATGCCAAAAGATTGATGGCAAACAACTATAACTACTTGTAATGAATAGAATTCAATGGACACACAATTTGATAGCAAGTAGATTGATTGAAACAATTTCAGATCTCACTGTCACAAATCAGTCTTCTATTACAACTATTTGGAGGGCTTTATGACAGCCAATACAATTGTCTATGCTACTGTTATACAAATAAGAAATGAATGATATTTATCAACATACCAAATATGATGTCAAATGCAATTACAAAGTGGGTGAACATCCTCAGATTGGATCTGCCTTCAAGGAATGATGGATAGTGTCAAGAAGATCTTCAAATGATGCTAGTAGTTGAAGTCAATGTCCTCTAGATAGCTTCTGTATTGATCCACCTCTTTGATGATGACTGAATGAAGTATCAATGATCACAAAGCATTCCCAAATAAGGGTGATCTCTTCCAACACTGCCAAATGCACCTTAGAACAATGAGTAGCACTCCAGAAATGGCAACAACTAGGGTATGAAATTGCCAGCAGTTTGTTGATCCTCAAATTTAATAAAAATATACTTCTCAAGGAAATAGATTCATCCTTCCAATGGTGTGCTCCAATCATGCAAGGAACCCTTCACCAAAATCGACACATAAGTTGATGCAGAAGGAACATCAGTGTCTCCGCTGATATGAATTTGCTAAATTTTCTATGAAACAACCACGAAGACTGCTATACAATCTGCCACAAACCCTCACAAGATGACGTTCAAACAAGACAAGGGTTTCTCCTGCAATCGATGCTCAAATGATGAAGGTGTCTTAAATCACGTCTTCTACAAACTCAAATATGCAATTATGATGGATCAACGATGCCCAACAACTCCTCAATAAGGGTCTTCAACCAAAATGCAAGGATCTTCAATCAACTACAAAGGTCTCCAACCAATTGTTTGAAATATGTGGCAATGGTGCTCAAACAAACTACAAATCTCCAATGAAGTGCAATTGTGAACTCCATACAAATTCACCTCCTAGATGTAGTTGGGTTTTCATCCAACACACCTTTATTCACAAGGGTTTTCGTCCTTGGAATAGATTGCAAATAAATTGCAAACCAAATGCCAAAAGATGATTGAAATGATGTCCAAAACCTCTTATTTATACCTGCTTTCACCTTTTCCCTCTTGTTGGCCGACAAATTCAAATTAAAGATTTGAATTTTACTTATCCCTCCTTGTTGGCTAAAGAGCCAATATTTTATTATTTTAATTCTCCAAAGAAGGCCGCCCAAATTAATAAAATAATATTATTTTATTAATTTATTCTTCTCCCAAGGTGGGCACCAAGATCCAAAGAATAAAATATTATTATTTCCCTTTTCTTTCTCCAAGGTGAGTGCTCCACACCAAAAAATAATATTTTATTTAATTTATTTTCTTCCCTCAAATTGGGAACTCCAATTATTTAATTTATTTTTTTCCAATTTGGGCGCACTCATTAAATAATAATAAAATATTACTATTTAATATTATTTTATTTCCACCATCTTCAATTGATTCGCCCAATATCAATATTTTATTAATTTCCTCCTTTTGATAATTAATGTAAAAAATTACATTGATTTATTTTCCCATCTTTGCTAGTGTAATGAAAATTAGCTAAGCTGTGTAAACCAACGTTCCATTCTCCAAGCGTATGAACAACATTATCTTTTCCAAGCCTTAGCTCAACTGGAATATTCCCTTGTTTTGATGAATTAGCCTACGGGAATGAGGATAGGCTAACTTAGTCTCCTGTTTGGTGATCATGGTGGAAATGGGGACATGATACTTCCTCCCTTCTCAAAGAATTAGCATATATTTCTCCAATCTTGAAGAGACGATCTTGGTCCACAAGTAGATGCAAGTAGTTTTACTTCACCCTAGCTAGGGCCTCTTGGAGCTCTTGAAAACCATCAAGGTACATATCTTCTTCAAAGTATTCATGCCTCCCTAGAGCTCTCCAACACAAACCTGCCATTACCTTATGAACATGATCAAAATGAGTCAGGGCTGCCACAACCTTACCTTCATTTCTCTTCAATTGCCTTTCCAAGTGATGTGACTTATAAGACCCAAGGTCTTCATGCCACATATCATGATCATGCCTTTCCAAACCAATTCCTTCCTTGACATCTTCTCCATTACGCCCATGTGCTAAGTCATCACCATGCTTGATCCAAGGACCTCCATCAAAGTAGTGAGTAGAGTCTTCTACCTCACGATCTTCCATAATAGGTGAAACAACTATGACCTCCTTATCCACCAAGGGATCATTCATCTCTTTCCAATCTAAATCAACCTTAACATCTCTTTGTTCACTACAGAGCAATATTTCTAAACCATCCTCAAATTGATGAACAATATGCATCTCAAACTTGCCAACATGATGAAAAGGTGATGAAGCAATGCTAGGCTCAACCAACGGAACATCAAAAGAACCCATACCTTCATGTAGCTGATCCAACCTTGTAGGTTTGGCAACCTCTGTGATAGTGTACCCTCCAGCCATGTGGTCCTCATGAAAAACTAGGAGCTTGCCACTTATAACGTGTGATGCTTCTTCGCCCATATCCTCATAATGGGTTGTAGGATGTACCTCATCAACCAATAATCCCTCCTTTTCTATGGCGGCATCTCCTTCACCCTTGTAGTCTTCACAGAAACTTAGGTGTTCTTCTCCTTTATCCTTATCCTTATAGGGCTGCAACTCTTCTTCCTTTTCTATTTTTTCTCGCATGGAAGCTTTGGATTTGTTAAGAATGCAATCTCCTTTGAATTTTTTGGCTTCTTCTTCTTCTTGTTTCCATTGATTCAACCTTCTTTGAATTTTTACATGTGTATGCCAAAGAGATGCACGCAAAAGATTTGTAATGTCCCCTTTCTCTATACAGAGTTAGTCTATCATTGGATTCCTATAGACTGACTATCCTAGTTAGGGAACCATGGTTGCATGACCTTGGATGAGTTATTCAGTGGTGTAGATGTGGTCTGGGTTTAGTGGGATCCAGTGGCACTTTCCAAAGGTGGCTTTGCTTGCTTAATGCCCATGCTTGCTATTTTTAGTAAATTCAGAAATGGTGCCGTTTCAGGATTTTCAGACTTGGAGTGGATGTGTCTCGTCGTGACCTTTCTGACGAGCTATAGAACACTAGATTCCAAGTTTATCTTGGCCTAATTTTTAAAGTTTGAAGATTAATTAAGTTATTTAAATGGGACTTTAGCAATATTTTATAAAGTGACATGGATGAAGAAAAAATCAAAAGTGTCACTTAAGTGACTTTGGGTACCCATCTCTTGGGAAAATAAAGTGTTTCCCTTTCAAAAGGCAACGCCTCTCTTGGAGAATAAAAGATGGAGAAAGTGATTCATTTGGGATGCTTCAATATTGTGAAAATTGCTTGTTTGGCTTTGCTAGGGTTTTGAGAGGGTTTGAAGGGATTTGAACCTAGGTGGCTTTTGGAGATGAAAACCTCCATTAGTAACAGCATTCTATAGGCGTGAAAAACCATCCAAAGGTGCTAGACTGGCAAATACATACAGTGTTTGCAATGAAGCTTCAATGGGATTCATTTTGATAAGGGTTTTGAGGAGTCATTGATCACATCTTGCAGATTGTTTGGTGATAGACTGGAAGGGTATTAACAATAGTTTAAGTTTAGTTTGGAGTGAGAGTTTGGAGCTGCAAATACCTCCTTGGCTGGCCATACTTCCTAGCTTCTTAGCCGTACCACTTCATAGGAATTCTATTGCATTTTTGGGACTATTTTGTCCTTCAATCCAGGCGTTCAGATGCAGAATTAATGTGCAGAAATATTAGATAGATTGCAGACCAGTTTATGCTTACATTTTACTGTGTGTACTTCAACCCAGGTCGTACCAGCTATCCTAGAGGTGACATGGGTCTGATGTGATGCATTCTTCATGGTTTGGTAGCCATTAGTCTTCTCATTTTAGGTGTTTAGGGCCTTCTAGTATGATAATATCATTTGTACACCAAAGACTTATATTTCTCATTGATTCAAAGGAGTTCTAAACTAACCAGTTGCTGGTCCAACTACAACATATGTATGAAGTTGCATTTCTTGATATGGGTATGTGATAGTAATTCATATTTGGTGATTCTATGATCTGGGTATCTATTATTTTGTTCATATCTATTGTATCTTTTATGGGTTTTCATTACATGCTCAATATTGTATTGATTCTAGCAAACACATCACAAGAAAACTGAAACCCCTTCTGCATCTTTTGTCTAGTCTATAAGAACACATAAAAACAATAAAATAACACTATTAAGATTTAAAAAAAAGAACCAACATGCATGACACATTACAGTGGTATTAGAGCACAACTCTTTCTGCCATCCTGTGAGGTCAGACAGACATGCAGATGATGAAATGAGACAAGCAACCTGGTACACATAGGTATTATCTCAGAAGAAATAGATCACAGATTGATATTGAGGTTCCCTAGATAGATCCCTTTGTAGATACCGATACAATTGTGATAGCAGCGGAGGAACAATCAGTGGAGATTTACAGTGAAGAAGAACCCATTATAGAAAACATGGGTGATCATGAGGGTAGGTGCAGTAGAGACCATTATGACGAAGGGAGAGCAGATTTTTCCAGCATGATGCATGCCCTGAATGATCTAGCTAGAGGGCAGCAAGATATGATTGAGATGATGTATGAGTCACAAATAGAACTGGCTTAGATCCTTACCTGAATGATACCTGGTAATGCTGGGAACAACATTGATAACAACAACAATAATAATAATGAGAGGAACCAAAACAACAATGGGGATAGGAACAGAAATGACATTGGAGGTGATAAGAACAATGGAGATAGGCACAGAGAGGAATAATGAGGGAGAAGCATTGGTCAATAATAGGGGAGCTACATAGTTTAAAGTTGGTGATAGACCAAGTATACCTATTTTTGCACCTAGGAACAATGTACTCGAATAGGAGCCTACTTAGGTAGAATTCTAGGATGTGATTTGGAGAGATTGGTAGGATTCCAGTGAGGACTTCTGGGCAGAGATGACTTTCAGGGAGTATTCTGATCTTAGGATGAAGCACCGACTCAACAGGGGTAATAAACAACACAATCATGAACTTCAGAAGAAAGTCAGTAAGATGTCTTTGCCTTACTTTGATGGTTCATGCAAGACCACCGCTAGAGCCTGGCTTTAGAAATTGGATAGTTATTTATAGATCAGCCCTATGCTTGAAGTTGATGCAATCACATATGCAGCATTGCACATAGAGGGTAGCGCTCACAAATGGTGGAGTAATGGTAAGAACACCTTGGGTCATGATCAGATCACTTCTTATGTTGAGTTCAAGGAGTTAACCCAACTTAGACAAATGGGCTCAGTGGATTCTTACATATCAGAGTTTTAGGACCTATTTGTTATGGTCTCTGATATCTTAGAGCATAGGTTGATGATGCTATTCATAGACGGATTATCAGATCCTTTGCGTGGTTGGATAAAGGGTCTAGATCCATCATCTCTTTAGGAGGCCATGAAGAAGGCCTGTGACATGGAGTCCTCGGCATGGAGGAGTAAATTTCAGTCTAAGGGGTTTATTCAAAAGAAAGATAAGGACATAAGACATTTTCAGAAGGACCTTGGACAACAGCATAAGAGTTCTCCTAGGTTGGATAATGATTAGTTGAATGATTTCAGGAGGAAGAAACTTTGTTTTCATTGCCGAGAACCCTAGGATACTAAGCACAAGCGTGTTGCCCAAGGGAAAGAAAAACAATTG
The DNA here is from genome assembly GCA_027924645.1 of Cunninghamia lanceolata. Taxonomy (NCBI): domain Eukaryota; kingdom Viridiplantae; phylum Streptophyta; class Pinopsida; order Cupressales; family Cupressaceae; genus Cunninghamia; species Cunninghamia lanceolata. The sequence goes on from BSBN01000254.1 coordinate 19,511,699, forward strand.
GAATACTTTTTTGCAAATGAGTCAGTGGAGTCAGAACCACATTCAGATCAGCAATCGGAAGCCAATGATTCAGGTTTAGATGGTTCATCTGAGGCATCAGATAAGGAGGAGCAAACAGACCTATCTATAGCACATCTCTCCAGCATTCAGAGAGAGGGATCATTCAAGATGAGAGGAGTACTTGGTGGGTAGCGAGTGATCACTCTATTAGACACTCGTGCTACTCACAATTTCATAGATGTGGGCTTGGTTGCTAAGAGAGGACTCAAGACAGAAGAGTTCGAAGGATTTAAGGAGAGAGTACTAGATGGATTTGTGCTCACCTGTACCAGGAGGATATCCAATCTTACCATTCAGCTAAATGATTATCTTTCCCAGTTAGATTTTTATGTAGTCGGCATGGGTGAGATGGATGTTGTTTTAGGCATGAGATGGTTGCATGACATTGGGGAGTTCACTCTCAACTTGTGGACTATGGAAATGAAGTTTGAGGTGAACGGGAGATGACATGTGCTAAGAGGGTTATCAGATGGTGGTTTGAGAGTGATTTCACTTAAGAGGATGGAGCAGGTGATACGACATGATTAGGTTCAGTGTCATGACTTGATGTTTTCCAATTAAATATTGGAAAGGTTCGATAGATCTCATTGCATTCACATTCCATCCTTGAAAGACACCAAGAATTTGCCCAAGATCATTACAAGAGAAAAGGACAAAATAGAGAATAAGACAAATTGATGATGACTCAACTTAATGAGTCAACACCCATCGAACCAAGACAATTGTATTACCACACAAGGCATACGAGTATAGAAGAGGAGTGATCAAACTTCAAATATGCAGCCATTGTGATATTCCCTTATCATGCATATTTGATGATGAAGATAGTCGAATATATAACTACCTCAGATCAAGGCCTCAGACAATGCTGTCAACTAAGGAGAAGATACTATAATGAATTAAATTTGATATTAGAGATCGACTAAGGATCCTACTCAATAATTCAAGATAAGACAAAAAAATGAATAAAGACAAAGTTCCATGAGGAGACAAATTAGTTATATACTAAATGAAGGGAATTTTATCTAATAGCCGATTCATAAGAAGCACCGATTATATGCAATAAGGGAGACGTCTCCAAGAAGGGACGTGACCCAACGCAGTGCAAAGGTATAAAAGATGAGATCGTAGATCTCATTCAGGGGAATCAGGGGAATCATCAAATCATCACATCTTCACATTGAAGAAATCAAAAACAAGGTCTTAGCAGAAAATAAAAAGCATAACATAGAAATATTGGAATATTCTACAAGACTGATTCGAGATCGAACATCATTAGAACACATACACGATTTAGGAAGCCATTCCAATGTTTAAACACAAAGGTATTATGATCTATCGTTGCCAATAACAGTCCAAGATTCAATATATATATATAGTTCAGATCATAATCGAAGCATCAGATTTCCTACTCTCCATCATAGCAGGTTGGATTGTGACAACTGATTCAAGGTATGTGTTAATGTTCCATTTCCTTATAACATCGAAATCTGATATATATATTTATATATCCTGTTTGTTTAACTCATGCCGAATTTGAAAAGATAAGAAATATGTGATGTTAACTGTAATGACCATTCTTATATGCATTATAAATAGGATAGGTACTTGTGTTTATGATTAATGATTGTTATTAGATATGAATTGAACATATAACAGTAAACTAATCTGAAATATGTAATCATAAACATGAAAAAGAAAGAATAGATTGATATAAATTAATATGCTTATGAATAAGAAATTAATGGTGATAGGAATGAAATATGATCATGTGATATATATATTATTTGCCAACTATGATATGAGGACAAGGTGTCCTATTTATAAGGCATCATGTGTGAAATGTTAATAATGACTTAAAAATCATAGGATTGTGCCATATCCAAGAAGAGGATTGCCTCATCATTAATCATCTCGCTATCCTAGGTGTATGGGTAAGTTAGGAGAATGTTATTGGACCTAGGTAACCCTAGGAAGATGAAGCACCTCTGAGTGTGAGGCAAAGTCTCTTGGGCCAAGTGTTGAAGTACTTCCGGGTGTGAGGTGAAGTCTTGGGCCTATGGTATGATGAGCTCATCAATGTAATTTGTGCCCTACGGTAGGTGACTCTCCAATATATGAGGTGGGAAGTCTTTGGAGCCGATTGGTGAGGTGGGAAGCCATCGGGCCTCCATATGGGATGGTTGTGTCTCCTTAATGAACCATGCCTATGGAGATAGAGATGGGTTAGTGATAGGGCGACATATGATCCCTTTCGAGGATAGCACTTGAGGCCTATGAATATGAATATGAATACGAATATGAATATTAATATGATTATGACTATGAATAGGAATTATGTGATTATGGAATTATAAAATTTGGATAAACATGGAAAGAATATGGATCTATATTAATTATGGTATGAAAAAATAAAATTTTAGAGTACTAATGTTTCCTTTTTGTAAGTTGAAATTGTGCATGGTTGTGAAATTTTTTGGCTTACCAGAAGGGGACATTACATTCAGTGGGCAGCAGAGGTGATGGTGATGCCTGCAGTTTCAGAGTAGTAGAAACATGAGTACCCACCTGGCATACATGCTCTATTGACTAAACACACCAAAGTGTTTAGTGACATACCACCAGGTAGACCCCCTGATAGGGGTATTGAGCACATTATTGAGCTCGAGGAGGGTGCCAAACCTGTTATTACCACACCATATAGGCATCCAAAGAGGTAGAAGGACAAGATTGAGAAGGCTATTAAGGAGCTTCTTGAAATGGGGCACATCAGGCCGAGCAAGAGTCCATTCACTTCTTCTGCTGTCCTGGTGAAGAAGAAGGGTGGAACATTAAGAATGTGTATAGACTACAGAGTTGAATAAAAAGACAATTAAAAATAGATACCCCATTCCTCGTATAGACGAGCTCATAGATGAGTTGCACGGAGCATGCTACTTCTCAAAGATTGATTTGAGATCTGGTTATCATCAGATACGGGTCAGGGAGGATGACATTGAGAAGACAACATTCAGATGCCATTATGGGCATTCTGAGTTTTTGGTCATGCCTTTTGGTTTGACCAATGCACCAGCCACTTTCTAGTCCTGTATGAACATGGTGTTCAAAGAGAAGTTGGGGAGGCTTGTGCTAATATTTTTTGATGACATACTTATATTCAGCAGGACATGGAAGGAACATTTGAAGCACTTAGACATTGTTTTGAGCATTCTTGAGCGTGAGTCATTATATGCAAAAATGTT